>CM042046.1:7505000-10005000 GCA_023525975.1 Smallanthus sonchifolius | reverse complement strand
TTGCCGTCAACGTGTTTGTTGTTGTGATTGTTGGAGTGAGGAGGAGGAAGACGAAACTCGTGCATCATCCATTCGGTTTTGGTGCCTTTACCGGCACTGCCGCGGTAGTAAACGAGAGATTTTTTGAGGCCGATGCAGACTGATCCATCGTCGGAGTAAATTGGACGGTCGATGCCGGTGGCTTTCCAGAAACCAGATCCGGTCACTCTGTTAGGTCGTATACTGTTCCTATACTTCCTTCCTCTTCTACAAAAGAAGTACCATTCTTTCTCTCTAGAATTACCACCTTCTACACAAGTTTTAAACAACAGAAATCGTTAATCACTTGATGTGTTTTTATCTAATTAAGTTATATACAAAACTGAGTATTTGTGATCGCGATTCCATCGCAAATCAGTCGGCAAAAGGCTATCTGTGACTGTTTTTTGACCGGTAAACATCTACTACTTATGACCGGTTGTAAAATTTGAGACTGAAATATTGGTCGCTAAAAGCAGTAGTAGACTAGTAGTAGATGTTTTTCGACAAACATCTACTACTAGTCTACTACTTCTTTTAGCCACCGATATTTCAGTCTCAAATTTTACAACCGGTCACAAGTTATAACCACAAAACCATATTATCTGAGTGAGATATTTCTGGTTACGTTTGTTTGTTATCAGATTATGGAAAAAGCGGTCAAACATCAACGATCAAACGATTGTCTTCTATATTATCTTTGATTCCACAATCTATGTACCTTTTGTTAACTCCATGTTTTTTTAATGCAGAATCAAACAAGTAAATATGTGTAGGAAAATAAAAGATGAATCAGTTCTTACTTGGAAGATCCCAAGGATCATATTTGTAGATGTCAATCTCCTTGATGAGTTCGATACTGATCGGTTTCTTCTGAACCTTACGCAGCAGATAGAATCCAACAAGTTCTTCATCCAACGGATGAAATCGAAAGCCTGGAAGAGGTACGTCTTCTTCTTCGACAACTGTATTGCAATTAGGGTTCTTGTTCAACTGAGTATCCATAGATCCTGTTAACTGTTTTCTATATGGGTTACTTTGTGTGTAGAACCTTTACCTTTGTGTCTTATATGAAGTAAGGATATGAAATTGTATGTGAAGAGAGTTAAAGCCTAAAGGGATGAACATTTCAACTGGACAAAGTCATGAACATTGACTTGGTGGTTATTTTGAGGGCCACAAATCTGGAACTTCTTCAAACTCATAAAGTCTTTGGTCCTTTTTTCCTCCCCCACACAAGTTAATATCGTTTGAGACGAAACTTAGAACTTGACATAAAGGCAACGAACAAAGAAATAATGTTATGAAATGTCTACCTCATTCTCTTCTTTCTTTCTAATTGATTATTTGACATATCAAAATAGATATTTTGATTATTATATATATATATATATATATATATATATATATATATGTTGAAATTGAATCAAATAACACCATAACAACACCAAAGAATGAACAAACAATCTATATGAATCCAATGCTAGACGATTTCAATGATCTTCGATTACCAAACGATTACAAGAAAGAACCCTAAATCGGGAGTGAAGAACAAGAAGCTAATAAACTTATCTAATTATCTGAAGAACAAGCCTTCATATCTAATAAAGAAATGACACTATCAGCCCCTGAACTATCAACGAGACAGTAATAGCCGCTGAACTTATGGTATCAAAAAATAACAAAAACAGTCCCTGGACTTATAACATGGGAACTTTAATCAACTATTCACAATCTCCACCTTTGATTAAAGTTATCCAAAGTTTAAGCTTACAAACAAAACTCAAACTTCGTTCCGGGCAATGGTTTAGTAAGCATATCGACAACATTTTCAGGTCCACTTCTTTGATTTAACAATATCTCTAATAAAGTGAAGCCTTACACTTATGTGCTTAGTCCTTTCATGGAACACTTGGTTTTTAGCCAACTGAAGAGCACCTCTAAAATCACACAACACAACAACACTTTTAATTCCACCCCAAGCTCCGAAACAAACCCTTTTAACTAGACAGATTCTTTGATTGCTTATGTAAGGGCAATGTACTTTGCTTCAGTTGCTACTATTAGAAAGAATTTAAAAGACTTAGAAGTTTATAAATTAGTTATCTACCATATAGTTATTCGAAATCCATGAAAACCACCAAGAAGCAAATTCTAACCAATCATTATGAATATATAAGAGAAACTACTATATAATGTAATTTTTATCCTTTTTGCTAGTACAATTTAATGTAACACAGTTTAGAACAAACTAAGATCCCTTGGACTTGAACTCCAACAAGGAACAAAAAGTGACTAAACAAGAACTTTCAACTCCATAATCGTATAATAGAATATTTATATTTCTTTCAACTAATTCACCGAAGACAAGATAGAGTTTAAACTATATATTTAGAAACGATGACATTGGATACCTCTATTAATAGAAAATTTGACCGACAACCATCAAAAAGGGTATACATCCTTTTCTACTCCCCAATTAACATCAAATACTCAAAATTAGACCTGCAAAAGTGGACTGGTTGGGTAACATGTCAAATTGAGTTTCTAATCAAAATGAGCTCGGTTAAAATGAGTCATTTTAAATAATGTCACAGTGGGAGTTGGGGAGGGGGGAGACAATGGTGGTGGTGGAAAGGGGAATTGGTGGCGTCAGCGACGAAGGGAGCGGTGATGCAATCTCCGATTAAGTAGGTGGTAGCAATAGAATATGGTCGTAGGTGGTGGATCCATTTGAACCCGTTTTAAGTTAGTTGATTTTATATGAATGTCAATTTAGACCTATTATATAATTTTAAGAGACCCAAATTGATAGTTATACAATCTAAGACAAACACCGCTGGCCGTTTGGTGTAATGGTAGCCATAAGACTTTTCATAGTGGAGGTCTTGGGTTCGAATCCTGGCAACAGCAAAAAAAAGGGTATGTGGCCAGGTTAGGGGGTTTACCCAGTTGGGAGGTTCCTCCTGTGATGGGCTGCCTTAGATGTTCTAGGTGTTGACCCGGGGAAACCCAATTATCCTAGAATACCTAGCGTTGCCGTTCCAAAAAAAAAAATCTAAGACAAACAAAAGAACCCATATATAACCTTTTTACTTTAATCTAACTTATTTCTTGAAAAATACTTTAAAGTCCACCAGTGTCAAAATTAACTAGCTAATTATTGTACTATCTTTGGGTTTTTGTTATTGCCTAGCCGTTTTTAATTTTATGATAAAAGAAGTAAAAGTGTAAAACTCTTCTTCTTGTTAATATTATAAATTTATAAATTATAACTAAATCTCAAATTTAATGTTTTAGGACACGTTCGATGGACATTTAACTTTAAAAGCCATATTATTGTGTTTTCTTCTTTTCTTTTGAAGTACTCACATAATTAATTATTATTTTATACTTACGTAAAAATAATGAAAAACACAAACCATCATATGATAGGAACCCCTTAAAGCCGGATTTAAATACAAGACCTTTGGTAAAACGAAATAAAATATTCATCACCACACCACCTCTAAAAGTTAATATAATATTTCCTACGAAATAAATAACTATATACGAATAAGATTAACAAATTGTTAGATTGCGCATGAATATGACATTTTGTAATGTCAAACTACAACTTTGACAAAATCCCGGAAAAAGAAAGAAATAAAAGATAGTAATGGCGGCTCAGAAATAGTCAGCAATTTCATCCTCTCTTTGACCTCCACCTCAAACACAAAATAGCAACCAAAATTGTATAAATACAAATAATGCACCAAACTTTAGTTACAAAAATTAATTATTATCTTTTTTTTTTTGAACGGCGACGGGAGGGGCAATTTTATTAACAAAACGACTAACAATATGCTAAATAACAATCAAGTTTATAAGTATTTTAATCAGGATAGTTAGTTTTTAACCTGAAAAAAAGTTCAGAGAAAGAAAATATATTAAGACTTCCAATAAAATTTAAGAAGTTATTCATTAAAAAAAATTAAGTTTTCAGTGATTTTATAGTTGGATAATAGTTTGACCGACTTTATTAAAATCAATATTTTTTTAAAGTTATTTATTAAATCATAGTAGTTTTTTTAACAACTTTTTTACTTCTGAAATCATGTTTACATGTTGGATTTGAACTCAAGTTATTTTTACCATAAATAAACATCAATATCACTAAACTATGAGACCATAGACATTAAATCATAATAGTTACTAGTTTTTTTTTAACTATAACATATGTTATAATTCGTAAAACATAAAGAAGCGGCTGATTAGTCAATAAATTTGCGAAGGGGTTAAATATATACTTTAAAATTAAGAAATCAACACCACATTGTTAATTATATGAAATTTGGATTGAACTGAATAGTAATTTTATCAATATAGTAACTATAAAAATATATATTGCAACTAAAGTTAACAAAACAATTCTTTGCTTCAATGGTTGCTCATTGCCCTACAACACCATAAACCCGGGTTTTTTTTATTTTATTTTAAAATAAGCTAAACACATTTTCATAATAACTAACATATTTGTACAAAGTGCAGTTAAAGGTGTACAATTCTTTTATATTATTTATGCTCCTTTAGTATTTGGGTATTATCTTTTTTTTTTCAAAATAAATGTTTATTTCTAAATATGTTAACTTTCTTATTTTAAAAATGTAACATTTTTACTTCTTTTTTTTTTTGCTTTCGTATTTATGAATGTTCATATTTTTTTAAATTCCGAATATACTGTTACGACGTGTTCTTTTATCTTCGTTTCGATATTTAAAATCGAGCCGCCGAAATTTCATACTTTCTCTTTACGTACTTAACTAAATCAATGTCACCGTTGTAACTTTTTTTATGTATTTAACCACGTTAATGTCACCGTTGTTAACCTGTCGTGAAGCGCATCCTTAATTTACTACTATAATAGAAAACTAACTAAATAGACAATATTGATTTTTTGGTAAAACTACAAGTGTAATATTTTTTAGTAAAAGTAAAAAATAGATGTTTGGTAAACTATATATATATGTCTACGTCATTCAAAGCCAAGTTAAATTAATTATTAGAGATTTAAGAATAAACAAATTTTTGAGTAAATAATGTAAATGGGTTCCGTGAGCCGTCTAGGAACTTTGTTCCAATCTTTGTGCTGACACGATAGTTTAAATTTTAATTTTTCTTTCTTACTTCTTTTAATTACTTTCTTTATTCATATCACTTAATGCATCATCATTTATCCAAATTAAACCTGGTAAAACAACGAATCGGATAGAGTCGATCCAGGTAACAAGTCAAACAATTTGGGTCATTAAAACAGGATTCCGAGCAGAGCAAAATAGATTTGGGTCATGCCGTTTTATACAAAGTATCAACTTGGTTCGGGTGAAAAATAATTTTGATCAAAATGAATTTGGGTTGAAATGAGTTATTTTAGAGAAAAAAAAGTATCGCATTAGGTTCCAACTATATTTTTTATGACGGTTAGTGGCGGTGACGCGGCAACTCTGACGATGGTGGTAGCATTGCGGTTATGCAAGTGGCAACAACGACAACAACGAGGTGGTGTCGACGAGGCGGTAATTGTGTGCGGGTGGTTGTAATATCCAGGATTTTTTGACCTATACTTTCCTAAAACCCTTGCACGTATTATAAATTCAAACTTGAAATTCTAGTAAAACTATTTTTTTTCTTAAATAGTAAATATTGATTAATTTGATATATATTTAAGAGAACACAAATATACTTGAGATATATATATGTATATATTAATGAGATTTATAAATATATGTATAGGTATCTTATAAATGAATATATTAAAATTCTTAAAACTTTATAAGTTGTAGTTATATAAATAATATAATTAATAAACTTATTTTAAAAAAAATACTTAAACTTATAAACTTAAATCTTAAGAATTATTTTATAAACTTATAAAATAAAACTTATTTGGTTTTTATAAAGATAAAACATATTTATTTTTATAAAAAGTCGAGGGACTAAAACTGTAAATTTTGAAACTTGTTTTAAACTAAATTTGTATTTTGTACATAAAATGATAGAAGCTTCAAACTACAGGGACTAAATGTGCAATTTGGCCATTTCCTTGAATTTGAAAACAATCCCGAGTTCGACCCCCGTAAGACCCGGTTTCGAGCTCAATTATTCGAAAACGCGTTTCCCGTCCAAGTTCAGTGAACCTCGAGTTTCCCCTTAAGCGTGCGACCGTAACCAGACGCTATTCAATGCTCGATTTCGAGCCTAACAACGCGTAATTTAAATTTAACCCCATTTTTACTTAACCGTAATCTCCCTAATCGTTCGAGCAATTAACACTGAAATTGGCTATAAATACCTACTGGAATACCTCAACGACGCCTCACTCATACTCCTCCTACTCTCAATTCATCCAATTTGTACCTCCATTGCTTGTTCGGACCTGTGAATAGCCGACCGAAAGCTCAGAACCATTCTCACTCAAATCGACTTCATTTTAGGTAATTCGAATGACCATTATATTCGTTTCTCTTCATAGATCAAAAGCCCTCTGTCAATTTGCAATGACAGAGGATTAATCACTTCGTATTTAGGAGATTTGATTCTAGGGTTCATAACGAATTGGGGGTGTTTGTAAGTGTTGTTTATCAATTTCTTTTTCTGTATAAAACATCAGCGAGGCCTGTAGCCGGGTGGTTAGATGCGTGTGTGTGTGACTCGGGTGGCCCGGGTTCGATCTGGCCAGCCCGAGTTTTGCCATTTTATATTTTTTAGCCTTTTAAAGCACTTTTAAATCTTGCAATAATTTTTATAAAATCTGTTAAACTATTTTGAACTTAAAAATGTTTTTTAATTACATCTTTATACTTTGGAATCATTTTTAATTAATTAAACCTATTTAAAACTTATAAAGAATTGATCTTAAAACTAGTTTTAAAATCCTTAGAAACTATAGAAATACTTTTAAAGCTTATAAAAACTTATATACCAAACAGGAAATAATTTATAAACCTTAAAACTTTAATTTATTAGTATTTCCTAGTTATTCTTGTTTTAAAACCTTAAAAATAAATAAATACTAAAAAAAACATAAATAACCTATATAAAATTTATAAATCAGAGAATTTATAACACTTACATATTTTTAGAAAATAGAGATTCATAAACTTTTGTATTTTTTTTATTCAAAGACTATTTATTTATTTAAATAAAACAAGAAAATAAATAAACATTATTTATTTAAGATTAGAAAATTTATAAATTTATAGACTTTATAAAAACAGAAAACTTGTTTGCTCGTTTATTTAAAAACAAAATATTCTAAATTTATAAACCTTATAAGAATTAAATAGAAGCTTTAATATTAAAACATTTATAAACTTATATGTAAATTTAGAATACTTATAAACTTATAAGTTAAGATTTTATAAACTTATGGTTATATTTTGAACTTTAAAAACATTTATAAACTTATAGTTTAAATATAAACGTTATAAAAAATTCTAGTTAACATTTTATAGACTTATAAGTGTTTAATTACTATTGAACTTATCAACATCATTTTAAAACATTATTTAATTACAAAATATTTGTAAATACTTAATACTTTAAAGAATCTTAAATAGATTAGATTGATTATTTAATTTTGTAGATTTTAAATTTGTAGATAATTATCTATCCTTTGAATACTTTTCATGTATTCTTAATAATTATTTTAAATAATAATTATAAATCTCTAAATTATTATTTATTCTTTGATTATTATTAAACTTTAATAACTATTCACTCTTTAAATAATTATTGTTTAATCTTTCGTTTAATTATTATTTCAACTCTATTTATAAATATTTAGAAAAACTACTTTGATTATTACTGCATATTGTGTGTAATTAATAATTGAAAGACTTTTAAATAATTATTTTAATTAATAATAATTCTAAACTACAAACTTATTAAGACGTTGATATCCAAGTCTTGCATTCAAAATCTTATTTGAAACTTTGATTTAAACTTTATAAACACAATTATTCTCGTCTCTCATTTGGAACCCTAGATAATCTTAGAATCCTAGATACTTAGCCATAAACATATAAGATCAAACTTGAAATTTTAGACTTGCATTTTTAGGCTTATTGTGAGGATATTCTTCCTCAAGGTCTTGCTATACTTAATCTTTGTTGGACACTCCTTCTTCAATCCATGTGAGTATACTTAGCCCATTTTATTTTACTTTGTTTACAAACTTGGGGTGAAACATGTACAAACTTCTAAACTTATACAATTCTTGTACAACTATGCCTATATGTTTATTCTTGTGTTATTATGCTTGAGACTTGCATGCTTAAATTAAACTTAATACTAGCATATCTATTAACTTTGATCCAGCCTATAGTAACAATGATAGATCTATTGTATTTGACCAATCCACCTAGTTTGATTGACCCTTCGGGAGGAGCCCATGATGATTGTTACTGAATTTAAACTTTAAACTTTTAATGGTAACCTTCGGGTTATGCCTAAACTTGGTTGGAGGATTGATATGCACAATGTTTAACATGTTTTGTTCTTACACTTATAATATAGAATGTATGACATAGTGAATTGTAATACTTTCCAAAACTTTGCTAAACTATATTAAAACCTTTGTATCTCACCAACTATTTTTAGTTAACAGTTTTCTACATGTTTCAGGTACACTAGCATGAGACTTGTTTATGAACACATAGGATGCTTTGGACTTAGAATTTGTCAAATTAAACTTTGTATCTTGTTATGCTTTGTTTATTTCTTGTATTGTAAACTTGAAAGTATAAATGAAATTATTTAAACCTTAATAGTCAACCTTGTGCTTTTGAACAACCGCGTCCGTCCCGACGTATAATCCGCCGTCGGTTGGGGTGTGACAGTGGTGGTGTAGAAAACAATGGTCGTGTTTATGTTGAAAACAACACCTTGAGACAACATTCCAATATCTAGGTCCGGTTACACGAATCTCCACGGATTTGAACTCCTTCAAATCCAATCACCAAAGAGCTTGCAAATCTGAACTCTTTAGATCCACTAGGAAATCACTCGCGAAACTGGAACTTGACAATAAACGAGTAATAAAACCCGAAACTGACAAAACCAGAGCAAATTGAAACAAACCAGATTCACGGTGGTTAGCGGTGGCAGACGGATGGCGAGCGGCGACGGTTTCCGACAAGCAGCGACGGTTGCGACGACGATCCGACAACGACGTCTGGCGTCTCAGGGAGGCGTGCGGTGGCACTGGTGGTTGGCGGCTAGGTGGTGCAAGTGTTGAGGGTGGAAATTAGGGTTTTCCAACTTATGTAAACCTAATAAAATGATTTAAAAGAGAAAATTAGTTTAAACTCTAAAAGTTAATAGTTAGAGGAAAAAATTAAAAATCAAAATATTTAACTTTAAATATTAACACTTTTCATCTTTAAAATACAAATACTAAATTTTTTTAAAAACCTTTAAACATTATTAAACGGGTCGTGTTCGGGTTGACCCACTTTTTTAAATGGGTCGTATTCGGGTTGACCCATTTTTTTAAACGGGCCATATTAGCCGACCCAAAGTCTGTATTCTTTCATGTCGGGTTCGGGTTGTGATACGGGGTTGTGTCAGGAATTGCCACCCTTTGGGGTTGTCTGTTGGCGGCTGTTGGAACAGAAACAGTGATCCGATTAATCACAGGAGGTAACAGCTGAGGTATTTTCGGTTGCCGGGAGGAAAGTAGGAAACGTCCTCGATAAGATTTGCAACACCGTTTCAAAAAAGGAGATGAGATTTACCTAACTAGTCCTCATGAACACCCATGGAATCACCCACTAGTGTTATAGGAAATGTTACTTCTTTATATTTGATTATACTCCAAACACTGTGGTTGTGACATACCAAAATAAAATAAGAAGAGTAAAACAAAAAGTGTGGAAACTAGTCACCAATTGGGACCCTGAAATTTTTTCTATGTCTGTCAGAAATTTTCATTGTTTAATATATAAAAGGGGATATTTTGTCGGGTCGAGTCATTGAAACTTTTTTATTAAAAGTCGGGTCATCAAACATCTTATGGTATTCGGATGTCAATAATATAATATTCTAATAAATAATCTAGCCAATAATCAAATAATAAAGTAAAATTAGAGTAAAAGTTCAAAAAATACTTAATTTATTAGAGAAAAAGTAAAATAAAAAATACCTAAATTGAGATTGTTTGGACTTTTGGTACTGGATTCAGTCGATAATTGTTTATTTTCGTTTCACTGAATCACGTTCAACGGAGAGGGAGAAGGTTTAACGAAACTAGTTAATTGTTTAGAATGAAACATATGTGATTAGGGTAAATGGTTATTTGGTTAATGGCCTAGTGGGGTTAATTTTTATAGAATTAATGGGTAGGTTGAATGAACTGATTAATTTATATATAATATGTTTTTATTCGGAAAATTTTAAAGTTTTAAATTAACTTTTTTTTGTTTCGTTTTGATAAAAAAAATATTATCTCCTTATTAAAAATATGAATCGGCAAAAAGTAATATTTATGGCTATTACTCTTTAGTTTATTTATAGTTAATTTATTGTCCATCGTTATTGTTCTTTTTACCCGGGACTAAACAAAGCCATTACTCTTTAGTTTATTTATTATTTTCACTATATGAGTTTACACATAATTAATAACTATATTTTGAGTTAATTACAGTAAAAACAAATAGGTAACTTTATAAAATAGTAAACAAGTTCATTCAATATGTATTTTACACAGGGCCGGCCCTGAGCATGTGCGGAGTGGGCGACCGCTTAGGCCCGGTTTTTTCTGGGGGCCCAAAATTATAATTTATATATATTATATAAAAATATATTTAATATAATCCGAGTTTAAAAAAAAACTAAAAGTAGCAATTAACTTATGAGTCAAATAAACTAATTACTCTATCATTGGATCATGTCCAAATTAACAATTTTACCTAATAAAAAAAAATATACAGCAAAATTCAATCGGATGAATTCAATAAAGGGAGATTTTTGAAGAAAAATCAAATCTAGTGTTGTTACAATTTTTATCATATTAATGAATATTTTTCATATATTTAACTTTGTATTTTAGATTTTTAGGGGCTCATTTTCTTTAGTCGCACAGGGCCTCTAAAATCTCAGGGACGACCTGATTTTACACAGTATACACAATCGGATATACTATAATGAATGATCTAATTGAAGCAGTTTTAAAACTTAATTACTATTTTATCATGTTTTCGCTATAAAAAAATATATTCTTGGTTTGGAAATATTGTTGGTGGGACCTTTTTTTTTTCTCTAAATTTCCTAAATAGTCGATTGTTACCGTTTAATAATTGGTCCATCCCCATATTACATTAGATATACATCTATTAACTATTTTCACATGAACCAAAGGGCTTTGTCCTTATGGTACCCAATGATTTTTAAATAAAAGTTTGTCGGTTTGAATCCGGGTAATAGTAAAAAAAGTGTATGTGACCAACTCAGGGAATTTACTCAGTTGAGAGGTTTTTTCTGTGGTGAGCTGTCCTCAATGTTCTAAGTGTTGCCCCAAAAAAACCCAATTATCATAAAACATCTAGGTGTTGTCATAAAAAAAGTATATTCACACGATAACATTATGGTGTCATTCCTCATTTTGACACTAGTAACAAAGTTCAATCTAGATGTCAATGTTCTTACAACTCATCTTCTCCGCAACAATCAATTAATATCAACATCACAATACATCATCCCATAATTTTGTAGAAATATGAAATTCAATCGCTTGTGAATAGATTCATCTTCTTTTAGTTTCTAGTTTGATTCCCACTGTTGTCATGTTTCTTTCCATTAGTTAGATTGGTATAACGGTTATCCGTATTATTTGCGAGAAAAATCTATACTATATAATAAATAAAGGTTTTGGTGGGACACTAGTTACTTTCTTGTGCATCCTTAACTTTTTTTCCCCGTCTCTTTCTCCTATTAATTATACAAATTTTTTTTAATTATTTTTATATATTTTTATTTCCCGCTTCTCTCTCCTATTAAATTATAAATATTTTTATAAAACGTTTTTTATTTAAAAAAAATATGTTTGTTCATAAAACATTTTTATAAATTGAACGCTTGTCACACCCCCAAAATCCACTAACGGAGTTTTACCGTTAGGAGCGTGACATACCAGGATCTCAGTCATTAGTTACGTTGAACAACTCTATATGAGTTTAAGAAAACACTAGTATTGCTCATCGTCACGATGCAACACTAGCAATGAAAACACTGATTTAATGTAAGACTACGGAAGCGAAAAGTTAAATGAAAAGCATGCGCCAAAACAGTCGAGCAAAAAATAAATAATTCAACATTAAATAAAGTAAATAGTTCTTGAGTATGAAAATGATGGACTTCGAATGCATGCATGCCTTAGCTTGTGCTTGTACCTTAATGACCTGAGAAAACATGCTAAAACGTGTCAACACTAGGTTGGTGAGTTCACAGGTTTCAATGTTTGTAAAGTTTACTAGATAATACCATTTACAATTTATATCATAGGTAGCTAACCTAGTACATGTTACTAAAGCGTTTCGACACCGAAACTGACTGTTTATGCTTGTACTGCCTCCCACCATGAATATCATAATCAATGGTGAATGTTTAGGTCAATGTTACACCCGTTCGACTTCCCGTCGTGTTAGCGCGACTAACGCGGGTGGGGCTTGTCAATGCACAGTAGTACTACTCAAGATTACCTCGCTAACCCATATACTAACGGTTCGATAAGTAAGGACTTTCATGATATGTTTGCGCTTAGTACACAAGTGATATAAAAGAAATGTACGATCTAAATGTCCGTACCCATGTTTTCTCCCTCAAGTTTAAATCATAAGAAAAGGGGCCGTGAAACTCACCTTAGAGTATGTGCGAAAGAAAGCGAACTTAGAATACTTGACGACTAACTGCCACCTATAAACACCGGTTTATAAGTGTGTGTTTGTGCAAGATGATACGAACCCCCTACTATCCAAACAATACTATTGTTTAAGTGTTTAGAAAAGTTTTGCAAGTTTGACCAAGTTTGACCAAGTTTGACCAAGTTTGACCCGACGACCCGTTGGTGAGCCGTTTAGTGATTAAATGTTTGTTCAGTATAACACTTCTATATTATACACAATGATCATGCTGTAGCACTTAGCAACAAATCCTATTTGTTCTAACAAGATAGCAAGTTTCCATAAATAGCAGGTTTCTATAAATAGCAAGTTTTCATAAATAGCAGGTTTCTATAAATAGAAAGTTTCCAAAAATAGCAGGTTTGTTCGGGACTCATGTTTCCTGGAAACTATCATCATTGATATATTCATAGGATCACTCTAACATGTTCTAGCTCACCACATCACATAACAATTGTCTAGAACCTAAACATGCAAATCATAATTCAAGACAAAGTTGCTACCTTTAGTAACCTATGACTAGCATGCGTGATTTCAAACACCTAACACGTTACAACAAGTTATTGTGTCCTATCTAACGTAGAGCTATCATCAAACCATATCATGCATGTCTAAATAGCAAGTTATAACCACTTTTAACAATTAAAGTTTCCTTATTTGGAAAGTTCACAAAACCGATCTAGGTATTCAAAATCTGATTTCACAAATCATCTAAACATGCATCAAGTAACATATAACCATCATCACATCATCCTAATCAGGTCTAGCATGCAAGATAGAAATCATAAAAAGTTTCCTCTTTTAGTAACTTGTCCATTACACGTTTTATTCATCCAATTAACACGTCAAATCAATTCTAAATCTTTCAACTAATATAATTACAACTATATTAATCATTACTCACGTCTAACATGCGATTTCTATAATTCACATAATCAAAAAGTTCCAATATTTAACACGTTACTAATCACATGGATCTAGGGTTTTACAAATAACCATATAATCAACAAATACATGCAAAACAATAATAAAGTTAACATTTTTATTATAAAAATCCATGTTTGGATGAACTAGGGTTTTGATCTAAAATTTAGGGATCAAAAAGTGATGAAATTGAACGAAACGACTTACGTAGAGACGTTAGAAACGCCTAGACTAGCATGTATCTACTTCCGGATTCACGATCGGGGCTCGAACGAAGGTCCTATGCTTGCTTGAAGGTTCGGTCGATGAGGGTGAGGGGTGATGGGGTCGCGACGGCTCCAAGGATGGTAGGGTTTATGTTTTAATTTTTTTTTTAAAGCTTTATCCTTATCTAGTCCTTAATGGGTAATTAGATTGGCCTACAGGCTTAATTAAGGCCCATAAGTCTAATTAATTAAATAACAACTTAATTAATAATTAAAACTTTCGATTTTTATTTTTACAAAAACACTAACTTTTATAAAAATACTAAATACGATTTACACACGATAAACACGTACGAAAACAATAATATTCACATAATTCACGTAATCACATATAAATCATAAAAACTCATAATTTATATTAAATATAAATTATTAAATGTTTGTAATATTAATCTTTATTAATCACCAACGTTCCGGGTTAGACTCGAGTGCGATCCGATGTGTGTGAACCGACTGACACATTTAATTAATCCTAATTAAATGCAATGTACGTGCGCTTAACTGAGATAACTAAGTTTGTAATGAAAAATGTTTGAACTAACGAGGTTTGAGTTAACGGAGTTAACCTGAAAATGCCGGATGTCACATCATCCCCTTGTTGAAAGAATTTTCGTCCCGAAAATTAAACGAAGTCCGTAACGTCTGAAACAAAAAGTTTAGGTTTGTCACAACGCTTCTTTCATTCTTTTTATAAAACATTTTAAAAAAATAACTATATAAGGTTTCTAGAATTTGTATTAAAACTATGTAATATGTTATACATATGTAATAAGTAAATTTTTATTACTAAGTACATAACATTGAATTTATTACCGGGTTTCGAACCTAGTGGTATAATATTCATATCTACAATTCTACACCTAATAAATAACTAACGGGTTGAATCAAGTGTTACAATTATGTGAGTTTAAGATTATTTTTTTCGTTTATTTTTTTCTTTAATACTAAGTATTTAATATTTCTTTTATTAACTCCTGAATCTTTATTACTATTTAATATTTTTTATAATTCTTAACATTAAATACTAATTATTTAATATCTTTTTTATTCAACATTGTAAAACACGTGTTTGTAACGTAATTTCATAATATAATATTATTAGTTAAGTAATCATTTTTTTTTGAGTAAATATAATAATTAGAGTAAACTTCAGTTTTTGTCACTGAGCTTTGCATAAAACTTCGGGTTTCGTCCATCTATATAACACATTTCATCCCTGACGTTTAATGTTTTAACACTTTGCATCCCTGCTCCCTAACTCCGTTAAGTATTATGTTAGTTTTTGTGCAAATTTACTAATATATCTCTCACCCCTTCTTCTTGTTCAACCATCAGATCCAATAAGCAATTTTGACTCCATTTTTTTACACTCTACATTTTACACTCGTTAACACAACTGCATCTTGCACTAAACTCTTCATTTCCGACGTTAAACCCGTTGTAAAACGAACCAGACAAACCTCCACCGTTCACCATGGCGGCATACGAAGCCTACCGGTGGTGGTACAGATCGGAGAACGACGACAATAACCACTGGCGAACCAAGTGACGGGGGGATTCACGTGGTGAAAATCGTTTGCGTCATCGGAACACCATGCTTGTTCCGTTTCCGTTGCCATCACGTCTCACATCAGCCTCCGCCACCGTTGCTACGACAAAACCCTAGATTAAAATTAATGGGTAATAATGTAAACTAATGGGTAATAATGTATGATAACTTTATTAAAATTAATGGGTAATAATGTAAACTGATTAAAAGAAAAAGAAAAAAAAGAAGTTGTTTAAAGTGAAGTGGCTAAAACTGAAGGTGGAAATACGTTTTTACAAGAACACACCGATACATAATGGTATGTGTGTTTGTTAACAAATCCACCATTTAAAAGGTGTTTTCGCTAAGCTTCCCTCTAAAATGCTATAGATCACTAATATGTTCCGTCTAAAAAGGAAATAGTGTTCATATTTTTACAAGTGCAAAAAGGTGAGTCAAAAGTGTTACACAAACTCTTTAAATAGGAGTGTGAAAACCAAGACTAACTTGGGAAAAAGATGAGTAGGACCATAGCTTGATTTGCTAGTTATCTTTCATTGCAAATTACAACAAAGAAAATAGCTATTGTTTTCTTCCTAAATAGTTGGTGGCTTGCCCATTTGATCAAACCTACCTAGCTTTGTGATTTAGTTTGCAATTTGAGAAACTTACTTTTTTGTTGCAAAATTCTTTTGTCTCAATTTTTATACTTTTAGATTTATAAAAAGTTAGTTGTTTTATAAAAACTTTGGTTGTTTATGAATGTTGAACAAGTTTTATAAAGACTTTCGACAGTAATTATTTTTATTCTTTTATAAACCTCAATATTCTTGAGATTTATTGATTTTATCATGTAGTTGTTGAAGGTCACTTTAATTCTTTGTGTTGGTTTGATTTTAGAAATGTGTCATAGATTGGACGGACGATACATGACCTAGGTATCGACCACATATCTTTTTTGTGCTACAAACTCTTGATTGATCCATTGGCGTTGGTGCTCAATTCACATTCGTTTCGTGACATTGATCATGAGGCTACTGTTTGATTTGTATAATTTGGTTTTGATCATTTGGTTAATGCAAGTGTTCTGTAGATATAACTTTAACTATACGAGTAAGTTTAAGTAGCATTTAACTCGCATATTTAGATTTTATTATCATCAAAATATGTGATTTATGATTGAGAATACATGCACCAACAATGGGATTTTGGTATAGAAATCAAATAGGTTTGGTTGGATGACGTGAGAAGTGAATATTAAAATTAGGTATTTAATATAAAAAATTAATAACTCAAATTAATTAAGTACTTTATATAAAAACTAAAAGTAAAAAAGAGAAGTGAATACCGGGTTTTATAGTTTAAACATACATGTTTTACATACATTTACGTTTTTAGTGTAAAATTATGATTTTAGATTATCAATGTTTAAAAACGAAATAAATTAAGTTAAACACTTCATGTTGCTTGTGTTTTAACACAAATTTTAGATTAGATTATTGTGTCTTACACAATTTCAGTCTGTGTGAAACCCTAATTAGATTTTTACATTACATGTTTCTAGAGATCTTTTTCAGATATGTTTTCACTGGAGTTGTATTGTGATACTACACAAAATCGTTAAAACACTCTCATAATTATATAAAAGTATTTGGGTTGGTGATCTAGTGATAAAGACAATGCTATCAAAAAATATATGTTTAGACATAAAATAAAGAAAATTCACGGTTCTAATTTTTTTTACATAAAAGTGTTTCACTTTGGCTCGATTCGATTAAATATTCAACTTTTAAGATTCATTCATTTAAGTATTAACTAGTTTACAACCCGTGAAATACACACGGGTGAAAAATATCAACACATAAATTTCTTAAATCTTTATTTATATATTTTACAGGTGTAAAAATGTATTACATATACTAAGAATAGAAAACAAAAATCAAAATATATAAAAGTTAATATATAATTGAGTTTTAAAAATACCTTAATTAATATTTAATGTAATTTGACTTTCATTTATTATATAATTGAAAATAAAAGTTACATAATTAGATTTTCAAAGTTTCTTATAATAAGGATTGATTTAAAATAAATGTGTTTTATTAGTATACAAATCATTTTTTTTAAACGTATTATTGTTAATGGTGCATTTAATAGGATAGAGAGATGGGAAAAAATGATGAGAATGAATGTAAAGACGACGCGTGACATTAAAAAACTTTTATTTATTATATAGTATAGATTACCTAGAAGCATCAATGACGAGGAGAGAATAAAATAAGTAAAGAAATTGTATCCAATACATGTTTTGATTTACTTTATTCGTTTTCGTGTTTAAGTTACCTAGACCTACCTACCTTCTTACTACTTTAATTCCCATGTGGAGTACAATTGTTTCTTAAACGTTGGGTTCTCTAATCCTTTTAAAAAAAAGAAGTGAAAAGAAATTAAAATTATTTATGTTCATGAGTTCTTTTTTAATGTAACGAAGTAGAGAGAACTTGAGAGAAAAGGAAAGAAGATTATTACTTATTTTCTTTTTTCAAATTGGAGAGATTTAAAAAGAAAGAAAAGTAATCTTTTAAATTTTTCAGTATACCCTCAACCTATGAATAAATAAATAATCTTCAAGAATGTAATTGTTGTTATAAACCCTATACTTAATACAAACATTATATCCTCTAATAGGAGGATTAAATAATACATTTATTATATGGTGTTTCAAGTTCATGTATTACTATATAATGTATATGTTGACTATACGTGATGATATGAATAATAGAATCAGTTTTCTCTCTCTTAGTTTCTTTTTGTTATTCAACAATTGTAAAATTATAACTTTCTTTTCTCTTTTTTTCAACTCAAGAACACATAAATCCTTTTATTTCGTTTTCTTTCGTTTGAACAGTGCAACACAAAATTGTATTATACTTTTCTCTTCTATTTTTATTTTCACTCCTTAATTCAATTTCCTTTCTTTTCATTCATTTATTAAACTCGAAAACACAACGTAAATCCGACTAAAAAGTGGTCAAAACCTAAAGAGCATACCATATATACTCAAAATTAGATAATTTAACAAAAGTTACGTTAAACATCACTTGTGACTACGGTTAAAAGTTGTTATTTATTATCACTATATGATGGTTGTTTTTTTGGAACCGCGGTATATCATATAAAACAACAACCGACTAGCAAGACGTTATACATGAAAAAAACAAAAATAAAAGTACATAAAGGTTAAAGGGTTTTGAATCCACTCTATCTACAAAATCTTACATTTTCTATTCATACTTCCATACAAAAAAAAATGTAAAACATCATCGAAAAGCTAAGAATTTTTGCTCCTCTCTTTCAAGAAAACCACATGGTTCCTTAACCCCACCACACGACAAAGATGATCAAACACACCAAATCTTTCTTGGCCCTGGCAAAATTAGAATTATCTAGCAGTCCATGTAGTCATATGGAAATCTAATAACCAGCAAAGCAACATGAAGCCAAGACGCTACCAAGTCCCATATCCTCCCCACCATCGAGAATTCCCCAAAACACATGAACATATGACTCAAGAGCGTCCTTACATAAAGGACAAAGAATAGAAGACACCTTGATCCCTTTCCTGTCTAGATTAACCCTAGTAGCAAGACGATTACCCAACACTCTCCACCCACAAATGTTAACCTTGCGAGAAAGATGTTTCAACCAATACGTCGCATTGGCCTAGTCTACTGACACACCACCAATAAAATTACGCGTACCTTTTAACCGAGAATTCTGTCATTCCATCTAACGACCACACCCACCGATCTTTACCCGGAGATATATATAGGACTAGTATACTTGGTAGAAACTCTTGTCTCTTAGATTGGAGCACCTGGCTCAAACCCAGACATTGAGTGGATTATTTCATGTAATTTAAATGTATGAGTAGGATACATTTGCCGTTAAAAAAAATCATGATGAGTTACGTGATATTGCGACGATAAACACTCCCCCTAATTTCACTCCAACTACACATGTATCATTTTGCCAAGTTTAGTAACTCAGAGCAAGAAACGACATAATTATCCATTGTAAAGCTCAACTAACCTTCTAGTTATTAGAGAACTAGTTTAGATCCCGTGTCTACACACGGGGTGAAAAATATCAATACATAAAATTTTTAAATCTTTATTTATATATTTTACATGTGCAAAAATATATTACATATACTAAGTATAGAAAACAAATTCAAAATATGTAAAACTTAGTATATAATTGGGTTTCAAAAATACGTTAATTATATTTAATGTAATTTGACTTTCATTTACTATTTGATTGAAATAAAATAGTATATAATTAAATTTTAAAGTTTTTTATAATAAGGGATAATTTAAAATAAATATGTTTTATTAGTATAATTAATATTTTCTTTAAATATATATATATTATATTAAAGATAGAAGTGTATTAAATAAGACAGAGAAACGGGGAAAAAATGGTAACAATGAATATGGAGACGACACATGTCACTAAAAAACCTTTATTTATTATATAGTATAGATATAGATATATTATTTAAGGTTTATTGTAATAATCTATAACTAAAATTATAGAAACTATAACGCCGCATACCCTGTCAATAACACTACAAGTTGGAGAAAGAAACGACCCCTATTTTTCATAAAGGACATAATGAAAATAATATTCACGCAAACTGATAACGATAATTTTCAAAACGTAGAAAGAAAATAACGAATAGTTTTCGAGTAAATCATGAAAATTTCTTCATATTTATGACCAAGAAGTAATACAAATGATGTTGAAAAGCAAAATATGTCACCATCAACAAAAAAGTTGGAAATCGTCACACATAAAATAATTTATGAAGAGAAAAACTAGAAGGTTTGTCAAAATCAATGATGGGTAAAGAGAAGAACGGAAGACCCGGAACAGAAGAAACAGCCAATTTTGAAGGGGAAATTGTCAACAAGTCAAACAACATTAATAAAACCTAACACCCAACAAAGCCTACCTTTTCATTCAATTCCAACCCTAATCTAAATACAACCAAATCTAGTATAACAATTCAACTTATGTTGCTTGTTATGTCATGAAATCAGCTGCCCGAATTTGTTAATTACCCGCTCCAACAGGCTGTGGGTTCAAACCTTACCCAAGACAAAAAGAAATTGCCATTAAAAAAAAACTAAATTCCACTCAATATAACACTACGTTAAAATTCTAAAAATCAAGAAGTCATTAGATCATATTCGGTAAGGAACTTTTCAGATAGTTAAAAAATCTTGTTCGGTTTGGATAAAACAGGGTAATCACTAATGTCATTAAAGTATAAGGCCATAAGCGCTTTTAATACAAAACAGAATGCTGAATCAATGAAGCTTTTAACTTCCAACTGCTTCTATACAAATAAAAGCTTCAGCTTCAAGCTCCGGCTACCAGATAATTTACAAACATACCCCTAAAGTGAAGGCCTAAATGTTTTAGAATTTTTATAAATAAATAAAAAAAATCACACACACAAGTTATACGACCATCGTTACATTATAGAAATTAAATTCCTAAAATTTAAAGATTTGAACTTGTAAAAAAAAGCAGGAATAACATTACATGTACAAAGTGACATCCAACCCTCATGCATGATCAGGGTATACTTCCTGTCCCACTTGAAGCCATGAAGATATTTCCTCATCCATCTCA
The DNA here is from genome assembly GCA_023525975.1 of Smallanthus sonchifolius. Taxonomy (NCBI): domain Eukaryota; kingdom Viridiplantae; phylum Streptophyta; class Magnoliopsida; order Asterales; family Asteraceae; genus Smallanthus; species Smallanthus sonchifolius. Next base: position 9,983,623 of record CM042046.1, on the reverse strand, counting down.
TTGTCACCCACATATCTCAGTAAAATTCCAAACAGTATTTTCCCCTGTCACAATAATTATTTAAACTGTTTTAACAAAACTATAAATCAGAAATTGGATTTCTGACCATAAAATAGCAGATTTAATAAACCTTTGTTCTCCTGTATGCTGCTAAAGTAGCTAGAGGCTCACTTGATCTCTCCACCTCACCAGCTCGGTAATCCAAATTGATCATCTGGCAACGATTGCAACCGCCTAACGACTATAAAAATAGACATATCAAATTATATAAGCAATAAAATAAAATAATGAAGCTTTGGAAGTAGTGAAGTGAGGTTTAAAAAATATTTTGGTAGAAATAATTAATGCGGCAAAATTTTGGTACAAGTTTAAACGAGCCGGGCCTGACCTGACCGGGTTGAGTTGATTTGAAAATACTCTTTGCCCAATTTTTTTAAATCTTTTTAGAAATAATTAATGTGGCAAATATGATTACAACAATATATTATTCTGACAACAATATATTATTTTAAATAAAATAATTTAGAAGGTTTTATCTTTTAAGAATTAAAAATACACTTTGGGTAAACTTTCGACCCGTTTGACCCGTTCCCTTTTAAGTTAATTTTCCCCCTTTCATCTGTTTGCCCAGTTAGAGATAAAAACATAACCCAAAAGTCTATTTTTAGGTTGTAAGAAAAAACAAAACTGACCAAGAAGTGATTTTTTCCAATCTTAAGACCACTCCAACTGTCTTCAGCATATGGCCCGCCACCAGATATAACAAGATTGGGCCGGAATCTCATTGCATCAACTTCCTTAAATAATCCAACAGATTCTTCTTTAACTGTTTCTAACAATACCGATTACACGTTCAATGATCAATACATAAAGAGCATATTGTTTTGATCATAATAATCTATATTTTTGATAAAGCGTACCTGAGTTTAATCTATGGTTGAGGTCAGATACGCTTTCCTCGGATATCAATAAGAGCTGAGCTTCATTAACAAAGTTTAATCTGGTCTTTATGTCTCTGCATATGCTCGTGCTATTGCTTCTGTTCAAACGAGTACAACTTCTGGAACTAGATCTTAATAAATAACAAGGCCGGCCAACCGCATTACTAAACCAAGTATCGATTTTGTTATCATAGCCCATAACTTCATATCTGTTAAGTAAAAGTAAAAATTAAAAGTAATTCAGAATATAAACATTAACAACTTTCCATTTTATTTATTTTTAAAAGCATTATCATGATGCAACATTATTTCCAAACCTTTGGGCATGTATATTGATTTCTTCTACAGCAGCAGATAAATTTGATTTAAGTTTGATAAGAAGCTTCTCTTTGCACCGAGGAGATTCCACATGAAGCATTCCTGTTTCAAGGTCAATCTTTGTACAAATAAAGTTCATTTCAGGTACCTACAACACCAGATACAGATAATTTAATTTTCTTTAGAGGACATCATTACAAAAAGATATTAATAAATTAGTAGAAAAAGAAAAAAAAACACCAACAACTACTGATCACCTTCTTCTGTGTAAGAATTTCACCATTCATGCTTTTGAGAAGCCATTCTCGATCATATAACAATCCTAAAAAGAAAATATTTTATAGAAAATTTAGTAATGCATCACAGATTAAACATAAAGCATAATGTTTTAACAAACATATGCAGCTTACAACTCTCTACCAGTGCTGCTTAGAGGCCAGCTGTCCACTTTGAATCCTGCACATGATTTTATCGGATACACAACAATTGATGTAAGGTAATGTTCTGTTGTCGTCCTGCCACCTGCATCATGATCATGTATACAAGTTAAACATAATGGGTCAGCCACAAAAAAAAAATAAGATGATTAGCAATAGAATGTTTAAGGTGACCTTCAGTGGCTGACTGAATAGATCTGGATCTCAATGTACTGGTAGGTGACAATACAAAGGAGCTTACAATGAAGTTCACGAATCTCTGTGGAAATTTAATACGAAATTAGATATTTGAGATATATGATATTCATGTCTGTACTTTGACAAGTCGCAACAAATATTAGCAGTAGATTTTAATAGAACGGTTAAAATCAGATGTATGTTTGCAATAAGGGCAACATACCCATGCATCTTCAAATGTTGACATATAACCAAAAGATACTCTAACAGCTCCAGTTGGTTTTCCATGTAATATATCAAGGTCATCCCAGCAAACATGCCCAGCCTAACAAACAAAAAAACAACGGTTTGTTAAGGGTGCAATTCAGTTATAAAGAAAACTTACCCTAATTATTACAACTCATGTATATTAGTAAAATTTTATTAGATAATTTTCTTACCTCAATGTTGGAGAGAAGATCTGCATGAGATAAACCAAGATGCTTGGAACAAGCACCAGGATTGCAAAAGCATCCTGTCTACACAGTATAGAAAAATTTAAGAATCATAATATGAACACATATATGTCCTGTGTTTGAATCCAGATTTAAGTCAAATGTATAATTTAAATAATAAATATCCAAGTCATAAGTATTACCCGTAGTTGAATTCCAGACAAAGAAGCCAATTTTTCAACCTCACGAGGGCCAACCCAAGAACCATCAGCCCGCTTCAAATTGAAAGAAACTACAGGACCAAGTCCACTATAAACCGCCTAGAAAAATAGTAATGGATTTTTATTTATTTGCATTTCAACCAAAGACTATTACCATAAATGTAATTATGTAAAAATATGAAAATGAGAAAAAGGGTAACTTCATACAATAGTAACCAAGTGTTCCACTAAAGTAGCTCAAAGCTTTTTTGTTCCTTTGAAGTCTCTCAACTGTCATTACGTGTTCCAATGTTGTGAATTTTTATATAAATGCTATAAGTGACCTAAATGGAACATATATGAATCATAATTACTATTTTGTGATTATTTTTTTAAAAATCAACTTGAAGTAAGAGGTAACAGTGAAGAAAAAAAATCACTAAACAATTGCCAAGTTTCATAATTTTCAATTTAAGTCAAATTTAAAGGAAAAATACTCACTAACTAGTAACTAGGATTCATATATGTACCGTTTAGGTCACTTAAAATATTAAAGTTTTTTAATATTTGTAAGAAATTTCACAAGATTGGAACACCTAATCAAAGTTGAGTAACTTTAGAGGACCAAAAAAAAACTTTGAGTGACTTTAGTGGAACACTTGGGAAAGTTGGTCACTATAGTGTGAAGTTTTCCCTGAAAAAAAACACCACCTGCATGCCTTAATACATGGTTTCACTAACCTTTAAATATTCCAGGCCATATATTTTGCAAGCCTCCTGCCCATTTGCATGCCTTAATGCCAAAAGCGTATTTCTTGTATATCTTGCAAGTGATGATGTATGCCTTAGGAACAAACAGACAAAGTTAAGTTAGAATAGAGCATAACAAGGTAGAAAAATAGTTGGTCATTACAGACATAACCATAGTTATCAAAAGCGAGCACCTGGTGCGCCTAGGCGCAATTTTCAGGCGAGGCGCAATAAATGCGCTTTCATTCCTAGGAGATGCGCTTTGATACCTAGGCGATGGTTCAACTCATCTAGATTATGGTATTTGAACTTTTGGAGTTACATTTGAATCTTGACTATTTTGGAACTTTTGGTACTAATTAGATAGATATTAAATGTTATATAAAGTTAAACCTTGTAATATGATTGTATTAGAATGTAATTGTGTGTTTAGGGTTTACATAAAGAGGTGTTTATATAGAACACCATATTACAAGTCTAGTCCCTATACTATATCACTTAGTCTAATATTCCCCCGCAAACTAAGCTCGGGAGAGATTTAGGTTGAAAATATAAAAACATAAAACTAAAAAGATAGTTGGTCTTCTCCTTTTCCACCATGCTTTCACCCGTCACACACATTTTTATTTTTTTTATAGCAATGGTAAATGGGCTTGTGAGGCCCAGCCTCAAAGGCCCAATCGAAACTACATTAGGAAAACCCTAATCTTCTTCCGGCCGTCACCACTTCGCCGGAGTTCTTCAACAACTAGGGGTTTGTTCCCCTTTTCTTCTCCCCGATTGCAGATCTGTATTTTTTTTTTTTTTTGCAAACCTCGAATAAACGGAACTGAAAGCATTGTGACTTTCGCGAGGTGCACGTCGCCGGAAAAACGGTAACCGTTGTATGGTGGCGGAGACGGCGTCTAGAGCCAAGAAAGCAAGTTGTATTTGCTAACCCTAGACGTGGGGAGGTGCTGCAGTGACGTACCTGTGGTGGCAGTGGCAGCATGGAGGCGGCGGGCTTGTGGCGTTGTGGAGCCACTGGTTGTGTAGTGGTGGTTGTTGGTTGTGTGGCGGCAAAAGGGTTTTGGGTGGTCAAGTGTGGTGGCGGCCTGAGTTAGGGTTTAGGGCGGCGACAACGTTGTCGCCGGTAAGGGGCCGGCGGCTCACCGGTGTGGTTGTCGGTTGTGGTGTAGAACGGTGGTGGCGGCAGGGGGCGCCATCTAGGGTTTCGGCGGCTAGAGGCGGCGGCTAGGGTTCCGCCGCATGGTGGTGAGGCTGACGGCAGTGGTGTTGGTGTGGTGGTGGTTAACGGCGGTGGTAGAAAGAGTGGAGCCGCCCCTCCGGCGGTGTTTTCCGGTGATTGAGCTCTAGCTCTGATACCAAGTTAAACCTTGTAATATGATTGTATTAGAATGTAATTGTGTGTTTAGGGTTTACATAAAGAGGTGTTTATATAAAACAAAGTAAAAGAAAAGAAACAACGGGTGTAGATATGTTCTTTTTGATTTGTATGGATTTGTATGTGTGTTGTGTGTGTGTGTGTTTTATTTGGAATCTCAGAGATTTTGAAGAGAACAAAGAAAACAAGAACATAAAAGATATTGGAAATGCTGAAGACCGAGTTACCGACCCATACATGAGCCCATATATAGTTACTGGTATTAGCCTTCTGGGACACCGGTGGTACTCATCTAGTATGACCCAACTCCATCTTCCTTCTTGGGCCCTCAATAAAGAGAGTTTGGGCTTCATGCCGAATGTACATTTTAGAACTAACTAAAATTAGGTCTGAGCGATGCGGTGGGTTAGCGAACTTCGTTGCTAAGTGTATAAAACAAACGTATGAAGTTGTCGCAACTCGGTTTAGGAGATCAAAAAATAGATAAATTGCATCGCGAATAGGAGATAACATTAAAACGATAAATTCGTTAAAAGAAGTTAGTAACAAAGTAAAAGAAAAGAAACAAAAAACCTAGTTTGTCAAACCCTAAACTCGAACCCATGTCGGTGAATATATATATATATATATATATATATATATATATGTGTGTGTGTGTGTGTGTGTGGTTGATTAGATTGCAAACCTCAATTGGGTTGTGAAAACCCTGAAAACCTTATACGGCCCTTGATTGGATTTTGATCTATGGTGAGATTGAATTAACCAAATTAACATGTGTCTTTATATTAATTTAATAATTAAAAATAAAAAAAGAGTATAAAAGACAACTTACATTCAACTAAGTTTGTGTTGGGTAGTGCAATCTTTAGTACAAGTTGTTAGATCATTTCCTGTTCCTCTAAAACCTCACAAAAATTTTGAAAATTCAATACTCTCTTGCATAAAAGTTATTTACCACGTACCCTCAGGACTTTGAGTTTGTAAATCCTTCTTGCAGAGAAAGAAAAGAGATGAGAGAGAGATCGGTTACACACACCGTCGGCGATGCTTGAATTAAACCAGGTTTGTGTGTGTATTTGTGTTTTAATAAAGAAAACTGGGTTTGTGGGTGTGTGTTTCATATTTGGGGTTTCGTTCTTGAAGAATCACCAACATTCCAGATCCAAAGCGGCGATCAAAACCCAAGTTTTGTGTTCGAATCTGGGTATGAATCGCATCCAAAGGTAACATATCCATATGAACACCGACTGGAGCAGCTGCTATTGTCTGTAATCATCTTCAATTTCTACTTTTTTGTTGTTCATATGTAATCGTCTTCGTGTCTATCTGCAATCTGTGATAGAAATAATTTGTTTATCCCCAAAGTTGAGTAGAGTAGATATTTCATCTTCTTTCTTAAAGTTTTTTTTTTTTTTGGCTTTTTTAAGTCACAAAGAAGCACTAATTGCACGATATATGCAAAAAATCGATGTGAATGAGAGAATAGTTGGTATTGAGAGGCTTAATCCAACAACGTAAGTTTGAATACTAATCAACGATTTAAACATCAGTTATTAATATTTTACATTTTCCCTTTTCCTAGATCTTCATTTTTGGAAGGTATATGAACTTTTGAGTGGATTGGATATGGAAGCTCTGGATTATTTGCTGCTAGATTGTTATCAGAGTATGTGCTCTCTAATTTCTCATTTATTTAATTTTTAATAATGTTGATATATACTATAACTAGTTTAGATCCCATGTTTACACACGGGGTGAAACACATCAATATATAATTTTTTTAAATCTTTATGTATATATTTTACATGTTTAAAAATATATTACATATATACTAAGGATAGATACAAACTCAAAATATGTAAAAATTAATATATCACGTGTTAGCCGAAGGATTGGGGCTATGTTTGTATAGACGGAGCTAGCGGCGTCCCAACAATTGAAGAGTTTGTTTTTTACCGCCGCTGTCTTCCATTTCCCAAATTGGGAGTTTTTCTGTATAGACGGAGCTAGTGACATTCCGATATAAAATCGGTGAGGTGGTGGGGCGACCGTGGCGGGGTAGTAACTGATTGTTCTATCTTTGTATAACTGAGAATCGATCAAACTCTAACGGGTGATCAGAAATTGCATTGAAATCAAAGATGGGGTTGCGTTGAAATCAAAGATGGGTAGCCGAAGGTGGTTGATAGAGAGAGGTGTGGTGGTGGTGGGTTGTGCTGGTAGGGGGTGGCCCTAGGGTCGGGTGGTGGCTGGTGGTGGCGATAAGAGGTTGTGTGGGTTGGTGGTTGTGGTGGGTGGTCTGATGAAGAAGAAGATGGAGTAAAGATTATATCAGTAATTTCACACAAAAACTAACTGAAAAGTTAACAGAGTTAAGGACCAGGGACGCAAAGTGTTAAAACATCAAACGTCGGGGATCAAATGTGTTACAGGAGGACGAAACCTCATATTTTGTTCAAACCTCAGGGACGAAAACTGAAGTTTACTCTTTATTAAAAGATATGAGTGTATTTAATAAGAGAGAGAGGCGATAAAAAAAATAATGAGATTGAATATGGTGGCGACACGTGGCATACAAAAACCTTTATTTATTATATAGTATAGATAATTAAAGGTATAAAAGACAACTGACATTCAACTAAGTTTGTGTTGGGTAGTGCAATCTTTAGTACAAGTTCTCAGATCATTTCATGTTCCTCTAGAACCGGGGGCGGAGGATATAAAAGGCTCGAGGGGGCCCCGGCCTCTCGATTTTTCGCTCAGAAGTGTTAATATATACGTATTCGGCCGATTTTTCGCTTAGTAGTGTTAATTTATATGTATTCGACCGAAAATTTTATAGTTACGGCCCCCCTATATGAAAAAATAATTCCCGACCCCCCGCGAAAATTTTCAAGCTCCGCCACTGTCTAGAACCTCACAAAAATTTTGAAAATTCAATACTCTCTTGCATAAAAGTTATTTACCACGTAGCCTCTGGACTTTGAGTTTGTAAATCCTTCTTGCAGAGAAAGAAAAGAGATGAGAGAGAGATCGGTTACACACACCGTCGGCGATGTTTGAATTAAACCAGGTTTGTGTGTGTATTTGTGTTTTAATAAAGAAAACTGGGTTTGTTGGTGTGTGTTTCACATTTGGGGTTTCGTTCTTGAAGAATCACCAACATTCCAGATCCAAAGCGGCGATGAAAACCCAAGTTTTGTGTGTTTTTGTGTTCGAATCTGGGTATGAATCGCATCCAAAGGTAACATATCCATATGAACACCGACTGGAGCAGCTGCTATTGTCTGTAATCATCTTCAATTTCTACTTTTTTGTTGTTCATATGTAATCGTCTACGTGTCTATCTGCAATCTGTGATAGAAATAATTTGTTTATCCCCAAAGTTGAGTAGAGTAGATATTTCATCTTCTTTCTTAAAGTTTTTTTTTTTTTTTGGCTTTTTTAAGTCACAAAGAAGCACTAATTGCACGATATATGCAAAAAATCGATGTGAATGAGAGAATAGTTGGTATTGAGAGGCTTAATCCAACAACGTAAGTTTGAATACTAATCAACGATTTAAACATCAGTTATTAATATTTTACATTTTACATTTTCCCTTTTCCTAGATCTTCATTTTTGGAAGGTATATGAACTTTTGAGTGGATTGGATATGGAAGCTCTGGATTATTTGCTGCTAGATTGTTATCAGAGTATGTGCTCTCTAATTTCTCATTTATTTAATTTTTAATAATGTTGATATATACTATAATATAAGATTTGCAGGAGATTTCCTACAACATTAGCCAATTTGTGTAAGATGGATTTGTTGATGATATGATTCATTGTTAAGGTAATTGCTTTGATTAGATCTCTATTGCTCATTCGATTAAGGTAATTTTGTTTGATTATATGTTAGTTTTTTTAGTTTTTCTATGATTGGTTCTTATTTTGGTTATATGTTAGTTTTTTTAGTTTTTCTATGTATCCTCTATAATTGGTTTCTATTGTGAAACAGTGGAAGTGGAAGAGAAAAATTCAATAAAAAAATAACTTGAGTGTAACAATTTTTTTTTATATCTATTGTGGTTAGGTATTTCACATATTTCCAATAATGTAAAAATAATGTAATCAATATTTAATTAAATGTAATGAATGTGTAACATGGATGTGGAGGGGGTTACATCGGTTATATATTATATTTCATTGCATGTAACATATGTGTAACAAGTATAAATATCTATTCACTAAAGTAGTTGTTAATTTTTATATTGAAACAAATATGTAACGTTAAGTAAAATGAGAGGAAAGACGCATCAACTTCAGTATAACAATGCTTTAGTTTGGGAAAATATTTTTTTATTAAAAATAACAAAATACATCAATGATAAACATAAACAAGGATTGAAATTACCATAAATTTGAATAAAAGTTGTTAATTTTTATACCGTAACAAATATGCAACATTAAGTAAAATGAGAGGAAAGATGCATCAACTTCAGTATAACAATGCTTTAGTTTGGGAAAATATTTTTTATTGAAAATAACAAAATACATCAATGATAAACATAAACAAGGATTGAAATTACCATGAATTTGAATAAACAGATAAGGAAACAAGTAAGTTAACATATAAATTTTACAAGAAGCATAAAAACACATACATACCATCCGTTACAAATGTGTCTTCATTTTTGTATAACCAATCATCAATCTATCTTTATCTCTGTACCACACTCTTTTCTTTCTCATCTCATGCGTTCCAATAGGGGGTCATTAGTTCAACTCTTTGCGGGAAGAAGAAACATTAATCTATAAACATTATGTAACTAGAAAAATGTTACAGCACGTGTTACATACGTAACAACACAAAAAAACGAGAGTTATTTAAAATTGTTACCTATTTTTTTTACACGTGAATTTTTACAATTGTTACATACGTAACAACACAAAAAAACGAGAATTTTTTTACACGTGTTACATATGTAACAACATGAAAAAACTATAACACCACCAAAAATGAGAATTTTTTACAAAATCCCGTCATCTAGGAAACGTTTAGCTTTCCACAAACATCCCATCATCTTCATTGATTGCAATTGCTTCAAGCATATCCAGACCATAACCCACAAACACGAACAATTTTTTTATAAAAAACTAGACAAAACTAATTTATATGTTAAAAGAAAATGAGAAAAAATTTGAATTTTGTGAAACTATGGATCAAGAATTTGAAGGAAAATAAAAATACCCATTTTCACAAATCCAAATTATAAGGAAAATAAAAATAAACCTTTTCACAAATCCTAACGAATTAGAAGGAAAATAAAAATACCCATTTTCACAAATCCAAATTATAAGGAAAATAAAAATACCCCTTTTCACAAATCCTAACAAATTAGAAGGAAAATAAAATACCCATTTTCACAAATACAAATTAGTTGGAAAATAAAAAATACTCATTTTCACAAAACCAGTTCAAAAACCCATTTCCCCTACAACCCCACTATTTCTTTTGGCTCTTATGCCCTACAAGTCTGTAATGACTCACACAAAAAGTTTCGTCCCATTAATGGAATGAAACTAACAGATAAACAACAATGTTTACTAGATAACTTATGGCATATTCAGACCATGCCTCATGCATCCTCCTTCAAAATTCAAATTTTAAATGCGCTAAGTATATATTTTAGCGAACAAGGAGTTAAATGCCCTAAAAAATAGCTTCCAAAGTTTACACATTACATAATTTTTAGATGCACCAAAATTGGTATTTTTAACAAATGGAAGAGAGTTGCAAAGTTTATACAGTGTCCCGGACCAATTTACAAAGGTTATCACAGCTTTTTTGAAGCTCTGAAAACAGCCAGAGATCACTTTGGTATAGACAACTTTTTTATTGAACCTGAAGAGGTTCAAACTTTTTCACAAATTACAAAAATAAGTCATGAACAGATTATAAAGACTCAGGAAGAAACTATTGCAAGTTTACAAAACTAGCTTATATAGCAAGGAAAAAATACACAGTCTATACAAAGTCATATAGAAAATAGTTTTGTAAAACAAAAAGTTGGCATTCTCGAAGCAAAAAATATACAGTTACTACAAAGGCGTGAGAAAAAAGAAAACAGTTACAGAAGCTACGACGTCTTTAGAGCCAGAATGCTAGACACTCCCTGGAAATCTTGTCTTCAAACTGTGTTTGATCAATTTCCAGAGTTTGAGAAGATAATATCACAAAAGATTAATACAGAATTCCCACTAGTATTGTATGAGTTACAGCTCAGACTTATGACGATTTCCCTGAATGAAGAAAAGTATAAAGGGGTTACAGTTGTTGAAAGAACAGATGACGATGGAGAGGGAACTTGCCTGCTCCTTCTTCAGATAAACCTTAAACAAACAGACATGCCACGTGATCTAATTCTACAATTCTACCATAATGGTATGATTGATTACATAGAATTAGAATTAAACACAAAAACAGAAGGAATTATAAATCTTTTTGGAGAAAAATTTGTAATAGCCACTGGAAATATCTCTACACACATATTTCCTCCACATATTGGCTGCAAAATCTTTTCTTCTTTTCCTTTTGCCAATGACCATACATACAGACCTACCAGAAAAAGAATGTTCATTAGTCACAAGCTTTCTGGCAAAGACTACTTAAAAAGGCTTGCCATACAAACTGAGATTCAATTCTCGGAGCTTTACTGGGTTGATAACCTTGCCAGCCTTGCCACAGAAAGACCTGAAAAGAACAGCCAAAGAAAAGACACTACACAATTTATTACCCAAAACCAGAAAACTCCCACATTACCATCAGGCTTTCACTGGGAAAACTATCACCTTCTAGCCGAAGGACATTACATACAAATTTGGAGTCATAAAATTTGGAACATGCTTCTTCCCTTCATTGATGAAGGAGAATCACTTGAATTACAGCATATCATAAATTTAGAAGACTATTATCTTAACCCAGAAGATTTTGATTACGATACAGGCACACCGCCAACCATTCCAGACACCCACAGAGATTTCTAGAAGATTGCAAAAAACGTATGCAATGACGTCTCTTCCCACAACGTCTACAAAGCCGACTAAGTCTACAAAGTCTCAATTATTTGACCGACACTTTTCTGTAGATAAAAAGAATTTTTTTTTTGTTTTGTTTCTTTAATTTGTAGCCGTTTCTTTTTCTTTTAGATTTCTTGTCTTATAACTTAGTGCTTTGCCTATTTAAGGCAAGCAGATTCATTTGTAAAAAACACATCGAAAATCAATCATAGAATCATTCTCAGTTATGAGCAACTAAACTTTCTCTGTCTGATTTCTCTTGTAAACCCTTATTCTCTCACTAGTTTTCTCTAGTTCTTCATACTATATCCCAAATATAAAAAAAAATTCTTTTCACTGCAAATATCAATCCGCTGCAAATATTCTTAACAACCACTGCAAAAATACTGTAAGTTTTTATGTTTTATTGCAAGTGTCAAAATGTCTGATGCCCCAACCTATTTTGGTATCAGAGCGAAGGCTTTCCTAAAATCTAAATGACTAAGACAGGTCTATGTCAGACAACTTGATATGCTTAAGTCCTATTTATATGGAAACCCGCTTAGGTGAAGATTAGGGAAAAAATTTGCTTTGATCTACTAATCTAGATAAGTTGTCAAAGATTTATATGTTTCATACTTGTTTATTTTACTTTTGTTTTGTTATGATAAAATTGGGATATAGAAAAACATTATAAGAGAAAACTCAAGAGATAAGGTGCTTACTAAGGAAAATCAGATTCTTTTAAAATAATTATTGAATTTTCAAAAGTGTTCAAAAAACTCGAATTCTTAAACTTAGAGTTTACAGAACGAAGCGATCATAAAAATATAAGTAATAGCTACTATAATCATATTTGTAGATTTAAAGAGCTTCATACACACAGTCTTAATACAGATAATACACATCTAAATAGTATTACATATCTTATTATAAATTTAGGATTGAGTCTACAAAAAGAATCTATAAATAATAAACACTTATTAGAAAGAATTATACAATTAATAGCTAAAGAAACAGACGAAATTAAAAAATTCACAGAAAATTTAGAATACATAAGAGAACAAAATAATCAAATTTTATTAGAAATAAAAACTATTAAGAAAGATAAACATATACTAGAGGTAGACGAAAATTCTATAAAAATAATAAAATCATAAATAAACTAAACAAAATACATATAAGTAATAATAAGCCTAAACCATATAAACATTGGAAACTAAGTGATGAATAAACAAATTATTCAAGGATCTAGAAAGTCTACTAGCAATATAAAAGATATCATTACATCAGATACTTTTTTAAACAGAATTTTAAAGAAAGGGTCGTCTTCTAGAAGTACACAACAGATAATACAGTTAGAAGAAGAAATAGATTTAGATAAAAACATAAGCTTATACAACCAACATCAACTAGATATTTTAAATCCAAGAACTTTATATCAAACATGAATGTTAAACGTTAATACAACATTAATACAAAGTAGTAGAGAAGAAAGTCTACGAGTGGTAGATAAAATGGTAGAAATAGACTTATTTTCACCAGAAACAATCCAAAGAATTAAACAATCAGGAAAACAGTTTATACACACAGGACTTATAGTTATAGAGATAAAATCTCTAAGAAGAAAAAACCTAGAAACAAAACTTTTATCCCTAATATTAGATAAAAGTTGGAAATCAGAAATGAAAAAGGCAATTATTTCAGGAATGGAGATACTAATAGGTGAATGATTTTTTTTAAACTGTAAGGGTCTGATGACCATCTTCTCTTTTCCCTTCTGTTTTTTATCCATCTGAACAAAGTAATTTGTTAATGTTTCGAGATAACAAATCAGCTATCCCATTATCTTTTCCTTTAACGTGTTCAAACTGTATAGTATATCCACTACCTTGTATAATATTTTGCAAATTTACCCATCTTGTTATGTTTATCTTTTTGCTTTGGTTATTTTTAATGAATTTAACTATAGCTTAACAGTCTATTCTAACTGTAAAATCTTTGTGTAAAAATAGTTTAAGATTTTCTAAAGCGTTGATTAACGCTTGTATTTCAAAATCTAAACTGGTCTAAGTGGTTCCAGTTTTAAAGCTTTCACTGTAATAAGAACATATTTTTTCTTCTTTTTTATAGTTGTGAACATTTGGTTTGCAAAGGAGAACTGCTTCCCATCCTTCTTTGCTTCTATCAACTTCTATAATTATGTAATCTGTTACAAGTGGTAATTCTAAGGGTTTAATTTCTTTAACCCTTTCCTTTATCTTTTTAATCAAGATAATGTCTTCTTGATTGAAATGTCTCTGTTCATTTTTAGTGGTTTTGCTGTATAACGGACCTACTAGTTTTGAAAGGTTTGGAATAAACTTTCTAGCATAATTTACTAAGCCTAAAAAAGCTTGAATTTGTTTTAAATTAGTAAGTTTTTCTGGAAAATCAAGGATTTTTGTAGAAATATGTGGTTGTAACTCAATTTTTCCGTTACCAATTTCTAGTCTTAAGAAAGAGATTTTTCTTTTAAGTAATTCCATCTTTTTTTTAGATACTACTATCTCATTCTTTTTTATTTATTCAAATACCTGTTGTAGATGTGTCTTATGTTCTTGGACTGTTTCACTTGCTACTAGTATGTCATCAATATATACTAGACAAAATTTGTATTTGAGAAATATACTGTCCATAAATCTTTGGAATATTGAAGGAGCATTCTTTAGTCCGAAGCTAAGAACATTTCATTCATATAATCCTTCAGAACATGTAAAAGCTATCCATTTTTTTAAATCTTCTTCTAGATGTAGTTGATTAAAACATGATTTTAGGTCAAATTTAGAAAATATTTTGTTATTTTGTATTAGTTGAATTAAGATGTCTTTATTGGGGATGTTGTAACCATCATCTTCTGTGTTATCATTTAATCTTTTATAATTGTAAACGATTCTTGCTTTTCCTCTTTTTATTTCGCTATGGTTTTTTACTATATGTCACACCCCAACCGACGGCGGATTGTACGTCGGGGCGGACGCGGTTGTTCAATAGCACAAGGTTGACTATTAAAGTTTCAATATTTCATTAATAAATAGATTCAAAGGTTCAATACAAAGAATAAATCAAATGCATAGCAAGAATACAAGTCTAATTGATTAAGCATTCTAGGTCCAAGCATCCTATGTGATCACGATAAAGTCTCATGTTGTAGAACCTGAAACATGTGAAAGAATCTGTCAACTACAAAATAGTTGGTGAGATACAAAGGTTTTGACACAGTTTAACAAGTATTTGAAAAGAATTACAATTCACTATGATATATGCATTCTATAATGTAAGTATGAGAACAAGTATCTTAAACATTGTGCACTTCAACCCTCCAACCAAGTTTAGGCATAACCCGTAGGTTACCCTTATAAGTCTCAAGTCTCAAGTTTAAAGTTTAATTCAGTAACAATCACCAAGGGCTCCCCCCCGAAGGGGTCAATCAATCAAGGTGGATTGGTCAAATGCAATAGATCTATCATTGTTACCATAGGCTTGATCAAAGTTAATGAATGTGCTAGTTTTAAGTTTAATCTAAGCATACAAGTCTCAAGTTTAACATACGAATAAACACGTAGTCATAGTTGTACAAGAATTGTATAAGTTTAAGAATTTTGAACATGTTTCACCCCAAAAGCATAGAAAGGAAAAAGGGGCTAAGTATACTCACTTGGATGATGAATAGTATCCGACACGGATAAGTATTTGCAAGACTTGGAGGGAGAATATCCTCACGATAAGCCTAAGTGTGCAAGTTTAAAGATTTAAGTATGATCCTATAAGTCTATGGTAAGGATCTAGGATTTCAAGATCGACTAGGGTTCCATATATGGGATGGGATTGATTGAGTTTATAAAGTTTAAACTTAGTTTTAAAAGGAAGGTTTTGAATGCAAGACTCGGATCTCAATAGCTTAATAAGTTTGTAGTTTTAGAAAAATTATTTAAGTTAAGAATTAAAGTTAATAATTATTTTAAGAGTAAAATAATTATTAAATACATAGTATTTAAAGACTAAATAGTGATTTAAGATTTATAGAATTTATTTAAAGTGTATATAGTCATTAAGGATAAATAATCGTTTATAAGAATAAACCATATAAATCATTAAAGTTTCAAGTATTAAATATTTATTTTTCAAATTAATATGTAAATAAATATTAAGTACCTATAAGATTGTAAAATAGAATTTCTTATATAGTTTATGTTTTAATGATAAGTTTATAAATGTTTTCAATGTGTAGATAAAACTATAAGTTCTAAAAATGTTTTTAAATAAGTATCTTAAAATAGAGTTTACCAGTTAATAAATACTTAAAGTCTCCATTTAGTTTTATAAAGTTTATAAGTTTAAAATTAATTAGGAAATAACTAAAGTATAATTATTTCTCTTTTAAAATTTATATAAACAAATAAATTTCTGTTTATAAAATGTAAATTTTACAAATGTGTAAGTTTAGGATTTATTAAATTAAAGTTTCTCTTTTTATAAAGTTTATAAATAATTAAATAAGGTGCTTACTAAGGAAAATCAGATTCTTTTAAAATAATTATTGAATTTTCAAAAGTGTTCAAAAAACTCGAATTCTTAAACTTAGAGTTTACAGAACGAAGCGATCATAAAAATATAAGTAATAGCTACTATAATCATATTTGTAGATTTAAAGAGCTTCATACACACAGTCTTAATACAGATAATACACATCTAAATAGTATTACATATCTTATTATAAATTTAGGATTGAGTCTACAAAAAGAATCTATAAATAATAAACACTTATTAGAAAGAATTATATAATTAATAGCTAAAGAAACAGACGAAATTAAAAAATTCACAGAAAATTTAGAATACATAAGAGAACAAAATAATTAAATTTTATTAGAAATAAAAACTATTAAGAAAGATAAACATATACTAGAGGTAGACGAAAATTCTATAAAAATAATAAAATCATAAATAAACTAAACAAAATACATATAAGTGATAATAAGCCTAAACCATATAAACATTGGAAACTAAGTGATGAATAAACAAATTATTCAAGGATCTAGAAAGTCTACTAGCAATATAAAAGATATCATTACATCAGATACTTTTTTAAACAGAATTTTAAAGAAAGGGTCGTCTTCTAGAAGTACACAACAGATAATACAGTTAGAAGAAGAAATAGATTTAGATAAAAACATAAGCTTATACAACCAACATCAACTAGATATTTTAAATCCAAGAACTTTATATCAAACATGAATGTTAAACGTTAATACAACATTAATACAAAGTAGTAGAGAAGAAAGTCTACGAGTGGTAGATAAAATGGTAGAAATAGACGTATTTTCATCAGAAACAATCCAAAGAATTAAACAATCAGGAAAACAGTTTATACACACAGGACTTATAGTTATAGGGATAAAAACCTTAGGAAGAAAAAACCTAGAAACAAAACTTTTATCCCTAATATTAGATAAAAGATGGAAATCAGAAATGAAAAAGGCAATTATTTTAGGAATGGAAATAGATTTAAGTCAAAATATAGCCTTATTCTATTGTACACCTGGAATTCTAAAAGACATTAAATACTTACAGAAGCTTAAAATAGCCTTACAAACCAAAGGATATGAAAACTATGAAGGAAATAACATAGTAGTAAGTATAGGAGTCTTAGGAAAAGCCAGTAATAGATCAGGAATGAAATACAAAGTAAACAAAGAAGGAATAGTTAACACAATTGCGTCTAAATCAATACAAATGATTGAACCCGTTAGAATAGATCCTGAAGAATTAGCAGGATTAGAATGACAAATAAGCGATTTAACAGAAAAAGAAAACTCAACTTTAATTCCAAAAAAGAGCCATATATATGAAGGGATAGATGGAATACAAAGCTTAAGATTTATAAACTTTAAACAAGAAGATAATAAATACGAAGAAAGTAGCCGTTCTGAAGAACAACCAAGTGAACCACAATACAATTTCATGAATTTAGAATCAGACGATTACTCTGAATACGAAAAACCTATATATGATACAGAAAATGAAGAAAGTGATGATGAATATATAATAGATTCAGAATTCACAAGATTTGAGCAAGAGGATATAGATTACAGTTTATTAGACTATTCAGCAGAAGAAACAAATACAACTTTCAAAACAGAAGAAACCAACAAATCATTCGAACAAATAATAAATAGAAAATTCATAGAAATAAATATTCAAGAAGAAGTGGACGAGATGATAGTAGAATGCATGCTTACTTTAGGAATGACATATGAAAAAAGTTACAACAAACTACAAGAAAATTTTAATTTACCATTAGTAAAAAATATAGTCAAAGGAGATACCATGATCTCTGATTTTTATAAACATGAAAGTAGCTTTATGGACTCTGAATATAAGAAAGAAACTATACAGAGGGAAAAATAAGAGAAACTTCATATGAAACTATGGGAAGAGAATCATGGACTAGACCAACTACGAGCCATCAACAGGAGTCAAGTTATAAAGGAACATGAAACAGGTTACCTATAGGACAAATTTATCGCAGTAGTATGCTATTACTAGAACAACATAAACCACAACTATGGGTAGACGAAGTTCTAACATGGGAACAAATAGCAGTAAGGATGTGGGAAACAAATAAAAAAGATAGTATGGACATGTTTGTCTATTTAGAAACAACTCTAGGACCAACAACCTTAGGAATATGGCAAGGTAAAAAAACCCACAGCCCAGACCAAATAAACAGATTAAAAGCCATAGAAGATAATCCATATAATTTTACTTCTCAAATAAGAACCCTTATTTTAGGAGTAGACCCAGCAAAAAATAACAATTTAATACAAGATACTATATATATATATATATATATATATATGGGAGAGATATTCTAAGAAGGCTAAAAAGTATAAAAAGTATTTTAAAAACCACACCAACACCCCCAAAAGCCTAAAACCCCCACCCTAACCCCTCCAAAACCTAACCCCACCCCGAAAAACCTAAAAACCCCACCCCCCAAAAGCCTAAATACTAAAAGCTAAACCTTAAGACTAAACCCCTAATGCTAAACCCTACGGCAAAAACTAAACCCTAAAATCTAAACCCTAAAAGCTAAACCCTACAAGCTAAGATCGTAGATTTCGACGAAACGGTTCCAACGCCGCCTAAATGAGTAAAATCGGAGTTCGTATGAGCCGGTTATGAGCGTTTTAAACGACTTTTTACACTTTTTTGACTTTTTAACGGATATCTCTCTCTCTCTATATATATATATTATATATATATATATATATTACAGTGGTAAACTTGAGAGTAAAGAAACTTGAGACGTAAGCATAACCCAATTATCACGCGTTCATAATAAAAAAGTAGTCAACTATAAAAAAAAAAGTAGTCAAAACTAAAAAAAATAAGAAATTTAAAAACAAAAATAATAAATAATGTTGGGCGCTGCTACGACTCAATAGCAAGGAAACAGTTTAATTATAACACAATCAACCAACCCAACAATGCCAAGGTTTTATCAAAAGATGGAAAATCAGTTAGTAAACATGTAGGAAGGGCTTTGTCAGTTGCTTCCACTGACAATGACTTAAGGTTATGTTAGTTCAAAAAAAATGTTAGTTATTCTTAGGGGTGAATGGGGTTGGTGGCCCTTTTGTAGAGAAAAATCCTTTAGGAACACTAAGGATTAAAGAGGTCATGGGTTCAAGTCTCACTCTCATAGGAATAAAGAAATTTACCTTTCAAAAAAAAAAGTTATTCTTAGGGCATTGTATACTCGCATATATAATCTATATATGTTTAAAGCTTTAAATAATAAAAAAATCTATTTTCCAATCTGATTGCTATCTTAGAAAAGATTCACATGTCTTTTTTATTGCTACTATATGATTCAATACAAAGTTAAATAGTTGGTGCTTTGGGTAAATAGGTGTGGGCCATAAATGGGTCAACATGTTAGTGAACGTAGTTTTATAGCGTTACGAATAATTAAATATAAATTGTAATTTTTGATAACACATATTTTATCATGTTAAGTGTGGTGAATCGTAGTGATAAGGATTTGGTACTGAGTACCGTACCGATAGATTCAGTATTTTCGGTACTGACATAGCACCGATCTCAACCCTAGTGAGTCGTGTTAGTAATTATGTTGTGTCATTCATATTATTGAATTGTGTTAAACATACCAGGTTCTGTCATCCGTGTTATTGAACCAGTTACATTTGACCATGTTATAGCATGCATATTAAACATATTCATGTTAGTGTGTAAGAAAATAACAAGTTTAACTTGTTTAGGTTTATTAGTCGTGTTAAACGTGCCAGGTCTAAAACAACCGGTTTAACACAACACGCCACATGTTGTTAGCTCTAGTCAGGTATGTTGCGATTAAATTTGATATAGATGAAACCTAGTGCATTTTTATTTTGTTCACCCTATTTTGAAATATTGTTGTGCAACTGTTATATAAAGTATGAATAAAAACATAATTCCATAAACATTAAAAGATTTATGATATGAATTACAAAAGCCTAAATTACAATTATCCATACATTTGTTTACACAAAAGTTTTCTCCCTCTTCATAAATGTCTCTAAGAGCCCTAAAACCCAGTAGCATGGAAAGAAAGTACAAGTGAGATTAAATCATATTGAACTTATCAAACATAGTGAACATATAGGTTCAATAGAACAAAAAGCAAGTGGTTAAGTAAATACAACATAGCAAACAATCCAAATGATGATGCAAATCAAAAGCCATATAAAACACATTATATCAAATATGAGATATCCATCTAATAGTAAATAATGTTCACAACGTCATAAACTAGTATCGGGTAATCTGTGCATGACGCCTGCATATCCGTGTGCACCAATAGCAGTGAGGATATATTAGCACACACCCATTGTCCACTTATATTCTGTAATTTAGTATCACTTCCTAATAGTCCGTATGGTCAAATGTTTCAACATATACATTGTGGTCATCACATCGTCATGATTGGTGTCACACCGTCAAATGCCACGACGACGTAGTTTTAACATTGGGCACCTCCATAAGTATTTTTAGATTCGGGTCATCTGTGAAAAACAAAGTTAGGAAAGATTAACTTTATCAACGATCAATTACTTCTAATAAATCCTAAATTCTCGATTTCTAGCACTTAAGAATCACCATAGAAGATTTCAATATTTGGATAAGTGGCCATCTTCAGGATAGCTTTGGGACCATGTTTGTGACATGGTTGTTAAAATAACCATCAAAGATTCTTGCATACAAGAAGTGACAAAAATAAACAATCAAGAAACACATGTATAAAAGATTATCTAAGTTTTGGTCGTGATTCATGAACCATCCAAAAATTTGGTAATTAATTAATAGTTGTGTTGTAACTTCCACCTATAATTATATTGTTTTCGACTACTGCCGTCAACCAATCAAGTTTGCAACCAGAAAATGTATTTTTTTAAATTAGAATCAAATTTAAAATAAAATAAACAAAGAAAAAGAATAATCAACGGTCATTAATTAAGTTACACGTGGTTGAAATATAAATTTGTAATCAGGACATTAATTCTGATTATATGAATCATCCAAAGATCTTAACAAATCTTCCCGATGTATACAGCCTCGGCGGTGGCTTTATGTATTTTGATGTATAATGGTTTTATATTATAAAATTAAAACATTTATTAATTATTAACTATATATATTGTCAAACTTTTATGAGTGTGATGAATACTGACGTGAGAGCCAATCAGAGGTTGTCATGTGACAACAACTTCCTTTTATTTTCCACTATTATATTTTTGTATGTACAAACGAGTGGCTTCCATATGGCTCTAGTGGTTAAGGCACGCGCTTGTATGCGTCCTATCCCCCCCTCAGTACATCACAATTTTTTTTCTTTTTTTTAGTATTTTAGTTTTAGGTTTCTTTTTTAATAACGTTATTTTTAACATTGTGTCTACGTTTGCATTTAAGTTTTGTTATAAATCACCTCCCCCCCACCGCAGAGGGAGTAGGTCTATAAAAAGTTGGAAGCGGGGGAACATCGTAATGCCTTTCTGACTACAATTTACTAATTGTTACTTTAAGACCAGTGATATTCGTCTTAAATATTTTAACCTAGTTCAAATGAACAATGTGTTTTGCGTTATCAACATATCGCTTTTGAAGATACAGCTAAACAACGTAAAATGGAGTGGTTATAAGCCAGATAAATATTGAGTTATCAAGGATCTCTAGGTAGGGCCGAGGTTGTTTATATAACAACAAAAATGTCAACAATGAAGTGAAGCGTTTAAAATATCAAATAACGTCGCTATAGAGGAATCAGAGATTGTTTAAACATCTACAAAATCCTAAGTCGTCACTGATGGTACTTGGTAACCACCTCTTAAACAGTCACTAATGACATAGTTTGAAACAACCACAAGGCTTTTAGTGACAGTTCAGACAATTACAACAACTACTAATATAGGCGATAAGTTAACATAAACCAGTTAATTTAAACTATAATTTGACCTAGAAATTTAAGAAAATATAATTTTATAATAATTTAAACTATTAATTTTGAAACTTATATAATATATATTTTTAATTTTAAACTACGGGTTTATATACAATCATAATTATTCATAACTATCTTTGTGGATTATAAACAACAATTATATTTTAAAAGCATTAATAATAATTTAAGAATATATTAATTTTATTATCAAAAAATTGATATTTAAAATATTAAAATATTTTATATTATTTAATTATTTTTTAAGAAATTCAATATTTTCTTAATTCTTATGGTTGTAATCTAGTTTAGTGAATCATTAACATCTAAACTCAGTGCAAGTCCTTAAGAGTATATCACTAATGTAGTTTACCCTAGTAAAGTGTAAACTGTAAACAAACAAAAACAAGTGGGCTTTGACCCGGTTGGCATAAGCCCAACATACCAACAATTCGGGTCTACTATACTACTAGTACTATCTATAAAAATTGAAGTTTTAATTTCATTTATTTCTTTTATACAAATAAAATTTTCAGCCTATTTTATTAATTATCCTTATTCTAATAAATGATTCCAAATAATGTCACGTGTTATCACCAAATTTTTTTCTCATTAAAATTTTCTTATTTTTCCTATTTTAAGTGAGTATGAATTTTAAAATTTAATTATCTTAATGTTTTTATTTTTAGAAAAAATAATATAAAATTTGAATTATAATTATTACTTAATTAAGGAAACAAAAAGTTTTAATAAAAAGTTTTAATTTTTGTTTTACACATTATTTTAATTTTTTACACATTATTGTTCTTGAAATTTTCTATTAAACACCCCCATGTAATACATGGGTACATAACCTAGTATGATAATTTATGTTAAGAATTAAAATTCACTTTCTTGAAAAAAATATTTTATTTCAAATAAGTTCGTTTTTAATTAAATTTATTATACTGAAATGTAGAATCTATACTATATAATAAATAAAGGTTTTTAGTGTCACTTGTCACCTCCATATTCATTCTCATCATTTTTTCCCGCCTCTCTCTCTTATTTAATGCACTTCTATCTTTAAATAATAATATATATTTAAAGAAAATATTAATTACACTAATAAAAACATTTATTTTAAATTATCCCTTCTTATAAGAAACTTTAAAATTTAATTATGTAACTTTTATTTCAATCAAATAGTAATTGAAAGTCAAATTACATTAAATAGTAATTAATGTATTTTCGAAACCCAATTATATATTAATTTTTACATATTTTGAGTTTGTTTATATCCGTAGTATATGTAATATATTTTTACACCTGTAAAATATATACATAAAGATTTAAAATTTTTAAATATTGATATTGTTCACCCGTGTGTAGACACGGGATCTAAACTAGTTTCTTTAATAAAACCGTGTTTTTAGATTGTTTATATATTAAATATGACATATTAAAACAAAAAACTAAATTACATGTTAAACGAAAATTGAAAAAGGGGGAAAATAAATTTCGGAATAAAGTGAATTCAATATTTCCAAATAACGAGTTGAACTTTTCTGTTTTAAGACTTTTGAATTCACCGTTTACCCGTAAACAATACTCGAAAAGTAAGCACAAAATGTACAAAAACCATTTGTGACATACAATCGATTTTCAACGAAACAACTCTATCCACTGAGTCCACTTCAATTCCAAATATCAAGTTTTGAAGACCATCACCATATCCGAGTTGTCACACCCCCGCCAAGGCGGATTATACACGGAGGAATGACCACACAAGGATCAAAAGAAATTTCTATTATATTAATCGAATAGTTGATTACATTGATTACAAAAGTCAAATAAGACAAGTAAAACAAGTAAGTATTCTCTTTATTAATGTTTAGCTAAGTACACTAAAGCATGAGTCTTTGAAATCCTAGTGTGATCAAAACAACAACTTAGTTTCCAAAACTTAAAAAACATGCTAAAATATGTCAACTAAAAAGTTGGTAAGAACGTAGGTTTAGATACATAGATATAACATAGAATAATAGTGTAGAATTCATAAAAAATTTCAATACAAGTAATTTAAACTTTCATACATCGAGGTCCACAACAAACTCTAGTGAGTAGAATAGTTTTCCTGTCTGAACACATCAGACCCAAAGTGTTGTTATAGTATGTAGTTTATGTCATCTAGCTCCCTAGAGTTGAAAAGAACACGTCAACCAGAACACATCAACGTGAGTACTAGATGGGCTTGTCAGACCAATAGATCTATTTTAGGGTTTAGCTTTAGGTTTTAGCGATTTTAACTTTTAGGTTTAGTGTTTAGGGTTTAGTGTTAAGGTTTAGGGGTTAGGCTGGGATTTGTGTTTAGGGTTCGACGAGCCGGTTTCAACGCTGCTAAAATGAGTTAATCAGAGTTCATTAGAGCCAGATATTTAATTTTAAAAAAAATATATCTTTTATGCTACTTAGGAAAAATCTCCTTTTTAGGGGATCCTCTCTAATAATAATTATGACAATAATAATGATGATAATAATAATAATAATAATAAACAATTTATTAGCTCTTAAACGTTGGTTTAAAATTTGGGCAAATTTAAAACCGGTTAACCAGCATAACATGTTTTTTATGATTATGTTTCCACTTTAGTTTGATGAGTTTGGGAATAAAATAGATATATGAATCAACCATATTCGAACATAAATAAATTATAAACATCTAATCTCTTAAAACCCATCGGATTATACCCATTAACGAATTATTAATTGGCCCATTATAAGCATGGAAAACGACATAGTATGATGATTGCTAGCGTAATTCTCAATACCAAGAGAGAGACCACTAACGTTAATAAATCATTATACCATCTCAGACATGCTACCATTCCACCGGATGTGTGTTTTATTTAACGAACACCCGTGCACTATGAGTAGGTAAGTTTTTGAATCCTTAGATTCCATCTTTTTTTACAGCAAATGTTTCTACTATTCTGCTTTACACCAATAATTCTAAATTACTCTATTGTCAAGGTTAAAACCTAAGACATTCCCTTTAAAAAACATGTGACTCTACCAAGTGGGCTAGCCCCACATTGACTCCACCTACCTTGAAAAATAACTATTAAGGTAAATTCTTTTACGTTAAGATGTGTCTTCAAAATTTTTCTCCTCGTCGCTAGCATCCTTTTATATCCTCAAATGTGTCTTCAAATTTTTTCTCCGTGAAAAATAACTATTAAGGTAAATTCTTTTATGATAGATAAAATTGATTCATTTTCACCTTTTATATCCTCAAATGTGTCTCCTCATCTCTAGCATCCTCAACAACTTCGATGTCATTACCGATGACAAGACAAACCGGTTCGACATGTTCATTCACTTCTTCAGATGTTAAGATGTTTACCCATTCGCTTATTTGAAAGAACTGTTTGACCTCAAGCCCATCGTCAGTGGCGACTTCATTGACACATAGTTCTACTTCATATACCACATATTTCCTTCGTCTTGATAACATCCCAAGATTGTTTCAATTCATTACTCGTTAAATGATACGATGTATAATATATACTTGTTCTACTTGTGACGCTAAAACGAACATGTCGTTAATCCTTAGCCCTTGATTTGAATTTGATGTTCACTAAACTATGTTTTCCGTCCACTCTAACTCCATGGCTACCATCAAACCATGTGCATTTAGATAACTATCCCGTACACTTTCTACAACACAAGCTAAGGAAAGGTTGAACCTCTATACAATTCAACAAGACATACATGTGGATCTTAGATGTCTCATCATTTGTGAGCATCCTACATTCTCCCCTTATAAAATAATCTACGAGACGGTACCTTGAATGTTCTTAACCAATCATCGGTAGCCGAACTAGTAGAAATGTCAGGCGCAAAAACTTGTTTTGTTTTGAAAGAATATCAAAGTCTAAAGTTTCTTTTATAAACATTTTGGTTTATAATGTCTTAAATATATATTGTAAACATTTTTGTTTTACAAAACTTTATTTAAATTCGTAAGACTTTTTTATAAACAATATATAATTATAACAACTTTGTCTGAAAATTCGTAAGACTTTGTAAAGTTATTTTCATTATATGTATTATGACTTTCATTGGCCTTGCGTTTGCTGCTTAATATTTCATTTTTTTTAACTTGGCTTCCTTGATGATTAATGTTGAAAGTTGTTACTCGATTATTGATTATGTTGATTACGCATCTTGGGCGGTCGATATACGCAGTTGCGAATACATGAATTTTCAGCTCATGGTGCAAAATATGGGTCGTTCAAAATATGGATTGGGTAAAAACGGGTCGGGTTAAAAAACAATTGTTCTCTATGTATCTATAAAATCTCTCATTTTTATTTGAACAATTAAAATCTATTGTGATAAATGCATCACCCTAATACGAGTGATGGTTTACCGGGTCGGTTTGTTTGTTTGTTTGTTTATGATAAATGCATTAAGCCCATGTTCTTTGACAATCACAATCTCATCTTAAATTTTACATAAATAATGTGAGAAAAAATGATTAACATAAACAAATTGACAACAATCAGAGTTACATAGAAGAAAATTTTAACATAAATTTAAACTATAAATAAACAATTAACAAATAAAAAAATACAATAGGTTAAATTAATAGAAAAAAAGCTCACAGTTCATAGAAAAGAAAACATTAAGAGGCTGCGTGGCCTTTTTTTTTAGTTTCAAACAATGTTTTCAGAACCGGACCGGACGTCGAACCGGTCTCCTTACCGGTCCACTGGTCGGACCGGATTTAAGAACCGGACGACGTCATAAATATTATAAAAATATATTAGTCTAAATAGCCATTAATCCTTTTAAAAACCACCAACAAGTCAATTCCAATAATTTTAAACTAACAATCACCTACGAAATACGAAGCCAAGAGACTTAAAAAAGATTAAAAAAAATAAAAAATAGTCAAGCGGTTCAACCGGTCCGACCACCCGGTTTCCGGTCCGACCACCGGTTCGCTGCAGAAACGGTTCAACACATGTAACCGGACCGGTCAGACCACCGGTTCCCGGTCCGACCGGCCGGTCCGGTCCGGGTTTCAAAACATTGGTTTCAAACCATGAAGAATTCACAATTTATTCATAAACTTACAGTGACTTTATTTTATTTTGAAAAGTCAAAGTGGGAATTTTTTTTAAAAAAAATACGAAAATGGATATTTGATCAGAAAAGTTATTAAAAATTGACATCCAAATTTAGCCTCCTAATTCAATTCATGGACATTACTCTTGTGAACCGGCTAAAGCCGGCTAAGCTAGTCTGCTCATATTTCCGTGCCAACATTCCTTTTTATAGTGTACGAACCAACCGGATTGCGACACGTGGCAGGCTAAGCCTTACAAAAAGCGGAGGCTAAGCCGTCTAATAAGTTTGCTATAGCCGTCTAGCATTTAGCCGGCAAACTTAAAAAGCTTAGCCGGCTAACTTAAAAGGCTTAGCCGGCTAACTAAAAATACTAGACGACTAAAGTAAATGTTTATCTAGTAAAAATCACGGTATTAAAAAATAATATTTTAAAGTTTAGTCAGCAAACTTAAAAGGTGTTACCAAAAGTGGGCACTCTCGACACACATGTAAAATTCCTCTTCGTTCACATATGTAATCAAAAGAGGGATTTTACATGTGTGTCGAGAATGCCTACCTTTGGTAACATCTTCTAACTTTGTTGGCTAAACCTTAAAATATTCTATTTTAAGACCATGTTTTTTGCTGGGTAAGCATTACTTTTGTCGGCTAAGGGGGTGTTTGGGATTACTTATTTACTCTACTTATTAACTTATTAACTTATATAAGTTAATAAGGTGTTTGGGAAAGCTACTTATTTAGCCTACTTATACCATTTTTCAAGAAGTAAGTCCATCCTTACTTATTACTTATAACTTATTAACTTATAGCATAAGTCAATAAGTAGTTTTCAAAGAAAATCCCAAAGTTTTTGAGAAGTTACAAATTGTGACTTATGACTTATGACTTATTACCTTTTTGAATAAGTCATAAGGAGTTTCAAATAAGTAATCCCAAACACAGCCTAAGTCTTTTTAGTTTGCCGGCTAAACGCTAGACGGCTATAGCAAGCTTATTAGACGGCTATAGCAAGTTTATTAGACGGCTTAGCCTCCGCTAGGTTTAGCCTGCCACGTGTCGCAATCCGGTTGGTTCGTACTCTGTAAAAAGGAATGTTGGCACGGAAATATGAGCAGGCTAGCTTAGCCGGCTTTAGCCGGTTCACAAGAGTAATGTCCATGAATTAGAAGGCTAAATTTGGATATCAATTTTTAATAATTTTTCTTATCAAATATCCATTTTCGTATTTTTTCTATTTTTTTTACTTATATAATTCTTTGACTTGTGTTGCCACCTGACAAAAACTTCGTGCCCCACCTGAAAGGTTTTGTGCTCCAGAGTCTTCAAAATTAGGCTAATTTGATAAAAAAAATTGTTTGTGAAGAAACAATTGGGCTACGGGGTGCCCTGCCCCCTACCTCTAAGTTGGATCCGCTACTGGATACACGACTCAACCATAGATATTTGTTAACAAGATTTCTTGAATTTCATATATTGCTCTTAGCGGTCGTTCACGATGTTTCGTGGCATTGACGGCGTGTCTTCTGTTCTAGAATTTATCAATTCTTTCGTTGTTTTTGTACGGCTTTATACTTAGGGTGTTGGGGGCCATTAACCCATTTACTCATTTACTCATCAAAACTGCCCAATAGAATTTTGTCACCTCAAAATTACTCATTTACCCAGATTTCATTAGAAACACCTACTCATTTACTCACCCACTTTATTTTTTATATGTACAACTTTTAATACATGTGGTACAAGTGGGTATTGGGTGGTTGAAAGGTGGGTTCCCTTACTCGGATCGAGTATATTTACTCGATTTGGACATCTCAAGAACCCGCACTCGTCTACTCGGTTTAATGGGGGCCATCTACTCATTTACCCAGTTGCCTTCTCTCCTACTCGGGAACCATCCGAGTTACCCGCCCCCAACACCCTTATGACATTTGAAGGATGTTTTATAAATATATCCTCATTTATAATCATAGGGGAATGATATAAGAAAACTCATTGTTTATAAGAAAATTAAAAAAAAACTATTTATTAAAGATAAAAAAATAATAAAAAAATCATAATTCAAAAAATAAATCGAAAACTAAAAAAGTGTTCCGGAGACCATGTTTCCCACATCGTTCTCGTTAAAAAATAATAAAAAAATTCAAAAAAATAATGGGTTTAGCTTTTGGGTTTAGTTTTTTGGGTTTAGTTTAGCTTTTAAATTAGTTTTTTGAAGGGGTGGGGTGGGGATTTAGGTTTTTGGGTGCATAGAAGGGTTGCACCTCTTGTATGTAGACTTGTGCATATCAATATGGTTGAAACAATGAAAAGTTAGGCACGTAACATGGTGGGGTGGGGTGGGGGGTTTAGGTTTTTGGGGTGTACTACACATATACAGTACCTTTAATGAGAAGTTTTTTTGTTTCTAATGAAAATGAATTTTCTCGTAAACTCAACCCTATAATCATATTCTAGCATATATGTATTTACATATTGAAGTAGCCTTTTTAATTTCACGAGTTAGAAAAATATTACCAAATAAAGGTTCAACTATACATTTGTAGTTTACTATGAACACAAATTTCCAATCTATTGAACTCAATCAAATATAATATACATAAAGTTGAATTATAATAGTGCATAGCAAGGTAGTGGATTTGCTTTGAAAAAAATATGCATGATGGGTTATAACTGAAATTTGTTAAGTCAACCTAGGTGGTTAACCCATCAAGCACATTAAAGAAGAAAAGTGGACATCCTAATTATAAACAGATCATTCATTGCCTATTATTTTGACTACCCACTCTTACTTAACTCACAAGTTCTAAATCAATGCATATTTTACTCCAACAATCTCACACCATTACTGAATACAAAAAGAAAAAAATATATACTTTTGAAAGTTTTATGATTAAAGTTTCAGAGAAAAACAGAGACGGTTACACTTGTACAACATTGAAAATAATAGGTATAAATGTATTATGTGGTTTCTATAGTTCTTAACATAGGCGAACCTACATGGTGGGTAGGGGGGCAGCTGTCCTCCATGAATTTTTTTTTCAGTGTAATATATGTGTTAAATCTCTTTCACCCCCATAAAATTTTGCAAAAGCCCCCGATCGATCGCCCCCTTATGAAACTTTTATAATGTTATATATTGCTTGTCAACAAATCCTAAAAAATTCGACCCCCATGAAAAAATTATCAGGGTCCGCCACTGATTCTTAACATCTTAGTTTAAAAAGGATGGTAACAAATAGGTAAAAATACGATAATTTATCCATGGTATTTCGTATTCCAGGCATATATATACCCAATAATAACATTACCATTTAAAAGATAAAAGTGAAAAAACCAAAAAAAGGAATACATAATGATTTTACTGAGAAAAGAAAATGGTAAAATGTTCCAAATTATGTTGACAAAGTTGTACCAACGAAGGCCTCCATGTCGTCTCCTTACAGTCATAAATTCCTTAATTACTAATTATCCTTCTTATTGAAAGACATTTTTAACCTTTTTTTTAATTTTTATTTTTTTAATTTTTATTGTATACCCCTTGTACTATACATAGTAAACGTTTTTAACCCGTTTTTCGTTTTATTTTCTAAATAGTAATTTTTTTACTCAACCGTTTTGGTTCAGCTTCCTGCCGTATAAATTTGACGCCGCCATAACACGAGCCGAACAAAATTCCTAGTTTTGATTTATTACTAAAACAAATGACAAACTAATTACGTAAGAAAGATAGTGCCTAAAAAAATAAAATTAAAAAACTATATGCTAAGTTTTGAGTTTTTTTGGTTTCTTTCAAGATAATTTGATCTAGACCGTGGTGGCGGGATTACGAGGGTGGAGGATACAGGAAACAGGCGGGTGCGGCATTGCATAGCACCCGACAGGATACCGTCCTCCATCGTCGACCCCATTGGTTCTGAGAGTTTTTTTGGTGAATGCTCCCCAAAGCCACCCCATACAGTTTAGTGTATTATATGATTTTAATAGTACTTTTTTATTATTATATTAATATCTTATTTAACATTTAATTTGATTTTTATTTTATAGAGTAAATTGCGATTTGCACCTCTGTGGTTTATGCTCGCTGACAATTTGCAACACTGTTAAAAAGAAAGTACAATTTCCCCCCCTGTGGTTTGGTTTCTCTCTCTCTTTGTACCTCTGTCGTTATCCTTTTTAATGAAAAGACAATAACACCCCTGACCTCACCCCAAAATTACCCTCTTCTTCTCCGGTGAACACTCTGTTTTCCGGTGAACAATACCTGTTTTCCGGTGAACAATACCGATGAAATCTAATTCCGATTAACATCTCTGATTATGACATTGACCAAAATATTCAAGAAACAACAAAAGAACGAGCTAAAAACACGGTTAATATAGTAGTATTTACATTTTCCTATCAAAATCTAATGGCCGGAGACGATCGGAAACCTACCAAAAGCATCTCCGACCAACAAAAAGCATCAACTAACTAACGAAAATACTTATTTTAAACCGGTCATTTCGACGCCGGGTAACAGACCAAAAAACATCGACCGACGCCATTGCTATCTCCGATCAACCTGTTTCAGGGACCTCCGACCTCTTCGACCTGTTCATACCTGAACGAAAAGTTCAGGCTATGAAAGAACAACAAGCTGATCTTCAAATGGACGATCAGCCGCTGGGTAACAGACCGATCCTCCACGTGGGTTAAAGACCGGGTTACCTTGATTCCGTCTGCAACAAGAAATCGATTTTCAGGTGGGTTTTGGATCGAATTTCAGGTAGAAAAATCGTTACCTTTGATGACTAGTGTCTCGATATGAACATCAAGAAGCGTGTAGTCCATCTTTTCCTGTCGATTGGGACAACGGCGGCGTCGTTTGACGCTTTACAACGAGTGCGGCAGACAGAATACAAGAATGGAGCCGTCGACAGATGGGATTCGTGAGGGGGAGGGTTGCAAAGTGAGAATGAAATATAACCAGAGTGGTGCAAATTATGATAAGTTTTCATTTTTGGGTGAAAAGTCTTTAATGCCGCTAGCGGGTTAAAAGATTAACGGTAGGGGTGCAAAGAGAGAGAGAGAAACCAAACCACAGGGGAGGCAAATTGTACTTTTTTTTAACAGGGTTGCAAAGTGTCAGTGGACATAAACCAAAAGGGGTGAAAATTACAGTTTACTCTATTTTATAACTTGTGATCGTTAACTTTTTAAACAAATCTAAATGCAAAGTTACATTTAATCGTTTATTATTATTTTTTGTCTACATTCTGATATAAATTTTGTATTCGAAAAAAAAAATTGTGTTCGTAAACGATTTTTTTTCAATGGCTATATTTCAAAACAATATAAATACAAGTCTCTGTTTCACATTAAGAAACATGAGAACTAGTAAAAATAGATACACGTATTCAGATGCTCTTTATTCAGATTCGTGGAGTCTTAGATTGTTAAATGAGTTCGTCCAAACACTAGTTGTCGAAGATCTT
The DNA here is from genome assembly GCA_023525975.1 of Smallanthus sonchifolius. NCBI lineage: Eukaryota > Viridiplantae > Streptophyta > Magnoliopsida > Asterales > Asteraceae > Smallanthus > Smallanthus sonchifolius. Next base: position 9,950,812 of record CM042046.1, on the reverse strand, counting down.
TATGAGGACATGCCACAATATTTTAGCCTCAAAGTTTACCATGATGGCTATTTCAGCGACGTCGAAAAAAATATACAAAAACGGTGTCATAACGTTCATGGGCTATTTGAAAGTCCACGAGTTTAATGTATATAATGTGGACCTTATAATACCACAGTTTGGATACGGGGTTCTTCCCACTGGTCTGTGGTATTACTTTAAAACTTTGTCCGATAATCTAGATACGTGGTTAGTTCCCTTTAAAAGTAAGGAGATACCGCCATATTACCTTGTATGTGGTAAGATAGGAATTAATAGTTTGCTATGAATGAGATTTTAGTAGGTATGTTTGTTTTTTTGTTGTAAGATAGGAGTTAAATGCCGATGCCAGAAAAAATTAAATGGTAGGATGTGGCGAAAACCGGTACGAAAAGGTGTTTCTGTTTGTAGAAGATTATTTTAAATTTAGTTTATGTAATATTTTTTACTAATGAAATGTTTGTTTATTTTTTAGAAGTTTCATATCTTTTTACATTAAGTTTATATTTTTAATTTAATTTAATTAATAAATTAAAATATAATATTACTTTTATATATATTTAAGTTTTAATATTTTTAAATTTATATGTATATCTATTTATTGTAAGTAGATTATTTTTATTTAAATAATTTAGAGTTTGAGTGAGGAGGGGTGGAATGGAGAAGTATTGGTCGGGACCGTATGGAACTTAGGTCCAACCTTGAGGAACAAATGTGGGATGGACACCGGTAAACGCCCGACTCCCTTCAGTTGAGGTCTTATTTTCGAATTTTACATCCACATGTTTTCTACATTTAATCTCACTTTAAAGAGCACATACTAAGAGAAGCTACATTTTACTGATTTTAATGGTTAGAAGGATATTAGTGGGTTTCAGTAGTTTAGCGCCTATGGGTTTTCACGATCACAAAAAAAGTTACAAGATGGGATTTACATCCACACCGAAATCAATAAATCTTTCTAGAGCAGTTATTGACGTACCTAGTAACCACATAAACATTTGTGTTTTTTCTTTACAAGTTTTATCTGTGTGATGTGTTGTTCATATACGTTTAAGTAATCGCCTAGCGCATGAGGTCAAAACGCTATTATTTGAAATTACATGCGGAAGCTTAAATATCTCATTCTATCTTGTCACGTCATTTTCCAACCACCCCATATTTTGTTCATGTACGCTACAAAATATTCCTTCAATAATTCCAATTTAAATCACTTAAATAATTCGTGAATTCAAGATCACTAAAGCAACGCATCTTGTGAAGTTATAATCCACTTATTGAGCTTTTCATGACTATTCAAGGGGTTAGTAAACATGTAACATATTGGCCAATCAAGGGTTTTACCCACGTCGATCTAGGGTTCAAGCCTTGGTTCTCCCTCAAACCCCAAAGGGGGCGTATTGGGTGAAATTTTTTCTTGGATGCTCTTCAATTCTGACGCCAAGTGGACCCGGTTAAGACAACATATTGGCCGGAGTTGGACGAGACTCTCTCATGTGACCCGGGGGTGCGACGTCACAACATTCAATGTTCGCCGTTCAAAAAAAAAAGTAAACATGTAACATCTCTGAAAATGTTTTCATAACTGGATTAGTGATCCAACCGGCTATTTTACTGGTTCACTGGTCGGACCGACTGGATTAATAGCTAGATTAGCTTCAAAAACCTGATTTACTTAATAGATAATTTGAAATTTTAATATAATGTATATAAATAATTTAAAACAAAATACATAACTACTTTATCTTTTGATATGAACTTAAAGTGTCAACAAAATATGAAATCTACAATTAATCTGTAAATGTGATTTTAAAAGGAAAAAAACAAAATAGAAAATAAAAATCTTTTTCATACGGTCGGTCTGGTTCGTTGGTTCAGCTACTTTGACCCGGTAATCGACCAATTCTTATGGGACAATCGAACCGATTATATAGTTATTTCTCGATCCTACCAGCCAGTTCTATCATGTTATGAAAACATTGTTCCCTAAACTTTAGTGCCCTAAACTATCACTAATAACATTATGGTCTCCTTATATAAAAAGACATATTACACTTTAGTACCCTAAACTATCACTAATAACATTATGGTCTCCTTATATAAAAAGACAAATTACACTTTAGTATCCTGAACTATCACTAATAACATTATGGTCTAATGAGGATAGCAATGGTTGTTGTGGTGATGAAGGCGGTGTTGGATTGTATCTTGGAAAGGAAAGGAAAGTCATAAAGAAGAGGAAGAAAGGAATTAGGGTTTGAAATAGGTGGAGGGCGACGATCGCCGCCTAGGGCTTTCTGGCGAGTTGTGAGCTTCCTGGCTCTGATACCAAATTAGACCAGAGATATGTTTGGTATATTGAGATTGTTAATTAGGGTTACAAGGGTGGTCTCCTTATATATAGAGACATACTACACTTTAGTACCTTAAACTATCATTAATAACATTCTGGTCTGATAGAGTCTATCTCGGAAATAGGAGGTAAGAGAGAAACATAGAAAGGGGGAGTTTTAGAAAATCAAAAGGAAGAGGGGGTGAAAGTGTTCGTTGTTAGAATTATGGTGCAAATAGAGTGGATTAGATTTGTTTAAGTGATGATGAGTATTGTAATCTTAGTTAAGCCAATGGCACGTCTTTGACGAAGGCAATTATTATTATAAAAAAAAAGAGTGAGTGGTGCACTAATTAAATAAATATTATTAAATAATTCAATATAAATAATTACAATTAGAGAAAAGACCATAAAGCAAATCTCTATCAAACTGATGTTACCTTGCCTGCATCCAATTGACATCACCAAACATTACAAATCTTTTCCTAAATCTTCATCTCCAAGACTTGTCACTCCGATAGAGATATAATTTAATAAATTTATCTAAAATTCGATTTAATAGTAATCATCGGATCAATTACCTATGGTAAGCACCTGTTTTAAGCATTGTCGATATTGCATCAAATAGTTCAAACGATTAATGATGAATAGTTGATTAGTTCCCGAAGGCAAGTTATCATATCTAATTATCTAAACAATGATAGACACTCGGCCACTAGCTACATGGTAGTTGAACTCTTGCGGCTATCGATCTACCAATATCTTGTAGTTGAACTCTTGTTAATTCGATTCTCGAGTCAAATAGTTTCTATTCAACCTTTCAATTTAATGTTATTTGTCATATCTTTGAATGTGCCATCCATTAAATGAATTTCCCATCAAGATTATCATCCACTTGAACTAGTCTTATTTGTCCATAGAAAAAGAACGAAGAACTTATGGTAACATGTATGAATATCACATCATTGTCCGTTCATCCACTTGAACTAGTCTTATTTAAAGTTTTAAATTACTAAATGGAACTAGAACATGATCAAGAGAAAATACTTATATACAAATAACAAATTTAAATGCCAAAATTATTTTCCAACAATATATATGCATGAATTTATTTTATAGATTGTTGTAAAATTGATGGAGCTAGTTTGTAAAAGTATGAGGTGTATAAGATCTAAAAGCATAAGACATTATAGATTATTATATTAATTAAAGAACATATAGTGATGTTTTTGCGTGTGCTTGCCATAAATTCTTTCGGTCTATAATTTAAATCTTCATTATTCTAGGATGTTGACATCGAGCCAAAATTTCTTTAGTAACACCAAAAAGATGATTTGAAAAAAAGTTGATTAAAGCGAACTAGTTTAAAATAGTAATTTAGATTAACTATAGCACTCGAGGTTATGATATAATTTCAATCTGTATACAAAAACTTGTTAAATAGTTGCACTTTAACTTTCGGTATACGGTGTGTATGTAAGATGTTGGTTAGTATGGAGTCAAAGTCAACGTAGTAAGTCCAGGGACTGTTTCTGTCAATTGTTGATAGTTGATAGTACACGGGGTTAGTTGACATTCTTGAAAGTGTGTTTGTTAATCTTATATTCGATAGTTCCCATTGAGTGAATAAAGTGGTAATCGTTTAAGGTTTCATTATGATTTCAATTCCTTGTTCTTTGATTCCGATATAACAAATGCTATCAGAGCTTCGTTAGAGCTCGGTTACGTTAGAGGATTGAAATCAGAAGTAATCGACGATTGTTATGGTTTTCACGAAGTTTGATTTAGAGAAATTCAATGGGAAGAACGACTTCAACTTGTGGAGACTGAAGATGAGGGCTTTACTGGTCCATCAGGGGATTAGTGGTGCTCTTTTCGGCGAAGCTAACCTATCGGCTCCCATGACTGATAAAGAGAAGATGTGAGGCCCCGATCCCGGGAGACCTCACTTATTGGATTTACTCATCAACACATAGAACTTAATCATAAGACATTCATTAACACAGCGGAAACGATTTAAAACTTCAACATACGCAGCGGAAATACATAACATGTCTAAACATATCTTGTCAACATACAACTGAAACTTGTCTGAATCAACTAAAACAATAACATAAACAGGATGCCAGACTCTGGTCTTCGGGTAACTCTTCTCGCCAAGCCAAGCATCCACTTCCATCTACTGCCACCTACACTTAACTGATGTGCATACTAAAAATCAGCAACGCTGAGTGAGTTCTAACGTTTACTTTAAATCTATTTTACAAAAGATTTACTAAAACACATATACTACCAATAAGGCTAAACTTAACACACTTTACTTTTCAAACATATATACTGCCATTAAGGCTAAACTTAACACACTTTACTTTTCAAACATATATACTGCCATTAAGGCTAAACTTAACACACTTTACTTTTCAAACAGTTTAAAACGTATAATAAACCGTCAATTCCTCTTTACTGTACTGCCCTCATGGCTTACATCCATGAACCGACAAGTACCTGGTCAATGCCCCCATGATCAACGACCATGAACCGACAATACCGCTTATCCGTCAATTCCTTGTCACTACTGTACCGCCCCCATGGATTCATCCATGAACCGACGAGTACCTGGTCAATGCCCCCATGGCTCACTATCCATGAACCGACAATACCCTGGTCAATGCCCCCATGGCTCACTATCCATGAACCGACAATACCGCTTAACAGGGAGGTTGCGTGGACCTCCCGAGCAACCGCCGTCACTCATCCCAATTGTACAACTGTTAACGAACCACAAAGGTTCTTACTAATGGGTGGAACCCATATCTGACATCTTGTACAAGTAACATCTGTCCCAAGGACCTTTACAAACTGGTACTCATTCCCGAAGGAAAGCTGTTCACTTTACTTTTCATAAATCTTTCTGTAAATCTTGTTCATAACTTAACTTATATCATGCCTTTGTTTATGTATATAACAATATAGTAAACGCTTGCCAAATGATATATCTTTGCTTTTACTGAAACATAGCTTATCATAAAATACATCTTTCTTTCTGAAACATAGCTTATCATAAAATACATCTTACTTTCTGAAACATAGCTTATCATATATATCATGCCTTTGTTTATGTATATGAAAATATAGTAAACGCTTGCCAAATGATATATCTTACTTTACTGAAAACATACTAGCACATATATCATGCCTTTGTTTATGTATATAAAAATATAGTAAACGCTTGCAAAATGATATATCTTACTTTACTGAAACATACTTTTGCCTCTTTTAAACTTTTCACTAAAACATAGCTTTTCTCCTCAGTTTATAATATATAAAATATAATAAACACTTTACACTAAGTATGCACACCACCCCTAAAGAAGGCAAAAAGGGGATTAGAACTCACCTGGTATCTTAGCGGGGATGTCCTACTGGAATCTCACACAATCTGAACAATCATAACAATTCGTCACATATCAGACTCATCGAAACTACCTAGTTTCGATACCTGTAGACCTATCGAAACTCCCTAGTTTCGATACATGCAACCCTATCGAAACTTCCTAGTTTCGGTACATGCTGACCACTCGAAACTACCTAGTTTCGATACACGTTGACCTATCGAAACTACCTAGTTTCGATACACGTTGACCTATCGAAACTACCTAGTTTCGATACATGTCCCTGACTCGAAACTACTTAGTTTCGATGCTTGCCCCTGACTCGAAACTACTTAGTTTCGATACCCTTCAGCTCAGTCATCTTCCCCACAAAACCCTAACTTTGCATGCAGATCCGACCTCGTCAAGATCCAAACTTTTTACGTTGAAAACTTGTGTTTTCTAACCGAGAGTCTAGATCTATACTTTGTTTCCATTTTTAAACGTAAAAATCTAACATTTACCCGATTTTATTTCAAAACCCAACTCATACAAAAACTCAGATCTGGAACAAATGGTTACCTGAAATCGCTTCCCTTTCGGTGATAAACACTCACGAGACTCTTGCTAATGCTCCTTGAAGCTTACTCCGAAAACCGGGTCTTTCTCTCTCTAGGCTCTCTCTCGCTTTCTCTCTCTAGAATTCCGAAAATGGTGTTGCAAATGAGGGTTGTGGCTGGTCTTGAGACTTATAAGGGCCCAAACCCTTGCCCTTTTCGGCCCATACACTCCGGCCCAAGCCCTCTACCCTTTTTTTTTTTATTAAGTTTTAATTTCTCGTGAATTCTTCCGCACTCTAAAACCCGGGATGTTACAAGTCTACCCTCCTTACAACAGGTTTCGTCCTCGAAACCTGCCATAAGCTATACTGATAGCTAATCACAGAATGGGTGGCATGAACCGTAGCTATGCAAGGCAGCTTGGTCATGAAGGCCATTGTGATTAACTATCATGGGGCCTATCCTGGGGCGATCTCAAATTCTAAGGCATCTAAACTAATGGGGCTAGCTAATCATTTGAGGAAATCAATAATATAAACCTGCTGTAACATATATAAAAGTTTGCAACGTACCTTACTGAGTCATCTGGTAGACCCTCGCCTGGGCTTTGTTCATGTAGGGTTCTTTCGCTGCACCTTTTCCTTTTCCGGATCCCCCAGCTTCCGGTTCCTTGGGCTTTCTACATTCCCGGCTGAAATGTCCCTGCTCTCCACAGTTGTGGCATCTAGGCTTTTCTGGACAGTCGCGTGACTGGTGTCCGAACTTGCCACACCTAAAGCATCCTACCTGTCCAGCTTTACATTCTCCTCCATGTTTCTTCCCGCACTTGCCACATAGGCCCTCAGCTTCTACCCTTGCTCTTCTCTCACCAGGACCTTGGAGATCCTCACCAGTTCGCTTGACTGCTTGCTTCTTGGGCAACTCAGGGATAACTTCAGTAGAAGCGATGTCATCATACACGACGCCGCTTAGAACAACCACCGACTCAAAGGTACTCGGTGTGTTGGCTTTGACAAAAGTACGGATCTTCGGAGGTAACCCTTGAACATAATAATGAATCCTCCTCTCTTCAGTTGTCACAAGATGAGGCACCAGACGTGCCAATTCATTATACTTAGAAGTATATTGCCGGTGGGTCATAAGTCCAGCTTGCAGAGTCAAGAATTCCCTTTCCACCTTGTGGACCTCGTTCTTAGGACAAAACTTCTCAGTTACCAATGCCTTCAGATCATTCCATCTCATTAGCTCGACCGCTTGGTCGCCCTTAGCCTGTTTCACAGTTTCCCACCAGTGTGCTGCTTCCCCTTTCAACGACTTTGCAGCGAACATAACTGTTTGTTCCGGTCGACATTCACTAAGGCGAATGGTCGACTCCATACCGTTAATCCAGTCTAAAGTATCAGCTGCTTCTTTCTCCCCAGTAAGTACAGGCGGATCACAACCTCGAAATGCTTTGTAATCACAGCCGCGAGCAGGCGGTGCAACGTTCTCTACCGAATTTGGTCCTCCCATAGCTGGAAGCACCACAGGCCCTTCAGTGACTGGGGTTGTGTTAGGGTCCTCCTTGGCTTTCCTCAAGGCTTCGTCTAGTATGGCCGGTAAGGTTTCCTTTAGCAGTCGGGTAAATTCACGGCCAAGAGCTGCTTGCACGACCGGCTCGAACTCGAATGTCTGATCATCTCCTGCCGCATGCTCAACATTGTGTTGACTGACTACCGTATTGGTATGGGTAGTGTGAACACTCCCCTCAATCTCCTGGTTTGTACTAGCTCCACCGCGGTGGCCTGTACGCCCACCACGTCTTCCTCCTCCACCTCCTCTAGTTCCTCTACGTCTAGTCATCTCTAACTGAAAGATAGAAAACAAAGGAATTTAATTTCATCATGCTAGGGAATATGTAGAACACAATAAGTGAGGTAAGATGTTAATATACACTGGCCATCTGTAATTAACCATTACATCACATCTTGTTTTCTATTTATTCGCTTTCATGGTTCCACTAAAGCCTCTATTCTTATCTTGACACTCTAAAGGTAAACTTTACTTACTATACGCTTCTGATGCTTTGGCTTGAGTTACCCGTACTGGCATCCGCTAATTGTCCCATTCTCAGTTTAAGTCTGGACATCGGGGATGTCCAAATCTCTCAAACTATGGCTCTGATACCAACTTGTGAGGCCCCGATCCCGGGAGACCTCACTTATTGGATTTACTCATCAACACATAGAACTTAATCATAAGACATTCATTAACACAGCGGAAACGATTTAAAACTTCAACATACGCAGCGGAAATACATAACATGTCTAAACATATCTTGTCAACATACAACTGAAACTTGTCTGAATCAACTAAAACAATAACATAAACAGGATGCCAGACTCTGGTCTTCGGGTAACTCTTCTCGCCAAGCCAAGCATCCACTTCCATCTACTGCCACCTACACTTAACTGATGTGCATACTAAAAATCAGCAACGCTGAGTGAGTTCTAACGTTTACTTTAAATCTATTTTACAAAAGATTTACTAAAACACATATACTACCAATAAGGCTAAACTTAACACACTTTACTTTTCAAACATATATACTGCCATTAAGGCTAAACTTAACACACTTTACTTTTCAAACATATATACTGCCATTAAGGCTAAACTTAACACACTTTACTTTTCAAACAGTTTAAAACGTATAATAAACCGTCAATTCCTCTTTACTGTACTGCCCTCATGGCTTACATCCATGAACCGACAAGTACCTGGTCAATGCCCCCATGATCAACGACCATGAACCGACAATACCGCTTATCCGTCAATTCCTTGTCACTACTGTACCGCCCCCATGGATTCATCCATGAACCGACGAGTACCTGGTCAATGCCCCCATGGCTCACTATCCATGAACCGACAATACCCTGGTCAATGCCCCCATGGCTCACTATCCATGAACCGACAATACCGCTTAACAGGGAGGTTGCGTGGACCTCCCGAGCAACCGCCGTCACTCATCCCAATTGTACAACTGTTAACGAACCACAAAGGTTCTTACTAATGGGTGGAACCCATATCTGACATCTTGTACAAGTAACATCTGTCCCAAGGACCTTTACAAACTGGTACTCATTCCCGAAGGAAAGCTGTTCACTTTACTTTTCATAAATCTTTCTGTAAATCTTGTTCATAACTTAACTTATATCATGCCTTTGTTTATGTATATAACAATATAGTAAACGCTTGCCAAATGATATATCTTTGCTTTTACTGAAACATAGCTTATCATAAAATACATCTTTCTTTCTGAAACATAGCTTATCATAAAATACATCTTACTTTCTGAAACATAGCTTATCATATATATCATGCCTTTGTTTATGTATATGAAAATATAGTAAACGCTTGCCAAATGATATATCTTACTTTACTGAAAACATACTAGCACATATATCATGCCTTTGTTTATGTATATAAAAATATAGTAAACGCTTGCAAAATGATATATCTTACTTTACTGAAACATACTTTTGCCTCTTTTAAACTTTTCACTAAAACATAGCTTTTCTCCTCAGTTTATAATATATAAAATATAATAAACACTTTACACTAAGTATGCACACCACCCCTAAAGAAGGCAAAAAGGGGATTAGAACTCACCTGGTATCTTAGCGGGGATGTCCTACTGGAATCTCACACAATCTGAACAATCATAACAATTCGTCACATATCAGACTCATCGAAACTACCTAGTTTCGATACCTGTAGACCTATCGAAACTCCCTAGTTTCGATACATGCAACCCTATCGAAACTTCCTAGTTTCGGTACATGCTGACCACTCGAAACTACCTAGTTTCGATACACGTTGACCTATCGAAACTACCTAGTTTCGATACACGTTGACCTATCGAAACTACCTAGTTTCGATACATGTCCCTGACTCGAAACTACTTAGTTTCGATGCTTGCCCCTGACTCGAAACTACTTAGTTTCGATACCCTTCAGCTCAGTCATCTTCCCCACAAAACCCTAACTTTGCATGCAGATCCGACCTCGTCAAGATCCAAACTTTTTACGTTAAAAACTTGTGTTTTCTAACCGAGAGTCTAGATCTATACTTTGTTTCCATTTTTAAACGTAAAAATCTAACATTTACCCGATTTTATTTCAAAACCCAACTCATACAAAAACTCAGATCTGGAACAAATGGTTACCTGAAATCGCTTCCCTTTCGGTGATAAACACTCACGAGACTCTTGCTAATGCTCCTTGAAGCTTACTCCGAAAACCGGGTCTTTCTCTCTCTAGGCTCTCTCTCGCTTTCTCTCTCTAGAATTCCGAAAATGGTGTTGCAAATGAGGGTTGTGGCTGGTCTTGAGACTTATAAGGGCCCAAACCCTTGCCCTTTTCGGCCCATACACTCCGGCCCAAGCCCTCTACCCTTTTTTTTTTATTAAGTTTTAATTTCTCGTGAATTCTTCCGCACTCTAAAACCCGGGATGTTACAGAAGAAGGATGTGCTTGAAAAGGCACATAATGCCATCATTCTAAGCTTGGGATATCGTGTATTGCGTGAAGTCTCAAAGGAAACATCTGCCGCAAACATATGGTCAAGATTGGAATCCCTATACACTACGAAGTCTCTGGCCAACCGACTCTATTTGAAGAAAAGGTTCTACGCCTTTCATATGGCTTCCGGTAAGACTTTAGAAGACCATACTGATGAGTTAAATAAATTGGTTCTTGCTTTAGAGAACATAGATGTTGATCTTGATGAGGAAGACAAACAATTATATTCTTGACATCACTCCCATCCCCATATGAGTATTTTGTAGATAAACTCATGTTTGGAAGGGAGACTTTAACTATGGAGGAAGTATTATTTGCATTGAACTCCAAAGAGTTAAAGAAAAGGGGGGATGTCCAGGATGGATATATAGTTTTGTGTCAAATTACGTAAGATGGCATGACTTGAACTTTAATGTCAAATTAAATGATATTCGGTTGGTTCAATCATCCAATCTTTCGTTAAAGTTGCCACCGAAATTGCACACGAAAGTTTTAATGTATGTGAAAGTTCTAACTTGCGCTAAAAGTTATGCGAAATTTATAGTTTCATGTGAAAGTCAAATGAAATAAGGCATGCGAAAGTTATATATTTTCGTATAAACGTTATGCGAAATTATGCAATAACAATTCATACAGAAATATCACACGCGAAAGTTATTTGTTGTACACGAAAATTATGCAAAAGTTAGTCGTACACGAAAGTATATGTTCACGCGCAAGATTCATGACCGGAAGTATAAGTTTCGTATACGAAATAAAATAAGCAGATAAGCATATGGGTCGCACAAATTAGGGTACGATCTATACTACGTTATAGTATAGACCGTACTAGTTTGGGTACGGCCCATAGTGATGCCTAATGCGCAAAACCCTAAAACCAGTCAGCCCTAGACGGATTACTTAGCCTTCAAGTTGCCAAAAATTACGAGAGTTTGTTATTCTCCAAGGATTTAAGAAAGTTTGCTATTTTCTTGTAGTTAGGGAAGTTTGTTTAGTAATTAGAACTAAAATCAATTTGCAAGTTCTAGAGACGAAATCTTTTGTTCTTTTTCCCATTGATTTTTTGGTAATTTCAAAATCACATTAAAAGGCATACGACTCGTATTGAGTCCGTACGACCCATATGACAGTCAAAGTAGAAACCCTAATTCGAGTTGTTTAAGCAAAGTGACGACCACCGGGTTGGGGAGATTAAGTTCAAACAAAACCAAAAACTTAATTGATTGAATTGAATGATTTAACCACGGTTCCGATATCACATATTCATTATTCCATGATAAGGGACAACATTTAAGAGTAGACCGATATCAATTCAACCAATTAAACAATAAACATACATAAAAATATAGAACTTACTTGTAAGAATCGAGATCTTAGAGAACACATGTGATGATGCCATTGATCAATCTTGATTCGGCTCCCATTAGGATGCCACATAAAGAATGGGTTGAGAAGTTATGAATTAAGTTCATGCCTTAAATTACACATATGCGTGAAAAAAAATCGATCCTACGTGAACCATACTCTCGTTGTATTGAATATTATCAACAAATTGTACGTCTTATTGACAATATACAAACAAAAGATGACATGTGAGAGGTTATTCACATACCACATAATTTGTAGCGGCGATGGAATAAAGTGAGTTACAATAAAAAAGATGTGCGACATCTATATCATGTAAAATAGAGAGATCGTCATTATAAATAAGTTGATTTTTATATGGATGGTGATCCAAACACATCAAAGGTCTTTAGTAAAGTGGTGTTGCGTATTAATATTCTCAACTTATCAAAAAGGGATATGACGACTAGGGGCGTTCAATATTCAGTTACAAACCGATTAAACCAAAAACAAACTAAACCAAAACCTTTTAAAATCGAGCCAAATTAGTTATTCGGTTTTAAGAAATTCAATTCCATTACACTTAGGAAACCATATTCACAAATTTAGCTCATTACAAAACCAAGAAAACGAGCCGAGGTACTCCAAAATCCAAATCGATGAACGCCCTTCTTTTTAAAAATTAGGGTTTTCATTTTGAAGTCGAACCAATTCAAATTCGACTTTTCAATTCGGTTTTGAACATATTGAATTTGGTTTTCAGTTTCAACCAGAAAAAAAAATTCAAACCGAAGATCCCAAAACCGATAAACACGCCTTAATGACAACTAGGCATGACACCTTACAAAAAAATGGTGAGGTGCATGATTGGTTTAGTGCTCGGATGAGGTGGTTTGAACTCGTACCACCCTTTGTGGCCACACATTATCAACTTATGAGAATGTGAGAGCATGGCTAGTGTCACGTTATAGCCGCATGTGTATATGACTCTTGACATATAAAACTAGAATGTGGTGTATAGACCAACAAAGTTCCGGTTCTTCTACGCCAGCAACCAACTATTTACAAGTGCAAACCATCTACTAACATGGTGATATGTCATAAAATCATACCTATCCCCACTCGCATAAGTAGTTGATCCAGACATTACGATATCCATAAGCACCAATCGTCCAAAAAGCCATCAAGTTTTTCTTTAGTCAATTCAATGTAGGATATCATATAAGCGAGCTTGCTAACATGCCCCGTTATAATAATGCATTTAAAATGCCTTGTGAACTATTATTATAAAGGTGTATTTAAGCTATTCTGATGGTCCGTGTAACCTATACAATAGTGCGCCCACCTTTCCACTTTAAATTTTTAATAACGAGTTTTGATGTACTATTAATTACAAAGATGCGTCCGACCATTACAACGACATATACAACTTTCTAGGTTTGATTCACTGTGGTAATGAGTCTAATTAAGCAAATCCCCTTCCCCCATTACAATGATGTATCTAACCCATGAGAATGACGCATCCAATTTACGTATAATGCTAGGAAAACCGTGTATACTTAAATGAACGTCAAGGACGACTCAACCATTTTAAGATCTTAAAACAAAGTAAAAGTTCATGGCTGTTTTCCAAATTTCATGGTTATACATGTAAATCTGGATATCAATGTTAATTTTCAAATTTCACAAGTGGTAGCAATAATGTTCTTTTACACCTATCATAACCCCACCATCAATGTGAATTTAGTTAGCGATGGCTTCTGGTACTTCTAGTTTAATTTTCTTTCCCTTCTAGAATGATCAGATTCATGCATCCGATTTCAATTTGACATGATAAAGAAATAACAAGTTTAGGCATTCTAACTAGGGTTGTAAACGAGTCGAGCCGAGCCCGAGCTTGACTAGGCTCGAGCTCGGCTCGTTTAACTTACTGTGAGCTCGAGCTCGGCTCGATTCAAGCTCTAATTTTGAAGCTCGGGCTCGGCTCGTTGGTAGTTTTATAAGCTCGAGCTCGGATCGTTTAGTATATATTAATTAATTTATATATGTTTATAATTATTTTTATATAAATTTTATTATAGTTTTTATATATAACATAATACATATTATTTAATTATATTTATCATAATTTTATATATACTAATTATTATTATTTTATAAATATATATTAAATATATTAAAAACATTATATAAATAAAAGGCTCGCGAGCCGGCTCGAGCTCGATAAGTGAAGCTCGGGCTCCGGCTCGTTTATTAAACAAGCTCGAGCTCGTTTAAGCTCGGCTCATTTCGAGTTTTTAGCGAGCCGATCTCGAGTAGCTCGCGAGCGGCTTGGCTCGTTTACACCCCTAATTCTAACTAATTAACGTGTGGTCAACCATGTGTGCGTATAACCGGGTGTCCAAATTTTATAACCGGGTCGTCTAGAATTTTCAACGGTGCGTCTATAGAACTTTTAACAGTACGTTCAAATTCGTTGCAAAAATTTTTTTGGACGCATTTACCCCCGAACCCCTTGGGTCACGTTGCGTCGATCTCCTGGTGGCTTTCTACACTTTTTAGACACAATGGACTTTTTAGCATAACCCCCTGTATACACACACACACCTAATAAATAAATAATTGGTTACGTCACACGTCATAATTCTATGAACCCAAGATTTTTTTTCGTTTATTTTTTCTTCGTTACTAAAACCTAGTGTGTGTGTGTGTGAGTATATGTAACACCCGTGTCGCTTATACAATGATCATAACTCAAAATCAATCCATGAATGCTTAAATGGTTTTAACACATTAAAGAACTTACTAAACAATTTCAATTACATATATCCAAATACAAATCTTTTTAATCTCTCGCACACTCTTTCGTGTCTTCCCCAAATGCCTCTAACTTAACGAATAAAAAAAATTGACAAGTACACATGAGCAAATTGATATTTACTCAGTGAGCGGTAACAACTATATATAACATATAAATATAAATATATTTCTAACATCTAAACATTATAAATTTAAATATAATAGTTTCAGTCACATATTTAAACCATTAACAATATATAATTCAGTATAACAAGTTGAGAGTTCACATTCAGAAACACGTTCTGAATTCACATTCAGAAGAATTTCAATATCAGGCTTTCAGAATCAGACTTCTAGAATCAGAATCAGAATATCAAAATAACATTTTTAAAATAGCATTTTAGAATAACAATTACGATACCACATTCAGAGCCATATAATAACAAAATTAGATCTCCTACTAGAAAACCCAAGTTTATACAAGTTGTCAAAGATCCATACCTTAATGATATCAAAACAAGGGAGGCAAAATCTTAGTTCTTCTTCTCCAATCTATCACAAGATTCTTAAATTTATAACCCGTCCTTTTTCAACAAAAACCAAATCTCGAAGCCACTATGTTGAAATATCTTCCACTACGCCTATACTATTTCTCTCTGTTTTCCTGTAGCTTTGTGAATACTAGGAGGACGATACGAAAAGTTATTTTTATAGGCTATCAGAGCATTCACGGTAACTTTCATATTCATATCTCTATAATTACATTAAAATCATTACATTCTCTCTTTTTTTTAATTAAATAATACTTTTTATATATTTATAGTTAACTTTTTTTTCTCCTCCAATTACAACCACTTTAAAAAAAATATTAAAAAATTTATACAAGTGAACAGTATTTTCCCCAAATATACATGAAATTTATACATTTTCTCTCTTCTATATTCACAACCACTTTGAACATTCTCTAAAATATACAGAACTCACTTACAAATATAAATAAAAACTGCTGTGAATGCTCTTAGTTGGTTGTTTTCATGAATTTGAGAGGAGAGAAACTTGTCTAAACTCCATTTGAAACTTCCTGATTGAGTCATATCTATTCCATAATTCATTATTTTAAATTTAAACATTTAACAAACTTGGGGTTAAAAAAATAATAAATTATCTAAATCTATATAATATTTGGAGTAAATTATTATTCGAGTCCTTGTCGTTATCCATTTTAATTAACTGAGTCCTTTATGTTTCAAAGCCTTGGTTTGAACTCTGACTTTTTATTTTTGACTCCAGATGGTTGCCGCCGCCGCCGCCACCACCACCACCACCACCACCACCACCACCACCACCACCACCACCACCACCACCACCACCACCACCACCACCACCACCACCACCGAACATTTTTATAAAAATGGTTTGTTTAGTTATCCAAAATCCCATAATAATTTTTTTTCTATACATGAGTGGGACAAGGAGGTGGTTGTTTTTTGTCTAGTGAAATCCAAGACTCTTGAAGCATTGGGCCCACAGAGATCTTCTTGTTATCTAGTTTTGCCTATATTATCACACCCCCATCGCCTTACTTTTACGACCCAACTCCTTCCTTTTGTTTTGTCTATCGAATATATTTGCATGCAGTCGGTAATCTGACGTCACTTAACTGATCAAATGAAAGACGCCTGTAGCAGTGGCCATGGTGGCGCCGGGAGAAAACAAGGGGCGGCCGCACCCTGCGCCGCCTGCAAGCTTTTGCGCAGGAGATGCTCCCAAGATTGTGTTTTTGCTCCCTACTTCCCCTCCGACGAGCCTCACAAATTTGCTAGTGTTCATAAGGTCTTTGGTGCTAGCAATGTTAACAAGATGCTCCAGGTTAGCTCTCTCACCACCCTCCACCACCACCACCACCACCACCGGCAGCCGGTCACATTCAGTAGCATTAGACAAGAACATAATATTGGAAAATTTTCGCTTATTAAAATAAATTAAGGATTAATTTATTTGAATTAATTTCAAACAGTTAAATTCGGTTTAAAAAAGTCAAAATGTAACGAAGTCATTGAATTTGTAGTGGGACAACAGAAAAACTGCCCGACGTCGACTTTGACATTGTGTGTTATTTTACTCGATATTTGTACAACTTTCTATGCATACGTTACAATAGCATGACGCTTTTTTTGCCTTTAACCCCTTGAGGTCGCCTGTATAGCAGAAGCTGCATTTTACCTGATCCAATTAGTTAGATGGATTTAATTATTGGTAGGATTATATAAGTTCTCTGATATAACAGTTTCTCGCAGTTACCGATAATACTATCTAGGTTGAGTATGATACAAAAACATAACTATTTGATACCATGTGTTTACACAAACTTGGTTTGATTAAATAGGTTAAACTTAGGTGCCTCCAACCGGCTAAGCCGGTCTTGACCATGCCTAGTTCTCATTCATTATCTTATATTACAATTGTTTTATTTCTTTTGTTTTCTAGCCTATGATCTAATCAATCACTATCTTTTGGATTTCATTTTTGCACCGAATCCTTCATGTCTATTCTACAAACAGTATCTTCTAGTTCCTACACTAGATTTTGGTATAGTACCTTGGATTTTGATTAATAGTTACCTTTATTTTGATCTTTATTTGGAATATTGTTTTAAGGAACTTTAGTTACTTTCATAACTAAATATGAAAATATCATATCACGTGTCAAACTGAACAGACCCGTCTTAAAAACCGACATTTTGGCATGTTACACTTTCTTTTTGAACGTTGGAATCTATAATTAAAAAACGAACCGACTAGCAAGAAGATATTCAGACAAAACCAAACTAAATTACATAAAGTTTATAGGGTTTTGAAGCCACTCTGTCCCAGTAATCTCATTTTTTTCTATTTCTACTACCAAACCAAAGAAAATAAAGGTGCAACACATCATCAAAAGGCGCCGATTTAACAGACCTATTATTCAAAAAACACCATGTCGTTCCTTAGCTTCCAAATGGCCCACCACACGACGAAGATAATCATCCCGACTAACTCCTTATTAGCTCTACCCAGATTAGCGTCATCGAGCCACTCCATAAGATCATACGGGAATCTAACCACAGTCAGCGATACATGAAGACACGCGGTTCAATAACGTCATTACGTAACAAGCAAAGAAGGGAAGGAATCATGCAGGAATCTAACCACCGTCAGCGGTACATGAAGACACGTGGTTCAATAACGTCATTACATAACAGGCAAAGAAGGGAAGGAATCTCAATACCTCTTCTATCCAAGTTAATACGAGTTACACTTTAGCTGCGAACATACTAAAGGCAGACTAAGAGCCAACAAATTCATGCCTTTTCATCTCGTTTTTTGTGACATAACTGTCCTAACTGATATTTTACGAGCTTTTTTGCAATGAAATCGGTTAATTTCAGTTTGAGAAAAGGAGGGTCACGGTTAAATTTCGAGTCAAAAAATGGTTACGATGTACTTTGCACATACTTCAAAACTTGACTATGTTCATATGGCTTTTGTCATTTCAAGTAATATGAGACAATTTGTCCCCTCTTTCTATATTTTAACATCATTTTCCATCATGTTCTTTAGACTTTTTCTTTTGTACTGTTTTCTTTTTTTAAAATAATCTAACGACTTAAACACTTTACCGAACAAACCATCCATCACCCATTCATATTTTAAGCTTTCATTTTTTGTTTTTTTGTTATAATGAAAAGAAAAATATATATTTTTTACAAAACCCTCAATTCTTGAGTTTGATAAGTGTATTTCTAGAGGTATCTATTTCATATTTTCATTTATGTATTATAAGATATAAATATTTTAACCAATCAATTTAAAAGAATATAATATACAAGTCGTCTATAATTTCTTTTGGTCAAATTATTCTTATGTAGCATGTTTGAAAGTTAATTAAAGTATGTGCACGGAAGGGCATCAACCGCTCTTTTTTAAAATAAAAAATTAATTACTTTTTTTTTATTTAAAATTAACTTTCAGGCGAATTCCTTCATATTTGTCCTTTTTAGTTTTTTCTCCCTTTCAAAGTAGGTTTATTGAAAATGAATTATAACTAACGTTTCGTTACGGGAAGTATTTATGTTGAACAAAAAAAAGGGTCAAATAAGCTTTCTATAAAAGAATACTCGTGCGTTGACGCGGAAGTCTGGTCATTTTTCGTCATAGGCATGCGGCATGAGTTTGGTCGTTATAGGTTCGGACCGTCGAAAACCATAAAAGCGAATACCGATAATGTTCGTTCATAATAGGTTTGGGTCGTGACGGTACCATAACGGTAACGACAATAGTTATAGGATACGATACATAAAAAAACATTTGCTTTTGAATACAACTCCGTTTAAAAAAATATATATTGGAACGTTAAAAAAAAATAAAAGCAACCATGCAATCCGTTTTAAAAAAAAGTAAACGAACGAAAGTAGTTATAAAATAACGAAATTAATACATAATTAAACGGTTTAAAACATAAATTATATAAAGTATAAGAAGTGAAAACAAAAAAAAAACATTTAGCAAGCTGCTTGCTTCAGAGCCAGATAGCTTCACTATTTATAAAAGTTGGTTTTGCTTAAGAGCCGGATAGCTTCATTATTTATAAAAGTCGGTTGTTAATAGTATTAGAATGGTTTCCATATTAAAGTTAAATCTAATATAATTTAATATTGGCCGTCATCGATAGGTAATCATGACTATAGACAAAGTTGTCTTCTTTGATTTTAAAACATGAACATTAAATTTTTAAGTCAAGATTTTGGGTCCCAAGTGGGATGATATTTCTTGAAGCCGCTCGGATCCCTATGTGTGCCCCTATTACTGGTGAGTAGTGTACATATACAATTATCTTAAATAGGATTTGATTATCTAAGATTCTAATCCATATATAATATTACTCGTTTATTAGTTAGACTGGTTTCTATCCAATCAGTTGATAGGATTCGGTTTAACAACATTGTTCACATGTGAACTACTCGTGTTGAATGTTTGTAATGATTATTTTAACATATACTTTATATGATAATAAATGTAGGAACTGCCCGAACATCATAGAGGTGATGCAGTGAGTTCGATGGTGTACGAGGCAAATGCTAGGATCAGGGATCCGGTGTATGGTTGTGTGGGAGCCATATCCTCTCTACAACAACAAATAGACGTACTTCAAACACAACTAGCTGTATCACAGGCTGAAGTGGTTCACATGAGAATGCGTCAGTTTTCATCAAACCATTCACCTGAAAACGTCTCACCATTGTCACGACACCACCCATCACAGACGCCAACCAGGTCCCTTTTTAGCATGGACACGGTGGTTGACCAAACTAATATGGGCATGGGAGAGTCTTTATGGTCCTCATGCAACTAGCAACCATCTTTTTGCTCAAACTTGAGGCTTCCTTTGTTTGCCAGTTTTTGTTTTTGGTTTGGCTTCTATTATCTTTTATTTTCTTGCTATATTATACTATATATACTATATATTATATATATAACTTATATCACTCTCCACTATATTGTGAGAAGAAGATGATGTTGACTATATATGATTAACCTTATGTAAAGTTTAATTTATGGGACACTCCATTATATACTATGGTATTACGATTTGGTTTACTTGTAAGTTTGGAGTTGAAATATTATATGATTTATAGATTGCATTTGGTGTGGAAATTGGCATGCAATAATGATTTATGGTGGGGTTAGGTTTTCATGGATTGGAGGGTGACCATGCATGAAAACACCACCTATGGAAAAACATAAGGTCCACTATGATGGTTCTAGAAGGACATCATCATCATAAATTCATAAGAAAAGAAGTTAGAGTGTATGAGCCATGCCATGTTAATGGTCAATCATCATCATGTCCACAAAACACATGGAGAAAACAACATGATGCATGCATATTGTTGTCATTGAAACATTGTGGCCTCTCCTAATTGGGTATGGTACCATGGGCGGTTTTATACATAATTGTTTTCCAAATTTACTAGTGCATTTTACTCTCATTTTCTTCTTCACTTTGTTGCCAAGTAATGAAATACTTTTCGAATATATTAACATGGTATCCATTTGTCATTACATGTGATATAAAAGAATGGAATTCATACTCATTGGAATACTAAAATGCATTTTACTATGTCACGCGGTTTATACCGTCTTGAACTATTAAGATTGTATTCAGAACTTAAAATAGTCAACTTTAGGCTTTATTATGTTGGAAACCAGGCCTAAAAACACGAATACAGAACTTGATCTCAACTAGAATCGACTCTTTTGTTAATAATGAAAACCAAAACCATCTATTTATAATGAACTCTATACTAATCCTAACCCAACTCAAACTCTATTAAATAATCAAATAAATAAAAACTCATTCATACTCTAATACGAACTCAACCAATTAATAAATTAATATTAATAATCATCTTTAATCAAGATTAATCCTTCATTCTCCCCACTAATCTTGATTTGTACATCCCAAATCACTTGGGTCTTCCGTACCACTTCCAAACTCACCTTTCACAGGTTTCTTCTACACAGGTATCGCATCTTCATACACAATCTGAATCACTCAAATTCTTCACCCCGTTTCACACAGAATGTTCTTGATCTATCACAGATCTTCTTCCACGCAGCTCTCACAGCCTTTTTAAACAATCTCTCAGATATTGCATTTATTCTTTACTTCGTTCGAACCACTCGCAGGTTCTAATACTCCTTCACCGGTATCACACCGAACCACCCTGAATCACACAGGTAAACACTTTGCAGATCCCTACACCATTCACAGGTGATTGATCCTTCACTCAATCTGAATATCTCAAATCGATATCTTCCTTGGTTGACTCGCACAACCCTTCGTTGCTTGGTTGTCACAACCGCTACTCATGACCACCACTAGACAGACAACTAACACCACCGCCGCTTAAACGTGTTAAACCGTTTGTTGTTTACTCTCTGCTAGAAGGACCTGCTAGTCCTTTGGCTGCCTTAAAATCGAGACCTGCAAATTTCGAAAAGTTCTATTCCCAAGAGTAAGAGTAGCCGCCACAAGTCAAACTTTATTTAATATTCAAAAACCCAATTTACCAATTTATGATAACTCCTTTTTTTTCTTGTTTAATCGCAAAACAAAAAAGGGGAAAAATAACCAAGAAACGAACTCAACTTATATTCCCGATTGCTGCTGCTGCCGGACAACAAAAACTGCTGCCACAGGTTCGACTGACCTGTTGTTGCTATAAAAATAAGAGAAAATCATCAAAATGTACATTTTGACCAAAAAAGTTGGCAAAATGTACATTGAATATTCAAACTTTAAAAAATATCCAAATCTGATTTAAACCAATAGGAAGGTGACACGAAGACAATTTTTTTTTAAAGGCTTCAATTTAGCCGGCCAGGTGTCAACACCGGGGGCTCCCATGTGTATTAACCCAGCTAAAACGTAGCCGTTAAAAAAGTTACCGGGTAGGTGGGTGCAGGGATGATGTTTGGCGGCTAGATGGGTGCCGGCTAGGTGGGTTGCGGCTAGGGTGTTGCCGGCTAAGGTGATTGGCGGCTATTTAGGTGCCGGAAGAAGTTTGGCGGCTAGACGGGTGCCGGAAAGGCGGTTTGCCGGCTATGTGCTTGCCGACTAGGCGGGTTAGTGGCTATGTGCTTGCCGACTAGGCGGGTTGGCGGTTAGGTGCTTGCCGGGTCAAACAAAAAGGTAATACGTGGCGTCTTCTAATTGCTCCATTTGAATATGTTTATTTTGATAAACTTAAAAAGTCAATGTACATTTTGCCATTTTTTTGTCAAAATGTACATTTTGGTGATTTTCTTTAAAAATAACGTGATGCGCCGATTGATAGCTCCGCCTCAAGCTACTGCCGATCACCACTTGCAATACAGTCTCCAAACTTCTCTATGATACTTCTTGCATGCAAGTCCATAGACCAAGCATCCATGCACGTGAATTTTTTTATTCAAATCTTCTTCGATACATTAAACAATTTGTTCCCGATCATTGCCACAAGACTATCGCAGCTGTTGCTTTCTCGACTCTAACTCACGACTCTGAAAACCGCAAAAACTTTAACCTGGCTCTGATACCAATTGTTGGAAATCAGGCACAAGAACACGAACACAGAACTTGATCTTAACTAGGATCGACTCTTTTATTAATAATGAAAACCAAAACTACCTATTTATAATAAACTCTATACTAATTCTAACCCAACTCAAACTCTATTAAATAATCAAATAAATAAAAACTCATTCATACTCTAATACGAACTCAACCAATTAATAAATTAATATAAATAATCATCTTTAACCAAGATTAATCATTCATATTTTTCGTTTAACTCGGAGAGGTTCTCTCTTGACTCTTAGTCCCCTTGGAGATTCGACAAACCAAATAAAACTTGTTAATCTAACTAAAATGAAATTAGAATTGCTAGTATATAAATTGAAGAGATTACAAAAAACAAGAAATGTAAGAGAATTTGAGTTGTGTTGTTTATTATATTGATAGATGGTATTACTAAGATACATTTATTTACAGAGATGTCTACAACTCAAGCACAATATAATAGAGAAATTCCTAACTAGTATAACAAAAACTTAACTAACCTTATAATTGCTAATTGCTGTAATCTATATGTTGTCGATCGTTTGACAAATTCAGATAATAAATTAGATAATAATTATGGTTGTCTTCGGACATAATTATTCATATATGTACAAATTACAAGTGAAGTCCTTACCAAAAGCAAAAAAAAAACTATACTTAGTGAAAGCAATTGTTGATATTATCTAATTAAACATTTAGTTTGTTGATTATTTTTAAAGATTCGAGATTATATATAAAACTTAGGGTGGATGGAGTGGTTTAGTGAGGGAATCGGTACCGCTAGTTACCGGAACACCATCTCATTATTTGCGATACCCACGCAGACTCTTTCCGTAAATGTCACGACTTTTATAGCCGGCCATGTTTTTTTTTTAATTAATTAATTTAAATCCTAAACCTATATTTATCATTTCTCCCTCAAACTAAAAACCATGTCTCTCCTTCAATTTCTACTTTCTAATTCATCATCATTATCATATTTCGAAGAAACATACAATGATTTAGTTGATGATTCAGATAAGCCACTATTAAATTATCAAGATACATTTACTTCAAGTACTTTTGTACGCTGAGATTGCGAAGCCGCACATGATCATCTCGGGCATATTACTTCTCTGAGCATCCAGTACATGGGGATGATACGCTCATAACAAAGTTTCAGATATGAAGACAACTTTTTAAAAACAATTGTTGATGATATGGATGCTGATCGCGGTGACAGGGTCAATTAAAAGCATTTATAAAAACTACTCTTTAGCTACCTTAGACTGTAGACAAGGAAGTAGGGTTGTCGAATCCACAGGAAATCAGTTGAAAGATTAATGGCTTAAGTTAGTAAATTATTCTGATTAAATTCAAAATAAATAAAGATGTAACTCCCTCAAAACTTCAGGTTCTAGGTTTAACATAAAACTCAGTTATTCAATTGGACACCACATAGACATAGTGTTAGAAAATCAGTTGAAATAGTAATTGGAGACAGGTGGTTGTCAGCAAACCTATACGACCAGTTTTGTCATAAACCAATATAATTCAATTACCCAATTTACAAGTGCCAAGTTTATCCCCTTTAGTCACCCAACCCTGTTACTAGGTTTTGTCATCAACCGAACAAGATTGTAAAATAAGAAAACTCAAAGCACTAAATAAACTGTTTAAATTAACCAATACATCAATCTACTCAGTAATTGTCAGAAACTAAATAGATCCAAAACATAAACAACTGAACAAAACACAAAACTTATACAAACCGTCCGCCCGAAGGATGCCACAAGTGGACTAGTCAATCATGATTTCAATTCATGCTCACAAAATCCCCGTTTTCTATCTTGCTTGCGTTAAAACCCTAGCCGCCAAAAGGCTTAGGGCTTTGCGCCCAGATTTCCGTGCCAAGGCACACTCCTAGAATTCCGTCTTTTTCTGTTCAGCGCATTCCTTTTAATTCCTCCAAACCGACATCACATGCCTCAAGCCCAACTTGTTTCTCTTCATTTACAATGGCCCACATGCTAACCGGTTCACTTGTGAAATACTGAAATCCAAGCCCACTAATAATTCTTTTCTTTTGTTTCACGTGAGTTCCTGTAACTCATTATGTTCATACAACTCTTTTTATATTAATATCTTTTTATTATTCTTTTTACATTCATAAACATATTAAATTAATTTAGATCATCAATTATAAACAAACATAGTTTAACTCGTTGACAATAATTAGCATATCTTTTTCTATCTTTAGCTTAATTAAATTATTTTAGCTCGTTGTTTCCCATATAACCTGAACACATAAATACCCTCAAAGTAAATTGTTTCATAAATAAATAGGGTTAAAAACATATAATTATATACAATTAATACTTGTAAAACAACTACTCATCAAATGCTAACTTCGAGTATTTTCAAACAATGTGGGATGGTAGGTCTAAAAGGAGTTTCACAGTATTACAAAAATGTACACCAACAATACGTCAACTAGCATTTAGTAATATTGCTAAGCCGATAGATGAGAACTTGAATATGTCGCAAAGAAATCCCGTGAAAGTATACAACGTTTTTTTATCAAGGTGTTATTAAGTTGTATGAAAAAGAATATTTGCGTAGACTGACTTCACATGACATTCAATATTTGTACGCCGCACATGAAAGCCGACATGGATTTCCATGTATGCTTGGGAGCATTGATTGTGCACATTGGGTTTGAGGAACTGCACAACGGCATGGCGATATCAATACATGCAAGGTGATCACTTGTACCTAGTGATTATGCTCGAAGCGGTAGCCTTGAATGATTATACAATGTTTGTACGCCGCGCATGAAAGCCAACAAAGCATTGATTGTACACACTGGGTTTGGAGGAACTGCCCAACAGCATGGCGAGGTCAATACAAGCGAGGTAATCACCCGTACACGGTTATATCACCTGACAGTGAAGTGCTGGCACCATGATGATTGGGAATGACACCGACTGAAAAGCACCGGTATCATTATCTAATTGTCTTCTATCTATGTTTCGCGGTGGGAGACGGACCTTAAACAATTGAAGCGATGACATTAATGTGACTAAGCACACAAAAAGAATCGTAGTTAAATACATAAAAGAAACGTATGAAGTTACGGTGAGTCGGTTGTGGATATCAAATCATAAGACAATTAGATAACGATACCAGTGCTTTTTAGTCGGTGCCGGTCTCAATGTTCATGGTGCCAGCACGTCACCGTCAGTTGATATAACCCACGATACCTAAAAAAATATACTATTTTGAATACGACTTAGTTAAAAAAAATATATACCGTGACGTCAAGGAAAAATATAAACAACATATGTGAAAGTTGTTAATGAAAAATCAGATTATATATAAAATAAGTATTTGACCGTATTTCCTTCTTTATGTATTTGGATGATATTAAATATAAACTGTTGAAACAGGGGTCATATAAATAAGGTTAGCTTGAAAGAAAAAGAAAAAAACTACACGTGTCGTTATATCATTATCTTATTTTGTTACGAGTATGAGTTAGACTACTATTTCACCGTTTACTTGAAAGAAAATTGAATAGAAAATAGTTTTTTTTTTTAACTAAATGTCACAAATCATTTATGCATCAAAATCAAATTTACAATGTACCTTACCGTTTACGAGATTTTGTAAACCTGATTATGATTCTTTTTTAAATGGAAATGTTGGTTACTTCATCTTTAATTTGTTCAATATTTAATTATTAAAAAGAATATAAATAAAAGATAAAATAAGAAATATTATCAGACAAGATCTTTTGATAAGAGAAAATTAATAAATATTGAATTCATTTATCAAATGTATAATCAAAGTAAAAATGTGATGTTCAGATATTGATGCTTTTAATTTTTTAAATTTTAATATTACACTATTGGACTATTGCTGTTGCTACCGGCCTACGAGTGATGTAATCAAGCCCAAATATAGTTTTGTGCATTAGTGGCCCAAAATATAGGATTTCTAGTTTTCAATTGTGATATTATCCTTTTTCTAATAAATGATTTCAAATAATGTCATATATTATTATCATATTTTTCTGTTTAAAATCTTCTAATTTTTTCTATTTTAAGTAAGTTTGAATTTTAAAATTTAATTATGTTAATGTTTTTATTTTTTTTTTAAAATAATATAACATTTGAATTCTAATTATTACTCAATTAAGGAAACAAAGAATTTTATTTCTTGTTTTACACGTTATTTTAACCTTTTTACACATTATTGTAATTCCATTTATCTATTAAACAACCTCATATAATACATGGGTATATAACCTAGTTTCTTCGTATAGTAGTAGAGTAGTAGAGGTGAAAAAACGGTTTGGAATCTCAAATCGGTTTTCAAACCGACTGTTGAACCGGTTTGAAACTGATTTAAATCGTCAGTTTAAAACCGGTTTAACCCGAAACGAATTGGTCAAACATATTGTTATGTTTTCCTGGTAGGTGATTTGGAGGTTTATGAATGATTATGCGTTTTAGAAGAAGAAAATTCATTGAGAAACTATTTTTGATTCCGTCCTTAACATTCTTCCTAGCTTTTTGCTAGGTTGTGTGATAGTAATTCCGTTATTAAAAAAATAGTAATTCCGTTATTACTAAAATTATTGTATTTCAACAGTATATGTTACAACATTTTATTAAAATTCTAACTTAACTAAACTCAACATCTTAAAACAAATTAAAATATGTGATTATTTTTAGTAAAAATAATATATTATTTAAACAATTCTTTTACGGTTTAACATTCCACAACGCAGGGGTTCACGGTTTCGTAAGGTTTTATATTTAGACGTTAAACTTACATAGGTCATAGTTTCGCACGATGTTATCTTTAAATGTCAACTTTACGTAGGCTATGGTTTATTAAATTGGCCCGCAACCCGCTGCGAAGCGCATGTACATCCCACTAGTTTGATTAAAAAATCATTTGTGCAACAAGTATAAATTTTATGCGTAGCCTGCTATTCATGGGTCGGGCCTTCAATGGTCTGCATGACCTAGTCTTGCATGGGCTCTTGGACGTAATCTTGCATAAGTCGGCCACATAACATTTACATATGATAAAATTATACTTGTTTGGGGTAAAATCTACCTTTGTATTATTATATATCTCACATATATTTTAGAAAGATGTCTATAGTTCCTAATCCCTATTGGTTGTTTTCGGCGGTAAAACCAAACTATTTAGTCATTCCAATCAAGATGAATCGAGGTTTAAATAGTTAGTTCTCTAATCTGATCTCTCAAAATCCACCATTTGTGCTTACTTCTTTTCTTGTTTGCAATCATTAGTTTCGTTAAAACAAAACACCCTTTTACATTGGTTGAATATCAACAGATGATTGAATAGTAGGAGCCAACGCATATTGATATCTAGTACTTGCCATTACTATATTGCATTCCAATAGGTGAATTTGCCTATTGTGTGTATACTTTAGTTCTTTTGGTTATAACCACTTAAAACTTAACATGTACAACCATTTTAATTAACAAACACATATTACTATTTGCACACGTCAACAATAGACTTTTGAATTGGCCCCAAAACACACACACACACACACACACACACACACACATATATATATATATATATATATATATATATATATATATATATATATATATAAAGTTGCAATTGTTTTTTAGTCACAAATGAAGTGTCATGAAACATAAGTTTATGACTTTTATTGATAGAGCAAGAAACACAATGAAACTTAGAATGCAACATTTTGTTTGAATGAAATCCTAGGGATTTTCCAAGAGATATAAAAATCTTGAACGACAAATGACCAAGGGATGATGCCAATCAAGAAGAGAAGAAATGATGACAATGTTCACTTGAGAATAGGATGAATCCGAAGCATAGTAAACATCATGGTTGTTCACTCCCCATGTTAAAGGCCCCCTGTTGCAAAGATCCTTTATTAAAAACAAAAAAGGGAAAGTTCAATGGAAACTTGGTTAATTTTGCATAATTTCGCAATGGAAACAAGATCTTTGTGTAACTTAGGAACACATAAAACACTTGGGGAGAGATAAAGAGTGGGAAGAGGTGGAAATATAAGTGTAACCAGTGTGGGAAATGGAAAGACTTGTTCCATCACCTATGACGATTTCATTGGGACCTCCATATTCCGATAGGAGCTACAAATGAGAGCGGTCCAATGTGATATGATGAGATAGTACTCCGCTGTCAAAAAGCCAAAGTGATTGAATCAGAGCCGATCAAGCTGTTGTAGTGTTTACAATCAGACTGTTGTTACAAGTGCTATTGTTCTCACAAAGAAAATGTGAGAGTTTGCGTATCTTTGGTTTCATGACCATTGATTGAGAAAAATTGGCAG
Source organism: Smallanthus sonchifolius (assembly GCA_023525975.1). Taxonomy (NCBI): domain Eukaryota; kingdom Viridiplantae; phylum Streptophyta; class Magnoliopsida; order Asterales; family Asteraceae; genus Smallanthus; species Smallanthus sonchifolius. The sequence goes on along the minus strand of CM042046.1, from coordinate 9,921,323 downwards.
AAAGTGTTGGAACGAGTATTCCGAGAACCATTCGAGTGGGAAGGTTGTTTTGACCATTGAGAGCGTTGTGTACGAGAGGCATTGTGATACCCGTGGATTGGCCACTGAGTTGAGGCCGCAAAGTCCAGTGAGCAACCAAACTTTGTAGGCCCATTGCGAGATGCTTGAGTGTGAATATAATTAGTCATGAGAACGGTAGTGGACGGTGGTTCACTGTCATTCAATGGTCTCTCAAAGTCAACCAATTTGGAAACTTTGTTTTGGATTCATCACCCAGTTGACTAAGAATATGGACCATCAGATCTTCTCCACTGATTGGGCTTTAAGCCAAGTCCATTTCAACGGTTATTGGCCTCTTCTCATCTAAGAATTCAACAACTAAACATTAGTTTTTGGGTTGGTGGTTTAAATTTGAGTGAAATGATACCGAAACGAGAAGCATTTGAATAGCTTGTGGTAAGCCGATCCCAACATGAGATGTATATGCGGATGAGAGCATCGGTTGTGTAGAAACCTAGAGGGGGTGAATAGGTTTTTATAAATTCTTGATTAATTTAAAACTTAATCAAACTTGTATGATGAACACGTGTCAAGAACACAATGTATATGCAAATTAAGTAAGCAAACAAGTATGTAAAAAGTTAATGGAAGGAATGATAAAACCAATTTATAGAGGTTTAGATGAATGTTAACAAATCTACTCTACGTCCTCTCCCTAATTCTCCACTCGAGATTTGCTCCACTAAACGTCTCTCTTGAACGAAAGAGATCACTCGTACAATCATCACCTCACTAAACAAAGGTAGTAATCATCTTCTTCAACCAACTATCTCAAGATAGTGGTATTTACAATACAAACACTATATCAAGATAGTACAACACTCACAATCTCAAGCACTCTATCAAGATAATGCACACTCTCTCAACTTATCACTATATATCAAGATAGTAATGCTCACACAACACTATATCTAGATAGTGTGTCTCAAACCAATCATCAATTATACCAATATAGTATGATGATGAACTCACACCAAGTGAGTGAACATTACAAATCTCTTTCAAAATTAAGTGGTAACAAGCTACCACATACAACACAAATTACAAGACTAGAAAGAATAATAGTTGATGAAAGATTCTTCTAATTTGCTCTTGATCTTAAAGCTTGAATCTCTCTCTTAGATTGATGATAGAATATCAAAAGAACTAGAGAGATTATATTAGATGTATATTTGAAAGTGTTGTGAGCAAAAATGGTGAGTTCGAATAAAAGATGAGGGATATATTTATAGCCACAACTCAAGAATTTGAGGAGGGACATGTTGGCCGTTTAACGGTAGCAGTAGCGACCGTGCATCCTGCATCCCTCTTTTTGAATCTCTTTTATTGTGAATGTCATTGTCCCATCGATCTATTCTGACCCTTTAAAACATATTTTTGTCAGGTTTTGAGTCTCAAGAAAGCTTTGTGTTTGTAACAAAGTCTTGAAAGACTTTATACAAAATTGGCAAGTTTACTTTTGATTCTTTGAAAGTGTTTAAATGCTTTTCCCAAAGTTTTTGTCTTAAAACCATTTAAAGTAGTTTTGTGTTTACAATGTGGGTGACATTTGAATCTTTACCAAGCTTAGCAAGCTCCATTCACCATCTCCAAATTCAAATCAATCCAAAAGCCAATCTTTATATATTTCCAAGACTTATTATATAATTTGATGTTTCATAAAAATCCTTTGGGAAATAATCTTTGTTTTATAAAAAAGATATTGTTTATAATTTTGTTTAGATTATATAAAAACTTATTTTATAACCTCTCATAATTCCCATTATATTCATATTGACGGCTTAAGATTGATGATTCATCAAGTGTATAGGGACATGTATATGTGGTATATGACCATATTTAATCAACAAATAATAACATGACCATATGTGGTATATGACCATATTTAATCAACAAATAATAACATGGGTTATGGTCCTGGTCCAGGCTAAGCCCGCGGGTTTTTAAAAAAGCCCATAAAACCCGTATATATAGAACAATTAGTAATTTCAAAAAAAATCTAACCCTTAATTTATGTTTTATATAAACAATATTTAAAAATTTCCTTTATATTATTATTTGAATATTTAACGCTTGTGAAAATATTAACTATAGTTATATATCTTTTTTTAGTTTTAAACAGTAATCGTTTTCAAGTTTCTTCCTATTTTAATACGAAAACAATGTTTTTCCTAAATGTAGTTTTTTTTAACTTTATTCAATTTTGTTATATAAACCCAAATGTTTCTTTATACTTTTCATTCATCGCCCAAGAGAACTATAATTGAATAGAAATGAATGTACAATTTTAAATTATAATTTGCGCCATCATACTTTTGATTATAAACATTTGGTGTTACGCAAAAGTTTTTCCATTACTCTACATTCCTACTTATCACTTTTCGATATTTACTACTCATAATTAACAACTCAGATCAATTGCATATATCTTCTACAAGATTAAAGACTACATATAATGAATTATAAATAAATGTAATGTTATATACACATATATATAAAATAAAAGAAATTCTAAAAAGAAACAAAAACTAAAACATATTCAAATGCATATAACACTAATTTACAATTAAAATCTTGCATAAAGAAAACAAAATGAAAAAGAAAATATTGTAGCGGAAACATCTAACAAGTCGGATTTATAGTTACATATAAGTTAATATGATTAAGGTAATTTAATTAAACGGGCCTTATACTAAAGCCCGATATCACACCCCCACCGATGGCGGAATTTACGCGAGGGGTGACGAATTGAAATCATCACAATGATTAAAAGAAATACTATTAAATTAACTGAATAATTGCATTACATTGTTTTAAAAACACACAACCAAATAAAATAGATAAACAAATAGTCTTTATTAAACTACTAGATCTCCTAGAGCCAAGTCTCGAAGTCCTAGCGTGATTGTAACAGCAACCTAGTTATTAGTACCTGAAAAACATGCTAAAATATGTCAGCTATAAAGCCGGTGAGAACATAGGTTTAAGTAATTACATAGTATAGATAATGAAGATTTTTGTAATTCATAAACAGGATTCAATAACAAGTAAACAAACTTTTATACATCGATTCAACCAAACCTAATGACAAGATTGGGTTCCCATAGAATTGATATAACATGAATAACAAGTTTTGCAGTTTCTGTATATCTAGTCTCAGGTTGATATCGTATCTCGTCAACTCAAGAACTAGATCGGCATGTCAGGCCCATAGATCTATGACTTACTCTCGTTGGCTTATCCCAAGTTAATGGTTGTAGAGTGTGTATAAAACCGTTTAAGTTTACAAGTATAGAAAGTTGTTATTGAAATTGAAAAGGTAGTATTTGAGTTTGATATAGTTTGAACATATACGAGCATGTTTTCCACCCCAAAGTTAAAAAGTAAAAGGGGGCTATGTATCTCACCTTGCAAATGAAATGGTTGAACTTGAACTTGTAGTAACTTGGATCGAATGCCTTAACGACTCCCTAAGTTAAGTTTGTTACGTTAGAAACAAGTTAAGGATAGTCAAGGGGTTGACAATGTAATTAGTTGAAAGTGGTTGTTGTACACTAGAGTGGTTATCATTCCAGAGTAGTACCTCCAACATAAAAGTTCCCAGGAAAGAGTTGGTTGGATCGGAACCCCGTCTTTTCCTAGCCAGAACTTTAATGTTTGTCAGATAACTACATACTGGTTTGAAAGTTACCCTATTTGTATACTTGACCAAGTTTAGGGTTTGTTTGGTAAGTTTGGAAAATATAAGGGCTAAAGTGAAAATATAAGTTTAGTAAAGATAGAAATGAAATAAGTTAATTATTAGAGGGGTTTAATTTGAAGATAAGGAGTTTTAGTAAAAACATGATTTTTGAAATTGAAAGGAATAAGAAAGATCAAAACCAAGTTTTTTAAATAAAAGTTTGAACAAGTTTAATTAAAATAGGGCATTTGATCTTCGATAGCTCTATGATTATAACATAAACATGCTAGGGAATCATAGATCTAGCTAGTTATATGGAATTTTTGAAAAGAAAAGTATGAACAAGCAAGAACATAAGAAGAACTTACTTAGAATGGAATAATTTAAGCTAGAATCTTCCAAAAGATGAGAAGAACAACCTTTAGTTGCTAGAGAGCCCTAGAGGATTGTTGAGGTGTGAAGAATGATGAGGTTTAAGGCTCTATTTATAGGGTGGGTTTGAGAGGAAAAAGGGAAAAAGTTGGTTAGGTTTTTTGATTAGGATAGCAAAGGTGATAAACATAGGTTTATAAATCTTAGAATTTTTTATAAAACTTTTGAATAATGGATATAGGGGTTAGTTCATGAAATTTTGAGGATATGGATGATAGGATTGAGTTCAAAATTAGTTAGTTAATGGATGGAATGGATTAGGATAGGATTTAAGAATAAAAATAATGGTTTTAATTCATTTTGGATAAGTTTAAAGGAATTAATTGATTTTATTAATTTAAATAATAAATAATAATATAAAAACTTAAAATTTCGAAAATTATATTAATAATAATGATATATGATTAAATTTATAAAAATTAACCAGATTTCGAAGACGTTACAAAAGGAACCCTGAAATTTACGTATGTGTAACTTTTACCCTTGAAATTATATTTTAGTCAAACGAAGTTACAAACTTGAACTGTTTTTATTAGGTTAGAGTCTAAGGCATCCAAAGCTACTATAAGTAGCAAGATTAAGAATGAATACCAGAATCAGATATAGAATCAAAATATAATGCGCAAGCCGTTCTATGCGCAATAGAATACTCGCTTTAGACTAGACTTGGAAATTTGAAATGAAATGATATCACAAGTGATATAAAGCATAAAAATATTCATTGTATAATAAATCAATCAAGGTTACAAGGTAGAATTATAGGATCAGGCATAAAAATCAGGGATGTCACACCCGAGGACCGGCCCATTAAAGCCCGTGAAAGCCCGGACCGACCCGTTAACAATTGGTCCGGTCCTCGATCCCCAGTTTACCCAGTTAATAGTCTCAGTCCGGTCCAATCCAGGTTAGTCCGATTAAAGCCCAATAATCACCCCTAGCGCATTGACTAATTATGTTTGATAGAATATTACATGGATGGAATTAAGAATAGGAGAGTGATTCAAAAAGGACTCTCCATAATAGAGACCAATAGACCATGTGTGTAATAATAATTTAATAATAATATATCAATCGGTTGTGATTATGATAAGCATCCATGTATATCCATCTATTAAAAATTAAAGACCTATATGAAAGTTGATAAACCAAATAAGCTGTTTCTGGAAAAAAAAAAAAAAAAAAAAAGCCTTTTAAAAGTCAAAAACTAACTAACAACAAATTTTTAAAAACAAGTCAAGTTTTTTAATAACGACTTACTTGCACACTCGTTAAGTATTTAAACAAAATTGTATAAGGCTTGAACTTAACCAACCCACCAAACTGCCACAAAAAAGAAGATTAAACAAACGCAGGACTAAAAAGGACCATTAACAGAAATCAAAATAGATGGTTTGACAAGAAGACCATCACAAGACGTTTCAGGAAACAATATTAAGTAGTTAATTCTTATAAATTAGTAATAATTAACTGAATATATAGGTTCTTGATGTTGAGCATTAATAATAAGAAAATTAAAAAAAAAACAAAAAATAAGTGATTTAACCTACCTATAAGCCAGTGGCACTTATCTTCTCTACAAGTTGATCAACAGTCACATTGTTTGGAGTACATACCAGAACCTGATTTTAAGTTGCATAATCATCATCAAAGTCATTAACACTATCAATATCTATACTATATAATAAATAAAGGTTTTTAGTGACACGTGTCGCCTCTATATTCATCCTCATCATTTTTTTCCCGCCTCTCTCTCTTATTTAATGCACTTATATCTTTTAATAATTACATATATATTTTAGAAAAATATTAATTATACTAATAAAACATATTTATTTTAAATTATCTCTTATTATAAGAAACTTTGAAATATAATTATTTAACTTTTATTTCAATCAATCAAATAGAAAATGAAAATAAAATTACATTAAATAGTAATTAACGTATTTTCGAAATTCAATTATATATTAATTTTCGTATATTTTGAGTTTGTTTCTATCTTTAATATACATAATATATTTTTACACCTTAAAATATATACATAAAGATTTAAAAGTTTTAAATATTGATATTTTTCACCCCGTGTGTAAACACGGGATCTAAACTAGTAATATAATGAAAAAGATAATACATGCCCTTGTCCTTGTTTAGCCATATGATAAACAAGTGCATCAGAAGTGACTGTTGTAAAATGCAATTAAATTTGGAGTGTTAGTTGATAAAGAATCACATGAGCATAAAGAAAAGGGTCAGCAACAAAGTTACATGGGAACCTAGAGTCAGTAACTAAAAACCAGGCCATAATTGGGTTTGCCTGCAACATTAAAATCAAGACCCATTTCATACATTACATATACCAACTAAAATTACTCAATTTCTTTTATTAAATTGATTCCCAACTCAGATAAATCATGTTGTACCCTTTTCAAACATCTAAATCCACAAAAATACCCAATCTTTTTTAAAACTAATTATGGGATTCAAATATAAATACCAAAGAACAGTGATACCCACTTCATATATCACTAAATCCTGGGAAAAAATCCCAATATCTTTGACTATATGCTAAGTTTTTGGTCTAATCCTTAACATCATAAAACCACAAACTGTTTGAAGATTAGAGATGCCTAAAGCTTGGTGAGTGAACACCTTAATTATGTTTTAAAAGATGATATAATCAAAATACATAAAAACACAATTGAGAATTGAAGCAATTACACATCTTAACATATTTACCTTAGGTTTGGGATTTTTAGAGGAATAACAATAATAGTAGCTTTGATTTGAACAGAATAAGATAACCACCGCATCCTCGCCTGAAAATTGAAAGAGAGAATTGAAGGAGGAGGAAACGCTGGATCTGGAAATGGTTAGAAGAAAAAGGGAAGTAGGAGTACCTGTAAAAGAGGCTCACCAACCCGCTGTCTCCTCGCATCCGCCTCCTTAGACAAAGCAACCTCTGCAAATCGATCTGCCGCGTAATTGAAGAATCGGTGGAGGTGGTGGTGGTGTAGGGGGCTAGAGGAATTTGATGTGGAAAAGGGGGAGAAATGAGGTATTTTCGTTTCACCATCAAGGATATTAGCAGGTCAAATAGTCTCGACGACGTGTCGTCAAGCTTGAGTCAAGTTTTTAATTAATTTAATTATTAATGTAATTATTAAATAAAAAATGATTTTTTATGAAATACCTATCTCGAGGACATGTCGTCGAGAATAGGTAATTTTCAGAAATAAAAAATAACAATTATTCCACCGGGCAAAAAAAAAGAAAAAAACAATAATAATTCTCAATTTCGACGACATGTCGTCGAGAAAAGGTTTGGATGAGCGCGAAAACTTTTCAGTCATTCCCGCTTGACCATCAACGACGACATGTCGTCGAGAAAAGGTGAAAAAAGTCAAAAAGTGTAAACCGACCATCTACGACGACATGTCGTCAGGATTACATGACCAAAAACGACGACATATGTCGTCGGTATTGCTCCGACGAAACTGCTAACTTTTCTTGTAGTGTCGAACTAACAACAAAATTTTAAAAACAAGTCAAGTTTTTTAATAACGACTTACTTGCACACTCATTAAATATTTAAATTGTACTTCTAAATCTATTAGACTAAAACTTTTAACCACTTGAAAAGAAACACGGCTATACACACATTAATACCACCAGGCTAGCCGAAAGTCATGTATAGTAATAGTAAGATATAACATCTCAAATTCAATTTTCCAAAAGAAGTATTTGGTCATGGATCAACTAAACTATGATCACAATGATGACACCAATTATAATATTTCAATAGGGTTTCATTTCCAGCCTTGGAATCATACATCCATCCTTTTCTCTGGTGGGGAGCCACCATTTTGTTGTAAATTTTGTATGCATACATATATATATGATATGTGTGTGTGTGTGTATGTTGTGGGGGGTCAAGCAACCCCATTACTAGCTTGCACCAACGTAGCTATCATCTACATGCCACCAACCTCCGTTTACTGCAGAGATTGTTAATTGATTGTGTGGTGGAATGGGTCCATGCATGGTGAGAACAGTTAACCATATTGGTTACACAGGGTTTGTAGTTTGTACAGACATGAAACTAGATAGCCCTACTGGGTTTCAAAGGACAATTAAGTTGGTTAGCCAAGATTCTCGGATCCACTTCCATTATATATCGTCAACTGCTACTGGTTCCATTGTTATGGGTCGGCCCCTTGATGATCAAAACACAATCATTGTCTTGCCGTCACGTCTTTCATCCTTTCACAACTACTTTCTGCTTAATTTGTGCGCACTTCTAACAGGAATGGGATCCATCAACTATATAATTGTTACTTGATTAATTAAGGTTGATTAATTTGGGGAATTTAAAGATAATCTAGAGGTCATGATCATATCGATCTTGCGCTTCTTGTTTTGTTTTTTTGTTTGTTTTGTCTTTCGTCAACGAAATTCCTACTACTACATTATTTTGGTGCACATGATCACATCTTATAGATGGACCTATATACATGAAACCCATGAGTACCTTAATTAGTGAACAAAAATAAGATAAAAGTACCTATTTTATTGAAGTTGTGATCTACTGAAAAGATATGTTATTGTTGTTCATACCCTGGTTTAAGAGACTTTGAATAAGTTATCCTTTTTTGCATAACCGTGAGAATCAGTTATCAGAAATTCACGGGGCAATGCCCTTCTAACAAACATGATAAAAGATAAAACGCAACTTGAAGGAGTTAAAGGCAGAAAACAAGTGGAAGCTAGATTTGAACCTGATCAACAGAGGGACATAAATGATCATATGATAAAAGCTTCATACCTACACATGGTCTTGTGGGTTCTATAAATAGATAATAACCATATATATGTGGAATTTTCATTATTTTTTTATCCAACTTATGTGGGTAATCGATTGAAGTTCATCTACATTATGTTGTTTAGTATAATATAAACTTGAAGGAATCCAATTCAATCCAATCCCAAAAAGGAAGACATGATCTTTGTTGTAAAAGGATACTTAGACCAATCTTTTTCAAAGAATACCAATGTCTGGATGATACAATATGCTTGCTTGCTTGCTTTCTTTCTTTCTTTCTTTATCCATCATCCAATTTATGAATAATAATTACTCTTGATTTTGATTTAAGACAAGACTAATCGCGTATCTTATTCCGTTAATCATTTCCCATATGCGTGTACTTCCCGGTACTTAATTAAATTCTTCCATCATACATATCCCAGAAATTAACTGTTTTGATCTCCAGGAATCAACGAATTAAGAAGACATGAACTAACTAATATCTCCATTAGTTATCATAAATTTAATGTTTAAGCACAAACTGCTTACATAGTGTTATATGGTAAGTTATAAAGAAATTTAGTAATACGAAAAAGAATAATGACAACAGTAACCTAGCTAAACATCAACCTAACGCTACATGACATGACATAACATGACATGTGCGTATAGGGTGATGTTTAATTAGGTTTCTGTATCATTACTCTAAGAGAAAATACAAGAGAATGATCATAAATTTTTGGATTGTTTAATCCATTGCAAGAAACCACAATGAGTATACACTGAGGATATAACTAATTATATGGATGAAAATTAAAATGAGATTAATTGACAGTTAATACAATAAACTAGCCATTGCTTCTTGCAGCCATTCTTCATCTTCATCATAATCTTGCTTCATCTGCATGAATAAACATTCAAATCATTTATTGTTTCCTATAACTAAAGATAATTATATAATAATTAAATAAACAATTAAGTTATACAAATTATACCAGAAAGCTGTTGGTGTATAGGTGTGGAATCTCTTCTTCAAAAGAATTATTGGCAGTGTTGATGCTGGGAAGCACTTGATCTTCACATGGTTGATGATCATTATCATGATGATGATGATGATGATCATTGTTGTTCTTCGCAAACCTCCCTCGCACTCGTATGCGTTTGTCTGCTAACGTCTTTCGGCATTCATACTACATGATAGTTAATCCATGGAAAATTAGCTTAATCAATGTGTTTATAAGTACTTAACTTTCATTTAGTTGTAGTTAAGGTAGATCTAGGATTTCATGTCACTAATAGTTATTATCATGACAAAATTCTCCAAAAATGCACTATAAATGCAAAAATAAAAATAAAAAAAAATAATTTTCTAACACTACATAAAAGTTTTTCCAATTTATACATACCTACTCTCTGTGATTTTTAAACAAATCAGAGTTAGTTACATCATTACACAAATTACTCTCACTTTCTTGTAATTTTTGTATGTAAGAAAAAACAATGTTTTCATCATATTTAACATGCTTTGAAACTTTTTACCCTGTATTGTAAGTAATCTTTTATATAGATGTTAAATGGTGACATTCAAGTCATTATTTTATATGTTGTAGAATGTTATTATACATATAACCAAAAAAGTGAGGGTATAATAAATATTTATGTTTTTCTAACATACAACAAAAGAGTTAATTAAATTAAATAAGTTACATTTTGGTGTAATTAATAAACCAAAAACATACCTTAATGGTCTTGTTGAAGTTCCTTTGGTTTCTCTTCTTGAGATACCTCATGATCTTGTCCTTCCTTTCTTCGGTGGAATACCTTCCGATCTTCAACGTCGGTTCTTCGATTTCTTTACTTGTTTTCGGGCTCTCGGTTTCCTATTATCATATAACAAAAACTAATTGAGTCACAAAATCCAAAGAAATTTATGAAATGCTTTCTTGAATTCTTTTATAAAAAAATACCCAAAATATTTTAACACCTTTAATTAAGCTAATTAATAGTATCTATTGCATGTAATATGTAACATGCAAAAGATCAAATTTAGCAAAAGTAAACAAAATTCATGAAGAAATTTCAAATTTGCATACCCAATTATTAGTTGCAGTGGGATACAAAAAAGAGTTGGTGCCATAGCCACCGGTGCTACAAAAAAGATCATCTTGTTCAACTTTTTGATAGTCGGTTTCCGTGGGATTAACGCTACTGAATCCGGTGGGTGATGTCGGAACCACCATCTCGGAAACCCCAAATCTCTCCGGAAATGAAGTTTTCCATGAAGAAGATCGAGATAAAGGAGGAGTGACGTCATATTCCGGTGTCATTGTGATCCCATACTTGTCTAAGAAACCGGAGGAAGTGGTGTCATCATACCACATTGGTAGGGTGGTTGCCGGAGTTTGAAAGTCGGTTTGGAAGTTGTGAACTTTAGAGATGTAGGCCATATATTGAGAGGTAGGTGTGAATGTGATTTTCCGGCGAGTGATATATACCCTAGTTATTGTGGAGTTATGCATGGCAGGGTATTTATAGGATATATACCGACATCATGCGGCTATGAAGGAATTTTGGAGAGGACCCATATTTGTATGTTTGGTAACATATTATTTAATAATTTCCAAATGACCATGAGGGTATTTCAGTCAAAACCTAAGCCTTTCACCCTTGTAATCTTGGAGCATATTTTGATTTTGAACATTTGGTTAGGATATAATCAAATTATATAGTTCCATTACTGTTTTTCTGTGTATATAAACTTACTTTTTTTTATTCTATTTAGAAACGAGGGTACGCGTGTTAGGACGAGGATGAAGCGTGTAAAGTGGGCAACGGTAGCTAGATCTGTTGGGCATGGTGATCAAAAATACGGATTGGAGCAAATTATGGCAAATGATGCCACAATTCGTGTTGATAACTCTCTGAAAGGGTCTAAACTAGGAAGCTCTCATTGTTGGCATAAATAATCATAAACATAGTTTTTAAATATTGAAATCAAAAGTCATATACAATGGAAGTCTATTACATAAAATCATAGTCAATTAAAACTTTCAACGTCATTGTCTAAAATAAAACTATAGCGCGCTATATATGGGAATATCAGTATTCAGAGCAAGCAGTCATCCAACCATGTTATCTAAGCTCTCGTGGCTTCATACTTTCTCTTTTCCTTAATTTCTTAACTGATGTGCATACTAAAAAGTCAGCGAACGCTGATGAATTCAAGTTTTCATATCATTAGTAAAAGGAGTCTTACTTTCGAAAGTTACTCCGTGTTCAAGATGACACATTTTAAATAAGTGTACCCCGTGTTTTTTTTCCAATATGACATTAAAAGATGACATATTTTTTTGCGTGTCATAACTCCCGTGTTATTAAAGCCCAGTTTTGTTAGTATGACACTAAAACGATGACAAACACTTTTATACGTCATAGTTCGCGTGTCATTAAAGGTCTATTTTCTAGTAGTGTTCTCATGTCATTCGCATAAAACTTATTTAACGAAAAACATACTGTATAATACTATGTAAATATACCATAATAAAACATTCAATAACATACTTGGTTATTCTGTGCTCTATTATTTAAATCATACATTATATGTCTATAATCGGTTTTTATCTCTGATGTCCCCAAAAGAACTTTTGTTATCCCCGAAAAAACTTCGGTTGTACCCGAAGGAACTTCTGTTATCCACTAACTCGATACAACATCAGCATACCAAAACATATTGAGATTGACATTCATTTTGTTCGGAAAAAGCGGCCATGTGCCAACTTCGGTTCTTCATGTTCCATCAACCTCCCAATATGCCGATATCTTCACCAAGGGTCTGTCATCATCTCTGTTTAATGATTTTCCCTCAAGTTTAAATGTTCGTCTTCCTCCCGGGGCATAATGATCTTGTAAATTAGGGTTAAGCTCATTAGACTTAGACCCGTTAAGGCTTTGTATTAGAGTATGATTAATGTTTCTATATATACTAATTTACATTGTTTGTTGGAGGATACACAAAATACAAATCTTTTAATAGTCATTGAGAACAAGTAAATTTGTCAATAATTACCATGGACTACAATAAATATAGATAAGTATTAAAATTAAAACATGTTATTCTTGAAGAATGATTTTGTATGTTTAATAGAAGATGAAGAAATTAATGAATAGGATTCTAAGAAACAAGAGTGAGGACTATTTAACACACCCCCACTAAACCACCCAAAAGATATCTGACCTAAATTCCTAGACCTAGAATCTAGCACGTGCCCTATCCACCCCACTTTCCGACTTTCTATACTTTTTTCTATAAACAGAGAATTGCCTAGCTACTGCGTACGGGGTGACCCATTGGTAAAAGACCACCGCTAGCTGGCCTAACCCAGCCGTACGGAGCCCTTAAGTTATCTCCAGTTCCGGGGAAAACCCACCCGCCCGAAAGCCCACTGGTGGTAAAACCCGGACGCTCTCTGGATCGAACCGGAGATCACAAAGATCTCAGTCTTCCTTCATTGAGCCATCATGCCCCTCCCAAAGTGATGACTGTGGGGATAAAACCTGAGTCTTTTTTAAAGAATACAGGTTTCCTACCACTACACCACATTAGAAGTTGCTCCGACTTTCTACACTAACTCTATCTTTTTTCATGTACGAAAACCAACTAATATGCAATCTTTTATCACCCGCCCGTTAAAATTGGATTATTTAATAATAATTTGAAAACTGCAAAAAATATAATTAATTCAAAATAAAATATGATGCTATTTATCATTTGATATGTATTTGTTATGTTAATAAAATATCTAGTTTAAAAAATGAAATAGAAAGTGATTTAGGGTTTTTTTTAGCTCTTGGTGTAAAATCCCACCTATTTTCGTTTTCTCGGTTTGGGATGTCTTACGTTGGCCAAGGTTACGCAAGCAGACACAAATAGGGATAAAACATTCCAAATGGTTATTCTCACGGTGGTTTGGTGTATTTGTAAGCTCCAAAACGAAGTTATTTTTGAAGGTACTCGTCCGACTTTGGACCGGCTCTTTGAAGGCTTAAAAAGTCTCAGCTTCCCGTGGGCGAAAAATAGGTTGGACATTGGATCCATTGATCGGAAGAATTGGTGTGCTTTTCGTTTTTAATTCTTGTATTGTTATTGTTGAATTCTGGTTGTAATGGTTGTTTTTTCTCCCTGCTAGCTGGGTTGTTTTTATAAAGTTTTTGCCTTTCAAAAAAAATGAAATAGAAAGCTTAAAATAAATAAAATATAAAACATTGAAGTAGTAAATGAGATTTTTTTAGATGAGTTCTTTTTGAAAATCCGGTCCAGCCACCGATCTGGGTCGCCAATTCAACCTGTCGGTGTTAACCCGATCAATTGCGTAGATGGTTTCTGGCTAATATGATATTATCATTTTAGAATTAGTACATTTTAATATAGTGGTAGCTTAGCATAATAGTAATCAAATTTCTCAAATATTTTAGCAAAGTCATTCAACTTTTATTATATGTTCCAATTTTATAATATATTTTTTTATATAAATGTTAACTTTTAAAAAAAATGACGTGTATGGAACACATATGAATACTACTTTTTAATTACTGAATATATTTTTTTCATTTCGACTTAAATTGAACAGTTACGAAATTTTATTATTATTCAGTGGACTTTTTTCCTTCATTATTACCTTCTACTCGTTAAATAGTAACTAGGATTCATAAATGTTTCATCTAAGTCACATAATTTGGAAAAAAAAAGTTAACATTGATAAGATTAACATCTAATAAAAGTTAAGTGACTTTAGATGAAAAAATAAATAAATTATTTAAGTAAAACAATGGGAAAATTTGGTTGTATTATATGAAGTTTTTCCTTTAATGTATATTCTTGGTTTTCTTAATTAGTCACTGATAATTTTTCTTAAAGGTTATCTTTATAAATTATTAAAAAAAATTCTTTTACATTTGTTTGAACTTTGTAATTTTCAAATATATGAAGTTGATTTGGTAAACCAAAATTATGATATTTAGTTATGAAGCCGCTGTGAAAAAAAAATAATAAAGGTCTCAAGAAGTAAAAATGAAAACATCTCTTGTTACTTAAGTTATGCCTGACCACTTTAAGCTTGCAAAAGCAGATTGATGAGAAAAAAAGGAGAGATTATATGGGTATCAGGTGCCTCTGTTTCCTATTCCATGGCCATTGCCATCACTATCAGCCCCGAATGTATGTCCAGTGAGGCATATTTGCGGTTCGTTTTCTTGACTCTCGAACGTAAACACAGGAAGAAAAGACACCATTATCGACACCAATACGCTAAAGTCGCGATAATGGAAAATGATTTGCACAAAGATTTTCTTTTTCTTTGGCCCATAACTGTTTAATAAAATAGGTTTTATTAATCAGTCCAAAACCTGATTATTTTCATGTCGAGCCAAATTAGTAACAGGTCTACGTATAAACCTAGTATGTAACACGATGACCCTACCGCCTAGACAGTTGGTCAAAGCCTCTAAGGATGGTCAAAGAACAAGTCATTTAGTTGAAGGTCTCAGAGAACAAACAGTCATATCTAAGGAGGAAATAGTTTAGTGGGCTCAAAAAGATATGCTATAGTCTAAATCAAATTAAAGAAGAAAAAATATATAAAATTTGAGTGTCTGGCTATTTGGTGAAGGGTTCCAACAACTAGCTGGTGTAGGATATATATTGCCTGGAGAAAGTGAATTTTGGAATTAGTATCAAATCTTAACCTTCAAGATATTATTCATAAACATATAAACATACAAAAAAGGATAAACATAAAATAACATTTATATATAAACAATAATAATTCTAGACATACATATTCTGGCATTCAACAACATAGTATCACTGTGTTTGTTATCATCACCCTATCTTTATGCAGCAAATCTATACATATAAGTTCAATCGGATCGGCTTCTAAATGTGACTTCGACTAAACGCTGGAATCGAGCTTAAATGAGCTCAAGATTTTATAGAAGCTCCTTTAGTAAACGAACTCACGCCTAAACTTCAAATATCGAGCTTAACTACACACGCAAGCTTAAACAAGCCTATTATTTAAATAACTTTTACTTAATATGTTAAATATATATTTACATAATAATTATTGTTATATATAAAAATTATAATTATAACTATAAATATATATATATGTATATATATATAGGGGGAGGTTCAAATAAGAAGTAGGTTTTCGCTAAGAAATCTAAGAAATAACCAAAACGCTTAGAAACGATATCAAACGAACTCCGAGTGAGCTCATTTCAGCGGCGTTGGAACAGTCTCGTCAAACTCTACCATCTTAGCTTTTAGGGTTTAGCTTTTAAGGTTTAGATTTTACGTTTGAAATTTATGTTTTTAGCCTTAGGGTTTAGGTTTTTTTTTAGAGTGGGGGTGGGGGTTTAGGTTTTTGGGGGTGGGTGGGGGTGGGTTTAGGTTTTTGGGGGGTGGGGTGGGAGGGTTTAGGTTTTTGGGGGGTGTGGGTGGTGGTTTTAGGCTTTTTTGGGTGAGGTTGGAGGGGGGTTTAGGTTTTTGGGGGTGCGGGTGGAAGGGGGTTTAGGTTTTTGAGTCCGGATTAGAGTTCGATGAGACGGTTCCAACGCCGCTAGAATAAGCTCAATCGGAGTTCGTTTGACCCACTTCTTAGCGTTTCTTAGCGAAAAACCACTTCTTAGTGGAACTTTCCCATATATATATATATATATATATATATATATATGTATATATATATATATATATTAGATCCCGTGTATACACACGGGTAAAAATATCAACAAATAAAAAATTTAAATTTTTATGTGTATATTTTACAGGTGTAAAAATATATCATATACTAAGGATAGAAAACAAAACTCAAAATATATAAAAACTAACATATAATTGGGTTTTGAAAATACATTAACTACTATTTAATGTAATTTTATTTTTATTTATTATTTGATTGAAAATAAAAGTTACATAATTAGATTTCAAAGTTTCATAAAGGATAATTTAAAATAAATGTGTTTTATTAGTATAATTAATATTTTCTTTAAATATATACTATTGTTAAAAGATGGAAGTGCATTTAATAAAAGAGAGAGGCGGAAAAAAAATAATGAAAATGAATGTGGAGGTGACACGTGACATGAAAAAACATTTATTTATTATATAGTATAGATATATAGTATGCATATAAAACAAGTACATTTTTAAAAAATAATAAATGAGTCAAGCCCGAGCTGAGCTTGGATAACTATCACGAGCCTGGCTCGATTCTTAGAAATAGAGGGAGCTAAGACTCGGCTCGTATAGTGTTTTTAATTATATTTGACACATTATTCCTATAAATAATTTCTCGCCACACACACACAAACCTAAACAACTTGTGTATTCGCGGTTTGATATGAATGTATGTAACCTAAAATTTTTGAATTTGTTTTACATATTACTACTCTAAAATTACAATTTACACTCGAAAACACATATTTCTATAAATAATTGCTCGTAAGCTACAAATCTTAAATGCAAACTTCTATAAACGGTAACCTTTTTTTAACATAACATATCCAACTAGCTTAAGTTGTGACATAAAATACCCTCGATATTTAAAGGAAAAAAACATAAACGGGTCAACTCACAAACCCGTCAAATTGACCCAAGTCCAACCCATTTAGCTAATAGTGTATGTGGCTTCAACCCAAACTATTTCAAACCCATTTAGACTAAACCCAAACCCATGAGTTTCGTGTAAGATTCATGTCGTGTTTTCATGTCTGGTCTTTAAATTAACACTCCTGATTATGGGATGCCCTATCCAAAGTTATAGAAACAAAAACTAAAGATTCAAAGTTAGGAGAAAGCAGAAGAGGAAATTGAGAAAAAAGAAAATTACTATGCAAAAAAGTTTAAACTCCAATTTGGAAAAATTAACATTTGTCTTTTCATGCAATAAAATTATTCCAAATTCAACAATATCAATTCAAAGATTGGAACTCAGAGAATATTTCATCAGATCTTAAGAGGAAATTCTTTACAAAGAGATGGGGCACACAATATATGAGCGATGAGGGATTAAAGATTAAAAGTGAAATAGATGCATATGACTACTTGAAATCCATCAAAAATAAAGACAAAAAAATACAAAAACTTTAACACAAAAAATATTTTTTTTTAACTTAAACATTGCAACGAGTAATTGAAACGTGCCATTGGTTTATTGGTCATGATCTAGATTAAGATATTCAGAAATTTACAATTCATACAGGAATAAAATCCGGTCAAACTAAACCTAAACAGCCATTAGCTTCCCAATTACATGGTTTAATCCTTCAAGTGATTCTTAAACGTTAAACCTTGTAATCCTATTATTAAAAGAAGACAAAAGTTAAATTCTGAAATTGTTGGGAAGACTGATGTAGTAGAGGTGGAAATTTCAACCCATTTACTAAAGAATGGGTTGATTCAGGCTATGTTAAATCTCTAACGGGTCAAACGCATAAAATCAAACCTTTAGCTAAAAAAACGGGTCAAACGAGTCGAAAGGGGCCCAAAGTGTAATTTTAGCATATAGCCAGTTAATTGCTTAACTAGAAAACTTGTTATATTATAGTAAATCATAGTAGTCAAAGGCTCAAGGCACAAAGGGTGAGTCCGTTGCCTGTTGCCAGGCGCTTAAAAAGAGTGCGCCTGAGAAAACTTGTTTTTTTACTTGTTTAGTCTGGTTTAGACCGGTTCAGATAGAGTTTTCTAAGATTTTGGCCTGTTTTTTCGAGTTTTGTGCGCCTTGCCGCACGCAATGCGGTTTTGATGCGCTTAGGCGTGCGCCTTTGACTACTATGGAGCAAATAAGATAAACTGTCATTTTGATTTACTGGAAATTAAGGATTCCATCCTTATATTTTATAAATTATACAGATAGTTATCCTGTGCAAAAGGTTTGCATTCATGTCCTTCCATGAGTTCGATATGTTGTGCAGGGCCTAAATTTTGCTCATGCTTTCGGATTTCCAAGGTAGGGTTCAAATTAAATAAGAGTTCTGCATAATAAGTTTGAATTTTGGGGGTTTTATGGCAGGGGTATGAGTGATGATGTTGGCGGATGTAAGTGGTGTTCTACGGTGGCGGTATGCTTGGTTTTAAAAAGCGCGCCGCGAGGCGACCTAAGGCGCAAGGGGCTGCGCTTTTGGTGACTGAAGGCGCATGTAAAATAAAAGCGCACCCAAGGCGCGATTTTTTGGCAAAAAAAATGGCTCGAGGCGCGCGCTTTATGTATTTGAGTCTTTTTTCTGCAACGAAATGTTATACAACAGGCTTTTAAGGTTGTACATGTAGGTAATTTACATGATAAAACATATTTAAAGCTTATTATAGTTAAAGTTTGAGTAGGGGATGCTAAAAACCTATGATATATAAAAAAAATTATATAATCATTTTGCGCCTCGCGTACGAAAAGCTCACCGCTTTTGGGCTTTGCGCCTCGGTTTTAGACGATGTCGCTTTTGTGCGCTTCTCGCTTTTTAAAACCAAGGCGGTATGAGGTTGGTTGTGGTGGAGAATGGAGAGAGAGAAGGCATGTTTGAATTGAATCTTTTTTCTGTAACGAAATGTTGTACAGCATGCTTTTAAGGCTGTACATGTAGGTAATTTAGATGATAAAACATATTTAAAGCTTATTATAGTTAAAGTTTGAGTAAGGGATGCTAAAAACCTAAGATATATATAAAAAAAATTATATAATCATTTTGCGCCTCGCGTACGAAAAGCTCACCGCTTTTGCGCTTTGCGCCTCGGTTTTAGACCCTGTCGCTTTTGTGCGCTTCTCGCTTTTTAAAACCAAGGCGGTATGAGGTTGGTTGTGGTGGAGAATGGAGAGAGAGAAGGCATGTTTGAATTGAGTCTTTTTTCTACAACAAAATGTTGTACAGCAGGCTTTTAAGGCTGTACATGTAGGTAATTTACATGATAAAACATATTTAAATCTTATTATAGTTAAAGTTTGAGTAGGGGATGCTAAAAACCTATGTGATATATAAAAAAATTATATAATCATTTTGCGCCTCGCGTACGAAAAGCTCACCGCTTTTACGCTTTGCGCCTCGGTTTTAGACCGTCGCTTTTGTGCGCTTCTCGCTTTTTAAAACCAAGGCGGTATGAGGTTGGTTGTGGTGGAGAATGGAGAGAGAGAAGGCATGTTTGAATTGAGTCTTTTTTCTGCAACGAAATGTTGTACAGTAGGCTTTTAAGGATGTACATGTAGGTAATTTACATGATAAAACATATTTAAAGCTTATTATAGTTAAAGTTTGAGTAGGGGATGCTAAAAACCTATAATATATATAAAAAAAAAATTATAATCATTTTACGCCTCGCGTAAGAAAAGCTCACCGCTTTTGCGCTTTGCGCCTCGGTTTTAGACCCTGTCGCTTTTGTGCGCTTCTCGCCTTTTAAAACCAAGGCGGTATGAGGTTGGTTGTGGTGGAGAATGGAGAGAGAGAAGGCATGTTTGAATTGAGTCTTTTTTCTGCAACGAAATGTTGTACAGCAGGCTTTTAAGGCTGTACATATAGGTAATTTACATGATAAAACATATTTAAAGCTTATTATAGTTAAAGTTTGAGTAGGGGATGCTAAACACCTATGATATATATAAAAAAAATTATATAATCATTTTGCGCCTCACGTACGAAAAGCTCACCGCTTTTGCGCTTTGCGCCTCGATTTTAGACCCTGTCGCTTTTGTGCGCTTCTCGCTTTCTAAAACCAAGGCGGTATGAGGTTGGTTGTGATGGAGAATGGAGAGAGAAGGCATGTTTGAAGATTACTTTGTGGATAATAGGCTTCATCCCAAGTGCATTAGGTGGCTGTTTGTGGTGATTTGAGGGTGGCCGGTGATCAGTGAGACAGAGAGATTGCAGACCCGTAAGGGTGGGGGCTTAATTGGTCTTTTTTCTTCCAAAAAAAATGGTCATTTTGCCCTCATGTGCACTATACATGAAAGTGTGATACGAACCCAGATTTGTTATCAAGCCCAACGCCACTTTAGATTCGGAAATCAGTAGCTATAAACTGTTCCCGCTATTTCCCCTTAGTTAAGTATCGATGTTTTACGGTAAATTAGAGGAGTCGATGTTTATGTTTATCTAAATCGTTACTTTGTAACTTGGAGAAATCACCCTTCTCGAATTGGGTTTATCATCAATTGAATCGTTTGTCTGCTTTAGATTTTCTGGGTTCTATCAAAGTGCTTAACAAAGTTTTTCAACAGCCATCCCAATAAACCACCACCCCTTTATGTTAAAAGTTTCAAAATAAGGACTATCTGTCTATTGTTTATAAGCAAAGGATCATATTCAACACAGATTACTTATATAATAATCTTTAAAAATTGGACCAAAAGTATTTCAGGTCACCCCAACCGTTTTGACCATTACCCAACCTGCCTGAACGACCCAATTTGCCACCTCTAACATTTAGGCTAAAATAACACACACAGACAGAGAAGCAGTGCACTCCCGCTTATTAGAATAATAAATCTCAATCAACAATAACCTCATTGTTTGTTGCGATTTAGAAGAGCTTGAAATGATAGATAAAGATCCTTGTTATCAGAACCGAATATTTCTTCCGCCTTCCTCAAAGTCTCCTGAAAAGACAGAGCAGGAATAAGATTAGATTAAAAATAAAGAAAGTCAATCTACACCACATGTCAACAGAAGATATACTATACCCACCTCACGAGATTGCTTCCGGGCATTTAACTCCTTTATATTTGCTAAAAAGGCACTGAATTGCTCATAAGATAGTCGACTCCTGAGAGAGTGAGAAAGATATTTAGCATGTCTCAATGAATGGCTAGGGCTGGCAATTTTTGACACGGACCTGTTAACACGACACGACATGTAATTAACATGTCTCGTGTTTGACCTTAACAGGTTTCGTGTCTTAAACAGGTCGACACGTTAAGACACGGTTAAATTCGTGTCTAAACAGGTTAAAGACATGTTAACCTGTTAAGACCCGTTAGTAACATGTTAACACTTAACATCCTATTTGCATCTAGGCCCAGCCCAAACCCAACATTCCAATTCCCTACCCCTCGACATCTTTACCTACGCAAGTCGGGCTCGTGACCTAATTTTTGAAACTCAGAATTGTCTTGTGTTTGACCTTAACGAGTTTAGTGTCTTAAACAGGTCGACACGAGAAGAAAGATCCGTCGGAACTTGGAATTGTCTTTAATGGATGTTTTGATTTGATTTTTATGGGTTTTTGTTTTAAAAATGTTTAAGATTTATTATGTTAATGGATATTATGATTCGACTTTTTAAAATTTTTATGAAGTTTTGACATTTTTTCTTTCATTACATATGTGATATTTATTCTCTCTCTTAAAACAGGTTTTTAAACAGTTCGTGTTTGGAAAAACAACACGATTAGTTATCGTGTCGTTCGTGTTGAACACAACAGGTCATCGTGTCTTATCATGTCGTGTCTGGCATGTTATGCCAGCCCTAAGAATAACCATTTAAAAACATCCCAAAATAATTGTCCTAAAAGTCTAAAACTACTTTCAGAATCTTCCAATACATAAAATGAATAAATGATCTGGGATTTTATTGTACTGATGATTCACCTTGCTCGACGGAAGACCTCTTTTCCATCAATCTTAGCAGCACGACCTTAAAAAAGAAGTCATATTGAAATAAATAAACCACATAGCAAAACATAAAAAAGCAAAAACAAAACAATCTTTAGCGTCTATCGGAGTAGTTAGATTTTGCTGAGGTGTAAAGCCTTCAAACCTGGTATCGGGGGCCCACGAGGAGGAGAGTTTCCAGCTGAAGATTGCTGACTTGATGGGTACCATGATGACATTGTGGTACGACTTTCATATTGAATTTTTGTTGGGGATGTAGTACCAGAAGCAGAATACCTTCTAGGGGACACACTTGTAGAGATTGTTTTGGGGGTTGCAGTTGGAGTTACATGTGTGCTGATATACGGTGTCCCAGAAAACCTTTGACCAGCAAGCTTTGAGGCTGTAATTGGAAGGATAACAATTATTTATATCACAATTGATATTACGAGAGATTAAGTGCGAGCCACAAGAAACTCCATTGGAAAAAAATTAAAGAAAAAGTTCTAGTACCGTCATCATGTATGTTTGCACTATCAATAGAGCCACTATAAGAATGGTGCCTTCTATAGCCATTTGTCTCTTCTCCTGCAGGGTATGAGTAACATCAGTAGAGCAAATTACAACAGCATCCAAAGTGTATTTTTAATGTGTGCAGTCTCCTAAATTGTTTTAATTTTAAAAAAAAGATTATTATCGTAGTAAGTAATAACAAAGTTTTTAAACACATTGCACAAATTAACTATCCATGAAAAAATGAACAACAAATGTTAATAGGTCAACCCAACCCAACCTGTTTTGGCTTGTACTAAAAAATAAGTTCCAATCCAGACACAATTTGACATGTTACCTGAAGGCTTAATCCTAATCGGGTCGATATTTGAAAAGGGTTTGGATGAAGATGCTTGGCAACTTAGTTAACAAGAAAGGTTTAAACGGCTAGGAGATAAAGATAGTTATGGCTTATTTAGATGTTTATCGGTTTTATTAGATAAGATTGTCCAGATGGTTTTTAGTAATTGTTTAATGAGTTTGAGTCTAAATAGAATAGGATTAGTCTGCTTGTTTATCAAGGGTTCTTTAGTTATAAAGAGGGACATTGTATTGGTTTTATGTGTGCGGAAGTTTATAATAAATCAGAAAGAGTCGATCGGTGTTTTTCGATCAATAAACGTGTTCGTGATTCTTGGGCCTGATTTCCTTACCCACCCACGCAATCTACTGGTTTTTCCACCTCTATAGAAGACAGGGAACAATATATTTACAAACAAAAGGAATACCAACAAATATAATCTCTTATCTAAGAATAGAAACAATTGAAAAATATTTCCAATCAAACTTAAGATTTACCTTTAACCGGAAAAGCTTTGGGAGCAGATTGGTCATAGGTGCCTATATCTACAGTTGCTGCCGACTGAAGATACAAAACATTGAAAGGTTATAATTGGTTCAGCAGAAATAGGAGTTTATTTTTTATTAGGGAAAGCATGATCAGACTCATGAAATGCAAGGAAGAAGAGAAGACAGAATAATGGTACAACAATCTTACAGTTGAATCATTTTCGTTCAATGACTGCATTAATTGTCGCTTGAACGCCTCCAGCTGTCAAATATATAGAAATTAAATACACTCTGTGAATACAATATGAAATATAATGATCTCGTTGAGTCATTGCTTTATCTGAAAAAAGAAGCAAAATAAGTGGATCGCATAAAAAATGGTTTTGAATCATGTGGCAAATTATCAATAGATTTCTTCATCGTGGATTACTGCATTGGTTACCCTTTCAATGAATACATGTATGTTGACAGTTTTTAGCAAAATTATACTTTGTGAAAGAGGCCATGCACAAGAGAAAACAGCACAGGTGCACATACACAGAGTATACAAAGTTGCAGCAGCTAATTGGTGCTGGAAACTGAACTAGAAAATGACAGGAAGGAATAAAAAAAAGTAGAATTTTGAAGATTTTAAATCAGCATTGGAGATTTTATAAGCTCTTGAACAGTTGCTAACTTGATGTAGTGTTAATGGTTGAAGTCACGTATAATAAACGATTAGTTCTGACTTCTGATTAAGCATTCAGTACATTCATTTGAAAATATAAGTCAAATTTAAATAGAGGAAGAATAGTAATTGATAGTAGCATCTATCAGATGCTTCCTAGTCAACATACTATTGCTCTGATGCTCTCTCCTCCATCACTCAGTGGAATTTGGTCTCTGTCAAAATGATGAAACAGCCCAAACTACAACTTTTTAACATTCATTTTTACCTTAATAGTCAATTCAAACCTTTTAGGGGTCACTATATCTGCTATCTGCAATCATCTGTGCTTTTGAAAAAAGGGAATACACAGCTATTTCACAGATTTTAACATCACAGTGATCACTTAATCAACTTATTTAGAGAAATCACACATACATGTCCATGTACGAACAAGTTAATGTCGTTAATGAGAAGTCAAATTCAAGAGCTAATCTAGGAAGATTCTACATATGAACAAAATTCATCCATGTAAAAATATTATTAACATAATTCAATGTCCGTTGCCTACGGATATGGTGAGCAATAATGTCAATCTGCAAACAGGTGCAAAACCGCATAATATCTGAAATTAGGTATAATTTCAAAGCTTCAGATGCATGAAATTTGATTTCCTAAACAAACTATATCATCACAAAACCAGACCTATCGTAACATGCTTCAAACTCTAGGGCTAAACATACACCGTGTACACACATGAGTAATAGACAAAAATAGTCAGTTTTCAAATTAGTAATTAGCCCTAGACATAATGCCACCATCAAAAGGACTATCAGCATCACTTACATCGGAGCAGAAATGATAAATTAGCCAAATTAAGAAATGCAACCAGGAAGAGAAAGCAAAATTCAAACCTTAGCTAAATCGCGCCCTAATTTCTTAGTAGTCACAGCCAACGAATCTCTCTCCTCCGCAAGTTTCGTCTTCATCAAATAACAAATAGGTTAAGCACAATCACGAGCAAAAAATACACAAAAAGCAAGAACAATTAACAAAAGTAATAATCCAAAAACTGAATTACATTATCCTCGAGCGTAATCTGCAACCGCAACTGAACATTATGACATGTCTGCTGAAGTTCGGATACTTTTTCTTCGAGTTCCATTATAACTCGATCCTTCTCGTTCAACTTATGCCTCAACCTCCCTGCCTCCGCCTCCAGTTTAGAAACGCGTGACGCCAGCGCCATTGAAGTGATCTTCCGAGCAAGATCTAGCTGGTCGTACGGATCCGCCGGGATGACCGATAGAATCTCATCAGGTAGGTTAAAATCCGGGCCGCTGGCCGTACTAACTGTGCTGTGCTCCGACATCAAGTCTTCGATCAGAAACCCTAACTATTTTCCCCAATCTTCTCTCTGGATGAACAGAATTGAACTTAATTGCTGTGTAATATTGGCAGCAGCCTGTGCATATTCTGGCGCACGATTTTTTAGGTATGAAGATTGATGTCAAGTGCCAACAACTATTTCGGACAAAACCATGGAGAATATAATATAAAAGATGCAAGAATAGTCCTTGTACTATTCTCAAACTACATTTTCTGTCTAATAACTATTTCTATTTCTTTTTTCATATGTTTGTTTCAATGCATAAATCTATTAGCAAAATTGTTCTTTCAAAGTAAATTAGGTTTCAATGATTAGGTCCATTTTTTCATATGTCCGTTTCGGTTAGTTTTGATGAAAAATTTGAGTCGAACAGTTAGCTACGGTTTCGATAAATGACTAACCAAACTGACCGAGTTGTATGGTCGGTTTTGACGGTTTGAAATATTTTTTGTTTTTTTTCAATTATTAGTTTTTATTAAAATTTTAAAATGGTAAAAATGATTCATATATATATAACTACATGTTATAAAAATGTAAAAGAAATATATATACAACTAGTAAGGTTAAACAACCGGTTAGTTTACATAGTTGGTTTAAAATTTCAAACTTGACCGAGTCAATTAACTTTCAAACCATGAAAACCAAAATATTTAGATCTTAAACCGGCATACTTGCTTCGGCTTAAATGGTTCAGTCGGTTTCAACGATTTTTAAACACCCTACATGTAGGGATTTATTGTGTTGATTGTAAAACCGTAAACAATAATATTGATAGGAGTGGTTATGTAAACGGATAATTAAAAAAACAAAATAAGAATAATATATATACATATATAGAACAAATTTTAATGTTTTTTTAACGCCTACTTATGTGGGATTTTACTGGATATGTTATTGTTTTGTTTTACGTCTACTCATCCATTTAACATGGTCATGTAGATACTATGCAGTTAATACGAAAAAATGTCGGTATCGGTCAATGACCGATATTTGATATATCAGTTCTCGTGGTGGGATATCGGTAATTTTTATATCATGCATAAACATATATACATATAATTATATATATATATATATATACATATAATATTAATAGTTAAATTAAAAGTCAAAACTAAAAAGTGTCAATATTTTATATTAGAAACATGATCTAATCTTAAGCAATAAAATCATTCTCCAAGTCCACATCAACCAAGCCATCCATTTGTTCACTCAGGTCATTCACTTCAACTATAATATCATCATCATCATCTATATAACCTAATCATCATTTTCCTCTACGTCTCTCAACAAAATAGGATCCAAAGATTTGTTAGCTTTTAGTGACTTGTAGCGCCTTTGTAACCTTGTGTTGTATTGGATGAATACAAGGTAATTGAGTTTTTGTTGCAAAAAAAATATTAAAAAAGGGCCAAGTTAAAATTACCGAGAAACTTGGTTATAATACCGATATTATGGATTTAAATTATCGGCGATATATCGGTAAATATCGCCGATAATATCGGTACCGATATTTCGGCCGATATTTTCACCGGTATTTTCTCAGCAGCGGTATCGACTGCATAGTGTAGATAACGCCTGACTTCTTTCCTGGAACCATGTTAATAGTGACGGTTGATGGATTGTATTATTAGAATTTAGAAGGATATAAATGTTGAATAAAATATGTAAGAGAAAAAGTCATTGGACTAAAACTATAACTTTTGAATGAATAGAGGGACTATTCTAGCAACAAACTTTTATAATATTAATTTTGAATGTTTTCTTGGACATTGGCATTTTAAATTTTAATTTCCCCCTAAATTTTTTGCCTGTGATTTAAATTTACAAATACAAATGACGTCTTAATCTAATTTCCTTCTTTTAACTTAATACTTTATGCGTCACCGTTTTCTTAATTTCAACAAAATAAACAAGTTTTACTTCTAATCGTTAAAAAAAATCAAACTTTGATAGCACTATTTGAAACACGACCTTCTAATAATTCGTTGCTCTAACAATTCACTGAAACCGATTGGCCACAATAGAAAAAAGCCGAGCATCAATGGTTTTCCACACGTTTGTTAAAACCCAGCACGTTTATAGCCCGGTTGACATAATTTTACATTTATGCCCACAACTTACTCAATCAATTTTGATGATCTAATATAATCATAATCAGGTTTTTCAAACAATTAACACTTGCTATTGCAACTTTTAGAACATCTAAGCACCCCTTTGTTGAAAAGTTCAAAATTGTAACAAATTAGCAATTAAACTCATTTCAATAACTAGACAATCATTTTCTTGCGAAGAATTAATAACCTGAAGATTTGATTTATCTCCATCTATCTAAGACCTCAAAATGGGTCTAATTTTTGTGTCAAAACTATTCTTCCCCTCTTTCTACATTGATCGACTAATTAAAACCAGATCGTTGAAAATTATAATTAAACCAGACCAAATCGTTAGTAACTGTTTGACTTCGGTTTGAATTTACAGTTTAGGCTTAAATTTAAAAACAATGCTAAATGAATACACCAATTCAACAAAATGTTTTTTTTTTCGTTTAGAGTTAAATACATAAATGACCTTGTTGTTTAGCAAAATTAAAGAGTCTATAACTTTGAATAGTATTAGTAACATTTCTAGCTTTAATTTTGAATGGTAACCACTAGTTATAACATCTAACATACAAATCTTTATAAAAACTACTGGTTTACAACAAGTTGAATTTATTCGACCCGTGTAATACATGAGTTTCTAACCTAGTAAATAATATATTAATAATATTAATAATTGATTTGGGTTATTGCAACAAGTTATAGTACATATTACAAGTTAATTTTCCCTCGTTATTTTAAAATTAAAAGTTCATACCAAAAACCAAACAAATAGTATCTTGAAAAGCTGATTTTTTTTTAATATCTTACTCATGTCCAAATACACATGAAATATAGGGCAAGGACAAGGGTCCCAAGAGAGAGAAACATGACAAAAATAATAAAGGAGTTAGTCAGTTGGATTTTGAAAAGTAAGGGACAAAAATAATTCTTAAGGCTTGTTCATAATATTTTACTCTGGCATAATATAACCAACAAATGTATGGAAATCCAAAATTACAATAAATACTCCAACAACATAAACACAAGACTTCAACAAACATGAAGCCATGAAGGGTTCAATCTCAAGGGGATCTAGCAATGGCATCCTGTATAGAAGAGGTGGCAAAATAGGTGGACTGTGTTACGGGTCAAAAACAGGTAACTTTTTAACATGGATCAAAACTATTTGGGTCAAATCGATCCACCATGATTTCTTTGTCCACCTTTATAAATAATTTATGTATTAAATAAGACTATAGAGCCATCATACCAAATTAATATCTAATTTGTCTGAATAAGTTGATTTAAGATATTGAAAGCATTTGAACAACACTTTGAGCGACTTTAAACTCGTTTTAATTTTTGTAAGTTTTTAAACTTGACAAAAGATTTCAGACCCATTAAAATCCAACCCAAATCAACCAAATTTAGTGCAAATTTGTTGAAATTGCCACCCCTACTAAAAACTGTACAAGGTATCATCTTTCATACTGTTTGTCCTCATTTCTGTATGAAGAAAGGCCGATGCCAGGGGTATAATACTGATATACTATGCTCATGCATTCATATTTCTACTTAACTGACCTTACACCGATATTTTTTACACGAAATCGATACTGAGGTTGAGAATCTTCATCATCGTCATCTTCTTCACTACTATCATCTTCGACTTTATCCCATCTTGAATAATCAAGACGTGAATGCCCTTTCGGCTTTGGAATGTCCTCCTTCACACTTTGAGATTGAGGAGTAGTGATGGTAATTTTAACACTTTCCGGGTTGCTGACATCATCCTTGGATGCAGGTCCATTTGAGTCGTGGCTATGGTTTCCTGCTAGTCCTAATGAAAGAGACTGTTCATCTTTATTATCTTCCTCTTCACTCTCTTCATCTTCTTCTAGCTCGGTTTCAGCCTCGGGTATTGGCGCGAGAGACTTTCCTTGACAAAAAATATAACAATGTTTTCAAAAGCTGAGAAATAGATTATATAAGTAATGAATCTATAAGGAGGTGTTTGATGTGCGTTTTGGTACTAATTATAGCAGATTACTAAGATATAAAGTTAAAACATAACAATAGATTCTCTATCAGCTTATTCAGCTATAACAATATTTTTTATAAGTTATTATTAATAAAAATATCATCTTATATCCTTTTTCAGAATAGAAAACGAGAAATGCATATGATAAATATTTAAAAATTAGTAAAACTACCGTAAAAAGGTACTTTTAAGTTTTTTCTTAAAATAATCAGTTTTCTTGTGGGTGGTGTGAAACTGATTATCCGACATTGATTCTTTGACACCTAATAATAATACAATCACAATCATAATTCAAACGTGAAAAGCTGATTATTGAAAATTCAAGCTGCATTTATCAGACAATCGATTTCATATAACAAATCTAAATGACCCGTAAAATGTGTTTGCAAATTGTATGGAGGGAGTACCAGTTGTGTTTTTAAACGGGCTTCAAGATTTTGATATACTTCTGATGAAGGATTTAACTCAATGAGGCGGTTTACATCAAATAGTGCCGATTGGTACTCTTTGAGGGTGACCAGAGTCTGAGCCCGTAACATCAAGGCTCCTGTATGCTCATAATCAAGCTCCAGTACTGAAGTACATTCATCTGCTGCCTACATGACAACCAAAATGTCTGTCAAGTGTCAACTATCATCAACTATCAAACTACAAATAATCTGTGACAATTAGATAATATTCATAATATAAGTAATTAATTGCAGCTTATCATCTGCCAGGAAGGCCAAGGTAGCAGCCATGTAGGCTAAAACCAGCAAGTCCAAATCTTTTTGCATATTTCAATCAATTAATGGATTACTTTGTTTCGTTAATTGGCTAGTTGTTGCAACCTGTAGTTTAATTAATAACTAGAAGATCTTAAAGTGATTCGATAATATTGTATAACGTTCCATCAATTATTGATGCACTAAAAATGTATGATTGCTAGTGAATAACTCAATTTAATATGTATAACTACTTCAGACAGTATAACATGCATGATTACTCATCATTCTACCATAATTCAATAAAAATGTATGATTAATTAATTACTCATCAATAAATGAAAATCTCCCCAAAATTATTTTGGTCCGCGTTTTTGTTTCATAGGGAACTTTATCATAAAAAGATTTGTGTTTTATTTACTAGCTATGGAAATCACAAGTAAGCTTACAATTTGGTCTCAATGAACAGTCCTACTTTCCTTTCAGTCATCACAAACCAAAACTCGAACGTTCTATGAAGGGTATGCTTTATTCAAGTTCTATACTACTGCAGTAGAAGAGATTGAAACTCAAAACCAGTTGAAAAGGGTAAGTGTTCCAAAAGAAAAGAGATAGTAGAAGTTTCTTTTTGGCTTTTCAAATTGAATTAATTCAAGTGACATCAAGCACTACTGTCACAATAATAATAATAATAATAATAATAATAATAATAATTAATCTAAATCTTGAAACAAAAACGATTTAGGAGGTTGCACGCGTTTAAAATAAACCTTAGGTGACTTTAAAGTTTAAACCAAGTCTTGACTCATTCAACCCATTCCCCGTTTTGCTAAATTTATTGTTTTAGTCCATTTGAGATAAAGCATGACTCAAATCCGCCCATTAATAACTAAAGGGTCGAAATTGCCACCTCTAATGCAAACCATTCTAATTGACTCATAAACAAACTAATTTTAACTTGGAAGTTAGATCTATGAAATTATTCAAGTTAAAGGCCATAATAAGGATGTAGTCCTCCAACTCCAAGTGACCCATGAATGTTGGATCTAGAAGTGTGTTTGTATAATTTTGTTCTGACAAATTTGTCGCTTAAAGAATCTATGGAGACACCATTATAGTAGATGACTTATGAGTAAATGCCGTTAGCATAAAGCTAGTAACATAGTCGTAATCAACTCACATCTTAAATCATATACAATTATTTGAATCCTAATGGAATCTACTTCATTCTAACACGTGTTAACAAACTTGCTACAACATCAGGGTTAGATCTAGCAAAGCAGGCATTCCTCCTAGTTTTCCATTTTGAAAAGAATTTCAAAACTACAAATCGTAATATCTTTAACCTATCTTCAACCTAGTTGTGTAGATACAAAATGCTTCATTTTATCCCTCATCTATACAAGGTACAAGTTATGCTTGTCAAAATGTTTGACTATTTGTCAAATACCTAAAATCCCAAATCAACACCTTCAATTCCATAAATTAACACCCAGAATCCCAAATCAATACCTTCAATTCCTACTTTTACATGGAATTAGATGAACTAATCTAGGTCTGGCATATGAATGACAAGTGCATGAACATTCAAATCAATCCTAATCCTGTTCATCCAGGTGATGATTAATTAGCTTCTGAAACTGAAATTTCAAAGTAAACAAACATAAATTACCTTCTTAAAGTGATGGAGTTTGAGAAAACAAGCGGCTCGATTGCTATGGAGGGCGATCTTCTGGGGATTCGTTTTTGCAATCGAAAGGGCTTCTGTGTAAAATTCAAGGGCTTCTTCGTAGTTACCATCCCTGTACATCTGATGCGCTCTTTCTATCTTGTTCATTGAAGGGTTTCAAAATGAAATAACCCTGCTGATTTGAATTGGGGTGATGAGGAACCGGAGACGTGGACGGTAGATGAAGAAATTTGTTAAATTGGTAAATGGTAACGTGGGTGGGATATTCTCTTTGGCGGAATGTTTAAAAGAAATTGAAAATCGAATTAGAATTAATAAAGTGATTTGTTGGTAAATTTTGAATGAAATTGGATGGTTAAAATGTTTGAATTAGTTGTACTTGATAACCTAGATCAGGTTCAATAACAATTCAATTTCATTCGATCATCTTAGTCACCATCAAATGTCAACAGTAGTTCGATCTTTGATTGTTATTCTCGTTCTCGTTTAATATCATATTCCTATTGAACACTGAAACACCTTATTTATTTATTATTTTATCAGAGTATGTATTATATTATAAAAAATGGTTTCAGTTTAACAAAACATTATCATTAAATGACACAAGTATATTTTATTTATAAATATTGTTTTACATGTACAATATTCTATTACACATAATTAAGGATTCTTCAACTCCGTCAGCTTTGTTCTCAGAAAGCATCAATCCACGTGTCTTTTTCCTGCAGTGTTTGAAAAACATTTTTTAGTTAGCTTACGCTAAGTAAGTACACTGTATCGTTCATTTTAATATAAACCCTTTAGGTTATTTATTATTGTTCAAGTTTTTCAGGCTTTCGGCGATCCCGTGACTATCTCCGGTCACGTCATTCATTTATTTTAATGGGTGTACTAACCCCATTCTCGACAATCTTCGGACGTACCTCCGGTCAGAGTTTTCATTTCAATCATGGGTGTGCTAACCCCCTCTCGGCCATCTTCGGACGTACCTCCGGTCAGAGTATTGGGAAGGTTCTTATACTCATCAGTATAGACCCCTTGCATTTGTCACGAAGACTCATTTACCATGAATGCTCATTCATTTCTTAGGCCCGTAGGCTTTAATCAATTTTCTTATTTATTATTGAGATCTACCTTACAGGTCGGTTATCTCTTTTCATTTAGGACCTTGAGTATCTTAGACTCACAACCTCTCAAATGTATCAAACATTTGTTTTCATTTCACGTATATGCATAATTTATTTCCCAACCAGTCCTCACCTTAGAGATCTATACACCACTATCTTAGACTCACAGTCTCCCAAAGAGTGACGGGTCCATGAGAGATTTATACACCACTACTTTCTTAGACAAAACATTTCGTTTGTCACATAACTACATAGCGGTCGGAAGTTCTCCCGTACATTTACTATATTTTCATTACTGTTCTTTAGGGTTTAAAATGAAACACCTGCCCCGAAAATGCCCGAAATTTGACAAAAGGTACAACCCTAGGGACTATAAGTGTAATTATACTTAAGTTCAAGGTTTAAAATGAAAAATTAGGGATTTAAGACCCTAGCGGACCGCTAAGGTTAAGCATAACGGTCCGCTATGGGTGTTGGTTTGGGTGGCGGACCGCCACCACTTAAGGTAACGGTCCTCTACTTGGTCGTTAAGTAATGAATCCGGTTAAGCCACGTGTATAGTGACTAATGGTCACTTATTGTGACATGTGTACTCGTGGCGGACCGCCACTCCAGGTGGTAACGGTCCGCCAGCCGCAAAACTCTATAAATCTGCCACGCGTAAGGGTGGCTGTCACACCCCCAATTTCAACTAACGGAGTTTTACCGTTTGGGAAGTGACAAACCAGGATCTCAGACATCAGTTACTTTGAACGACTCTACATGGGACTCATAATGAAAATATCATAATAATCAGAGTTTCAATGCGGAAGCGTAAAGAAAGTAAATGCGCAAAACACACGCGCCCAAAACCAAAGTCCAAAAGTCCAACCAAACCAAGTACAATACAAAATAATCCAAACAAGTATAAATAAGTCATAATCAAAATAGTTGAATCCCATGCATGCCCTAATGTGCACATGTGTCTTATCTTAGCGACCTGAGAAAACATGTAAGAAAATATGTCAACACGAGGTTGGTGAGTTCACAGGTTTCAACATATGTAAATAAGTGTTTACCAGATTTATGTTCATTCAGTATGTATCTATAGGTAGCTAACCGATGCTCATGTTTAACTCAAGCGCTCGCAACCGAAGCTGACTGTTTGTTTATTTGCCTCCTGCCAGGTCTATCAACACTGGCGGTGTGAGTAGGCTAACATTTCACCCGTTCGATCTTTAATCGAGTTAGCGCGACTAACGCGGGTGGGATTTGTCAAACCCAGTAGACTACTAAATATTACCTTGCTAAGATCCATATTAACGGTCCGATATAAGTTGAGGACTTTCTGTGATAGCGTGTTACGCTTAGCTTTAACATTGATAACATATGAATTTGCAAAATCTCAAAATAGTTTAATCATGTTTCCTCCCCCAGATTAAAACAGTAAAAAGGGGTTGTGAAAACTCACCTGCGTTGCGTTGTGGGTA
Organism: Smallanthus sonchifolius; assembly: GCA_023525975.1. Taxonomy (NCBI): domain Eukaryota; kingdom Viridiplantae; phylum Streptophyta; class Magnoliopsida; order Asterales; family Asteraceae; genus Smallanthus; species Smallanthus sonchifolius. The sequence continues at coordinate 9,886,228 of CM042046.1, read as the reverse complement.
GTATCACACAAATGATAAGTTGGAACCACGTGTGTAAGTCTCAAATGACTTACGAATGCCCTAAAATTATAAACACGTAAATTAGGAAAAAAAAAATAGGGATTGTGACAGCGACACGGAATGAGAAACGTTCTAATATTCAAGAGTAGACGAACGTGTCCACGGGAATGAGAATTCTTAATATAATAATTAAGACTAAAGTATTATACGTCGCACAATAATAACGAATAATATATAAATAAATAATTTCGTACGTTCGAATCGTTTACAAAAGTTAGAAAAATAATATAATTTAATATATTATTTTTAAGTTCGTAAGTTTAACCAAATAATCATTTGTGGCAAAAATAATAAATATATTATTTTTATTCGAGGTAAAAAGTAAATAATATACATAAATATATTATTTATAAATCTTAAACGTTTTCACAACATTTATAATTGTGGCAAAAATAATCTAAATTTTTTTTTTTTAATTGAGGTCACGATACTAAAATAATACTAAAACATTATTTCATTTTAAGTTGTGCTTTGAAAATAATAAAAATATATTATTTTATAAGTGGAAATAGGTTATAATTTTAAAACCGAGCCTACGGGTAGTATACGAAGCTAAAACATCATAATATATTATTATAATAATATGGGGTAAGTTTTTATAAAAATAATAAAGTGGAAAAAGCTCCAAAAATAAATATGCAGGAGACCGGACTCGAACCCGGGTCTCCTGCGTATGGGTCATAAGGTTTAACCAAGTCCGCCCGCTAGGGTATCGCGATGATATCCGGACTGAAATGTTTAAAACATACAAGTCCAGTGGTCCCCCCCCATATGCACTGAAGATCGAAACCCGTCCCAATACTCCCGATTTAGACTTCGATCGAAACTGAGGGCATAGGGGTTTTGTTATACTAAGGTTTGCGAACATGTGGTAGTTTTTAATTACAAAATCAACCGGTTTATGTTTGTTTAATTTCTGATTCAAAAGTCGAACCCTAGAATAAGAACACGAATTTGAATCTGATCCAGTCCGATATTAAAACTTATTGGAATCATAGGGCTTTTACTCATATGGACATTGCGAACCTGTTCATAGGTTTTAATTTGATTGAGATGGTATCTAGGATCAAAAGCCCCAAAACATTTTTGTAACGAACCCTAGTTTACGGATTATGATTAATTCGATGTTATATGATCAGATTCGCATAGGGTTTTCAAAGAGTGGTTAATCGTGAATCTATTAGTGTTGTTTAATTTAATTTAAAACAAGTTTAGATAGGAATTCGATTAAACAGGGACGTATATGAACCCTAGATTCGATTCAGTTTCAATTTGATGATATACATCTTGGAATTCATAGGGCTTTTACTGGGTAGGTGAAGTCGAAGCTAACCATACCCATTGATTGAATTGAGGTCAAGTCTAGACCCGATTTCGATTAAACCACAATTGTATAAACCCTAGAATCGAATTCATCCTGAATTCGATGATATAAGTCCTAATTAACATAGGGCTTTCAATTTAAGAACGTAAACGAAACTAAGGGTGAGACCAATTACCAGAATTGACATCGGATTGTAGGTGCTTGACTAAAACGGACTCCGACGGTGAAGAACTTGATTTCCGGCTACTATAATTCCCTCTACGATGGAATTGAATGGTGAAGAGGTTTCAGTACCGCTCGTCTAGTGTGCGCAGGTGTTTAATTTGTGGAATGGTATACGAACTCGACGAATTTGAGAAGAAACCGACGGTTACGACATAATTATCCATTATTCTGTTTAATTCTCGCATAATGATGCTTTTAATTACTCAATGATGGTTGATTATGCTAATTAAATGTGTTAGCGGTTAAGATTTCAAAAGAGAATGGGTTAATCGAGTGAATTCGGATCATGCTCGAATGTGTTGGCTTTCAAAAGTCAACAGAAATCAAGAATGGTTTAAATACACTACTAGTCCCTCAAGTTTCCTGTTCTTAACTTTGAATTTAGGCAGAAAAGGTCCTTGAGGTTTGAACTAGATTAAGAACTTGTTAGTTTGACTTATCAAAAGTCAACATAATAGGTTTTGACCAATTACATTTCTAATCCTTGTAGTTTGAAGTTTAGATAAAAACATAATTAGTCCTTGAAGTTTGAGTTAGTTTAATTAGGTTAAACTTTAACTGGATTTGGTTAAGGGAGTTAACCTGAAAAAGTCCGAATTGTCACATCATCCCCTAGTTGAAAGAATTTTCGTCCCGAAAATTAAAATAAGAAAAAAAAATTTCTTAGGTGTCACATCATCCCCTAGTTGAAAGAATTTTCGTCCCGCAAATTAAATAGTACCTTAAGAATTTGACGCTGAGTGCTTGAACAGATTAGGATATTTGCGCATCATCTGATCCTCGCGCTCCCACGTGAATTCCGGTCCGCGTTTCGAGTTCCAACGAACTCTGACAATAGGGATTTTACTGTGCTTTAACGTTTTGACTTCCCTATCCATAATTTCCACGGGTTCTTCGATGAAACGTAACTGTTCATCAATGTGTAGTTCCTCAAGAGGAACTGCGAGTGATTCGTCTGCTAGACATTTCTTCAAATTTGATATGTGAAAGACATCGTGTACACAACTAAGTTCTTCCGGCAGGTCCAATTGATACGCTACTGGCCCGATCTCTTCATTATCTTGAATGGTCCAACATAACGAGGATTCAGTTTGCCTCGTTTCCCGAAATGAATGAAACCCTTCCAAGGTGAGACTTTTAATAAGACCATATCCCCTACTTGAAATTCTAACGGTTTACGAAGCTTTTCGGCATAGCTCTTTTGACGATCACGAGCTGCTGCCATACGGTTTCTAATTTGAACGATTTTCTCAGAAGTTTCAAGTACAAGTTCAGGACCTGTAAGTTGACTATCCCCAACCTCGGCCCAACAAATAGGAGAACGACATTTCCGTCCATAAAGCGCTTCAAATGGAGCTGCCTTGATGCTAGTGTGATAACTGTTGTTGTAGGAGAACTCCACCAACGGTAGGTGAGACTCCCAAGTGTTACCGAAATCGATCACACAAGCTCGTAACATGTCCTCTAGAGTTTGGATAGTACGTTCTGTTTGGCCATCAGTTTGAGGATGGTATGCTGTGCTCATATCTAGACGCGTGCCTAAAGCTTTATGTAACGACTGCCAGAAACGAGAGGTGAATCGTGCATCACGATCTGAAATGATAGAGATTGGCACCCCGTGCCGAGAGACTATTTCTTTCATGTAAGTACGAGTAAGCTTATCCATTTTGTCGGTCTCTTTGATTGCTAAGAAGTGAGCGGACTTTGTTAATCGATCAATAATTACCCAAATGGTATCACATCCGGTAGGATTTCGTGGTAATTTGGTGATGAAGTCCATGGATATTTGTTCCCATTTCCACTTAGGAATTTCTGGTTGTTGGAGAAGACCAGAAGGCTTTTGGTATTCAACTTTGACCTTTGCGCATGTCAGACATTTGCTCACATAGATAGCTATATCGGCCTTCATCTTTGGCCACCAATACAGTATCTTTAGATCATGGTACATTTTGTCGGAACCTGGATGAATAGAGTAATGAGATTTATGAGCCTCATCCATGACTAGTTCCCTTAGGTTTCCGAATACTGGAACCCATATTCGCTCGACGAAGTAGCGAATACCGTCAGATTTGACCTCGAGTTGTGCTTCCATACCGCGTGTACCTTCTAACGGTAGGTTTTCCTCTTTTAGGGCTTCGAGTTGAGCACTACGGATTTTGTCAGGTAATCTGGGGTGAATAGTAAGCTGTAATGCTCGTACTCGTTTGGGTTTCGTTTCCTTTCGACTTAGGGCATCAGCTACAACGTTAGCTTTACCCGGGTGGTACCGGATCGCACAGTCATAATCATTCAAGAGTTCGACCCAACGACGTTGTCGCATGTTTAACTCTTTCTGCTCGAAGATATGTTGAAGACTCTTGTGATCGGTGTAGATGGTGCATTTGGTACCGTACAAGTAATGTCTCCATATCTTAAGTGCGAAAACTACAGCTCCCAGCTCTAAGTCATGAGTGATGTAGTTTTTCTCGTGAACCTTTAGTTGACGTGAAGCGTATGCGATCACCTTTTCGCGTTGCATTAAGACACAACCCAGACCCTGAATAGATGCATCACAATACACCACAAAATCATCGGTTCCTTCCGGAAGAGCTAGAATAGGTGCACTGCAAAGTTTCTGTTTAAGATGTTGGAATGCTGACTCTTGGTTATCGCCCCAGTTATAGGCTTTACCCTTTTGAGTTAAGGCAGTGAGAGGTTGTGCAATCTTTGAAAACCCTTCGATGAATCGACGGTAATATCCAGCCAATCCCACAAATTGTCGCACCTCAGTCGGAGTCGTCGATGCTGCCCAATTCTTGATGGCTTCTATCTTTGATGGGTCGACATGTATTCCTTTCTCGTTAACCACATGCCCTAGAAACTGAACTTCCCGGATCCAGAATTCACACTTGGAAAACTTAGCATACAGTTGCTCTCGCTTAAGCAATTCCAAAATTAGGCATAGATGTTCCTCATGTTCTTCCTTGTTCTTGGAATAAATGAGGATGTCGTCGATGAAAATGATAACGAATTGGTCAAGGTAAGGTTTACACACACGGTTCATGAGGTCCATGAATACCGCAGGTGCGTTGGTTAATCCGAAAGGCATGGCCATAAACTCGTAATGGCCGTACCTTGTTCTGAATGCAGTCTTAGAGATATCCTCTTCTCGGACTCTTAACTGATGGTAGCCGGACCTAAGATCTATTTTGGAATAGAAATTTGATCCTTGGAGTTGATCAAAGAGGTCATCTATACGAGGCAAAGGGTAGCGATTCTTGATTGTGACTTTATTCAGCTCACGGTAGTCAATACACATACGGAAAGTTTCGTCCTTCTTCTTGACAAATAGTACCGGAGCTCCCCACGGCGATGAACTAGGTCGGATGAAACCTTTATCCAACAATTCCTGTAACTGATTAGATAGCTCTTGCAATTCACTGGGTGCCAGTCTGTAAGGTGCCCGAGCAATCGGTGCTGCTCCGGGTGCTAGATCGATTTGGAATTCAACTTGACGGTGAGGTGGCAGACCAGGAAAATCCTCGGGAAATACTTTCAAAAATTCACGAACGATGGGAATATCATCAATCTTCTTCTCTTCTGATGGCTGCTCAGCAACGAGAGCCAAAATAGCCGTATGCCCCTTTCGAAGGCATTTTTGTGTTTTCATAAAAGATATGATGCCCATGACTGCAACAACTCTTTCGCCCTGAATGGAAAGGATTTCTCCATTCAGGAGAGGAATACGAACAATCTTCTCATGACAGATAATTTCATCTTGGTTTTTAGATAGCCAATCCATGCCTACAATTACATCAAAACTACCAAGTGTGACCGGTATAAGGTCAACATCAAGTATATGTTTAGCTAGCTCAAGCTTACATCCCTTAAGAATTTGAGTTGCTTCAATTATTTGGCCATCAGCTATCTCTTTTATATACTTAGCTTCTAACAAAGTTGGAGTTCCTTTTATCATATCACTAAGTTTCTTAGATATAAAACTCCTATCAGCACCAGTGTCAAAAAGGACAGAAGCAAAGTAATTATTTAAGAGGAACTTACCGGTGACCATATTATGATCGTGACGAGCTTCTCCAGATCCTAGCACGAAGGCTCGTCCCTTCGCACCATTTCCTCCACCATTGCCATTGTTACCCCCATTGTTGTTATTCTGGTTAGGGTTGTGGTTTCCATTATCCCCTTTCTTCAATTGAGGACAATTCTTCCGAATATGTCTTTCCTTTCCACACTCAAAACAACCCTTTGTAAATCTAGGCTGTTGGAAAGGCTGTTTGGCTTGTATTTCACTCCTACAATCCTTGGCAGCATGACCTATTTTGCCACACCTCTGGCAGCGGTTGCAAAATCTGAAGTAATGGAAGTTGCACTTGTTACACTTAGGAGACTTTCTTGCGTAACCACCCTGGTTTTGACCTGAAGAGGTCGACTGGTTGAAGTTCTTAGTAGGCTCAAACCTACGCTGCTGCTGCGGTTGATTAAACTGGGGTTGGTTGGGCTGGGGTCCTTTAGAATTGGAGTGGGTGTAGGTGTTGGAATGGTGATCAAACTTGCGTTTATGAATGTCGGTGGGTTTAGAGACCGAACCTCTCGGAGGTAGAGTCCCTTGAGTCACCGCCTGATCGGTTAACTTATGGGCAAGTCGGATAGTTTGTTGGATAATGGCAGGATTGGATGAAGTAACCATGCTATGTATTTGAGGCACTAGACCTCCAATGTAAAGCTCAATTCTCTTGTAATCAGGAGTCACCATATGCGGGCACATAGTAGCAAGTTCATGTGAACGTGTGGTGTAGAGTTCAATTTCAGAACCCTCCATCTTTAGGTTCCAGAACTCTCCCTCTAACTTCTGGATTTCATCGCGAGGACAGTATTCCTCCTTCATCATTGATTTAAGCTCCTCCCACGGGAGTCCATTTTCCATGGCCAGACCCAACATTTGGACCTGGGCGTTCCACCATGTGAGAGCCGGGCCCTACAAAGTTCCAGCGGCGAACTTTACCTGATTAGCCACGGGGCAGTTGCACATGGCAATCACTAATTCTACCTTCTCAAACCAACGAAGTAGTCCAACGGCTCCTTCAGCTCCACTAAAGGCGTGGGGCTTATAATCCATGAATGCCTTGAAGGTGCAGGCTGGTTGCGGGTTTTGTGGACCTGCAGCATTTTGTGCCGCCAGAGCCTCCGCCACACTATTGTTTATTAGTGCAGCTAGCTCCCCTGCCGTCATGTTAATGGTACCTCGACCACCGGCACGACCTCCGCGTCCTCTCCCTGGCATGATTCTTCACAATCACAAATGAAAAACAATGAGAAATATATCGCATATTAAACATTATTCAGGTACGAGTAAGAAGATACAACATCTAATATTTGGAAAATTAAATAAATTGTAAGGCTACAAAATAAATAACTCAAACATTAAACTTCTCATGCTTTTATTGAATGGGAACAACCTTACCCATCTATGTTTGAAAAGATAAATAACATAAGCAAAAACAGGCATGAAAAGGAAGATAGAATAGGAAGGTCATCAAACATCTTCGTCATCGGAAGAAGCATACGATTGTGCATCGTCTATCTCCACTGGTTCCTCCTCAGGTGGCTCCTCCTCAAAGGGCTCCTCCTCGCCATCAGAAAGTGGAATCTCCTCAGGAAACAGGGCTGCTTGTAGTTGGGCTTCCAAATGAGTCACCCTCTCTTGAAGTCCTTCAACAGTCTGGTTTGCTACATGTAACTGAGCTTCCAGAGCAGCCACTCTCTCCGGAACTCCTTCCATGTCATTGTCCGAGGTGTCCACCCTCGTCTCCAAATGTGTCACACGATCCACCAAAAGGTTATGGACCTGGTCAGTTACTGCTAGTTTAGCAGTCAAAAGCTCTATCCCTACCTTATTCTCCTCTATTTGAGGCTCTCTCTTCAGAATATCCGGTATCTCATCAGTAGTATCTCTCACAATGCTCAAGTCTTTAGACATGTAAAATACAAAGGCTGCAAAAGCTTGTTCCATAATGCATGGCAAACTAGGCAAGGTAGATGATGAGGAAGTAGAACCAAAGTAAGGTGATGGGACATTTCCCATTTCGATCCATCTTTGGATCATTTGTGGGTATGCGTTCCAATTGTGAGCAGGATTCATTGCTTGTGCGCTGCTCGTTTCCCCCTGGTCAACTGAATAGTCACTGGAACTAGTCCGGCGCCTTTTGGGTTCCGGGGATGATAGGATAGGTGCCTTATGTCTTGGTGCCTTAGGTGATGGAGGTGGAGTTGACGACAATGGCCAAATAAAGGTTGTGTCAAATCTTTTAAAACTTGTGTCAAATATTTTATTTGCGAAAATGGCCAAATAAAGGTTAATGAAGTAATGCTTAACGTTCTTCTACGAACAAGCATTCAGGCCATTGGTATACCTAAAACTTGCAAGTGATACACGGGTCTCGGGTGATATTCTCGGATTGCGGCTGGTACTTATCTTATAACAAATGAAGGGCATGGAGTTCTCGTTGTTATAAGCTATGACGCCAGTGTATACTGTGGTGCGATTGAACAGGACGGGCCTGCTGAGTGTGTAGATTGAGCATAAAGTTGTGATTATGAAATTAATACTTATTTGTGCCAAATGATTTTATATCAAGATATTGTATTCACCAGCGTTCGCGCTGACGTTTTATTTTCAAAATGTTTTCTAGGTAACGATTAAAATATGATGAGAGGTGTTTACAGGCAGACATAAGATCTGACCCAGGAAAAAGGATGGAATGCACGTAGGATTCTCAGGCCTCGTGTAAAGAGAAATCCTGAAGAAAAGGAGATAGGACCAGGGAATTGATCAACCCTGTGTTGTACTATTTGCAGTGGCTCATCATGTATTTGATTTCAAACTTGTTTTGTAATCAAATGAGAAGGGTATTGAAACCCTATGTTTATAAATTAAATACAAGGCTTTTGTTTTCGAAATGAGTTTTGGTATTTACAATTATAACCATTGAGGTTAAAAGAATTATGAAACGATCATTTGAAAAAGACTTCCGCTGTGTTTTGTAAAAACTCTGAAATCAAGTAACCAAGCGATACCAATCGGGCTAGCACACGTCCAAGAGGTACCTGAGGCGGGGTGTGACATAAACAATAGCACACGATAATAAAGTTTAGAACTTTATCCAACAATGATCCGATTACACAACGTTTATACAATAATAAAAATAAATAACACAACCATAGGGTGTTAAGATTTATACCTTTGACAAACAACCGGGTTGAAACACTTAGGTACAAAGAACATCATGCTAGGTGACATTTAACCGAATCCGTCTCACGAACACGTCTTACGAATAGACACCTAATCGCAAAACCCGGTTCAGCTCGTGGAACAAGGACACGACGACGGATTGCCCGGCTCCAGATGGATGCGCAACACAGGGCAGCGGTGGCGGCGTGACTCGGTGGTGGTGGTTATCCATGAACGGCAGTAGGTGGGTGGCCGGAAAACGGGGGGGTTGGTTTTACGTAAATCGAAAAAGGGAGGAAAGGCCAAAAACTCACATTAGGGTTTTAGAGTTACAATGTATATATAATTAGAATATTCACATCTTTAAACCCTGTGTAATTAACATTTAATTACTAATTGATCAACTCTTAACCAGTTATAGTCTCCTGTGGTTTTATAATTACATTATTTATAAAACTACTTTGCGAATTTCAAACACGTTTTATATTTAAACGTTAAATATAAAAACCCACTAATACATATATATATATATATATATATATATATATTCCATCACTTGTTAATTTAATTATTTAGAGTAATTAAATGTAACATGACCAATAAATATTTCTCTATATATTTAATCCACCGAGTTTGAAATTGTGTTTCGTGAAATAACGTTTAACAATTAAACATTGTGATTTGTTCTTTGCCCAAATTGTAACTTTTCGGATCGTACCTTGTTAGCAACGTTGATATTAATGATGATCGGACATCTAATATCCAACAGTTTGGTGGTCCATTTTGTACTGACATGACATGCCAAGTCGGTCCGACTTCGGTTAAAGTCGGTGACTTGCGTCACAAACCTCCTGTTTTGCTTCGGGAACACATATCGGACCGACATATAAAGCATATCGGTCCGACATCCACATATCGGACCGACGTGTAAAGCATATCGGTCCGACAACCACATATCCGACCGACGTGTAAACCATATCGGTCCAACAACCACATATCCGACCGACGTGTAAACCATATCGGTCCGACATCACATATCGGACCGACGTGTAAAGCATATCGGTCTGACTTGGGGTTGAGTCATAAAACACGCGTCTGACTCTCATGATTTCCTTCCTCTCTACACATCGGACTGACATGGTCTGAGATATCGGTCCGATATTGACCAATTTTCCAAAATTCTATATTTTTAACTCTTGATCTTTAGTATATTTGCATTTCAACCCCTGAACTTTATGTCTCCTTTTAAAAATTGTGGTGTTACAAACACCAACACCAATTACCATACCTTTCCGATAAGTTAATGTAGTTTTAAAATTCTTGTTCTGTATTGGCCCTAATTTCACCTTCAATTTTCAACATTTGGCCTTATTTCACTGTTTGTTTGATTTTTTAATTAAAACATCATTTGTTTTTCAATCTGACCTCGCCTTTGGTACAATCAATCAAGACACTTGGAGGTTGAAGGTGTCGATTGAAGTAGATTTGATGGAATTTAAAAGAACTATAACTAATTATAAATTTTTGTGAGTTATATAATCTATAATTTTTTTAGATAAACTGTGAAATATATAAAGATAATGACAAATTATTTTTATAAGATAACGCCCGTTGTTCCCTCATTGCTCATTCTCTTCCATCCCCAATTTGAACGAATCTCCACATCATGTTTGGTTTTCTTCTTTGGCGCAACACTCCACCATCGATTCCTTGCTTCTAATCGTTATATAGTTTGTTCTTCATCTCTCGTTTTCATCGCAACACATGCATGCCCCTCTCAATAGACTAATATATGTCTCCCTTTTCCCACGTTCGTTCGACGTCTGTCTTTCCCTTTCTTCAGTTAACACATTTATCTCTCGTTTTCATCGCAACCTTGCCCTCCGCCGACACCATAGTACGACACTATATGTATTATTATAAATATCAAATATGTAAGGAGGTGCGGAGTGCGGGGTCCAAGGGGCAGAGCCCCTGGCTGGGGTCGAGCTAATATTGCTTCATTAAACTTTTTTTATTTCCACTAATGTTGCTTCATTAAAAATCCATTTGGAAATGAATTTCCGGAAAATCACATGTGAAATCTGGAGGGGGCAAAAGTGGCTAATTTCAAATTCGAGAACTGCCTAGGGCAGTTTCTAGACCCAAAACTGTAAAAACGCTCTTGCGATTTTGGTTATCTTCTCTAGTTCGAAATCATCGCAAATACACCATATTTTGTTCTTCTAAAATCTCTGAATCATATCAGATTAATTATTTGGATGAATCACTTAATAGATTTGATATGAAAGTGTTATCACGTCTTTAAGAGAATCCAACTATAAAGTTTGTATCAACACACAGATAGTGTGGTACTGTGGGGTCGGCGGAGGGAAAGGTAGTTGGGTCAGTGGTGGGTGGGTGGGTGGGTGGGTTTAATAGACAAGCGGAATGGTGGCGTAGAAGGCTAGAATAAATTTAAGTCAAATTTGATTAAATTCCAAAAGAATTCAAAATTTTCATTAAAGATATGAAATGAAATGCGGTTAGGCTATACATACCATTCTTTCTACTTGTCGTACTCCACCCCCGAACTTTTAAAAATGTCATTTTACCATTCTCTAAAAATTATTATTTCTAAACTTGTTTTTTTGTTTAAAAGCACTTTTTATAAAATAAAATGTATACCCCTCCTACTTATCCTACCCCCTTCACAAAAAAAATAACTTTTAAACTTGTTATTTTATCACATTCGAAAATTGTTATTTGTAAAATGTTCTTTTAAGTTTAAAAGTAATTTATATAACATAAAACGTATACCCCTCCATCTCCTACTAGTCATAACTCCCTTCGTACTTGTCGTACCCCTCCCGAAAAAAATAACTTTTTGAACTTATCATTTTACCACATTCGAAAATTATTATTTCTAGAAACCCCCCCCCCCCCCTCAAAAAATTTAAACATGTCATTTTACCAAATTCGAATAATCACTGTTTCTAAAGTTGTTCTTTTATTTTACCAAATTTGAACAAACACAAACAAACCAACACCAATTAAAAATAAACTTAAACATGAATATGTTGCACCTATAAAAATAATAAAACTAGTCTAACTTGTAAAGGGTGATATTTAATTTCATAAAACTATAGTAAATCTATACTATCTAATAAATAAAGGTTTTTTATGCCACATGTCACCTTCATATTTACTCTTAATATTTTTTTTCCGCCTCTCTCTCCTATTAAATAAATTTCCATCTTTTAATCTATCTATACTATATAATAAATAAAGGTTTTTGTAGGCCACGTGTCGCCACCATATTCAATTTCATCATCTTTTTCCCGTCTCTCTCTCTTGTTAAATACACCCATATCTTTTAATAAATTACTAATTATACTAATAAAACACATTTATTTTAAATTATCATTTATTATAAAAAAAACTTTGAAATCTAATTATATAATTTTTATTTTCAATCAAATATAAATGAAAGTCAAATTATATTAAATAGTAATTGACGTATTTCTGAAACTCAATTATATATTATGTTTTACATATTTTGAATTTTGTTTTATATCCTTAGTATACAGTAATACATTTACACCTGTAAAATACATAAATAAAATTTGAGAAAATTATGTATTGATATTTTTCACCCGTGTGTATTACACGGGGTCTAAGCTAGTTTTAATGAATATATAAATGAGTGAACTTGAACAAACAAACATAAATGAACATAAAACAATTTAAATGAATGAGCGTTCACGAACATAAACAAATTTTGTCGAATGGTTCACGAACAGTTCATTGAATGTTCGGTTCGTTTATAGACATATACGTAACTGAAACCGAACGAAAAATATCAATTAAAAAAAATAATCTAAAACCGAACCTTCAATTAAACTGGTTATGATTCCTTTTAACCAATAGGTAGTGTTTGGTGTACATGAATGTATGGTAAATTGGAATGAGTCATTGTGCTATAATAAAAAAACATGTTTGTTAATCATATAGTAATAGAATAGACCATTACATAAGAAATGTGATTTTTTCACATATACAGATTTAATGTGTTTTATTTTCTTTCTTTTAAGGATTGAAATAATTTTGTTTAATGAAGAGTAAATTACTATTTTGGCCCATGCGGTTTGGCTCATTTAAAAGTTTCAGCCTAAAAAGGAATTTTTTTAACATTCAACACTTAACATTTTGTAAGGCCCCAAACCCGGGAGGCCTCACTTGTTGGATTTACTCATAAACATAGTCATAATCACTGAGCTTAAATTTAAAACAGTCGAATTCATTCATTACATAACGTAACATGACATGACATAACAGCGAAAGTCTTTTAAAATTAAGTACATAACATTTGTCTTAACATATATAAATATGGGATGTCAGTCTTGTGCGGGGTAACTTTCACGCCTTCGCACGACCCTTCCTTTCTATACCTGAAATGTATACTAAAAGTCAGCTAACGCTGGTGAGTTCTAGTTTAAAACTATTAAGTATGATCATTATTTTCTTTATAAGTATACATAATTATATATATATACATTTATACAAATACGTATTCATAGCTTTTACTTTTCTTTCTTCATTCTTATGTGATTACATAGATATGTATTCACCTTTTCTTTCCTTAACTTTCACTGGTCATACACATAAGGGTGATCAACCCATCTTACAGTACGTATATCACAAAGACATACGCCCTTGAGCTACCGTCATGGCCCTTTACTCGTCCGGTCCTAGAAACCGTCCGCCTTAACTTTGGTCCGGCCAACCTTCGGCCGTCCGTCTTACCCGTCCTACCGTCGTAGTCCGTCATATTCGCCCGTCTGCCCTAAGGCATCCGTTTCCCACGCGAACTATTGTTTATGCAACTGTTATACTATTTTAGCATTTACTTCGACCGCCCTTTTATGCTTTTTGTACGTCCTAGCTTGCTAAGGAACGTATCTTTCTCGGTTGCAAAATAGTCACGTGGTCGTCCGTCTACAGAAGTAGCCGTTAGATTCGTTTCCGTCCATAACGTATACATACATTCATAACATGCAGTATAAATAATTATAAAGCAAGATTTCATTTATTTACATTATGCCATTCTTTCATTCATTCTTTGTAAACATACGTTTCATTATTTGTTTATAATTCATTCTCATATATATATAAAATATATATTAGTACATCACGTATGATCACATTAGCATTCATATCATTTATTCATTTAGTGTATACATTTCAGCCCCAAAACATTTAATAAGGTTTGCACATAACATAGAAGGGGGCACATAGAACTCACCTGATAAGCTTCTCTAGGTTGTCCTAAACAAAGGTCCAACAACGTCACTTCCGATCTGGATTAGGTAGTTAAATACACATTAGACCCAACCCCGACTCTAATGGTTAAATCATTCTAAACTTACTGACTTTACTTAACCAGTCTGCTGCCTGCGCACTTAAGTGCGCAGGACCATACTCATGCGCACTTGACAAGTGCGCAGAGAATACTTCTTGCGCACTTGGTAAGTACGCAGGATCTTCCTCCTGCGTACTTGGTAAGTACGCAGGAATTCCTTCTTGCGGATTTGGTAAGTACGCAACCAAAAATCCGAAATTCTTGCATGCTAAGCCAATCTTACAATTTTCTTTGATGAAAACGTGCGGTTTTCATTCTAGATGCTAGTTCTAGGCTTATTATCAGGTTTCATCCATAAAAAACGTCTCCTATTTAGCTAAAACCCGATAAACCCAAAAACGAACAAAAACTCAGATCGTTACCTGGATTGGAACTCTGATTCGGAGGTTTTGCTCACGAGCTCAGCTGTAACGTGCTCCTTCAATCTCGTGTCGATCCGTCGTCTTTCTCTCTCTAGACCCGAGCTCTCATTTCTCTCTCTAGGATGGTGAAATGAAGGTGAAGTGGAGAAAGTGGGCTGCCTTGCCACTTATATCCAGTTGGAGCCGAGCCCAAGCCCATCCGTTCTTATTTCGTTTTATGACGTTTAAATCTCTATCGTATTATTATTTACTTATTTACTATTTTTAGGATGTTACACATTTGAATTTTGTAACTATTTCAGCCCTTGACACAAACTCTGTTAATTTTTTCTGTTAAGTCTACAGGTGTGAGGGGCTGAAATGGTTACAAAATTCAAACGTTAGGGGTTGAAATGTTAAAAGTATTTTTTTTTGGGCCGAAAGGATTAAATGAGCCAAACCACATGGGCTAAAATAGTAATTTACGGTTTAATTAATAACCCAACCCATGCCTTGACCCACAACCCGACCCACGCCCAAACCATGGCATGAACAATGGCCCGACCCACGTGTGGACCCATGACTCGAATCATGCCCGGACCATAATATAAATTTATTAGTTAATCCTCAGATGAAAAAAAACTAACTTAATAAATTTTATAACTGACACGGTAAAGTACATTTTTTTTAAAACATATTTTGACGAATATATATATATATATATAAACTTATTTAATTATATATTATTTAACCTGTAAAATAAAAAATAGAAAGAAAGAGTGTACATCTATTAAACATATTTTGACGAGCCTTTGATGAATTTCCAGAAATAGTAATGATGAGTAATGATAATATTAGGAGGAACAGGAGGGGAGTCGAGTCCGCGTCAACCGTCGATAGTCAGCAGTCAACGGCCAGAAAAAGAAAGAGTAGGCGTATATAGTTTATATATTAAGATATCGTTGAGGAGCAATTAATATCGTAAAATGGACGTAGCAACGGCGGGCGGTTGCAGAATGAAGTTAAGGATTTTTGTGGCCGTATCACGGTGGTCGTTGTGGTTGATGATCACTACCACCGTCGCTCAAGCTCAGAATACCACCACCGACCCAGCTGAAGGTTTGTCTCTTAAACTTTTCATTTGCAGAAAATATATACACTTTTAATAAAATAAAATATAATGATTATCAAGTTGATCATCCGGAGTAAACTGAAACAACGGTTACTTTCCAAACGGTTGATGGTTGTAACGGTTATCAAGCAATCGTCATAACATTTCATTGCGTAGTTTCACCCATATATGTACGAGTTTTTTGGTCGGTATCAGAAACACGAAAAATCATAACGAAAATCTCTAATTCTTATCCGATTGAATTCTATGTATACTACGGACATAATTCAATCTGAAAGCAAACACTTACACGATTCAGAAAATCCAGACAATTACATATACACGAAAGTTAATTCCTACATTCTCCAAACACAAACAGTCCAGTTAGTCCGACCGGCCAATTATAACAACATTAGCATATTATTTTGAAAATGGTGTTGCAACACGAGTTCTAAATGAAATGTTGAGGCAATGGGGGATACCAGAAACTTCAGCAACACAGATGGGATGGAACATAAGCGGAGAACCATGCAGCGGCACCGCCGTTGACCTTAGTGACTTCGAAGCCCCTACGTTCAATCCCGTCCTCAAATGCGACTGCAATTTCCCCAATTTCACCTGCCACATCACCCAAATGTTAGTTACTGCTTCTTTTTCTTCTTTCCCTTTTGAAGTTTTTGTAATTTCTGTTGGAAATCAGGCCCAAAAATACGAAGACGGAATTTGATCTCAACAACCAATCGACTATTTCTGTTTATTATTTCTTATATAATTTATTACTGATTTTGGTGGGTGGTCTAATGTTTGAAGAAGAAGGGGGAGGGTTATATTAGTAATTTCACACAAAAACTAACAGAAAAGTTAACGAAATTAAGAACCAGGGATGTAAAGTGTTAAAACATCAAATTTTGGGGATCAAATGTGTTACAGGTGAACGAAATCTGATGTTCTATTTAAACCTCATGGGCGAAAAAAGTGCAGTTTACTCTTTAAAAATAGATGTATGCTTTTCATAAAAGTTATATAATTAAACTTTAATCGACCTGTTAAGGAGGAAACCATTTTTTTATATAAAATAAAATAAATATAATTTCTTTATATCTTGGAAGTCTTGTCAATGACCATCTTTTAGCCACTTCAGTTGTTCTTTTTGTATGTATTCTATTTCTATTGATGTTTTGACAATCATTTGTTTACCTTAAATCTTCAGAAAAATTATTGCAATGAATGCTGTAGGGCCGATCCCAGGACTCTGGACCTTGACTTACCTTGTCAATCTGTATGTCTGCAGCCATTTCTTAACTCATGTTTTATGGAGAAAATCCCGAAAATAAGCATTCCGACTTCATTATATCTATCCGCGTGGTCGTGTCATGACGTGACATTTTCATGAAAATAACCATTATCTACCTTTACTTACTTATTGGACTTTTACCCATGAAAATTCATGTATAGCTTCACGTATGTATTAAAAAATGAAAGTTATATTCGAGTGTAGATTGAGAAAAGGCTTTTGGGTGGATATGAAAACTGGAAATTAGATTCGTGTATAGATTCACTCACATAAGGCTTTTGGATGGATGTGAGTTGATGTACTTGAAACCTTTTTTAATTTAAAAGTGAATCCGCGTAACATAGTGTTTTATTATGGGCAGACGGAAAAATATTATTTTTATGAATACAAAAGTAAAAAATATACGTGACTATAAAATCGCGTTAGTCATGACTATATGTGTGAAATTGTTCTAGTATGACCACACAAAAATATACGGAAAAATGTATTATGCTTTGACTTTTTTGAGTTATGCTTTCCATGTTTATAACAGATATACATTAGTTCTTTGGAAGATCTATGCTTGTAATCCGCTTATCGTCAAGTATTTGCTACAGGAATTTGAACCAAAACTACTTGACAGGCTCCTTGTCACGTTCCATTGGCAATTTAACTCGGATGCAGTGGATGTAAGCTGTCCTTTTTTTGTTTTTTTTTGGATAAATCTGACATATTTTAAGAATAATATGACATTTATGATGATGAATTTGAATTTTCTTTAGGACTTTTGGCGCCAATGCATTATCAGGGGTGGTTCCAGCGGAGCTAGGGCGGCTTACCGATCTTAGATCGCTGTATGTTGTTTTCTACTTAATTTGTCTTCTTGTTGTCTAAGAAGAATTTTCCTCTGTTTGATTATATGTTGATTGAAAAACAATTGTATATTTTATACTGTAGGGCATTTGACACAAACAATTTCAGTGGTTCTTTGCCACCTGAACTTGGAAATTTGAGAAGATTACAACTGTAAGAACATTCATGATTGTGTTCTTTCAAACAGTTATCTAATTAAATTACATTGTTGGCACCTATGTTCATTTATTGATTGAGTGCTTGTGTATTTTCTCGTGTACACCTTGTATTAGTCTTTTTTTTTTTCTGGGTTAGCATTGAGATATTGTTATTAAGGGGTTGACTGTGAAGTTTTTCGGGAGAAACTGGGGGTGACATGTATCTCGAATAAGATAAATGATGGGAGGTTGAGATGGTCTAAGCATGTAAGAGGAGACAAACGACGACTTCGGTAAGGACCATGTAAACCCTCACAATGAAGGGGAGGAGAAGTAGAGGCAGAACCAAACTGACATGATATGAGCATATTAAGTAAGGTGGGCTAGACTTGAACCTCTTAGATAACATGATCAGGGATATGAGTTTTGGAGACGCCAGATTAATGTTATGAACTTTTAGATGAGTGTATAGACCTGCCTTATATTTTTCACGAGGTCGTAGCTTTTTCTATATTTGTGTTTGCTTAGAATTGTTCTGGTGTATATGCTTTTTTTTTTTTAGGAATGTATAGGTACTTTCAAGGGGGTTTAGTGCTATGTTTTCTTGTCTTTTTGTTTTTTACATGTTGCTATTGTAGTTTTCTCACCATGTTAGGCTAGCGGTATTTTACTACTATCATTATTAGTACTTTTGTATGGTTACTGTCTTGGTTCTCTTAGTCACATTTATGTTATCTGGATTATTATATTGTACACGTCGAAAAAGGTTCTTACAGCTGGGGATCTCACTAGGAGCAACCTCTGTAGCCTCTCGTTAAAGGAAAGGTTTGTCCCCATCCCCCCTCCCTAGGCCATACCAATAGCCCTGCAATGAGTGAGATTTTACTAGGTATTTTTGTTTGTTTCTTAGTTCTTAGATAAGTTTCTCTTGCTGTTGGGGAAGCGGGTTTAAACTAACTCATCGATTTACGCATCCTTCTACATTCAAACCAAATTATAAGGCTTTGAACTTCTGTTTTTTTAGCAATCTTAATAATGCTTTTACCTCTTGAATTCCTCTTTCAGTACTATCAATTAAATCTGATATCCTCTTCATATATGTTCATTTTGTCAGTTACATTGATAGTTCCGGAGTTGGCGGGGAAATACCTTCTACATTTGCTAATTTACAGAATTTGGTTACAGTGTAAGAGAGATCAGTTTTAATGATGTTTCAAAGTACTACTTCATCTATCCTATTAAAGTTGCAACACTTTCTTTTAACTAGTCAAACAATCAAAATTTGACACCATTCCAACTGACATCGGAGAATATCAAAATTTGACAACACTGTGAGTAATCTAAATTGAGGTTGAAGTTTCTAAAATATATAAATTTGGTGTCATCTCATTTCTCATTTACTAACATAGGTTTCTACTTGTCAGGGATTTGAGTTTCAACAATTTGAGTGGGGAGATTCCAAGAGATTTATTAAACTTGAGTCAACTCTCTTTCTTGTAATACTCATATCCGCTGTCTATGATTAACTAGTTTTATACCAGTCCGGTGGCCGAGCGATTTGACGTACTTTTTAATATGGAAAAGTTGTATTATAACCTCTTCTCCTTCTCTTCAGGGGTTTTGTAGGTGGCAAATTTATAACATTCAAACTCAACAAAGGCCTTTTTGTAATACTTGTGTTCATCACCGTTTGTCATTTTCAAAATTGTAGTTAGCAACTCAGTTAAAGCCGGGCCATAAAAACTCCTATTTGCTTTCCCTCTTTATAGCCTAACTCTTGTATTTTGTAGTAGTATTTTGTAGTACATTTCTTGTGTCAATGTAATTTATGTTGAAAACATAACTTATGTTGCCACAAGGCATTCTAAAACTACATGTCCAAGTCCGGGTTTTCCAAAATAATAAAATTAAAAATTTACTAAAATGTTCACGTTAAAAAAATTTACTAATGGAAAACACCATAATTGTTTTATACGAGCTTATGTAGTTATAACTCTTAAAAGGAAAACAATCAATGATAAACATTGTTGCACATGTTCTTTTTATTACTTGATTGATATCCAAATAGGATGCAATCAAGACTAATCAAGAAGTGAGGGCTTGTCAAATGCATGACTCTGAGCAATGAGCAATCTCTATTCTTTCACGCAGATCATCCTCTCTCTCATCTCTTAGCGCCTCAAGAATCACTCGTGAATCTTGTACCCTGAAAACCAAATCATGTTGGAAGTTATTACTAATATATTTCTAAAAGTAACTATTTCATCAAGTAATTTGATAATGTGTCATAAATAATGATGGGTCCCAATTTCTCCATAGTTATGAGTGATTTATCATTTCATCGTATCATGTCATCAAAGATAAGTTTGATGATATATTTAATGGCTCCATCTAATATACCCACCCTGCAGCTTTTGACCATCAATTTGCAGTAGCAATAACAGAACCTAGAAGCAGTCAAATACTTGCTATTATGAAGAATATGTAATTCTTTACTCATTACTAACCTTTTGCAGCAGCACCATTTTAAATATGACATCATGATCAGCATATAGAATATAATCCACATATTCAGGACCATATCTGGTTTCATTTTATAACTCTAAAAAATGCTACTTCAGAATTTACCATTAGTAGTGTTGGGAAGGGTAATAAACCATTACATAATACAATACAAGATTAACATAACATCAATTATTGTGCTCTGCTCCAGACCTTCACCAGTGACTACGCTATTGCCTCTTATATAACCTGCACAAGAACGAAAACTATTTCAAATTATAATGGCTCGCTTAATTTACTTATAAAAGGGTCGATTACTGTCAAAGCTGAATGGGTGAAATTTTAAAAAAAAGTTAAAAAGTAAACGGGTCAAAAGTGTATGACACTAAACTGATAATAATCATAATAATACTAAACAACCTTTTTAAACAGAAGTGTTTAGGAACCAACACATACCTAAATTAATTGTTTTGACCCATTATATAAAACCCACCCATTTTTTTGGAACCAGAGACTTACCACCATGCCTATTTCATTCTTCACTTCACCATTCACTTCCACTGTGTTGATGATGACTATGTTCATGAACTGATAAAAAAATAGCAAAGATGTTGATTAATATGAAATTAGCAAAAATGCTACAATGAAGCACATAGAACGTATGGTAGATTGTTCTGTCAAATTCACCAATTAAGGTGAGGTGAATAGTTGTAACAGGTCAAAGCCATGTAATTACTAAATATAATAGTTGAGACAATATGGAGACCATTTACAAACACAGAGAAACCTTTTAATCACTCTTCCATTAGAGAAAAAGTTAGATTATTATCATAAGCAATCTGTAAGCATGTTTAACACAATAATTCATATTAAAACAAAAAAAAGAGTGTGGGCTACACCAAACTCGCCAATTTTACACCTCTACATTCGGTCAAGTAAGCATAAGGCAATAGTTAGGAAGGATATATATTCACACTACACAACATAAACCTTTTCTTGCTTCTAGCTAATACCTACCGAACAAAAAAGAAGAGTTTCACCTGCACAAAGTCTTTTAGAGCTCACAAACACGCTCCAAACAACGGTCAGCAAGTGCCTCTTTGGTTGCCCTGAAATCAAAGATAAGCAACAACTTTTTATATAATTAAGTGCAACCCTCAATGGTTATTGTCTTCTGAAATATGATTCTTACAAAAATTAATCATGGTGATCTAAGAAGCCTGAACACCATTAAATTACTTAAATGTTAATAGAATACCCATTGACTTGATTCTCTCACATTCAACAATTTACCTCTCAATGGAAACACACCATAATAACATGATTTCATTGAGTCTCTTCTCCAAAACCTTCCTGTCCTTAACTCCCGTGAAGCTAACGAATCCGAAAACATTTCCTCCTTTGTCTCTTTTCCTAGCTATGTAAACTCCGGCAACCCTACCGTATTCGCCGAAAGCCTCTTCGATCTCCTTTGATGAGCTTCTTTCTGGGAGGTTTGTGACAAAATATTTTGTCACCGGACCTCCGCTATGTCTCCTCCATGGAGCCCCCATCGGAGCATGACTCTGCCTTCTGTTGTCGTGGACTTCCTGCCTTCCATCCCCGCCGGGAGGTCTTCGAGAGAAACTCATAATGTTCCTTATCCCTAGGCACATGATCTTCAGCCACTTCTTAACTCATGTTTTATGGAGAAAATCCCGAAAATAAGTATTCCGACTTCATTATATCTATCCGCGTGGTCATTTCATGACGTGACATTTTCATGAAAATAACCATTATCTACCTTTAATTACTTATTGGACTTTTACCCATGAAAATTCATGTATAGCTTCACGTATGTATTAAAAAATGAAAGTTATATTCGAGTGTAGATTGAGAAAAGGCTTTTGGGTGGATATGAAAACTGGAAATTAGAATCGTGTATAGATTCACTCACATAAGGCTTTTGGATGGATGTGAGTTGATGTACTTGAAACCTTTTTTAATTTAAAAGTAAATTCGCGTAACATAGTGTTTTATTATGGGCAGACGGAAAAATATTATTTTTATGAATACAAAAGTAAAAAATATACGTGACTATAAAATCGCGTTAGTCATGACTATATGTGTGAAATTGTTCTAGTATGACCACACAAAAATATACGGAAAAATGTATTATGCTTTGGCTTTTTTGAGTTATGCTTTCCATGTTTATAACAGATATACATTAGTTCTTTGGAAGATCTATGCTTGTAATCCGCTTATCGTCAAGTATTTGCTACAGGAATTTGAACCAAAACTACTTGACAGGCTCCTTGTCACGTTCCATTGGCAATTTAACTCGGATGCAGTGGATGTAAGCTGTCCTTTTTTTGGATAAATCTGACATATTTTAAGAATAATATAACATTTATGATGATGAATTTGAATTTTCTTTAGGACTTTTGGCGCCAATGCATTATCAGGGGTGGTTCCAGCGGAGCTAGGGCGGCTTACCGATCTTAGATCGCTGTATGTTGTTTTCTATTTTATTTGTCTTCTTTTTGTCTAAGAAGAATTTTCCTCTGTTTGATTATTCGTTGATTGAAAAACAATTGTATATTTTATACTGCAGGGCATTTGACACAAACAATTTCAGTGGTTCTTTGCCACCTGAATTTGGAAATTTGAGAAGATTACAACACCTGTAAGAACATTCATGATTGTGTTCTTTTAAACAGTTATCTAATTAAATTACATTGTTGGCACCTATGTTCATTTATTGATTGAGTGCTTGTGTATTTTCTCGTGTACACCTTGTATTAGTCTTTTTTTTTCTTGGTTAGCATTGAGATATTGTTGTTAAGGGGTTGATTGTGAAGTTTTTCAGGAGAAATTGAGGGTGACATGTATCTCGAATAAGATAAATTATGGGAGGTTGAGATGGTCTGAGCATGTAAGAGGAGACAAACGACGACTTCGGTAAGGATCGTGTAAACCCTCACAATGAAGGGGAGGAGAAGCAGAGGCAGACCCAAACTGACATGATATGAGCATATTAAGTAAGGTGGGCTAGACTTGAACCTCTTAGATAACATGATCAGGGATATGAGTTTTTGGAGACGCCAGATTAAGGTTATGGACTTTTAGAGGAGTGTATAGACCTGCCTTATATTTTTCACTAGGTCGTAGCTTTTTCTATATTTGTGTTTGCTTAGAATTGTTCTGGTGTATATACTTTTTTTGGAGGAATGTATAGGTACTTTCAAGGGGGTTTAGTGCTATGTTTTCTTGTCTTTTTGTTTTTTACATGCTGCTATTGTAGTTTTCTCACCATGTTAGGCTATCGGTATTTTACTACTATCATTATTAGTACTTTTGTATGGTTACTGTCTTGGTTCTCTTAGTCACATTTTATGTTATCTGGATTATTATATTATACACGTCGAAAAAGGTTCTTACAGCTGGGAATCTCACTAGGAGCAACCTCTGTAGCCTCTCGTTAAAGGAAAGGTTTGTCTCCATCCCCCCTCCCTAGGCCATACCAATAGCCCTGCAATGAGTGAGATTTTACTAGGTATTTTTGTTTGTTTGTTAGTTCTTAGATTAGTTTCTCTTGCTGTTGGGGAAGCGGGTTTAAACTAACTCATCGATTTACGCATCCTTCTACATTCAAACCAAATTATAAGGCTTTCAACTTCTGTTTTTTTAGCAATCTTAATAATGCTTTTACCTCTTGAATTCCTCTTTCAGTACCATCAATTAAATCTGATATCCTCTTCATATATGTTCATTTTGTCAGTTACATTGATAGTTCCGGAGTTGGCGGGGAAATACCTTCTACATTTGCTAATTTACAGAATTTGGTTACAGTGTAAGAGAGATCAGTTTTAATGATGTTTCAAAGTACTACTTCATCTATCCTATTAAAGTTGCAACACTTTCTTTTAACTAATCAAACAATCACACCAAGTCAAAATTTCAAATTTCAACAGACAGAAGGAGCACTAGATGTTCATTAGTCTATGTTATTTTTTCATTATTTGAATCATTTATTATGGATACCAACTCTTGTGTTATCAGAAGGGCTTCCGATAATGAATTCACAGGAAGAATACCGGAATTTATAGGGAATTGGACATTGTTACAATACTTGTAAGTTAACCTCTATGCCTATTCAAGGTATTTTGTATGAGATGAAATTCTATAACTGTTTTCATGCTTGATGTCCTTCTAGGAAGTTTGAGGGGAACTCGTTTGATGGTTCAATACCTGATTCGTTTTCTAGGCTTACCTCTTTGCAGGAACTGTAAGTTTTTGTTAAAACTCTTTATTATCTTTCGTATCTATCGTGATATTGTAACTTAAATCTGTTATAATGTTACAGGGGGATAAGTGGTTTATCTAATGGAACTCTGGATTTTATCAAGGATTTGAAGTCCTTACGTGTTCTGTAAGAAAACATTTTGATCTTTATCAAGTCTGTTTTTTTAGCTCCTTTAAAAATCCTGAAGATAAAATATAAAGAGTTGCATTTCTTGCAGAGTTTTGAGGAATAACAGAATTTCTGGCACCATTCCAACTGACATCGGAGAATATCAAAATTTGACAACACTGTGAGTAATCTAAATTGAGGTTGAAGTTTCTAAAATATATAAATTTGGTGTCATCTCATTTCTCATTTACTAACATAGGTTTCTACTTGTCAGGGATTTGAGTTTCAACAATTTGAGTGGGGAGATTCCAAGAGATTTATTAAACTTCAGTCAACTCTCTTTCTTGTAATACACATATCCGCTGTCTATGATTAACTAGTTTTATACCCGTCCGGTGGCCGGGCGATTTGACGTACTTTTTAATATGGAAAAGTTGTATTATAACCTCTTCTCCTTCTCTTCAGGGGTTTTGTAGGTGGCAAATTTATAACATTCAAACTCAACAAAGGCCTTTTTGTAATACTTGTGCTCATCACCGTTTGTCATTTTCAAAATTGTAGTTAGCAACTCAGTTAAAGCCGGGCCATGAAAACTCCTATTTGCTTTCCCTCTTTATAGCCTAGCTCTTGTATTTTGTAGTAGTATTTTGTAATAGATTTCTTGTGTCAATGTAATTTATGTTACCATAAAACATAACTTATGTTGCCACAAGGCATTCTAAAACTACATGTCCAAGTCCGGGTTTTCCAAAATAATAAAATTAAAAATTTACTAAAATGTTCACATTAAAAAAACTTACTAATGGAAAACACCATAATTGTTTTATACTTGCTATTATGAAGAATATGTAATTCTTTACTCATTACTAACCTTTTTGCAGCAGCACCATTTTAAATATGACATCATGATCAGCATATAGAATATAATCCACATATTCAGGACCATATCTGGCTTCATTTTATAACTCTAAAAAATGCTACTTCAGAATTTACCATTAGTAGTGTTGGGAAGGATAATAAACCATTACATAATACAATACAAGATTAACATAACATCAATTATTGTGCTCTGCTCCAGACCTTCAACAGTGACTACGCTATTGCCTCTTATATAACCTGCACAAGAACGAAAACTATTTCAAATTATAATGGCTCGCTTAATTTACTTATAAAAGGGTCGATTACTGTCAAAGCTGAATGGGTGAAATTTAAAAAAAAAGTTAAAAAGTAAACGGGTCAAAAGTGTATGACACTAAACTGATGATAATCATAATAATAATAAACAACCTTTTTAAACAGAAGTGTTTAGGAACCAACACATACCTAAATTAATTGTTTTGACCCATTATATAAAACCCACCCATTTTTTTGGAACCAGAGACTTACCACCATGCCTATTTCATTCTTCACTTCACCATTCACTTCCACTGTGTTGATGATGACTATGTTCATGAACTGATAAAAAAATAGCAAAGATGTTGATTAATATGAAATTAGCAAAAATGCTACAATGAAGCACATAGAACGTATGGTAGATTGTTCTGTCAAATTCACCAATTAAGGTGAATAGTTGTAACAGGTCAAAGCCATGTAATTACTAAATATAATAGTTGAGACAGTATGGTGACCATTTACAAACACAGAGAAACCTTTTAATCACTCTTCTATTAGAGAAAAAGTTAGATTATTATCATAAGCAATCTGTAAGCATGTTTAACACAATAATTCATATTAAAACAAAAAAAAGAGTGTGGGCTACACCAAACTCGCCAATTTTACACCTCTACATTCGGTCAAGTAAGCATAAGGCAATAATTAGGAAGGATATATATTCACACTACACAACATAAACCTCTTCTTGCTTCTAGGTAATACCTACCGAACAAAAAAGAAGAGTTTCACCTGCACAAAGTCTTTTAGAGCTCACAAACACGCTCCAAACAACGGTCAGCAAGTGCCTCTTTGGTTGCCCTGAAATCAAAGATAAGCAACAACTTTTTATATAATTAAGTGCAACCCCCAATGGTTATTGTCTTCTGAAATATGATTCTTACAAAAATTAACCATGGTGATCTAAGAAGCCTGAACACCATAAAATTACTTAAATGTTAATAGAATACCCATTGACTTGATTCTCTCACATTCAACAATTTACCTCTCAATGGAAACACACCATAATAACATAAATTGTAGTCATATTTAACAAAGTAACTATCTATTAAGAATTTCAATAAAACAAAACATGTTTCGGGTCAACCTATTTCGACAAGAAATTTTACCCATTTTAACTTGGTACACAATGTCAGCAAGGTTAAAAAAGGAAACAAACCTGCATATCTTCTTCAACTTTAATTAATTTAATAGATTCTTCAATTTGTAGTTTCCAATGGAACACTGCAATTGAAATACTAATGAGTGTGATGCAGAAGCAAGTGCATCAATGACTGCCAGTTCATCATCATTGGTTTTCTTAAGAAGCAAGTTGCCATCTTCAATATAAAAATAAGAGTACTTGTTATTGTTAAAACTTAAAAACTCATGTTATACCTGGAGCTTTTGCAATACACAAAACTGAGGATGTTACAGGCGGTGGGTGGGGGAAGCGCCACTGGTGGTGGTGGTGATGATGTTGAGGTTGAATGTGGTGCTGATTCTAAGTTCCACCTGAAAGCGTAACTCACAAACGAAATCATAAGCCAATTTACATTCCGGTGGTCCAGCACCGAACAATATAATAAATCTACAATTTTCCCAAATAAATAAGTAAAATGATATAATTACAAAAACATGCCAACATGTACGTTCGGTTGAACAACAACTATCTTAAACAAAACATTTAATTCCTTCTTTCTTCCTCTTTCTTTTTCTGTCAAATTGAAGGCAAATTCAATCAACATTCAATAAAAAACAACTAATCCTTGTAAAATCAATACAACCACATGAAATCCAAAAAAAATTACCTGAATTGTAGCTTGTGTCCTGCTAAACCGAGATGAATCTGGTGAATTTTGTCGCTATAAAACAAACAGAGATGATGGTGACGATGGAATCAGTGATGGAGGAATGATTATGGAATAAGTGAAGCTCATTCATATAATCGAGGATTATGAAATCAATCGCTACTTCAAATCGATCAATGGCTACAAAACACACCTGAGTTACCCGAACCCTAAAAGACCGAGACCCAAATTCACAATACTGGAGCAAATGCTCAAGAGCTTCGAATATATACCAAAAATTCAAGGACCGTAAGAGAAATTCAAGAGGGGCGAAACTCAATGGTTTGGTTCTCTCTCTGCGTTGAATTGATGCTTTCGGCCTGTTTGTTCATTGGGATTTTGGAGTTCATTGGGATTTTGGAGCTGATGATGGCGATGGCAGTTTGCAAGAAAAACAAAACAATAATAATAAATGGTGCGTGGAGGAGGATGAGGGAAGTGATGAAGAAGAGGGGGTTCGATAGGGTTTCAAGGAGATGTAAAGGAAGACGGTTTCAATTTGGAGGCGACGTGGGAGGAAAGATGGGAGGAACCAACCGCTTCAAAAGTGACGGTTTGAATTAAGACGGCTGAGATTAAAAGGACGTGGGTTTTGACGGTGGGGATGAAACCAAAATCAGTTAATTTATCCTCCGTCAATAACATAGAGCAATAATATATCTCATGCAGTTATGACAATAATTATCAATTTTGGAGTTAAATAACTAGGGATGGATTTTGACCTTCTAAATTCGGATGTAACGATTCTCAGGTTTCTTGGAAACAATAGCTTAAATGGTATCCTTCCAGACGTAAAGAGCACAACTCTTCGTAATCTGTAAGTGAATTCTGTATTTTACAGAATTTAAAAAGGTTTCTTAGTTTACGTTTTTAATTTATAGTTGAGTTTATAAGGGAAAATGTTTTTTCTCTAAGTTTTGTACAATTTTCTTAATGCAGTGATTTTTCATACAATGAACTATCTGGGACACTTCCTTCTTGGGTCAGTGAGCCAAACTTACAAATGTAAGTGTATGATTTTGAATTTATGCTTGTCTTTAAGAAACAGTGTTTGGTTAAATTTGTTTTCTGTTAAAAAGTGACGAACATGGTGCTATGTGCAGTAACTTAGTTGTAAACAACTTCACATTAGGAGATTCAGAAAACAGGTATTCATGTTTTTTCTTATGCGTAATGCGTTTATAAATCATTGGTAACTGCTAGTGCCTTGTGTCTTTAGTGGTTTGCCATCAGGATTGAATTGTCTCCAAAGGAATTTCCCTTGTGGGCGTGGGTCGCCAAGATGTAAGCAAGATCATGAAAAATTCCCAGGGACATAGTTCCTGTTATTAAATATTATTATCATGACTTTGATTTGTGGAGTACCCTTTTCGTGTTGGTTTTTACAGATAGTCGCATTGGAATCAATTGTGGTGGTTCTGAAATCACATCCTCTAATCAAATAGTTCATGAACTAGACAATGAAACTCTTGGAGCAGCAACGTATTATGTGACTTCTGAAAGGAGGTGGGGAGTCAGCAATGTTGGACAAAGGGAAAATCCTGCATATATAGCCTCTCTTTCACGTCAGTTCAACACTTTAGATTCAGCACTGTTTCAGACAGCACGAATCTCTGCTGGATCGCTAAGATACTATGGTTTGGGGCTGGAGAACGGTAACTACACTGTTAACCTCCAGTTTGCTGAATTACAGATAGAAGATGGACCCACCTGGAGAAGCCATGGAAGGCGTGTCTTTGACATTTATCTGCAGGTATGTTAATTAGAATTCATGACAAGTTTGAATTTAAAGTTTGTACTTTGACCTCAAAAGTCAAAAGTCAAACGGTACCCCCTTATTCGGGAACACATGGAATTTGCTCTTTGAGAAAATTATTTATGACCTTTCCCTGAAGTATTAATGGATGGGTTGATTTGGGTGGCTATTAATCTCAAACGGGTCAAACAGGTTAGATATAAAAAAATGCTATTAGCGATAAAGCAGATTGAAAGTTATCCAAAGTCTTTTTTTAGTGCATACAATCTCCTAAATTGTCTTATTCAAAGATTTAAAGTATCATCAGTATAATAGTGTTTTGTAATCTTAATTAAAGAATCAGTTAAGTAGTTATTAATAAAAAATGTATCAACCTGATCCGGCCCGACCCAGCCTGTTTTGACCCATATCAAAACTGACTTGTTAAGCAATCTGCCTGGCTCAGTCATCTTTCCACAGTATAGTGTTATTGTTTTGCCTAATTTCTATAGTTTCGTTCAGGGAAACCGCGTCTTTCAAGATTTCAATATAAAAAGGGAAACAGGAGGTGACTCCTTTAGTCCTGTTTCGAGGGAAGCAATGGTTCAGGTTTCAAATAACTACCTTGAGATACATTTATTCTGGTCTGGAAAAGGGACTTGCTGTGTACCTACTCAAGGGACTTTTGGACCTCTTATTTCAGCAATCAGTGCCACCCCAAGTACTAAAGTTCTTTCTTAAAATTGGTTGCTTAACTTTGAGTTCTTAATACTGGACAGCTACAAACCCTTACTTATTTTTGTACAGATTTCCTCCCCAGTGTGAGCAACACTCCACCCTCCACAAAGAAGAAGAACAAGACCGGTTTAATTGTTGGAATTTTGGTTCCTATTGCAGTTGTTAGCTTTTTGGCATTATTAGCCCTATATATATTTCATCAGCGGAGGAAAAAGCAGGATACATCTGACAATTACGAAGGTAGTTTTTCTGGATCTTTGTTTATGATATAGAAGAACAATGGTTTTCATTTGCACATATATATATATATATATATATATATATATATATATGTATATCATATAGTTTTTGTGTAATCTGTTTGACACATTAATTGCATACAAAAAAAGTATTGTCTTCGGATGAAAAGTGACGTGGGTCAACACAACCTGACCAGAATCCATTTCAACCCTACGGCGCGTCAAGGAAGGCACCGTCATAAAGGAAGATGACGCGCATAAATTACTAGTCTTGACCTACAGATTTTGCTATGTGTACTTACATGCTTTTGCTTATTTGCAGACTTTTTGGGAATTGACGCCAGACCATATCCCTTTAGTTATGGAGACCTAAGAGATGCAACAGATGATTTTAGTCCTGCAAATAAGCTTGGCGAGGGAGGTTTTGGACCTGTTTATAAGGTTATTTGTACTTTCCATCAACAATCCATTTTTTGCTTCATAAACTGAAAACTTAACCATGATTAGTTCTTAATTTCCTTTTGATGGAAACAGGGAACACTTGAGGATGGGAGAGTAATAGCTGTTAAACAACTCTCCGCAGCCTCCCACCAAGGCAAGGCTCAGTTTATTGCTGAAATTGCAACAATATCCGCTGTCCAACACCGCAACCTTGTTAAATTATGTGGATGCTGCATTGAAGGAGACAAACGACTTCTTGTTTATGAGTATCTTGAGAACAAGAGTCTTGATCAAGCATTATTTGGTAAGAGATGTCACATTACATTCATCATAACTACAGTTTCTGGACATGAATTGTAGAGTATAAAACTATAATGTTGCGTTTGGGATCAATGATGTAGGAGACAACAAGTTATCTCTTAATTGGGCCACCCGGTTTGAAATATGTCTGGGGATAGCACGCGGTCTTGCATATCTTCATGAGGAATCTCGAATACGGATTATACACCGAGATGTTAAAGCTAGTAATGTTTTACTTGATTCTGAACTTAACCCTAAGATCTCAGATTTTGGTTTGGCCAAACTTTATGATGACAAGAAAACACACATGAGTACTCGTGTTGCAGGCACAATGTAAGATTATATATAATGTATTTTCTGTTTGAGTATATATATATATATAGGGGAGGGTTTCAGAGAAAACCACAAGTTAGGCGAAAACCAAGAAAGCCACTAAAAAACCAATTTTACCCAATCATATAATAATTTTTATTTTTTGTTTTAGTTTATTTTTATTTATTTATAAGAGTATCAATGAAATATTAAACATTTTTACCAAAAAACATTTTTACACATAGTGTTACGTATACGTAAACATAAAACAAAAAAATTGTGGTTACGTATACGTAAATAAAAAAAAATTGTTTTTGGATACGTATACGTAAATAAAAAAAATGCCTAAAATGATGTGGTTTTCTTGGTTTTCGCCTAACTTTGTGGTTTTCTCTTGATCTTTCCCCTATATATATATATATATATATATATGAGTTCACTTTCTTGAATTTGTTATGATAAATGTATTTTGTAGTGGGTATTTGGCACCAGAGTATGCAATGCGCGGACACCTTACAGAAAAAGCTGATGTGTTTAGCTTTGGAGTTGTAGCTTTAGAGATTATTAGTGGGAGGTCTAATTCTGATTCAACTTTGGAACATGAGAAAATATATCTTCTTGAATGGGTATCTTTCATCATCTTCTACTTCATTATTCCTTATAAATTGTTTAATTTTAGAATATTTATATTAACAGTTCCGTCTGGTTCCTTTGGTATGATTTTAGGCATGGAACCTACATGAAGCTAATAGTGAACTTGAGTTGGTTGATGAAGAATTGTCTGAACTTGATGAGAATGAAGTAAAAAGAGTGACGAGAATCGCCCTTTTTTGCACCCAAACCTCACCGATGAAAAGACCATCAATGTCCCGAGTGGTGGTAATGCTTTCAGGAGACATGGAAGCAAGCGATGTTATTACTCGCCCAGGGTATTTGACTGGTTTTAGTTTTGAAGATGCTACAACCTTTAACAGTACAAGTCACCCCACTGTTTCACCAAGCTCACCTGGTTATGCTACCAGACCTAGAGGTGGGCAAAAAAACCGGTTTCAAACCGGGTCCCCGGTACCCGACCCGAACCGGGTTCACAAACAAACCGGTTTCACCCAACCCGATCCGAAACCCGATCCAAACTCGTAGGTGTGTAACCAGTTTTTAAAAAAATTTTGGATACCGGTTCTTAACCCGACCCGAACCGGTTTCACCCTCAAACCGGTTTCGGGCCCGACCCGGTTCTCAAACCGGTTTCAAACCGGTTCGAACCGTTGTAAATTTCGATTTTAACGGTTTTATAGCCGTTGGAACGGCTATATGACCGTTTTTTTTTGGTTTTTTTTGTATTTTGGAGCCCCTACAACTTGTATAAATAGGTGTGGGTTGTATTGGTTCAACCACACAATTCCAAAACGCTCTCATTTCTCAAAAACGCTCTTATTTCTCAAAAACGCTCACGCTCGAAAGTCGAAACTCCCAAAATGGCAAACGAATCTCAACAATCTAATATTGTTGGTGCTTCTCAAAGTGTTAGTGCTCCCACGGTTGTGCGGGTTATTCCTACAACAAGGAATCCCAATGTTTGGCAACATTTCGATTTATGCGAAATGTCGAATGGTGGTCATAAGGCTCGATGCAAGTTGTGCGTGCATTTTTTTGGAAAAGACGCAAACACAACTTTGAAGAATAACATTGAAAAAAACTATTGTTCGGTTATAAAGTCTCAAGCTTCGCAAGGTCAACCAAGTATGACAAACGAAGGTAATATTTTTGCGTATAATGTTTACTTGGTTCGGGAGAGGATGACGCATTTTGTGATTCAAGAGAGTCTACCTTTCAAACACTTTGACAACGAGCGTTTGACTCGGCTTATTCAACAAACGCTCCAACCTCGCTACACTCATGTAAGTCGTGCTACTCTTAGAAGAGATTGTATAAATATGTGGAAAAAAGCTAAAGTAGAAATAATAAATGAATTTGAAAATTTAAAAACCGGTATTAGTTTAACTTGTAATGTTTGGTCGGCTCCCCACAATTTGCCGGATTCTTACATTTGCGTTACCGCTCATTGGATAAATCTGGAAAATTGGAAAATGATGAAACGTACTATTGCGTTCGATATTTTTGCATACCCCCACACCGGTGACAATTTATTTTATATTTTAAACAAAGTTATAAGAACTTTTAAAATAGAAACAAAAGTTTTTTCAATATCGTTTGATAACGCCTCGAATAATACCGTCGCGGTAAACCAACTTATTTTAAAATATAACCCGATTTGTAATGGTATTTTTTTCCATAGCCGATGTGTTGCACATATTATTAATTTAGTTGTGCAAGATGGTCTTAAACACATTGACGATGTTAGAAATCAATTTAAACAAATGTTGCGTGACATTTTTCATACAAGTCAAAGAAGATATCATCGATATATAAAATTTTGTAAAGACGGTGAAACCGAATGTTTAGGTCCAAATTGGGACGTTTCAACACGTTGGAACTCAACGTGTAACATGTTCGAAAAAGCCATTCAACAAAAACGAAGTTTGCAAATGTTTCATGCCCAACTAGCAAGGCAAAATAAAGTAACAAAATTTCTGACAGCGGATTGGGGTATCATTGAAGGTGTAGCCGATATGTTCCATATTTTTAAAACCGCTACAACCTATTTATCGGGAGTTTACTATCCCACAAGTCCTTTGGTTTTAAATCAACTTTTTTTAATGGTCGAAAAATTAAACGAATATTCCATGCGAGGCGGCGTATTTAAAGAAATGATACTGCCAATGAAAGAGAAATTTAAAAAATATTTTAAAGAAATGCCTCCGATTATTACTTGCGCCGCCGCCTTAAACCCGTGCTTAAATGTTTCTGGTGTTGAAACTTTAATTGAAAAAATAATTTACGGTTTGGATTTATACGAAGAAGACGTATTTTTAACGGATAGAGCAAAAACTATTTTTACACAAAATTTGTCTACTTTATTTACTGTTTATGTTGAAAAATATGGTACAACATCTACCGTTCATGAGCAATTTAGAAACGCTCCATCAAGTGCAAGTACTAGTCGGAGTTCAATGTTAAACTTATTTAATACTATACTTAATGAAAATAGTAAACGTCAACGGGGTAATACCCCAAGTAGCGAATTAGGTAGATATATCGGTTCGGATTTTTTAACCGGTATGAATACTCATGATTTTGAGACATTTGATATCTTGGCTTGGTGGAAAGGGAAGGAAAACCAATTTCCCGTCCTATCCGCTATGGCCCGTGATCTACTAACCGTCCAAGCTTCTACGGTAGCTTCGGAATCTGCTTTTTTTGTTAGTGGCAGGGTTGTTTCTTTACGAAGAACAAGACTAACTCCGCCATCGGTGGAAACGTGCATTTGCTTAAAAGATTACTTGGACGCGGCGGAAAGAATACAACATATATCTTCCCTTGAAGGCGAACTCGAAGTCGAGGGAGAGATATACGAGGACGAGGTGGAAGGAGGATTGATTGAAGCAATCGGCGAAGACCTCCTACGAGGGAGTTCGGGATCCGACTAGTACCGACTACCCGGATTTTCAATATATCCACGAAGAAGACTTTTATATTTAATGTATTTTTAATTTGTAAACTTTTAATTATTTGTTTTGTAATTTCTAAACTTTATCTTGTATGTTTTGTAATTTTTAAGTTAAGTTAATATCTTTAACGGTTAATTTTTTAAAAAATTAACGGTTTTTTTTTAAAAAAAAATCCGGGTAAACCGGTTTTGGACCCGAACCGGTTTAGTAGCCAACCCGGTTTCAACCCGGTCCGATCCGGTTTGGTAGGGTTGGGTTCGATGATCCTTCTAGAAATTCACGAACCCAGGTAAATCCTCGGGGAATACTTCTAGAAATTCACGAACGATGGGAATATCATCAATCTTCTTCTCTTTTGATGGCTGCTCAGCAAAGAGAGCCAAATTAGCGGTATGCCCTTTTCGGAGGCATTTCTATGCTTTCATAAAAGATATGATGCCCATGACTGCACCAACCTTTTCGCCCTGAACGGAAAGGGTTTCTCCACTCGGGAGAGGAATGCGAACAATTTTCTCATGACAGATGATTTCAGCTTGGTTTTTAGATAACCAATCCATGCCGACAATTACATCAAAACTACCAAGTGTGACCGGCATAAGGTCGATATCAAGTACATGGCTAGCTAGCTCAAGCTTACAACCCTTAAGAATGTGGGTTGCTTCAATTTTTAGCCATCAGCTATCTCTATTATATACTTAGCTTCTAACAGAGTTGGAGTTCCTTTTATCATATCACTAAGCTTCTTATATATAAAACTCCTATCAGCACCGGTGTCAAAAAGGACAGAAGCAAAGTAATTATTTAAGAGACATTTACCGGTGACCACATTATGATCATAACGAGCTTCTACAGATCCTAGCACGAAGGCTCACCCCTTCGCACCATTCCCTCCGTTATTGCCGTTGTTGCTGTTATTCTGATTAGGGTTATGGTTTCCATTACCTCCCCTCTTTAATTGAGGACAATTCTTTCGAAAATGTCCTTCCTTCCCACACTCGAAACAACCCTTTGTAAACCCAGGCTGTTGAAAAGGCTGCTTGGCTTGCAACTCACCCCTACAATCTTTGGCAGCAAGACCTATTTTGCCACACCGCTGACAACGGTTGCAAACCCCGAAGTGATGGAAGTTGCACTTGTTACACTTAAGAGATTTTCCCGTATAACCACCCTGATGTTGACTTGAAGAGGTCGTTTGGTTAAAGTTCTTAGCAGGTTCAAACTTTCGCTGCTACTGTTGCTGCTGAGGTTGGTTGGGCTGAGGTCCTTTGGGGCTCGAGTGAGAGTTGGAGTGGTGATTAAACTTGCGTTTATGATTGTCGGTGGATTTAGAGACTGAACCCCTCGGAGGTAAAGTCCCTTGAGTCACCGCCTGATCGGTTAGCTGGTGGGCTAGGCGGATCGTCTGCTGGATGGTAGTAGAGTTGGACGAAGTAACCATACTTTGAATTTGAGGCACTAGACCTCCGATATACAGCTCTATCCTCTTGTAGTCCGGAGTCACCATATGTGAGCACATGGTAGCAAGCTCATGTGAGCGAGTGGTATACAGTTCAATTTCAGAACCTTCCATTTTCAGGTTCCAGAACTCTCCTTCCAATTTCTGAATTTCATCCCGATGACAGTACTCCTCATTCATCATCGTCTTAAACTCCTCCCACGAAAGTCCATTTGTCATGGCCAGACCCAACATCTGGACCTGAGCGTTCCACCACGTGAGAGCCGGACCCTCCAAAGTTCCAGCGGCGAACTTGACCTGATTGGCCACTTTGCAGTTGCACATGGCAATCACCGATTCTACTTTTTCGAACAATCGGAGTAGTCCGACAGCTCCTTCGGCTCCACTAAAAGAGTGGGGTTTACAGTCCATAAATGTTTTGAAGGTGTACGGTGGTTGCTGATTCTGCTGACTTGGATTTAGAAACATAATATAGGTTCAATGTTATAAGGCTTAGGAAAGGCGCTTTGAGAGATGAATTGACCTCACTAGTTAATAGCTAAAGCATTTACCTGCAGCATTCTGTGCTGCCAGCTCAGCTGCTGTCATGTTGATGTTACCTCGGCCACCAGCACGACCTCTTCCCTACATGATTATTCACATTCACAAATACAAAATAATGAGAAATATATCACATATTAAACATTATTTATGTACAAGTAAGGAAATACAACATCTAATATTTTGAAAATTAAATAAATTGTAAGGTTACAAAATAAATAACTCAAACATTAAACTTCTCATGCTTTTATTAAATGGGAACAACCTTACCCATTTAGGTTTGAAAAGAGAAATAACATAAGCGAAGCATGAATGAAAACGAAAGATAGGATAGAAAGATCATCAAACATCCTCATTATCGGAGGAAACGTATGATTGTGCATCGTCGATCTCCACCGGTTCCTCCTCGGGTGGCTCCTCCTCTACCGGCTCCTCCTCGTCATCCGAAAGTGGAATGTCTTCTGGAAATAAGGCTGCTTGCAGTTGGGCTTCTGTGAGGCCCCAAACCCGGGAGGCCCCACTTGTTGGGTTTACTCATTCACAAACAGTTCTTAAACATGAATATCAAATAACGCAGCGGAAATTTTCATTTAAACATAACTTAATCGTTATTCATACATGCGGAAGCGTAAACATAATTACATCATAATTAAACATAACGGGATGCCAGTCTTCATGATTATCCGGGTAACTCTTCTCGCGTGCCAAGCATCACTGTCCATCCTCATAATCTGCCTTAACCTGAATGTGTACACTTAAAAACGTCAGCTACGCTGGTGAGTTCTAGTTTTCGTTCGTTTTAAAAAATGGTTCATCATTCAAACATTCATTAGGGTTTAACATTCGTATAAGAAAACAGGGCCTTTCATTCGTAAACCTTCGCACATTTAAACACAATCATTTGTTTAAATCATTAACATTCATTTAAGTCATACAATATTATCTAAAATCTGTATCGTTACGCGTCTCTATGTCCCCGTAGGAACTTTTAATGTTGTGGGCAACCGTTACGTATCGCCGTCATTGCCACAACCACACACTACGTAGGGTCAACCGTTACGTATCGCCTTCATTGCCCAACCCTTCAATGCGTGGGGTCAACCGTTACGTATCGCCGTCATTGCCCAACACGCATCTTTCCTTTGGAAATCAACCGTTACGTATCGCCGTCATTGATTTCCCATTACCTCGTTCGTTAGGATGATCGTCATCACCCGAGTAACCGTCGTTACTCCCTTACCAGTTGTACAACATCAAAACCATTGACATGCCACAGAGACAATGCCCCTGTTGTTCTTGTGGTAACTATGGCTCACTGTCCATAATTTACCACAAGGCTGGGAATCACATTCCCAGACTTCATTCGTCAATTCCATTCATTCGACAGATTAGATTTGTAATGACTTCTTTAAAACATTTGCCCCTTTTTGTTTTCTTTTCATAAAACCTTTCCTTCACTTTCAAAACCCTTTACCTTTTCATTAAACCATTTCTTTATAACATTCGTTCGTAAACATTTCGTTCATAAACTTTCTTTCCATAAACCCTTCGTTCCAAATCATTTCCTTTCGTAAACGTAGTTTCATAAATATCATTTTATAAAACAACATTTCATACGTGTACACACCAGCCCGAAAACATTATATAAAAACATTTAAAAGAGGGCTTCTAGAACTCACCTTATATGCTAGTCTCGGTTGTCCTAATCAAGGTCCAACGACTTCACGTACGATCTGAATTGAGTAGTTACATACACATCAGACCATTACCGACTCTAACGGTTTAACCATTCTAAACATACTAATCTCTACTCAACAGCCTGATGTCTGCGCACATAGCAAGTGCGCAGACCCTGCTGCCTGCGCACTTAGCAAGTGCGCAGACTCTGCCTCCTGCGCACTTAGCAAGTGCGCAGGTCCCTTCTCCTGCGCATTTAGCAAGTGCGCAGGACCTGCTCCGTGCGCACTTAACAAGTGCGCAGGACCTGCTCCGTGCGCACTTAACAAGTACGCACGACCTGTTCTTCGTGAAAAACACTAACTTTCGCATTCGGTCAGATCATGTCAAGATCCCGAACCCCTTTGCATTCAAAACGTTCGTTTTCCATTGTAGATACTAAACCTAAGCTTATTCTTAAGTTTCATCCGCAAGAACGTCCGATTTTCACCCAAAACCCGAAAACCCAAAAACGAACAAAAACTCAGATTTAGGTCGGATCGTTACCTGAATCGAGCTTCTGATCCGGAGGTTTCCTTCACGAGACAAGAGACACGTTCTGGTGCAATCTTGTGCGATTCCGACACTTTCTCTCTCTACGGTTTTCTCTCTCTAGAATGTCAAAGAGCAGAAGAATGAGTGCCTTGGACTATTTATAGGGGAGAACTCCCCAAGCCCGGTTCGCGACTGACCCGGCTCGACTTCGGCCCGCTTGAACTCGTTAACTTTATTTTTCGTCATTTTGGGATGTTACAAGTCTACCCCCCTTATAATAGGTTTCGTCCCCGAAACCTATCACAAGTTAAATAATTGAGGGTAAGACTCCCTCATTTCCGCCTCCGTTTCCCATGTAGCCTCTGATCCCTTTCGGTGCCTCCATTGGAATTTAACCAATTGGATCACTTTGTTACGCAAACGCTTCTCCTTTCGGTCTAAGATAGCCACGGGTTCTTCGATGTAATTAAGGCTGTTGTCGACCTCGATGTCAGTAAGTGGTACGTGAGCCGATTCATCCGCCAAACACTTTCGCAAGTGTGATACATGGAAGGTAGGATGAATCCCACTTAACTCATCAGGCAACTCCAACCGATATGCGACTTCACCAACCCGTGCCATTATCCTGAATGGTCCGACAAACCTCGGACTTAACTTTCCTCTCTTTCTGAATCGTATGATTCCCTTCCAGGGCGACACTTTCAACATTACTCTGTCCCCAACATCAAACTCGATAGGCCTTCGTCGTCTATCCGCATAGAACTTCTGACGATCTTGTGCGGCCTTCATTCGTGCTTTAATCTGATCAAACCTTTCCGACATTTCTTTTACGACTTCCAGACTTCCTAACTCTTTCTGTCCAATTTCACCCCAACAAACCGGGGTCCTACATCTTCTCCCATGCAACATTTCGTAAGGCGGCATGCCTATCGTCGTATGATGACTATTGTTGTAGGAGAATTCGGTTAACGGCAGATGACTGTCCCAACTGCCACCGAAGTCAATAATACAAGCACGGAGCATATCCTCCAAAGTCTGAATGGTCCTTTCGGACTGACCATCCGTTTGCGGGTGGTATGCTGTGCTGATATTAAGCCTCGTGCCCATCGCCTCGTGAAATCTTTTCCAGAACCTCGATGTGAATCGTGTGTCCCGGTCAGATACGATCGTCAAAGGCATCCCATGCCGTGCTACTACTTCGTTGATAAACACTTCTGCTAACCTTTCCGACGAGAACGCCTCGCGAATAGGTAGGAAATGAGCACTCTTCGTTAATCGGTCCACAATTACCCAAATGGCGTCATGACCTTTAGCTGTGCGAGGTAGCTTAGTTATGAAGTCCAAGGTAATGTGTTCCCATTTCCATTCCGGTATATCAAGTGGTTGAATCTTTCCATACGGTTTCTGGTGCTCGGCCTTTACTTGCGAGCAAGTCAAGCACTTGCTTACATACTTCGTCACATCACAATTCATTCCAGGCCACCAGTAGTCTTTCTTCAGGTCTTGGTACATTTTGTTGGTACCAGGATGGATAGAGTAACGAGACTTATGAGCCTCATCCAAGATTTTGGTTCTAAGCTCGCCACCCATAGGTATCCATACCCGTCCATAACGTGTTCTAACACCAAGGGTGTTATATTCCAACTTGTCCTGTTGGCCCACCATCCTTTCTCCCTTTATATTTTCTTCCTTCAAAGCTTCATCTTGAGCTCTTTCGATTTCTCTCATCACATCCGATGTTACCACCAACTGGCAAGCTTTCACTCTAATAGGAGTAGGCATATCCTTTCGGCTTAGAGCGTCAGCCACCACGTTTGCCTTTCCAGGGTGGTACATTATTTCACAGTCATAGTCCTTCAGGAGTTCCAACCATCTCCTCTGCCTCATGTTAAGCTCCTTTTGTTCGAAGAAGTACTTCAAACTTTTGTGGTCGGAGTAAATAGTAAACTTTACCCCGTACATGTAGTGCCTCCAGATTTTCAATGCAAATACGACAGCAGCAAGTTCCAAATCGTGAGTCGGATAGTTGACTTCGTGAACTTTCAACTGCCGCGACGCATATGCAATCACTCTACCGCGTTGCATCAACACACACCCTAACCCCTGACCCGACGCGTCAGAGTATACCACCAGGTCTTCACTGCCCTCGGGAAGGGTCAAGACTGGAGCTTGTGTTAGCTTCTCTTTCAATTCCTTAAACGCCTCATCCTGGGTCGAACCCCATTCGTACTTTACTTCTTTCCGAGTCAACTTTGTCAATGGCGAAGCTATTTTCAAGAAATCCTGGATGAATCTCCGATAGTAGCCCGCCAATCCCAAGAAACTGCGGATTTCAGTTGGCGTCTTAGGAATGTCCCATTCACTTACCGTTACTATCTTTGCTGGGTCAACCATAATGCCGTTCGGGCCAATGACGTGACCTAGGAATTGGACTTCCCTAAGCCAGAACGCACATTTGGAGAACTTAGCATACAACCTCTCCTTCTTCAGAACTTCCAATACTTCCTTCAAGTGACACGCGTGATCACCCTCATTCTTGGAGTAGATAAGGATGTCATCGATGAACACTATTACCGATCGATCCAGCATCGGTCGACACACCCTATTCGTTAAATCCATGAACGCTGCGGGGGCGTTCGTCAATCCGAAAGACATTACGCGGAACTCGAAATGTCCATAACGCGTGCGAAATGCAGTTTTCGGTATGTCTTCTTCCCTTACCTTCAACTGATGGTACCCGGACCGAAGGTCGATTTTCGAAAACCAACTTGCGCCTTGCAACTGGTCGAACAGGTCATCGATCCTTGGTAAAGGGTACTTGTTCTTCATCGTTCGTTTATTCAACTCGCGATAATCGATACACATTCTCATCGAACCATCTTTCTTCTTTACAAACAACACCGGAGCACCCCAAGGCGAGATGCTCGGTTGGATAAATCCCTTCTCAAGTAACTCGTCTAGTTGGACCATAAGTTCCTTCATTTCCACTGGTGCTAGTCGATATGGAGCCTTAGCCACGGGCTGGGCATCTGGTACTAAGTCAATTCGGAACTCAATTTCTCTATCGTGTGGTATTCCAGGAAAATCCTCTGGAAACACCTCCGGGTACTCGCGTACCACGGGTACATCGTCTAGTTCCTTCACTTCCTTACACTTGTCAATCACGTACACCAGATAAGCCTCGCATCCGCGCCTCAAGTAATCCGCTGCCTTAATCATCGAGATGACGTTTGGCATCGGGGCGTCACGATCTCCAAAAACCTCGACTTTGCTACCATCCGGAGCCTTGAGTTGGATTATTTTTCGCTTA
This sequence comes from Smallanthus sonchifolius, assembly GCA_023525975.1. Lineage (NCBI taxonomy): Eukaryota > Viridiplantae > Streptophyta > Magnoliopsida > Asterales > Asteraceae > Smallanthus > Smallanthus sonchifolius. The sequence goes on along the minus strand of CM042046.1, from coordinate 9,843,513 downwards.
CATATGATTTGTGCTTCACTGGCAGTTAACCAATCCATACCCAACACAACATCGAACCCTCCCAAAACCATAACGAACAATCTGACAGGGAACCTATGACCTTCTATTTTCATCGTGGAGTTGTCAACTACATCGGTCACTCTCGCAGTTCTACCCTCAGCGGTCTCTACGCTAAAGGCCCTTTCTAGCTTACTCACAGCATACTTTACTCTTTTACAAAAAGTCGCAGATATAAAACTCTTACTGGCACCCGAATCAAATAACACAGAAACAAGAGTGTTGTCAAGGACGAATGTACTTGACGCCACGTCGGGATCCTTCCTAGCCTGATCCTGCGTCAGTGCATACGCACGAGTCTTTGCACGAGATCCCTCTCCCTTCTTTTCCGGGCCCTTTCCTTTCCCGGTTTCCCCCATTCTGGGCTTCGTACATTCTCGGCTCATATGGCCGAAATCCCCACAGTTGTAGCATTTGTAGCCTTGCGGGCATTCACGGGAGTAGTGCCCGGTCTTGCCACACTTAAAGCACAGGCTAGATCTCAGTCTGCATTCACCTACATGTTCCCTTCCACACTTCTTACAAACAGTCGGCTCATCCACCCGAGCCCTTTTATCACGAGCCCCAAACATCTTTCCCCCAGTTCGCTTGTTTGAGAAGCTCGGTCTCTTCTTTTGTTCTTCAACGGCAACAACATTCAGTGCCAGATCGTCAAATACCACGCCGCTTAGCTCTACTGCCGAATCATAGGTAGTAGGGGTGTTTGCCTTCACGTAGGTGCGGACCTGGTCCGGCAACCCTTGAATATAACAGGCAATCTTTCTCTCTTCAGTAGTGACAAGGTGTGGCACCAGACGTGCCAGTTCATTAAATCGGGTTGTGTATTGCCGGTGCGTCATGCTTCCGGCCTTCAACCCCAAAAATTCCCTCTCTACCTTCTCAATCTCGTTCCTTGGGCAGAAATTCTTGATTACCAAGGTTTTCAAGTCAGCGCACATCATCGCATCTACAATCTCGCTCCCTTTTGCCTGTCGTACACCTTCCCACCAATGGGATGCTTCCTCCCTCAAGGAGTTAGCAGCAAACTTCACTACTTGATTAGCTCGACACTCGCTCAGACGAATGGCAGCTTCCATACGGATCACCCAATCAAAAGTAGCCACCGCGTCCTTCTTCCCGGTCAGGATCGGCGGATCACATGCCTTAAAGGACTTATAATCACATCCGCGAGCAGGCGGTGTATTGTCAGTCTCATTATTTTGGGCACCAATTGCCACGCTAGACCTACCCGCCCCATTGACCTGCTTCAATGCTTCTGCCAACAGACCTGGCAGAGAAGCCTTCATCAGTTCTGTGAACTCTCGAGCTATAGCTGCTCTCACTTCGGGTTCAAAAGTGAAAGGTTGTTCTTCAACCTGTGTCTGCTCAGCTTCATGCACACTAACCGCCGGTTCAGTGTGAACACTTCCTTCTTCACTATACTCTTGGCGCGCAGGGATCCTGCCACGCCCACCATTTCGACCGCCGGTACGACCACCGGTACGGCCACCACGTCTTCCGTTTCCTCTCCTTGCCATTACGTTCTATAAGACAAGAAATCCAATGTCATCACGCTAGTTAACAAATAGAATTCAATAAGCACTGTAAGATGTTAATATACACTGGCCATCTGTAATTAACCATTACACTACCTTTCGATTTCTATTTGACCACCTTTGTGATTCCATCAGAACACAAGTCCTTACCTAACCCTTTCTAAGGCATACTATATACGTAAATATATATACTACCTTCATACCTGATGCTGTGGCTCGAGTTACCCGTACTGGCATCCGCTTTCGGTCCCATTCAAAGTTTAAGTTCAAACACTGGGAGTGTCCGAATCTCTCAAACTATTGCTCTGATACCAACTTGTGAGGCCCCAAACCCGGGAGGCCCCACTTGTTGGGTTTACTCATTCACAAACAGTTCTTAAACATGAATATCAAATAACGCAGCGGAAATTTTCATTTAAACATAACTTAATCGTTATTCATACATGCGGAAGCGTAAACATAATTACATCATAATTAAACATAACGGGATGCCAGTCTTCATGATTATCCGGGTAACTCTTCTCGCGTGCCAAGCATCACCGTCCATCCTCATAATCTGCCTTAACCTGAATGTGTACACTTAAAAACGTCAGCTACGCTGGTGAGTTCTAGTTTTCGTTCGTTTTAAAAAATGGTTCATCATTCAAACATTCATTAGGGTTTAACATTCGTATAAGAAAACAGGGCCTTTCATTCGTAGACCTTCGCACATTTAAACACAATCATTTGTTTAAATCATTAACATTCATTTAAGTCATACAATATTATCTAAAATCTGTATCGTTACGCGTCTCTATGTCCCCGTAGGAACTTTTAATGTTGTGGGCAACCGTTACGTATCGCCGTCATTGCCACAACCACACACTACGTAGGGTCAACCGTTACGTATCGCCGTCATTGCCCAACCCTTCAATGCGTGGGGTCAACCGTTACGTATCGCCGTCATTGCCCAACACGCATCTTTCCTTTGGAAATCAACCGTTACGTATCGCCGTCATTGATTTCCCATTACCTCGTTCGTTAGGATGATCGTCATCACCTGAGTAACCGTCGTTACTCCCTTACCAGTTGTACAACATCAAAACCATTGACATGCCACAGAGACAATGCCCCTGTTGTTCTTGTGGTAACTATGGCTCACTGTCCATAATTTACCACAAGGCTGGGAATCACATTCCCAGACTTCATTCGTCAATTCCATTCATTCGACAGATTAGATTTGTAATGACTTCTTTAAAACATTTGCCCCTTTTTGTTTTCTTTTCATAAAACCTTTCCTTCACTTTCAAAACCCTTTACCTTTTCATTAAACCATTTCTTTATAACATTCGTTCGTAAACATTTCGTTCATAAACTTTCTTTCCATAAACCCTTCGTTCCAAATCATTTCCTTTCGTAAACGTAGTTTCATAAATATCATTTTATAAAACAACATTTCATACGTGTACACACCAGCCCGAAAACATTATATAAAAACATTTAAAAGAGGGCTTCTAGAACTCACCTTATATGCTAGTCTCGGTTGTCCTAATCAAGGTCCAACGACTTCACGTACGATCTGAATTGAGTAGTTACATTCACATCAGACCATTACCGACTCTAACGGTTTAACCATTCTAAACATACTAATCTCTACTCAACAGCCTGATGTCTGCGCACATAGCAAGTGCGCAGACCCTGCTGCCTGCGCACTTAGCAAGTGCGCAGACTCTGCCTCCTGCGCACTTAGCAAGTGCGCAGGTCCCTCTTCCTGCGCACTTAGCAAGTGCGCAGGTCCCTTCTCCTGCGCACTTAGCAAGTGCGCAGGTCCCTTCTCCTGCGCACTTAGCAAGTGCGCAGGACCTGCTCCGTGCGCACTTAGCAAGTACGCACGACCTGTTCTTCGTGAAAAACACTAACTTTCGCATTCGGTCAGATCATGTCAAGATCCCGAACCCCTTTGCATTCAAAACGTTCGTTTTCCATTCTGGTGCAATCTTGTGCGATTCCGACACTTTCTCTCTCTACAATTTTCTCTCTCTAGAATGTCAAAGAGCAGAAGAATGAGTGCCTTGGACTATTTATAGAGGAGAACTCCCCAAGCCCGGTTCGCGACTGACCCGGCCCGACTTCGGCCCGCTTGAACTCGTTAACTTTATTTTTCGTCATTTTGGGATGTTACAGCTTCTAAGTGAGTCACTTTCTCTCGAAGTCCTTCAGTAGCATGGTCTGCTACTTGTAGCTGGGCTTCCAGGTTAGTCACTCTCTCCAGAATCCCTCCTACCTCATGGTCCAAGGTGTCCACCCTCGTCTCCAAATGTGTAACTCGATCTACCAAAACGTTATGGACCTGATCCGTTACTGCTAGTTCAGCAGTCATAAGCTCTATCCCTACCTTATTCTCCTCTATTTGTGACTCGCTGCAGAATGTCAGGTATCTCATCAGTAGCATCTTTCACAATGCTCAACTCCCTAGACATGTAAAATACAAAAGTTGTAAAAGCTTGTTCCATAGTACATGGCAAACTAGGTAAAGTAGATGATGAGGAAATGGAACCAAAGTAGGGTGATGGGACATTTCCTATTTCGATCCATCTTTGGATTATTTGCGGGTATGCATTCCAATTGCGAGAAGGGTTCGTTGCTTGCGCGCTACTCGGTTCACCCTGATCAACCGAATAGTCACTAAAACTAGTCCGGCGCCTTTTAAGCTCCGGGGATGGTAGGATCGGTGTATCATGTCCTGGTGCCTTAGGTGATGGTGGCAGGGTTGACGATATGTTCCTGTAACATAATATATAAGTGCCAAACATCCAAATGTTTATGACATGTAACTAATGTGTGAGGTTATAGTTTAGTATGCAATCCTAGTTCTCTGTAACCAATGGCTCTGATACCAATCTGTTACACCCCCAAATTCCACTAACGGAGTTTTACCGTTTGGGAGGTGACACACCAGGATATCAGTCATTAGTTATATTGAACGACTCTACATGGGACTCAAATGAAAATATCATAACAATCAGAGTTTAATGCGGAAGCGTAACGAAAAGTAAATGCGCAAAACACACGCGCCCAAAAAGAAAAGTCAAAAAGTCCAAACCAAACACAATTCAAAATAGTCCAAACACATTAATAAGATAACGATCAATAGAAGGATCCCATGCATGTCCTAATGTGCACCTGTGCCTTATCTTAGTGACCTGAGAAAACATGTAAGAAAAGATGTCAACACGAGGTTGGTGAGTTCACAGGTTTCAGTATATAAATAAACGTTTACCAGATTATTGATCATTGAATATGTATCTATAGGTAGCTAACATATGTTCATGTTTAATTTAAGCGCTCGCAACCGAAGCTGACTGTTTGTTTATTTGCCTCCTGCCAGGTCTCTCAACCCCGGCGATGTGAGTAGGCTAACATATCACCCGTTCGACCTCCAATCGAGTTAGCGCGACTAACACGGATGGGGCTTGTCAAACCCAGTGGTACTACTAAATATTACCTCGTTAAGATCCATATTAACGGTCCGATGTGTGATGAGGACTTTCAGTGATAGCGTGTTACGCTTAGCTTTAACATTGATAACACATGAATACAATATTCCAAAAATAGTATGCTACATGTTTTCTCCTCCAAGATAAAACAGTAAAAGGGGCCGTGAAAACTCACCTGGATTGAGTAGTGGTTTGGATCACACAAGAGATGAGTTGAACTCACCGTGAAAACTCACCTGAAAACTCACCGTGAAAACTTGGAATTCGTGGGATTTGGGACGGGATTCTAGGGCATACGGTGAGTTCAACTCATCTCTTGTTTATTTGCCTCCTGCCAGGTCTTGTCAACCCCTCCACCATCACCTAAGGCACCAGGACTTGATGCGCCGATCCTACCATCCCCGGGCTCAAAAGGCTCCAGACTAGTTTTAGTGACTATTCAGTTGATCAGGGTGAACCGAGTAGCGCGCAAGCAACGAACCCTTCTCGCAATTGGAATGCATACCCGCAAATAATCCAAAGATGGATCGAAAAAGGAAATGTCCTATCACCCTACTTTGGTTCGACTTCCTCATCATCTACTTTACCTAGCTTGCCATGCACTATGGAACAAGCTTTTGCAGCTTTTGTATTTTACATTTCTAGGGAGTTGAGCATTGTGAAAGATGTTACTGATGAGATACCTGACATTCTGCAGCGAGTCACAAATAGAGGAGAATAAGGTAGGGATAGAGCTTTTGACTGCTGAACTAGCAGTAACGGATCAGGTCCATAACGTTTTGGTAGATCGAGTTACACATTTGGAGACGAGGGTGGACACCTTGGACCATGAGGTAGGAAGGATTCTGGAGAGAGTGACTAACCTGGAAGCCCAACTACAAGTAGCAGACCATGCTGCAGAAGGACTTCGAGAGAGAGTGACTCACTTAGAAGCCCAACTGCAAGCAGCCTTATTTTTCAGAAGACATTCCACTTTCGGATGACGAGGAGGAGCCCTTCGAGGATGAGCCGGTAGAGGAGGAGCCACCCGAGGAGGAACCGGTGGAGATCGACGATGCACAATCATACGTTTCCTCCGATGACGAGGATGTTTGATGATCTTTCTATCCTATCTTTCCTTTTCATTCATGCTTCGCTTATGTTATTTCTCTTTTCAAACCTAGATGGGTAAGGTTGTTCCCATTCAATAAAAACATAAGAAGTTTAATGTTTGAGTTATTTATTTTGTAGCCTTACAATTTATTTAATTTTCAAAATATTAGATGTTGTATTTCCTTACTTGTACATAAATAATGTTTAATATGCGATATATTTCTTATTGTTTTGTATTTGTGAATGTGAAGAATCATGTAGGGAAGAGGTCGTGCTGGTGGCCGAGGTACCATCAACGATAGTGTGGCAGAGGCTCTCGCAACACAGAATGCTGCAGGTAAATGCTTTAGTTATTGACTAGTGAGGTCAATTCATCTCTCAAAGCACCTTTCCTAAGCCTTATAACATTGAACCTATATTATGTTTCTAAATCCAAGTCAGCAGAATCAGCAACCAGCCTACACCTTCAAAACATTTATGGACTGTAAGCCCCACTCTTTTAGTGGAGCCGAAGGAGCTGTCGGACTACTCCGGTGGTTCGAAAAAGTAGAACCGGTGATTGCCATGTGCAACTGCCCAGTGGCCAATCAGGTCAAGTTCGCCGCTGGAACTTTGGATGGTCCGGCTCTCACGTGGTGGAACGCTCAGGTCCAGATGTTTGGTCTGGCCATGGCAAATGGACTTTCGTGGGAGGAGTTTAAGACGATGATGAATGAGGAGTACTGTCCTCGGGATGAAATTCAGAAATTGGAAGGAGAGTTCTGAAACCTGAAAATGGAAGGTTCTGAAATTGAACTGTATACCACTCGCTCACATGAGCTTGCTACCATGTGCTCACATATGGTAACTCCGGACTACAAGAGGATAAAGCTGTATATCGGAGGTCTAGTGCCTCAAATTCAAAGTATGGTTACTTCGTCCAACCCTACTATCATCCAGCAGACGATCCGCCTAGCCCACAAGCTAACCGATCAGGCGGTGACTCAAGGGACTTTACCTCCGAGGGGTTCAGTCTCTAAATCCACCGACAATAATAAACGCAAGTTTGATCACCACTCCAACTCTCACTCCAGCCCCAAAGGACCTCAGCCCAACCAACCTCAGCAGCAACAGTAGCAGCGAAAGTTTGAGCCTGCTAAGAACTTTAACCAAACGACCTCTTCAAGTCAACATCAGGGTGGTTATACGGGAAAATCTCTTAAGTGTAACAAGTGCAACTTACATCACTTCGGGGTTTGCAACCGTTGTCAGCGGTGTGGCAAAATAGGTCTTACTGCCAAAGGGTTGTTTCGAGTGTGGGAAGGAAGGACATTTTCGGAAGAATTGTCCTCAATTAAAGAGGGGAGGTAATGGAAACCATAACCTTAATCAGAATAACAGCAACAACGGCAATAACGGAGGGAATGGTGCGAAGGGGTGAGTCTTCGTGCTAGGATCTGTAGAAGCTCGTTATGATCATAATGTGGTCACCGGTAAGTGTCTCTTAAATAATTACTTTGCTTCTGTCCTTTTTGACACTGGTGCTGATAGGAGTTTTATATCTAAGAAGCTTAGTGTTATGATAAAAAGAACTCTAACTCTGTTAGAAGCTAAGTATATAATAGAGATAGCTGATGGCCAAATAATTGAAGCAACCACATTCTTAAGGGTTGTAAGCTTGAGCTAGCTAGCCATGTACTTGATATCGACCTTATGCCGGTCACACTTGGTAGTTTTGATGTAATTGTCGGCATGGATTGGTTATCTAAAAACCAAGCTGAAATCATCTGTCATGAGAAAATTGTTCGCATTCCTCTCCTGTAACATTTCGGATTTTAGTATGCCTATTTCAGTTCAATGTAATGCAATTTCAAGTTCTATACTCGTGCAATGCCTCATTATTTTCTCGTCGTAAAATTTAATGCAATGATCCTATACAAATTCGCAAGTTTTACTCGATTATTTACATTTAAACGCTATACAAGAAACTATTTGGTACAAACTTATCAAACCTAAAAAGTCAAGGACTAAAATTGAAAAACATCAAGAAACCCTAGTGAGCACGGTCGTGCTTCGTTCTAGCACGGTCGCGCCAAGTGCTTTGGCACGGTCGCGCGACCTGCTCTGGAACGATCGCGCCCGGTGCCTAGGCACGGTCGCGCCTCTCCTTGGCACGGTCGCGCCTGCGTAACAGAAAAACGTAAATGCAGATTAATCACCCGATCGTTCGAATCCGAAACCGTTATACGTTTCTTTTCCCCTTAACAATTGTATTACCACTTTTCAAATCCCAAACGCCTCAGTATTCATTTGCAAGAAAACTCTCTCAAGCAAATTTCAAGAAAGAAACTCTCTCAAAGCTTTTCGACCCAAATGCTCCCAACTCAGTAGCAGAATCGCGATATCAAACCATCTCTGAAGCTTCCGGACTGTCTGGATTGACCGGAGTTGCAGTAAAGATCGTCGGAACTCGAGCCGTCGTCGCCGGAGCTTCCTTCCAACCGTTCTCTATAAATTCGTTTCGTTTCAGGGTAAATATAATCGTCTTCTCATTCATTTCAGTATCATTATCAAAAGCCCTCATCCAATTTGGGCTTCCACAATAGAAATCGACCAGAATCAGAAACCATGTTTCCAATAAAAATGATTTAATCGAACCCCTACTTAAACCCGATTTCCATACAATTAAGGTATATTAAAAGACACGTAATAACCTATTAATCAAAAGCCCTAACAATTCCAGTGTTTAAAATACAAGAAATTCTCGATTCGTGTCTGATTTAGATTAGACACGGTCGCGCTAATCATCTAGCGCGGCCGTGCCTCGTTTAGCGCGGTCGTGTCGACTAGAAGCGCGGTCGTGTCATCCGTCCAGACCTTGTCATGCCCTTTGGGCTAGTCTCTGTTGTGTCTAAAAATCATAGACGCGACCGTGCCGGGCTAAGGCACGGTCGTGCCTGATGACTTGTCTAGATTGTGCTCCTGATTGATCAACCCGGTCGCGCCCCGACTAGCGCGGTCGCGCCCGTGGTTTGAGCACGATCGTGCCCTTCCGAGGCACGGTCGTGCTAGACTCAGAATTTTTAACAGAATTATAATTTTTATATTTTAATCAGTAAATGTTTCAGATTTTATAAAAAATATGTTTTCTGTATTTAAAAATAGATTAAAAGTTCAATCTTGGCATAAATGTAATTTATTGAAAAGTTTATAAAAAATTAAATTTATATTTATCATCTTACACTTAAATGATATTTTAAATAATTAAGTTACAAGATTTATAAATAATGATGACTTATTTACTTTACATTTTAAATCAAAATCGTTTTATTTATTTATACTTAATTACAATTAATATTGACATTATTTCATAAACTATAGTTATACACTTATTTATTTAATTCAAACCTAATTAAATTGTTTCAAACATATTTTACCTCAAACTTTATATATTTTATTCAATCCTTTTTAAATACAAACCAATGGTTTTACATACAAATCCAACTTTCAATTTTTAAACTTTATACATCTATGTGATTCAATGCATATTACTATTTAGGTTAAAGTGTGCTTTTCAAGGATCTTTTTGCTATCTATATTCCTTGTTAGCTTCACTTCCATACCAAGTGAGTATTCACAACCCCTTTTTACTCTTTTACACTTTTGGGGTGGAACATGAACTCTATACTTATTACACATTACACAATTACATTTACACAAACAACACAAGTGCAAAAATCCTATTTACATACATGTGTGCAAAAATTTGAGCTTTGTGCCCGAGTGCTAGGTGTGTTTAACCTTTGTATGCTCTTATGTGCAATCATTAACTATACAAGCCGACGGTTTTCAATGATGGATCTATTGAGTCTGACAAACCCACCCATGGTACGCGGTGATTGAAACCGACAACACATTTGTTTTGCATGCTAGTTACAAGGTTTGATTGTACATTTGGTTACACAATAGTTACTCCCCATAAACGCCTTATTTATCATGTCATGTAAAGGATTTGTTTTCAACTATATGCTATCTATATACAACTGTGTTATACTCACCAAATTTTTAGTTGACTTTATTTTATTCATGTTTCAGGCCCCAATATGTGAGATTGATTCAAGACGTGTTCAACATAGGATTTGGACTTAGCAAAATAAATCAAGAATTTTATGAATTGTTTATGTTTCTTGTTTGAATTTGATCTTGTACTTGGATTTATTGTAATGCAAATTTGACTTTAATATATTTCAATTTAGTCAACCATGTGCTATGAACAGTCTTACATGTCCCGCCCCGATGATTCCGCCATCGGTCGGGGTGTGACAGATTGGTATCAGAGCCTTGGTTATAGAGAATTAGGTTATTAGACATCTTGACCTAGACTATAACTTTAGGACACCCACTTATACTATGCTTCATGATTTTGTGCTATGTGTTACATGCTATGTGCTACATGCTTACCATGATTAATTATTATTATATTTGCTACCTTATTTGTTAGAAATGCATGACTTATTAGGATATTCTTAAATAATAATTAAATAAATAATATCCTTCCCTATGTCTTAAACCTCTTATTATTCTTATCTTCTTTTTCTATCTTTATCCTTTCTAAGCATGTGGAAAATTCTTGAAGCAAAAATCTCTAAAATTTTTTATTTCTTCGTTAAAGTTTTTAGACTTGTTAAATTATTTGAGGACACGTGCAATCTGGAAGGGTGACACATGTATTTTGGGTTTTCTATCTAGGAAAGCATTTCGCATAAATCCTAATCAACCGAGGGACCCGTATGCTTTCCTGGGAATTCTCGAGATGAGTGTTTACCTATAGGCTAAAGCATGTCTCCTTGAAAATTATATAAGTTTAAATTAACCTTAATGTGCCTTAGTATTCAAGTGATTTTATCACTTTTGAGTACAATCCAAACTATGAATATCTATCTTTTATTTGGTTTTCTCATTCTATTAAATCCTAGCAATTCTCATAAGTTCTTACAACCTTTCTTGTCTTGTGAAAATCTGTAGAATGCCTCCTCGTCGTGCTCCCGCCGCTAACGCCAACTCCGACATTGCTGCTATTCTTACTCAATTGGTGACACAACTCACCCAAGCCAATGGTGCCACTAATGGCAATGGAAGCAATAGTGGTAATAATGGTGGAAATGGTGGTAATCCATCCCAATGCACCTTCAAGCACTTCAATTCGTGCAATCCCCTAAAGTTTTATGGAACCGAAGGAGCTACCGGACTCCTCCAATGGTTCGAAAGTATTGAGAATACCTTTCTCAATAGTGACTGTCCCGACAACCTCCGTGTTCGTCATGCTACTAGTGTCCTTCAAAAGCGGGCACTTACATGGTGGAATGGGGAGAAAAGGAATAGGGGTGTTGATGTAGCTATGGCCTTACCTTGGGATGAGGTCAAAAGGCTTATGACCGAGGAGTTCTGTCCTCGCAATGAAGTGAAGAAGTTAGAGGCCGAATTTTGGGATCTTGCCCAAGATAGTGGGGAACACTTGGCTTACACAACTCGGTTCCATGAATTGAGTCTTCTTGTGCCCCACATGGTCACTCCATTATCTCGTTGCATCGAAAAGTACATTGGTGGACTACCAAGACAAATTCAAGATACTGTCTTAGGTAGAAATCCTGCTACTTTGGAAGATGCCATCCGCCTGTCTGCTACCCTAACCGATAATCATGTTAAAGCTGGAACTCTTACCAAAAAGGGTTCTAAGAAAGTTGCTGAAACCGTAACCCCTCCTAACCACACCAAAGAAGCTACAACCGAGCCCTCTCGCAACACTAGAAAGAGGAAGGTTAGAAATTTTGCTGTGGTGACTCCTGCTGTTCCCGTGAACCAAGCTGCACCTATGGTTCAAGCACCAGTCAAAAAGCCATATGGTGGAATTTACCCACTTTGTGCCACCTGCAACTATCATCATCCCCAAAACATCCCATGTCGCCTTTGTACTTATTGTGGGAGATATGGTCATACGGTTAATGTTTGTAGGACCAAAGCCCTTACGGGCCAAGTCAACCCTCCAAACCAAACCGTACCTCAAGTGGCTAATCAAGGTGCTCCCGCCATTGCTAATGGGAGTGCTTGTTATGAGTGTGGTGACCCGAATCATTTTCGTAATCTATGTCCAAGGCTCGCAAATACTAGACAAGGTGGAGCTCGTGGGCGTGCTTTCAACATTAACGCCAACGAAGCTCAAGCCAACAACGACGTGGTTAATGGTACGTTCCTTGTTAATAGTCAATATGCCTCCATTTTGTTCGATACCGGTGCCGATAAAAGTTTTGTGTCACTTAATTTTGAGCCTTTACTTGCAAAGACACGATCCCAATTAGAGAAAACCTTCACCGTTGAAGTAGCAAATGGTGACTCCCTTACAATTGAGTCTATTATCTATGATTGCTCTTTAGAACTTAATGATCATGCATTCCCAATCAACCTTATTCCAATGCCACTAGGAAGCTTTGACATTATCATAGGTATGGATTGGCTATCAAATCATCATGCCGAAGTTATTTGCTTTGAAAAGTGCATCCGAATTCCGCTACCTTCGGGAGAAACCTTAAGGGTTTTTGGTGAAAAGCCTTGCAAGGGTCTTAAATTGATGTCTTGTACTACTGCTCAAAAGTACTTACGAAAGAAGTACATCGCCTTCCTAGCTCATATTGTTCAAAAGGATGTCAAGGAGAAGAGTATCCAAGACATTCCCATTATTCGAGATTTTCCCGAAGTGTTTCCTAAAGATTTATCCGGTCTTCCTCCCGTTCGTCAAGTCGAGTTCCGTATTGATCTCATGCCCGGAGCTAACCCTGTTGCTAGAGCTCCTTATCGTCTTGCACCTTTCGAAATGCAAGAGCTCGCAAGTCAACTTCAAGAACTCTCCGATAAAGGGTTCATTCGCCCGAGTCATTCACCGTGGGGTGCACCCGTCTTATTTGTAAAGAAGAAGGATGGATCATTTCGCATGTGTATTGACTATCGCGAACTCAATAAGCTTACTATCAAGAATCGCTATCCTTTGCCTAGAATCGATGATCTCTTTGATCAACTTCAAGGTTCTACGTGTTTCTCGAAGATTGATCTTCGATCTGGTTATCATCAGCTCCGTGTTCAAGAAGATGACATTCCTAAGACTGCTTTCCGAACAAAGTATGGTCATTACGAGTTCATGGTTATGCCTTTTGGATTAACCAATGCACCCGCAGTTTTCATGGACCTCATGAATCGTGTGTGCAAACCGTACCTTGATAAATTCGTGATCGTTTTCATTGACGATATCTTAATCTATTCCAAGACTAAAGCCGACCATGAAGAACACCTTAGATTGGTTTTGGACCTTTTAAAGAAAGAACAACTATATGCCAAGTTCTCCAAATGTGAATTTTGGTTAAAAGAAGTTCAATTTCTTGGTCACATCGTCAACGACAAGGGTATTCATGTTGACCCTGCTAAGATTGAAACGGTTAAGAATTGGAATGCCCCGAAGACTCCTACCGAAGTTCGTTCATTTCTTGGTCTTGCGGGTTATTATCGTCGTTTCATCTCAAACTTCTCAAAGATTGCTGTCCCTCTTACCGCCTTGACCCATAAGGGTAAAGCTTATGAATGGGGACCGAAACAAGAAGAAGCTTTCCAAACTCTTAAGCATAAGTTGTGCAATGCTCCCATTTTAACTCTCCCCGATGGAAATGATGATTTAGTTGTCTATTGTGATGCTTCTAACCAAGGTCTTGGTTGTGTCCTCATGCAACGAGGAAAAGTGATCGCTTATGCATCAAGACAACTCAAAATTCATGAAAAGAATTATACGACGCACGATCTCGAGTTAGGTGCGGTCGTATTCGCGTTAAAGATTTGGAGACATTACCTATACGGCACGAAATGTGTGGTATTCACCGACCACAAAAGTCTTCAACATATCTTCAACCAAAAAGAACTCAATATGAGGCAACGACGTTGGGTCGAACTCCTTAACGACTACGACTGCGAGATTCGCTACCATCCCGGCAAAGCGAATGTTGTAGCCGATGCTTTGAGTCGAAAAGACCATGTTATGCTTCATTGCGCCCGTATTCAATCCGATATTCAAAACCGTATCCTGGAAGCTCAACACGTCTCGGTTACCGAGGGTAACATGTATGAAGAAATGTCGTGTGGTGTTGAACTTCTTCTTGAATCTAAAACCAATGGCTTACTATATTACTTGAACCGTATTTGGGTTCCCGATCGCGATGATCTCCGTACAAATCTCATGAATGAGGCTCATAAGACTCATTATTCTATTCATCCTGGTGCGGATAAAATGTACCAAGATCTTCGTCAGCTTTATTGGTGGCCCGGTATGAAGAAGGACATTGCTCTTTATGTTGCCAAATGCTTAACTTGCTCCAAAGTCAAAGCCGAACATCAGCGTCCTTCAGGTTTACTCGAACAACCAGAAATTCCCGTGTGGAAATGGGAGAATTTAGCTATGGATTTCATTACCAAGCTCCCTCGCACCTCGAGTGGTTATGATAGTATTTGGGTGATCATTGATCGACTCACCAAATCTGCCCATTTCTTGCCTATTCGTGAAGACTTCAAAGTGGAGAAATTAGCCCGAATTTACGTTGATGAAATTGTGAGCCGTCATGGCGTTCCCTTGAACATAATATCCGATAGAGACGCTCGGTTCACTTCTCGATTTTGGCAATCTCTCCAATCTTCTCTTGGTACTCGTTTGGATTTGAGCACGGCTTACCATCCCCAAACTGATGGTCAAACCGAGCGAACAATCCAAACTCTTGAAGACATGCTTAGAGCTTGTGTAATCGATTTTGGTGGAAATTGGGATTCACATTTATCCCTTATTGAGTTTTCTTATAACAATAGCTACCACACAAGTATCAACATGGCTCCATTCGAAGCTCTCTATGGTCGCAAGTGTCGTTCTCCGATCTGTTGGAACGAGATTGGTGAAGCACAAATCACCGGTCCCGAGTTAATTCAAGAAACTTCCGACAAGATTATTCAAATCCGTGACAATATTCGAGTAGCGAGGAGTCGACAAAAGAGTTATGCCGACAAGCGTCGAAAACCCTTGGAATTCCAAGTCGGTGATCTCGTTCTTCTTAAGGTATCTCCATGGAAGGGTGTGATCCGTTTTGGAAAGAAAGGCAAGTTATCGCCTCGTTATGTTGGTCCGTTCAAAATCCTTGAAAGGATTGGGAAAGTGGCTTACAAGCTCGAGTTACCTCCATCTCTTGGCAATGTGCATCCTACATTTCATATATCTAATCTAAAGAAGTGTCTTGCCGACGAAAATCTCCATATACCGCTTGACGACGTGCGCATTGATGAAAAGATGCACTTCGTTGAGAAACCGGTGGAAATTATGGATCGTGAAGTCAAGCAACTTAAGCGAAGTCGCATTCCTATCGTTAAAGTTCGTTGGGAATCTAAGCGTGGTCCTGAGTTCACTTGGGAACGAGAAGACCAAATGAAGCTCAAGTACCCTCATCTTTTTACCAATAATGTTGTTTCCTCTAGCTAAATTTCGGGACGAAATTCTCTCAACATGGGGAGACTGTAACATTTCGGATTTTAGTATGCCTATTTCAGTTCAATGTAATGCAATTTCAAGTTCTATATTCGTGCAATGCCTCATTATTTTCTCGTCGTAAAATTTAATGCAATGATCCTATACAAATTCGCAAGTTTTACTCGATTATTTACATTTAAACGCTATACAAGAAACTATTTGGTACAAACTTATCAAACCTGAAAAGTCAAGGACTAAAATTGAAAAACATCAAGAAACCCTAGTGAGCACGGTCGTGCTTCGTTCTAGCACGGTCGCGCCAAGTGCTTTGGCACGGTCGCGCGACCTGCTCTGGAACGATCGCGCCCGGTGCCTAGGCACGGTCGCGCCTCTCCTTGGCACGGTCGCGCCTGCGTAACAGAAAAACGTAAATGCAGATTAATCACCCGATCGTTCGAATCCGAAACCGTTATACGTTTCTTTTCCCCTTAACAATTGTATTACCACTTTTCAAATCCCAAACGCCTCAGTATTCATTTGCAAGAAAACTCTCTCAAGCAAATTTCAAGAAAGAAACTCTCTCAAAGCTTTTCGACCCAAATGCTCCCAACTCAGTAGCAGAATCGCGATATCAAACCATCTCTGAAGCTTCCGGACTGTCTGGATTGACCGGAGTTGCAGTAAAGATCGTCGGAACTCGAGCCGTCGTCGCCGGAGCTTCCTTCCAACCGTTCTCTATAAATTCGTTTCGTTTCAGGGTAAATATAATCGTCTTCTCATTCATTTCAGTATCATTATCAAAAGCCCTCATCCAATTTGGGCTTCCACAATAGAAATCGACCAGAATCAGAAACCATGTTTCCAATAAAAATGATTTAATCGAACCCCTACTTAAACCCGATTTCCATACAATTAAGGTATATTAAAAGACACGTAATAACCTATTAATCAAAAGCCCTAACAATTCCAGTGTTTAAAATACAAGAAATTCTCGATTCGTGTCTGATTTAGATTAGACACGGTCGCGCTAATCATCTAGCGCGGCCGTGCCTCGTTTAGCGCGGTCGTGTCGACTAGAAGCGCGGTCGTGTCATCCGTCCAGACCTTGTCATGCCCTTTGGGCTAGTCTCTGTTGTGTCTAAAAATCATAGACGCGACCGTGCCGGGCTAAGGCACGGTCGTGCCTGATGACTTGTCTAGATTGTGCTCCTGATTGATCAACCCGGTCGCGCCCCGACTAGCGCGGTCGCGCCCGTGGTTTGAGCACGATCGTGCCCTTCCGAGGCACGGTCGTGCTAGACTCAGAATTTTTAACAGAATTATAATTTTTATATTTTAATCAGTAAATGTTTCAGATTTTATAAAAAATATGTTTTCTGTATTTAAAAATAGATTAAAAGTTCAATCTTGGCATAAATGTAATTTATTGAAAAGTTTATAAAAAATTAAATTTATATTTATCATCTTACACTTAAATGATATTTTAAATAATTAAGTTACAAGATTTATAAATAATGATGACTTATTTACTTTACATTTTAAATCAAAATCGTTTTATTTATTTATACTTAATTACAATTAATATTGACATTATTTCATAAACTATAGTTATACACTTATTTATTTAATTCAAACCTAATTAAATTGTTTCAAACATATTTTACCTCAAACTTTATATATTTTATTCAATCCTTTTTAAATACAAACCAATGGTTTTACATACAAATCCAACTTTCAATTTTTAAACTTTATACATCTATGTGATTCAATGCATATTACTATTTAGGTTAAAGTGTGCTTTTCAAGGATCTTTTTGCTATCTATATTCCTTGTTAGCTTCACTTCCATACCAAGTGAGTATTCACAACCCCTTTTTACTCTTTTACACTTTTGGGGTGGAACATGAACTCTATACTCATTACACATTACACAATTACATTTACACAAACAACACAAGTGCAAAAATCCTATTTACATACATGTGTGCAAAAATTTGAGCTTTGTGCCCGAGTGCTAGGTGTGTTTAACCTTTGTATGCTCTTATGTGCAATCATTAACTATACAAGCCGACGGTTTTCAATGATGGATCTATTGAGTCTGACAAACCCACCCATGGTACGCGGTGATTGAAACCGACAACACATTTGTTTTGCATGCTAGTTACAAGGTTTGATTGTACATTTGGTTACACAATAGTTACTCCCCATAAACGCCTTATTTATCATGTCATGTAAAGGATTTGTTTTCAACTATATGCTATCTATATACAACTGTGTTATACTCACCAACTTTTTAGTTGATTTTATTTTATTCATGTTTCAGGCCCCAATATGTGAGATTGATTCAAGACGTGTTCAACATAGGATTTGGACTTAGCAAAATAAATCAAGAATTTTATGAATTGTTTATGTTTCTTGTTTGAATTTGATCTTGTACTTGGATTTATTGTAATGCAAATTTGACTTTAATATATTTCAATTTAGTCAACCATGTGCTATGAACAGTCTTACATGTCCCGCCCCGATGATTCCGCCATCGGTCGGGGTGTGACATCTCCCGAGTGGAGAAACCCTTTCCGTTCATGGCGAAAAGGTTGGTGCAGTCATGAGCATCATATCTTTTATGAAAGCACAGAAATGCCTCCGAAAAGGGCATACCGCTAATTTGGCTCTCTTTGCTGAGCAGCCATCAGAAGAGAAGAAGATTGATGATATTCCCATCGTTCGTGAATTTCTAGAAGTATTCCCCGAGGATTTTCCTGGTCTGCCACCACACCGTCAAGTTGAATTTCAAATCGATCTAGCACCCGGAGCGGCACCGATCGCTCGGGCACCTTATAGACTAGCACCTAGTGAATTGCAAGAGCTATCCACTCAGTTACATGAATTGTTGGATAAAGGTTACATCCGACCTAGCTCATCGTCGTGGGGATCTCTGGTCCTGTTTGTTAAGAAGAAGGACGTAACTTTTCGTATGTGTATCGACTACCGTGAACTGAATAAATTCATAATCAAGAATCGTTATCGACTACTTATGGATCTGTTCCAGGTTCAGAGTATGTTCAATTGTTCATAATCCAAACTATGTTCTTATATTTTTTTATAACTTGAATGTAAAAACTGAACCTTAATAATTACAGGTTAAAAGTGTGCTTCATCCTTGTGAGGACGATAATGTGATTTTGGGAGCTGATTTAATGCAACATTTATTAGCATTCAAACTTGGATGAGTTTTTTTATCATTCAAACTTCAGTTCCAAACCAAAGTACTTATTTGAACAAGGATGAGTTTTTTTTAGCTTAGATGCATTTTGGTTCTGATCAAACCTATTACTTTCTAAATGAAAGTTTCTTATGAAGTTTGTGTATGAATTGACGACAAAATTATATATTTGCTTTACTTGATGAGATTTTGTTCGAGTACATGTGATATTATACTGCCAAGTCTTGGGAATCTTATTCAAAATGCAATCCCAATTTGATTGAATGATGAAGGCTATGGTGGCAGCTCTTGGTAACTTTAAAGAATACACTTTGAAACATTGTCTTCTGTTTGTTTACAAATTTCATGTCTGTTGACCATACTTTTTTATATACATGTAGCTTCATAATTTGCTGACTACAACCTTCATATTTCTGTATTCAGTTGCATTTTTTCTTAATCTTATATCATGTTTATTGCTAGAAAACCCGGACCGGAACTGGTATACTACTGCAACTATTATCAAGTATGCAGATTAAGTACATGTGATTAAATCTACACATGTTCCCAATTTGTTAGTGTTTCGCTTTATAAATATTACCTTTAGTTCCTATTTAACAAACTCGACCCGATTCACACAAAAACTAATTCATTTTGATTCGTTTACAATTGTATTTCACATGATTTTTTTTTAATTATTTGTTTAGGGGCTAGAAACAAATTATGACTAGACGTCGCTATATTAATTAATCTTATTTCCCCCTTTCGAATCATTTTATCTACGATCTCTATTTTAATAATATTTCATTATATATGCTCAGGAGAGGCGGATATATGATATAACAAATGTCCTTGAAGGCATTTGTCTTATTGAAAAGAAGCTCAAGTTCAGAAAAGAAGATCATCTAAACTTAAATCGAGTGTGTATGTGTTTGAACTTGAGTTGATTAATTTGCTTGTCATATTTTTTTTTCATGTTTCTCTAATGGAATTATATGGCTTAATTGTATGTTCTGACTTCTGTATTACTGTATATGATACAAGAGAATGTTGATATTCTTAGCAAAGCATCTACAGAAGATCTTGGGTCCAACAATGGAAAATCATTTGTTACATGTATCATATACAAAAGCCTTTTACACTGAAAAGTATTTGAAGCAGGCAGATCTGATGTATTCGATCAATGTTTGGTTCCGCAATACAAGTGAGAGATTTTCCATTTGACACAAACATGTTTGTGAAAAATTCAAAACCATTTTTTCTTATTATTTAATAATTTTAAGTAGATAAAATAATTTTATTAAAATGTTTTATTCATTCGTGGAGGAAATGAAGCTTCACCACTGACTGCAAGGGGGGTCGTGGTGGTAGGAGAAGAAGAAGGTGGAGGTCTAGGCTTGCCTCATGTATCCTTTTTTAATTTATATATTTATTTATTTTGCTGAGTTTATATTCAAGAACCATAAAAGGTCAACTTTGAATTTTAGAAATTCAACATGATCTCTAAGAAACTAAAATTTGAACATGAAATTTTACAATTTCAGTTTTGGCATATTATTAAATTGATATAACTATTAAGGTTTAACATAAACTAAATTATTTTATGTGGGATTTAATGCAGAAAGTTGTCTAATTTGATCTTTAAATAGTCAAAGCTAGATCTTTTGAGTTAAAATATAACTTTTCTTTCTTTTCTTGATGACTCAGGTGAGATCAAATCAGAAGACGAATACACACGGTAGTGGCTGTGGTGATGGAGATGGAGATGGAGATGGAGAAGAGAAGACTACGGTGGTAAAGAAACAAGGCAATTTGATGACAAAAAGAGAGGAATAAGCAATCATTAAGTGAAATCATTGAGAAAATCTTTGAAGTTGATAAACAAAAATTATTTTGTTTGTATCTTATACATGTAGAGTAGGAACCAATTCTAATGTTTAAGATATTTTTTAGGTAAATGCCATGTCCACAGTTTTGTAAAAAACATTAAATATTACTTTTATGAAGTATGCAAGGTTAAAATATTCACCCGACTTTAATACTATCTATACAAAAAATGATTTCTTATGCACGTACAGTACAAAAATCTTTCTGTATAAGATATTTGTAAAAGTAAAATGTGCATGTCGACATGTTTTATAAAAAAATTAAATATTTTAAACAAATTTATATTTCTTATAATCTGTACAAGCTGAAACATGTATGCTTGTATAGAAAATTGGTATGTAACCACCCTTTGACAGACGGGCAACCCAAATACAAAGATGAAATACAAATAAAAGGCTTTTATACATTCAAAATCATTAATACATACACCTTGTCCGTCACCGGCCACCGGACGGGTATAAAACTAGTTCCTATTATTAAAGGTCATAAGAACGAATCGGTATATGTGTTGTCTGCTGAGCAAGCATATGTTGAGAAGACAAAGAGTACACAGAATGCCGATCTGTGGCACCATCGGTTAGGGCACATGGGATAAGACAAGTTAAAATTGATGATGGAGAAGGGTTTGGTTACCGGGGGTTACCAAAGCTAGAAGTTAACAGGAACCTTGTGTGTGCTGGTTGTCAATACGGCAAAGCACATCAAGAACCGTTCCATCCTTTGAACTACAAGGCTGAAACTCCACTCGCTCTTGTTCACTCAGACGTTTGGGTTCCGACCAAGCAACCGTCTATGAAAGTTCTAAGGTGTGTAGTGACTTTCATTGATGATTATTCGCGATATACGTGGCTTTATTTCATGAAAGAGAAAGCTGAAGTGCCTACAAAGTTCAAAGATTTTCAAGCAGATGCTGAAATAGAAACAAGTCACAAAGTCCGATGTCTCAGGTCCGACAATGGTGGAGAGTACATGTCGTTTGAATTTGATCAGTACCTGAAGCAAAACAGAATCAAACGTCAGATTACATGTCCGAACACAACTCAGCAAAACGGTGTGTCCGAACATAAAACCGACACTTGGCTGAAGTTATGAGGAGCTTGCTTCATGATAAGAACCTTCCTGGGCGTTTTAGGGCAGAGGCAATGCGAACAGCAGGTTATGTTATCAATCGAACACCCTCGCAGAACTTACAGTATGCATCACCATTTGAAAGGTTATTTCAAACTAAACCTAATGTCCATTACTTTCGAGTTTTTGGATGTGTATGCTATGTTTTTGTGCCTAATCATCTTCGACATAAATTGGAGAAAAAGGCACTACGTTGTGTGTATTTTGTTCTTCGTGACCTTACAATCTTGTCAATTGGTATCAGAGCCAGGTTATAATATTAGTGAACATCCAAGTTATAGACTTTATGCACATCCAAGTTATAATATTAGTGAACATTTTGGTTAAGTTTTATTTGTACGAATATAAAACTAGTTTAGTTTAGGACATATGTCATCAACCCTAGTCTACTGTAATGTAGTTCTTATTACATTAGGCTAGACTCATATTCTTTGTTATCTCTGTGTTCTTTATCATATGTTTCTACTTGAGTTTAACCGATTGAACTTTAGATGTGGGCTGGTTTGAGCCCAACCCAACACTATATTTATCAAGTCCAGTTTAAAACATATCATTATTCATCCGATCATATTAACTAGCAGCAAAACCGTCAAGATCAAGATTCTATCATGGTTTTATTCTCGTTTTAAGAAGTTTTGACTGTTTGGTTCTAAGTTCTAACTAGGCGGTGGCGGATATCGGGTGAGAAGGATGTTGTGAGGTGCTACGGTCGTTGTGGTCGCCGGTGTTCAGCCAGGACGAAGGACGGCCCTCCCCACTTTCTTCCGACTTCAGACCGCCTCGACTGAAACCACCGGTGACCATTTGAACTCTATTGTGAGAGAATGGAGAAGTGTGTTAACTGTTTAAGTTTCATGTTTAGGGGTTTGGTTTTAGAAGGCTAAAAACTTTAATATTTTAAAAATATATAAAATAGACCTTTTATGTTTTTTTCACCTGCTTTGAGCCCATTGTATTTGCAGCCTGGGGATCATTTTAAACTTTAAATAGATATAACTGATTCAAATTCATGTATTAGGTGGCAATATTTTATATTGAATAATAAATATTCAAATTCCACCCACCCACACATATATGATTTTTCTGGCCAACGGGGTTGGTGATCAATTGGTAGAGAAAAATCTTTTAAAAACACTAAGGGGAGGTCATGGGTAGTTTCACTTCTATAGAAATAAAGAAATTTACATTTATATATATATATATATATATATATATGATTTTTCTAATTTGATGATTATATTAATGTTCTTTTTCCTGTATAGAAACAATAATATATTTAAACTATATGGTTATACCCGCGCTTCGCGGCGGTGTCGGCCAATTGTTAATAACATTTAAATGAAAGTGTAGGCGCGTCGGTAAAAATAATTTAATAAAAAAGAAACATAAAACTAAATAATAATAAAGGAAGAAAACAAAAAATTACCGGTTCGGGTCGTTGAAAACGATAAAAACGAAAACCGATAATACCAATACCGACATTGATATTGTTCGCTAATAATAGTTTCGGCTCGTCACGGTACTACAACGGTAATGACACTCGTAATAGACGACGATACAAAAACAAAATCGATTTTGATTACAACTCTGTTTAAAAAAAATCGATTTTGATTACAACCCTGTTTAAAAAAAACTATATCAGAACGTTGACAAAAAAAAAATACTAAAAACAACCGCGCACTTCGAACAAAAGTTATTTAAGGAAAACGCAATTAATAGAAAATGAAACGGGTTAAAAACGTATATTATATATAGAATAATGGTTGAAAATGAAAATATAAAAAAATAAAAATAAAAACAAATTATGTGTTAAAATTTGAATGGATAGAAATAAAATATTATTGGAAAATGTCTAAGAACACTGTAGATGTCAATTTCATTTAGTATAGATTAATAATTGCCTCTAATAGATAAAGTAGATTATCATCAAATATATTATTATTTATAGACATCACAGGAAAAAAATACAAAAACGGTGAATACATATAAAAACTTGAATAAATTATAGTAAACAACCTTTAGGTATATATCAAATTACACCCGTAAATCTTTATCTTCACTAATTACGTTAGACACCCTTTATCTATATGGTTTGTATCAAATTATAACCTTTAGACTAACCGACGTTAGATTTTTCAGTTAAATGACATGTAAATGACTAATTTACCATTCATTCTTATATTAACAAATATATATATAGAGAGAGATATATGTGTGTGTATATATATCTAAATAACTCTCTCAAGCTCTGTAATAAGTAAAAGCCACACCACCATAGTCACCAACCGACGGCCGGGATTAATAAATTAACCGCTACCCGCCCACCCCTTCACCGATAAGTTTCTAGTCTCTCTTCCTACCCTCGTCTCCTCTTACTCTCTCTCTCTCTCTCCCCCTATCCTTTCCATCGTCTACACAGACACATACCATCGACCTGCCACCGTCGGCCAGCCGGAACAACCGAACCCCCTCTGCCTCCCTCTCTGTTCTCTGACTTTCCCCTATGCTCAACACATCCAACCCTAATTTGGTTTCCATTTGAATCGATTTCATTTTGGATTTGGATTTTGCCCACCGATTGTAAGCTTCTATATTTCGGTCGAAGCTTACAAACGATTTGGGTTATTGGCCGATTGTAAACTTTTGTATTTCGGTCGAAGCTTCTGTATTTTTGGATTTGGATTTTTGCCCACCAATTGGGTTATTAATCATTTTGGATTTGGACTGCCGTCCAAACACACGTCGGTTTCATTTTGGATTTGAATTTTGCCAACTGAATGTAAATTTTTTGAAGTGTGAGAATTTGATTTGTAGGTTTTGAGTTTTTGTTTAGGAAGAAGGCATAATGGATGGGGCCCACAATGCTTTTGAATTTATTTTTTATTAGAAAGGGTATTTTGATCGTTTATAAAAACTAACTGAAAAATCTAACCTCTGTTAGTCTAAAGGTTATAATTTGATACAAACCAATTAGATAAATGATGTCTAGTGTAATTAGTAAAGATAAAGGTCTGTGAGTGTAATTTAGTATATACTTAAATGTTGTTTTTTATAATTTAGTCCTAAAGAATTGGTTATGTTTTGTTCAAATAAATTAAAATATTAACATGTGCACCATTAATTCAAATTCTAAAAGGATTCATTGAGGGTTATGTTCAAGCCAAAAGTAAACAATAAATCAAAATGTGTGCCCATAAAGTTTATTTAAAAAAATATATTAATTACTTAAATTTTTGTAACTATTTTTTTGATTATAACTTCTAAAATGATAAGTTTTTTTAGATTCTAAATACGTTGTTAAGAACTGACCTACCATAACGCATGGTACCAATTTTAGATTTTTTTTGCTTTTTAATTTATTTTTTACTTTAGTTTTATTTTTTAATATATTAATTTATTTTAGAGTAAACTTCGTTTTTGGCCCTTATGGTTTGGTCAAAATAACGGTTTTGGTCAAATAATTTTAATTTGACTTTTTTGGCCCCTGTGGTAACCTAATTTTCTCAATTAAACCCATGGCGCTAGCAACCGTTAATTTTTTCTTTGGCCAACGTAGCCATGTTATGAAGGCACACACGAGACCAAAAGCAAGGGTTTAGCATCTTCTCTGCATATAAGAAAGAAAAAAATGACTGATTTTCAACTGAAAGATTGGAATGTTTATAATTTGGATTTGAATATTGGAATGGCTAAACTGATGATTATAAGTCAAAATGATCAGTTTGTGATGCTTAAATAAATATATTGTGTTTCTAATTATTTGAAGTTTGAAGGATCAAATAATCAATTCTGAACAATTAGTGCCATACAAAGTTGCTACGAAACTGATTATCCAAAAGGTCAAATAAATTTCCTTCAACTCTTTCGGGACATTTTATCTGAAAACTCCGATCTAGGGTTTCCGGTTGTGTGGGGGCGGCGGGGGTAGCCGGAAAACGGGAAGGCTTCCAGGGGATGGCGGCGGCGATGGGCTTCCAGGGCTTCGAGCAGGTCACTGGTGCGTGGCAGGGGGAGGCGGAGGGGGAGGGTATTTGAAGTTCTAGGAGGTGGCTGGTGGCTTCGAGCAGGTCACTTTTGAATTTTTTTCACAGGATTAATACCAGTGTACGGGTCGTCGAAACAAACCTTAAAAAATGGTAACCCTTCCGTCACAACATGCGGGTTAAAAATCTAGTTATAATGTCAAACCACTAATTTATAAAATAGGTTATTGTCAAGTGTGAACGAGTTTATAATAAGAAAAAACCAGGCCATGCATACACAAAGAAAAATAACCAAAAACAATAAAACACATAAATGTCACACTTTGCCGGCCCACATCTTCTAACAACTCACTCAAACCCAATCATATATTAAACTCCAGCATGGTCGTCTCGCCTCGATTATTTATTTTAATCATCAATTAGTTTTTTAAATTAATCTGTCATCATCTTAATTAATAATTTAATATTGAATAAACTTCGCTTTTGGCCCTTGTGGTTTGCTCTGTTTAACCATTTTAGTCTAAAAATGAATCTATTAACATATCAACCAGGGGCGGCTCAATGATTTTGGTGGCCTAAAGCGAACAAAAAATATGAGGCCCCTTCTCACAAAGTTCATGTCATAAATCATCCTCCTTTATCCATGCTTATGACCGGCAATAATAAACTAAAAAGTTATATTTGCCGAGGTTCTTTATTATAATTAATTTCATCTACGTTTTAGGTTCGTCTACATTTAGAGGTTCATCTATATTTATAGGTTCGTCTATATTTAGAGGTGCATAATCTTTTAGGTTTGTTACAAATTTTAGTAAAGAAAATTCTTCTGATTCCATTTCAGCTTATTGCTTATGTATTTTTTTTAGAATAGACAGATTCATGCTTCTTAATTCGATTTGACATGATTAGAGCAATATTTATCACAAATCTGGGCAAATTCCCAAATTAAAATAAATTATAAAATTCAAGTTTTAAGTCAGATTATCAAGTTTAAGTGTAGCAGATTTTACAATCAACTAACCACGAACCTTGTAAAGTCATAGAATATCATATAATAACAATCAACAGTCAATACATAAATTTGAATTGTACTAGAGATAACAAATAAACAAAAAATCCAATTTCTAAGTAGAATATTATGATCTGCTTCTGGCTTAAGAATGAAAACCCAAGTTTCTAAGCAGAATCCGATTACATATTTACATGGCTCAGTAAGCACAAGCAAACTCAAATAACATACGTATATATATATAAAAAATTAAAAATCGAAGGCTCTTTTGATGTGATGGTCTAAAGCTGGAGCTTTAGTTTCTTTACTCAAATGACGCCTTGATATCAACCCCTAAGATTGCACTTTTGTAACTATTTTAGTCCATTACATTAACCTTGTTAACTTTTTCTGTTAAGCGTAGGTGCATTTTAGTCATTTTATTTATAAGTGAACTAGTTTAACCTTTTCTGTTCAATAAATACTTTTTTTAGACTTTTTCATAAAAAAACTTTTCTTCTACTTTTTTAAAACCATTTTTCTAGTTTTTTTTTCCATAAAAATGTCTTTTTGAACCTTTTTTAAAAACGTTTTTTTTTAATTTTTCTAAAACTATATTCTTTTTCATAAATAACGTTTTTAAAACATTTTTTTAGTTTTTTTTATAAAAACGTTTTTTTATCTTTTTCATAAAATGTTTTTTAATTATTTTAAAAACATTTTATTACCTTTTTAAGTTCACTATTATAAAAACTAGTTCACTAAATAAACAGTAAGAAAACAACGCTTTTAAAATAGTTAAAAAACATTAGAAAAACTAAAAAAACGCGTTTATGAAAAAACTAAAAAAATGTTTTTCATGAAAAAAATTAAAAAAAATATTTTTAGAAAAGTTAAACACCGTTTTTAAAAAGGTTCAAAAAGACGTTTTTACCAACAAAAAATTAAAAAAATAATTTAAAAATGTAAAAAAAGGAGAATTTTTTTTTTATGAAAAAGACTAAAAAAAGTTATTATTGAATTGAAAAGGTTAAACTAGTTCGCTTAAAAATAAAATGACTAAAAGCCCTTATACTTAATAGAAAAAGTTAACAGGGTTAGTATTATGGACTGAAATGGTTAGAAAAATACTACCTTAGGGACTGATATATTAAAAGATTCCCCTTTGAACTAAAAACGTTAAACAAACCAAACCACACGGTCCAAAAGCGAAATTTACTCTTTAATATTTATTTATTTATAACAAAGTCTTTCTTTAACTAATGGGATTCTAGAAATAATAATTAAAAAGGTCTGTCCTTGGTGGTGCATATATATTCGACATATAGATATGTGTATAGCTTAAGTTAAGATCTTGATCTTGTTCTTGTTCAGGAGCTGCTAATATCATAAAATGATCGCAGCAACGGCAGGTGGCGGCGGAGGCAAAAGCGAGTTAAGGATTTTTGTGGTGGCCTTATGGCGGTTGTTGTGGTTGATGATCACGTCCACCGCAGCTCAAGCTCAGAACACCACCACCGACCCAGCTGAAGGTGATCTCTCTCTCTAGATTTAGTTACAATTCAATTCAAGTTTTCATCTTCATTTGCAGACTGAAATACATGTTGGTCTATTTGAATTTATTGAAATTTTAAACTAAACTTGATATTTATTATTAAGTATAAGGGTTATAAGTGTCATTAGTATAAACTATGTTTAGGGGTCAAGTATCATATTGTATTACGTAAGGGTTAAAGTTGTAATTAGGTTAATAAGGTATTTACCAAACGATGCGTCGTTTAGGACGCACTGGTTGGTGATGTATATAGGGATCGATTGTGTAGAACAAATGGTTGTAATCAAGAATTATCAATCAAAAGCATGCTTGTATTATCAATCTCTATTCATCTATATTCAATTTGTCTTTGATTACCAATAAAATTGTATGTAATATGCAAGTAAAAAAATGTATTTAATTAGATTTGTGGAAAAATAGTAAAAACCGGATAACTTTATAATTAATTTAAAAAAATACTTAATATTATATGATATTTAAATAATATATTGTTATGTTATGTTGGTTATATTAAATAGAATAAAAAAAGTTATAAAATCACAAAGAAGAATTTTCTTAAAGATATTATTTATATTAGAATCGAGAAATATAACACCTCTTCTTCTTTTCAGATTAGTTGACCAAAAGTATTTTGTTAATTTACACGAGAGTTTCCAAGTAAAAATCTTATAATATACAAAATATATTTTTGTGAAAATTATTATCTTTTTAACTAAAAATTAGTAAAATTAACCATTGAACCAGTTCAACGGTCAACTGTTATAGATTTTAGTATCATCTAACTATTTTGTGTAATTGAGTTTACTTGATGACCAAATGAGAAGTCATAATGAAATATTAAACAAGTTTGTAAGTGTGGAGTGCACGTTTGCTTGATGATCTTATGATTTCTAGTGCTAAAGGCACCTTGTTGTATCAAGGGCGAAGCCCACTGAACAACAGAGTCCGAGGCAATGCCCCACTGCCCCTGGGAGCGGGGTCCAAGGGGCGGCATGGTCGAGCTAAATTTGTTCTTCTGGGTTAAATTTGAAATATGTTAAAGTTAGTCATCCATAGTAAATTTGTTCCCCCAGAGTAGATTTATTCCTCCGGAGTAGATTTGGTCATCTAACCAAAAATGATCATCCGGAGTAAACTGAAACAACGGTTACTTTCCAAACGGTTGATGGTTGTGACGGTTATCAAGCAATCGTCATAACGTTTCATTGCGTAGTTTCACCCATATATGTACGAGTTTTTTGGTCAGTATCAGAAACACGAAAAATCCTAACGAAAATCTCTAATTCTTATCCGCTTGAATTCTATGTATACTACGGACATAATTCAATCTGAAAGCAAACACTTACACGATTCAGAGAATCCAGACAATTACATATACACGAAAGTGAATTCCTACATTCGTCAAACACAGATAGTCCAGTCAGTCCGACCGGCCGATTATAACAACATTAGCAAATTATTTTGAAAATGGTGTTGCAGCACGAGTTCTAAATGAAATGTTCAGCCAATGGGGGATACCAGAAAGCTCAACAACACAGATGGGATGGAACCTAAGCGGAGAACTATGCAGCGGCACTGCAGTCGAACCTATTGACTTTGAAGCCACTGCGTTCAACCCCGGCCTCAAATGTGACTGTAATTTCCCCGGTTCGATCTGCCACATCACCCAAATGTGAGTGCATCCTTTTGAATTCTTGTTCATGAACATCATCTTTTGACCACTTCAGTTGTTAATTGTATGTATTCTATTAATGTTTTGTTGATCATTTCCTTACCTAAATTTCACAGAAAAGTTAATGCAATGGATGTTGCAGGGCCCATCCCAGAAGGACTCTGGACTTTGACTTACCTTGTTAATCTGTATGTTTTCAACTATTTCTTAACTATTGCATTAAAGAAAAAATCACGAAAATAACCATTTTTCCGAGTTCGTTATATCTGCCTTCGCTTGCGTATCCGTGTGGTCATGTCAACAGTAATTTATACCGGAACTACTTGACCGGCCCCTTGTCACCTTCCATTGGCAATTTAACTCGGATGGAGTGGATGTAAGCCACCCTTTTTCTTTGATAGAATTTGACATATTTTAAGAATAAAATCTGACATTTATGATGATCAAATTTGAATTTTCTTTAGGACTTTTGGTTTCAATGCATTATCAGGGGTGGTTCCAAAGGAACTCGGACGGCTTACCAACCTTAGATCGCTGTATGTTGTTTTCTACTTTGTTTGTCTTCTTATTGTGAAGCAGAAAATTCCAGTATTTGATTCTTTGTTGATTGAAAAAGAATTGTATTATATTGCAGGGCATTTGACACAAACAATTTCACTGGTTCCCTACCACCTGAACTTGGAAATTTGCGAAGTTTACAACAACTGTAAGAACATTCATGGTCGCATTATTTTAAATAAATGTACCTACTATAATCCTACTCACAGCGGAGCTATTAGTAGGTGTGACATGGGCAATAGAAGTTTATCTAAGAACTAAGTAATTTAATTAGATAAATATTTAAAATACCATCAACTAAATCTAATATCCTCTTCATATATGTTCATTTTGGCAGTTACATTGATAGTTCTGGAGTTGGCGGTGAAATACCTTCTACATTTGCTAATTTGCAGAATTTGGTTACAGTGTAAGAGCGATTATTTTAATGATGTTTCAAAGTAGTGCTTCATCTATCCCATTTTCTTTTAGAAAGTCAAAGTGGTTCGGGTCAAAACGGGTTGTGTACCCATTTGGACCCGTTCTAAGTTAGCAAGTTTCATAAGTGACCTAATAACTGCATTACACCAAATGAACCTATCAAACAAAAAAAACCCAAATCAATCCATTTCGTCAAGAATAGGTCAGGATTGTCGGGTCTAATACTAACTTACTAACTCTTTTGCTATCAGAAGGGCTTCTGATAATGAACTCACAGGGAGAATACCTGACTTTATAGGGAATTGGACATTGTTACAATCTTTGTAAGTTAACCTCTATGGAATATTCATTGTATGAAATAAAAATTTTATAATTATTTAAATGCTTGATGTCCTTCTAGGAGGTTAGAGGGAAACTCTTTTGAAGGTTCAATACCACCTTCATTTTCTAGGCTGACCTCTTTACAGGACTTGTAAGTTTTTAAAGCACTCTTTATTATCTTTTCCAAGACATTCTATCGCGAGATTGCAATTTGAATCTGTTATAATCTAGTTGTCGTTCTATAATGTTACAGGAGGATAAGTGGTTTAGCTAACGGAACTCTGGATTTTATCAAAGATTTGAAGTCCTTACGTATTCTGTAAGAAAATATTTTGATCTTTATCAACTCTTACCTTCTTAGTAAACAAACCGAACCCAACCCGGGCTCACCTAAGCTCGAGCTCAACTCGTTTAACTCAAGAGAGCTCAAGCTTGTCTGGTTTATTATTTCTTAATTATTTTATTTATATACATTTATAACTTTTGTATTTAAATGCTTGATCGTTTAAGCTTGGCTTGATTCGAGGTTTTAGCGAGCCGATCTCGAGTAGCTCACGAGCGGCTCGACTTGTTTACACCCTTACTTCTTAGCTCCTAAAATTTTGAAGATAAAATATAAAGAGTTGCATGTCTTGCAGAGTTTTGAGGAATAACAGAATTTCAGGCTCTGTTCCAACTGACATGGGAGAATATCAAAATTTGACAACACTGTGAGTAATCTACATTGAAATTAAAGTTTCCAGTTATATAAATTATTCAAGGAAAGCTCTGTTATTTTCTATTTGGTTTCATTTCAATTTTCATTTACTAACACATGCTTCTACTTATCAGGGATTTGAGTTTCAACAATTTGAGTGGGGAGATTCCAAGAGATTTGTTTAACTTGAGTCAACTCTCTTTCTTGTAATATGCATAATCCCTCAATAGATTTCATGCAGTTAGGATAATAAGTAACAGTCTAGACGTTTATACGACATCCAAAGTGTAAATTCGGATGCAATGATTCTCAGGTTTCTTGGAAACAATAGCTTAAATGGTACCCTTCCCGACGTAAAGAGTGCGGCTCTTCGTAATCTGTAAGTATCTATGTATTTTATAGAATTTAGTTTTTTTTTTTTTTAATTTTCTCTAATTTGTATACAATTTCCTCAATGCAGTGATTTTTCATACAATGAACTATCTGGGACACTTCCTTCTTGGGTCAGTGAGCCAGACTTACAAATGTAAATGCATGATTTTAAATATTACCATTAAATTTTGATTTATGCTTAACTTTAAGAAGCAGTAGTTGACAAAATTTGTTCTGTCAAAATTTCCAAATATGTGTGCAATGTGCAGTAACTTAGTTGCAAACAACTTCACATTAGGAAATTCAGAAAACAGGTATTTACTTATGCTTATGCTTAATGTGACCATAAATCATTGTCATTGGTAACTACTAACGCGTTGTGTCTTTAGTGGTTTGCCATCAGGATTTAATTGTCTCCAAAGGAATTTCCCTTGTGGGCGTGGGTCGCCAAGATGTAAGCAAGATCTTAAATATTCATCATTTTTATAAACTAAAGAAGAAAAGTAAAATAAAAACAATTTTGGGGGCCCACTATACCCGTCTGTGGGCGTCCAGTCCCACAAACCTGAACCCCAAAAACTCCCCACGTACGGATATAACTGCGCAATGGACATAAATCCTGTCTTTTCATGTTGGTTTTCGCAGATAGTAGCTTTGGAATCAATTGTGGTGGTTCTGAAATCACATCCTCCGATGAAATAGTTCATGAGCAGGATAATGAAACTCTTGGAGCAGCAACATATTATGTGACTTCTGAAAGGAGGTGGGGAGTCAGCAATGTTGGAGAAAGGGAAAACCCTGCATACACAACCGCTCTTTTACGTCAGTTCAACACTTTAGACTCAGCACTGTTTCAGACAGCACGAATCTCTGCTGGATCACTAAGATACTATGGTTTGGGGCTGGAGAACGGTAACTACACTGTTAACCTCCAGTTTGCTGAATTACTGATAGAAGATGGACCCACCTGGAGAAGCCTTGGAAGGCGCGTCTTTGACATATATATACAGGTCTGTTAATTAGATATAGCGTTTTGTACCATGTACTAATGAATGGGTTGATTTGAGGGGTTATTAATCTCAAACAGGTTGGTTATAAAAATTAACGATAAAGCGGATTGAAAGTTATCCAAAGTCTTTTTTTAGTGCATACAACCTCCTATGTCTTTAAATTTAATATTGTTTTATTGAAAAATGTATGTGGTCAACCTGGCCCGACCTAGCCAGTTATGACACATATCAAAAGTGACCCGTCACACAAACTGACCTTTAGTAAGAAGCATAGTGTTATTGTTTTTCCTAATTTACATCATTAGTTTCTCAAATCTTGTATCATTCAGGGAAACCTGGTGTTTCAAGATTTCAATATAAAAAGGGAAGCAGGAGGGGTATCCTTTAGTCCTGTTTCGAGGGAAGTTACGGTTCAGGTTTCAAATAACTACCTTGAGATACATTTATTCTGGTCTGGAAAAGGGACTTGCTGTGTACCTACTCAAGGGACTTTTGGTCCTCTTATTTCAGCCATCAGTGCCACCCCAAGTACTAAAATTGTTTCTTAAAATTGGTTGCTTTTGCAGTTCTTCTTACTTGACAACTACTATCCTTTACTTATTTTTGAACAGATTTCCGCCCCAGTGTGAGCAACACTCCACCCTCCACAAAGAAGAAGAACAAGACATGTTTAATTGTTGGGATTTCGGTTCCTATTGCAGTTATTAGCTTTTTGTTATTATTAGCCCTATATATTTTTCGTCACCGGAGGAAAAAGCAGGATACATCAGACAATCATGAAGGTAGTTTTTCTGGAACTTTATTTTTAATATAGATGAAACATGTTCTCCATTAGCATATCTGTACCCAATCACATTTATTTTTTGTTGTTATATAATCAGTATTGCATGTGTGACATTCTGAAAAGAATTTAAAGACACATACTCAAACAACTTCATAGAACTGTAGAAGTTATTAGGGACAAATGCAATTGCAATCCATTTACTTTTGGATGCGTTATTTCGGTTTATGTTTTATGTTTAGTTAGTCAAATGGGTAAAATCAAAAGGAAACATGTCGAATATGTGGAAAATCACCCTAAGTGTATTATAATACGAAATATCTTACATAAATCATTCTATTATAAAGTTAGATTATTGTTGAAATGATATAATGACTGTAATCATATGTTGTTTACAAAAAAACTAGTTTCTACGGAATTTTTGACTTCTACTTACATGCTTTTGCTGATCCACAGAATTTTTGGGAATTGACGCCAAAACATATACCTTTAGTTATGGAGACCTAAGAGATGCAACCGGTGATTTTAGTCCTGCAAATAAGCTCGGCGAGGGAGGTTTTGGACCTGTTTACAAGGTAATTTACACTTTTCATCAACGATCCAGTTTTGCTTCTTAAACTCAAACTTAACCATGATTAGTCCTTGATATGTTTTTGGTGGTAAACAGGGAACACTTGGTGATGGGAGAGTAATAGCTGTTAAACAACTTTCTGTAGCCTCCCGCCAGGGCAAGACTCAGTTTATGGCTGAAATTGCAACAATATCCTCTGTCCAACACCGCAACCTTGTTAAATTATGTGGATGCTGCATTGAAGGAGATAAGCGGCTTCTTGTTTATGAGTATCTTGAAAACAAGAGTCTTGATCAATTATTATTCGGTAAGAAACTAAGAATTATCAACTATCAAGTTACATTCATCATAAGTAAAGTTTTTAAATATGAATTGTAAAACTATAATGTTACATTTGGGGTATATGATGTAGGAGAAAAGAGGTTATCTCTTAATTGGGCCACCCGGTTTGAAATATGTCTGGGGATAGCACGCGGTCTTGCATATCTGCATGAGGAATCTCGAATTCGGATTATACATCGAGATGTTAAAGCTAGCAATGTTTTACTTGACGCTGATCTCAACCCTAAGATCTCAGATTTTGGCTTGGCAAAACTTTACGATGACAAGAAAACACACATGAGTACTCGTGTTGCAGGCACAATGTAAGATTTTATATTTATATATATGTTGACTTTCTTGACCTTGTTATTATAATTATATGTATTTTGCAGTGGGTATTTGGCACCAGAATATGCAATGCGCGGACGCCTTACAGAAAAAGCTGATGTGTTTAGCTTTGGAGTTGTAGCTCTAGAGATTATTAGCGGCAGGCCTAATTCTGATTCAACTTTGGAAGATGAAGAAATATATCTTCTTGAATGGGTATCTTTCTTTTTCTTAATTTTTTCTTATAAATTTTATAATTTTAAAATATTTATACTATTAACCCTTTCCATCTGGTTCCTTTGGTATGATTAGGCATGGAACCTACACGACGCTAAGCGTGAAGTTGAGTTGGTGGATGAAGAATTGTCTGAATTTGATGAGAATGAAGTAAAAAGAGTGATGAAGATCGCGCTTTTATGCACCCAAACCTCACCGGTGGAAAGACCACCAATGTCACGAGTGGTGGCAATGCTTTCAGGAGACATGGAAGCAAGCGATGATATCACACGCCCCGGGTATTTGACTGGTTATAGTTTCAGAGATGTTACAACCTTTACAACTACAAGTACTCTTCCAACTTCAGCTACAGATTCTGTGCCAAGTACAAGTCACTCCACTGTTTCACCAAGCTCATCAATCATTTGAAACATCAATCAAAATAAAAGTCAAAATGCAAAACAAGCGTTTGAAACATTATAGATGTAATGGTTTCTTTGTATGTTCTATCATAACATAATATAAAATATAGAGTTAATTAGTGTTTGAGTCATTGACTTTTGACCATTTTAACTATTTGAGTCCCTTATGTTTAAATCCGTCTCTTTTAACCCTGACTTTTCATTTTTGCATCTATTTGAGTCCAAATGGCTAACGTCGTTAGATTTAACAGTTAACTTTCTTTTGAAATGACCAAAATACCCTCAATAACTAAAATAATTAAAATACATTTATTTTTAATATCCTAAAATACCATTCTTTTAAGAGTAAATTACCATCATCCAATTCCAAACCCAATATCACCACCACCGATCTACCACCAACTCCCCATCCCCTCCACCGCCACCTCCCCTCCACCCACGCCATCATCCACACCCAACATCACCACCACCCTCTACCACACCCGCATCTGCATCTTAGCCCTCACTTGGTCCCGAACCCTCTTCGACCGATTCCTCAACCTCCACCTCCTCCCCTCTGCCGCCACCGATGACACCCTCTCTACCACCTCTTCCCACCACACCCCCGCCACCACCTCCTCCGGTTCAAAACGAGTCGGTCACGTTAAACCTCCGTGAAAAGCAACAACACAATCAGGGGGTGTTTGGGATTACTTATTAACTCCAAAAGTTTTTTTGTTAAAAGAACTTATTAACTTATTACTTTTTGAAAAGTAGTTTTTGTGTGTTTGATATATTATATTACTAGCTTAGATCCCGTGTCTATACACGAGTTGAAAAATATCAATATATAAAATTTTTAAATTTTTATGTATATATTTTACAGGTGTAAAAATATATTATATATACTAAGGATAGAAACAAACTCAAAATATGTAAAAAGTTAATATATAATTGGGTTTCAAAAATACGTCAATATTTAATATAATTTGACTTTCATTTATTATTTGATTGAAATAAAAGTTATATAATTTGACAATAAATTACTCAAATAGTTAAAATGGTAACCAAAGAGTAATTTACTCTAAAATATATTAGTCAAAGATCCTCTTTCTATATCATACATTTATCTGTCATGTGATTTTAATATTTTCATGGTTGTTCATCATTTTTTTTCAAGATTCAAAGCATAATATCAACAAGAATAAAGTTAGAAATTGGGTAGAAACACACTACTGTCCGAAAGCTACTTGATGTATTTCACCTGTCACGACAGATCGAACAGCCCCCGAAACACGAGGCAAATCTAGACGGTACGATAAAAAACGGTACGATCAAAACAACTCTTCCAAAGAGTATACACTCAAAACTCAACTTTTGAAGATCGAGATGAAAGGGGATGTGACATCCGCGTCCTATCTCGGTCGGACCCAGGAATACGCCACTGCCTTAGCCAACATTGGTGAACCATTTAAAGATAAGGACTTGGTCATGCTTGCCATCTCCGGCCTTCGCGAAGAATACAAGGGATTAAAGGCAAATCTTTTGGCGCGTTCACCACCCATCACTTTCAATGAATTACATGGCTTACTTAGTGATCAAGACTTTATAATCAATCGCCATGCTTAGGTAACACCACAGTCATTTACAACCTCCACTATCGGTCCTCTGCTAAAAACTCCTGCCCCACCACAATCTCAATTAACCAGTCTACAGCAGGCCACAACCTAGTTTGGGTACCAACTCAGCTCTTGTTTCTCAACACACCCAATGTCACACCCCAACCGACGGCGGATTATACGTTGGGGCGGACGCGGTTGTTAAATAGCACAAGGTTGACTATTAAAGTTTCAATATTTCATTAATAAATAGATTCAAAGGTTCAATACAAAGGAAATAACAAGTATACAACGTTTATTTAATAAGTAGTCTAGGTCCAAAGCGTCCTATGTGATCACAAACAAGTCTCATGATGTAGAACCTGAAACATGTGAAAGAATCTGTCAACTACAAAATAGTTGGTGAGATACAAAGGTTTTGACGCAGTTTAACAAATATTTGAAAAGAATTACAATTTACTATGATTTATGCATTCTATAATGTAAGTATGAGAACATTGCATCTTAAACATTATGCATATCAACCCTCCAACCAAGTTTAGGCATAACCCGCAGGTTACCCTTATAAGTCTCAAGTTTAAAAGTTTAATTCAGTAACAATCACCAAGGGCTCCCCCCGAAGGGTCAATCAATCAAGGTGGATTAGTCAAATGCAATAGATCTATCATTGTTACCATACGCTTGATCAAAGTTAATGAATATGCTAGTTTTAAGTTTAATCTAAGCATACAAGTCTCAAGTTTAACATAAGAATAAGCATCTAGTCATAGTTGTACAAGAATTGTATAAGTTTAATGTTTTTGAACATGTTTCACCCCAAAAGTATAGAAAGGAAAAAGGGGCTAAGTATACTCACTTGGATGATGAAGGGTATCCGACAAGAGTAAGTGTTTGTAAGACTTGGAGAGGGAGAATATCCTCACGATAAGCCTAAGAATATAAGTCTAAAGTTTCAAGTATGACCTTAAAAGTCTAGGGCAAGAATTCTAAGATTTTTAGGATTTTGACTAGGGTTCCAATGGGGGATGATTGTGTTTTATAAAGTTTGAATCAAGTTTCAAATAAAAGTTTTGAATTTCAAGTTTAATAGGTTTATAGTTTAGAATAATTATTGATTAAAATAATTATTTAAAAGTTTTATAATTATTCATTACACAAGTTAAGTAATAATAATCAAAATAGTTTCCTAAGTATTTAGAAGTAGTGTGGTAATAATAGTTAAGTGAAAGACTAATAATTATTAAATAACAATAATTATTTAACGAATAAATAATTATTAGAGATTACTTAATTATTTAAATAATATATAATGATAATTATTATTTCAAGAATAAACAATGATTAAGGTTTTATAATAATCATTGTAAGAACACCTAATTATTAAGGATAAATAATTTCATATAAAGGCAAATATTTATCTAATTGAAAAATAATCAATACAAATCATTTATGATTTATTAAAGCATTTAAATATTAAGAATTTGTTAAATTAACTTGTAGCAAATAAACGGTTAAACTGTGGTTATAGGTTTAAATAACCAATAAGTGTTTATAAGTTTGAAAAAAAGTTAAATAGGACTTCTTGTAATGTTTTGATTATAAGTCTTTAAAGTTTAAATGAAATTGTAAGTTTACAAAGTTTCCTTCGAACGGTAAGTTTATAAGTATAAGTATTTAATTAAAGTTTATGTTTTTAAAAGTATAAGTCTATAATTGTTTTAAGGTCTTTATCTTATAAAGTTTATAAATATTTAAAAATAAACAAAATATATTTATTTTCTCATGTTTCAAATTTACATAAACAAATGGATGAAATATAAAATGTATTAAATTAAAGTTTCTGTGTAAATGTAACTTTTATAAAAGTTTAGAAGCATTTTTATAGTTTTTAAGTGTTTAAAATTGTTTTTAAAGTATTAAATATTATAAGTTTTAACCAAGTTTAAATGAATTAGAATGGTTCGGAAATATAAAAGTGTAAATAAAATCCAATTCAAGTTTATAAAAGTATTAGAAAGTTTATAAAAATTATTTAAAAGTATTAAAAACTGTTTAAAAAGGCTAAAACAATTAAAATGGGCAAAAATCGGTTTACCCGGCTTGAACCCGGGTCACTGACCGGGTCGAAGCATACGCTCACACATTAAGCCATCCCGACTACGGGTCTCGTTGATTATTAACACGGAAAAACAATTTCTTAAACACAATCCTAAATCGCCCCCAGCTCACTATGAACCCTAGAACGAAATCTCTTAAATACGAGTCGAATCACCATCTGTTTATGAAATTAAACAGAGGGCTTTTGATCCTCTCGTGAAATCGATCGTGATGCATACAAAGTTTACCTAATTTGATGCCAAATCGAGTGAGAAGGAGTCCAAGTTGAGCGTCGGCTGTCGGGATGAAGAATCGAGCAGTGTAGGTGTTAATCTGCGAAACTGAGGCATGAGGGAGCTTGAGTTTGGTGTTGCCAACGAGTTCCAATCGGTATTTATAGCTGATTCCAACATTAAAGGCTTTGTTGGTTGGGGAGATGGGAGTTGGCCGAAAGCTTCGTATTCGAACCTCACGCGGCTATTAAACTCGAAATCGGGTACCGAGACACCTCGGTTTACGGTCGCATGCGAGGGGTGAACCCAAGGTTCAACGAACCCGGACGGGATTTCACGATTTGAGTAAAAAGGGGCAAAAGATGGGTGTTGCAGGACTCGAACCTAGGACCGGTTATGGGTTTTGAATGTTTAGTGAAATGGCAAAACAGGTCCTTGATATTTCACTGAGTTAACATATTATGTTCAAAAGTTTATTTCTAGTTTAAGGCAAGTTTCAGGAAATGACGGTTTTGGTCCCTTGACTTTGTGAAGATAAATATATATATTCTTTCATTTTTATAAAACCAAATAAGTTTTATAAAGATTATAAGATATAAGTATACATATATTTATATATATAAATATATATATATTTATAATCGATTCTCATACAATTATGTATATATATATATATATATAATAAATGAATCCACATTTATTATTTAGAATTATGTTTTAAGATTTGGATTCGAATGCGCACCATGGTTAGGGTAAGGATAGGTCGGAAAGATACCGGATATTACAGTCTCCCCTACTTTAGGAAATTTCGTCCCGAAATTAAAGTAGAAGGCTTCCGTTTTAAGTCTTATGATACGCACAAGGATTATGAGAAAGATACTTTACGTCCCTTAGTAAACTATGGGTTACGTTTAGAATCCTAACCGGAATGACACGAATAAGATTACGCTCAAGTTTCTAAGTTTCCAAAGTCTGGGGTTACCAAAAGTTTCCCTATAAAGCATATAGTTTCATGGGAATGTATCTGAAGATCCATTTTCAGAATTGCATTTGAGAGAATAACTGATGAACTTTCACTCAAGATCTAAAGTGAGATGTATCACTCAGAATGGATTTGATGATAGTTTTAATGATTTGAGTTTGTAGACTAATACGTCTAAGGGTTCGCTACGGTACCTAAGTTCCGTGGCTATCTTTTACGATAAGTCTTAGATCATAGCACATGACAGAGTTTACTATGTCTTCCCACACGCTGATTTTCATACTTACGTGTGCACCCGCAAGCATTTAAATCGTCGCATAGTCCGCATAGGTCCTTCCGTTTGTGTGTGGATCAAGAAAGAGTACAAGAATTTGTTTAACTCATGACTAGTGTTTCCACGTAAGAGTGATCGTTGATTTAATGAGTCCCTTAGAAAGAAACGTCATTCGATAATTAAAGAGTAAGGATTGTGATAAGATTTAGAGTTTCAAAGTTCTCTCGTGTTTGAATAAGAATACACCAAACATCGAGTAGCTTAAAGTCTTTACACTTTCCTCGTGTTTGATCAAGAATACGTCAAACCTTGAGTAGTTTAAAAGTCTTATACGTTCCTCATGTTTGAACAAGAATACGTCAAACATGGAGTAGCTTAAATTGTGTTTGAACAAGAATACGTCAAACATAGAATAGTTTAAATTATGTTTGAACAAGAATATGTCAAACATAGAATAGTTTAAATTGTGTTAGAACAAGAATACGTCAAACATAGAATAGTTTAAATTGTGTTTGAACAAGAATACGTCAAACATAGAATAGTTTAAATTGTGTTTGAACAAGAATACGTCAAACATAGAATAGTTTAAATTGTGTTTGAACAAAATACGTCAAACATATGATAGTTTAAATTGTGTTTGAACAAGAATACGTCAAACATATAATAGTTTAAAGTCTTTTAGTTTAGCTTCAGTGTATAGAAGTATATGATTACGTTTTGAGTATAAAGTGGTTATCTAAATACTCTAGTATTTAAGAGAGGTGTGGGACAGCATTTGGAACAGGATTAACCGTTATACGCTCTTTCCCAGAAGATTCGAGTTGTCCAGAAGGTTAGGTGGATCCCGATTGTGTTGGTTTTGTGAATAAGGAAGGGGAGGTACTCTGTTAAGAGAGCAATGTCCTTCTTCGTGCTAGTTTCTAGTATCAAGAGTGAAATTTTCTCGTGTATCCGAAATGAACGTTTATCAAGTTTTATAAGGGTTAGTTAGGATGAACACAAAAATTTTTCAAGACTAAGAATCCAAGTATGAGTTTGAAGATAGGGTAGGTCAGTTGGTTTCAAGTTTCAATATTGAAACCAAGTTTTACATGACATTTTGTTGTACATGCTTACTTTGATTTAGAAGGCGTTCAGTTTTCAAGGATACGGTTTCGAATGTTTGTATAAGTTTTTACATGGCTCAAAAGTCTCTGACCTTATAGTTGTGTATACGAAGTTTGATGTTTTAGTAACGTGCATTTAAACCTTTAGTTCCCGTTGTGACTTATAGCAAATCTTTTACGTGGCAAGAGTTTGATGGGGAAAGTCTTCTAGTATAGGGTAACGGGGAATGTTTTGGAAATGATAGTATGTTTACAAATGATTTATCTTGTTTTATAAAAGAATGCGTAGTTTTCTTTTATATAGTGTATAATTAAGATGTTCAAGAATAATGAGTTAGACAATGATGAGTAGTATAAGTAGGACTTACAAAGAGGTATGTATGATTGTCAAACGACAAGTTGGTCAAGTTTAGAAGTGTGAAGTCTATATAAGGGGTAAGGATCATAGTTGATTACGACAGTGGTTCATAAGTCGCGTTGTTTTAAAAGAGTGCTTACGAATTAGAAGGTTTGTTCAAGATTTATTCTTCAGTTACATGTGTCACTTAGGATTTTTTTTTTATAGTTTAATGCAACGTTGTTAATTATCTCAAGTACTAACGTGAGCTACTCTTGACGGAAGTGTTTTGGTAAGAGGGTTAAGTTTGTAATGATGAAAGAAGAGTCAAACCAGTAAATGACGACAAGACGAAATTTCAAAGAAATTTTCATTTATATGTTTCAAAATTGGGGCTTCTAGCCCTTACGTATGACAAAAATTAAAATTTAATAGAAATAAAGGCTTCATGCACGCCTTAGGCAGCTCTCCACTAAGAAACAGATTAGTACTACCATAAGTACTGCTAGGGTTACCCGGGTGGCAAACCTAGCCTCTGCCCTAATGGTTTGGATATGGTGCTCGAGGATTTCCCTGTCTTCCCTCAACGTTGTGATCTTTTCTTCCTAGATCCAGCTTTGATTGGCCAGGTCGTCGATACGTTGGTTCAACAGGTCTTGCCGAGCCTTATGTTCCATCTCTCGCCTCATAAATTCCAAGGTTTCCACGAACCTAGGGATGTTAGGTATCGGGATTCCCATTGCCACGGCAGGTGCCCCGGCATGCCTAGCCCTCAGGGTAGGGGTAGGTGCTAGATACGGGTCCCTTGGTGGTGATGAGAACCGGTGATGGAGATGAGGTGCTTGATAAGGGTTCATTGGTGGTGACGTCTTAGGGCTTCCGGCCCAGTTGGTGTTGAGTTCAGCTCTTGCCCTAGCATTAGGATAGGGGCTTGGCTGGTATACCGGTGACTCACTACTCTCTTCACGGTCGGTTGATTAAATACGTTCAAAAGTTTTTATTCATAATACTGAGTTGTCGCAGTAATATTTTCAAAAATAGTTTTGATTGGAAGTTGATGGGCTAACGAGGAGGATTCCTGGAAGAAAGGGGTGGTCATAAGGACTCACTTAAGTACCCTATTTCCCTAGCCAGAATTTCCTTGTGGGCCTACAACTTCTCTTAGTTATTGTCACCGATGTTTGGGGTTTATGGTACTATGTCAAGGTTTCATTGTGGGCTTAAGAGTTTTTAAACGTGGAGCTTGTCTATTCCATGGTAGGCTTCTTTTCTTGCGGGGAAAACGATCAGGTTACTAATCCCTTTGTTAATGTACTTTAGATTTAAAAGACGTTAAGTTTTGTTTACAAGAAACGGTGATGTGTAAGTTTTAAAGACGTATGAAAGTTTCGGGATGTAATAAAGTATAACAAAGTTTGAGTAAATCGTCAAATGGAGTTGTGAGTGATAAAATGAAAACACAAGAGTTTCCCCTTTAGTGTCAAGTTTATAAAATAATACATGGTTTTAAATGTGCTAGTATTACAAGGATCATGAAGTTTAAGGATGTATGAAAGTTTTGAGATGTATAAAAGTCTTGAGTTAGTTATCAAATGAAACTTGGTTAAGTACTAAGGAGGTAAGGTAAAAATACAAGGGTTACCTCTTAGGTGTCACATTTATAAAAAAAATGAAGTTTTGTAGAAGAATTTGTAGGGTAATACATAGTTCTAAGGGTTGTATTACAACGATCATGAAGCTTATTGGGTAGTATCTGCATAAATATGAGTTTATGTATATACTCTTTAAGTATAGTCTCGTAAGAATTTCTTCTTGAAGGTAACTCCTTTAGGTCATGGCGA
This sequence comes from Smallanthus sonchifolius, assembly GCA_023525975.1. Taxonomy (NCBI): domain Eukaryota; kingdom Viridiplantae; phylum Streptophyta; class Magnoliopsida; order Asterales; family Asteraceae; genus Smallanthus; species Smallanthus sonchifolius. Next base: position 9,798,935 of record CM042046.1, on the reverse strand, counting down.
GTAAGCATGCTGTCATGTGACAAGACGGGACTTAAGAATCATAGAATAAAGGTTATAGAGGAAAGTTTTTGAATCATGAATTTATGAAGTGTATAGTATTTGAGATGGTACTCATTTAGTGCATATCACTAAGTAAGTACTTTGACATATCAAGAGAGATCTAAGCTCACAAATGTTTAGAGAAGTCGTGCATTCCTATAAGTGGATACTCATCCCAAGAATTCCCAGGAAAGTATACGGGTCCAACGGTTGATTGGATTTGTACGAAATGCTTTCCTTGACAGAATTTCCCAGGATACAGGTATCCACCCTTCCGGTCCGCACAAGTTCTCATACATTGTCTTGAACTTAAATACTCTTGACGAGAATTTATTGGGGGATTAGACTTAAAGCCTAAGTATGTATCCTCGATGTAGTAGACTCTTGTAGCACGTAGGTAAGTAGAAACGTAGAATCTCCAAGCGTTCACGTATAAGATTTAAGAATAGAATGAGGAGAGAATTTCCTAGTAAAGGACATGAGATAACTCATGTTTGGGTCTCCTAAGTTATAGTCTAGGTCATGTGTCTAATAACCTAATTCTCTATAACCAAGGCTCTGATACCAATCTGTCACACCCCAACCGACGACGGAATATACGTCGGGGCGGACGCGGTTGTTCAATAGCACAAGGTTGACTATTAAAGTTTCAATATTTCATTAATAAATAGATTCAAAGGTTCAATACAAAGGAAATAACAAGTATACAACGTTTATTTAATAAGTAGTCTAGGTCCAAAGCGTCCTATGTGATCACAAACAAGTCTCATGATGTAGAACCTGAAACATATGAAAGAATCTGTCAACTACAAAATAGTTGGTGAGATACAAAGGTTTTGACGCAGTTTAACAAGTATTTGAAAAGAATTACAATTTACTATGATTTATGCATTCTATAATATAAGTATGAGAACGTTGCATCTTAAACATTGTGCATATCAACCCTCCAACCAAGTTTAGGCATAACTCGCTGGTTACCCTTATAAGTCTCAAGTTTAAAAGTTTAATTCAGTAACAATCACCAAGGGCTCCCCCCGAAGAGTCAATCAATCAAGGTGGATTAGTCAAATGCAATAGATCTATCATTGTTACCATAGGTTTGATCAAAGTTAATGAATATGCTAGTTTTAAGTTTAATCTAAGCATACAAGTCTCAAGTTTAACATAAGAATAAACATCTAGTCATAGTTGTACAAGAATTGTATAAGTTTAATGTTTTTGAACATGTTTCACCCCAAAAGTATAGAAAGAAAAAAGGGGCTAAGTATACTCATTTGGATGATGAAGGGTATCCGACAAGAGTAAGTGTTTGCAAGACTTGGAGATGGAGAATATCCTGACGATAAGCCTAAGAATATAAGTCTAAAGTTTCAAGTATGACCTTAAAAGTCTAGGGCAAGAATTCTAAGATTTTCAGGATTTTGACTAGGGTTCCAATGGGGGATGATTATGTTTTATAAAGTTTGAATCAAGTTTCAAATAAAATTTTTGAATTTCAAGTTTAATAGGTTTATAGTTCAGAATAATTATTGATTAAAATAATTATTTAAAAGTTTTATAATTATTCATTACACAAGTTATGTAATAATAATCAAAATAATTTCCTAAGTATTTAGAAGTAGTGTGGTAATAATAGTTAAGTGAAAGACTAATAATTATTAAATAATAAAAATTATTTAACGAATAAATAATTATTAGAGATTACTTAATTATTTAAAGAATATATAATGATAATTATTATTTCAAGAATAAACAATGATTAAGGTTCTATAATAATCATTTTAAGAACACCTAATTATTAAGGATAAATAATTTCCTATAAAGGCAAATATTTATCTATTTGAAAAATAATCAATACAAATCATTTATGATTTATTAAAGCATTTAAGTATTAAAAATTTGTTAAATTAACTTGTAGCAAATAAACGGTTAAACTGCGGTTATAGGTTTAAATAAACAATAACTGTTTATAAGTTTGAAAAAAAGTTAAATAGGACTTCTTGTAAAGTTTTGATTATAAGTCTTTAAAGTTTAAATGAAATTGTAAGTTTACAAAGTTTCCTTCGAATAATAAGTTTATAAGTATAAGTATTTAATTAAAGTTAATGTTTTTAAAAGTATAAGTCTATAATTGTTTTAAGGTCTTTATCTTATAAAGTTTATAAATATTTAAAAATAAACAAAATATATTTATTTTCTCATGTTTTAAATTTACATAAACAAATTGATGAAATATAAAATGTATTAAATTAAAGTTTCTGTGTAAATGTAACTTTTATAAAAGTTTAGAACCATTTTTATGGGTTTTAAGTATTTAAAATTGTTTTTAAAGTATTAAATATTATAAGTTTTAACCAAGTTTAAATAAATTAGAATGGTTCGGAAATATAAAAGTGTAAATAAAATCCAATTCAAGTTTATAAAAGTATTAGAAAGTTTATAAAAATTATTTAAAAGTATTAAAAACTGTTTAAAAAGGCTAAAACAATTAAAATGGGTAAAAATCGGTTTACCCGGCTCGAACCCGGGTCACTGACCGGGTCGAAGCATACGCGCACACATTAAGCCATCTCGACTACAGGTCTCGTTGATTATTAACACGGAAAAACAATTTCTTAAACACAATCCTAAATCGCCCCCAACTCACTATGAACCCTAGAACGAAATCTCTTAAATACGAGTCGAATCACCATCTGTTTATGAAATTAAACAGAGGGCTTTTGATCCTCTCGTGAAATCGATCGTGATGCATACAAAGTTTACCTAATTTGATGCCAAATCGAGTGAGAAGGAGTCCAAGTTGAGCGTCGGCTGTCGGGATGAAGAATCGAGCAATGTAGGTGTTAATCTGCGAAACTGAGACATGAGGGAGCATGAGGGAGCTTGAGTTTGGTGTTGCCAACGAGTTCCAATCGGTATTTATAGCCGATTCCAGCTTTAAAGGCTTAATTGGTTGGGGAGATGGGAGTTGGCCGAAAGCTTCGTATTCGAACCTCACACGGCTATTAAACTCGAAATCGGGTATCGAGACACCTCGGTTTACGGTCGCACGCGAGGGGCGAACCCAAGGTTCAACGAATCCGGACGGGATTTCACGATTTGAGTAAAAAGGGGCAAAAGATGGGCGTTGCGGGACTCGAACCTAGGACCGGTTATGGGTTTTGAATGTTTAGTGAAATGGCAAAACAGGTCCTTGATATTTCACTGAGTTAACATATTATGTTCAAAAGTTTATTTCTAGTTTCAGGAAATGACGGTTTTGGTCCCTTGACTTTGTGAAGATAAATATATATATTCTTTCGTTTTTATAAAACCAAATAAGTTTTATAAAGATTATAAGATATAAGTATACATATATTTATATATATAAATATATATATATCTATAATCGATTCTCATACAATTATGTATATATATATATATAATAAATGAATCCACATTTATTATTTAGAATTATGTTTTAAGATTTGGATTCGAATGCGCACCAGGCTTAGGGTAAGGATAGGTCAGAAAGATACCGGATATTACACCCAACCCAATAGTAATATATTTCAACAAACTAATATATAGGCTCGTTTAAGCTTGGCTCGATTTGAGCTTTTAACGAGCCGATCTTGAGTAGCCTGCAAGCCGGCTTGACTCATTTACACCCCATGTATATGATGTTGATACATTGTTGATTTCAGAATGACCAAGTTGGAACCAAATTCCATCTTTTGTGATGCTTTTTGCATCATATGGTTGATGGACAAATTGGCAAAACAAAGATATTCTTTTCGCTTATACAGTTTGTTTACCAACCTTATTATCTCCGGCTTGTACCCAAATTATAAACTCACCACTTTCTGAAATAGATCGCCATATAATACAATATTAAAAAATAAGCAAAAACATACACAAACACAAAAATGTCAAATTTTCGTCTTAATTGCCCGATTAGTCTATCGCAGACCACCATCTTTCAAACTACCTCAGTGGCGGATCTAGAACAAAAGTTTAGGGGTAACGATTTTTATTTATCTTACTTTCATTTAATGAAACAATTTTTTTTACTGTACTTTCATGTAAGCAATTTTTTTTACTGTAACATGCGTCCGGCGAGGCGGAGGCGGCGCCGGACGCAGGGGCGGAGGTTTGTGAGCCCCCCCCTCCCGATTTTTCGCTCAGTAGTGTTAATTTATACGTATTCGGTCAAAAATTTTATAGTTCCGGCCCCCTGGTAGGAAAAAAAAATCCCGACCCGTGCGTTTTTTTTTTCAAGCTCCGCCACTGACCGGGCGGTGGTCTCAGCTCAGGTCGAGTGGTCGATCTCTGGTTCTCACAGTTCCCGCTCTTTGTCTTTCTTCTTGGCCGGCCACTTAGGTAAGTTAGGTTTGAGAATTGGGACTTTGAGGTATTGGGTTTTAATAAAAACATTTTCCGGCTAAAGCCCAAATGTTTTTATTAAAACTCAATACCTCAAAACCTTTAATAAAATGTGTGAATTTTTTATAAAGTATTAGGTTTTTTTATAAAATTTTGGACTTTTTATAAAGTGTTGAGCTTTTAAAAAAATTTGATGGGTAACCGGATACATAAAACCATAAAAAAAAAATTACACCGCGCGTAAAAGTTGACCCCTACCCCTAGGGTAGGTCCGGCCTTGTACCCAATAATAATATATTTAAATTTTAAACTCCCACATGCAGCTTTCGTCCGTTGACTCGATCTCTCATTAGTTTTCCAGAAGAAAGAAATATTCTTCTTAACCTTATAATTTCAACATCTTAATATTTATATATAAAATAAAATCCTTCTTTCACTAATGAATTTCCAGAAATAGTTTATGACTGGGAGTTGAATAGGTACCCTCGATAATCTATACATACATAGTCAAGCACTCGGCAGCCACAAGAAGAAAAGGTCTATTCTTCGTATGTGGTGCGTATATATATACAACATACATACGTGTATATATAGTTTAAATTAAGATCTTGTTCAGGTCGCAGTTAATATAGTAAAAATGAAAGTAGCAACGGCAGGTGGCGGCGGCCGAAGCCAGTTAAGGATTTTTGTGGTGGCCTTATGGCGGTTGTGGTTATCGTTGATGATCATGTCCACCGCAGCTCAAGCTCAGAACACCACCACCACCGACCCAGCTGAAGGTCTCTCTCTACATGTAGTTAGAATTCAATTCAAGTTTTCTTCTTCATTTGTAGAAAACATTTTTCTTATGAAACTTATGATATGTATACTAACTTTATTAAATTAAATATTGATTAGTGGTGTAAGTTTTTGTTAGGGCCAGGTACAATTAATCTCAGTCTTGTACTCGATTATAAAAAAATGTTTGTACTGTCAGTCACGTATCGGATTAATAATTACCCGTGGGGTATCGGGTATACCAGCTATGGATATCGGGTATGCCTGTTGGAATTCCAAGTCCATTTCTTACTATTTTAATTTTTATTACCCGAGGAAAATAGAATATAAAAACTAAAAAAGTTAGTGGATTACTCATTACCAAATGACAAAAGAAAATAAAAAGAAACTGCCTACATGTATGATTTGAGTATACATGTATATATATTTTGGGTTATCAGGCCGGGCATCACCTATTACGATACCTGGTTTCATACCCAAAAATCCTTTTCGAATATTTTGAAAATAGCACCTCGGGAGCGCATGAGGCGTGGGGCACTTGAGACGATTAGGAAAAACGCCTCAGGGCCTTGAGGCGGCGCCTCATTACATCTTGGTCAAAATTGGTCAACATTGCTCAAGATTGGGGTTCGTAAGAGGGTGATGCATGGAAACAAACAAAGAGATGAAGAGATTATGAATGTTTTACATGATAAAAAGGCCGATGTGTAAAAAACAATCGACAACCGCAGCTTTTGATTGTACATAGTAACATAAGGCTTATTTGGTTGTACACAGAGCAACGCCTCACGTACGTGAGGCTCTTGCCTCACGCCTCGACTTTTAAGTCCTAAACGCCTCAAAGCGTCTCACGCTTATCAAACCCAAGATTTTGGGTTCATTTGCCATCCCTATCTATATGAGAGATTGAGAGTTCCCAATTAAGTTCAAAAATATTATAATATAGAAAATATAATTTCCCTAAATTATTTTTTGTTAAAAACCGGCCGGTCCAACCATTGTTGGTTAATCCCATGAGAACCGAACCATGGATGGGTCTGGTTCCCGGCCCAACCGATCAACCTTCCAATCTGGTAGATTTTAACAACACTATCAAGTTATTCGAGCTCTAACTTAGTTTGGTCAAAGTTGAAACCCTATGAACTTGTCGAATCGAGTTTGTTTGAGGGAGTATTGTTTAAAATGAAAGATAAGTGTATTTTTCGTAATAAACTGAAAGTATAGGGTTAGATTTAACAATTCTTAAAACCGGTTGTAGAACGGTTGAGTTATCGATTTTGTGAATTTGAACTTGATCCTGAATGAAAATGGTGTTGCAGCACGAGTTATAAATGAATTGTTCAGTCGATGGGGGATACCGGAAAGCTCGGCAACTCAGATGGGATGGAACCTAAGCGGCGAACCTTGCAGCGGTACCGCCGTCGAACCTATTGACTTCGAAGCCCCTGCCTTCAATCCCGGCCTCAAATGCGACTGTAATTTCCCAAATTCGATCTGCCACATCACCCAAATGTGAGTGCTTCTTTTTGAAGTTTACGAGAAAAAATAATTTAAAAATACATGTATGTTTTTCATAAAAATTATATAATTAAACTTTTATAAACCGGTGTGAGGAGGAAACCACTTTATTTTTATATAAAGTAAAAAAGAAAAATACAATTATTTATATTTTGAAATCTTGTACATGAACATGATCTTCTGGCCACTTCAATTGTTATTTGGATGTAATTTATTGATTTTTGACAATCATTTGTTTACCTTAAATCTTCAGAAAAGTTATTGCAATGAATGCTGCAGGGCCGATCCCAGAAGGACTCTGGAGTTTGACTTACCTTGTCAATCTGTATGTCTGCAACTATTTCTTAACTTTTTTTTAAGGATACACAAGTAGGGCTGTAAACGAAACGAAACGAACCGAACCAAACCGAACGAAGCCTTGTTCATGTTCGTTCGTTAAGCATTTAACTTGTTCATGATCGATTCACGAACACTAACCGAACGAAATTTCATGTTCGTGTTCGTTCATTAAGGAAATGGATTTGTTCACGAACGGAACGGAACGGAACGGAACTGAACGAAGGGTAATTTGAGACTTTTGATGTCAACCCTAATGTCTTTCGAAGTGAACATTTAATAAGATCATTTTAATATCAAGTTTTTTTATACTTGTGTCGAACTTACTTTACTTGGTTAGTTTTAGGGTAAAAAATAAAATAAAAATTAAAGAATATAAAAAGTTTAGATAAAATAAAATAGAAATATACAAAAATCTTTAATGAACAACATAAACAAATGGCATATGAACGAACCCGAACGTAAACGAACATAAATGAACGAATGTTAATAAACGAACGTTCACGAATGCAATTGAACGAACGAGACCTCTGTTCATGTTCGTTCATTTAGTTAATCGGATAGAATTTTTTGTTCATGTTCGTTCATTTATTAAACGAACGAACGTAAATGAACTTCCCGCCGAACGGTTCACGAACTTCCCGCCGAACGGTTCACGAACTGTTCGTTGAACGTTCGGTTCGTTTACAGCCCTATACACAAGTAGGGGAGGGATCAAGAGAAAAACCACAAAGTTTGGCGAAAACCAAGAAAACCACTAAAACAATGTGTAATACTATGAGTTACGTATACGTAACCGCAATTTTTTTGTTTTCTATTTACGTATACGTAACACTATGAGTTACGTATACATAACACTATGTTTAAATGATTTTTTGGTAAAAATGTATATTATTACATTCATACTCTTATAAAAAAATAAAAAATAAATATTATTATATTATTGGTTAAAATTGGTTTTTTTAGTGGTTTTATCGGTTTTCGCTTAACTATGTGGTTTTCTCTGGAACCCTCCCCTACACAAGTAAAAGATATACACGATTATAAAATCGTGTAAGTTAGTGTGAAATTGTTCTGACATGATCACACAAGTATAACACTCTAAGAACGACTACTGTCATGATTTTCTATGCATTATGCTTTTTACTTTCTTGAGTTATGCTCTCCATGTTTTGTTTTCTTTATTTGAAACTTATTTTGTACCACTTTAGGCTTTAACTATGGATATTTTGGCATTAGATCGAGCTGACAATTTCTTACACTGACCTGTGAACACGACACGACACATAATTAACGTGTCTCGTGTTTGACCTTAACAGGTTTCGTGTCTTAAAAAGGTCGACACGTTAAGACACGGTTAAATTCGTGTCTAAACAGGTTAAAGACATGTTAACATTCTATTTGCATCCAGGTCCAGCCCAAGTCCAACACTCCAACCCATCTTTACACTTACGATGCATCCCTAACTACTGGCCTAGTTTTGAAACTTACACATTGTCCTCACACCTCTCCGTCGTCGATCGTCCTTACGCCGCTCACGACGATCGGTGCTCGTCATCTCCATTCAAGGGCTGCAGACTTCACGCCAATCCACCTCCACTCCACCGTGCAGCTCGTCATCTCCATTCACGATGGGTCCTGTCCATCGGAGATTTGATTATTAGAGGTTTAGTTTTGGTCATCTCTAAACAGGTCCCTTAACAGGTGACTTGTTTCTAAACAAGCCGAGTTTGTGTTTGAAAAAAATGACACGATTAGTTATCATGTCGTGTTCGTGTCGAACACTACGACATCTCCTAGAAACATGTCTAGGTAGATAAACGTGTAGTCGGTTTACTCGATACAAACTTATTTACCAAAATCAAAATGTAATTAAATCAAGAAAAATATTGAAAGAGTGCCAAAGTCAGTGAATGTAGACGGTTTCCTATGGTTTTTTCTTTCGCATGAAACTACAAGTACTGTAGTTGGAATCGCGCACTGTGACATATTTTGTTTTGTTTTACTTTTTTCATTTTAGCACGTGATTGTAACAAATACAAATAACATGCAGAACCTGTCTTGGGAGGGATAATTGATTGTTTTAAGTTTTTTTTTAGAACGGCAAATTTCTTTTTTAATCTTGTCACTAGTGGGACTTGAACCCGTGACCTCCAAACGTTAGGTGCTCCTAGAGGCTTTGCCTCTGCCATTGGGCCACCAACCCCAATGGTAGATTGTTTTAAGTAACTATTGAAAGTAAAAGCTTCAACTACTACCTGACATGTGTGTGCATTTTGTCTACACACATACATTAGTTCTTTGGAACATGAACATCTATGCTTGTAATCCACTTAATCATCAAGTATTTGCTACAGGAATTTGAACCAGAACTACTTGACAGGCTCCTTGTCACCTTCCATTGGCAATTTAACTCGGATGCAGTGGATGTAAGCAATCCTTTATTTTTGACAAATCTGACATATTATGATAATAAATTTGAATTTTCTTTAGGACTTTTGGCGCCAATGCATTATCAGGGGTGGTTCCGGCAGAGCTAGGGCGGCTTACTGACCTTAGATCGCTGTATATTGTTTTCTACTTTGTCTATCTTCTTGTAGTCAAGCAGGAACTTCCTCTGTTAGAATCTTTGTTGATTGAAAACAAAAATTAAATCTTTATATATTGCAGGGCATTTGACACAAACAATTTTAGTGGTTCACTTCCACCTGAACTTGGAAATTTGAGAAGATTACAATAGCTGTAAGAACATTAGTGATTGTGTTTTTTTAAATATTTTTCTAATTTAGTTACTAAATCTGGTACCCTCTTCATGTATGATCATTTTGCCAGTTACATTGATAGTTCTGGAGTTGGTGGTGAAATACCTTCTACATTTGCTAATTTACAGAATTTGGTTACGGTGTAAGACCAATTATTTTAATGATGTTTCAAAGTTGTATTTAATCTATCCAATTAAATTTCCAACACTTTCTATCATATATTTTTAATGATGTTTCAACTTATTGTGGATAACTATGAGTGGCAGAACGGGTGGGTCAAGTTGTGTAATGGTTGAAATTTGTTTGGGTTAAAATGGGCAGCTTTGGAAACATGTCAAAGTGGTTCGGGTCAAAAGGGGTTGGGTCGAGCAGGTTCACCATTATATTTGTTTTTATGGTGGTTAGTGGTGACAGCGGGTGGAGTTGGTGGTGGTGGGTGATGCGGGCCCATTTGGACCCGTTCTAAGTTAGCAAGTTTTATAAAAGTGACCCGTTTTATAATTTGGGTACACCAAATGAACCCATTTCTTGAAGAATAAGTCATGATTGCTGGTGTAATACTAACTCTTGTGCTAACAGAAGGGCTTCCGATAATGAATTCACCGGGAGAATACCTGATTTTATAGGGAACTGGACATTGTTAAATTCTTTGTAAGTTAACGCCTATGGCATATTCATTGTATGAAATGAAAATTTATAATTATTTGCATGCTTTTGATCTCTTTCTAGGAGATTTGAGGGGAACTCTTTTGAAGGTTCAATACCTCCTTCATTTTCAAGGCTGACCTCTTTGCAGGACTTGTTAGTTTTTTTAACAACCCTTTATTGTTTTTTACAAGTCACTCTATCGCGATATTGTAATTTAAATCTGTTACAATCTAACTGCTCTTGTTCTATAATGTTACAGGAGGATAAGTGGTTTATCTAATGCAACTCTGGATTTTATCAAGGTTTTGAAGTCCTTACGTGTTCTGTGAGAAAATATTTTGAACTTTACCAACTATTACCTTCTTACGTAAACAAACCGAGCCCTATCGGAGCTCGCTTAAGCTCAATCTCAACTCGTTTAACTTAAAAGAGCTCGAGCACTATATCTAAAGCTCAAGCTCGGTTCGTTTATTATTTTTTATTTATAATTATAATCTTTATATATAACATAATATATATTATTTAGTTGTTTTAATCATAATTTATATAATAACTATTATCATGTAAATATATATTTAATATCAATTTAAAAAAAAATAACAATCTCATTTATGCTCGCGAGTTTAGTCAAGCTCTATTTGTGAAGCTTGGGTTTAAGCTAGGCTCAATTAGAGCTTTTAACGAGATGATCTCAAGTAGCTCACAAACGGCTCGGCTCGTTTACACCCGTACTTCTTAGCTCCTTCTAAAGTCCTGAAGATAAGATATAAAGAGTTGCATTTCTTGCAGAGTTTTGAGGAATAACAGAATTTCTGGCTCCATTCCAACTAACATCGGAGAATATCAAAATTTGACACGACTGTGAGTAATCCACATTTAGATTGAAGTTTATAAATATATAAACTATTCAAGGAAACCTCTCAGATGTTTTCTATTTCAACTGCCAGTGTTATCTCAATTCTAATTTACTAACACAGGCTTCTACTTGTCAGGGATTTGAGTTTTAACAATTTAAGTGGGGAGATTCCAAGAGATTTGGTCAACTTGAGTCAACTCTCTTTCTTGTAATACACATAATCTCTCAATACATCATGCAATTAGGATAATAAGTATCAGTGTTGGAACAAAATAATTGGGTATAGATTTTGACATTTATACAACATCCAAAATCTGAATTCGGATGTATTGATTCCCAGGTTTCTTGGAAACAATAGCTTAAATGGTACCCTTCCCGACGTAAAGAGTGCGACTCTTCTTAATCTGTAAGTAATTCTGGATTTTACAGAATTTAGGTTTTTTATTTTCTCTAATTTCTGTACAATTTTCCCAATGCAGTGATTTTTCATACAATGAACTATCTGGGACACTTCCTTCTTGGGTCAGTGAACCAAATTTACAAATGTAAGTGCATGATTTTATATATCACCATTAAACTTTGATTTATGCTTATCTTTAAGAAGCAGTAGTTGATGAAATTTGTTCTGTCAAAATTTACAAAAAATGTGTGCGATGTGCAGTAACTTAGTTGTAAACAACTTCACATTAGGAGATTCAGAAAACAGGTATTTGTGTTTTTTCTTATGCTTATGCTTAATGTGTCCATAAATCATTGTCATTGGTAACTACTAACGCTTTGTGTCTTTAGTGGTTTGCCATTAGGATTGAATTGTCTCCAAAGGAATTTCCCTTGTGGGCGTGGGTCGCCAAGATGTAAGAAAGATCTTGAATTTTCCAGTTGTTAGAATAGTTAACTATAGTTAATTAGTCACATCCCTACCTACGAGTGGGACATTATTGAGTATGTTTGTTTGCCTGTTTAGTTAATTAGTCACATGTTAAACATGGTTGTAAGTTGGTTAGTCGAAGAAATTTAGAACATTTGAAATTAGGCATGTCATAACCACCTATTTATTTTAATAACCAATTCAACTTATAATACCTGTTAAATTAATTAATCACATCTAAACATTACATAATTAAAAATCAATATTACATAATTTAGGACAAGGTTTACAAATTCTTGATTTTTATAAATAAATTGATATTGTAATTTAATAATATATAAATATTTTATATATTTATTAATAAGTTTCTTCACTTTGGGGGGCCATCAATCCATCATACCCGTCCGTGGGCGTTCGTCCCCAGAAACCTGAACTCGAAAAACTCCCCATGGATTGTGCAATGGGCATCCTTGGGGGACGTCGTCCGTTGTGTGCCACGCCTGCGTCTGTTCCTGTTATGAAATATTAATGCCATCATGAATTTGATTTGTGGAGGACCCTTTTCATGTTGGTTTTTATAGATAGTAGCATTGGAATCAATTGTGGTGGTTCGGAAATCACATCCTCTAGTCAAATAGTTCACGAGCAAGAAAATGAAACTCTTGGAGCAGCAACGTATTATGTGACGTCTGAAAGGAGGTGGGGAGTCAGCAATGTTGGACAAAGGGACAACCCTGCATATACAGCCGCTCTTTTACGTCAGTTCAACACTTTAGATTCAGCATTGTTTCAGACAGCACGAATCTCTGCTGGATCACTAAGATACTATGGTTTGGGGCTGGAGAACGGTAACTACACTGTTAACCTCCAGTTTGCTGAATTACAAATAGAAGATGGACCCACTTGGAGAAGCCTTGGGAGGCGCGTCTTTGACATATATATACAGGTTTGTTAATTAGAATTCGTAGCAAGATTTCAATAAAAAGAAGTAGATATGGCATTTTTTAATCTCAAACGGGTCAAAAAGGTCAGATATAAAAATTAGTGATAAAGTTGATTGAAAGTCATACAAAGCCTTTTCTTAACAACCTCCAAAATCGTCTTATTCAAAGATTTAGATTATTGATAATAGTGTTTTGAAGTATGGTGTTAATGTTTATCCAAAGTCTTTTGTTAGTGCATACAACCTCCTAAACCGTCTTTGAATTTAGAATGTCATCAGTACAATATCAAAAGTGACCCGTCACACAAACTGCCTCACCAGCTCATATTTCCACCTTTAGTAAGAAACATAGTGTTATTGTTTTTCCTAAATTACATCATTAGTTTCTCAAATCTTGTATCATTCAGGGAAACTTGGTGTTTCAAGATTTCAATATAAAAAGGGAAGCAGGAGGGGTATCCTTTAGTCCTGTTTCTAGGCAAGTTACGGTTCAGGTTTCAAATAACTACCTTGAGATACATTTGTTCTGGTCTGGAAAAGGGACTTGTTGTGTACCTACTCAAGGGACTTTTGGACCTCTTATTTCAGCAATCAGTGCCACCCCAAGTAGTAAAATTGTTTCTTGAAATTGGGTGCTTAACTTTGAGTTCTTTATACTTGACAACTACTACTCTTACTTTTGTATAGATTTCCGCCCCAGTGTGAGCAACAATCCACCTTCCACAAAGAAGAATAGGACCGGTTTAATTGTTGGGATCTTGGTTCCTGTTGCAGTTGTTAGCTTTCTGTTGCTATTAGCCCTATATATTTATCGTCAGCGGAGGAAAAAGCAGGATACCTCTGACAATTATGAAGGTAGTTTTTCTGGATCTATTTTTATGATATAGAAGAAAAATAAAAAATGGTTAAAATATATTAGGTTTGGAAAAGTATAATTTTTTGTATAATCTATTTGATACATTAATTGTATACAATAAAAGTATTTTCTTTGGATGAGAAGTAACTCGGGTCAACGCAACCCAACGAGAACCCATTCCAACCCGTATGGAAATTACTAGTCTTGACCTACAGACGTTATCCAACTGACAACCCGACCCCTTTTGGTACTTCTAGTTACATACTTTTGATGATCTGCAGAGTTTTTGGGAATTGACGCCAGACCGCATACTTTCAGTTATGGAGACCTGAGAGATGCAACCGATGATTTTAGTCCTGGAAATAAGCTTGGCGAGGGAGGTTTTGGACCTGTTTACAAGGTAGTTTATGCTTTTCATCAACAATCTATTTTTGCTTCCTAAACTCAAACTTAACCATGATTAGTCCTTAACCACATCAACAATCTTTTTGATGGTAAACAGGGAATACTTGACGATGGGAGAGTGGTAGCTGTCAAACAACTCTCTGTAGCCTCCCACCGAGGCAAGACTCAGTTTATTGCTGAAATTGCAACAATATCTGCTGTCCAACACCGCAATCTTGTTAAACTATATGGATGCTGCATTGAAGGAGACAAACGACTTCTTGTTTATGAATATCTTGAGAACAAGAGTCTTGATCAAGCATTATTCAGTAAGATATATCAACTATCAAGTTACATTCATCATAAGTATAGTTTTTAGACATGAATTGTAAAACTATTATGTTACATTTGGGGTCTATGATGTAGGACACAAGAAGTTATCTATTAATTGGGCCACCCGGTTTGAAATATGTTTTGGGATAGCACGGGGTCTTGCATATCTGCATGAGGAATCTCGAATACGGGTTATACACCGTGATGTTAAAGCTAGCAATGTTTTACTTGATGCTGATCTCAACCCTAAGATCTCCGATTTTGGTTTGGCCAAACTTTATGATGAAAAGAAAACACACATGAGTACTCGTGTTGCAGGCACAATGTAAGACTTTATATAATGTTTTTGCTGTAATGAGTGTGACATATATATATACACACATACATACATATATAAGTAGACTTTCTTGAACCTGTTATGATTTTATATGTATTTTGTAGTGGGTATTTGGCACCAGAGTATGCAATGCGTGGACACCTTACCGAAAAAGCTGATGTGTTTAGCTTTGGAGTTGTAGCTCTAGAGATTATTAGTGGAAGGTCTAATTCTGATTCAACTTTGGAAGATGAGAAAATATATCTTCTTGAATGGGTATCTTTCTTTTTCTTAATTATTCCTTATAAATTTTAAAATATTTATACTATTATTGATGTATAACCTTTTCAATGGTTCCTTTGGTATGATTAGGCATGGAACCTACATGAAGCTAAGAATGAAGTTGAGTTAGTGGATAAAGAGTTGTCTGAATTTGATGAGAATGAAGTAAAAAGAGTGACGAGAATTGCCCTTTTATGCACCCAAACCTCACCGACGCAAAGACCGCCAATGTCCCGAGTGGTGGCAATGCTTTCAGGGGACATGGAAGCAAGTGTTGCTATTACTCGACCCAGGTATTTGACTGGTTTTAGTTTTAAAGATGCTACAACAACCTTTATCAGTACTCTTCCAACTTTAACTACAGATTCTGTGCCAAGTACAAGCCAATCCACTGTTTCACCAAGCTCACCTGATTATGCTGCTAGGCCCATACTTCATGCTATGCAAAAACAAAGTTAGATATCAAAAACAAACATTTGAAACCATAATATTTCATTATTACTATGTCTGAATCTGATCCTTAGTATAAATTATTGATGCATTTAGTATGTATCTGTTCATATTTCTTGAACTCATCTTTATTCAGAGATGTCATGGTTTCTTTGTCTGTTTGATCATAACATAATACAAAACTGGAGTTAGAAACTGGAAGATTCTAATCACATGTTTTTCAAGATTCAAACCATAATAACAACAGAACAAAGTTAGAACTTGGAAGATTCTAATCATAGTCTTGGATTCAAAATGAGAAACTATATTCTAGACATTCAACACTCACGACGAATCCATATGGACCCGTATAGCTTTCTTTGTGTCAGTCAGAAAGCCTATGATGCGGCATGTTTAAGAGAAAAACACAACTCATACAACCCGTAAAAGAAAAAATATCACAATTCATATGTCAGTCAGAAAGCCATACGAGCTGTATAGCTTTCTATGATACGGCCCGTATAAAAGAAAAATACAATTCATACAACCCGTAAAAGAAAAATATCACAACTCATACGACCTGCAGGATGCAGGTATCTATCTGTATAGCCTCCCCAAAGTTGATTAGAATAGAGATTTCCAGTCTCTTTTTTAGAGGCATTTAAACAAACACTTGGAATGCATTGTTATGAAACAACCGAAAGTTTCTTAGTGGCATTTAAACGAACACCTGGAGAGCATAACACACAAAAAACAAACATCTAAAACCATAACATTTAATTATTATCATCTCGGAATCAGATCTAAGTACACATAATTTTGAGATTCAAGTATTAGAAACCAACAGTTTCTAAACCAAACCAAACCCAACCGAACCGACACCAAAACATCAAATCAAAAACCAATTCAAACTCTTTCAAATCAATTGCACAAAATAACCCTAGTAAGCGCAAGAACAAAACAAGCAACCGCAAACAAAAACAGCGTAACAAACTCCTTCGCGGACCACTTCTTAACCGCTTTCACCTCAACCCTCAAACTTTTCGCCCTTCGTAGCGCATCAACCTCCTTCAACAAATCAAACTCCAACCCCTTCTTCCTCAACTCCTCCACACACTTCCCCAACAACCTCCCATCCTCCTTCTCCCTCTCCAACAACTTCTCCAAATGCCCCTCCGTATCCATCTTGTATCGAACGGCCCAGATCAGACCCAGCGAACAGAACAGCGAGCAGATCGACGGGATCCACGATCGCCTGCACGATCCATTCAAAGACGTGCTGCTGAAGAGTAGGACCAGAGAGATTGAGTGGAAGAGGAAGAAAAAGCAGTAGAGATGCGTCAATTCCTTTCGGACCGAATCGATTTGGGTTTCTTTCAGCGCGATTCGGTTGAGGATCAGTTCCTCTTCTTTCAGCCATTGTTTTAACAGAAGCTTGTGGGTTGGGGTCATGGCGATTTCGTGGAGGGGGTGGAGGGATTTGGATAATGGGACCATGATCGATGTGTTGATTGTTGCAGGTTTTGTAGTTTCATCCGCCATTAAATTGGTTCAGAGTAATTTGGTATTGATTAAGGGGGAAGAATAACGGAAGATGAGAACAGGAGCGTCGCTTTGGGTATTTCAAATTTTTTTCCTAACGGTCGGATCTGGAAATGTTTCACTTTTTACCCTTTGAGAATGTTTAGTTTGTTGGAAGTGATACTTGTGGATATGAATATGATGACAAATGATAAGTTTTCCGATCAATTCTTTTTTGAGTTAAATACGTTTTTAGTCCCTGAGTTTTGATTAAAATAACCATTTTAGACCAAAAGTTTTAAAACAACGATTTCAGTCAAATAGTTTCATTTTTAGTTCATTTACATAATACCCACTAACCTCCATCTAATATTTCTGTTAAGTTATTGTAAAAAAACCAAATTACCCGTAAAATAATTATGTAACTTATTAACATGTTTAATAATTGAAGAACCATTTGTGTAACTTATTTAAAATAATACAACAAAACACATTATAACAATGATTTAAAAACCGAACCGGCCGGTCCAACCGGGAACCGCCAAGACCACCGGTCCGGCTAAAGAGTTATCAACCAGAGATCAAAAAACCGGACGATTCCATCAAAACCGGAAAACTAGGTTTAATATTACTAGGTTATACACTAATGTATTACATGTGTTGTTTAATAGAAAAGTTAAAATACGATAATGTATAAAACAATTTAAAATAATGTGTAAAACAAAAAATAAAATTCTTTGTTTCCTTAATTAAGTAATAATTAGAATTCAAATTTTATATTATTTTAAAAAAAAATAAAAACATTAACACAATTAAATTTCAAAATTCAAATTTACTTAAAATATGAAAAATTAAAAATTTTGGTAAGAAAAAATATGGTGATGTCACATGACATATTTTGGAATCATTTATTACAATAAGGATTTATGACATATTACATAGTTTTTAGTACAAATTCTATAAACGTTATATAGTTATTTTTTAAAAATGTTTTATAAAAAGAATGAAAGAAATGTTCAATTTATACTTTTTAAAAAAAATAAAAAAATGGTTTATAAAAAAAAATAGAAATCATTATTATTTAATACGAGAGAGAGACGCGGGAAACAAAAAATTATAAAAAATTAAAGAAGTTTCTACAATTAATAGGAGAGAGATTCGAAAAAAAAGGTTAAAGATACATAGGAGAATGACAAGTTTCCACCAAAACCTTTATTTATTAGATAGTACTAGGTTAGAAACTCGTGTATTACACGGGTTAAATAAATACAATATATATATATATACTTAATAATAAATATTTACATATTACATATTTATGACATATTACATAGTTTTTTAATACAAATTTTAGAAACATCATATGGTTACTTTTTAAAAGTGTTTTATAAAAAGAATGAAATAAATGTTTAATTTCTAAAATGTTTTATGAACAAACCTATATTTTTTTTAAATAAAAAACATTTATAAAAACAATTATAGAAAATCATTATTATTTAATATGAGCTAGAGACGGAAAACAAAAAATAATTAAAGAAAACTTGTGCAATTAATAGGATAGAGAGGCGGGAAAACTTGTTTCATCAAAACCTTTATTTATTATAGAGTATAGATATAGATGTATAAACCAATCACATAATAAATTATTAATACTCCTATATATCTGTTTTATAGTTAATAACTTTTTTAATTAAATCAATATTATGATATTAGACAACATGTTATATATACTTAATAATAAATATTTACATATTACATATTTATGACATATTACATATTTTTTAATACAAATTTTAGAAACATCATATAGTTACTTTTTAAAAGTGTTTTATAAAAAGAATGAAATAAATGTTTAATTTCTAAAATGTTTTATGAACAAACCTATATTTTTTTAAATAAAAAACGTTTATAAAAACAATTATAGAAAATCGTTATTATTTAATATGATCTAGAGACGGAAAACAAAAAATAATTAAAGAAAACTTGTGCAATTAATAGGAGAGAGATGCGGAAAAACTTGTTTCACCAAAACCTTTATTTATTATAGAGTATAGATATAGATGTATAAACCAATCACATAATAAATTATTAATACTCCTATATATCTGTTTTATAGTTAATAACTTTTTTAATTAAATCAATATTATGAGATTAGACAACTTAAATTTCCATAATCTAAAGATGTTAAGTATCTAAAGTTGTAGTTGGTGTTTATAGTGCCTGAGACGGTTGTTAAAACATTGGTAACATATATGATGTTATCCGGTTTTAAAGACCAGTTGAACCGGTCGGACCAATGAACCTCTAGAGCGACCGGTTCAATGACCGGTCCGGTTATGAAAACATTACATTATATACACATTGTATGAAAACCACCACCAGATCTGGTGGTGGTGAACAACTTTGACGGATCTGGTGGTGGTTGTAGGTGATGGATTAGGGTTCCTCAAGAAACGAAGGACGCTTAGATCGAGGGTTAATTAGGAAAGGAGGCTCAGATCAACTCTTGTGTTTTTTTTTCTTTGGGAATGGAAGAATGTTAAATTCATTTTACTTGATTTAAAAGAAAAAAAATAGTTGATTACTCAGCACCCTTGCCCCGATCTAGTCTTCAACTCAGGTCAACATTTTGATTTTCTTGAAGTTCGGTAATTTTAAGTTATTACATGTAAACTTTTAGCCAGGTGATTAAGATGGATGGATGTCGTGACAAAATAAAACTGATTTAAGGATTAAATTAAGCTGATTTAAGGATTAAATTAAGCTGATTTAAGGATTAAAATAAAACTGATTTGGGATCTTGATTTAAATTAACTTGCAAAATGGCTTTGGAGCAAAATCATATGTTTCTTGCTTGAGATTAGCCACTTGAGCAAAAAATGATGGAATTGTATTAAATGAAGCGTATTTTTATTATGAGCTTGTATCATATGCATTAATATTTGTATCTCATAAAAATACACTTTAGTTTAAGGTTTTTTTACGTTAATAATATATAGAGTAAATTTTGTTTTTGGCCCCTAGGGTTTGTCCTGTTTAACCCTTTCAGTTAAAAATAGAATCTTTTAACATATAAGCCCCTAAGGTTTTATTTTTATAACCATTTAGCCCATGTTACTAACTCAGTTAACTTTTTTTGTTAAGTATATGTGCAGTTTAGTCATTTTATTTCTAACGGACTAATTTAACCATTTCAGTCCAATAAAACTTTTTTTAGTGTTTTGATAATTTTTTTACTTATTTAAAATCGTTTTTTGTTTACTTTTTTAAAATCAATTTTTTGGTTTTTTTTCATAAAACGTCATTTTTTTTAATTTTGAAAAACGTTTTTTTAACTTTTTTTAAAATATATATTTTTTTTCATAAAAACGTTTTAAAAACGTTTTTATAAAAAACAATGTTTTTAAAAACATTTTTATGAAAAAAAAGCTAAAAAACGTTTTTAGGTTTTTGTGAAAAAGCTAAAAACATATTTATAAAACAAAAAAATATTTTTAAAACTTTTTTATGAAAAAAAAAATATTTTTAGAAAAGTAAAAAAAAGTTTTTTAAAAGTAAAAAAAAGACGTTTTTATGAAAACAAAAATACTAAAAAATGATTTTGAAAAGGTAAAAAAAATGTTTTTAATTAAGTAAAAACATTATCAAAAAACTAAAAAAAATATTGGACTGAAATGATTAGAAATAAAATGAAGAAAATGTACCTATTTTTAACACAAAAAGTTAACAGAGTTAGAAGAAGGGGTTGAAATGGTTACAAAAATATAACCTCAGGCGCTGATATGTTAAAAAATTCTTTTTTGGGCTGAAAGGGTTAAATAGGGCAAATCACAGGGGCCAAAAGCAAAATTTACTCTTTTATTTTTTATAAACCTTGTAGAATTTTGTTACAAATATTCCAATTTTATAAGTATTACCCAAATTTTAGTATACGTCATTTAACTAAGCAAATTACAGAAAAATGTATTTTATGTTTAAAAAAACTTACAGGTTTCATTCTTTTGACTAATGGGTGCTGATTTTTTTTATAAGTGTCGTCACGTGTCATGTACATGAGGAGTCTTTTCAAATTTCATGGGAGTATATGTGTAACTAAATTAACAATTTGAGGTTAACAATATTTCCCCATCTTTTACCTAAAGAGATCTCAACTCTCTCTCTCTAACTTCGTCTTCCCCTAGCCAACCGGCCACAACACCACCGTCAGCTCTAGTGGCGGATGTAAGGGTAGGGCAGGGGTACCGGCCGCTACCCCTCAACTTTCGATACGCAGTGGGAATTTTTTTTAACCGTTTTATGTTTTTCGATACCCCCGAATGAAATTTTAGATACCCCTGAAATTTTCTTACAAACAAATCCCAACACTAACCTTTAAATTTTATAAAAATCATAACACTTTATAAAAACCCAAGAAATTTTAATAAAAAACATTATTCTACTAATTAAATTTGGCATTTAGGCTTTAATTAAACATTTGGGTTTAATTTAAAGCCCAAATGTCTAAATGAAAATCATAACACTTTATAAATCCCAAATTAAACATTTGTTGATCAAAAACTCAAAATGTTGATCCATCTATATTCACCATCGGCTTAAAAAAATTGAAATAAAGGAAGTCCAGACAGACCAGACACACGACGCAGACCACTGGGGGCAGGGGCCAGGGGCCATCGACCGGCCGTCGCTCGCACACCAGTCATCACCGCCAATCCGCCATCATCCTCAATCCTCATTAAGGTATTCTACTAATTTTGATTTAGGGTTTATATGCAATTTTTTATTTAGGGTTTATATGTGCAATTGGGTGAAATTAGACTTTAGAATAGAGTTTAGTTGCTCTTTTTAGTTGTTATAACAACTTGTTATTGTGTATTTGATATTTAGATTATAGGAAAGATGAAGCCACCTATTGCTAATTATCACCCTAATCAAATAGATGAAGTACGGGAAAAAAAATTGTTTCATTTACGTGAATGTAAGGAAAAAAATTTTGTTTCATTTACTTGTATGTACGTAATTTTTTTTTTGTTTCGCTTACTTGAATGCACGGAAAACAAATTTGGACCGATACCCATGAATTTTTTTCCTAGAACCGCCACTGGTCAGCTCCGTGTTTCGTTTTTGATTGATTTCGCTTCTATGTTGTATTTAATTTTGCGAATTGAAGCGAATTTCGTAAACTTGCTTTAGAAATTTGTGAAGATGAGAGAAATTGGGGAGTATATTAGTGGTGCTTTGGCTGGGGCTATGACCAAGGCTGTTCTTGCTCCTCTAGAAACCTTAAGGACCAACCCTGTTTGTTGAAGCTACAAGGTCTCACGGGTACCATACCCGAAAAACTATTGCTCTACAAATTCGGTTTTAACTAACTTAAATTAGGAAAAGATTTTCAACTAATCGACGGATTTCTCGTTCCTTAACGTCTGCAGTAGATTTAGGACAAGTTTGGAAAGACTTTAATCTCGAATTTTGAGTGATTGGAGATGGATTTCATGAGGGTTTACTTTTCGATGTCAAAATTGAGTTCTTTTTGTTCTGATCTTTGGAGAAGAAGAGGGGAGGGGTTCAAACACATAAGGGGTTCAAATAGATAAGAGATGGGGTTCATTACATAAATAGTCCTTTTACGATATCAGAATTAACCAACTCAAAAAGGGGCGTAGCTCACTTATTGACTCGAGGACTCAAGTAAACACGCCGGTGTTTAGCTACCTGACATGACTCACACTGCAAAGACGACAAATGAGAAAGTTCGGGACATAACTTAAGAGATTGAAGGGATGGATAGCCTAATCGGCAATGTGTGTCAAACGTAGACGGAATTGGGCATGCTAGATGTGTCTGAGTTTCAAGTAAATTAAACGGGAAATCGGGTAGATTCAATTTGAATCGAGGCATGTTTACGAGTGGGGCATAATGTAAAAAAATTATATATATATATATTATAAAAAAATTAAATAACTTATAAAATTTGAAAAATTTTATAAAACTTAGGGGCAATTTTTTTTAAATAACTTATAAAATCTAAAAAAAATTATGAAATTTGGGGCCAAAATAGTTTTTCGAATTCAGTGTTTTAAACCATTCAATGTTTTAAAACAGACCCAATAATTGTGTTTTAAGCCCATCCAAATTAATAGTTGATACCTAATAATACCCAAATCCTTTTCCCCATTCAATTCAAACAATATAAAGAAGTATTTGGTTTTTTGTTTCCTAAAAGATTGAAAGAACTTGAAGGCCAAGAGCTAAAGACGTGTTGTATTTGTCTTGAAAATGCACTGAAGGATGGAGAGGAGTTGGATCAGATATTAATGGTGAGGAACTTTATTCAGAGTTAAATTATTTTGACACATCATTATCTAGTGAAATTATCAGTCCCGTTGATGCTTTAAAGTCTTTGAAGGAAGCTATTCATCTTCCTAACGTATCAATTGCATATATAATTTTGTTAACTATTTCTGTGACGATTACATCTGCTGAAAGAAGTTTTTCAAAACTGAAGTTACTGAAGTCCTATTTACGATCTACAATGTCCCAAGAACGACTTAATGGATTGAGAATGATTGCTATTGAGAGCGATATACTAGAAAACATGCAATATGAAAACTTGATCAACAACTTTGCCTCGTAAAATGCTAGGAGAGCCTCCCGACTCATTTAGGTATGTAACTAGATACTTTTCTATAGTAAATTTATTTTCTTTATTATTTTATATTATTGAATTTTTTTATATATGTGCATATTGAAGGGGGAATGGGGGCATTTTTCTTATATCGTGTCGGATACTTAATTTCTCGGGGACGGCCCTGATAGTGACATAAGATGATGGTGCATGGTTATGGAAATTAGAAAGAAGTTGAGGATTATCGGTCATATGTTCAGAAGCTCCATAATCAATAACCCAATTGGAGGCAGAAGATACAAGGCATCTAGTAGAGTTGCCAATCTCAGCAAATGTAGTAGTCGGAGCCATAGTGGGATGAGAGCGTTCTTCTGCTGAGATGGTACGTACCAATGTTATCACACGCATCAACAAGATGAGTAGAAGAACCTTTGGATTGTCGGGCCAATGGTTTCTTGCAATTGTACTTGGTATACCTAATAACATTCAACTTTACCATTTTCTATTACAAGAGCATTATCCCTTTGAATAAGATCATGATCACCATAATTACCACGTGAGCCACCTCGATGGACGCCTCGTGATTCTCTCGAAGACCACCTCTGAATCCTCCTCGGCTAATTAAGGCACTATATGAGTTGAAGGTGTGGGTGATCAAATGATGGGTTCTTAATGAAGAATATGAGCAAATATATTATGTAGAGAGGGAATGGTGTATCATCGCATTTTCGGAAGAAGCCGCCCGCCCTATCGGAAGGGACAAAGAAAAACGAGCCACATGATCATCATCAACCCAAACCAACGAGTACAAGGTGAGTTTAGACGCTATATCTGACCAGATGGGCAAGTTCAATGAGTTTTCCGAGAGGAATATCAAAATAAATGAGGCAAAACAAAAAGCTAGCGATATAAAACTTTATTTCATGAACATCGATCATTTGATCGGCGACGAGAGGGAAAAATTCCTTAAAGTGGAGAAAGAAATTGAAGAAAAATATAATATTTAGTTTAGTAATTTTCTTTTTTTATGGTGTTTTTTTAATATTATGTTGTTTTTTTAATATTATGTTGTTTTTTTTAATATTATATTATTTTTTATTATTAAATGTTTTTAGTATTACTTTATTTAATTAATTAAGTTAAAAAAAATAATAATTATATAATTGTTACAATGACCCTCACCCCACCATTACACACGTGAGTGAAGGTGAGGGTGAGGGTGAGGGAAGCCAGTGTCTATGTGACGCCTACGTGACACAGTGTCTACTCTCACCTACATCCTACCACTACACATAGTCTTACAACAACATAGTATAAGAATTATAAGGACAGACTTAAGGGCGTATTACTGCAAATAAACTAACAATATTGCTTTTTAGAGTTCTTAGGGTGGTGGGAGTAGTACCCTCAAACTCTAAACTACATTTTCAAACCCATCAATTAGAATATACGACCTCATTTATACAAACTACCCCCCAAACTACCCTACATGGCGGGAGTGGTACCATTCAAGTATCCTCAAACCCAACTCATTTTTTATTTAAATTAAAACAAATTAATAAAATCAAATTGGGGTGTTTTTTTTGCTAAGATCAACTCATTTTTTATTTTTTATTTAAATTAAAACAAAATTCATCAAATATCTAATCGTTGTCTTTGTCCAAATTCGGGGTGTTTCTCGCAACATGTTCCACAAGATCAATTCGTCCTATCTCGAAACGTCTCTTCTGCGTGTGTTGGGTTTTCGTCGACGAAATAATCTTTTATTAGATTTTATAGAGCATGTTCACGATCACGGCATACATATGTCCTTGATGATGTAGATGTGTCTTCCTCTTCGGCTTGGGCAACAACTTCACATAGAAATTGCATACTATCGCCGCCAAACACGAAGTCGAACGTATCATCCGATGAATCGAGCGGGAAGTATAACATACGATCCATATTTTGGGTGGGGTGGGTATAAAAAAATGGTTTATGTATAAATGGTATGAGATATATTTAGAAAGAATGCATTTTTTTGTACCGAGTAAGATAATTGATTATGTATTTATAGGGGTTAAATTTATCTAATTTTTATTTTTATTTTTCCAACGGCTAAAAGAGTCGTTCAACGTTCGATTTTTGGAGACATCCCCATTGTTTCGGCGGGTTTCAAAAACCGCTCAGACTACCCGTTTACCACTACCCGCGGGTACCCACATGGTGTGCGGCGTTGTACCCGAGCACTATCCGAGCTTCACTCCCACCACCCTTATAAATTTAAAAAGCATTTCAGTTATTTGAGCATTTTTATTTTTCTACTAATTGTTATAGAACTTTAACATTTTTTATTCTTTTATAAACTTTTAATCATTTTTGTTTTTTATAAACCATTCTTGTTTTCTTAAAAAAATTATAACTTTGTTTAAATCAGTACTTTTATAATAGTTTACTAAAACCTAGGGGTGTCAAAATCTGACATGACCTGAAACAAGATATGAACACCCCATGAACGCAAGCACGACATGAAAATTATTAGGATGTGGGTTGTCATTTCTAACTCGTTTAATAAAAAAAGACATATTAGAGTTTACCTATTTCACCCGTTTAATTATTCACGTCAGCCATTAACCCGTCTAAAACCGAATTAAAATTTAAAAAATATTTTTTTTACAAGGTCAATCCGTTCACGACTTGTTTAACCCATTTATTATACTTTGTTTATAACTTGGTTATAACCTGCCAACCCATTTTACCCATTTAGATAAAAGGTTAGACAAAGTCATGTTCAGGTTTCACAACTTTAAGTGCGTTCGGATAAGTATTAATGTATTTGACACCAATAATATATGGGTCATATTATGTTTCATAAACTCAATACACCAACCCGAAACCCGTCAATTTGACACAATTGATACCCTAGTAAAACCTATTAACTTGTGATAGAACTCCGTTGTAACTTCTTTTTCTTTAAAAAAATATGATCATATAACAAAGTTTACCTGGCAAAACAAAACATACCGCAAAACTATATCATCTAAACATATCATAAAAAGTTTTATCTAACCGTTATCATTTATCAATCACATCTTCATTCAGCCATCTTCAAGATTAACAAAGTACAGTCAAAATTAAGAAAATACAAATCATATTCATAACCATCTCGATCGAAATGCCTAATTATTCACTCAAACGAAAATAACACAAAACATGAAGATTATCCACAAACAAACTATGTCGCGCCATCATAATCTCCATTGCCATCACCCTCACCATCACCTACCTTCTTCAATCACATTCTAAAGCATCGGTATGGAAGCATTATCAGGTGTGCTTGGTGAAAGAATGGAGTGACTTGTACTTGGCATAGAATCTGTACCTACAGTCGGAATAACACTTTTAAAGGTTGTATCATCTTTAAAATTAAAACCACTCAAATACCCTGGCCGAGTAATAACACCACTTGCTTCTATGTCTCCTGAAAGCATTGCCACCACTCGCGACATTGGTGGTCTTTGCATTGGTGAGGTTTGGGTGCATAAAAGCGCGATTCTCGTCACTCTTTTTACTTCATCCTCATCAAATTCAAACAACTCTTCATCCACCAACTCAACTTCACTATTAGCTTCATGTAGGTTCCACGCCTAAATTCATACCAAAGGAACCAAATAGAAAAGGTTATATATTAACAATAAAATATAAAAACGATAAAGAAAATAAAAATTTTACCCATTCAAGAAGATATAATTTCTCATCTCCTAAAGTTGAATCAGAATTAGGCCTTCCACTAATCATCTCTAGAGCTACAACTCCAAAGCTGAACACATCAACTTTTTCGGTAAGATGTCCACGCATTGCATACTCTGGTGCCAAATACCCACTACAAAATACGTATAAAGTACAAGTTCAAGAAAGTCAAATGATATATATATATATATATATATATATATATATATATATATATATATGTACACATACATACACTAGGTTAAAATTCCGTCTATTATACGAGTTGAATAAATATAATATTATATATTAAGTCATAAAAATTTTATTTTTTAAAAACTTGTATTTTACACGGGTTGAATAAACCCGTGGAATATACAATATAATCTGTTAGCACATACACTCGTTAAAATACGTCAGGAGACTTATTAGTATAAAGATTAGTATTTTCTTTAAAAATATATTATTATTAAAAAAATAGAGGTGTATTTTAATAAGAGAAAGGCGAAAAAAATAATGAGAATTAATATGGAGGTGACACGTGCCATGAAAAACTTTATTTATTATATAGTATAGATATATAATTGGAAATTTTTATGCAGAACACTAAATATTACAAGAACACGAAGAACAAAATTAAATATTCATTTTTTCAATCCTAAAAAGTTTTAAATTAAAACAAAATGATAGACTTGCAAAGTTTATTCATTTATTTTGAAGTTCAAAAAACATATGAAGAAATTTTGTTTATTTATATAACCTATACACACATGTAGGTCATGTGTAAATTATATTGCCTACACAAAACCTACACATATGCAGGTAAACGGTTATAACTTAAAAAACATATAAAGATATAAGTTTGATGCTTTTTTATATACATAAATATACTCATTTGTATGTAAAAAGTACAAAATTTAAAAAAACATGTACCATTGATAAAAAAAATTAAATAATTCAAGTTCGTTTCTTTTTGTTCGTCTAATAATTTAGTGTTCTGTAACATAGTTAGGTGAAAACCGAGAAAACCATTAAAAAAACCAATTTTAACTAGTAATATAATAATATTTATTTTTTATTTTATTTTTATTTTTTAATAAGAGTATCTATGTAATATTACACATTTTTACCAAAAAATCATTTAAATATTGGCTTACGTATACGTAACCCATAGTGTTACGTATACGTAAACAGAAAACAAAAAAATTGCAGTTACGTATACGTAACCCATACTATTACACACTATTTTAGTGGTTTTCTCGGTTTTCGCCTAACTTTGTGGTTTTCTCTTGATCCTTCCCTATATATATCATACTCAAAAGACAAATACATTACATAAAGTCCTACATTGTGCCTGCAACACGAGTACTCATGTGTGTTTTCTTATCATCATAAAGTTTGGCCAAACCAAAATTGAGATCTTAGGGTTGAGTTCAGAATCAAGTAAAACATTGCTAGCTTTAACATCTCGGTGTATAATCCGCATTCGAGATTCCTCATGAAGATATGCAAGACCCCGTGCTATCCCTATGCATATTTCAAACCGGGTGGCCCAGTTAAGAGATAACTTGCTGTCTCCTACATCATAGACCCCAAATGTAACAATTCGTGTCTAGAACTGTAGTTATGGTGAATGTAATGTGATATCTCTTACCGAATAATGCTTGATCAAGACTCTTGTTTTCAAGATACTCATAAACAAGAAGCCGTTTGTCTCCTTCAATGCAGCATCCATATAATTTAACAAGATTGCGGTGTTGGACAGCGGATATTGTTGCAATTTCAGCAATAAACTGAGCCTTTCCCTGGCGGGAGGCTACAGAGAGTTGTTTAACAGCTATTACTCTCTCATCATCAAGTGTTCCCTGTTTACCATCAGAAGTATTAAGAACTAATCATGGGTAAGTTTAAGTTTAAGAAGCAAAAATGGATTATCGACGAAAAGTATATAGTACCTTGTAAACAGGTCCAAAACCTCCCTCACCAAGCTTATTTTCAGGACTAAAATCATCAGTTGCATCTCTCAAGTCTCCATAACTAAAGGTATATGGTCTGGCGTCAATTCCAAAAAATTCTGTCAATCAGCAAAAGCATGTAATGTAAGTAGAAGTTGCAAAAAGGGTGGGTAGGATAACGTGTGTAGCACTTTTCATCCAAAGAAAATATTCTTTTGTAAATAATTAATGTGTCAGATATGACTAAAATTATTATAATATTTCAACAATAATTAAACTTTTTTCATAAACTGATTTATGCAAGGTTTTTAGAATATCACACATGCAATACTGATTATATAACAACAAAAAACAAATGTGCTTGGGTACATATATGCTAATGGTGAACAATTTTCATTTATATTAAAAATAAAGATCCAAAAAGCCTACCTTCATAATTGTCAGATGTATCCTGCTTTTTCCTCCGCTGACGAAAAATATATAGCGCCAATAATGATAGAAAGCTAACAACTGCAATAGGAACCAAAATCCCGACAATTAAACCAGTCCTATTCTTCTTCTTTGTGGAGGGTGGAGTGTTGCTCACAGTGGGGATGAAATCTGTACAAGAATAAGTAAAGATTAGTAATTGTCAAGTATCAAGAACTGGAAGTTAAGCAACCAATTTTAAGAAAGGATTTTAGTACTTGGGGTGGCACTGATTGCTGAGATTAGAGGACCAAAAGTCCCTTGATAAGGTACGCAGCAAGTCCCTTTTCCAGACCAGAATAAATGAATCTCAAGGTAGTTATCTGAAACCTTAACTGTTGCTTGCTTTGAAACAGGACTAAAGGAGGCCCCTCCTGCTTCCCTTTTTATATTGAAATCTTGAAACACCAGGTTTCCCTGAAAGAACAAAATTAGGCACAACAATAACTCTACTAGAGTCGTAAAGAGTAATGAAGCAGGCAGGTCGGGTAACAAGTTGAAACGGGTCACTCTTGGTGTGGGTCAAAACAGGCCAGGCTGACCCACATACATTTTTTTAATAACTGATGCTTTAATAATTTATGAGGTTGTATGCTCTAAGGATAGACTTTGGATTAGTTTCATTTCAACCCATTTTATATGTTCCTCTTTTAGCTAAGTTTTCGATCTGAGCTATTTGGCCCGTTTGAGATCAAAATGTCAAATCTACTTTAAGGAAAAGTCATATATGATTTTCAATAATAGCAACTTTCATGTGTTGAGAATAGGAGGTACTGCTTGACTTTTGAGGGTTCATATTTAGCCAACAAATGGTTTAGGACGAAAAAGAAGTTGATGACAAAGAAATGTATTAAATTTCAATACCATCAAATAAATGTCAAAGACACGCCTTCCGTTACTTCTCCAAGTGGGACCATCTTCTATCTGTAGTTCTGCAAACTGGAGGGTCACTGTGTAGTTACCATTTTCCAGTCCTAAACCATAATATCTGTTAGTTGTATATATCTAGGCCCTTTTATTATCTGTTTAGTTAGTTAGCCTATGGGCCTGTTTCTAGGGTTTCCCCCCTATATATAGAGGTCCCCTTTTGTACTTGTTAATTCATTCAGTAATATATCAGTTTTATACCTTTTACATGGTATCAGAGCTAAGGCTCTAGGTAACATACAAAACCCTAGCCGTCGTCACATCCGCCGTCACTTGATACAAACCCTAGATAGGGCAGCTGGTCGCCGCCACTGCCGCCCTGCCCCCTGCCCCCATCCCTGTCCCTGTTCCAGATCTTATTTCCGTTCTTGTTCCAGTTACCCGTTCCAGTCCTGGATCATGTTTCAAGTTACAGTTCAAGCCCGGATTTCCGCCACCTGCTGTCCTCTCATGAAATCATTTTTTTGAGAGACTGTTGGACCTCAACGCCGCTGCCATCACCTTCAGAGACCCTCGAAATCCGTTCTCCACTGTTTCACGAAAGTACTGTTCACGGGCAAGTACTGTTCACGGAGCACTGTTCACGCGAGTACTGTTCACGCGAGCACTGTTCACGCGCGCGTACTGTTCACGCGATTACTGTTCACCCCCGAGTACTGTTCATCGTTCCTGTCCTAGATCTGAAAAGCCGCCACCGATCTGTTGTGTACGGTTAGTTTTCTGACCCGTTTATTGTACCCGTTTATCAGTTCAATGGTAGACACAAAAACCCCTGAAAACCATGTTGCTCCTGGAATAATCAACTATGTCTCGGTTTTACGCATCCCCGTGAAACTTGACTCTGCTAATTGGAGTTCATGGAGTCTCTTTGTTCAAAAGAGACTTGCAAGTGTTGATAAAGAAAACCATTTAACTGAGCCACCTCCTACTCCGAATACCCGGGAATGGCGTATTGATGATAGTGGGATACAAATGGCTCTTTGGAACGCTATGGAGCCACAAGTACTCACAATTGCCCAGAATTTCCCCACTGTCAAGAGCATGTGGGACCATCTGTCTTCATCCTTTTCAGCAAAGGAATCCCTATCTCATGCATATTCTGTGGTTCAAGCATACAGTAGACTTGAGCAAGGTGACTCTACCTTTACCGACTATTTTACCAGATTCTCGAAACTTCAAGATGAATTGCGTGCCATGTTTCCACCTACTACTGATTTGAAAGCTCAGGAGGAGCGTAATAACAAGATGGATGCCATGATGTTCATTGCGGGTATATCCCCTAAATATTCGAGTGCTCGACCTTTGCTGTTGAGCAACTCTACTGCTATCTCCTCTGTGGCATCCACATATCATCTGCTACGAGAAATGTATGGTCCGGACTCAGTCACTACCATCCACCCACGTGACGCATCTGCTTTGCATACATCTACCGGTAGAGGTAGAGTTCGAGCCCCATTCGTGTCTCAGCGAAAGGGAATTGGCCGAGGAAGCAATTTCGTTTGTCATTACTGTCACGAGGATGGACACACCAAGTATAACTGCCCGAACCGAGCCCCTGGCTCTAAGCCTCCCACTCGTCCTACAGCTCGAATAGCTACTGCTGAAGAGTTGTCTGATCAGACTACTAATCAACCTCCTACCTACATAGTAAGCGAGGAAGATTATGGTCGGCTACAGCAGTTATTGGCCTCTCACTCGATTGCTCCAGGTCCACGTGCCAACTCAGCCAATTCAGGTAATTTCTCTAACTGTGACTCATCTTGGATTATTGATTCAGGAGCTACTCATCATATGACTGGGAATCAAGGTATCCTCTCTAGCCTTCATCCTATTTCTTACCCACCTGTTCGGCTCGCTGATGGATCTTCATGCCCAGTTCGTGGCATTGGTTCCCTCAGTAACCCGGAACACTTAAACCTTTCCTCTGTTTTGTTGGTTCCTAAATTTCCTACTAGTCTTTGTTCGGTGAGTCAAATTACAAAACAGAACAATTGCTCAGTAACATTTTACCCTTCTCATTGTATTTTTCAGGAACTGGGGACGAACCGGTTGATTGGCACCGGTTTTGAATCAAGAGGCCTCTATCGTCTGTCCTTATCGTCACCTCCTAAAGCAAACATATGTGATTCAAGTATCAGGGAGGTTCACTGCCAACTTGGTCATCCCTCTACAGCAATTCTGAGGCAAATGAGACCGGATTTTCCTTCTTTTGATTTTCATTGTGAGTCGTGTCAGCTTGGTAAACACACCAGGCGTCCCTATCCCTCTAGAGTGTCTAATCGTGTCAGTACTTTGTTTGAACTTTTACATTCGGATGTGTGGGGTCCTTGTCCCACAAAATCAACATTGGGTTTTTCGTATTTTGTTACCTTTATTGATGACTATTCTCGTGCCACTTGGGTTTATTTAATGAAATCACGTGCTGAAGTATTTTCAATTTTTAGTGAATTTCATGCGTATGTGCAAAATCAGTTCAACACCTCAATTAAAACTTTACGCACTGATAATGCGAAAGAATATCTCTCAAAGGATTTTTCAGATTTTCTAAAAACCCATGGCATTATTCACGAGTCATCTTGCGTATACACACCTCAACAAAATGGCGTTTCTGAACGTAAGAATCGCCATTTGTTGGATGTCACTCGCACCATCATGCTTCACTCTCGAGTTCCTCATCGTTTTTGGGGGGATGCGGTCCTTACTGCTACTTATCTCATTAACCGTATGCCTTCACCAGTTATTCATGGCAAAACCCCATTCTCTATTCTTTTCCCAAACGGCACCATGTTCCCCTTAGCACCCAAAATTTTCGGGTGTGTTGCATACGTTCATGATTACCGTCTAGGGGGCTCGAAACTAGGACCCCGAGCGCTTCGTTGTGTCTTTCTTGGCTACTCACGTGTTCAGAAGGGTTATCGTTGTTATAGTCCTTCTCTCCGCCAGTATTTTACCAGCGCTGATGTCACCTTTAATCAGGAGTGTCCCTTCTTTCCCGAGTCTCCCAATCCTACTTCTGATCCATTTCCTGAACCTGACATACCCGGGTCTCCCACCATTCGTCCTTTTCCTATGTCCAGCGCCTCTTCCGACCCTCCGGTCTCAGACATCACTGCTCCAGATCTTCATGCCTCAGGCTTGCCGAGCAACCCTCCACCCTTGATTTTCACATATGCCCGACGACATAAGGATAAGACATCAGAGACACCTGATTCACAACCGGACCATGCTCCTGGTACGTTCTCAGTTCCAACAGCTACACCTGATCCTGCTACATCTGATACTACCCCTGTTACACTTGACACACCTGATCCTGATACATCTGATACTACCCCTGTTACACCAGACACACCTGATCCTGATACATCTGATACTACCCCTATTACACCAGCCACACATGTTTATGACCCTCCTGGTGCACCCTTTCCTGATATACCGATTGCCTTTCGCAAAGAACCCCGACATCCCACCCGTTATCCTATTCAGGATTATGTTGCTTATTCCCACCTCTCACCTGAATCCCATGCCTATACCACTGCCATAGATTCCCACCCGATTCCCAAGAATGTGATGACAGCTCTTGCTCACCCAGGATGGAGACATGCCATGGAAGAAGAGATTGGGGCTTTCGGAGCTAATCATACATGGGATCTTGTTACGCTTCCTCCAGGTAAACATATTGTTGGCTGTCGGTGGGTTTTCACAGTTAAACTCCACCCCGATGGTTCTTTGCATCGTCTGAAAGCTCGTTTAGTTGCTAAGGGTTATTCGCAGGCGTATGGTATTGACTATGACGAGACTTTCTCCCCGGTTGCTAAAATGCCATCAGTACGCATTTCTATTGCTCTTGCTGCCATTAATCATTGGCCGCTCCATCAGCTTGACGTCAAGAACGCCTTTCTCAATGGTGTTCTTGAGGAGGAGGTTTATATGGAGCAACCACCTGGTTTTATTGTCAAGGAGGAGGCCTCTAAGGTGTGTAGACTCCGTCGGTCATTATATAGTCTTAAGCAGTCTCCTAGGGCATGGTTTGGTCGGTTCTCGAATGTTATGGGAGAATTTGGGATGGTACGTAGTGCTTATGATCACTCTGTATTCTTCAGGCACCACCTGGGTCGACGCATCATTGCAGTTGTGTATGTTGATGACATCATAATTACAGGGGATGATGAGATTGGGATTACCGAGCTCAAACAGCTTCTTCAGTCCCAGTTTCAGATTAGTGACCTTGGCCGACTTCGATACTTTCTTGGCATAGAGGTATCTCGTTCTCCACAAGGAATTCTTCTCTCTCAGCGGAAGTATGTCCTTGATATGCTGACTGAATGTGGCTTACTGGGTTGCAAGCCAGTTGATAGCCCAATGCTTCCTACGGGGAAGCTGCTTCCTGAGGACGGGAGTCCAATAAAGGATCCTGAACGTTACAGGCGTCTGGTTGGTAAGCTTAATTACTTGACAGTTACACGACCCGACATTTCTTTCTCAGTGAGTGTCTTAAGTCAGTTCATGGCCACTCCATACACCGGACACTGGGATGCTGCCCTTCGCGTTTTGAGGTATCTCAAAGCCACACTTGGTTTAGGGATCTTGTATTCTGATCAGGGCCATTGTCGTGTAGGCGCCTTTACAGAAGAAGGAGATGGACGTGTGTCTGGGTTCTCAGATGCAGATTGGGCTGGTTGCCCTATCTCACGACGATCCACCACTGGATACTGTGTATTTGTTGGAGGTAATCTTGTGTCATGGAAAAGTAAGAAGCAACACACGGTATCTAGGTCAAGTGCCGAATCTGAATATAGAGCCATGGCTGATGTTACATCAGAAATGATATGGGTCAGGCGACTTCTTAAAGAACTCGGGGGTTATCTCTAATGACTTGATGCGATTATACTGTGATAGTCAATCGGCTATACACATAGCCAAGAATCAAGTTTTTCATGAAAGAACGAAGCATATTGAAGTTGATTGTCATCTTATCAGAGATCGGATAGTTGGTACAAAAAAGGATCCTCCATCCATTCAACCAATTCATGTCAAGACAGATTCTCAGCTTGCAGACATTCTCACCAAACCGCTCCGGAAAGCTCAAATCGATTTTATTTGTAACAAGTTGGGCATGTTTAACATCTATGTTCCAACTTGAGGAGGAGTGTTAGTTGTATATATCTAGGCCCTTTTATTATCTGTTTAGTTAGTTAGCCCATGGGCCTGTTTCTAGGGTTTCCCCCCTATATATAGAGGTCCCCTTTTGTACTTGTTAATTCATTCAGTAATATATCAGTTTTATACCTTTTACAATATCTTAATGATCCAGCAGAGATTCGTGCTGTCTGGAACAGTTCTGAATCTAAAGTGTTTGTGAATTGGCGTGAAGAGGAAACTGCAAATATTGGGTTCTCGCTTTGACCAACATTGCTGACACCCCACCTTCTTTCAGAAGTCACATAATATGATGCTGCTCTAACTGTTTCATTGTCTCGCTCATGAAGTAACTGGTTAGATGATGTGATTGGAGGACCACCACAATTGATTCCAAAGTCACTATCTATAAAAACCAACATTTACCTGTGTGTGTGAGTTGGCATTAAAAAAAGAAATTAGAAACTCCATGTTCTTGCTTACATGATGGGGACCCACGACCACAAGGGAAATTCCTTTGGAGACAAATCAAACCTGAAGGCAAACCACTGTTTCCTATATCTCGTAAAGTGAAGTTGTTCACAACTAAGTTGCTGCAAATTGCATACATTAGAAACCTGACAATAGTTCCAAAACCTATGCTAAAAACTATTTCAACGTCGATCACAACTACTTCTTAAATAAAAGGCACATATCAAAATTTAGAAGTAATAATGTGATATTCAACATTATGCACTTACAGTTGTAAGTTTGCCTCACTGACCCAAGAAGGAAGTGTTCCAGATAGTTCATTGTATGACACATCACTGCGTGAAGAAACTTGTAAATAGCTTACAAACAAATATAAATTTTATCACTTTCACTTCATTAATTAGCCTATCATTAAGGCAAATTGGTTTTTAATAATCCAAACAATGACTCATTGGCTGATAAGAATCCAAACTAACAGTTTGACTGGTTATAATCTCAACTTTCACTTTTGTTATTAATGGCAGTCCCAATAGCATAATTATCATATATTTACACTAGATTCCTACTCGATTTCGCTTGTATGTTTCTCCGTTTCAATTAAAATCATCATTTTAAGCTAAAATAAGTGTAAATCAAGTGAAAGTTGGGACTATCACCAACCAAACTGTTAGTTTGGATTATTATCAGTCAATAAGTCATAGTTTGGATTATTAAAAACCAATTTGCCTATAATCAATTTTGCAAACATGAAACTCCAAATGCACTTCACTTACATATTGCTGAGATTGGAACTCTTTACATCGGGAAGGGTGCCATTTAAGCTATTGTTCCCAAGAAACCTGAGAATCATGACATCCAAATTAGATTTTTGATGTTATATAAATGTCAACATCCATCCCAACTATTTAACTCCAACATTGATTCTTATTGCCATAATTGCATGGAATATATCATAGAAAGAGAATATGTGTATTACAAGAAAGAGAGTCGACTCAAGTTGAACAGTTCTCTTGGAATCTGTCCATTCAAATTGTTGAAACTCAAATCCCTGATAAGTATTCACCCAAAATTAGTAGATGCAATGAGACCAAATAGTAAGACTGGATAGTTTGTATATATAGAATTATAGAAAATAACACCGCTAAGAGCTTTCCTTGAATAGTTTATATATTTATAACTTCAACATCAATGTAGATTACTCAAAATTTGCCTTTCAAAAAAAAGATGTAGATTACTCACAGTCGTTGCAAATTTTGAAATTCTCCAATGTAAGTTGGAATAGGGCCAGAAATTCTGTTATTCCTCAAAACTCTGCAAGAAATGCATCTCGATATATTTTGTTTTCAGGATAATAACATGGGTAGACTTAATAATGATTAAAATATTTACTCACAGATTACTAAGGGACTTCAAATCCCTGATAAAATCCATAGTTCCATTAGATAAACCACTTATCCTCCTGCAACATTCATAGAACCAGAACAACTATTTTTAGAGGACTTAACTTACAAGATCAAACAACTAAATGGAAAAAAAGACTTACAATTCCTGCAAAGAGGTCAGTCTAGAAAATGAAGGTGGCATTGAACCTTCAAAAGAGTTCCCCTCAAACCTCCTATATAAATATCAAGCATGTTAGTAGTTATAGAGTTTCATCTCATATGTAACACCTTGGCCTTGAATATGACATAAAAGTTAACTTACAATGACTTTAACCATGTCCAATTCCCTATAAAGTCGGGTATTCTCCCAGTGAATTCATTATCAGAAGCCCATCTGACAGCACAATGAATTACGCGAATAATGATAATTAACTAACATAGCACAATAAAGATATTGCAACCTTTTAC
This sequence comes from Smallanthus sonchifolius, assembly GCA_023525975.1. NCBI lineage: Eukaryota > Viridiplantae > Streptophyta > Magnoliopsida > Asterales > Asteraceae > Smallanthus > Smallanthus sonchifolius. The sequence goes on along the minus strand of CM042046.1, from coordinate 9,760,562 downwards.
TAGTGCCTAGTGTAAATGATTACTATTTGTCAAATATCTAAAGCGTCATTCAATACAAGACAAAACAAAGGAATCTACAACAAATTTACTTGTAATGAGAACGATACAAATATAGGAACTTGTAACATGAACGCTTCCTCAAAATCCGACATCTTAAAAAAGAAAGTGTCTATATTTTCATGGGATAGATGAAATACTACTTTTAAACATCATAAAAAATAAGTGTTCTTACACTGTAACCAGATTCTGTAAATTAGCAAATGTAGAAGGTATTTCACCGCTAACTCCAGAGCTACCAATGTAACTGACAAAAAGAATATATATGAAGAAGAAATAAGATTTGTTCAATGGCATTGTGCATAGATATCTGCAGAAGAAAGGTAAATCAAGGAAAGAACTCCAAATGGTCTGTTACCTAATTTAAAATTAGAGAAAGTTTAGAAGATGATAATCGTGAATGTTCTTACAGCTGTTCTAATCTTGGCAAATTTCCAAGTTCAGATGGCAGGGAACCACTGAAATTGTTTGTGGCAAAACTCCTACAACATAAAACTTAAAATTTCATTCAACAAAGAATCAAACAAAAGAAGTTGCTGCTTAATGCAAAGTAAACAAAAAACAGAAAAAAAAATATACAGTGATCTTAGGTCTGAAAGCTGTCCTAGTTCCGGTGGAAGCTCCCCAGACAAAGCATTGATGCCAAAAGTCCTAAATCATTGTCATAAATCTCAGCTTTATTCTTAAAGATGTTAAGAATGAAATGAAAATGATCGACACATTTAAAGTAAAAATTAGGGAAGGCTTACAGCCACTGCATCCGAGTTAAATTTCCAATTGAAGGTGACAACGGACCGTCAAGTAGTTCTGGCGCAAATCTCTGTAGCAAATACTTGACTTTTTAGCAGAATACAAGCATATACATTCACTCAATCTTAGTTTTATTTAACAAAAAAAAGTCATAAATTGAAAGCATCATACAATAGCTGCATACATACAGATTGGTAAGGTAAACCAAAGTCCAGAGTCCTTCAGGGATCACGCCAACAGCGTCCAGCGTGTAAAATTTTCTGGTTGAGGTGAGGCGATGAATGTCAAAATTAAGAATAATAGAAAACTGTCTCTAAAGTCTGCGTGGAATAAAATTAAAGGGGAAAGACTTACAGTCTAGTGATGTGGCAAGTAGAATTGGGGAAACTACAATCACACTTGATGCCGGGATTGTAATCGCGGGAATCGTAGTCGGTAGAGTCCACAGCAGCGCCGCTGCATACTTCTCCGCTTAGGTTCCATCTCATATTTCTTACTGAAGTTTGTGGTATTCTCCATTGCCTGAACATTTCATTTATAACTCGCTCTGCAACACCACTTTCATTCTAATCAGTATGTAACTAGTAACCCTAAATGACAAAATCTATGATTGTCATCGTCGTAATTAAACCACCGTGCTACTACCGGCATTTGCCCATTCAGGCGGGAAAATAGCAAATGAGCGTCACATGAAAAGTCTCAGGATATTTGTTTAAAAAAAATTGTCAAACTTAACCCTCAACTTTCAATTAATTAAGAAATACATTTATATTTTATTTTCTTTGAGGATGGAGCTTGCACAAACTAGTAAGGTTGCTGCTTTGTGACCTTGAGGTCACGGAATCCAACCGTTGAAACAGTCTCATACCATACACAAAGTATAAGATAAGGTTACGTATATTAGATCAATTAGCGATCCGACCCCTCTCCGTACCCTACAAAAATACGGGAGCTGAGTCAATATATTTCATTTTCTCCTACCAACAAATTTCCACTTAGAAAGATATGACATTTTTTTCTTTTTGAAAATAGTTCTTTTAAAGAAAAATTATAATATATAATTTATTAAAGTCTATGGAGTGGAATAGTGTCATTTTGTCTTTTAGCTTTTTTTATTTTTATTTTTAACTTTTGTGTTTTTTTCGGTTTTTTATTGTTTGATTTTAGATTTCTAATTGTTGCATCTCCATTTATGTTCGAGTTTCTTGATGCTATGTATTTAGGTTTTATGGTGAAGTGACATTCGCTTTTACGAAGGGACACGTTTTAGGGTTTTACGTCTGAGTAACAGTCGTTGCGACGTGTTTAGCTATCTGCATTTGCGTTCGGGTTGCTTAACGCTACACTTTCGGGTTTTTACAGTGGAATGACGCTCGTTTTTATGACGGGGTACGTTTTAGGTTTTCCGATAGAGTGACAGCCGCTGCAACATGTTATATATATGCGTTTTGATACTCGATATCGTACCGCCGCTGCAGCACGCGGTTGTGCAATAACTAATTAAATAACATTTAAAGGAGAAGAATGTGTATAGTTCCTTCATGCCACTAGGCCGTCATGCCATGTGTCACATGGTGATTGGACACAATTAATTTTTTTTTTGTTCCAACCACATTTTTGTTTGAATATATACAAATGAAAATGGAAATAAAACAAAAAATAAGGTTGGTTGATTGCCCCCACGACTGTAACCCAAGGGCCTGGGTTCGAGTCCGGGGAAAGCCTCTTCTTGCCTTTTTTTTTAATCAACCCTTTCTTTCTGTTTTTGTTTTTATTATTTTTGTATTCTTTAACATTGAACATGTTTAACTGAAAATATAATTATGTTTTTTTTTTACTTTAGGTTTCTTTTTTACACAGTTTGAATGCTTTTTTTTTTCGTTTGACAATAATATTAGACGGGTCGTCTAAACGGAAAATTACAAATTTTAACCATCCTACCACAACGCACGAGATTTAAAAACCTAAGAGTTGGATGAACAGTAGCATACATATCCTTAAAGATAATAAGGTAAAAGTATTCAAATGCTTATTACTTTTTATTATTTTAATATAACAGTTACTTTTAAACATATTTCATTTTTCTTTTATAAGTTTTAAATCACAACGTTTTACAAAATTCTAAAAATACATTGTAACGTATTTATTTTTATCTACGCTTCGATATAAATTTTATTCAAAACCGACCCAGGTTATAAAATATAATATGCTTTTAATTTTTTTAAATACTACTTTTAACTTTTTTTATTATTTTATTTTTTATAGCTTTTAAAATATAATGTTTTAGAAAATTTCGAATGCACCATCGCGACATGTTTATTTTTATTTATATTTCGATATAAATTTTATTGGAAACCGACCACGGTCAAACATTATATATATTCTTAATATTTTACCGAATACACTATTGTGACGTGCTTATTTTTATCTACGTTACGGTATACGTTTTATTCGGAACCTACCTTGGGTCAAATAAACTATGGTTTTTTTTAAAATACTACTTATAGCATTTTTATATTTTGTTTTTCTTTTATGACTTTTAAAATACAATGTTTTGATATAAGTTTTATTTAAAACTAATCCGTGTTAATGCTTACCACGTTCAACAGGTACATGCGCATACTTCTCGCCGTCACGCGAAAAAAAACCCCACTAGCATCCATCAAATAGGATTAAATATTTTCTCAAATTAGTGTCAGCATTTAGTCACGTGTGATGTGAGCATAAGTTGTTGATTTGGTAAATATATATCATATTTACTTACATAAATTCATAAATATGACTTTTCATATAACCTATAAGACATAGTTTTTTATTTAATTTATATATGGTCACATGACATAATATGTCACTCATGTTGTTTTAACCGGTACAATTATTTATTAAAAATATAGTTATATATTGTCTTTAAAGGATTTCATCGAAAGTTCATTGGGTTGAATAAGTAGAAAGTCAAATTTTAAAATTATAATTTTAACTAATACAGTTATTTATCAAAAACAATGCAAATTTTGCTCTAAATCAAAATCAAATTATATGTTTTAACAAGCTACTCAATCTACCTAACATACCAATTGAAATTCGATTATTTACTCAACTTACGATCATTTTGAGGAAAGTTGTTTCCAATGCAGGTCAACAATATTAACACTTATGTGTCACATACAAAGAGAGGGAAGTTTAATATAAACTAATTTTAAGTTACAGACACTTGTATATATTGCTTTAACCGTCTCTCTTTTAATATCCCGTAAATACTTGTATATACTTAGTAGCAGCCGTGGAGAATTGGAGATCAATAATTAATTGCATAGAGAATGAAAAGCATAATTAAACTGGAGAGATCAGAGAGAGACCTTCAGCGGGATCAGTGGTGTTTTGAGCTTGAGCAATGGTGGCCGTGATAATCAACGACAACCATGGTGCCACTGTAAATATCCTTACTTTGATTATGCCGCTACCGCCAGCTGGCTGCTGCCATCTTACAAAATCAACTTCTATTTTTAGATCACAATGAGTGAAAGCAGGTTTTTTTTAATCTACTTGCTGGTAGGGTTGAGCTCCAATCCTCCAATTTCTTATTAATAAAATTATTATTGAAAAGTCAATCTGTCACTTTTCATTATTCAATTATAATGCTGCTTAAAATAAGAAGTCAATTTCTGATTGGTTAGGAATCGTTGTTCGATAAAAAAATGGGGATACGGTAACCATACCCTCATGTATGCTAAACGTACTGTATTAAGTAAAAGTAGAGAGATAATGTGTCTGATTTAGTAAATGATACATTCAATAAAAATAACAGGAATGGGATACATTTAGCACAAACCGAAAATGGGTCAGCTAAATGCACTCTCATTTTACTCAATTCAACATATTAATTTGATCAATTTTTAATTTGTTTTTAATAAATACCTATACGCACATATTTGACCTCGAATAGACCCGTATTGGACCTCGTATATGCCCGTATACTCCCATTGCCCTCGTATACCCACGTATTGAAGATTTGAAAAGATGAAATGACTAATGTGACAAGAAGGTACATTGAGTAAAAATATAGGTGGGGTATGTTTAACACAACCCTATGAAAATTTGACGCCTCTATAGTCTAAACTGAACGATTCCCTTGGAATGGTTCCATGGAATATGTGTTGTTACCCTTCTTGTTTCAAGTATGCCTAAGGTAGATCAGCCCCTTGGCACTATCCCTATTTAATATCTTAGGATCTCCTGTGCACACGGTATAACAAACGAAAGAGAAAACGTAAAAAAATAAATTAGTTACATACCCAAAGTGATATAGATATGTGTTTAACATAAATCAAAACAACAAATAATGATATTGGTTCCAATAATACCTACGACAGTACCGATGCTGTTCAATCAATATCGGATAAGTTTTAAAATTTACAAGGTTCGGTTTCTAGAACCTATACACTTTTATTTACCACAAAAAAAAACATCGAAACACTGATTTAAAATAGCACATGTATATGTAAGAGCAAGCATAAGATAATTGTATCTTATGTTTTCCTGTTTTGCTATATGACAATTGTAAGTATTGTAATTACTTGGTATTTGTCACACCCCGCCTCAGGCACCCCATGGACATGTGCGAGCCCGATTGATATCGTTTATTACTTGATTTCAGAGTTTTTTTTGTAAAATACAGCGGAAGTCTTTTCAAAGGATCGTTTCATCATTCTTTAAACCTCAAGGGTTGTAATTGTAAATACCAAAACTCCGTTAGAAAACAAAAGCCTTGTATTTACTTTATAAACATAGGATTTCAATACCCTTTTCATTTGATTACAAAACATTGTTTGAAATCAAATACATGATGGGCCACTGGAAATAGTACAACACATGGTTGATCAGTTCCCAGGTCCTATCTCCTTTTTTTAGGATTTCCCTTTACACGAGGCCTGAGAATCGTACGTGCATTCCATCATTTTTCCTGGGTTAGATCTCATGTCTATCCATACTCCATTCTCATCATATTTTAATCATTACCTGGAAAACATTTTAAAAATAAAACGTCAGCGCGAACGCCGGTGAATACAATATCTTGACATAAAATCATTTGACACAAATAAGTATTAATTTCATAATCACAACTTCATGTTCAATCTACACACTCAGCATGCCCGTCCTGTTCAATCGCACCACAGTATACACTGGCGTCATAGCTTATAACAGTGGACAGGTCTACGCCTCCGGATTTGTTATAAGATAAGCACCGGCCACAATCCAGAAATTTCACCCGAGACCCGTGTATCGCTTGCAAGTTTTACGTATACCTATGGCCTGAATGCTTGGTTCGTAGAAGAACGTTGAGCATTATTTCGTTAACCTTTATTTGGCCATTTTCACAAATGAAATGTTTGACTCAAGTTTTCAAAGAGATAAAGTATTTCACCTTTTTGTAGGAATGAGCCTATAACGTCCAAAGCTTATATGCTAGCTTCTTAACTTGATTTCTCTAGCGTAACAACCTTTCTACGAGCGTTCCTTCTTAAACCAAGCACTACAACGAGCGGGAGTTGGACCGGGATCGTCGGGAGTGGGCTAGGGATTGCCTGGAACGAGTTTTAGAAGTTGGAAACGTGTTTGGGATGAAGAAAACTGAATGAGATCGTTTGACTATTTATAGGCTGCCATTTGGGTCCATGTCGGACCGATATGGCTGGGGATGTCGGTCCGACATCCGACTTAGTCCACGTTAGCCCTAGATGTTCACATCTGATTGGACCGAACATAATTGGCGGCATATCGGACCGATATGTGGACCATGTCGGTCCGATATCCAGACCCATCTCCCATCGGTGGGGCTGAGTCATTGGACACGCGTCAACACCACAAATTGCGGCTGAGAGGAGGTTGTCGGACCGTTATAACTTAATGTCGGTCCGATAACCGACTTAGTGACTTATTACGGACCGATACGAGAGTGAATGTCGGTCCGCTATCTAACCCTAGTTTACTTCGGACCGATATGGACTTAGATGTCGGTCCGCTATTGGACTGACTTTAGCTTCGGTTTGATATCATAACTTAATTTCACTTCGGACCGATATGGGGTACGATGTCGGTCCGATATCAACTTAATTTCATAAGTTTACTTTATTTTCAACCCTAGACTTTGGATATATTTACGCTTATAGTCCCTAGGGTTTACCTTTTTGTCAAATATCTTGGACATTTTTGTGGCAGGTGTTACATCCTTCCCTCCTTGTTTTAAACTCGTCCTCGAGTTTATTCAAACAGGTGTGGATATTTCTTTCTAATTTCCGACTCCAGTTCCCACGTGTACTCAGGTCCACGTCTGGAGTTCCATTTCACTTTTACAATCATAAATTTCTTTCTTTTCAATCTTTTTTCCTGCCTGTCCTCGATTTGCAAAGGTTGTTCCACAAATCTTAATCTTTCATCTACCTCTACATCTTGTAGGGGCATTACTAGAGATTCATCTGCCAAACATTTGCGCAGATTTGACACATGGAATACATCGTGTACTCCATTCATTTCATCTGGTAGTTTGAGTTGATAGGCCACAGGCCCAACTCTTTTCAAGATTTTGAATGGTCCTATAAATCTAGGACTTAACTTTTCTTTCTTTCTAAATCTTACAACGTCTTTCCATGGTGAAACTTTCAACAGAACGTTATCACCGACGTTGAATTCTAACGGCTTTCGTCTCTTATCGGCATAACTCTTTTGACGATCACGAGCCGCTTTCAATCTATCTTTTATCTGGATAACTTTTTCAGTTGTTTCCAAGACTATTTCAGGTCCAGACAACTAATTTTCTCCTATTTCAGACCAACAGATTGGATTTCTACATTTACGACCGTATAAGTCTTCAAAAGGAGCGGCCTGTATACTCGTATGATAGCTGTTGTTATAGGAGAATTCTATTAGAGGTAAGTGGTCATCCTAACTTCCTCCAAGATCAATGACACAAGCCCTTAACATATCTTCAAGAGTTTGAATTGTTCTTTCGCTCTGCCCGTCCGTCTGAGGATGGTACGCAGTGCTAAGATTCAGTTTCGTACCAAGAGCTTTTTGGAAGATTTGCCAGAATCGAGAAGTAAATCTACTATCTCTATCTGACACGATAGATAGTGGCACGCCGTGTAATGTTAATATTTCATTAACGTATAATTGTGCCAACTTATCCATACTGAATGTTTCTTTCATAGGAAGAAAATGAGCAGACTTCGTGAGTCTATCAATGATAACCCAGATAGTATCATTTCCTCGACTTGTTCGGGGAAGTTTTGTAATGAAATCCATGGTTATCATTTCCCATTTTCAGACTGGAATTTCAAGTTGCTATAACAAGCCAGATGGTTTCTGATGTTCAGCTTTAACTTGAGAACAAGTCAGACACTTTGCAACATAGACAGCGATATGCTTTTTCATTCCTATCCCCGTGAATTCAACATCAGAAGCCCATCTGACAGCACAAGAGTTAGTGTCCATAATAGATGATACAAATAACGAAAAACTAACATGGAACAATAAACATATAGTGCTCCTTCCAATTAGTGAATTGCAACATTTGACTTGGTGCTGAGTATATATGATTACTATGTCAAATACCTAAAATACCCTTCAATACAAGACAAAACAAAGGAATCTACAACAAATTTACTTGTGATGCAAAAATAGGAACTTGTAACATGAACGCTTCCTCAAAATCCGACATCTTAAAAAAGAAAGTGTTTCAATTTTCATGGGATAGATGTAGTACTACTTTGAAACATCATAAAAAATAAGTGTTCTTACACTGTAACCAGGTTCTGTAAATTAGCAAATGTAGAAGGTATTTCACCGCTAAGTCCAGAGCTACCAATGTAACTGACAAAATGAATATATATGAAGATGATAAAAAGATTTGTTCAACGGCATTGTGTATAGATATCTACAGAAGAAAGGTAAATCAAGGACAGAACTCCAAATGTTCTGTTATCATATTTTATCGAAGAACCAACCAATTTAATTATATAAAGTTTAGAAGATGATAATCATAAATGTTCTTACAGCTGTTCTAATCTTCGCAAATTTCCAAGTTCAGATGGCAGGGAACCACTGAAATTGTTTGTGCCAAAACTCCTACAACATAAAATTTAAAATTTCATTCAACAAAGAATCAAACAAAAGAAGTTGCTGCTTAATGAAAAGTAAACAATTAAAAAGCAGAAAAAAATATACAGTGATCTTAGGTCTGAAAGCTGTCCTAGCTCCGGTGGAAGCTCCCCGGACAAAGCATTGATGCCAAAAGTCCTAAATCATTCTTAAAGATGTTGAGAGTGAAATGAAAATGATCAACGCTTTTAAATTAAAAATTAGGGAAGGCTTACAGCCACTGCATCCGAGTTACATTTCCAATTGAAGGTGACAAGGGACCCGTCAAGTAGTTCTGGGCCAGATTTCTGTAGCAAATACTTGACTTTTTAGCAGAAGAAAAGCATATACATTCACTCACTTTTGGAACATTGTTTGCACAAAACTACAATTCTTATGGTAAAACAACCAACTCAATCTTAGTTTTATTTAAAATAAAAAACTAAATTGAAAGCATCATACAATAGCTGCATACATACAGATTGGTAAGGTAAACCAAAGTCCAGAGTCCTTCCGGGATCACGCCCACAGCGTCCAGTGCATAAACTTTTCTGGTTGAGGTGAGGCAATGATTGTCAAAAGAATATCAGAAAACTGTCTCTAAAGTCCGTGTGGAATAAAATTAAGGGAAAACACCACTAAATAGTAACAAAGTTTCAAAAGCGTTCCAATTAGGTCACTCACCATAGTATACCCGAGGGTGTATACCGTGTAAAATGCGTATTGAGTGACCTAACTGGAACACTTTTGAAACTTGGTTACTATTCTACAAAGTTACCCCAAAAATTAAAGGGAAGGAAAAGACTTACAGTCTAGTGATGTGGCAAGTAGAATTGGGGAAACTACAATCGCACTTGATTGCAGGATTGTAAGCGCCGGAATCGAAGTCGGTAGAGTCCACAGCAGCGCCGCTGCATAGTTCTCCGCTTAGGTTCCATCTCATATTTGTTACTGTACTTTGTTCTATTCCCCATTGCCTGAACATTTCATTTATAATTCGCACTGCAACATCACTTTCATTCAAATCAAGCTAGCTACTATTATTCAAAATGACAAAATCGAAATCTAAATACACTAGGATGAGGTTTTGATCTTCAATTTCATCTCCAAACCCTAACCTAATTGCCAAAATCTCAAATTCAACAAGCATTTACGTACCTCGCAACTCAAAATATGGTTACGGACCATCCCACTCGTTGTAACGCGAATCCAAATCAGTTTTAAATACGGACCAAAACGGACACACCGCCCAAAATCTACTACCGGCATTTGCCCATTCAGGCGGGAAAATAGCAAATGGGCGTGACAAAAGAAAAGGTCGGTGGATATGTGTTTTTGAGCAAATTACAAATTACTCTTTTTTTTATTTTTTTTATTTATGTATTACCTATATTTCACAACACTTCTTTTAATTAAAGTAACTAGTTTAGAATCTCGTGTACTATACGGGTTGAATAAATATAATGTTATATACTTAGTAAAAAAAATTATGTTTTTTAAACCCGTGTACCACGCGTGTTGAATAAATTATAATGTAATCTATTAACACATAAAATCGTCAAAATGAAACAATGTGAATATGTAAATATATAATTAAACGTTTTCTATTTGAATACTATCTGCCTATAAAGTTTTTAGTTTGTAAATTTATAAAAGTATGATTGAACAAATTAATTGACGATAAACATAATTTTAAATTAAAAAATGTGTAGATAAAAATTGAAACAAATAATTAACTTAGTTGCCTAAAATAGTGAAGTTGATAATTAATTGGAGAGAGAGGCGGAAAAAAAATGTGAGAATGAATATTGGAATGACAAGTGTCCACCAAAAACCTTTATTTATTATATAGTATAGATTATAGAAAACGTCTTTTATCTTTAAAAACCCTTGCGTATTACGTCCTTTAGACTAATAGATATTAAATTTCACCGTTAAGACAGGTCACGTGCCTTGCATATGAGGGTGTTTTGATCTTTTTACACCATATTTAATAAAATTTATATTCCGATATGTTTAAGAGGGAAAATCTTATTGTTATTATTATATTAACCTTATATTTTTCTATTATTAAACGTATATTATTATATTACTTCAATCCCTAATTGTCGCCTTCCTTTGAAAAAGAATTGAAATTGAATGTGTTGTCCTTCGTTCATCGCTTGCTAGCCTTTTGTTGGTAATTTTAGTGTATCGATATACACATTTTAGTATATTGGATTAGCTTGTTGATAATGAAAATAACGTTAGAGATTAAACGAGTTGGATGACGTGTGAGTGCCGGCTCGATTTAATCCTAAACGGTGTTTAGTTTTGTTATTTAATTGGGCCTTAATTACTTGGGCTTTGTATAAGTGCATGATTACATGGGCTTATTATTAAAGGTTAATGGACTTATTTAGCATTTGGAATTGAGCTTCTCAATGATATAACCAGATTGCGAGATTTGAGATTTTCTCTGTTCGCATATAAACACTTATTATATAATGTTGAAACGGTCCTGCAGAGACCCGACGATCGGACCTGGTTCAACTGAAATTTGGGTCGAACCGTTTTGCCCCAAGTGGACCAGGTTACTGTGTTTCAAGATGCCTACTTCTTTTTATAGAGAGGAAATGGTGATGAGTTTTATCTTGTGGGCGATGTGCGATTTCAGATGCTGAAAGTAAAGAGGCCAAGAGGGAACAAAAGGCAATATCCTAAAAAGAGAGTACAGACCCTGATTCGAACCTAGAAGAAATTGGATACAACAAAGAAACAATTACCAATTGTGATACCAAGTAACTTGATGTTTATCTATATATTGGAATTTATTTATAAGTATACTATGCAGAACAAGTTTCATTTAGAACACTATACATAATCCCTCTTCACGAAACTTACGAGAGTGATGATTAATGTTTTCAAACTAGTTTGTATTTGATTAATAACTCTTTATTATGTCATCCGGTTCTTAAATCCGGCCTGACCGATCCGACCAATCCTACTAGTGGACCGATAAAACAACCGGTTCAATGTCCGGTCCAAAAACATTGGGTGTAACTTTATGTAAAAGATTTTTGATATTCGAAAGTGAGATGTAAGTCACAAAGCTTAAACTTCCAAGATAAAGTACTTTAGTTGTTTGATTATTTCTTTAATTTTTATTTAAAAGTTCATAAAAATAAGTTTTTTTTACCGCAAAGAAATGTATATATTTATAAAGGGTACTAGTGAAAACTAGACCCGTCAATTATAAACATCAAAAATAGCTGTCAGATTAAGACAAACAAAAATTACACCATTGATAACCATAGAAACTCAAGAACCTTAATTTCGTTAATGATGAGAGCAAGAGAAGCCTGGCGTTGATTAAAAATCATGTCGTTATGACTTTCAGATGCAACAGATAACGGTAAGAATAACCAAGTAAATAGTTTTCCTCCATTTAGTAAGGTAAAACTGTAGGTTTTCTGTTATTTAGTTTACTATACTTTATGAATTTCTCATAGTTTGATTAGGGTTAAGTTATTTAGTTTCATTTATATATTTCTGTTATTTTTAAAATATACAAGTAATGAACATTTTTATCATATACAGGAGTAAAAAATGTTGGTTATAGTTTTCTATATCTAAAGTCTCTTAAGTTTAAATTTATTTAAATTTTGATTTAAAATCGATTTCATTCGGTTTAAGATCAAAAATTGTTTTGCTTTGATGATTGACACTAAGTGTGAAAATTATTTGATTAGCTTTAAAATCAATTGTTTTATTTTTGTTTCAATTAAAATCAAATGATTAACACCGTTAAAATTTTCTAAAGACAAAAATATCCATAGTAAAAAAATGTGTATACATATATTAAAGAACATACTCTCTCTCTCTACCCTCACCCCCTTTTCCACCACCACTAGCCCTTAAACCACCAGCAGAAACAGCAGCAGAAACCCTGAACCACCACCATCAGACGGGTTGGTGTTGTAGCGATTCCCGCGAAATAGGGTTGGTGTTCTGGAAGTGGAGCAGGGAGTCGAAGACGACGGCGGTAGTGAAGGTGGTTTCAACAGCCATCGATGCGGCGATCTCGTTTTTCCGATGAACTCACACGCGGAGTGTGGCGGGGGATAGAAGGTTGTTCAAACGAGTAGGAGTGGCGGCAGGGGCGGAGGTTTGTCACCCCCCCTGATTTTTCGCTCAGTAGTGTTAATTTATACGTATTCGGCCGATTTTTCACTAAGTAGTGTTAATTTATACGTATTCGGTCAAAAATTTTATAGATCCCCCCCCCCCCGATAGGAAAAAAAATCTCGGCACCTCTGCGTTTTTTTCAAGCTCCGCCACTGGGTGGCGGCCAAGGAGGTTCTTAAGCAGGCCCGATTATGTTTCCGATGAACAAATCCCTTTTCCAACAGAAATCGATAATCCAGCAACACCCATCGGCGGCGCTAGGGTTCCGACGAGACTCAAGAGCCCCTCGGTGAGTTTCCTTCTCGATCTCTTGTCTTTTCGGGTTAGATCTACCCACGAAATAGGGTTGGTGGCTGCTGATGGTGTTAGATCTACCCAAGAAATTGGTGAAATGCAGGTAGATCTTGTGGTGATTAAAATTGGCGGAGCTGTGGTGAGGATAGAACGGGGTTGATGGTGGCGGAGGGTGGTGGCGGTGGGGGTGTGGTGGTGGGGTGTGGTGGTGGTGAGGGCAGTGGCCTGTTGTGGGGTGGTGGTGACCTTCTGGTATTTTTTTCAAATAAATTACACAAATGATCCTTCAACAATTAAACATGTTAATATATTACATAATAATATATTACATAATTAGTTTAAGGGTATTTTCGTCTTTTCACCTTAACATAATAAATGAATGGATGTTAGTAAATTGGTTAAAACTGAGACAAATGATGAAATTATTGAATGTAAATTGTGATTTTTAAGCTAATGGCTTAAATAGGGAAATCGGAGTTTACTCTTTTTATTATTATTTGAAACTTATTTGATTAGGTTTATTAGTTTACCAGGTTATATACCCATGTATTACATGAGGTTGTTTGATAGAAACATATTTTTTGAAAAATAAAAACATTAACATAATTAAATTTTAAAATTCAAACTTACTTAAAATAGAGAAAATTAGAAGATTTTGGAGATAAAAAATATGGTAATGACATGTGATATTTTTTGGAATCATTTATTAGAATAAGGATATGTTATTGACTTATTAAAGCATTATTATTGGTTCATTGGTTATAACAATTATCGTCGTATATATAAAAAAGTTATATATATATATATATATATATATATATAACTTTAGGGAGAATTTGTTACACACAAATATGCATGTTTATGTACATAAAAAACAATCAAAATAATTTTTTCATATGTTTTTTTATATTTAAAAGTTTCCTACACATGTGTAGGTAAAAAAACCTACACATGAATTACACATGTGTAGGTATTTTCATATGTTTTTTCATATTTAAAAGTTTCCTACACATGTGTAGGTAAAAAAAACCTACACATGAATTACACATGTGTAGGTATGTATATAAACGAAATTTTTTCATATTTTTTTGTTTAAATTTCATGAAAAACAAATAAACATTACATTTATATAACTTTCGATTGAAAAGTGAATTATTCATTTTGTTCTGCATGTTCTCGTAATATTTAGTGTTCTGAATTGAACACTTTCCATATACATATATATATAACTTTATATTGTTGGGGGTATAGGGATCCGTTAGAAAAGCCTAAAACCGTGAGAAGTGTAGGAAGGATTTTAAAACGCTTATAACCGGCTCATATGAACCCCAATTTTACTCATTTCGACGACGTTGGAACCGTCTCGTCGAACGCTACGATTTTTAGGGTTTAGCCTTAAGGTTTACTCTTAGGGTTTAGACTTAAGGATTTAGGCTTATGGGGGTGAGGGTGGGGGTTTTAGGTTTTTTTTTGGGGAGGTGGGGGTTAGGTTTTTTTTTTTTAGGGGGGGGGTGGTGGTGGTGTTTTTAGATGACTCTTTAGGGTTTTCTGTTAGGTTTTAGGTTTTTGGGGATGGGGGTGGGGGGTTTTAGGTTTTTGGGGGCGAGTGGGGGTTAGGTTTTGGGGGGGGGGAGGGTGGAGGTTTTAGGTTTTAGACTTTAGGGGGGTGGTGGTGAGGTTTTTAAAATCCTTCCTACACTTCTCACGGTTTTAGGTCTTCCTAGAATATCCCTCCCCATTGTTGGGGTCCATTTTTACTAGTCGTTCATGACATCCGAAATCTTAGGGACACTCTGACCGATTCAAGTGGTGAATTGGTAAAACACACGCTAATTTGGCTAACTTTGAAACACGTTTATTAACATCAAATTTTTTTCTCAAAAACTTTATTACAATTGCAAACACTGACTCGGTTTATATAGGTTAACTTAGACTCATTAGACTTTAATACGAAAAATTCAATTTAAAATATTAACATCCTAAACCGACTTGTGTTAGGATGCTTCGTGAGCGCACCGACTTGTGGCCCAAGGACTTAGAAATTCCCCAACATCAGTTGCATAGAATATGTAAAGCATAAAACTGGAGAGGTTAGAGAGAGACCTTCATCCGGATCGGTGGTGTTTTGAGCTTGAGCTACGGCGGCGGTGATAATCAACCACAACCATGATGCCACCGTAAAAACCCTTAACTCGATTCTGGCGCCACCGCCACCTGCCATTGCTGCTTCCATGTTACAAAATCAAGTGTTCTTGAACAACCTTTAATTCCAAATCACATATATAAGTGTGTACACAAGTGAAAGCAGATTTTTTTATAATCTACTTGCTGTCTAAGAGTTGAGAGTGCCCCAACTCCAATCCTCCCATTTTGTATCAATAATTTGTATTGAAAAGTCAATCTGTCACTTTTCATCATTTAATATTTGCTGCTAAAATTCAGATGCTAATTTCTGATGAATACGGAAGGGGAATTTTAGAGACACCGTCTCATTTTTTAACTGCATCTGTCTTAATCGTCACGTATAGGCCTAAATGTGACGTTTAGGGCACCAAATGTCACGTATAGGGCAATTCGTCACCCTTATTCACCAGACTTTGGAATCAGCGCGCCAGAGAATGTCAGGATATGTTGGTGGGTTTTTTTAAGGGTTGAGTTGGGTTTTAGGGTTTTGGTGGTGTATATGTTATATATAGGGCTAAATGTCACCCCTTATTTTTTTTAAATTATATATGTATGTTTTTTATCACGTTAAGAGTTTGGAAAAATCGGTAGTTATAGTTTTTAAAATCTGGTCACCTTCATTATCGGTTTGTGATGTAAAAAGTGAATAACGACTTATTTTTTTTTCTTTTGGTTTTTTGTTTTTATCACGTTAAGAGTTTGTAAATATCGGTAGTTATCCGGTTACCTCGATTATCGGTTTGAGATGTAAAAAATGAATAACGATTTATTTTTTTTTCTTTTTGTTTTATCACGTTAAGAGTTTGTAAAAATCGGTAGTTATAGTTTTTAAAATCCGGCCACGTCTTTTTTATTATAAAACTAGCTTTTGTTTTAATTTTCGGTTTGAGATGTAAAACTAAGATTTTTTTCGCGTGACTGGCACGAGAGATGTACGTAATCCGGTTCTGGTGTTGTGACCGGTATGAGAGATGTCCGTAATCCGGTTCTGGTTGTGGCCGGTATGACCCTTGACCGTAATCCGTCGGTCCAAATAGTGACATGTACGCCTCTTGACTGTAATTCGGTAATGGTTGCTGCTGCGATGACTCTTGACCGTATGTATTCAACGGGTTGGTTTCCCTCCCCCCCCCCACGAAGGGTGACTCCCGAATACGAAATACTCCTGAAAACGTAATGGCCGGTTAGATACCCGACATAAAATAAAAACTTGCACACCACTAAGTTTATCCGTCCAAGTAGAACCCTTAATAAAATAAAGACTTGTTAAACCTAGTTCAGATCTTCGAAGGTTGGCTCCTCATTCAAATCTAGAAGCTTCGACTTCCGATAAGGATCTCCCGAACTCGACATCGGTGTCAGACGTGAAACAAATATTACATGGGTGTCCCAACAACAAATAACCACAACTAAGAACTCAAACACGCTCTTTCGTCTATACTTTCTGTTCTTTTTAATTATGGTGAAAATGATAGTGTCGGGTTTGTGTATGATGGTGGGTTTAGTGTGATGAAAGTGAGTGGTGAGAGTTGTGGATTGTGGGTTTAATGTGATTAGAGTTGTGTTTGATTTTAGGTTTAGTGTGTGAGTGAGTGGTGAGAGTTGTCTTAATATAAGCTGAATCTGCAACCTAACCGTCACGTATAGGTCCAACGGTGACGGTTAAGTTAGGTGTCCGACAACACTGTCAATGTTAACTTTCTGTCAAAACAACCTCGTACACAACCGTCACGTATTGGCCTATACGTGACCGTTAGGGTTCCTTTTTGCAGTCTGCACAACCTCGTATCATCAGTGTCCTTTTTATTCTCGGACTTACGAGAGACATACCGTTACGTTTAGGCCGAAACGTGACCGTTTGGGTCACAACCGTCACGTTTAGACCTATACGTGACGGTCAGGTCAGGTGTGAGAAAAAAATTCAACGGTGTCCCCAGCACAACCCATATGAAAAGCTAGGGTTGACTAAATGTAGTTCCTGTATTGATTTGATCAATTTTGATTTTTTTAAACAAATGTTTATACACCTGTACTAGACCTTGTATACGCCCGTATACTCCTGTTTGTTTGAAACTACGAAATGGCTCATGTGAAAGGAGAATACATTAAGTGAAAATTTGACGTCTCTGGAGTTGAAGTATTAAAAAGAGTTGGTGCATGCTAAAATTTAAAGTGTTATAAGTAGTATGATGCAATTTATTCAATCAAGTGTTTGTAGTTATCGGCAGAAAATTCACATGAGTTAGTGAAAACTCTATGTAACAACTTTATTTTTTTTTAAATATGGTAGTTTTGTTACATATTTTCGTCAATTTAAAAAAAAATCAAAAAGCGACGAACAACTTTTATAAAAAAATGTAACAATTGTAAAAAAAATCCCGTTTTTATACGTAACAGCACGTGTTACATACGTAACAACACTGTAACGGTAATTTTTTTTTTACAATTGTTACATCTTTTTTTTTTAAAACTCCTTCGGCGTTTTTTGTATTTTTTTTTTATAAAAAGTGACGAAAATATGTAACAAAACTATCCTATTTTAAAAGATAAAATAAAGTTGTTACATAGCCTAACCATGTAGTTATTTTGATGATAAGGTTTTTCTCTAGAAAATCATCTCAATGGTTATTTTAACAAACTGTTTTATTAAAATACTCTTTTTTTTATCCTTGATATTAATACATAATCAATTATTGACTTCGAGTAACTTTTATAAAAGAAAAATTACCAAAACATACATTGACCAAGCATCAAAAAATGGGCGTCGGCTAAGCCTACAATAACAAAGGCTTTAGTCGGTGAAATACAAAGGCTTAGCCTGTGTTTCGCCGGCTTAGCCTTCAATCTGCCTGCTAAATGTCTATTTATGTAACTTTGACCCGGTCAATGTCTATTTTGGTAATTATCCCTTTTATAAAACTTGATTTAGAAAATTAGTTATTTTCAGGCATAAATTTTATAAGTCTATTTTCATATATTATGTGGAACAAAATGGTTATTTGCGGGATTTCAATTTAAAGCCCCAGGATATACGGACACTCAACCAGATTCTTTTGACACTCAAACCCTATACGACTCATACACGAGGCACAATACAGCCGTATTAGACATTCTTGGACACAATACGGTCTTATTGTGTATTTTTTTTGACACAATACAACCGTATTGTAAATAAATGGGTCTAATAAAACATGTCTGGTCGTTATTAGTTTAACTTTTTAAACATTACAACTTGTATTGGGGCTATAATAGTCGTATAAAATATGTTAAAATAATCTTTTGAGTGTACCAATAACAACCCCTAGTTTAAAGCATGCACATCTCCTTGATGTTTACGAGTGAATCATGTAACTAAAATATATATTTTTATTAAATATTGTTTGAAAAAATCTAAAAGGTCATTATGAGTGATCCAACTTGGTAGGTAGGAACCATCTTGAATATGTAGCCATGGTCCATGTAACGATTGGTTGTATACCGACCGACTACAAGGTCCCTGCAAACAATACCAATAAATGAGCGCAATGCCAAACATATAATAGTCAAGCGATATTTTGATGGTGTGATAATGTCCGATGATCATAAGGTCTTGTGTTCGAATCTCATAAGGGGGTTTTCCTAGAAAAAAAATTAGGTTTCCTTCTGAATTGGTGACTTGGTGGTGGAATATGATCGGGTGGTACCACTGGTGGCACAATGATACTCCAGTGGTCCACATTATCTCGGCAATAATGAGCCAAGCTAGTATTTACAGTGAATCCCCCTGTTAGGTAGTCATGCTCCCCGTTTACCGTTCAAAACAGGCCGTATGGAGTATAGCCAAGTGGTAAGGCATCGGTTTTTGACAGAGGGACAAATAGTCAATTTTGAAAGAACTTATTGTCAACCTCTTTCAGATATCCGTTCAAACAAAAAAATGAGACAGAATCTATATCTATATCTATACTATATAATAAATAAAGATTTTGATGAATACTTGTCATTTTTATTTTTCGTTAACATTTTTTTTCCTGTTTTTCTCTTCTATTAATTATATAAATTTATTTACATTTTTATAATTTTTCGTTCCCACCTTTCTCTCCTATTAAATAATAATGATTTCTATAATTATTTTTATAACATATTTTTTATTTAAAAAAATAGGTTTGTTCATAAAACAGTTTTATAATTTGAACATTTTTTTTCATTCTTTCTATAAAAATATTTTTAAAAAAAATAACTATATAACGTTTTCTAAAAATTAGTATTAAAAAACTATGTAATATGTCATAAATATGTAATATGTAAATCTTTATTATTAAGTATAACACTGTATTTATTCATCATGTGTAATATACCGGGTTTCTAACCTATTATTATAATAAATGAATAAATATAGTTACTACGTGTCGACTTTTGTTGAAATCTAAATTTTTGTTTTTCGTTTATCTCTCCTATTAAGTAATTATGATGTTAAATAACTAAATATCTAATATTTTATTAAAAGTTATTAAATCATAAGAAAAATTCAATTATATATTATTTTAATATACAGTTTTTTAATTTTTAAATCTTCATTATTTGTTTTTTATAATTCTTAAATCTTCATTATTTCTTATTTCACTGATGACTGATAACATTTAACATACAAATCTTTATAAAACTGTTGTTTTAAAAAAAGTTTTATTTATTCAACCCATGTAGTTATCTAATAAATAAATGTGTTGATAGAACATTTGTCACTCTCCTATGCATTCTCAAAAATTGTTTCCCGCCTCTCTCTCTTATTATACAATTTTTTTTTAATTATTTTTATATATTTTTTGTTTCCCGACTCTCTCCTATTAAATGATAACGATTTCTATAATTCTTTTTATAAAAAGTTTTTTATTTAAAAAAATAGGTTTGTTAATAAAACATTTTTATAAATTGAACATTTTTTTCATTCTTTTTATAAAATATTTTTAAAAAATAACTATATAACTTATCTAAAATTTGTATTAGAAAACTATATAATATGTCATAAATATGTAATTGGAATTTTTTTAATAAGTACATAAAACTGCATTTATTCACCCCGTGTAATACAACGAGTTTATAAAATTAACAAAACCTTAAAAAGTGTAGATTCCGTTAGACTCTGTTAGAGGACCAACGGCGTCGTTCCTTTTCCACCCCAAAAAGCCAAACGGTCGTTAGACTCTGTTAGAGGACCAACGACGCCGTCCTTTTCCATCCCAAACAGCCAAACGGGTGCCGAACAGTTCCTTTTCCGTCGATTGGTGCCGTTCCGTTCCGTTCCTTTTCCGTCGATTGATTCAACCTTCACGGTTTTTCTCCAATAACTGCCATAATAACCGTCTGTCAACCGCCACCATACCGTACCTATAAATACATCTTCACATCCACCGAAAATGGTCACCAAAGACGAAGGAACTAGTGCGACCGGCAGTTCTAACGTGGCCATCCACCACCACCCAGTTCCGCAGGCACAAAACGACCGTGTACGCCAGTGAAGCCAAAGGAAAAAACTTCCATATGCCCAGTATGCAAGAGGTATGTTCATGAGGGGTCCAAATATCTAAAACAGCCACCGATTAGTGATCCTCGAAGCGAACCTATTAGTCCATGAACCATCGGCCGTTCAAAACAAAGACCGTCTTCGTTCATGATTGTGGCTGAGTGTGTGAGATGAAGAGACAGAGAGCCAGAGATAGAGATACAGTAAAAAGAATGGAAAAGAAAACAGGAACATTGAATGCACCTTGCCTTGATATCCGTCCAAATTTAAAACATTTAATTCATCTAAATTGTTTTTTGGTTGATGAAATGGATGATTCTAAGTAACCATACAAACAAATAAAAAGAAGTAGATTTGCATTAGAGTTTTAACCGTTTATTACCCGTCAACAATTTACTTCCATCACAATAATAAGTACAACCACTAGCTTAGTCTAGTGACAAAGGTGTATACCAAGACTTCATTAAAATAAGGAGGTCTTGGGTTCAAGTATCACTTGTGATAAAAATTAATGGGGGTCCAAGTTGGGTCAGGGGGTTTTCTCACCTATGGTGAGTTTCCTCCTGTGAGGGTGGAGATGATCGGGTGGGCCAGTGGCCCGTCAGTGATTCAAATTGCCGTTCAAAAAAAAAATCACAATAATAAGTCTTTTTGTTCATAATTATGACACTTTAAAAGTAATTTTATATCAATTCTAAATTTAAATCTAATAATAATTATGATTAGTGTATACTTTTTTCTTTAGAACAATGAATTTTTATTATTCCAATGAGACTTCTAAGTGTGTTTAATAGGTTGTCTCTGTGAGTGGGGTATATGTCTATATTTTATTTAGTATATTTTTTCATTTTTATTTGTTGGGTTTGAAAAGATGTTTAACGCTAAAATACAACAATATTTTTCTACTTTTTTCTTGATTTTTAATAACTTAAAAAATTATAAAATTAAGTATACTACAGTTTGAAAAGTAGATACACTCACAAATGTGCTGTTCAATGAGAGAGAAAGGTTAAAATTGGATTTTAGGCTATAACTTTTAAAAGTTCGATGTAAATTTTGGGCTATATATATATAATTATATTAGGCATCCATATTTTATCAATTGTACAGGGCATTTGAAATCTTAGAGTAGCGGCCATATTCATTGGCATACGACTGAATAAAGAGAAGTCGTTGGCGTTGACACTACGTGGGCGCTTGCCTAACGCCATCGTTGTAGAGGAACCAGAAGTGACATAATGTGTTAAGGTCCTGGACCTTATTAGAACGCCACCACCGGAGGACGGTGAGGCTTGATGTTTCTTCGCGGGAAATGGTGTGTGCATGGCACACTTTTAATATTTCTTCCCCGTTCTCAACCTTCGTTACAATTTGTAATCTGGACGCCGAAAATGGTGTGTGCATGCCACCAACCCCAATGGCACAAATTTATTATTTGTTACACCTCATTTGTTTTTACTTTTTTTTTCTTTTGATAAAAAATTTATATTTACACCTTCAAGTTTTATATCTTTCTTTAGTTTTGAAAAACTATTTCTGATATTTTCAAGTATGTATGGGTTGTTGTTTCTATAATATATGTTCCGGTCGCAACACGCCGGACACAAATACTAGTTTGTATTTATTTAGTGTTTTCACTAAGTGTGTGATGTATCATGTATGGTTTCACATTACAAACTTGTATATGATCGAAACAAGACACCTATCGAGGATATGAAGAATTGCGTATGTTTGTTATACATTTTACACTAGGTTATATTCCCATGTATTACATAGGGTTGTTTAATATAAAATAAAAATACAATAATGTGTAAAAAAAATTAAAAGAATATGTAAAACAAGAAATAAAATTCTTTGTTACTTAATTAAGTAATAATTAGAATTCAAATTTTATATTATCTTTTTAAAAAAGAGTTATTTACATATTTCCCCTTCTTAAGCCTCTCAATAACATATATACCCAACTATAAAAATCAATTACATATTTACCCAATCCTTATACAATTACCTATTTACCCATTATGTTTTAAAACCTAATAATGATATATTTAGGAAGGGATATATGTAAATATTATTTTAATTGATTCATTAAGGGTAAAATAGTAATCCAATAAGTTATTTTAAATGAATTGGGTAAATATGTAATATATATGTTTTAGGAAGGGGAAATATGTAATTAAAATTAAGGGTTGGGTAAATATGTAATAAATGAAGTTAGGAAGGGGATATATGTAAATGACCCTTTAAAAAAATATAAACAATAACATAATTAAATTTTAAAATTCAAACTTACTTAAAATAGGAAAAATTTGAAGATTTTAGTAAGAAAAAATATGATGATTACATGTGGCATTTTTTGGAATCATCTCTCTTCTAATAAAAAACTAAATGGCTTTGTCACTTGACATCACTATATTCAATCTCACAACTTTTAACACACGGGGTTAAAGCTAGTTTATTAGAATAAGGATGTTATTTAACGAGTAACTTGAATTGTTAATTATGGAATTGATTTAGCAAACTCCTTTAGTAAAGATTCATGTGTTTCTTTTTATAATAAACACATCTATATCTATATTTATACTATCTAAGATCATCCGTAGTGATTTCACACCCTATCACGTCAGCGCCACATCAGTACAGAGGCAATCACTGCTCAAAATCACTAAGGTGCGTAGTGGTTTCACGCCCCGCATTAATATAATTTTTTTTTATTTTGTTAATTTTTATAAACATTTGATATTTATTTTTTAAAATATTTATTTATTACTTGAAATGTCGATCCAAACACGTTAAAAACCGCTTACGTGACAAAAAAGTAGTTTTTTTTAAAACAACTCATTTTCGTTAATATTTACACCCGAATGTTTAAAAAAATAAAATAAACAAAATAGTGTATTTCGTTTTTATAAATAATTACCAAACATTAGTTATTTGAGAAAAAACAAATTAAATCATAAACTAAATATTTAATAAAAAGAAAAGAAAAAAAATAGTGAGATATAAAAGATTGATTGGAAGGCATTTGCCCCTCCCTTGTGAATTGCCCCCCGCCCCCCCCCCCCCCCCCTTGATCACACCCCATTAACGCCTAGGGGGCGGTGTTTCTAGGCGTTAATGGCTGAGTTGGATCACACCAAACCATTCACGCCATCCACTACACATAGCCTATTAAATAAAGGTTTTTACATGCTACGTGTCGTCTCCATATTAATAAACACATCTGTATCTATATCCATCTATACTATATAATAAATAAAGGTTTTTGTATGGCACGTGTCGCCACCATATTCAATCTCATCATTCTTTTCCCGTCTTTCTCTCTTATTAAACGCGCTCATATCTTTTAATAAATTACTAATTATACTAATAAAACACATTTATTTTAAATTATCCTTTATTATAAAAAAAAACTTTAAAATCTAATTATGTAATTTTTATTTTCAATCAAATAATAAATGAAAGTCAAATTTCATTAAATAGTAATTGACGTATTTCAAAACTCAATTATATATTATTTTTTATATTTTTGAATTTTGTTTTATATACTTACTATATGTATAGTAATACATTTTTACACCTGTAAAATACATAAATACAATTTGATAAATTTATATATTGATATTTTTCACCCGTGTGTATTACACGGGGTCTAAGCTAGTACTATCTAATAAATAAAGGTTTTTTACATGCCACATGTCGTCTCCATATTCATTCTTATCATTTTTTTCGTCTCTCTCTTTCTTATTAAATACATCTCTATCTTTTGATAATAATATTTTTAAAAAAAAAAATAATAATCTATACTATATAATAAATAAAGGTTTTTAGTGCCACGTGTCGCCTCCATATTTATCCTCACCATTTGTTTCCCGCCTCTCTCTCTTATTTAATACACTTCCTTTTAATAATAATATCTATTTAAAGAAAACAATAATTATACTAATAAAACACATTTATTTTAAATTATCTGCTATTATAAGAAACTTTAAAATTTAATTATGTAACTTTTATTTCAATCAAATAATAAATAAAAGTCAAATTATATTAAATAGTAGTTAACGTATTTTCGAAACCCAATTATATATTAATTTTTACATATTTTGAGTTTTTTTCTATCCTTAGTATATGTAATATATTTTTACACATGTAAAATATATACATAAAAATTTAAAAAATTTATATATTGATATTTTTCACCCCGTGTGTAAACACGGGATCTAAACTACTTATAATAATAAAACACATTTATTACAATCAGAAATATACCATCTCGATTGGTATGTCTAATTATGACTCAAATAAAAATGACACAAGACATGAAATTATCCACAAACAAACTATGTAGTCACCATCATAATCTCCATCACTTACCTTCTTCGATCATATCCTGAAGCATCGATTTAGAAGCATTATCAGGTCTGCTTAGTGAAAGAGTGGAGTGACTTGTACTTGGCATATAATTTGTACTTGAACTCGGAATATCACTTTTAAAAGTTGTATCATCTTTAAAATTAAAACCACTCAAATATCCTGGTCGAGCAATAACACCACTTGCTTCTATGTCTCCTGAAAGCATCGCCACCACTCGTGACATTGGTGGTCTTTGTATCGGTGAGGTTTGGGTACATAAAAGCGCGATTCTTGTCACTCTTTTTACTTCATTCTCATCAAATTCATACAACTCTTTGTCCACCAACTCAACTTCATTATCAGCTTCATGTAGGTTCCATGCCTGAAATCATACCAAAGGAACCAGATAAAAAAGGTTATATATTAACAATAATATATATTTATTAAAATTACAAAATTTATAAGGAACAATTAAGAAAATGAAAGATCTACCCATTCAAGAAGATATATTTTGTCATCTTCCAAAGTTGTATCAGAATTGGGCCTTCCACTAATCATCTCTAGAGCTACAACTCCAAAGCCAAACACATCAGCTTTTTCTGTAAGATGTCCACGCATTGCGTACTCTGGTGCTAAATACCCACTACAAAATATATATTATAACAAGTTTAAGAAAGTCAACTCACATTCACACACACAAATACATTATATACAATCTTACATTGTGCCTGCAACACGAGTACTCATGTGTGTTTTCTTATCATCATAAAGTTTGGCCAAACCAAAATCTGAGATCTTAGGGTTGAGTTCAGAATCAAGTAAAACATTACTAGCTTTAACATCTCGGTGTATAACCCGTATTCGAGAATCCTCATGCAGATATGCAAGACCACGTGCTATACCTAGGCATATATCATACAGGGTGGCCCAATTAAGAGATATTGTGTTGTCTCCTACATCATAGACGCCAAAGTAACATTATCGTTTTAATATTCTACAATTCATGTCTGCTAACATTATAGTAATGTGAGATCTCTTACCGAATAATGCTTGATCAAGACTCTTATTCTCAAGATACTCATAAACAAGAAGTCGTTTGTCTCCTTCAATGCAACATCCATATAATTTAACAAGGTTGCGGTGTTGGACAGCGGATATTGTTGCAATTTCAGCAATAAACTGAGCCTTGCCCTGGTGGGAGGCTACAGAGAGTTGTTTAACTGCTATTACCTCCCATCCTCAAGCGTTCCCTATTTACCATCAAAAGAATATTAAGAATTATCATGTTTAAGAAGCAAAGATGGATTGTTGATGAAAAGTATAAATTACCTTGTAAACGGGTCCAAAACCTCCCTCGCCAAGCTTATTTGCAAGATTAAAATCATCAGTTGCATCTCTAAGGTCTCCATAACTAAAGGTATATGGTTTGGCGTCAATTCCCAAAAACTCTGTAGATCAGCAAAAGCATGTAAGTAGTGTTGGTTCAGGCCCTTTCAAAAACACACAAGAATAAGACTTGCAAACTGTTTTTTGTAAACAATATATGATTACAATCATTATATTATTTCAACAATTATCTAATTTTAAAATAGAATGATTTATGTAAGCTTTTTATGCATTATAATACACGTTGGGTGATTTTCCACCCATTTGACATGTTCCACTATTGTACCACCTCCTGTCCTTGAAGCTGTTGTTCGAGATTACAATCAGGGCTTATCTGTTTTTGTTCCTGTCCTAGAAGCCGATGTTCACTCGTCATGACTAACATGTTCGTGTCCCGAAAGCCGATGTTCACCGATTAGGGCTTACCTGTTCATGTCCTAGAAGTCGTTGTTCACCTATCGGGGCTTACCTGTTCCTATTCTGGTTCTTACAAGAAATTTGTTTCCTGCTGTTGATCCTGTTTCCTATTGTTCCTCATGCTGTTGTTCCTGTTTCATGTTATCCTGTTGTTCCTAATGTCCTGCTCGTGTTATGTCTTGTTTTTTTTGTTATGTTTTCAAGTTCTATTTGTAACAAGTTGGGCATGATTAGCATCTATGCTTCAACTTAAGGATAGTCTAGAGTTTAGTTATGTTTAGCCCACAAGCCTAAGTTACTCTAGGGTTGCTAATGTAGTGAGGGTTACCCCTTCATTCTGAGACACAACTTTCACATATAATATTATTCTAGTCACTTTTAACGAAAACAGTTTTCATCTATACTAAAAGTAAAGATCCAAAAAAACTACCTTGATCATAATTATCATATGTATCCTGCTTTTTCCTCTGACGAAAAATATATAGTACTAACAATGACAGAAAGCTAACAACTGCAATAGGAACCAAAATCTCAACAATTAAACCGGTCCTGTTCTTCCTTTTTGTGGAGGGTGGGGTGTTGTTCACACTGGGGCGGAAATCTGAACAAAAATAAGTAAAGGTTAATAGTTGTCAAGTATCAAGAGCCGGAAGTTAAACAACCTATTTTAAGAAGGGAGTTTAGTACTTGGGGTGGCACTGATTGCTGAGATTAGAGGTCCAAAAGCCCCTTGATAAGGTACACAGCAAGTCCCTTTTCCAGACCAAAATAAATGCACCTCAAGATAGTTATCAGAAACCTGAACCGTTGTTTGCCTTGAAACGGGACTAAAGGAGGCCCCTCCTGCTTCCCTTTTTATATCGAAATCTTGAAACACCCGATTGCCCTGAAAGAAACAAGATGTGAGAAAGTAATTATAGAAATTAGGCACAACAATATCACTATACTAGAGGTAGAAAGAGGAGTGAGGCAGGCGGGTTGCGTAACGAGTTGAAACAGGTCACTCATGGTATGGGTTAAAACAGGTTGGGCGGGGTTGACCCACATACATTTTTTTTAAAATAACTTATGCTTTAATAATTTGAATTATTTTACACCCAATTTATCCATTCCCTTTATAGCTAATAGTTTTAAACACGTGAGTTACATGGGGTGAAACGTTATAATTATATTGATGCACCACTTTTTAACAATATTTGATGTTGTATTGGTAATTTTTTTCTTCTTGTTAAAAGTTAAGATTATATTAATGAGAGTAATCAAAACATCAAACTAAACACATGAAAATACATTTCATAAGTGGTGTTCTTTTTACAATACATGGAACGAAGAACAACACCAATGATAATCGATTTTATTCATAAGTAGGGATTGAAGGATGAGAATAGAGAAAGAGAGGCGGATGAGGAAGAAAAGAAAATTAGGGTTTACTCTAATTTGGGAAGTCGGGTACAGATTAAACAAAGGGGGTCATAAAGATCCGCGCTATAAAGAATCTGGGTATAGTAGTATTGGGCAGGAAAAAAGACTTTAGGATGGATGTGGGACTTGTTGCCTAGATATTGAAGAACACCAACAATTGAAAGTAAAAAACATAATCTTGATTGCAATAACGATTCAATAACTTGAATGTGAAATGTGATTGTGATTAAAACACTTTGACCTTCACAACCAATTTATAGTTTTCCTAGTAACCGCCATTTGTATCCGCCTTGTTGAAGAGTTGTGAGAACTCCTATGACATCCTTTCCCTTTCCACGATTTCATGCCAAGTGTCCTCGATGGTTACTAACTTTAGGTTCTAACATTCTAACCCCTATACTTTACATACAAGTAAATATAAACTAAAACATAGTTTACTTATTAACAATATGACCCCTAGACTTTATCTATAAGTAACAAACAGGATTAACTCCACATTCACCCCTTAATCTCGATCGTTGCTTTGTCGTAGATCTTGAACTCCAAGCATTTGTCTCATGGTGATGAGCTTGATCCTTGCGGGAGATTAGTTAGTATATCCGCCCTTTGTAATTCACCACTGATATGCTCCACACTGATGTGTTCGTTCTCCACACATTCCCTGATGAAATGATAGTGTGTATCTATGTGCTTACTCTTTCCATGAAAGACTGGATTCTTTATAAGTACTATTGCAGATATGTTGTCCACCTTTAGGGTTATCTTTTCTTCTTTCCGGCCCGTGATTTCACGGAGTAACCTTTCCGATTCACACGATGATAATGCTATTGTTTGTTGCTTCTAAGTGCTCCAAGTTATAGGTGATTCTCCAAAGTAGAATACCAGTAGTTCCTTTTCCTTGATCTGTGTTGACACCATAACTATTGTCGCTATAACCTGTTATCTTGCAACCTCCTTATTTCTTGTAGATGATTCCATGCTCCTTTGTGCCTTTGATGTAGCGTAGTACTTGCTTTATGGCCTTCAAGTGATGCTCCATCGGTTCTTGTAGGAATCTACTGATTAATCCAACTGAGAAACATAGATCTGGTCTTGTGTATAATAGATACCTAAGACATCCAATTAGGCTTCTGTAATGTGTTGCGTCTACCATATTTTCTTCTTCAGTCTTGGTAAGTTTTGTTCCCGGATCCATGGGAATACTTGTTTCATTGACGTTAACCATATCACCTTCTTTCAAGATTTTGTTGATAAATCCTATTTGCTTGATAGAAATCTCACCCCCTGATTGGTTAACTTCAATCCAGAGGTAATAAGCTAGCAATCACTCATGTCAAACTTATCTTCCATTTGTGATTTGAATATGCTAATTTTCTTCCTTGGAGTGCCTATAACTATTAAGTCATCCACATAGACTCCAATTATCAGCATAGGTGATTGCTCTTCTTGGTGTAGACTGCTTGTTCGAGATCACATTTCTTGAAATCTAGAGATTTCAAAGTTTGATCTAACTTTACATTCCAAGCACGCAGTGCTTGCCTTTAGTTTGATGTTGTATAACCATTTCTTTGATCTTTCCACCTTCATTAACAAATTTTTGCTTTAATCATGAAGTAGTAATAACTTTCCCTCCATTACTACTTTGCAACCAATCTCCATTAGTTGCCAAGGCTTAGAATATTGCTTTTAAGGGTTGGAATGTAGTACATGAGATATCATTCTCTGTTCATGATTTTTGCATTCCAGTAATATTGAGCATCTGCCTTTGATCTCCACATATGACCCATCTCCAAAACGTACGTGCCCATCTATTATTTCATCAAATTCGTTAAAGTGGCTCTGTATACCGGTCATATGATTACTAGCACCATTATCCAAGTACCATAAACTTTCGCCTATTGTAGTGTACTTACCCGATTGTATTTGTCTTTCATTTAACATGATCTCCTCATGTTCACTTGTAGTGATGGCCATTAATAGTGATGGTTCCTCGTCTTCTACCATCAGGTTTGACTGCTCTTTTGCACCTCCGTTTAGAGGACAGTCCTTCTTTAAGTGACCCTGTTTCTAACATCTATAGCATTGTACCTTGCTTGTGTCTCTTGTAAACTTTCTCCACTTGTTACTTCTAGGTCTAAAAGACGAGCCTTCTTCTTTTGATCCTTGTTTTCCTTTGTTATCCTGCCAGTTTCCACGTGAAGGATTAAACCTTCCACGTCCACGGTTTCTGAACCGTCTTCCTCTGTTTGAGTTGTTGTCATGTTGAGAGAACAACTTGTCTTGACTTTCTCCGGGATTTCCTCTCCTAATATTTATTCTTTCTTCATATGATTTTAACTTCCCAATGATTTCATCTTCAGAGTTTTGTTCAACAAGCACAATTGCATTGTACCTTAGATCAGAGTTTTGTTCTATGGATGCAACGAGTTGGAGGAACCGGTCTGGTAGAGAATTCAACACTTTCTGAACCAATGTCAGTTGATCTACAGTCTTTCCCAATTCACTTGCCTTCATGACAAAAATGTTTATTTTGCTGTGAAGATATCTACCGTTTCATCTTCATTCATTTGCAGCATTTCAAATTCCAACATAAGCAATTGCAATTGTGCTTGGTGTACTTTATATGCTCCAACGTGTCTTTTCTTTAACGCATCCCATACTTCCTTGGCAGTTTGTAACTTGCAAGATCATATCTTCTGTCAACGCTTGAAACAAGAAAGCTATCGTTGACTTATCCTTTTTCACATCCGGTTGCGTGTCCGAAGTAGGTTCTATCATATCTCATAATCCATTCGCTTCAAGAATAGTCGTGATTTGAATTGCCCACACTATATAGTTTGTTGATTTCAGAATGAGACACTGATAGTGGGATACAGACCCCGCTGGTTTGTGTGAAACCATTGCATTATTCTTATTTCCTGACGCATCATCCGTCATCTCTTCCTTTCGTATGATTTTCACTTAGACTAACTAGGCTTTACCCGTATAGAATATTCAATCCTATATACCAAAGTCAATGCTTGAACTCCTAAACCATAAGTTTACAAACGTGGAATTCCTGACGATTTTCCTAGTTCTTGATTCCCTCTTTCAGACCTGTGTAACTTGGTTTATCCACAACCAAACACCCTTCTTAATTGAATTTCCTAATTCCTCTTTCAGCCCTGTGTAACTTGGTTTATCCACAACCAAACACCCTACTTACTTGAATTTGTAATTGTCAAATAAACGAAAGTAACTTAACCTTTTGATGTCGTGCTAAAAAATGTCCAAGGGATCGAACAGCCGTAGTCCTTGATTTAAGCGAGTCTAAGACAACCCTATGTGGTAGAAACGTGATCGTGGAGTGATATGTCTTAATGTATTTTTTTTATCAGACACGGAACACGATCTTCTGATTATGATTCCAACGATCTCCCTTTACGAGTTCCTTAAATGATTTGCAATGTTGTGAGGCTCTGATGCCAATTGTTGCCCAGATATTGAAGAATACCAACAATTAAAAGTAAAAACACAATCCACAATCGTGATTGCAATAACGATTCCATAACTTGAATGTGAAATGTGATTGTGATTACAACACTTTGACCTCTGCAACCTATTTATAGTTTTCTTAGTAACCGCCATTTGTAACCACTTGTAACCGCCTTGTTGAAGAGTTGTGAGAACTCCTATGGCATCCTTTCCCTTTCCACGATTTCATGCCAAGTGTCCTTGGTGGTTACTAAATTTAGGTTCTAACATTCTAACCCTGTACTTTACATACAAGTAAATATAAACTAAAACATAGTTTACTTATTAACACTACGACCCCTAGACTTTATCTATAAGTAACAAACGGGATTAAGTCCACAGGACTAACACGCGTCCCATTGATTTATTCTTTTATTAGAATAGTATGATTTTTCGATCTGGCCTATTTGGACCGTCTGAGATTAATCAACCATTTCATAACAAATAGATCATTAAAATGTCATATCAACTTAGGGAAAGGTCATATATGATTTTCAATAATAGCAAATTTCATGTGTTCCGAATAAGGGGTACTACTTGACTTTTGATTTCAATTTAACCAACCGCTGGTTTAGGACTTTAGGAAGAAAAAGAAGTTGTTGATGAAGAAATGTACAAATTAAATTCAATACCATCAAGTAAATGTCAAAGACACGCCTTCCGGTACTTCTCCAAGTGGGTCCATCTTCTATCTGTAGTTCTGCAAACTGGAGGGTCACTGTGTAGTTACCATTTTCCAGTCCTAAACCATAATATCTTAATGATCCAGCAGAGATTCGTGCTGTCTGGAACAGTTCTGAATCTAAAGTGTTTGTGAATTGGCGTGAAGAGGAAACTGCAAATATTGGGTTCTCGCTTTGACCAACATTGCTGACACCCCACCTTCTTTCAGAAGTCACATAATATGATGCTGCTCTAAGTGTTCCATTGTCTTGCTCATGAAGTAACTGGTTAGATGATGTGATTGGAGGACCACCACAATTGATTCCAAAGTCACTATCTATAAAAACCAATATTTACCTGTGTGAGTTGGCATTAAAAAAAGAAATTAGAAACTCCATGTTCTTGCTTACATGATGGGGACCCACGACCACAAGGGAAATTCCTTTGGAGACAAATCAAACCTGAAGGCAAACCACTGTTTCCTATATCTCGTAAAGTGAAGTTGTTCACAACTAAGTTGCTGCAAATTGCATACATTAGAAACCTGACAATAGTTCCAAAACCTATGCTAAAAACTAATTTCAAAGTCAGTCACCATTTACTGTTTCTTAAATAAAAGGCACAAATCAAAATTTAGAAGTAATAATGTGATATTCAACATCATGCACTTACAGTTGTAAGTTTGTCTCATTGACCCAAGATGGAAGTGTTCCAGATAGTTTATTGTATGACACATCACTGCATGAAGAAAATTGTAAATAATTTACAAATATATATATATATATATATATAGGGTTGAGTTCATGAGAGAACTCACTTTAATGAGAGGACTAGAGAACCACTAAGAAAAGAAGGGGTGGATTTTTAAAGATGAAGGGTAAAATTGGAACTTAAAATATATAAATCTTTAAACATTTCTATATTTTGCATACATTATTATTTTTTTAAAAAAATTGCACCATTAAATCAAGAATTTCTTTATCTTTCATTTAAGTATAAATAACGTTATAAAAAATAAGAATTAACTTGTCGTTTTTTTTTTCTTATTATTTTCAATATTGCATGTGTAGTATCACCCCAAAAACCTAACCCCCACCCCACCCCCACCCCACCCAAAAACCTAAACCCCCCACACCCACCCCTCCTTCCAAAAACCTAACCTAAAAGCAACTAAACCCAAAAGCTAAACCCTAAAGCTAAACCGACTATTTTTTCGAGTTTTTTTTATTTTTATTTTTTTGAACGAGGACGACGTGGGAAACAAGGTCTCCAAACCACTTTTTTAGTTTTTGATTTATATTTTGAGTTACGATTTTTTATTATTTTTTTTACTTTTAAAGAGGAGTTCTCTAGTTCTCTCCCTAAATGTTAGTTTTCTTATGAACTTCCCCTCTATATATATATATATATATATATATATATATATATATATATATAGGGGAGGATCAAATAAGAAGTAGGTTTTCGCTAAGAAATCTAAGAAATGACCAAAACGCATAGAAACGATATCAAACGAACTCCGATTGAGCTTATTTCAGCGGCGTTGGAACCGTCTCGTCGAACTCTACCATCTTAGCTTTTAGGGTTTAGCTTTTAAGGTTTAGATTTTACGTTTGAATCTTAGGGTTTTAGCCTTATGGTTTAGCCTTAGGGTTTAGATTTTATGGTTTAGATTCTTTTGGGGGGTGGGTGGGGTGGGGTGGGGGGGGGGGTTTAGGTTTTTGGGGGGTTGTGGTTTTAGGCTTTTTGGGGTGGGGTTGGAGGGGGGTTTAGGTTTTTGGGGGTGCGGGTGGAGGGGGGTTTAGGTTTTTGGGTTCGGATTAGAGTTCGATGGGACGGTTCCAACGCCGCTGGAATGAGCTCAATCGGAGTTCGTTTGACCCACTTCTTAGCGTTTCTTAGCGAAAAACCACTTCTTAGTGGAACTTTCCCCTATATATATATATATATATATATATATATATATATATAGGGGAGGGATCAAGAGAAAACCACAAAGTTAGGCGAAAACCAAGAAAACCACATCATTTTAGGCAATTTTTTTTTACGTATACGTATCCAAAAACAATTTTTTTGATTTACGTATACGTAACCGCATTTTTTTTGTTTTATGTTTACGTATACGTAACACTATGTGTAAAAATGTTTTTTTGGTAAAAATGTTTAATATTACATTGATACTCTTATAAATAAATAAAAATAAAATAAAACAAAAAATAAAAATTATTATATGATTGGGTAAAATTGGTTTTTTTAGTGGTTTTCTCGGTTTTCGCCTAACTTGTGGTTTTCTCTGAAACCCTATATATATATATATATATATATATATATATATATATATATAGGGAAGGGATCAAGAGAAAACCACAATGTTAGGCTAAAACCAAGAAAACCAGTTTCATCTAATAAAAAAAT
The DNA here is from genome assembly GCA_023525975.1 of Smallanthus sonchifolius. NCBI lineage: Eukaryota > Viridiplantae > Streptophyta > Magnoliopsida > Asterales > Asteraceae > Smallanthus > Smallanthus sonchifolius. The sequence goes on along the minus strand of CM042046.1, from coordinate 9,725,308 downwards.
TTAGATTTTATTTATATTTTTAATTATCAAAAGGGTATTTGTGTAAATTAGGACCATGTTATTTTAGGCAATTATATGTTTTTATTAATTATAAATCCTTTGATTCTCTTCCATCTCTCTTCAACAATATTTTCGTAAATCAACCTCATCTGATTTTTAAAAACATCAACGACTCTCCGGTGCGACCAAACAATCCTCAACCTCATCAGATTTTTCAAATACGTTGGCTCTCGTGTCCGCAAAATAAATTTGGTTTGTAGCCACACAAACATCACCACCCATCCACCGCTTACAAAATGCCGGGGTTGATTTTTTCTTCACGAAAGTCAACAGTAGCATGGATAATAGCATTAAGTATTAAAGTTATTATTTTACCACTTTAAGTTGTTTAGGATTCACTCAGTAGACATTTTGTGGATTTTAATTTCAATTTCAGTTTAGATGTAAAGTAGACTTTAATTAGTTTAGTTTATTATTTAATTTAGAGATATGAGATTGATGTTTTCATTTTTGTTCGCATTAACTGGTATAATTTTTTAGGGTTTATTTGTTATTTTATCTATGAAGAATCTCGTATTAATTTTGATTCTCTTTTTTATTATGATAATTGACTGTTTAATCAATGTTCAAGTATCCCAATCGCTGCCAAGAACGTATGTTAAAGTTTGGAGTCAACGTGATAAATGGTCAAAATGGCTTGAATCATTAGCGATCGATAATTGAAGAAGATGATGGTGAATTCAAAGGACTTACGTAATGTAATCCCACATGTTTACATATACGTAAACAAATATATCAGTTACATAATTCGTCTAGGGTTTTTTTGTTGTTGTTATAGTGTATCGCTTACATATACGTAAACACATATGCAAACATGTTTACATCTACGTAAACACATATGTAAACGTGTTTACATATACGTAAACACATATGTTAACCTGTTTACGTATATGTAATCATCAAATTTTTCTAAAATCGATTGTTGGATCTATTATTAGTCATCTTCTTCTTTGACTTTTTTTCCTTTTGATTTCTTAATATAAAAAAAATATTATTTTACTCAAATTTTTTTATTCAAATCGTATGTTAGATGAGATTAGGAGAGGGAGAGAGAGAGATTTTAGGGGATTTTGTTAATGATTATTACAGTTTCCTAATTTTAAAAGTGTAAATTCCCCATAATACCCATATAAACTTTATTTAAGGCTACTAATTCACTTTTATTTACATAAGTGCCATTGATGCATTTTAACCATTGATCAATCAAGATCAATGGTTGTAATTAGTTTGTTTGGTTTTTTCATAAAAGTTGGTTTTCTCTGGAACCTCACCCTATATATATATATATATATAGGGAAGTGTTCAAATGCTAACCAACTTTTTATGTGATAACCGTGCTAACCACTATAAAACAATCACATAACTTATAAATTATTATTTTTTAATTGTTAAAATAGTATTTAAGTATATTGAATGGAAATTTTGAACGTAAATACGGAAATGATGAGTCTTACGTATACGTACCAAATATTGTTACATATACGTGACACATAGTGTTTACATATATGTAACTTAGCATAATGATAATTGATACATATACGTAACACTATGTTTGTGATTGGTTATCATGGTTATCACATAAATATTGGTTAGCATTTGAACCTCACCCTATATATATATATATATATATATATATATATATATATATATATATATATATATATATCACTTTCACTTGATTAACTAGCCTATAATCAATTTTGCAAACATGAAGCCCCAAATGAAGCTATAATCAATTTTGCAAACATGAAGCCCCAAATGAAGCCATGCAATTCACTTACATATTGCTGAGACTTGCGCTCTTTATATCGGGAAGGGTACCATTTAAACTGTTGTTTCCAAGAAACCTGAGAATGATGATAACCAGATATAGATTTGGATATCATGTTATATAAATGTCAACATCCATCCCAATTATTTAATTCCATTGTTGATACTTATTGTCCTAATTGTATGGAATATATAATTTATCATAGAAAGAGAATGTGTATTACAAGAAAGAGAGTCGACTCAAGTTGAACAATTCTCTTGGAATCTGTCCATTCAAATTGTTGAAACTCAAATCCCTGAGAAGTATACACCCAAAGTTTGTGGATGCAGTTAGACCAAGTAATAAGACTGGCAAAAGATATAGAAAAATAAAATCTGAGTGATTTCCTAGGATAGTTTATAGTAGATGCACTTCAATATTAATGTAGATCACTCACAGTCGGATCAAACTTTGATATTCTCCAATGTCAGCCGGAATAGGGTCAGAAATTCTGTTATTCCTCAAAACTCTGCAAGAAATACATCTCTTTATTTTTTGTTTTCAGGATAATAACATGGGTAGCCTGAAGAATGATTAATATATTTGCTCACAGAACACTAAGGGACTTCAAATCCCTGATAAAATCCATAGTTCCATTTGATAAACCACTTATCCTCCTGCAATATTCATAGAGCCAGAGCAGCTAAGTTTTAGAGGGTTTAAATTACAAGAACAAACAACTTGCAAAGGGGAAAAAAGTCTTACAAGTCCTGCAAAGTAAAATACTGAATTCTTAAGGAAAAAAAAAGACTTACAATTCCTGCAAAGAGGTAAGTCTAGAAAATGAAGGTGGTATTGAACCTTCAAAAGAGTTCCCCTCAAACCTCCTATATGAACATCAAGCATGTAAGTAATTATAGAGTTTTATCTCATATCATACGTAACACCTTGGCCTTGAATATGACATAGAAGCTAACTTACAATGTTTGTAATTGTGTCCAATTCCCTATAAAGTCGGGTATTCTCCCGGTGAATTCATTATCAGAAGCCCATCTGACAGCAGAAGAGTTAGTATCCATAATAGATGATACTATTATTTCCAATGATTATCTCATTCATTCAAATATTTATATTACAAAAGATAACAACTTTCCTACACTGTATTCCCTTATATTATGGGAATAGATTACAACTAATTACAGTTAATTATAAGCTTAAATTACAGAAAATAAATATCACAAGTGGTCCGCTAATACGCCCCCGCAGTCGCTGGAGCACGACAAAGGAAATTGAGAAAGAAAATTATACCAATGGTATAGGTCTAGTGGCAAGGTCGGAGAGGGCCGGACAAAACATTCGAGTTAACGGATCAGACGAAGGCCAAGTATCCTCATTTGTTCACATCTTAATTTCGAGGACAAAATTTCTTAAAGGGGTGGAGATTTGTAACACCTCAAATATTCCCAACGAGAATACAAAGTACAACGACCAAAGGCACGAACAAATCAAACAACAAGGACCAAAAGTGAAAAAGTAGGAAAATTTGTCCATAACGGACCGCCACCGTGTATAACGGTCCGTCATGACAAGTGACAGACCGTCACCCGTCATGACGATCCGTGTCGCAAAACCAGAGGCATTTTTAGGATTTATGACGCGTGTCCTCTGACTCAGCCTCGTGACGGACCGTCACGACCCGTAACGGTCCGTTATGTGGTCAGCAAGTGCGTAGCCGCCAAGCAATTAGGTGACGGACCGTCACCCCCGATAACACACACATCACAGGAGATCTGATCCCAAGCCCTGGTTCGCATTCAAGAGTCCGGTTTCTAGTGTTTCGTCTTCAAATTGCCGTAGATAGCTTGGGGTAAGGTTCCGACCCCTTGTTTAAGGCTTGGTTATATACTATTAAGCTAGTACTCTTAATTAAGTAATGTAATTATGAATCTAGGGCTTTGTCCAAAGTGTTTGTGATATCTTAGATACATTAAAGCCGAGGTGATGTTGAGGTGAGTTCCTAAATTGTGATGAGTACATTATTTAAAACAACCATGGCCCTGTTATACTCCATTTTTGGCATGGTTGATTTATAAAAAACATTTTTGGTGTCTTGGAACATGTTGTATGTGTGTATACCGCAGTGTAATCGCTTATTATGTTTCGCGTAACCCCTGGAAAGGCACGTTGGACGGGACCGTGGAGCGGTCACCGGTTATATATGTATGATTATTCCTCATAGGTGTTCTATGAGAGGGGGCGTGCCATTGTATTCCATGATGGGTTTCAAGATACCTTGGCGGGTCATTTTTTAAAATGATTTGTTTATGGACTCACCAACTTTATGTTGACCCAATGTTTTTCAAATGTTTTTAGTACAACATAGGTAACCATTAGGGAGACATTACAGGACTAGAACAGGAGGTTCATATGTATGAGATAAAGGCTTGTCAGGAGACAATAAGTCTTGAAGTGTTATGTTCTTGGTTAGGAATAATGATGTAATAGTTTCAGTTGAAACAACTGTAAATAAATAAAAAATTGAGGCTTTAGTTTTCGTTGTGTGTTCTGTACCATTCGTCATGACAAACCAGTAGCCTGAAAAGTTTGACGCAAGAGGAGTAGAAGACTTTATGTCCATCAAAAACACGGACCTTATTTTGGATGTTGGGGAAGGTGTAGACCGGATGAAGGGGTTCCGGTTTGGAGGAGGCAGAAGATGTTTTTGTTTCTTTTCCTGTCATGACAGATGATTGAAAAAAAAGAACAGTAGAGAAGAGGTGTTGGTAGCTGGACACCAACAATGCCGGAATAGAAGAACTGTGACGACGACAAGACTAGTAGCGGCGCCGATGGCAGAGCTAGGGCAAGAGCATGGGTGCAGGCTCTGATACCATATTATTTCCAACGATTATTCCCATTCATTTGATCAAATATTTATATTACAAAAGATAATAAGTTTCCTAAACTGCATTCTCTTATATTATGGGAATAGATTACAACTAATTATAAGCCTAAATTACAGAAAATAAATAATACAAATAAATATAACAAGTGGTCTGCTAATAGATGCAAATAATGAAAAACTAACATCTATACTATATAATAAATAAAGGTTTCTCAATGCCATGTGTCGCCTTCACATTCATTTTTACAAATTTTTTCCTACCTCTCTATCTTATTAAATACATTTCCAATAATAATAATAATATATTTTTAAACAAACTATTAATTATACTAATAAAACACATTTATTTTAAATTATCTCATATTATAAGATAGTTTGAAATTTAATTACCTAACTTATGTTTTCATTCAAAGAGTAAATAAAAATCAAATTACTTTGAATACTAATTAATTTATTTTAAAACTCAATTATATATTAACTTTTACATATTTTTGGATTTTGTTTTCTATTGTTAGTATATATAGTTACATAGGGTTAGGTTCAAATGAGAACTCATAAATACTTGAGAACTCGCGAGAACTCGTCAAAAAACCAATTAAAAACATTTATTTTTTGTTTTCACTACCTTTATTATTAAAATACAACATAAAAAATAATTTATCTCTCCAATTAATTAACTTTTCTCTCTAAATTATTCTTAAAAAAAATTTATATACATGTGTAAATGATAACCACTTACACATGTGTAAATGGTAAACTTACACATGTGTAGATTTTTTTTAATATATGAATACATATAAATTTACATATATAAATTCATTTTTTTATGTTGTATTTTAATAATAAAGGTAGTAAAAACAAAAAAAATGTTGTTGATTGGTTTTTTGACGAGTTCTCGCGAGTTCTTAAAATATTTAGGAGTTCTCAAATGATCCATTCCCTAGTTACATATTTCCACTTATAAGATGTATATAAAGATTTAAAAATTTTATCTATTAATATTTTTTTCGCTCTATGTAGCACACAGGTTCTAAGCTAGTGGAATAATAAATATACAGTGCTCCTTCCATTTAATGAAAATTGCAACATTTGACTTGGTGCCGAGTACATATGATTACTACGTCAAATAACTAAAATGCCTTTTAATACACACAAAGAAAGGAATCTACACTAAATTTACTTGTTGTGATAATGATGCAAAACTAGGAACTTGTAACATGAATACTTCCTCAAAATCCGACATCTTAGTAAGGAAAGAGTTGAAGTTTTCATGGGAGAAAATACCACTTTGAAACATCATTAAAAATAAATGCTCTTACACTGTAACCAGGCTCTGTAAACTAGCAAATGTAGAAGGTATTTCACCGCCAACTCCACAGCTATCAATGTAACTGACAAAACGACGTATATGAAGATGATATAAGATATGTTCGATGGCATTGTGTATAGATATGTGTAGAAAAAAGGTAAATCAAGGAAAGAACTATAAGGGCATGTTTGGTTGGTAGGAATTGATGAGATTTTAATGGAGTTGGAATTTAAACTCCATTCCTTGACATGTTTGGTTGGCTAAGAGAAGGAATTGAAATTGGAATTAATTCCAACAAAATCTCTCAACTAATGGAATTCAAAATCTCTCTCCATTTTGATGGAATTCAAAATCCCTCAATATTTTAAGGAGTAATTTTGTCTTTTACTTATTTTTACATTACAATTTCATTAAAAAAATATACTAACCAAACATATTATGGATTTCAAAAGAATTCTTTAAATTCCAAATCGACTCCAATTCCAACGAATTTTGCGCCAAAAGCCCCCTAAACGTTCTATCATACTAATCTATTGAAGAACTAACCAATTTAAATAGAGACAGTTTAGAAGATAGTAATCATGAATGTTCTTACATCTGTTCTAATCTTTGCAAATTTCCAAGTTCAGATGGCAGGGAACCATTGAAATTGTTTGTGCCAATTCCCCTGCAACATAAAATTTAATCTTTTATTCAACAAAGAATCAAACAAAGAAGTTGCTACTTAAAGACAAGTACATAAAAAGCAAAAAAAAATATACAGCGATCTTAGGTCTGAAAAGTGTCCTAGCTCCGGTGGAAGCTCCCCGGACAAAGCATTGATGCCCAACGACCTAAAAATAAATTTAAAATTGTTATTTGGTATTGAACTGATTGCCCTCTGTATTCTCATTATCTCTATATAAATAATACAATGATTGGACTATCCTTGGATAGGATCCGAATATTCAAAATACAATTACAAAAGTCAACGATATCAATTCCTATTCTATAGCCTATAATTACGGTTTCTATATCTCGGCTAATATACCCCCACAGTCAAAGCAGGAGGTTGCCGGATGTTGATACTGTGTCTGAAATCATCGAATAGGACTGATGGCAAGCATTTGGTGAAGATGTCGACAATCTGATATTGTGAGGACACACGAAGACCGCTAACCTGACCTCGAGAACCTTTTCACGAACAAAGTAGATGTCCAACTCGATGTGCTTGGTACGCTGATGTTGTACCAGGTTACTAGAGAGGTAAACAACAATGACATTATCACGGTAAACTAGTGTAACCTGAATTAGAAGATGTTTGAGTTTCAATAACAGGTTGCATAGCTAACACGTCTCGGATACAACGTTGGCCACACCTCGGTATTCTGCTTTGGCACTCCCTGATGTTTTGAGGACCAAGAGAGAAGATTGTCCCCTAAGTAGACACAATACCCGGATGTGGAACAGTGTGTCTCCAGGATCCCGCTCGGTTAGCATCGGTGTATAAGATTAAGGAATTAATCAAAGACTGGGTGATGAGTAAACCATGTGATAAGGTGCCCCTGGTGTATTGAAGGATGCGTTTTAATGCATTCATATGAGAAGATCGTGGTGCATGCATATGCATAAAAACTTGTTGAACTGCATAATTGATTCCAGGACGAGTGAAGGTTATATTGAAGCGCGCCTGCGAGTTGTCTATATTAAGTACCACTACTAAAAAAATGAAAAATTTACGACAACAGTTTCGTGGGAAATGTCGGAATTGGCCGTTAGCGACAAGTTTCTGACTATTAGTCAATAGTAGTACTTATCATTATTAGGAGGTGTAGAGTCTAATTATCTCTCTTATATAATCTCCTTGTAACCTCTCTATGTATTCATAATTACAATCAATACAACACCAAGATTATCTTGGTATCAAAGCTAGTCTCTTGGCTGTCCAGCCCCTTCCCTTTCCGGTGACCTCCTCCCTTCTTCTCATCAGTTGCCGGCTGATCAACACCACCATACACCAACCGAATCCGATCACCTTACAATCCGGCTCCATGGCTTTCCTCGCCGCCTTTACCCAAACATTATTGACAAGTTTCTGACTATTAGTCAATAGTAGTACTTATCATTATTAGGAGGTGTAGAGTGTAATTGTCTCTCTTATTTAATCTCCTTGTAACCTCTCTTTTTATTCACAATTACAATCAATACAACACCAAGACTATCTTCGACAAAAAGTGTTTGTCGAAAAAAAACCCGTAGGAAATGTATTTTCCGACAAAGTCCCGACGAATTAGCGACAAAAGCCTTTCGTCGGTAATTTTCGACAATATTCCGACGATTATATTAAATAAATAAGTTAACTTGCTTAGTAAATTTGTCGGAAAATTGTAGGAAATCTTGTGGTTACTTTTTTGTTTTTGTTGTCGGAAAGTTGTCGCAAACATGTGGGAAATTTCTTTTGTTGGTAACTTGTCGGAAACTTTTGTAGAAAATATACATGTTTTCTAGTAGTGTACCCCAATCGTCTAAAAGAGTACCAGAGTTGGAACTAAGCTTCGATTTTGTGTCTACCAGCATGTTTGAGGCATTGCATGTCGTCATGCTATCTCGTTCCAGTATTTCCACTGCGTATTTTTGTTATGAGAGAAACAAAGACCCTTTGTGCCGTGTGACTGATACGCCCAAAAAATAGCTAAGAGGCCCCAAATCTTTCATGCCAAACTCGGATGTAAGAAGTTTCATGAACGTGCAACGAAGGGGATCTAAGGAAGTTACCAAAATAATATCTTCCACGTACAACAATAGGTAGGCACCATACACCATCCGAATCCGATCACCTTACAATCCGATCATCTTAGTAAGGAAAGAGATGAATGGGCCATGAATAAGATAAGGCAATGACAATACCTATTCTGATGGTTATCGAGTTGACTACGTAGCTAAATGTTTCTGCACAATTTATTCCAATTTGTTGGGCCATCACATGCCAAACGAGCTTTGTACCGCTCTAAAGGCCCATCAGATTTAGTTTTATTACGAAAAATCCACATGCTACACACTATATTCATATTATTGGTCCTCGGGGCTAATTCAAACGTGCTATTATCAATAAGAGCCCGGAATTCATCAGTGATAGCTTGCTTCCAATCCAGGTTACGTGAGGCTTCGATTAGGTTACGGGGTAACAGAGTGATAGGTTGGGAAGCATGGAAGAGGAAGGGTTGTCGAGGCTTAGTGATTCCCGGCATGTTACGGGTATGTATAGTTGGGTTGTAGAGGGTGGGGGGATTTGGAACAGGAGAAGGGTCCGAGATTAAATAGGATGGAGTGCAGGTAATGGGTAGGGTAGGAGGTTGTTGGGCTTGAATCGTAGATGGGTTGGTTGTGGGTTTGAGCCTAAAGTAATACATATGAAGGGGAGTTGTTTGGGTCTGAGGTCTGACCGTAGCAGGGAGGAGGTAAACGATGGGTGTTGATTATTTTGTGGGTCAACAGAAGGTGGAGGAGAGGCTGGTTGTTGGGTTGTGGTAAGGGTTGGTGAAGTGGTGGTCCAAAGTGAGGGATGAGGATGAAAAGTGGAAAGAAACTGATAGGCAGTAGGAGAGGGTTTGTGTATTGTGGAAACCGGGAACGTAGTCTCATCGGAAATGACATACTATAAATTGTGATTTAACGAGTTTTGAGATTAAAGCATTTGTACCCCTTATGGTTTGTGGGGTGCCCTAAGAAAACACATGGTGTAGATCGTTTAGCTAGTTTGTTGATGCTTGTAGAGGGAAGAAGATGGTAACATAAGCACCCAAAGACTCGTAGGTGAGTGTAGGCTGGGTTACGGTTATATAGAAGTTGGGTAGGTGTAAGATTGGTGAGCTTTTTACTAGGAAGAATATTGAGAAGGTAGGTGGCGTGTTGAAGGGCATGATGCCAAAAGGACGCGGGAACGGAAGCATGGGTTAGGAGGGTACGTATGATATTATTAATAGAACGTATTTTGCGTTCCACCTTACCATTTTGAGGTGATGTAATTGGACACGAAAACAAAACTGGAGAGCATTAGTGGCACAGAAATTATGAAATTGGTGGTTATTATATTCCAGACCATTTTCACATTGAATTGTTTTTATAGTATGGTGAAGTTGGGTTTTGATAAGGTTATAGAATTGGAGAAAGATGGTGTATACGTGTGACTTTTTAGCTAGGGGTATGTCCAAAAAAATAACTGTTTTATCATCAAGAAATAGTATGTAGTATCGGTGACCCCTTGAACTTAACACAGGTGATGTCCATAAGTCACTATGCAAAATATCAAAAGGTAAATATGTAATAGAAGATGAGGTAGGAAATTGTGATTTAATATGTTTTCCAAAGACATAAGAAGAACAAATAGAATGTTTAATACGAAAATTTAAAGATAGACAAGGTTTTAAAGCAGATACGGTAGAATTTCCTGATGGCCTAGGCGGGAATGCTATAAGTCTTGTGTGATTGAAGCAAATGTAGATGTGCTTGTGAGTTGAGAGGATGACCGGATGGTGAATGGGTAGAGGTCTCCTGTGATGTCACATTGGAGGATGGGTATCCGCGTCGGGAAGTCTTTCACATCAAAACCAAACCGGTCAAATTATATTGAAACACTATTATCAATGGAAAATCAACGTACAGATAACAAGTTTTTGATAAGTGATGGAACATGAAGGGCATTATTTAAGTGTAAGGGTGGGAAAGGTTTAGAAAGGGTTTGGTTTCCTATACCCCTGCTACCGTTTGATCGCCCCCGGCCTCGGCCACCTTGTCAACTGCCCCGGCCTCGAAAGCTACCTTGCTGTGGGGACGAGGATGAATGAGGGTTGCGGTCAGAATGGCGAAAATGGGAAGGAGGTTGGTTGGTGGTTGCGTGAAGGGCCAAAGGTGCCGGGGATTGGGCTGAGTTAGCAGTCTGGTGATTCTTGCGAGTTTCTTCCAGAATCAACTTGGACCGAGCTTCATAAAATTCCGGTAGAGGGGTGGTTTGTTGAATCATCATGGCCACATTTTCAAAACTTTCATTTAATCCAACAATTAACTGAAGAACCAACCTTTGGTTCCAGATAGGGGCTCCGACATTGGCTAACTGATCTGCTAGCATCTTGAGAGTTTGGCAATAAGATGAGATATTGGCATGATTGTATTGTTTGGTGGTAAGAAACTGATGTAGACTGTCCTAGAACTTTGATTATCCTGGAAGATGTTTGCTAAAGCAGCCCCTACGAAGCAGTGGTATTGAGTTTAAGAATAGTGTGTAGTAAATCGTTAGATATAGTGTTATAGATCCATTGTAGCATCCAGACTATTCTAGAGTTCAAGAGGAGCGATGGCCTTAGGATCAATGTGTTCACTTACTTGGAATGCCCTGCAATGGATTCTGAAGAGTTCTGTCCAAGAATTGTATTGCCCACTTTCCATCTCCAATACAAAAATGGTGATGAGATTAGCTCTGATACCATGTTATTTGGTATTGCACTGATTGCCCTCTGTGTTATCATTATCTCCATATAATTAATTACAATGATTGGTCTATCTTTGGATAGTATCTGAATATTCAAAATACAATTACAAAAGTCAACAATATCAATTCCTATAATTCCTATTCTATAGCCTATAATTACGGTTTCTATATCTCGGATAATAAAAATCATTGTCATAATCTCAGCTTTATTCTTAAAGATGTTAAGAGTGAAAAAAAACATCAACACATTTAAAGCATAGTTGTCAATAGCGAATAGCGGTAAATAGCGACAAGCCACCTATACGCTACGTAGCGAATAGCGGTAAATAGCGGGCGCTATTTCACGTTTAGCGATACACTGCTAGAAATTTTTAGAAATATTTTATATTCAACTATTGTAGAATTTGTAGCAATTATAATCAATAATCATCTAAATCTTCAACCCTATTTATATTAATCAAGTAAAAAATTAAAAAAAAAAAAAAAAAAAAAAAAAAAAACGCTATTGGGTCGCTATGTAGTCGCTATATGGAAACAGCGGTCACCTGCCGATTCGCTAGGTAGCGCGCTATAGCGCCCGCTACCAGCGCTATTGACAACTATGATTTAAAGTATAAATCAGGGAAGGCTTACAGCCACTGCATCCGAGTTAAATTTCCAATTGAAGGTGACAAGGGACCCGTCAAGTAGTTTTGCGCCAGATCTCTGTAGCAAATAATTGGATAGTTTATTCATGAGAACTAATATACGTTTCTACACGCACACACGCACATATAAATAGTAGTAGGTTTAAACTTTCAATAGTGACTGAAAGTAGTTAATAATACCCCCAAAGACAAGTTCTGTATTTTTAAGCGAATGGTGTTTCCATCCATGTTATCTGTATTTGTTACAACAAGCCATTGTAATTGCTAACATGCAAAAAATAATGGTTGGTTTGCAACAAAACTATAATTCTAATTGTAAAATAACGAATTCGATTCCTAGTCTTATTTAATAATAAATAAATCTCATCTATACACACCATGAGTATATCAATAATAGAAGATGCTAGTTAATTTGATCAAAGACTTTCTTGATTTAATGGCATATTATTGTGATTAATAACTTTGCATCATTCAAAGAAATTTACCTTCTTATCTACCTAGATATGTTTCTAAGAGATGTCACGACATTTCGTCATTCGTATGGTATTCGTAAGATCTGAACGAGCTCAACGTGCATATTTACAAGACTCGTCCTTTTCTCTTTTGTTATTTAAAATCCATAAAAAAATGACTATAAATATGTGTTCTCTACTTCAATTCTACACACACCAAAAGTATATAGAACCATAGAGTTCTTCACATAGGATCTTAAAAAATATCGAATAATATAGTATTAGTAAGCTACTAATAACAGTAAAGTAAAAGTGTCAAATATAGAAAACCGAACCTAAAAAGCATAACCCAAGAAATTCATAGCATAACAGAATAGTGCAGAAATAGCGGCATACATACAGATTGGTAAGGTAAATCAAAGTCCATAGTCCTTCTGGGATCGAGCCCACAGCGTTCATTGCATAAACTTTTCTGAGTGATTGTCAAAAGATAACACATAACTATATAAGTAATCGAGGTGGTAACAAAAACTGTTCCTAAAGTTAGCATGGGGTAAATTAAATTAAAGGGGAAAGACTTACAGTCTAGTGATGTGGCAAGTAGAATTGGGGAAACTACAATCGCACTTGATGCCGGGATTGTAATCGGCATCGAAGGCTGTAGAGTCCACAGCAGCGCCGCTGCATAGTTCTCCGCTTAGGTTCCATCTCATATTTGTTACTGAACTTTGTGGTATCCCCCATTGCCTGAACATTTCATTTATAACTCTCACTGCAACACCATTTTCATTCGAATCAAGCTAGCTACTAGTAATCCTATTATTCAAAATGACAAAATTGAAATCTAAATAGACTAGTGAGATCAAGGACGAGGTTTTGATCTTGAATTTCATCTCCAAACCTAACGTCACCCTAACCTAATTGCCAAAATCTCAAAATCAACAAGCATTTACCTCACAACTCAAAATATGGGTACGGACCATCCCACTCATTGTAACGCGAATCCAAATCAGTTTAAAATACAGACCAAAACGCCGCCAAAATCTACTACCGGCATTTACCCATTCAGGCGGGAAAATAGCAAATGAGTGTGACAAAAAAAAAGTCCGTGGATATTTCTTTTAAGATAATAAGATATTGTCAAACCTAACTCTCTAATTTCAATTATATTTAGGCAAATTGGTTTTAATAATCTAAACCATGACTCACTGACTGATAATAATCTAAACTAACAGTTTGACCGGTGATACCCCAAACTTTCACTTTTGTTAGTAATGGCAGTCCGAGTGACATAATTATCACATATTTACATTCGATTTACACTCGAGTGACATGTGTTTTCTGTCCATTATCTTCCCCGTCAAATTAATAAGCCCCCAGAGGTTCACCATGCATGGCTTCACTGGTATAATAAACCACCACCTCCTCTCCTCCCTAATCATTGGCAGACCTATATGGGTGTTGGCGGGTCGAGCGACACCCATGATTTTTTGTTTTGTTTTGTTATATATATGGTACATCTCCGAGCGACCCCCGTAAAATTTTGACACCGACCCTCAAGAATTTTTTTTTTAGGATTATAGACTTCGTAATTAAAAACCAATTAACCAAACCTTTAACTAGAGGTGCACATTTTGGGTATTCTCAAGAACCAGTTCCGATTCCGGGTATGATCGGTTCTGAAAAACCGGGTATTAGAAGGAACCGGTTCCGAGACCGGTTCTTGGTTGAAAAACCATACCCTATGTACCCGGTTCCGTAATTCAAGAACCGGTTCCAGGTTGGGCAATTCCGATTCCGGGTTTTTGTGCATCTCTACCTTTAACCCTATAACAACTGACCCATAACTAGGGTGATCAAAGGGTCTGACCCTTCAGGAACCGACCCGACCCGACCCGGAACCGGAACCTTGAAATTAAAAATTATGGAACCGGGAACCGACCCCTATAACGAGGGTCCGGGTAAGGGTCTAAAGGGTCTAAGGGTCCAACCCTTCAGTATGTTACTTTTCTTTTTCTGGTTTGTGTTTTATCAACGGTTTTGTCATTATCATCACTCTAGATATTTTTTGTATCAAAATGTTCAAAAAAAGTAAAAAAAAGTGTATATCACAATGTTGTATACATCCAATAGGTTTTATATTTGCAATATACATACAATAATGTTTTATAATTGCAATGTATACATAGAGTAGGTCTTATAGCTAGGTGGTTAATGGAGATGACATGCCATGCAGGCATGCATACATACAAGTATAAGAGTTAAATGAGTAATCGCATGCCACGTAGGTGTCACACCCATGTTATCCACTCTATATTTCTATTTGCACTTAATCGCATACATACAAAGTAGGTTTGCAGTTTTCACCGATGTTATACATTCTATTTGCAATTGGAGATATTGAAACTAATCGTATACATACACACAAATTTAATAAAAATAAAGCAAAGATGAAGACCACTTCTTACTTGAAAAGAAGATAAAGTGTTGGTTCTATGTTGAAGAGAGAAGATGTAGTGCGGTTCTTTTTTCACGATTATATAAGTAAACGTCGTTTGGTTAATTGGTTCCCTAATCCCTACAAAATCTAGGTTTTTTTATTCATTTAAAATCTCAAGGTTCCTAAGGTTCTTAATGTTCTAACCCACGGTTCTACCCGGAACCGACCCGTACCCTTTAAAACCTGAAATCTTAGAACCTTGAACCGACCCTTTTTTGCTAGAAAGGTTCTAACCCATGGTTCTAAGGGTCGGGTCCATGGTTCTCGAGAGTCGGAACCGTTTTTTGCTCACCCCTACCCATAAGCCATCAAATCTTATAAATTTCTTAAATCAAACCCTTAACTCAATAACTTTTAAACAAAATAGACCCAAATAACACATAAATCCAATACCCATGTAACATTTTTAAACCTAATTAACTACCGGAGGAAAAAAATTAGCGGCATAAACCATTGATACCAATGAAGTGACATAAATTTTTTGAAAACTAAATAATTGAATGTGAGCCATTCTGAAGCAATACCAATTACCAAGTGACAGAAAAGAAAAGAATTTGGAATTGTGGATTCGTGAGGGCGTAAGCGGCAGGAGGTGGAGGGGTGTTCAAACGAATCGAATCGGGTTATTCGGTTTATTCGAATCGAATTATTCAAATTTGAATTTTTTTTATTGGATTCGAATTCGATAAGAATCACATAAATCAATTCGAATAAGATTATTCGAATCGAATTCGAATCCATTCAAATAAACCGAATTATTATTATTATTATTTTAAAATAAAATAAAAAAATTATAACTATTCAGTCGTGTCAACCATACCATACTTGTAGTCAAGAGGGTTCAAAACAACCCCAACAACATTACAAATATTCATTCAAGTAAACTATATACTAAAAAAAACGCAGCCTTTAACAACATAAAAATAGTCACAAATGTCCCAAAACATTCACAAATGAATTTTGAAGTCCATAAAAAACTTTTAGAAAAAGTCTACAAGTAATTTGAAGGTAGAAGCCCCAAATCAAACCTATTTTTAGAAGAGGATATTATATATTAAAAAAATTATAAATTATATAATATATAAATTCGGGTTATTCGAAATCGAAATTTTTATTCGAATTCGGTTCGAATTGAATTTCAGGTTATTCGAATGAGATTCGAATAATGAACACCCCTTGAACGGTTAAAATCTTTCGATCGACTTGAATGTGAAATTGTGAATTGAAGGTTTAAGCCGGGTTAGTCCCTCAGTCAATGTGTTAATTGAATTTATAGGTTAATTGAACTTATGTGTGTATTTGATAAGTGATTAGTCAAAATGTGAAACTTGTTTGTTGATTTAGGTTTAATTTTTCAATTTTAAGAATATGAATATTGAAAGGTTTTCTAAAAGAAAAGTTGGTTCTTAATCTTCTAATACTCCCACTTTCATAGATTTGGATAATCTTCCATGTGATCCTGCCAAACGACCAACAATTTCTTCTTATCACCCTAATCAATGAGACGATATAATGGTTCAGTTTCAAAAAAATGTAAACCCGTAAATAACAATTACAATGATATTGTTTTTTGTTTTTTGATTATGCTTTGACGAACATCGTATTATTATTGCTCATATTTGTTTTTTTTTATCGTTTTATTGTGTGACCCGACCCGACTCGTATCAAAAAAATTAATATTTAACGAATTACAATTTACCCCAAAAAATCTCCTCACCTTCCGGAACCAAAGTTCTCACATTGAGGTTGGTGGCCCAATGGTAGAGGAAAATCCTCTAAGGAACACTAAGGTTTGAAGAGGTCATGGGTTCAAGTTCCACTCTCAACATGAATTAAGAAATTTGCCTTTCAAAAAAAAATTTGAAATTGTGGGTCACTATTTATCTGATGAGGAGTGGCTCGCGTAAATTAATTGGGGTTGAAGTACACAATCAAACATCGAAAATCCAATCACCACTTGACAGGATCCAAGGTATTTTTTTTTTTTTTAAGAATGGAAGGTATGTACTCTCTAATCTTTATCAGTCTATCTCTTCTTTGCTCAAATATTCAACCTATCAAAATTTTAAAATAGGAAATCTATTCTCGAATGTCTATCTTAATCTTCTGTCTTATGTAACATTTGCAATCGATTATGTTCATTGATTATGCGATCGGTTCTGTGAGCTTAATTTACTTGGTGAAGGAATTCTCACAAAGTAATGGTGCTAGTCGGTTGGTGAATTATTATCGGTCCATATCAGAAGCAAAGAGGAAGAAGAAATTACAGATTTCAAGTGTTATTGTGTTGCCATTGGTAAGTTATTTAGACTCAAATTCTATATATTTGTGAGACTTTTATGTAATGAGATGGTAATTAATTGGGTTTATGATTATAATAGATTAAGAACTGAAGAACCGAAAGTTGAGAAGAAGCTATTTGACTGAAAGGAAATTTAGGTACAATTCATTGAACATGAAATCATGTTAATTGCTAAAGTAATTGAATTTGTGAATACGTGACAATCTGCCCTAAAACTTTATCTGTCATTTTGAATTCTTGATAAGTTTCTTGATTGTTGAACTTTGCCTTGAAAGTTATCTTGAATTCTTGATAAGTTTATTTATGGTTGCTTTGAGTAAGTTCATTTTCTGCCTTTTGGTTGCTATGTTATGGTTGCTTCAAAAAAATGTCTTTATGGTTGCTTTGAACTTCTGAGCTATCGGAATCTGCTACATCATGTGGATGGCTCCTCGAATGCTCGAGTTCCTGAACTCGTTAAAGATGATAAACCGACCACTAACCCTGCCTTTGCTACCTGGTTCTCTGCTGAACAATGTATGATCATCATCCTACATGCTTCTGATGCGTACCGGTTTGGATTTGTGATAAATAACCTTTTGAGTTGGTCAAACTCTAAAGAAAAATAGAAGGAAACCGGATAGAAGTTTTAGAGAGAATACAGACTTAAATCATTTTCATTCATAATACTCATCTTTAAGATTGATTGCCATTTTATAGGCTACAAAGGAAAATAAAAAATAACTACCCACTAAACTCCGTTTGACCCACTACTACTCTAAACATCAAAATTAATAAGCAAAATAAATTAACTAAGTATCCATGTTGGCTTCATGTCTTTATGGCATGATACGTGCATGGGAAGATACGGATAAGGCACATATCAGCTTCTTGTTAGGGTATACACACAGCAGAACCCAATCACGCGCGCACACACACACGAAAGCAATAAAGAACACAAACATGAGAATTATAGTGGTTCAGTCAGTAGACCTACATCCACTTTGCAACTAGTGATCTTATTATATTTCAGTGCACACCTTTTACAATTACATAGACACGACTTAAATAGAGAACAATTGGGTTAAACAACTTACGAAACAAGAAACGCGAATACTCGAATGGTAGGCCCACTTAGAAACTAAGTTGACCCTACAAGCCAATTTAACCCTAATTGGCCTAAAGGCCTTCGAACCCAACAATCTCCCACTCGAAGGCCTTGCTATAAACGTCAAGTGCGCCAACGAGTACACAACAATCCATGTCTTCAGTAAACAACAATCGGTAACAGGAACAGAAGTCTTCAGGTCCAGCCCTCAATAAACAAACCAACTCCAATCCACACATCCCAATTTCACCTAGTTGCAGTCGGCCCAAGACATATCAGTAACCTGATGGGCCTATTGAAACCCCGGATGGCTTGAACCCAGTCTCAAAAGACCCCGTTTTTACATCCTTAATCCCAGCTGATTCTCATAGACTCGAGTCATCAGATACAGGGATCCTCAGAGGAACACTCCCCACTAGCAGAATCATGAAAGGAGAGATTTCATTCTAAACCTTAGTCCTTCGAACCAACGCCGATTTTCAGACTGTGTCGGAACACCCTTTGTGCTCCCATTTTCACCAAAATCCCATACACGTTCAGACCTCCAAATATGCTCAACTGAATTTCCTGAAGTCCTAGAGTCCCTTTATGCAAACTTAACTCGTTTAACTGTCGAATCGACGAGCCCGACTTTGACGTTCGTCTTAACAGGGGCGGTCACTTCCCAGACGAAACATGTAACATGTATAGCGACCCCTTCTTGAATCCCCTAGCAATCACAAGATTATTCTTCTGAACCTTCCACTTACCACCACCAAACTTAACGTCTAAACCATGTTCATCCAAATGCCCAACGGAGATCAACTTCGTTTCAAGCTTTGGAATAATTCTGACGTCATTCAGGGTCCAAGTAGTACCTAAAGCAGTAATCAGATCCAACTCTCCCATGACAATCACCTCAAGAACATCACCATTTCCCAGCCTAACCTTCCCAAACTCGCCTACTTTAACATTCCGCATGCCATCATTGCTATGGGTAGCGTGAAATGATGCACCAGAATCCATGAACCAAGATTCTACACTGCTTTCAACGTGAAGTATCAAGGCCTCATCTTCAGAGTCGTTTGCAGCAGTGTTCAATCCACTAGAATTATTCTTCGAACATTGACTCCTGTAGTGTCCTTTCTCATTACAATCCCAACCCCTCTCGATTTGTCTAGTTTATCAGCAACAACAATCCTTGAATAGAACATCGGTGGCGGTGATTCTAGGGTTGAACCCTAATCGCGGCGGCGACGGCTTAGGTATCTGACGGCAGAGAAAACAACGACTCGAGGGTTTCCAAAAAAACCCTAATCGCGAACGTGTGTGATTAAATCACAGCCTTTTCTGAACCCTGGAGATAGGTAGGAAGATCGAACAAAGAACTGAGAGCCTAATCTCTGATACCATTTGTTAGGGTATACACGAGAATTATAGTGGTTTGGTCGGTAGACCTACATCCACTTTGCAACTAGGGATCTTATTATATTTCAGTACACACCTTTTACAATTACATGGACATGACTTAAATAGAGAACAATTATGTTAAACAACTTAGGGAACAAGAAACCCGAATAATAGGCCCACTTAGAAACTAAGTCGGCCCTACTAGCCAATTTAACCCTAATTGGCCTAAAGGCCTTCGAACCTAACACTTCTCTCACTAAGAGGTTGTTTTTGAAATAGTTGGACTCACATCAGCAAGGCAGATCTGGGTTGACCTTGAAACTGTATACAATAATTCATCGGTTGAATGCATTCAAAACCTCTGTAATCAATTACGACAGATCTCAAAGGGATCCACTTCTGTCGTCGACTTTGGACGTAAATTTAAAGGGCGTGTCTGATCGGTTATCCGCCATAGGCAATCCACGATTCTAATAAACTTCGTTGGTTTTTGTGTGGTTTCGGAGCCTCATTTGAGATGTTCTCCACTGCTATTTGGACCACCATACCTTCTCCAACCTTCTGAGATATTCTTGCTCAAGCTGAAAGCCATGAGCTATTTCTTCGTTCCTTACATGGTGCAGGCACAACCCTACTGCTTTTAATGTTGAACATACTCGGGTCACTTATTCCAATAGAGGTCGTGGTGGTCGATCTTATCGTGGTGGCAGAGGCCATGGTCGTTGGTCTCCTCATTGACAATTTTGGTGCAAAGACGGTCATTATGCAAATTCTGGCTCCGCTTGTTACCTATGCGACACAGCCACAGCTCGGACACTGAATTTGCTAAGGCCTTTCATGTTCAGTGTCATGTTACTTATGTATAAGTACACTAATTAATATTAATAAATTATTTAATATTAACTAAAATGATTAAACTTACATATAAGTCACGTGACACAATTCTAGTCTTCCTGAGCCTTCTTTTCCTGCCTTTATCTTATTAAATAATTAACGACGTTAAATAATAATGATATTAAAAGAAATATATTTTTTGACATTTAATATAAATTTAATTATAGATAATTATTATATCATTGACTAAATGAATTTAAAAAAGTTTTAATTATGGATAGTTATAATTTATGACTAAATAATAATTTATATTTTAGTCAACTTTATAATTATTTAATAAGAGAGAGACGACAAAAAAAGACTCGAGATGGCTAGAATCATGGCACGTGACACCCTAGTTTACTCATGTATTAAATAGTATAGATATAGATTTATTTACTTAAAAAAAAAATTGGGGGGGGGGGGGGAAGGTAAAAAAAACAGTAATACCCTTATCTGACGACACATGAATTGACTTATTTTTATATTAAATTACATTTTTCGTCGTTTGTATGGTAAAATGACCATATTGCCTTCATGTGCAATGCACATGACCTGAACTAACAGAAAAAATTAACAACAGTTAGTGAAAAGGACAAAATGAATCTAAAATTTATATATATATATATATATTGTAATATCCGGTATATTTCCGACCTATCCTTACCATGACCCCGGTGCGCGTTTCGAATCCAAACCTTAAAACGTAATAAAAACACGATTTTCATTTTTAATAAATGTTGATTTATATATATATATATATATATATATATATAGGGAATGGATCATTTGAGAACTCCTAAATATTTTGAGAACTCGTCAAAAAACCAATCAAAACCATTTTTTTTGTTTTTACTATTTTTATTGTTAGAATACAATATAAAAAAATGAATTTATATATGCAAATTTACACATCTTCATATATTAAAAAAAATATACACTTGTGTAAGTTTACCACTTACACATGTGTAAGTGTTTACCATTTACACATGTATATAAATTTTTTAAGGATAATTTAGAGAGAATGGATTAATTAATTGAAGAGATAAATTATTTTTTATGTTATATTTTAATAATAAAGATAGTGAAAACAAAAAAAAATGGTTTTAATTGGTTTTTTGACGAGTTCTCGCGAGTTCTCAAGTATTTATGAGTTCTCATTTGAACCTAACCCTATATATATATACTTAATTATATGAGGCTCGAATATAAATATATATATATACATATATATGTATACTTATATCTTATAATCTTTATGAAACTTATGTGATTTTATAAAAAAAAAATTAAATTAAAGAATATATATATATATATAATTATCATCATAAAGTCAAGAGACCGGAACTATCAACTTTTGAAACTTGTTTCAAACTAAACCTTAATCCTTAACATGAAATGACAAAACTCACAAACCTCGGGGACCTGTTCTGTAATAATCCCAGACTCCAGAAACAGGAAAGCGAACCTGAGTTCGAATCCCTCACCTCACCGGTTCCAACCATTTTCCTTCGAAAACGCGAAAACGACCGGATTCAGTGAACCTCGACCCTCGCCTCACGCGTGCGACCCAACCCCGATGACAATCAATGTCCGGCTTCACGCATGGGGTGCGAATTTGAAGCTGTCGGCTCAACCGCCACCTCCCCAACCACATTCGTAATCAATGACAAATCGCCTATAAATATCGACTCCCTCAGCCCAACAACATCACCTCAAATCACTCTCAAACAACAATTTCACGGATTCGCATCCACATTCTCCGATTTGGAGCCACGACCGCCGACGACCACCACAGTCCCGATCTCCCTCGATTCCGCATCATTTCAGGTAACCTCGATGGTCAATCGACTCGAAATCTCTCGACGATCAAAAGCCCTCTGTTTAATTCCATTAACAGAGGGCTAATCGATATGTATTTTGTGGATTTGAATTCTAGGGTTCATCAAGGGATTAGGGATAAATTGGGAATATAGTTATCTATTTGATTTTCCGTGTATTAAACTAACGAGACCCGTAGTCGGGCGGTTAGTGTGTGCGTGTATGTTTCGACCCGGTCAGTGACCCGGGTTCGAGCCTGCTAAGCAGGGCTTTCCCTTTTTATTTTTGTTTGCCTCCTTAGAAACAGTTTAAATACTCTTAAAATTTTTATAAACTTTCTAATACTTTTATAAACTTAAACTGAGCTTTATTTACACTTTATTATTCCCGAACTATTTTATTTGATTAAACTTTGTATAAAACTTATAATATTTGCTCCTTTAAAATGATTTTAAAATTTCTAAAACTATGAAAATACTTTAGAAACTTTATAAAAACTTATATTACTTTAATAAATCAGAAAATATAAAATTATTTTATTTTATGAAATAAACTTATTACTTGTCTTTTATTGCTTTATAAACTTTAGTTTTACATTTAATTCAATACCCGTCTATTTATTTGAATAAAAAAATAAGAAAGTAAACACACGTATTTTATTCAAGGTTAGAAAATCAAAAAGTTGTAAACTTATAAACTTTATAAAAATGGAAAAACTTTAAACAAATCGTAAACTTGTAAACCTTATTTAAATACTTTAACTTTATTTAAAATATTTATAGACTTTAAAACTCATAAATTAAAATTAAAAAAAAATGCCATTTGACACTTTATTAAACTAAAAATATATTTCATTCATTTAAACTTATGAGAACATTTTTACATTATAAAAGGATACTAATTTCTTGGATGCTTAAACAAATCGGGAATGGTTCATAGTTACTATTTTCAATTTAATAATTGTTTATCCTAAATAATCATGTAATCTTAAAATGGTTATCCCAAAACCTTAATCGTTATTCTCTAAATAATAGTTATCGTTATATATTCTTTACTATTATTAACCTCTAATAATTAATGATTATTGTTAAACTTTGATCTAGTCTTTCCCTAACTATTACTACCACTTTACCTCTAAACACTTAAATTATTACTACCTAACTTGAGTAAGTGATAACTGTATAGTTTTTGAATAATTATTCTAACTAATAAGTATTTTAAACTATAAATCCATAAAGCTTTGAGCCTTGTGAAGCTTTATTGAAAATTGGGTTAAACTCTATAAACACAATCATTCCTGCCCACTTGGAACCCTAGTCAAATCTCGAAATCCTAGATCTTTTGCCTTAGACTTGTAGAAGCAAACTTAAATCTTTAGACTTGCATTCTTAGGCTTATTGTGAGGATATTCTCCCTCAACGTCTTGCAAATACTTATCTGTGTCAGATACTCTTCATCAATCCAAGTGAGTATACTTAGTCCCTTTTTCATTTACATTCTTTTGGGGTGAAACATGTTCAAACTTCAAACTTATACAATTCTTGTACAACTATGACTATATGCTTATTCTTATGTTATACTTGAGACTTGCATGCTTAAATTAAACTTATAACTAGCATATTCATTAACTTTGATCAAGCCTATAGTAACAATGATAGATCTATTGTATTTGACCAATCCACCATGATTGATTGACCCTTCGGGGGGAGCCCTTGGTGATTGTTACTGAATTAAACTTTTAAACTTGAGACTTATAAGGGTAACCTGTGGGTTATGCCTAAACTTGGTTGGAGGGTTGATATGCACAATGTTTAAGATGCTATGTTCTCTTACTTACATCATAGAATGCATAAATCATAGTGAATTGTAATACTTTTCAAATCTTTGTTAAACTGTGTCAAAACCTTTGTATCTCACCAACTATTTTGTAGTTGACATATTCTTTCACATGTTTCAGGTTCTACATCATGAGACTTATTTGTGATCACATAGGACGCTTTGGACCTAGATTACTTACCAATTAAACGTTGTATTCTCGTTATGTTTCCTTGTATTGAATCTCACATTATTTATTAATAAAATATTGAAACTTTAATAGTCAACCTTGTGCTATTGAACAACCGCGTCCGCCCCGACGTATAATCCGTCGTCGGTTGGGGTGTGACATATATCCAGTTTAATTATTGAAATGTAAGAACACGTTATGCAATTTCATATATTTATAAAGGACATAATTTATTATTGGACTTTAATAATCCCATATTTTACCAATTGACCAATAATAATCCCAACTGAGAATATTCTTACCACCAGTCCATACTTTCAAACTATTTTCTTACGTTGGATTCCCCGTTAAAAAAACTTAACGCCGTTAGGTTTTATATTACGTGGACATTTGCAAACCGCCGGAAAGTCGAGCCAAGCTAGCAGTGGTCTCGTGGTGGGTTTTGAAATTGGCTCTGGTGGTGTTTAACTGGTCTCGTTTTTCCGGCAAGTCCAAACAAAGATACCAGTGGTGTTCAACGAGACCAGTTAAACACCACCAAAGCCAATTTCAAAACCCACCACGAGACTACTGCTAGCTTGGCTCGACTTTCCGGCGGTTGCAGATGTCCACATCATATAAAACCTAACGATGTTAAGTTTTTTTAACGGGAGTCCAATGTAAGAAAATAGTTTGAAAGTAGGGACTGGTGGTAAAAATATTCTCAGTTGGTATTATTATTGACCAATTGGTGAAATGTGAGATTATTAAAATCAAATAATCCTTTATTATTTACTCTATTTTAAATATTATTTATTTTGACTATTAGGCACACAACCTATATGTATCAAATAATATTGAAATTCGAAAGCGGGATATGACGGGTCACAAAGCTTCAACTTCCAAGATAAAGTATTTTATTTGTTTGATTATTTCTTTAATTTTTATTTAATAATTTAAAAATGTAGGTTTTCTGTTATTTAGTTTAGAGTAAAGTTTTTCGTATATGAGTTTTGTACAAAACATTAAACGTTGGAGATCAATCGTGTTAAAGGTGAACGAAACCTAATGTTTTATGAAAACCTTAAGGACGAAAACTATAGTTTACATTTACTCTTTAGTTTACTATACTTTATGTATTTGTAACTTAATTTGATTAGGGTTTAGTTATTTGGTTTCATTTATATTTTTCTGTTATTTTTAAAATATTACAACTAAAGAACATTTTATCATATACATGTGTAAAAAAAATGTAGGTTCTCGTTTTCAAATGCACAGAATATGTAAAGCATAAAAGTGGAGTGGTCAGAATGAGACCTTCAGCCGAATCAGTGATGTTTTGAGCTTGAGCTACCGTGACGGTGATAATCAACCACAACAATGATGCCACCATAAAAATCCCTAACTTGATTCTGGCGTCGCCACCTGCCATTGCTGCTTCCATCTTACAAAATCAACTGCTCTTTCACAACCTTTAATTCCAAATCACATATATATAAGCGTGTGCCTTTAAAAAAAACGTATATATAAGCTTGTACTAGTAAAAGCAGATTTTTATACGTATCGACCGTTCACAGACCCCTAACTCCAATCCTCCCATTTTGTATTAATAATTTGCATTTAAAACTCAATCTGCCACTTTTCATCATTTAATATTTGCTGCTAAAATTCAGATGCTAATTTCTGATTGGTGAGGCCAAGATTTTCTTGTCGAATATGAAAAGGGATGTGTTAAATGTAGTCACAGATTTTTTTTTCACCGCCAGTTAATACTTTAAGGGTGATGGGGGTGTCTTACTCGGCTTGGGTCGAGTAAGAGAGAGAGCATCCGAGTAAAGAGGGTACACCACCCCTTATGAATCGGGTAGGGAGTCGAGTAGGGAGCCGAGTAAGTTGGCCGAGTTTATTTACTCGGATGAAGCCACCCTCTTTCCACTCTTTCTCTAGTGGACCCCACCACTCCCAATTTCCCACATACACCATTTCTATTTATTTATTTATTTTTTATTTTTTTAAAAGTGAGTGAGTAAATGAGTAAAGTGTTTCCGATGAAATCTGAGTAAATGAGTTAATGAGTAGTTTTGAGTTGGCATAATTCTATTGGACAGTTTTGGTGAGTAAATGAGTTGGGTGCCCCCTTCACCCTAAGCCCGGTCACCCGTGTAAACGCATTGGCGAAAGGCCAGTCACGTCCGTAAACGCAGACAGCGCTGGTGACCCGGCCCCACCCACCATTCCAGGGGAAAACCACCACCTGAAGGGCCACAATGGTAGAACCCCCGGCCCACATGACAACATTGAATCAAGTGAGTCTTGAGTCCATGACCTCCACATTGGAAGGCGATGACGTGTCTCCTTCCAAACTAATTGATCTGAGGCTCATTAGTAAATGTAGTCACAGATTAGCCAATGTGGGACTAGCTTACTTGGTAGAGGCTCTTGCCTTATAGATTAGTAGTCTTGGGTTCAAACTCATAAATTAGATGACTTATTTGGTATAAGTTATTAGTATGATAGATTTACCGTTAAAAAAAGATATCTTTTAATTTTTTTTTAATGACGAACTTACACAGACTCAAAATCTACACAACTAAATTACATTAATTCGTTGCAGCTTGACCTCAAAGAGAGCATCCCCACTAACTTCAATGATTTTATTGATTTGATTTTTTTAAAATAAATGTTTTTACGTCTAAGATAATTTTTTAATCAGGTTGATTGTATATAGATAAATATTAAATTTTTTCAACTTGAGCCAGGTCACATAGTAAAAAGACAAAACCAAATTAAATTTGCTTTTTACAGTTTTTCATTTTTTGAAACCGAGTAATTATATCATCTATATAAACTTTTCTAAACAACTCTTCTTCAATATAATAAATACAACTATCACTTAAATTCTGATCACTATTTCGAAATCGGGCTTCACTTACTTTATTTTGACATCATCTCTCAACATTTGTTGTTACGACGGGTAAAACGAGATCCAACTTCAATAAATGGTACACCAACATAAATGAAATATGTCTTGCACGACTAGATAGACCATTCAAGTTCGCAAATCTTATATCCACTTTTAAATTATCCATGTAGTTTAGGAGTTCAATCTCAAGGTTTCTCTTATCATGTTCATTAAAATCATATGCGTAGATCTTTGGTATATCAAACTTACCAAAATTATCATATGGACTTAAACTAGTCATTTGAATAAGTAAATCGGATGTTACCTCATTAAACGGTTTCCAAACTCTTGGATTTGAATATCAAGCATCATGTTGAAACAATCATACTCATATGTGATGCTTGCCTTGGCTTTTTTGGGATAATGCAGTAGTCATCCATGTTTACCATTTCAAGTTCATGTTTTTCACAAAAGGAGTTCATCTTTTACAAGGCTTTGTTGTAAAAATGGAGGCGGAGATATGTTAACGAACCAAACATTATTTGGGCTAAGGTGGTTTCGGCTTTGCATGGTACGAATTGGGGAGTGCTGACGTGTTCGAATGGTAGTAGTCCATGGTTAAGAATGAAAAACTCATGCATAAAGCTTAACGATATTGGAGTGATTCCGTTGGATTTGATTAAAAAAGAGATGGTGGGGAAGGAAATTCATTTTGGCTAGATTGTTGGAATGGTAAATTTAGCTAAAATACTTTCGGTGTTATATGCTTTAGAAGAGGATAAAGGGTGTGTGGTTGCCGATCAGCGGGTGAAGGAGGATGGTTGGAGATGGAGGCAACCGATTAGGGGATGGGTGGAACAAGAACAGTTCCTGGAACTTATTACGATTATTGCTCAAGTAAATATGTCCTAGAATTCGGATCGATAGGTTTGGGTGATGGATGGTATGCATGAGTTTTCGGTTCAAGGTGTCCGGGAGAGGATTGACGGATTCACGCTTCACTCTGGGCCGAGGATCACGCAATAGTTTTATGTTTTACCTTGAAGAGTTTTGGGTAATCATTTGCTTACAATGAGTACTTTGTATAGTAAAGGTATGGATGTCCCAGGTATTCTCTACCCTCTTTGTAATGATGCCCCCTGAAACATTTAATCATGTTGTGGGTGAGTGTAATATGGTTTTTTTTTTTTTTTTGAAAGGCAAATATTATTCACAAATCCAACCCCAAAGAAAAGAGAGGCGGGCACAACCGACAACTACAAGAAATCGAAATTACACAATTGAGTCCAAGTAATGGAATTATGTTTTGATCTATTAGTTAACCAAAGAAACCCGAGAGACTGGATATTATGAATTATAGCTTCTATCTTTGTATCCTTGTTAGAGAACATTTTCTCATTCCGAGCAATCCACAAGCACCAACAAGCCACAATGATGATCCCGTGAAAGATATATTTGATCGAGTCCCTAATCCCGATACTACTATGAATCTCCAACAAGTCTTGCACCGAGAAAGTGAAAATAGGAGGCACCCGGCACCACGTGCTAATACTTTGCCAAACCACCGAGGTGACAAAACACGAAGTCAAAAGGTGATCCTCCGATTCGAACCCGGAGTCGCACAGGGCACACCGTTGGTCCCCAATAGGAATGTTTCTCTTAGATAACGCGACAAGAGTTGGAATACGGTCGAATTCTGCCCTCCAAGCGAAAATGTTACATTTGAGAGGCACCCACTTAGACCACTTAATAATGAAGCGATTACTGCAAACCCTCTCGTTAATCAAAACTCTCTTGAAAGAACCAACATAGAACAAACATGAACTTTCATCAACCCACTCCCAAGCATCTCTTTGGTCCTTAAGGCGAACAGAAGCTAGAAAAGAGTAACAAGCTGTCCACTCAGAGAGCTCCAAATCAAAAACTTGAGACCTTTACCACCCCTCGGACCCTGCTTCTAGGGGTGCTGCCCCTGGACCCCCGTTATATTATGATAAACTCAAATAAGCGTGCACTCCGCACCTTCTAACTTATTTGATATTTATGATAATATGTATTGATCAAACAAGTTAATCAAATTACACTAAAATATCCAACACTCCTTCCCCGAAGTCCGCTTCACATTCACAGTCACTTCACGATCACATAGCCTTCACCCTTGATATTCGTTGTAGCCCGTGTCAACCCACCACTCCTTAGGGTCGTTAGACACCAAGTTGACCTTCTCCATCTTGGCAGTGAGGTCCGAGATCATAGCCACAAGAGGCATGTCATCATCAATCATATAGGCCTTCTAACGTTTGGGCGCCTTGCATTGGTCAGCGCGGTGACCATGTTCATGGCAGTTATAGCATTTCCCTTTGATGGGAGTAGTCTTTTTCTTCACGCCACCACTTTTTGGTCAAAGTGTAACACCCAAAATTTTAACCAAATTTAAACTTTCAAAATACGCAGAATTTAGATCCCATAAAACAATCTTGACAAACAACACATATTCAAAACGACAAAACGATAACGACAAATTTTTGTTTTAACACATCCAGACGACATCTCCAAAATGACAACAAGTTTCAAACATCTATGAGATGACTTCAAACAAGTTTTAAGACTCCCAACCAGGAGTTATGACTCCAACCATTAACAAAATAACCGAGAATCCAAATAATCAAGAAGCTTGACTCGCGACATCAAACCGGAGCTTTACCTACAATGAAACACCACAAAACAACCATTAGTAATGATATACAACCCCCATGTGAGCCCCCGAGACCCTTACATCAATAATCGACCAAAAATGACATATCAACATTTTGAGCGTAAATGTGACTGTAAACTACCCCAAATGGGCGTAATTTACGCCTAACCTAGTGAAAACCACGTTTTTTTAATTCCTCACCTCGAGGCACCAAGTTTCATATATTATGGCTTCCGCATTTAATTTTTCTAGCACGAGATATACTTAAAAGAAGTTTAGGCTTTTCCCAACAACACGTATTATCGACTATACATGTTTAACCCAACCTGAATGCCAAATAGCACCTAAAGACGTCAAATAAAACATAAAACACCTTAGATACATTAGTTAGTTAATCACCACTAACACGACCTTACTCCTTTGTATTTATAAATATGACCGACATTTAGACGAGTATAAACATCATACAAGTCAATTTTTATTCCACAATGGTTTAACTTATACCACATCAAGTCAATATACACCAATTTCACAATTATTCCATAATGGTTTGACTTATACCACATTAAGTCAATTTACACGAATTCACCATTAATCCTCAGCGGTTTGACTTACACCACAATAAGTCAATTTGCACCAAATTACAACATTTTATTTGACTATACTACTTAAGTCAGTTACACTAAATTCCACGATTTGTTTGACAATACCACTTAAGTCAATTACACCAAATTCCACATTTTGTTTAACTAGATATCACATGAGTCAAATTTTAACAACACACCATACATGAATATACTTTAATCACATAATCCTATGTACATGCATCTACCATCATATCTATTACTAAGTAAGTGTAAAATACTTACCTTTAGCTAGAGAAGGACCCGGTTTGTCTTCCAAGCTAACAATTTCCACCTTTAGACTCCTAGCCACGTACATCATTACCATCAACTCTTCAATAGACCCGTATATTCGTATGCTTAAGACCTATCTCCGAGTTGCTTTAAAACATCAAACTTAAATACCTTTATTTTTATTAAAAGAGTGATTAGACTTTGTTCACGGGATGCGATGCAACAGACAAACTGTTCGTTTGCAGCTTACCTTGTGATCCGTGCAGCCGCACTCGCAAAGCCCTATGCGGCCTCTCGTCGTGCCTAGGGCTGGCAATTTTAGACACGTACACGAATACACGACACGAACCTACACTGTCACACCCCAACCGACGGCGGATTATACGTCGGGGCGGACACGGTTGTTCAATAGCACAAGGTTGACTATTAAAGTTTAAATAGTTTTATTAAATAACTTCAAGGTTCTAATACAAAGAATAAATCAAATACATAACAAGAATACAAGTCTAAATGATTAAGCATTCTAGGTCCAAGCATCCTATGTGATCACAATAAAGTCTCATGTTG
Organism: Smallanthus sonchifolius; assembly: GCA_023525975.1. Lineage (NCBI taxonomy): Eukaryota > Viridiplantae > Streptophyta > Magnoliopsida > Asterales > Asteraceae > Smallanthus > Smallanthus sonchifolius. The sequence goes on along the minus strand of CM042046.1, from coordinate 9,693,744 downwards.
TAGTACCTGAAACATGTGAAAGAATCTGTCAACTACAAAATAGTTGGTGAGATACAAAGGTTTTGACACAGTTTAACAAGTATTTGAAAAGAATTACAATTCACTATGATATATGCATTCTATAATGTAAGTATGAGAAAACAAGCATGTTAGACATTGTGCACATCAACCCTCCAACCAAGTTTAGGCATAACCCGCAGGTTACCCTTATAAGTCTCAAGTTTAAAAGTTTAATTCAGTAACAATCACCAAGGGCTCCCCCCGAAGGGTCAATCAATCAAGGTGGATTGGTCAAATGCAATAGATCTATCATTGTTACTATAGCCTTGATCAAAGTTAATGAATGTGCTAGTTTTAAGTTTAATCTAAGCATAAAAGTCTCAAGTTTAACATAAGAATAAGCATCTAGTCATAGTTGTACAAAAATTGTATAAGTTTAAAGTTTTGAACATGTTTCACCCCAAAAGTATAGAAAGGAAAAAGGGGCTAAGTATACTCACTTGGATTGATGAAGGGTATCCGACACGGATAAGTATTTGCAAGACTTTGAGGGAGAATATCCTCACAATAAGCCTAAGAATATAAGTCTAAAGTTTTAAGTAAAAAGTCTAAGACAAGGGATCTAGGATTTCGGGATTCGACTAGGGTTCCAAATGGGAGACGGGAAAGATTGTGTTTATGAAGTTTAATTCAAAGTTTCAAGATAAAAGTCTTAAGTGAATGTCATAGGACTTGAATATTAAAGTTTCATAAGTTTGTGAATTAGAATAATTATCAAAAATAATTATTTAGAAGTTTTATAGTTTTTATTACACTAGTCAGGTAATATTAATTTAAGAGAAACGTTCTAAGTATTTCATAAGTATGGTTATAATAAGCTTAATTATCTATTAAAGATTTGCAACAATTTTCTAAAGAATAAATATTTATCAAAGTTTAATAATTCAACGTTTAAGGATGAATAGATATCTATAAACAATATAAATCATTTAAGTTTTTCAAGTAATGAAACATTTATTTTACAAAGTTTATACAAGTTTATAAATGTTTTTAAGTTAAAGTTTCTAGTTAACTTTTAAAACATTCAAGTTTGTAAAAGTTAGAAAAATAATTAAAGCACATTTGTTTCTTATTAATTTAAATAAATTCACGAGCTTCAAGTTAAGTAAGTATTGATTTCGTAAAAATGTATAAGTCTAATAGGTAAGTTTTATAGATTTTCTTTTGGATTTATGAAGTTTTTATAAGTTTTATGTTTAAATAAAAATTTATAAATTAATGTAAAGTTTAAAGTAGATTCATTTATAAATAAATTAACGTTTCTGAGTTTATAAAATACTTCTCATTGAAGGCTTAATTTTTATAAAGCTAAAAGTATTCTTTTATAATTTTTAAGTATTTAAATCGACTTTTAAAGATTTAATTAATATAAATTTGAGTTAAGTTTAATTAACAAAAAAAAAGATTCTGGAAATGAAAGTATGAAATAAAAATCATTTTTAAGTTTATAAAGCTTTAACAAAATTTATAAAAATTATCAAAAGTATAAAAAAAACTGATTAAAAGGCTAAAAAATTAAACAGGGGCGAAAACCGGTTCCCCGGGTTCAAACTCGGGTCACTGACCGGGTCGAATCCGCACACACACACTAACCATCCCGACTACAGGCTCGTTAGTGTATACACTGAAACGTAAAACATTTAAACAACAACCCCAATTGAACCCAAATTCCTTATGAACCCTAGATCGAAACCCGTCAAATACGCATTGATCATCCCTCTGTCGTTGTAATCCGACAGAGGGCTTTTGTTCTACATGATGTTACGAAGGCTTGGCCTCAAGAATTACCTGAAATGGTGTCGTAACGAAGGAGAACGAGGCTGAGGCCGAGGTCGGCTGTCGGGAGCAAAAATCGCGAAATGTAGGTGATAATCGTCTAAATTGAGAGTGAAAGAGGTTGTAGTGTGTTGTCGTTAAGGATTTGGAACTGGTATTTATAACCAATTTCGGGCTTAAATGTCGGATTGGTTGGGGAGTTGGTGGTTGAACGGCCGAGTTCAAATTCGACGAATGCGCGGGTCTCGGGCCGTGTCCGAGCATTGAATTTCATTGGGGTTTGGTCGCACGCGGAAGGCGAGTTCGAGGTTCATCGAACCTGGTCGAAATCGTGATTTTTGAACAAAAAGGGTTGGAAACCGGGATTTGCGGGACTCGAACCCATGATCGGTTCTGGGTTCTGAATGTTTAGTGATATGGCAAAACAGGTCCCTGAGGTTTCTGGTCTAACATTTCATGTTAAAAGTTAACTTCTTAGTTTAAAACAAGTTTTCGTATTTGACAGTTTTGGTCCCCGAACTTTTATAAAAATAAATATGTTTCATTTTTTTTATGGAAACTAAATAAGTTTAAATTATATAAGATGATTTCTAAGTTTTAAGTTTTATAAGTTTATATTATTCCCATAATAATAATCTTAAATTTATAAAGTTTCAAGAGTTTTATTATAAGGTATATATATATATACATATTTTAAATAAGTCTTATGTGTGTATATATATAAGCATAAATGATTTCCTTACATCCATATTAAACAAATGAATTTTTTTATTATTTAGGAAAATAGTTTTAGATTCAAGTTTAAAATAATACGGGTAATTGTTTAGGAAAGGTAACTCGGAAAATACTGGATATTACATACACGATCTTAACAGATATCGTGTATGGCCTTATCGTGTTTCGTGTCCTAAATATGTAGACATTAATCTACCTGTTAATTTTTGTGTCTAAACAAGTTAAATACATGTTTACCTGTTAAGTACCTGTTAAGATTTTTTTTAAATAAAAACTATTAAAATGTGATATTTTATGTAGGTTTTTACCTGTTTCAATAAACAGGTTCTTAAACATGTTTATACGTTTACCTGTTAAGTATCTGTTAGTACCTGTCTAAACAAGTAAAATACATGTTTCACTAAACAGGTTCTTAAACATGTGTTTCTAAACAGGTCTTATCGTGTTAAACAAGTTCGTGTTTGGGAAAAGGTACACGATAAGTTATCGTGTCGTGTTCGTATATACATATTTCCTGTTCGTGTATACACGATATGCCACCCCTAGTCGCGCCTGCAGGCACGCGCGCCACGACACGGCAGTCGCTGCGCGGACTCTCGATGTGGCACGCGGAACACCACATTTTTTCCATCTCCCTCGTCCCGTGCACGGGAGTGTTGGGTGCTTCACATCTTCTAACCAACAGTGGGTGTTACTCCTTATAAGATAACAAGATTTTATAATGACTCCCCTTATAAACTCATTCAAATTTTATCATCCCATCAGTGTGGGACAAGTCCACATATATCAAGTTTCAAACATTTAGAGCATTGATATCTTATTTATCTTAGCTACGTTTTAGACACGGTTTAGTTCGTTGTGATACTCTAACACACGCGTATTAATTAATAATTATATTATTAATAAACACAAACAATTATTTTTGTCTAAAATTTCCACATCCTTGAGTGATTACGAGTGAATCATATAACTAAAATCCATATTTTATCAAATATTGTTTGAAAATATGTAAAAGATCATTATGAGTGATCCAACTTGGTAGGATCCAAATTGAATACGTAACCATGGTCCATGGAATTCATCATGTTTCTGGGCAACGATTGGTTGTACACTGACTATAAGGTCCCTACAAACATTAGTATACTGACTATAATGTCCCTACGAACATTAGTATACTGACTATGATGTCCCTACAAACATTAGTAACACGCAAAATACACATTATTGGAGCATACTCTACAATTCTCAATACATAACTTTTTTTTCAAAAAAATTCATGTAAATCCCTTTCTACCTTTTTTTTAATGACAACAGACTATATATATAAATATACAGGCTTCAGCAAAAAAGCTAGGAAAGACCCAAACGGACAAAGACAGATTACAAAAATTCGAAAATATCAAAACTAACCCAATTCTCCCAAACAAGGGAGTTACAATTAGATCTATTCTTAACCCATAAAAAGTAGTCTTCCTTGATCATCTCCACCATCTCTAGGATCGGAAAACAGTTACCGTTAAACTCCTTTTGATTCCGACAAATCCAAATCCTCCAAATCGAAACAAAACCCACCGCACAAATCATTTTCTTCCATACCTTGGAACCAGGTTGATTATGAAGGAAAGAAAGAAGATCACCCACTGTCTTTAAATGAGAAGGAAAACTAATCTTAATCCAAACAAAAATATGCCACCAAATACATCGAGCCACCAAGCAATTGACAAAAATATGATCAGTAGTTTCCTGATCAGTACCACATCTGCAACAAATCGAATCTAAATTGTTTACTCCCCTGTTAAGAAGGCCAACTTTCGACGCCACCCTACCTAGATTGGCAAACCAAGTCAAGTAATTGGCTTTCAAAGTTGCCCAATTGTTCCAACGGAAGCCATCCTCACCCTGCGTCCTTCAGTCCAGCCCCAACAGATCCATGTCCATGCCACTAAAATCTTTCTGTTGTTGGGAAGTCATTTAAGCCAAGCGACTCACACTCATTGTTGAAATCACAACCAGTTTTAGAAACATGATGTACACAAGTGAAAACAAAATCTAACCATATAAATCCAACACAAATAATTAGGAGTTAGGTAGTGGAGATGGAAGCTGGCGTACCTGGAAATGGTGATGGCAACGCGTTGTTGTTGTTGTTGATGTTGTTGTTTGCTGCTGTTACTGATGTTGTTGTTTGCTGCTGTTACTGATGTTGCTGCTGCTGTTGTTGATGTTGTTGCTGCTGATGTTGCTGTTGCTGCCACCCGATCCGACCAACTAATATGTATTATTAAATACCAAACGTATTATTAAAAGAAATTTGAATAAACGAAATTTAAAATATTAAATTCAACTAATTAATGACCCGAACCCTTTTTGACTCGAACCAAAATAACACTAGCTCTGTTACTTTTTTATGTTAAGAGTAACGGTATTTTTAGTACTTTACACCTTAAAGGTTGTTTATATAAATTATAAAGTTATTTTTTATAATATTTAAGGAGAAATTTATGTAATTACTCAAGTTAATAAAAACCAAACGACAATCTCATTATCCCTTCTGTGTAAAATGAGTTTTTTTATTTGTATATATTAAAAAAACTGTTTTTTTGTTTTTCAAACTTTTTTATTGTTATTTTGTTTTTATTATCTTGTTATTTTTATATTATTATTTAATAAAACTCATTTTAAGTATATAAACAAATACATCTTTTCTAAAAGGTTAAAGGGAAAGAAAAGGGTTTTAACTAAGTGTTGACTTTAATTGTAGAGATGAGATTAAATGGCTAATGGAATGTTGGACTTTTATTGTAGAGATGGGTTAAATGTTAATTGAATGTTGGGTTTTAATTTAGAGACAGGTTAAATGGTTATTCAACACATTTTATTCATTGCTAAGATGTACCAAATGCATAATAATTTGTGTTAGGTGTTTTAAAAATTTAGGTAAATTACAATGATATCCTTTTCAATATGTATTATATCTATAGGGGGAGGATCAAATAAGAAATAAGTTTTCACTAAGAAATCTAAGAAATGACCAAAACGTTTAGAAACGATATCAAACGAACTCCGATTGAGCTCATTTCAGCGGCGTTGGAACCGTCTCGTCGAACTCTACCATCTTAGATTTTAGGGTTTAGCTTTTAAGGTTTAGATTTTACGTTTGAATTTTAGGGTTTTAGCCTTAGGGTTTAGCTTTTAGGGTTTAGATTTTATGGTTTAGGTTTTTTTTTAGGGGTGGGGGTGGGGGGGTTTAGGTTTTTGGGGGGGTGGGTGGGGTGGGTTTAGGTTTTTGGGGGGTGGGGGTGGTGGTTTTAGGCTTTTTGGGGTGGGTTGGAGGGGGTTTAGGTTTTTGGGCGTGCGAGTGGAGGGGGTTTAGGTTTTTTGGTCCGGATTCCAACGCCACTGGAATGAGCTCAATCGAAGTTCTTTTGACCCACTTCTTAGCGTTTATTAGCGAAAAACCACTTCTTAGTGGAACCTTCCCTATATCTATATCTATATTTAATCTATACTAATAAATAAAGGTTTAAAGTGGACATTTGTCACTTCCTCATGCTTTCTTACATTGGTTTTCTCGTCTCTCTCCTAATAAATGCACCTCTATCTTATTAAATAATAATGATATTATAAATATATTATTAAAGAAGACTACTAATTATATTAAATCTGTATTATATAATAAACTATGTTAGAAATCCCGTGTATTACACGGGTTAAATAAATACAATGAATAAGTGTAATATTATATGCTTAATAATAAATATTTACAATTAAATAAAATTTATGCAATTAATAGGAGAGAGAGGCGAGAAAATTTATCACACCCAAACCTTTATTTATTATAGAGTATAGATAAAGGTTTTCAATACCATGTGTCGCCTCCATATTCACTTTCATCATTTTTTTTCCGAATCTCTCTCTTATTAAATGCACATGTATTTTATAATAACAATATATTTTTTAAAGAAAATAATAATTATACTAATAAAACACATTTATTTCAAATTATCCGTTATTATAAAAAAAACTTTAAAATCTAATTATGTAACTTTTATTTACAATCAAATAGTAAATGGAAGTCAAACTACATTAAATATAATTAACGTATTTTTTAAACCCAATTATGTATTAACTTTTACATATTTGAATTTTGTTTTCTATCATTAGTAGATGTAATACATTTTCCACCTATAAAATATATATACAAATTTAAAAAATTTATATTGATATTTTTCACTCCGTGTACATACACACGGGGTCTAAACTGGTACATACTAATAAATAATAGTTTTGATTCTTTCTTTTCCCGCCTAAAATCACACACCTGTTTCTTTACCACGCGGGTCATTTAACCTGACTTGCTCCAAATCTGAACCCATTTTTTGAAACGCTCTTTTCTCAATTTTAGGGTTTCTCCTCCGCTCCTCCACGATCTGTTTCACCGTTAGCAAAGGGTTTCTCCTCCTCTCCTCCACTATCCATTTCGCCGCATGAGCGTATCCGATCTAGGAGTTGGGTGTCGATTATTATCGGAAGCGACCAGATTTGGGGATGTCTAGGTTTGAATCAAACGGTGGGTATGGAGGCGTTGGTTATGGTGATGGTGTTTATGCTAGGCTTATCAATTTGCAGTTGGTTGGATATGAATCAGTAAGTGATTGCTCTAATGATATAATCTGAATTTTTTGTTTGCTTTTTCTAATTTGTTAAGAATCTCATCTTATTATTTGTATTTGTGATTGATTTGTGAAGTATGATGATGGGTGATTATAGAGTGGAGATGCTCAATGATGGTATGCAAGAGTTTCCGGCAATTGAAAAGTAAGATGACTGTAAATAGTAATCTAGGGTTTTGAATTTGAAACTCCAGGTTACCTTAAAAGACCTTACAATTGAACATGAAATACAATCTAAAATAAGATTCAGTTGGCCTAGGTTTGCCGTCAGTATTCCATATGCACATGTTTTCTAATGTGATGTGTAGGGGTGACTTTCAAAGTTTACCATCATGTTTTATATGTTTTAGAACTTTAAACAAAACCATGAAGTGGGTGAAAGGGATATATTCTTAAACTATCATCTTCCTTTTCCTTCTACATCATGGTCCATAATTTCAATACCTTGTGTACTGTTTTCCGCACTAGGTTATTGAACATTTAAATTAGTGTTTTTATATTTGAAGAATAAAATGCATAAGAAAGATTACACTCAGTTTTTGGCTGTTTCTTTGGCATTGACTTGACAAACTAGACTTTTCACATTCTAAATGAGTTACATTGGTTGTTATTTGGTTTAGGTTGGTGTCTTAATTGACAAGGCTGGTGCTGGTGGTTCCCCGTCTTTGGTTGCTAGGGGTTTTTCTACCCATTCCTCTGGGATTGGTGAACAACTTCATATACAAGTTCCAAATGAGAAGTTTTTTGGTCAATGGGTTGATCATTTGTTTTGAACAACTTCATATAAAGAATTACAATACATGTTTGTGTGTGAGTGTGTATGTGCATATGATTTCTATGTTTTACTAATGTATTAGCACTTGTTGATCATTACATAATTTACATCCATGTGGGGTTTACGTTTCCTTTGTAATAACTTTGGGTGATGCCAGGCTTATTATTATCAATGGGTTGATCATTTGTTTTGATTTGCTTGTGTCATCGGTCAATGAGGTAAAGAAAACTAGATAGGCACTCCCAAGATCAGAAACCAAAAGGTAATGTAATTATATGATTTTGAAGATGAAAGTGGATGACGAATCTGTATTTGTGATCGTCGTTCGGATCGAGATGTCCAATGGGTGCAAAAGGTATGTTCGTTTATGTTTTATATAATTTTTAAGCTTTATATTTTAATTTATATTTATATATTTATAAATGAATGGCTGATTTATTTTATTTTATTTGTAGGTATTCAAATGATCATGTTTGGACAAGGTTTGTTTTGATGTGTTGGGATTCATGGAAGAAAATGCAATTTCAATAAGCGATAAATGTGTTTTCAAGTATCTGGGCCGTGAAGGTACGTTGTTAGTCAGAAAGGTATCCAACTAGAAATTGTTGTTAAACTAATAATGAAATTTAAATGTAGTTTATTTTGTTTGATACACATGTTTTGTTTGGTTTTAAAGATTTTGTTAGAGGTTTGCAATTTGGAAATACCCCCCCCCCCCCTCTCCCGCTATTTTTAAAGGTTGAGCCAAAGGGACTTTAGCGCAATAATTGATTTCAAAGTTATAGGTTTGCATCACAACTTCATAATTGTATCTTATAAATCAGTGGTTGACCCATTAATGGCTAAAATTGGACCTATGGTTTTACTTGCAGGAGCAACAGGTCTCCCAAGAACCAAATAAAGTCATTGTGTATAGGGGTTGGGGGCTACCACTACTGCTACACATAATTTGAACCAGACTACTGGAAAACACTAACCAAATGATCGTGAATATATCGTTAAGTCGGAATTGTATGATAATATATGTTATTATTCCATAAACTTGACAACTTGACATAGTCTTGCTATAATAGGAAACTTTAATTATCCGAAACTCGCATGTTTGTCTATTTATAGAAAGTAAACATTGAAATGTTCTATATGTGCCATAACATGCCTAAATTCATATGTGAATATCAACTTTGCGTAGTTGCCATGCTTAGGTCTCAAAAGCTTGACTTTCCAATTTAGAAAACTTTGATGCATCAAAAGTTGTGTTTCAAGTTCTAAATTCCAATCAAATGTGCCAATGTGTTTATTAGACGATAATAGACTATTTCAAAGTAGGTTTGAATTCTATGTTAGGATTTGAATGCTTAAGTCCAACGTGTCACCAACGGGTCGTCGAGTCAAAACAATCTTTGAAACGTCAAAGTCATTTTGCAAAACTCTTTTGAATTCATAGAGTTCATAGTCAAACATTTAAAAATATTTAGACCTTAAAGTCCTAAATGTTTCCTAGGGCACGAGTAGGTCATCTCATTTTGCGAGGATTTTCTAAGAGTTTTCAAGTCGTTTATTAGGTGAGTTCTCACAGCCCCGTTTTACTCATTTCCTTTTTGGGGTGAGATACATACTCAAGTATACATTTTTCAAAATGTTACATTTTCCACACTTACACAGTTACATTCATTATATAAGTTTTGTACATGGTATGTACAAAGTCCTCTGGGAATCAACCTTTAATTTTGTCTGTAAGCGAGGTGATCATGAACAGTACTGTTGGGTTTAACAACCCATGCCCTGGTTAGTAGCGCTAACCTCGACTGGAGGTCGAACGGGTACATTATTGACCTATTCCATTCATGTGCAAGACACAAAGAGGCAAACCACATCCTTTTCCTTGACAGTGGCTACAGTTAAGCTTTAGTTGATGGACTTATAATAATTTTTGGTTTTGTCTGATCAACAATGATTGTGTAGAGTACAAATGTTTTTCCATACATTTCATAAACATGATTTCCATTACAATTGTCTGTGAACTCACCAACTTTATGTTGACCCATTTTAGTATGTTTATCTCAAGTCTTTGAATGCTAGGATATGTGGCTAGGATGCATCCACCGGAATCACACACTATTCATGCATAGCATCCTATTTTGATAAACATTATTTTATCATCTCTGTTGTCAAATGTTGTAAACATTTAAACATTGCTTCCGCACTTTTACTTTGGACCATGTTAAACTTTATTTTGGACTCTTTCGAGTCATGTATAAAACATGTATTTTGAAAACCATTTAGTGGTCGTTCAAAGTAATTCAATGGTAAAGATCCTCTCGGGTCACGCCCCGCGGGTATAGCCTGGAGTGGAATTTGAGGGTGTAACATTACACCTATAAAATATATACATAAAGATTTAAAAAATTTATGTATTAACAATTTTCATCCCATGTGTATTACACGGATTCTAAGCTAGTGGTTTAATAAAGAGCAGAGTGAGAAGTATTTATGTACATGTATAAAAATTGAAGGGGAAAATGTGATTTTTGGTTTTTAAGCTGCCTAAAGTTTTTGAATTTTGAACATGATATAAGTTGCTTAGATTACTAATCTCTACTACTCTATCTATACTATATATTATATACATATTAGAAGGGTAAAATTGTCTTTTACACAAAAAGTCTTAATTTTAAGACTTGTATAAGTCTTAAAGCAAGAGATACAACTCTTTAAAGCATGGTGAAAGGGAGGGGCGGGCGGGTTTGAATGTAGGGTAAAAAAATTTAAGTTGTGGGAACTTGCCGGTAAAAAATTTGATGGAAATCAATGTCTATAAATCTAAGCCGTGGGAACTTGCTGGTAAAAAAAATTGATTTTTTTATCGGGGTTTCGTTAATTTGTTGTTGGATTACATTTCTATATTTGTTTCGTTAAGTTATTAGAACATGTGTTTGTAGTCAGTTTTAGTAAAATTTATCAATATTTATGCTATTTTTTACTAGTTTACTTCAAACTATATCATATCTACAATTACAACTTTCATAGATTTTAATTTGACAAATCGGTCTGTTCTATCTACAGTGGTATTGAAGATAAGCAGCCTAACTATGCGATTAGAAAGTGTGCCAGAGTTCAACTGATCAAGAATGGAAAGAAGATTGCTTCTTGTGTTCCTAATGATGGATGCTTGAACTACACCGAAGAAAATGTGAGTTCTTAATTCATCATTGACATAACATTTTTATTTGTTAGATATTTTTAGATAGTTTTTGTTAATTGTGACCGGATGAAGTTTTGATTGCTAGATTTGGTCGTAAGGGTCACACAGGAATTCATCTAATTTTTAGCCAGACTTAAGGCTTCTAAATGTGACTAACTTTTACAAAAGAATTCATCTAATTTTCTAGATTAATGTGTTCAAATTTATTAAGCACTCATAAAAGTAACTATCATATGTGAAGTTCTTACTAAATAGAATGTGGAGGCACTTGATAGTTAGTCATTTGTATGCTTACCCTTGATATATGATGATATTAGGAGGCCCTTGTGTTGGAAAAAGGTACACAAATGTATAGTCACATGGATAGCTAAGACTTTTGGATTTGCTCAGAAAAGAAATCTCTTCCAACTATGAGCATGGGTATCGATTCCAAACTTTTAATGCATGAAAAACTAGAGGTGGAAAAAATGGGCGGATTGAGAAGGATCAAAAATGGGTTCAGTAAGACAGTATTTTTTAATTATAAAAAAACGGGGTCTACCAGCCAACATTGTTTTACATTATTTTTAATTTGTTAATTTTTAATGTATTTGACACACTTAAAGAAAACTATAAAGTAAGATAGTAATATAGTACTTTTTAGTTCAAAAGATTTAGGATGTTGTAAGCATTTGAATACACCTTAGATGGCTTTGACCTGTTTAGCTTATTCATCCCATTTCATTTTTAACTACTTTTAATATTTTATCCATTTGACCCATTATTAAGAATTATAACCCAAGCTTTTTTTTTTATCTATATCTATACTACTATATAATAGATACTAGGTTAAAACTATTACATGAGTTGGATAAATACAACTTGTTATAAAACATTAGTTTCTATTAAGATTTGTAAATTTTAAAAATGTTATATGGTTATTTTTTAAAAATGTTTTATAAAAAGAATGAAGAAATGTTCAAATTATAAAAATGTTTCATGAACAAAACTATTTTTTTAAAATAAAAAAACGTTTTATAAAAGTAACTATAGAAATCATTATTATTTAATATGAGATAGAGACCGGAAACAAAATTTATAAAAAAATTAAAAAATTTGTATAATTAATAGGAGAGAGAAGAGAAACAAAAATTATAAAGAAATTTATATAATTAACAGGAGAGAGAGGCGGAAAAAAATGTTAAAGATGCACGTGTGAGTGACAAGTGTCCTAATAAAACTTTCATCTATATTACAACTAGGTTAGTACTCTTGTACTACACGGTTATTAAAAAGATATCAATCTAAAACAAATTCATAAATAAAATAAAAGTTTTGACCCATTCATTAAAAATGGTAATTTTGACCCGTTTACTAAAAAATATATATTTGACCCATTTACTAACGGTAGCAATTTTTACCCGTTTACTAACATTATAATTTTGACTCCTTTACTAAAACAACAATTGTTATCCGTTTACCGATGTGGAGGGAATATGTAGTATAATCTTGAGGGAAATTGATTTGTAACCGCCCAAAATAATAAAACCGTTGAATTAAAATGGCAAAGATTCAACCATCTTTTAATCCGACGGTCATGTTCAAACTAAATACGGTTACTCTTCTTCGGCATCAATAATAATATATATATATATATATATATATATATATATATATAGAGGGGAAGGATCAAGAGAAAATCACAAAGTTAGGCGAAAACCAAGAAAACCACTAAAACAATGTGTAATACTATGGGTTACGTATACGTAACCGCAATTTTTTTGTTTTCTGTTTACGTATACGTAACACTATGGGTTACATACACGTAAGCCAATATTTAAATGATTTTTTGGTAAAAGTGTATAATATTACATTGATAATCTTATAAATAAATAAAAATAAAAAATAAAAAAAAGATATATTATTATATGATTGGTTAAAATTGATTTTTTAGTGGTTTTTTCGGTTTTCGCCTAACTATGTGGTTTTCTCTAGAACCCTCCCATATATATATATATATATATATATATATATATATATATATATATATATATATATATATATATATATATATATATATATATATATAATTGACCCGTTACTCTACATTACCGGCCTAGCCATCACAGTGACAATGAAAGTTGTGTAGAAAAATAGAACCATCAAAACATGAGAGAAACGTGAACAAATATCGTTTTTGCCTAAGAAACAACTTCACTCTCGTGGACTTTCTAATCTTGTAATCCGCATTGGATTCTAATTGCTGAAATGGGTTACGGAGAGATGATAGATGACCTACATCTTACTAAGTCATTTAGACCTTCTAGTCATGTTAACAACATGCAATCATAACTCTCGAAAGATTAAAGTTTCCTTATTTAGAAACCGGGCTCTAGAACTCATACAAATGCATTTTAATCCATTATTTTGTCAATCATACTTTCATAATGTTCACTATACTAGTTTCATGTTTTACATGTATTCAATCATCAAGTTTCTCATGCATTTCTAGAAATAAAGTTTCTAAAAATAGAAAACGAGTCTAAAACATCATGAGCATGTGAGTTTACAAAAAAAAAATCATACAATCTCTATATCTAGTGTTTATGCATCATTTCCACCAAATAAACCACATCATAACTTCCTTGAACAAAAATCCATATTTTAAAGTTTCCATAAATAGAACCGAGCATGAAATCTCATATGACTAAATGTTTTAGACAACAAATCTACACACATTATCCATTCTTTATGCATATCTAACCATTTTCCATCATCAAATCACCCTAAACATGGCATCTAGCATGAAACCCAATATTAAAGTTTCCTAAAATAACAAAACCGAGCATGCATCTATCATCCAACACTTTTGACAACAAAGTTTACACATATTATCCATCTACAACTATCATCACAACATAATCCATCATCAAATCAACAAGATCTCATCATTTAACACATGCACATATAATAAAGTTTCCTTATATGGAAATCCAGCCTATGAATAAAATTCGGGTCCAAGGTCACCAACAATACCATTTGAGTTGTAAAACACATTTCCTTTAAGAATCCATGGTTAAAATGAGTTTTCTTTGGATGTATGTTCATATGAACATGAAGATGAAGAATGGAAAAAAGATGGGTTTTGTTGCTTACCAAACTCGAAAATGGATGGATTGATGGTTGAATCTTCTTGCAAAAAGCTTGATAATCACTCTTGAATGCTTGGATTTGATGGAAACAAGATCAAAATAACAAAAATGGTGGAAATGAGGTGGTGGTGGGTTTCGGCTAAAAAAGAGACGGGAGAAGGAGAGAGAGAGAGAGAGAGAAAGAGAGGTGGAGTGTGGAGGTGGAAATGGTGGGGATTGAGGGGTATTTATAGTGGATTTTGACCATGGGTGGTGAGAAACGAATAGTCACCGATTTTTTGTTAGAAATCCCGAATAGGTATGAACGAAATTATTTAAAAACATGATGACTCATGTTGGTAATTTTAACATATAAAATTTTCAGATTTTTATTTGGAAATGTCGGTACATACTGCAGAATGGCCGGACAGCGTTAAAACATAACGTTTCTCAGAAAATTCCCGAAAAATTCACAGTCTTAGAATAACATATCACCGTATTACATGTAATTTGTGCACACCAAATATATGTCTAAGTGTACGCCTAGATATAATTATCTAGCTAGTGCACACCGCTTGTCCACCGGAATGTGCTGAAAACAAAAGTATTTCTATAAATCACAAAAAAATTCATGTAGACATTATAAATTAAATCACAGTGTCAATATAATTTACACACAAATTATATGTCTAGGTATTTATTTGAAATTATCACCAACGGTCATGCTACAGGACGCCTGTTTGACTGGGTAATCTTCTGGATTACCGACACGTGTAAACAGACTGACTTGTTAAGTGTGAAATGGACTTAATTACTATAAAATTAAGTGGGATGCATTACATATACTATGACCTAAGTCTTAGTCGGGTATGGATATTGACATGAATTTTTGCCCGGTGTCACATGTAAAAATGTATTACATATACTAAGGATAGAAAACGAAATTCAAAATATGTAAATATATATAATTGAGTTTCGAAAACACGTTAATTACTATAATACTATTTAACGTAATTTTACTTTCATTTACTATTTGATTAAAAATAAAAGTTACATAATTAGATTTTAAAGTTTCATATAACATGAGATAATTTAAAATAAATGTATTTTATTAGTATAATTTATATTTTCAATAAAAGTATATTACTATTATTAAAAGATATAGATGTATTTAATAAGAGAAAAACGTGAAAAATGATGAGAATGAATATGGAGGCGACACGTGACATGAAAAAACCTTTATTTATTATATAGTATAGATATAGATTTAAATGAGAACTTGTTATCGGAAACCAATTTAGTCCGTATTTTAGTGCAATTGCTTAGAAATCAACTAAATATGGGGATGATTATGCATATAAAATATGTATAAATGATGGAACGCTAGCGAGTAAAGCTTTTAGTAGCATGAAGGCTCTTATATTCTTCAGCCATCGCCTTCATTAGATTCGTGTCTAATTGACCGCTACGCCGATTTGTGAACTCGTTGTTGTAGATCCCGTTGAACTGGGTGATCTTCATGTTCATATCCTTCCATTTTGAGTTAACTTGATGACAATATGGTTGGTGCTCCCCATTTGTGATCGAAAACGTTCAAGGACCTTTTTACCAAAATGAATTTGACCAGGTCTTCTTCAGTTGACCCAAGCCTTGGCCAATGCCTCTTCTTCCTTCTCGGTTCACAATTTTTCCTTCATCCTAGTAGAAGTATTCTTTGGGGGGCAGGAGGCATTTGTTCGTAGGATTCCTCGTCGTCTTATGTGTCAAGTATGTTTTGTCATTTGACTAGTCACATTGTTAGATTCGGGGTTTACGGTAGGATAGATTTTTGGTAATACAATAGATCCAAGTTAGGTTGATGTTGCAGGAGACGAAACTCGTTATGCGATTGTTGTGTCAAGAAATTATGAACCTTGAGAAAGATGATGGAGTTGGGATTGATTTTGTGAAAAGTGATAGGATTGTGGAAATAGTTGTGGGTTGACTTGGGTTTGATCTTTGTGAGCGTTTCGGCTTGAATCGGTTTTTTTAGCATTACGAAGGGTTGAATCCGTTGAAGAGTTTTGAGAAATAAGAATTTTTTAGAGAGAATGATTTAAGATTGGGGTGAAGAAAACCGAGAAGGTTACAAAAACAAGCCAATGCAATTCAAACGCGTTCATCGGTACGTCTAAAAGTGTGACACGAGTGGTAAAACTCAATGCAACTATTGGGCCCTCTTTAATCTTTATAATGGTTGTGCCCTCTTTAATCTTTATAATGGTTGGACCATCTTTAATCTTTATAAAGAAATTAGAAATCATCGCGAATAATCAGTTAGCTATTACGGTATGTCATGTAAATACTATATTTTTCTATGTTTATTGCTATAACGTTAATCGTCGTTTAAAAAATATAGTTTATATATTTTGTTCGTATGAGCCTTTTTTTCTGCTCGACCGTGGCAATTAAATACTCAGGACCGGGCCTAAACACAAGGAACACTAATTCCAAGCGGGTGACTACTAAGGAAGTTGATGATAAACGTTCACATAGAGAGTGTTTTTGGTGCACGAAGATGTTTACTCAGGGGCCTAAATGCAAAAATAAACAATTTTTTTACCGTTGAAGTAAATCATGATGAAGACGACACATAAGATAGCAAAAAAAACACTATTACCAGAAGCAATATGATACGAACCTAATGTTGGAAGCGGGAACAGTTTCAGCTATTCCAAGAAATCAGGAAGATATCATAACTGTTACCACCTAAAGTTTAGCTTAAATAATCGTTTCCTGCATTTTTAATTCTTGTCTAGTTATTTGTTTATCTGAATTTATCTTGTAATCGGAGAATTGCCCTTCTCAAATCGGGCCGACTTAATTGTCAATCCTATCAACTTACAACTTCCGATTTCCGGTATCTAACATTCAATACAACAACAAAATATCATTGCATGCTATTATGGGTGTTCCGTCTTATTCGACGATGAGAGTGATTGGAACAATTGGCACCACAAGCAGTTACAGATCTTGATAGACTCAGGTTTGACACATAATTTCATAACGAAAATCTTGCTGTTAAATTACTATGTATGGTATGCGAGTTACAACTGCTAATGGTAATAAACTCGATTGTGTAAAAATCTGAAGATTTTTTGACGCGTTTTTGTGTCACTATATAATAAATAAAGGTTTTTTAGTGTCACGTGTCGCCTCCATATTTATCCTCACCATTTGTTTCCCGCCTCTCTCTCTTATTTAATACACTTCCTTTTAATAATAATATATATTTAAAGAAAACAATAATTATACTAATAAAACACATTTATTTTAAATTATCTGCTATTATAAGAAACTTTAAAATTTAATTATGTAACTTTTATTTCAATCAAATAATAAATAAAAGTCAAATTATATTAAATAGTAGTTAACGTATTTTCGAAACCCAATTATATATTAATTTTTACATATTTTGAGTTTTTTTCTATCCTTAGTATATGTAATATATTTTTACACATGTAAAATATATACATAAAAATTCAAAAAATTTATATATTGATATTTTTCACCCCGTGTGTAAACACGGGATCTAAACTACTTATAATAATAAAACACATTTATTACAATCAGAAATATACCATCTCGATTGGTATGTCTAATTATGACTCAAATAAAAATGACACAAGACATGAAATTATCCACAAACAAACTATGTAGTCACCATCATAATCTCCATCACCTACCTTCTTCGATCATATCCTGAAGCATCGATTTAGAAGCATTATCAGGTGTGCTTAGTGAAAGAGTGGAGTGACTTGTACTTGGCATATAATTTGTACTTGAACTCGGAATATCACTTTTAAAAGTTGTATCATCTTTAAAATTAAAACCACTCAAATATCCTGGTCGAGCAATAACACCACTTGCTTCTATGTCTCCTGAAAGCATCGCCACCACTCGTGACATTGGTGGTCTTTGTATCGGTGAGGTTTGGGTACATAAAAGCGCGATTCTTGTCACTCTTTTTACTTCATTCTCATCAAATTCATACAACTCTTTGTCCACCAACTCAACTTCATTATCAGCTTCATGTAGGTTCCATGCCTGAAATCATACCAAAGGAACCAGATAAAAAAGGTTATATATTAACAATAATATATATTTATTAAAATTACAAAATTTATAAGGAACAATTAAGAAAATGAAAGATCTACCCATTCAAGAAGATATATTTTGTCATCTTCCAAAGTTGTATCAGAATTGGGCCTTCCACTAATCATCTCTAGAGCTACAACTCCAAAGCCAAACACATCAGCTTTTTCTGTAAGATGTCCACGCATTGCGTACTCTGGTGCCAAATACCCACTACAAAATATATATTATAACAAGTTTAAGAAAGTCAACTCACATTCACACACACAAATACATTATATACAATCTTACATTGTGCCTGCAACACGAGTACTCATGTGTGTTTTCTTATCATCATAAAGTTTGGTCAAACCAAAATCTGAGATCTTAGGGTTGAGTTCAGAATCAAGTAAAACATTACTAGCTTTAACATCTCGGTGTATAACCCGTATTCGAGAATCCTCATGCAGATATGCAAGACCACGTGCTATACCTAGGCATATATCATACCGGGTGGCCCAATTAAGAGATATTGTGTTGTCTCCTACATCATAGACGCCAAAGTAACATTATAGTTTTAATATTCTACAATTCATGTCTGCTAACATTATAGTAATGTGAGATCTCTTACCGAATAATGCTTGATCAAGACCATAGTTACCTAATACGCGGTTTGCTCCGGTACGGGTACGTGGTTCGGGTACGCAATTCGCTAGAGTAAACGTATTCGGTACGAAGGGGGGTAGGTTCATTTCGGTACGAACCGGTACGGTGTACCATGTAGTTCGGTTCAATGTACCCGAATGAAATAAAAATAGAACTTCAAATACCATTTAATACTAACTTCAAATACCATTTAATACTAATATGAAAAGGTCATTTTTATTGGGCTTAATAATAATGTGAAAAGAGAGTGGGCTGGGCCAATCTCTCTTAATCTAGAGAAACCCTAAACCTAAAAGAAACCTAAAAGATGCCTGGAAAGAGAAAAGGTCAGCCACCCCATTCCTTCGATCTCTTGCTTGCAGTCGATCTAGAGAAATGGTCAGAGCAGCAATGGTGAAGCCTCTAATCCCATCGCTTAACAGAGGGATGGTGCTGAAGATCGTTCCTCCGTCCAAAACCAGGTAACCCTCTAGCGAATTCGATGACCAAAAATCGCGAATTCCACAGCGATTGGAACGATCGGAACGATCGGAAATAGGGTTTGGTACAACGAATTCGAGGTAACTGGATCGCGAACCTGATCGATTGGGTACGCCGTACCATAGCGAATTGGAACGAAACGAATTGCGATTTGGTACATCGCGATCCAATACGGGGATCGCGTGTCTATGAACGAATTCGGTAACTATGATCAAGACTCTTATTCTCAAGATACTCATAAACAAGAAGTCGTTTGTCTCCTTCAATGCAACATCCATATAATTTAACAAGGTTGCGGTGTTGGACAGCGGATATTGTTGCAATTTCAGCAATAAACTGAGCCTTGCCCTGGTGGGAGGCTACAGAGAGTTGTTTAACTGCTATTACCCTCCCATCCTCAAGCGTTCCCTATTTACCATCAAAAGAATATTAAGAATTATCATGTTTAAGAAGCAAAGATGGATTGTTGATGAAAAGTATAAATTACCTTGTAAACGGGTCCAAAACCTCCCTCGCCAAGCTTATTTGCAAGATTAAAATCATCAGTTGCATCTCTAAGGTCTCCATAACTAAAGGTATATGGTTTGGCGTCAATTCCCAAAAACTCTGTAGATCAGCAAAAGCATGTAAGTAGTGTTGGTTCAGGCCCTTTCAAAAACACACAAGAATAAGACTTGCAAACTGTTTTTTGTAAACAATATATGATTACAATCATTATATTATTTCAACAATTATCTAATTTTAAAATAGAATGATTTATGTAAGCTTTTTATGCATTATAATACACGTTGGGTGATTTTCCACCCATTTGACATGTTCCACTATTGTACCACCTCCTGTCCTTGAAGCTGTTGTTCGAGATTACAATCAGGGCTTATCTGTTTTTGTTCCTGTCCTAGAAGCCGATGTTCACTCGTCATGACTAACATGTTCGTGTCCCGAAAGCCGATGTTCACCGATTAGGGCTTACCTGTTCATGTCCTAGAAGTCGTCGTTCACCTATCGGGGCTTACCTGTTCCTATTCTGGTTCTTACAAGAAATTTGTTTCCTGCTGTTGATCCTGTTTCCTATTGTTCCTCATGCTGTTGTTCCTGTTTCATGTTATCCTGTTGTTCCTAATGTCCTGCTCATGTTATGTCTTGTTTTTTTTTGTTATGTTTTTAAGTTCTATTTGTAACAAGTTGGGCATGATTAGCATCTATGCTTCAACTTAAGGATAGTCTAGAGTTTAGTTATGTTTAGCCCACAAGCCTAAGTTACTCTAGGGTTGCTAATGTAGTGAGGGTTACCCCTTCATTCTGATACACAACTTTCACATATAATATTATTCTAGTCACTTTTACCGAAAACAGTTTTCATCTATACTAAAAGTAAAGATCCAAAAAAACTACCTTGATCATAATTATCAGATGTATCCTGCTTTTTCCTCTGACGAAAAATATATAGTACTAACAATGACAGAAAGCTAACAACTGCAATAGGAACCAAAATCTCAACAATTAAACCGGTCCTGTTCTTCCTTTTTGTGGAGGGTGGGGTGTTGTTCACACTGGGGCGGAAATCTGAACAAAAATAAGTAAAGGTTAATAGTTGTCAAGTATCAAGAGCCGGAAGTTAAACAACCTATTTTAAAAAGGGAGTTTAGTACTTGGGGTGGCACTGATTGCTGAGATTAGAGGTCCAAAAGCCCCTTGATAAGGTACACAGCAAGTCCCTTTTCCAGACCAAAATAAATGCACCTCAAGATAGTTATCAGAAACCTGAACCGTTGTTTGCCTTGAAACGGGACTAAAGGAGGCCCCTCCTGCTTCCCTTTTTATATCGAAATCTTGAAACACCCGATTGCCCTGAAAGAAACAAGATGTGAGAAAGTAATTATAGAAATTAGGCACAACAATATCACTATACTAGAGGTAGAAAGAGGAGTGAGGCAGGCGGGTTGCGTAACGAGTTGAAACAGGTCACTCATGGTATGGGTTAAAACAGGTTGGGCGGGGTTGACCCACATACATTTTTTTTAAAATAACTTATGCTTTAATAATTTGAATTATTTTCACCCATTTTATCCATTCCCTTTATAGCTAATAGTTTTAAACACGTGAGTTACATGGGGTGAAACGTTATAATTATATTGATGCACCACTTTTTAACAATATTTGATGTTGTATTGGTAATTTTTTTCTTCTTGTTAAAAGTTAAGATTATATTAATGAGAGTAATCAAAACATCAAACTAAACACATGAAAATACATTTCATAAGTGGTGTTCTTTTTACAATACATGGAACGAAGAACAACACCAATGATAATCGATTTTATTCATAAGTAGGGATTGAAGGATGAGAATAGAGAAAGAGAGGCGGATGAGGAAGAAAAGAAAATTAGGGTTTACTCTAATTTGGGAAGTCGGGTACGGATTAAACAAAGGGGGTCAAAAAGATCCGCGCTATAAAGAATCTGGGTATAGTAGTATTGGGCAGGAAAAAAGACTTTAGGATGGATGTGGGACTTGTTGCCTAGATATTGAAGAACACCAACAATTGAAAGTAAAAAACATAATCTTGATTGCAATAACGATTCAATAACTTGAATGTGAAATGTGATTGTGATTAAAACACTTTGACCTTCGCAACCAATTTATAGTTTTCCTAGTAACCGCCATTTGTATCCGCCTTGTTGAAGAGTTGTGAGAACTCCTATGACATCCTTTCCCTTTCCACGATTTCATGCCAAGTGTCCTCGGTGGTTACTAACTTTAGGTTCTAACATTCTAACCCCTATACTTTACATACAAGTAAATATAAACTAAAACATAGTTTACTTATTAACACTATGACCCCTAGACTTTATCTATAAGTAACAAACAGGATTAACTCCACATTCACCCCTTAATCTCGATCGTTGCTTTGTCGTAGATCTTGAACTCCAAGCATT
This sequence comes from Smallanthus sonchifolius, assembly GCA_023525975.1. Classification (NCBI taxonomy): domain Eukaryota; kingdom Viridiplantae; phylum Streptophyta; class Magnoliopsida; order Asterales; family Asteraceae; genus Smallanthus; species Smallanthus sonchifolius. Next base: position 9,671,220 of record CM042046.1, on the reverse strand, counting down.
TGTCTCATGGTGATGAGCTTGATCCTTGCGAGAGATTAGTTAGTATATCCGCCCTTTGTAATTCACCACTGATATGCTCCACACTGATGTGTTCGTTCTCCACACATTCCCTGATGAAATGATAGTGTGTATCTATGTGCTTACTCTTTCCATGAAAGACTGGATTCTTTATAAGTACTATTGCAGATATGTTGTCCACCTTTAGGGTTATCTTTTCTTCTTTCCGGCCCGTGATTTCACGGAGTAACCTTTCCGATTCACACGATGATAATGCTATTGTTTGTTGCTTCTAAGTGCTCCAAGTTATAGGTGATTCTCCAAAGTAGAATACCAGTAGTTCCTTTTCCTTGATCTGTGTTGACACCATAACTATTGTCGCTATAACCTGTTATCTTGCAACCTCCTTGTTTCTTGTAGATGATTCCATGCTCCTTTGTGCCTTTGATGTAGCGTAGTACTTGCTTTATGGCCTTCAAGTGATGCTCCATCGGTTCTTGTAGGAATCTACTGATTAATCCAACTGAGAAACATAGATCTGGTCTTGTGTATAATAGATACCTAAGACATCCAATTAGGCTTCTGTAATGTGTTGCGTCTACCATATTTTCTTCTTCAGTCTTGGTAAGTTTTGTTCCCGGATCCATGGGAATACTTGTTTCATTGACGTTAACCATATCACCTTCTTTCAAGATTTTGTTGATAAATCCTATTTGCTTGATAGAAATCTCACCCCCTGATTGGTTAACTTCAATCCAGAGGTAATAAGCTAGCAATCACTCATGTCAAACTTATCTTCCATTTGTGATTTGAATATGCTAATTTTCTTCCTTGGAGTGCCTATAACTATTAAGTCATCCACATAGACTCCAATTATCAGCATAGGTGATTGCTCTTCTTGGTGTAGACTGCTTGTTCGAGATCACATTTCTTGAAATCTAGAGATTTCAAAGTTTGATCTAACTTTACATTCCAAGCACGCAGTGCTTGCCTTTAGTTTGATGTTGTATAACCATTTCTTTGATCTTTCCACCTTCATTAACAAATTTTTGCTTTAATCATGAAGTAGTAATAACTTTCCCTCCATACTACTTTGCAACCAATCTCCATTAGTTGCCAAGGCTTAGAATATTGCTTTTAAGGGTTGGAATGTAGTACATGAGATATCATTCTCTGTTCATGATTTTTGCATTCCAGTAATATTGAGCATCTGCCTTTGATCTCCACATATGACCCATCTCCAAAACGTACGTGCCCATCTATTATTTCATCAAATTCGTTAAAGTGGCTCTGTATACCAGTCATATGATTACTAGCACCATTATCCAAGTACCATAATCTTTCGCCTATTGTAGTGTACTTACCCGATTGTATATGTCCTTCATTTAACATGATCTCCTCATGTTCACTTGTAGTGATGGCCATTAATAATGATGGTTCCTCATCTTCTACCATCAGGTTTGACTGCTCTTTTGCACCTGCGTTTAGAGGACAGTCCTTCTTTAAGTGACCCTGTTTCTAACATCTATAGCATTGTACCTTGCTTGTGTCTCTTGTAAACTTTCTCCACTTGTTACTTCTAGGTCTAAAAGACGAGCCTTCTTCTTTTGATCCTTGTTTTCCTTTGTTATCCTGCCAGTTTCCACGTGAAGGATTAAACCTTCCACGTCCACGGTTTCTGAACCGTCTTCCTCTGTTTGAGTTGTTGTCATGTTGAGAGAACAACTTGTCTTGACTTTCTCCGGGATTTCCTCTCCTAATATTTATTCTTTCTTCATATGATTTTAACTTCCCAATGATTTCATCTTCAGAGTTTTGTTCAACAAGCACAATTGCACTGTACCTTAGATCAGAGTTTTGTTCTATGGATGCAACGAGTTGGAGGAACCGGTCTGGTAGAGAATTCAACAGTTTCTGAACCAATGTCAGTTGATCTACAGTCTTTCCCAATTCACTTGCCTTCATGACAAAACTGTTTATTTTGCTGTGAAGATATCTACCGTTTCATCTTCATTCATTTGCAGCATTTCAAATTCCAACATAAGCAATTGCAATTGTGCTTGGTGTACTTTATATGCTCCAACGTGTCTTTTCTTTAACGCATCCCATACTTCCTTGGCAGTTTTGTAACTTGCAAGATCATATCTTCTGTCAACGCTTGAAACAAGAAAGCTATCGTTGACTTATCCTTTTTCACATCCGGTTGCGTGTCCGAAGTAGGTTCTATCATATCTCATAATCCATTCGCTTCAAGAATAGTCGTGATTTGAATTGCCCACACTATATAGTTTGTTGATTTCAGAATGAGACTGATAGTGGGATACAGACCCCGCTGGTTTGTGTGAAACCATTGCATTATTCTTATTTCCTGACGCATCATCCGTCATCTCTTCCTTTCGTATGATTTTCACTTAGACTAACTAGGCTTTACCCGTATAGAATATTCAATCCTATATACCAAAGTCAATGCTTGAACTCCTAAACCATAAGTTTACAAACGTGGAATTCCTGACGATTTTCCTAGTTCTTGATTCCCTCTTTCAGACCTGTGTAACTTGGTTTATCCACAACCAAACACCCTTCTTAATTGAATTTCCTAATTCCTCTTTCAGCCCTGTGTAACTTGGTTTATCCACAACCAAACACCCTACTTACTTGAATTTGTAATTGTCAAATAAACGAAAGTAACTTAACCTTTTGATGTCGTGCTAAAAAATGTCCAAGGGATCGAACAGCCGTAGTCCTTGATTTAAGCGAGTCTAAGACAACCCTATGTGGTAGAAACGTGATCGTGGAGTGATATGTCTTAATGTATTTTTTTTTATCAGACACGGAACACGATCTTCTGATTATGATTCCAACGATCTCCCTTTACGAGTTCCTTAAATGATTTGCAATGTTGTGAGGCTCTGATGCCAATTGTTGCCCAGATATTGAAGAATACCAACAATTAAAAGTAAAAACACAATCCACAATCGTGATTGCAATAACGATTCCATAACTTGAATGTGAAATGTGATTGTGATTACAACACTTTGACCTCTGCAACCTATTTATAGTTTTCTTAGTAACCGCCATTTGTAACCACTTGTAACCGCCTTGTTGAAGAGTTGTGAGAACTCCTATGGCATCCTTTCCCTTTCCACGATTTCATGCCAAGTGTCCTTGGTGGTTACTAAATTTAGGTTCTAACATTCTAACCCTGTACTTTACATACAAGTAAATATAAACTAAAACATAGTTTACTTATTAACACTACGACCCCTAGACTTTATCTATAAGTAACAAACGGGATTAAGTCCACAGGACTAACACGCGTCCCATTGATTTATTCTTTTATTAGAATAGTATGATTTTTCGATCTGGCCTATTTGGACCGTCTGAGATTAATCAACCATTTCATAACAAATAGATCATTAAAATGTCATATCAACTTAGGGAAAGGTCATATATGATTTTCAATAATAGCAAATTTCATGTGTTCCGAATAAGGGGTACTACTTGACTTTTGATTTCAATTTAACCAACCGCTGGTTTAGGACTTTAGGAAGAAAAAGAAGTTGTTGATGAAGAAATGTACAAATTAAATTCAATACCATCAAGTAAATGTCAAAGACACGCCTTCCGGTACTTCTCCAAGTGGGTCCATCTTCTATCTGTAGTTCTGCAAACTGGAGGGTCACTGTGTAGTTACCATTTTCCAGTCCTAAACCATAATATCTTAATGATCCAGCAGAGATTCGTGCTGTCTGGAACAGTTCTGAATCTAAAGTGTTTGTGAATTGGCGTGAAGAGGAAACTGCAAATATTGGGTTCTCGCTTTGACCAACATTGCTGACACCCCACCTTCTTTCAGAAGTCACATAATATGATGCTGCTCTAAGTGTTCCATTGTCTTGCTCATGAAGTAACTGGTTAGATGATGTGATTGGAGGACCACCACAATTGATTCCAAAGTCACTATCTATAAAAACCAATATTTACCTGTGTGAGTTGGCATTAAAAAAAGAAATTAGAAACTCCATGTTCTTGCTTACATGATGGGGACCCACGACCACAAGGGAAATTCCTTTGGAGACAAATCAAACCTGAAGGCAAACCACTGTTTCCTATATCTCGTAAAGTGAAGTTGTTCACAACTAAGTTGCTGCAAATTGCATACATTAGAAACCTGACAATAGTTCCAAAACCTATGCTAAAAACTAATTTCAAAGTCAGTCACCATTTACTGTTTCTTAAATAAAAGGCACAAATCAAAATTTAGAAGTAATAATGTGATATTCAACATCATGCACTTACAGTTGTAAGTTTGTCTCATTGACCCAAGATGGAAGTGTTCCAGATAGTTTATTGTATGACACATCACTGCATGAAGAAAATTGTAAATAATTTACAAATATATATATATATATATATATAGGGTTGAGTTCATGAGAGAACTCACTTTAATGAGAGGACTAGAGAACCACTAAGAAAAGAAGGGGTGGATTTTTAAAGATGAAGGGTAAAATTGGAACTTAAAATATATAAATCTTTAAACATTTCTATATTTTGCATACATTATTATTTTTTTAAAAAAATTGCACCATTAAATCAAGAATTTCTTTATCTTTCATTTAAGTATAAATAACGTTATAAAAAATAAGAATTAACTTGTCGTTTTTTTTTTCTTATTATTTTCAATATTGCATGTGTAGTATCACCCCAAAAACCTAACCCCCACCCCACCCCCACCCCACCCAAAAACCTAAACCCCCCACACCCACCCCTCCTTCCAAAAACCTAACCTAAAAGCTAAACTAAACCCAAAAGCTAAACCCTAAAGCTAAACCGACTATTTTTTCGAGTTTTTTTTATTTTTATTTTTTTGAACGAGGACGACGTGGGAAACAAGGTCTCCAAACCACTTTTTTAGTTTTTGATTTATATTTTGAGTTACGATTTTTTATTATTTTTTTTACTTTTAAAGAGGAGTTCTCTAGTTCTCTCCCTAAATGTTAGTTTTCTTATGAACTTCCCCTCTATATATATATATATATATATATATATATATATATATAGGGGAGGATCAAATAAGAAGTAGGTTTTCGCTAAGAAATCTAAGAAATGACCAAAACGCATAGAAACGATATAAAACGAACTCCGATTGAGCTTATTTCAGCGGCGTTGGAACCGTCTCGTCGAACTCTACCATCTTAGCTTTTAGGGTTTAGCTTTTAAGGTTTAGATTTTACGTTTGAATCTTAGGGTTTTAGCCTTATGGTTTAGCCTTAGGGTTTAGATTTTATGGTTTAGATTCTTTTGGGGGGTGGGTGGGGTGGGGTGGGGGGGGGGTTTAGGTTTTTGGGGGGTTGTGGTTTTAGGCTTTTTGGGGTGGGGTTGGAGGGGGGTTTAGGTTTTTGGGGGTGCGGGTGGAGGGGGGTTTAGGTTTTTGGGTTCGGATTAGAGTTCGATGGGACGGTTCCAACGCCGCTGGAATGAGCTCAATCGGAGTTCGTTTGACCCACTTCTTAGCGTTTCTTAGCGAAAAACCACTTCTTAGTGGAACTTTCCCCTATATATATATATATATATATATATATATATATATATATATATATATATATATATATATATATATATATAGGGGAGGGATCAAGAGAAAACCACAAAGTTAGGCGAAAACCAAGAAAACCACATCATTTTAGGCAATTTTTTTTTACGTATACGTATCCAAAAACAATTTTTTTGATTTACGTATACGTAACCGCATTTTTTTTGTTTTATGTTTACGTATACGTAACACTATGTGTAAAAATGTTTTTTTGGTAAAAATGTTTAATATTACATTGATACTCTTATAAATAAATAAAAATAAAATAAAACAAAAAATAAAAATTATTATATGATTGGGTAAAATTGGTTTTTTTAGTGGTTTTCTCGGTTTTCGCCTAACTTGTGGTTTTCTCTGGAACCCTATATATATATATATATATATATATATATATATATATATAGGGAAGGGATCAAGAGAAAACCACAATGTTAGGCTAAAACCAAGAAAACCAGTTTCATCTAATAAAAAAATTTAGATTTTATTTATATTTTTAATTATCAAAAGGGTATTTGTGTAAATTAGGACCATGTTATTTTAGGCAATTATATGTTTTTATTAATTATAAATCCTTTGATTCTCTTCCATCTCTCTTCAACAATATTTTCGTAAATCAACCTCATCTGATTTTTAAAAACATCAACGACTCTCCGGTGCGACCAAACAATCCTCAACCTCATCAGATTTTTCAAATACGTTGGCTCTCGTGTCCGCAAAATAAATTTGGTTTGTAGCCACACAAACATCACCACCCATCCACCGCTTACAAAATGCCGGGGTTGATTTTTTCTTCACGAAAGTCAACAGTAGCATGGATAATAGCATTAAGTATTAAAGTTATTATTTTACCACTTTAAGTTGTTTAGGATTCACTCAGTAGACATTTTGTGGAGTTTAATTTCAATTTCAGTTTAGATGTAAAGTAGACTTTAATTAGTTTAGTTTATTATTTAATTTAGAGATATGAGATTGATGTTTTCATTTTTGTTCGCATTAACTGGTATAATTTTTTAGGGTTTATTTGTTATTTTATCTATGAAGAATCTCGTATTAATTTTGATTCTCTTTTTTATTATGATAATTGACTGTTTAATCAATGTTCAAGTATCCCAATCGCTGCCAAGAACGTATGTTAAAGTTTGGAGTCAACGTGATAAATGGTCAAAATGGCTTGAATCATTAGCGATCGATAATTGAAGAAGATGATGGTGAATTCAAAGGACTTACGTAATGTAATCCCACATGTTTACATATACGTAAACAAATATATCAGTTACATAATTCGTCTAGGGTTTTTTTGTTGTTGTTATAGTGTATCGCTTACATATACGTAAACACATATGCAAACATGTTTACATCTACGTAAACACATATGTAAACGTGTTTACATATACGTAAACACATATGTTAACCTGTTTACGTATATGTAATCATCAAATTTTTCTAAAATCGATTGTTGGATCTATTATTAGTCATCTTCTTCTTTGACTTTTTTTCCTTTTGATTTCTTAATATAAAAAAAATATTATTTTACTCAAATTTTTTTATTCAAATCGTATGTTAGATGAGATTAGGAGAGGGAGAGAGAGAGATTTTAGGGGATTTTGTTAATGATTATTACAGTTTCCTAATTTTAAAAGTGTAAATTCCCCATAATACCCATATAAACTTTATTTAAGGCTACTAATTCACTTTTATTTACATAAGTGCCATTGATGCATTTTAACCATTGATCAATCAAGATCAATGGTTGTAATTAGTTTGTTTGGTTTTTTCATAAAAGTTGGTTTTCTCTGGAACCTCACCCTATATATATATATATATATAGGGAAGTGTTCAAATGCTAACCAACTTTTTATGTGATAACCGTGCTAACCACTATAAAACAATCACATAACTTATAAATTATTATTTTTTAATTGTTAAAATAGTATTTAAGTATATTGAATGGAAATTTTGAACGTAAATACGGAAATGATGAGTCTTACGTATACGTACCAAATATTGTTACATATACGTGACACATAGTGTTTACATATATGTAACTTAGCATAATGATAATTGATACATATACGTAACACTATGTTTGTGATTGGTTATCATGGTTATCACATAAATATTGGTTAGCATTTGAACCTCACCCTATATATATATATATATATATATATATATATATATATATATCACTTTCACTTGATTAACTAGCCTATAATCAATTTTGCAAACATGAAGCCCCAAATGAAGCTATAATCAATTTTGCAAACATGAAGCCCCAAATGAAGCCATGCAATTCACTTACATATTGCTGAGACTTGCGCTCTTTATATCGGGAAGGGTACCATTTAAACTGTTGTTTCCAAGAAACCTGAGAATGATGATAACCAGATATAGATTTGGATATCATGTTATATAAATGTCAACATCCATCCCAATTATTTAATTCCATTGTTGATACTTATTGTCCTAATTGTATGGAATATATAATTTATCATAGAAAGAGAATGTGTATTACAAGAAAGAGAGTCGACTCAAGTTGAACAATTCTCTTGGAATCTGTCCATTCAAATTGTTGAAACTCAAATCCCTGAGAAGTATACACCCAAAGTTTGTGGATGCAGTTAGACCAAGTAATAAGACTGGCAAAAGATATAGAAAAATAAAATCTGAGTGATTTCCTAGGATAGTTTATAGTAGATGCACTTCAATATTAATGTAGATCACTCACAGTCGGATCAAACTTTGATATTCTCCAATGTCAGCCGGAATAGGGTCAGAAATTCTGTTATTCCTCAAAACTCTGCAAGAAATACATCTCTTTATTTTTTGTTTTCAGGATAATAACATGGGTAGCCTGAAGAATGATTAATATATTTGCTCACAGAACACTAAGGGACTTCAAATCCCTGATAAAATCCATAGTTCCATTTGATAAACCACTTATCCTCCTGCAATATTCATAGAGCCAGAGCAGCTAAGTTTTAGAGGGTTTAAATTACAAGAACAAACAACTTGCAAAGGGGAAAAAAGTCTTACAAGTCCTGCAAAGTAAAATACTGAATTCTTAAGGAAAAAAAAAGACTTACAATTCCTGCAAAGAGGTAAGTCTAGAAAATGAAGGTGGTATTGAACCTTCAAAAGAGTTCCCCTCAAACCTCCTATATGAACATCAAGCATGTAAGTAATTATAGAGTTTTATCTCATATCATACGTAACACCTTGGCCTTGAATATGACATAGAAGCTAACTTACAATGTTTGTAATTGTGTCCAATTCCCTATAAAGTCGGGTATTCTCCCGGTGAATTCATTATCAGAAGCCCATCTGACAGCAGAAGAGTTAGTATCCATAATAGATGATACTATTATTTCCAATGATTATCTCATTCATTCAAATATTTATATTACAAAAGATAACAACTTTCCTACACTGTATTCCCTTATATTATGGGAATAGATTACAACTAATTACAGTTAATTATAAGCTTAAATTACAGAAAATAAATATCACAAGTGGTCCGCTAATACGCCCCCGCAGTCGCTGGAGCACGACAAAGGAAATTGAGAAAGAAAATTATACCAATGGTATAGGTCTAGTGGCAAGGTCGGAGAGGGCCGGACAAAACATTCGAGTTAACGGATCAGACGAAGGCCAAGTATCCTCATTTGTTCACATCTTAATTTCGAGGACAAAATTTCTTAAAGGGGTGGAGATTTGTAACACCTCAAATATTCCCAACGAGAATACAAAGTACAACGACCAAAGGCACGAACAAATCAAACAACAAGGACCAAAAGTGAAAAAGTAGGAAAATTTGTCCATAACGGACCGCCACCGTGTATAACGGTCCGTCATGACAAGTGACAGACCGTCACCCGTCATGACGATCCGTGTCGCAAAACCAGAGGCATTTTTAGGATTTATGACGCGTGTCCTCTGACTCAGCCTCGTGACGGACCGTCACGACCCGTAACGGTCCGTTATGTGGTCAGCAAGTGCGTAGCCGCCAAGCAATTAGGTGACGGACCGTCACCCCCGATAACACACACATCACAGGAGATCTGATCCCAAGCCCTGGTTCGCATTCAAGAGTCCGGTTTCTAGTGTTTCGTCTTCAAATTGCCGTAGATAGCTTGGGGTAAGGTTCCGACCCCTTGTTTAAGGCTTGGTTATATACTATTAAGCTAGTACTCTTAATTAAGTAATGTAATTATGAATCTAGGGCTTTGTCCAAAGTGTTTGTGATATCTTAGATACATTAAAGCCGAGGTGATGTTGAGGTGAGTTCCTAAATTGTGATGAGTACATTATTTAAAACAACCATGGCCCTGTTATACTCCATTTTTGGCATGGTTGATTTATAAAAAACATTTTTGGTGTCTTGGAACATGTTGTATGTGTGTATACCGCAGTGTAATCGCTTATTATGTTTCGCGTAACCCCTGGAAAGGCACGTTGGACGGGACCGTGGAGCGGTCACCGGTTATATATGTATGATTATTCCTCATAGGTGTTCTATGAGAGGGGGCGTGCCATTGTATTCCATGATGGGTTTCAAGATACCTTGGCGGGTCATTTTTTAAAATGATTTGTTTATGGACTCACCAACTTTATGTTGACCCAATGTTTTTCAAATGTTTTTAGTACAACATAGGTAACCATTAGGGAGACATTACAGGACTAGAACAGGAGGTTCATATGTATGAGATAAAGGCTTGTCAGGAGACAATAAGTCTTGAAGTGTTATGTTCTTGGTTAGGAATAATGATGTAATAGTTTCAGTTGAAACAACTGTAAATAAATAAAAAATTGAGGCTTTAGTTTTCGTTGTGTGTTCTGTACCATTCGTCATGACAAACCAGTAGCCTGAAAAGTTTGACGCAAGAGGAGTAGAAGACTTTATGTCCATCAAAAACACGGACCTTATTTTGGATGTTGGGGAAGGTGTAGACCGGATGAAGGGGTTCCGGTTTGGAGGAGGCAGAAGATGTTTTTGTTTCTTTTCCTGTCATGACAGATGATTGAAAAAAAAGAACAGTAGAGAAGAGGTGTTGGTAGCTGGACACCAACAATGCCGGAATAGAAGAACTGTGACGACGACAAGACTAGTAGCGGCGCCGATGGCAGAGCTAGGGCAAGAGCATGGGTGCAGGCTCTGATACCATATTATTTCCAACGATTATTCCCATTCATTTGATCAAATATTTATATTACAAAAGATAATAAGTTTCCTAAACTGCATTCTCTTATATTATGGGAATAGATTACAACTAATTATAAGCCTAAATTACAGAAAATAAATAATACAAATAAATATAACAAGTGGTCTGCTAATAGATGCAAATAATGAAAAACTAACATCTATACTATATAATAAATAAAGGTTTCTCAATGCCATGTGTCGCCTTCACATTCATTTTTACAAATTTTTTCCTACCTCTCTATCTTATTAAATACATTTCCAATAATAATAATAATATATTTTTAAACAAACTATTAATTATACTAATAAAACACATTTATTTTAAATTATCTCATATTATAAGATAGTTTGAAATTTAATTACCTAACTTATGTTTTCATTCAAAGAGTAAATAAAAATCAAATTACTTTGAATACTAATTAATTTATTTTAAAACTCAATTATATATTAACTTTTACATATTTTTGGATTTTGTTTTCTATTGTTAGTATATATAGTTACATAGGGTTAGGTTCAAATGAGAACTCATAAATACTTGAGAACTCGCGAGAACTCGTCAAAAAACCAATTAAAAACATTTATTTTTTGTTTTCACTACCTTTATTATTAAAATACAACATAAAAAATAATTTATCTCTCCAATTAATTAACTTTTCTCTCTAAATTATTCTTAAAAAAAATTTATATACATGTGTAAATGATAACCACTTACACATGTGTAAATGGTAAACTTACACATGTGTAGATTTTTTTTAATATATGAATACATATAAATTTACATATATAAATTCATTTTTTTATGTTGTATTTTAATAATAAAGGTAGTAAAAACAAAAAAAATGTTGTTGATTGGTTTTTTGACGAGTTCTCGCGAGTTCTCAAAATATTTAGGAGTTCTCAAATGATCCATTCCCTAGTTACATATTTCCACTTATAAGATGTATATAAAGATTTAAAAATTTTATCTATTAATATTTTTTTCGCTCTATGTAGCACACAGGTTCTAAGCTAGTGGAATAATAAATATACAGTGCTCCTTCCATTTAATGAAAATTGCAACATTTGACTTGGTGCCGAGTACATATGATTACTACGTCAAATAACTAAAATGCCTTTTAATACACACAAAGAAAGGAATCTACACTAAATTTACTTGTTGTGATAATGATGCAAAACTAGGAACTTGTAACATGAATACTTCCTCAAAATCCGACATCTTAGTAAGGAAAGAGTTGAAGTTTTCATGGGAGAAAATACCACTTTGAAACATCATTAAAAATAAATGCTCTTACACTGTAACCAGGCTCTGTAAACTAGCAAATGTAGAAGGTATTTCACCGCCAACTCCACAGCTATCAATGTAACTGACAAAACGACGTATATGAAGATGATATAAGATATGTTCGATGGCATTGTGTATAGATATGTGTAGAAAAAAGGTAAATCAAGGAAAGAACTATAAGGGCATGTTTGGTTGGTAGGAATTGATGAGATTTTAATGGAGTTGGAATTTAAACTCCATTCCTTGACATGTTTGGTTGGCTAAGAGAAGGAATTGAAATTGGAATTAATTCCAACAAAATCTCTCAACTAATGGAATTCAAAATCTCTCTCCATTTTGATGGAATTCAAAATCCCTCAATATTTTAAGGAGTAATTTTGTCTTTTACTTATTTTTACATTACAATTTCATTAAAAAAATATACTAACCAAACATATTATGGATTTCAAAAGAATTCTTTAAATTCCAAATCGACTCCAATTCCAACGAATTTTGCGCCAAAAGCCCCCTAAACGTTCTATCATACTAATCTATTGAAGAACTAACCAATTTAAATAGAGACAGTTTAGAAGATAGTAATCATGAATGTTCTTACATCTGTTCTAATCTTTGCAAATTTCCAAGTTCAGATGGCAGGGAACCATTGAAATTGTTTGTGCCAATTCCCCTGCAACATAAAATTTAATCTTTTATTCAACAAAGAATCAAACAAAGAAGTTGCTACTTAAAGACAAGTACATAAAAAGCAAAAAAAAATATACAGCGATCTTAGGTCTGAAAAGTGTCCTAGCTCCGGTGGAAGCTCCCCGGACAAAGCATTGATGCCCAACGACCTAAAAATAAATTTAAAATTGTTATTTGGTATTGAACTGATTGCCCTCTGTATTCTCATTATCTCTATATAAATAATACAATGATTGGACTATCCTTGGATAGGATCCGAATATTCAAAATACAATTACAAAAGTCAACGATATCAATTCCTATTCTATAGCCTATAATTACGGTTTCTATATCTCGGCTAATATACCCCCACAGTCAAAGCAGGAGGTTGCCGGATGTTGATACTGTGTCTGAAATCATCGAATAGGACTGATGGCAAGCATTTGGTGAAGATGTCGACAATCTGATATTGTGAGGACACACGAAGACCGCTAACCTGACCTCGAGAACCTTTTCACGAACAAAGTAGATGTCCAACTCGATGTGCTTGGTACGCTGATGTTGTACCAGGTTACTAGAGAGGTAAACAACAATGACATTATCACGGTAAACTAGTGTAACCTGAATTAGAAGATGTTTGAGTTTCAATAACAGGTTGCATAGCTAACACGTCTCGGATACAACGTTGGCCACACCTCGGTATTCTGCTTTGGCACTCCCTGATGTTTTGAGGACCAAGAGAGAAGATTGTCCCCTAAGTAGACACAATACCCGGATGTGGAACAGTGTGTCTCCAGGATCCCGCTCGGTTAGCATCGGTGTATAAGATTAAGGAATTAATCAAAGACTGGGTGATGAGTAAACCATGTGATAAGGTGCCCCTGGTGTATTGAAGGATGCGTTTTAATGCATTCATATGAGAAGATCGTGGTGCATGCATATGCATAAAAACTTGTTGAACTGCATAATTGATTCCAGGACGAGTGAAGGTTATATTGAAGCGCGCCTGCGAGTTGTCTATATTAAGTACCACTACTAAAAAAATGAAAAATTTACGACAACAGTTTCGTGGGAAATGTCGGAATTGGCCGTTAGCGACAAGTTTCTGACTATTAGTCAATAGTAGTACTTATCATTATTAGGAGGTGTAGAGTCTAATTATCTCTCTTATATAATCTCCTTGTAACCTCTCTATGTATTCATAATTACAATCAATACAACACCAAGATTATCTTGGTATCAAAGCTAGTCTCTTGGCTGTCCAGCCCCTTCCCTTTCCGGTGACCTCCTCCCTTCTTCTCATCAGTTGCCGGCTGATCAACACCACCATACACCAACCGAATCCGATCACCTTACAATCCGGCTCCATGGCTTTCCTCGCCGCCTTTACCCAAACATTATTGACAAGTTTCTGACTATTAGTCAATAGTAGTACTTATCATTATTAGGAGGTGTAGAGTGTAATTGTCTCTCTTATTTAATCTCCTTGTAACCTCTCTTTTTATTCACAATTACAATCAATACAACACCAAGACTATCTTCGACAAAAAGTGTTTGTCGAAAAAAAACCCGTAGGAAATGTATTTTCCGACAAAGTCCCGACGAATTAGCGACAAAAGCCTTTCGTCGGTAATTTTCGACAATATTCCGACGATTATATTAAATAAATAAGTTAACTTGCTTAGTAAATTTGTCGGAAAATTGTAGGAAATCTTGTGGTTACTTTTTTGTTTTTGTTGTCGGAAAGTTGTCGCAAACATGTGGGAAATTTCTTTTGTTGGTAACTTGTCGGAAACTTTTGTAGAAAATATACATGTTTTCTAGTAGTGTACCCCAATCGTCTAAAAGAGTACCAGAGTTGGAACTAAGCTTCGATTTTGTGTCTACCAGCATGTTTGAGGCATTGCATGTCGTCATGCTATCTCGTTCCAGTATTTCCACTGCGTATTTTTGTTATGAGAGAAACAAAGACCCTTTGTGCCGTGTGACTGATACGCCCAAAAAATAGCTAAGAGGCCCCAAATCTTTCATGCCAAACTCGGATGTAAGAAGTTTCATGAACGTGCAACGAAGGGGATCTAAGGAAGTTACCAAAATAATATCTTCCACGTACAACAATAGGTAGGCACCATACACCATCCGAATCCGATCACCTTACAATCCGATCATCTTAGTAAGGAAAGAGATGAATGGGCCATGAATAAGATAAGGCAATGACAATACCTATTCTGATGGTTATCGAGTTGACTACGTAGCTAAATGTTTCTGCACAATTTATTCCAATTTGTTGGGCCATCACATGCCAAACGAGCTTTGTACCGCTCTAAAGGCCCATCAGATTTAGTTTTATTACGAAAAATCCACATGCTACACACTATATTCATATTATTGGTCCTCGGGGCTAATTCAAACGTGCTATTATCAATAAGAGCCCGGAATTCATCAGTGATAGCTTGCTTCCAATCCAGGTTACGTGAGGCTTCGATTAGGTTACGGGGTAACAGAGTGATAGGTTGGGAAGCATGGAAGAGGAAGGGTTGTCGAGGCTTAGTGATTCCCGGCATGTTACGGGTATGTATAGTTGGGTTGTAGAGGGTGGGGGGATTTGGAACAGGAGAAGGGTCCGAGATTAAATAGGATGGAGTGCAGGTAATGGGTAGGGTAGGAGGTTGTTGGGCTTGAATCGTAGATGGGTTGGTTGTGGGTTTGAGCCTAAAGTAATACATATGAAGGGGAGTTGTTTGGGTCTGAGGTCTGACCGTAGCAGGGAGGAGGTAAACGATGGGTGTTGATTATTTTGTGGGTCAACAGAAGGTGGAGGAGAGGCTGGTTGTTGGGTTGTGTAAGGGTTGGTGAAGTGGTGGTCCAAAGTGAGGGATGCGGATGAAAAGTGGAAAGAAACTGATAGGCAGTAGGAGAGGGTTTGTGTATTGTGGAAACCGGGAACGTAGTCTCATCGGAAATGACATACTATAAATTGTGATTTAACGAGTTTTGAGATTAAAGCATTTGTACCCCTTATGGTTTGTGGGGTGCCCTAAGAAAACACATGGTGTAGATCGTTTAGCTAGTTTGTTGATGCTTGTAGAGGGAAGAAGATGGTAACATAAGCACCCAAAGACTCGTAGGTGAGTGTAGGCTGGGTTACGGTTATATAGAAGTTGGGTAGGTGTAAGATTGGTGAGCTTTTTACTAGGAAGAATATTGAGAAGGTAGGTGGCGTGTTGAAGGGCATGATGCCAAAAGGACGCGGGAACGGAAGCATGGGTTAGGAGGGTACGTATGATATTATTAATAGAACGTATTTTGCGTTCCACCTTACCATTTTGAGGTGATGTAATTGGACACGAAAACAAAACTGGAGAGCATTAGTGGCACAGAAATTATGAAATTGGTGGTTATTATATTCCAGACCATTTTCACATTGAATTGTTTTTATAGTATGGTGAAGTTGGGTTTTGATAAGGTTATAGAATTGGAGAAAGATGGTGTATACGTGTGACTTTTTAGCTAGGGGTATGTCCAAAAAAATAACTGTTTTATCATCAAGAAATAGTATGTAGTATCGGTGACCCCTTGAACTTAACACAGGTGATGTCCATAAGTCACTATGCAAAATATCAAAAGGTAAATATGTAATAGAAGATGAGGTAGGAAATTGTGATTTAATATGTTTTCCAAAGACATAAGAAGAACAAATAGAATGTTTAATACGAAAATTTAAAGATAGACAAGGTTTTAAAGCAGATACGGTAGAATTTCCTGATGGCCTAGGCGGGAATGCTATAAGTCTTGTGTGATTGAAGCAAATGTAGATGTGCTTGTGAGTTGAGAGGATGACCGGATGGTGAATGGGTAGAGGTCTCCTGTGATGTCACATTGGAGGATGGGTATCCGCGTCGGGAAGTCTTTCACATCAAAACCAAACCGGTCAAATTATATTGAAACACTATTATCAATGGAAAATCAACGTACAGATAACAAGTTTTTGATAAGTGATGGAACATGAAGGGCATTATTTAAGTGTAAGGGTGGGAAAGGTTTAGAAAGGGTTTGGTTTCCTATACCCCTGCTACCGTTTGATCGCCCCCGGCCTCGGCCACCTTGTCAACTGCCCCGGCCTCGAAAGCTACCTTGCTGTGGGGACGAGGATGAATGAGGGTTGCGGTCAGAATGGCGAAAATGGGAAGGAGGTTGGTTGGTGGTTGCGTGAAGGGCCAAAGGTGCCGGGGATTGGGCTGAGTTAGCAGTCTGGTGATTCTTGCGAGTTTCTTCCAGAATCAACTTGGACCGAGCTTCATAAAATTCCGGTAGAGGGGTGGTTTGTTGAATCATCATGGCCACATTTTCAAAACTTTCATTTAATCCAACAATTAACTGAAGAACCAACCTTTGGTTCCAGATAGGGGCTCCGACATTGGCTAACTGATCTGCTAGCATCTTGAGAGTTTGGCAATAAGATGAGATATTGGCATGATTGTATTGTTTGGTGGTAAGAAACTGATGTAGACTGTCCTAGAACTTTGATTATCCTGGAAGATGTTTGCTAAAGCAGCCCCTACGAAGCAGTGGTATTGAGTTTAAGAATAGTGTGTAGTAAATCGTTAGATATAGTGTTATAGATCCATTGTAGCATCCAGACTATTCTAGAGTTCAAGAGGAGCGATGGCCTTAGGATCAATGTGTTCACTTACTTGGAATGCCCTGCAATGGATTCTGAAGAGTTCTGTCCAAGAATTGTATTGCCCACTTTCCATCTCCAATACAAAAATGGTGATGAGATTAGCTCTGATACCATGTTATTTGGTATTGCACTGATTGCCCTCTGTGTTATCATTATCTCCATATAATTAATTACAATGATTGGTCTATCTTTGGATAGTATCTGAATATTCAAAATACAATTACAAAAGTCAACAATATCAATTCCTATAATTCCTATTCTATAGCCTATAATTACGGTTTCTATATCTCGGATAATAAAAATCATTGTCATAATCTCAGCTTTATTCTTAAAGATGTTAAGAGTGAAAAAAAACATCAACACATTTAAAGCATAGTTGTCAATAGCGAATAGCGGTAAATAGCGACAAGCCACCTATACGCTACGTAGCGAATAGCGGTAAATAGCGGGCGCTATTTCACGTTTAGCGATACACTGCTAGAAATTTTTAGAAATATTTTATATTCAACTATTGTAGAATTTGTAGCAATTATAATCAATAATCATCTAAATCTTCAACCCTATTTATATTAATCAAGTAAAAAATTAAAAAAAAAAAAAAAAAAAAAAAAAAAAACGCTATTGGGTCGCTATGTAGTCGCTATATGGAAACAGCGGTCACCTGCCGATTCGCTAGGTAGCGCGCTATAGCGCCCGCTACCAGCGCTATTGACAACTATGATTTAAAGTATAAATCAGGGAAGGCTTACAGCCACTGCATCCGAGTTAAATTTCCAATTGAAGGTGACAAGGGACCCGTCAAGTAGTTTTGCGCCAGATCTCTGTAGCAAATAATTGGATAGTTTATTCATGAGAACTAATATACGTTTCTACACGCACACACGCACATATAAATAGTAGTAGGTTTAAACTTTCAATAGTGACTGAAAGTAGTTAATAATACCCCCAAAGACAAGTTCTGTATTTTTAAGCGAATGGTGTTTCCATCCATGTTATCTGTATTTGTTACAACAAGCCATTGTAATTGCTAACATGCAAAAAATAATGGTTGGTTTGCAACAAAACTATAATTCTAATTGTAAAATAACGAATTCGATTCCTAGTCTTATTTAATAATAAATAAATCTCATCTATACACACCATGAGTATATCAATAATAGAAGATGCTAGTTAATTTGATCAAAGACTTTCTTGATTTAATGGCATATTATTGTGATTAATAACTTTGCATCATTCAAAGAAATTTACCTTCTTATCTACCTAGATATGTTTCTAAGAGATGTCACGACATTTCGTCATTCGTATGGTATTCGTAAGATCTGAACGAGCTCAACGTGCATATTTACAAGACTCGTCCTTTTCTCTTTTGTTATTTAAAATCCATAAAAAAATGACTATAAATATGTGTTCTCTACTTCAATTCTACACACACCAAAAGTATATAGAACCATAGAGTTCTTCACATAGGATCTTAAAAAATATCGAATAATATAGTATTAGTAAGCTACTAATAACAGTAAAGTAAAAGTGTCAAATATAGAAAACCGAACCTAAAAAGCATAACCCAAGAAATTCATAGCATAACAGAATAGTGCAGAAATAGCGGCATACATACAGATTGGTAAGGTAAATCAAAGTCCATAGTCCTTCTGGGATCGAGCCCACAGCGTTCATTGCATAAACTTTTCTGAGTGATTGTCAAAAGATAACACATAACTATATAAGTAATCGAGGTGGTAACAAAAACTGTTCCTAAAGTTAGCATGGGGTAAATTAAATTAAAGGGGAAAGACTTACAGTCTAGTGATGTGGCAAGTAGAATTGGGGAAACTACAATCGCACTTGATGCCGGGATTGTAATCGGCATCGAAGGCTGTAGAGTCCACAGCAGCGCCGCTGCATAGTTCTCCGCTTAGGTTCCATCTCATATTTGTTACTGAACTTTGTGGTATCCCCCATTGCCTGAACATTTCATTTATAACTCTCACTGCAACACCATTTTCATTCGAATCAAGCTAGCTACTAGTAATCCTATTATTCAAAATGACAAAATTGAAATCTAAATAGACTAGTGAGATCAAGGACGAGGTTTTGATCTTGAATTTCATCTCCAAACCTAACGTCACCCTAACCTAATTGCCAAAATCTCAAAATCAACAAGCATTTACCTCACAACTCAAAATATGGGTACGGACCATCCCACTCATTGTAACGCGAATCCAAATCAGTTTAAAATACAGACCAAAACGCCGCCAAAATCTACTACCGGCATTTACCCATTCAGGCGGGAAAATAGCAAATGAGTGTGACAAAAAAAAAGTCCGTGGATATTTCTTTTAAGATAATAAGATATTGTCAAACCTAACTCTCTAATTTCAATTATATTTAGGCAAATTGGTTTTAATAATCTAAACCATGACTCACTGACTGATAATAATCTAAACTAACAGTTTGACCGGTGATACCCCAAACTTTCACTTTTGTTAGTAATGGCAGTCCGAGTGACATAATTATCACATATTTACATTCGATTTACACTCGAGTGACATGTGTTTTCTGTCCATTATCTTCCCCGTCAAATTAATAAGCCCCCAGAGGTTCACCATGCATGGCTTCACTGGTATAATAAACCACCACCTCCTCTCCTCCCTAATCATTGGCAGACCTATATGGGTGTTGGCGGGTCGAGCGACACCCATGATTTTTTGTTTTGTTTTGTTATATATATGGTACATCTCCGAGCGACCCCCGTAAAATTTTGACACCGACCCTCAAGAATTTTTTTTTTAGGATTATAGACTTCGTAATTAAAAACCAATTAACCAAACCTTTAACTAGAGGTGCACATTTTGGGTATTCTCAAGAACCAGTTCCGATTCCGGGTATGATCGGTTCTGAAAAACCGGGTATTAGAAGGAACCGGTTCCGAGACCGGTTCTTGGTTGAAAAACCATACCCTATGTACCCGGTTCCGTAATTCAAGAACCGGTTCCAGGTTGGGCAATTCCGATTCCGGGTTTTTGTGCATCTCTACCTTTAACCCTATAACAACTGACCCATAACTAGGGTGATCAAAGGGTCTGACCCTTCAGGAACCGACCCGACCCGACCCGGAACCGGAACCTTGAAATTAAAAATTATGGAACCGGGAACCGACCCCTATAACGAGGGTCCGGGTAAGGGTCTAAAGGGTCTAAGGGTCCAACCCTTCAGTATGTTACTTTTCTTTTTCTGGTTTGTGTTTTATCAACGGTTTTGTCATTATCATCACTCTAGATATTTTTTGTATCAAAATGTTCAAAAAAAGTAAAAAAAAGTGTATATCACAATGTTGTATACATCCAATAGGTTTTATATTTGCAATATACATACAATAATGTTTTATAATTGCAATGTATACATAGAGTAGGTCTTATAGCTAGGTGGTTAATGGAGATGACATGCCATGCAGGCATGCATACATACAAGTATAAGAGTTAAATGAGTAATCGCATGCCACGTAGGTGTCACACCCATGTTATCCACTCTATATTTCTATTTGCACTTAATCGCATACATACAAAGTAGGTTTGCAGTTTTCACCGATGTTATACATTCTATTTGCAATTGGAGATATTGAAACTAATCGTATACATACACACAAATTTAATAAAAATAAAGCAAAGATGAAGACCACTTCTTACTTGAAAAGAAGATAAAGTGTTGGTTCTATGTTGAAGAGAGAAGATGTAGTGCGGTTCTTTTTTCACGATTATATAAGTAAACGTCGTTTGGTTAATTGGTTCCCTAATCCCTACAAAATCTAGGTTTTTTTATTCATTTAAAATCTCAAGGTTCCTAAGGTTCTTAATGTTCTAACCCACGGTTCTACCCGGAACCGACCCGTACCCTTTAAAACCTGAAATCTTAGAACCTTGAACCGACCCTTTTTTGCTAGAAAGGTTCTAACCCATGGTTCTAAGGGTCGGGTCCATGGTTCTCGAGAGTCGGAACCGTTTTTTGCTCACCCCTACCCATAAGCCATCAAATCTTATAAATTTCTTAAATCAAACCCTTAACTCAATAACTTTTAAACAAAATAGACCCAAATAACACATAAATCCAATACCCATGTAACATTTTTAAACCTAATTAACTACCGGAGGAAAAAAATTAGCGGCATAAACCATTGATACCAATGAAGTGACATAAATTTTTTGAAAACTAAATAATTGAATGTGAGCCATTCTGAAGCAATACCAATTACCAAGTGACAGAAAAGAAAAGAATTTGGAATTGTGGATTCGTGAGGGCGTAAGCGGCAGGAGGTGGAGGGGTGTTCAAACGAATCGAATCGGGTTATTCGGTTTATTCGAATCGAATTATTCAAATTTGAATTTTTTTTATTGGATTCGAATTCGATAAGAATCACATAAATCAATTCGAATAAGATTATTCGAATCGAATTCGAATCCATTCAAATAAACCGAATTATTATTATTATTATTTTAAAATAAAATAAAAAAATTATAACTATTCAGTCGTGTCAACCATACCATACTTGTAGTCAAGAGGGTTCAAAACAACCCCAACAACATTACAAATATTCATTCAAGTAAACTATATACTAAAAAAAACGCAGCCTTTAACAACATAAAAATAGTCACAAATGTCCCAAAACATTCACAAATGAATTTTGAAGTCCATAAAAAACTTTTAGAAAAAGTCTACAAGTAATTTGAAGGTAGAAGCCCCAAATCAAACCTATTTTTAGAAGAGGATATTATATATTAAAAAAATTATAAATTATATAATATATAAATTCGGGTTATTCGAAATCGAAATTTTTATTCGAATTCGGTTCGAATTGAATTTCAGGTTATTCGAATGAGATTCGAATAATGAACACCCCTTGAACGGTTAAAATCTTTCGATCGACTTGAATGTGAAATTGTGAATTGAAGGTTTAAGCCGGGTTAGTCCCTCAGTCAATGTGTTAATTGAATTTATAGGTTAATTGAACTTATGTGTGTATTTGATAAGTGATTAGTCAAAATGTGAAACTTGTTTGTTGATTTAGGTTTAATTTTTCAATTTTAAGAATATGAATATTGAAAGGTTTTCTAAAAGAAAAGTTGGTTCTTAATCTTCTAATACTCCCACTTTCATAGATTTGGATAATCTTCCATGTGATCCTGCCAAACGACCAACAATTTCTTCTTATCACCCTAATCAATGAGACGATATAATGGTTCAGTTTCAAAAAAATGTAAACCCGTAAATAACAATTACAATGATATTGTTTTTTGTTTTTTGATTATGCTTTGACGAACATCGTATTATTATTGCTCATATTTGTTTTTTTTTATCTTTTTATTGTGTGACCCGACCCGACTCGTATCAAAAAAATTAATATTTAACGAATTACAATTTACCCCAAAAAATCTCCTCACCTTCCGGAACCAAAGTTCTCACATTGAGGTTGGTGGCCCAATGGTAGAGGAAAATCCTCTAAGGAACACTAAGGTTTGAAGAGGTCATGGGTTCAAGTTCCACTCTCAACATGAATTAAGAAATTTGCCTTTCAAAAAAAAATTTGAAATTGTGGGTCACTATTTATCTGATGAGGAGTGGCTCGCGTAAATTAATTGGGGTTGAAGTACACAATCAAACATCGAAAATCCAATCACCACTTGACAGGATCCAAGGTATTTTTTTTTTTTTTAAGAATGGAAGGTATGTACTCTCTAATCTTTATCAGTCTATCTCTTCTTTGCTCAAATATTCAACCTATCAAAATTTTAAAATAGGAAATCTATTCTCGAATGTCTATCTTAATCTTCTGTCTTATGTAACATTTGCAATCGATTATGTTCATTGATTATGCGATCGGTTCTGTGAGCTTAATTTACTTGGTGAAGGAATTCTCACAAAGTAATGGTGCTAGTCGGTTGGTGAATTATTATCGGTCCATATCAGAAGCAAAGAGGAAGAAGAAATTACAGATTTCAAGTGTTATTGTGTTGCCATTGGTAAGTTATTTAGACTCAAATTCTATATATTTGTGAGACTTTTATGTAATGAGATGGTAATTAATTGGGTTTATGATTATAATAGATTAAGAACTGAAGAACCGAAAGTTGAGAAGAAGCTATTTGACTGAAAGGAAATTTAGGTACAATTCATTGAACATGAAATCATGTTAATTGCTAAAGTAATTGAATTTGTGAATACGTGACAATCTGCCCTAAAACTTTATCTGTCATTTTGAATTCTTGATAAGTTTCTTGATTGTTGAACTTTGCCTTGAAAGTTATCTTGAATTCTTGATAAGTTTATTTATGGTTGCTTTGAGTAAGTTCATTTTCTGCCTTTTGGTTGCTATGTTATGGTTGCTTCAAAAAAATGTCTTTATGGTTGCTTTGAACTTCTGAGCTATCGGAATCTGCTACATCATGTGGATGGCTCCTCGAATGCTCGAGTTCCTGAACTCGTTAAAGATGATAAACCGACCACTAACCCTGCCTTTGCTACCTGGTTCTCTGCTGAACAATGTATGATCATCATCCTACATGCTTCTGATGCGTACCGGTTTGGATTTGTGATAAATAACCTTTTGAGTTGGTCAAACTCTAAAGAAAAATAGAAGGAAACCGGATAGAAGTTTTAGAGAGAATACAGACTTAAATCATTTTCATTCATAATACTCATCTTTAAGATTGATTGCCATTTTATAGGCTACAAAGGAAAATAAAAAATAACTACCCACTAAACTCCGTTTGACCCACTACTACTCTAAACATCAAAATTAATAAGCAAAATAAATTAACTAAGTATCCATGTTGGCTTCATGTCTTTATGGCATGATACGTGCATGGGAAGATACGGATAAGGCACATATCAGCTTCTTGTTAGGGTATACACACAGCAGAACCCAATCACGCGCGCACACACACACGAAAGCAATAAAGAACACAAACATGAGAATTATAGTGGTTCAGTCAGTAGACCTACATCCACTTTGCAACTAGTGATCTTATTATATTTCAGTGCACACCTTTTACAATTACATAGACACGACTTAAATAGAGAACAATTGGGTTAAACAACTTACGAAACAAGAAACGCGAATACTCGAATGGTAGGCCCACTTAGAAACTAAGTTGACCCTACAAGCCAATTTAACCCTAATTGGCCTAAAGGCCTTCGAACCCAACAATCTCCCACTCGAAGGCCTTGCTATAAACGTCAAGTGCGCCAACGAGTACACAACAATCCATGTCTTCAGTAAACAACAATCGGTAACAGGAACAGAAGTCTTCAGGTCCAGCCCTCAATAAACAAACCAACTCCAATCCACACATCCCAATTTCACCTAGTTGCAGTCGGCCCAAGACATATCAGTAACCTGATGGGCCTATTGAAACCCCGGATGGCTTGAACCCAGTCTCAAAAGACCCCGTTTTTACATCCTTAATCCCAGCTGATTCTCATAGACTCGAGTCATCAGATACAGGGATCCTCAGAGGAACACTCCCCACTAGCAGAATCATGAAAGGAGAGATTTCATTCTAAACCTTAGTCCTTCGAACCAACGCCGATTTTCAGACTGTGTCGGAACACCCTTTGTGCTCCCATTTTCACCAAAATCCCATACACGTTCAGACCTCCAAATATGCTCAACTGAATTTCCTGAAGTCCTAGAGTCCCTTTATGCAAACTTAACTCGTTTAACTGTCGAATCGACGAGCCCGACTTTGACGTTCGTCTTAACAGGGGCGGTCACTTCCCAGACGAAACATGTAACATGTATAGCGACCCCTTCTTGAATCCCCTAGCAATCACAAGATTATTCTTCTGAACCTTCCACTTACCACCACCAAACTTAACGTCTAAACCATGTTCATCCAAATGCCCAACGGAGATCAACTTCGTTTCAAGCTTTGGAATAATTCTGACGTCATTCAGGGTCCAAGTAGTACCTAAAGCAGTAATCAGATCCAACTCTCCCATGACAATCACCTCAAGAACATCACCATTTCCCAGCCTAACCTTCCCAAACTCGCCTACTTTAACATTCCGCATGCCATCATTGCTATGGGTAGCGTGAAATGATGCACCAGAATCCATGAACCAAGATTCTACACTGCTTTCAACGTGAAGTATCAAGGCCTCATCTTCAGAGTCGTTTGCAGCAGTGTTCAATCCACTAGAATTATTCTTCGAACATTGACTCCTGTAGTGTCCTTTCTCATTACAATCCCAACCCCTCTCGATTTGTCTAGTTTATCAGCAACAACAATCCTTGAATAGAACATCGGTGGCGGTGATTCTAGGGTTGAACCCTAATCGCGGCGGCGACGGCTTAGGTATCTGACGGCAGAGAAAACAACGACTCGAGGGTTTCCAAAAAAACCCTAATCGCGAACGTGTGTGATTAAATCACAGCCTTTTCTGAACCCTGGAGATAGGTAGGAAGATCGAACAAAGAACTGAGAGCCTAATCTCTGATACCATTTGTTAGGGTATACACGAGAATTATAGTGGTTTGGTCGGTAGACCTACATCCACTTTGCAACTAGGGATCTTATTATATTTCAGTACACACCTTTTACAATTACATGGACATGACTTAAATAGAGAACAATTATGTTAAACAACTTAGGGAACAAGAAACCCGAATAATAGGCCCACTTAGAAACTAAGTCGGCCCTACTAGCCAATTTAACCCTAATTGGCCTAAAGGCCTTCGAACCTAACACTTCTCTCACTAAGAGGTTGTTTTTGAAATAGTTGGACTCACATCAGCAAGGCAGATCTGGGTTGACCTTGAAACTGTATACAATAATTCATCGGTTGAATGCATTCAAAACCTCTGTAATCAATTACGACAGATCTCAAAGGGATCCACTTCTGTCGTCGACTTTGGACGTAAATTTAAAGGGCGTGTCTGATCGGTTATCCGCCATAGGCAATCCACGATTCTAATAAACTTCGTTGGTTTTTGTGTGGTTTCGGAGCCTCATTTGAGATGTTCTCCACTGCTATTTGGACCACCATACCTTCTCCAACCTTCTGAGATATTCTTGCTCAAGCTGAAAGCCATGAGCTATTTCTTCGTTCCTTACATGGTGCAGGCACAACCCTACTGCTTTTAATGTTGAACATACTCGGGTCACTTATTCCAATAGAGGTCGTGGTGGTCGATCTTATCGTGGTGGCAGAGGCCATGGTCGTTGGTCTCCTCATTGACAATTTTGGTGCAAAGACGGTCATTATGCAAATTCTGGCTCCGCTTGTTACCTATGCGACACAGCCACAGCTCGGACACTGAATTTGCTAAGGCCTTTCATGTTCAGTGTCATGTTACTTATGTATAAGTACACTAATTAATATTAATAAATTATTTAATATTAACTAAAATGATTAAACTTACATATAAGTCACGTGACACAATTCTAGTCTTCCTGAGCCTTCTTTTCCTGCCTTTATCTTATTAAATAATTAACGACGTTAAATAATAATGATATTAAAAGAAATATATTTTTTGACATTTAATATAAATTTAATTATAGATAATTATTATATCATTGACTAAATGAATTTAAAAAAGTTTTAATTATGGATAGTTATAATTTATGACTAAATAATAATTTATATTTTAGTCAACTTTATAATTATTTAATAAGAGAGAGACGACAAAAAAAGACTCGAGATGGCTAGAATCATGGCACGTGACACCCTAGTTTACTCATGTATTAAATAGTATAGATATAGATTTATTTACTTAAAAAAAAAATTGGGGGGGGGGGGGAAGGTAAAAAAAACAGTAATACCCTTATCTGACGACACATGAATTGACTTATTTTTATATTAAATTACATTTTTCGTCGTTTGTTTGGTAAAATGACCATATTGCCTTCATGTGCAATGCACATGACCTGAACTAACAGAAAAAATTAACAACAGTTAGTGAAAAGGACAAAATGAATCTAAAATTTATATATATATATATATATTGTAATATCCGGTATATTTCCGACCTATCCTTACCATGACCCCGGTGCGCGTTTCGAATCCAAACCTTAAAACGTAATAAAAACACGATTTTCATTTTTAATAAATGTTGATTTATATATATATATATATATATATATATATATAGGGAATGGATCATTTGAGAACTCCTAAATATTTTGAGAACTCGTCAAAAAACCAATCAAAACCATTTTTTTTGTTTTTACTATTTTTATTGTTAGAATACAATATAAAAAAATGAATTTATATATGCAAATTTACACATCTTCATATATTAAAAAAAATATACACTTGTGTAAGTTTACCACTTACACATGTGTAAGTGTTTACCATTTACACATGTATATAAATTTTTTAAGGATAATTTAGAGAGAATGGATTAATTAATTGAAGAGATAAATTATTTTTTATGTTATATTTTAATAATAAAGATAGTGAAAACAAAAAAAAATGGTTTTAATTGGTTTTTTGACGAGTTCTCGCGAGTTCTCAAGTATTTATGAGTTCTCATTTGAACCTAACCCTATATATATATACTTAATTATATGAGGCTCGAATATAAATATATATATATACATATATATGTATACTTATATCTTATAATCTTTATGAAACTTATGTGATTTTATAAAAAAAAAATTAAATTAAAGAATATATATATATATATAATTATCATCATAAAGTCAAGAGACCGGAACTATCAACTTTTGAAACTTGTTTCAAACTAAACCTTAATCCTTAACATGAAATGACAAAACTCACAAACCTCGGGGACCTGTTCTGTAATAATCCCAGACTCCAGAAACAGGAAAGCGAACCTGAGTTCGAATCCCTCACCTCACCGGTTCCAACCATTTTCCTTCGAAAACGCGAAAACGACCGGATTCAGTGAACCTCGACCCTCGCCTCACGCGTGCGACCCAACCCCGATGACAATCAATGTCCGGCTTCACGCATGGGGTGCGAATTTGAAGCTGTCGGCTCAACCGCCACCTCCCCAACCACATTCGTAATCAATGACAAATCGCCTATAAATATCGACTCCCTCAGCCCAACAACATCACCTCAAATCACTCTCAAACAACAATTTCACGGATTCGCATCCACATTCTCCGATTTGGAGCCACGACCGCCGACGACCACCACAGTCCCGATCTCCCTCGATTCCGCATCATTTCAGGTAACCTCGATGGTCAATCGACTCGAAATCTCTCGACGATCAAAAGCCCTCTGTTTAATTCCATTAACAGAGGGCTAATCGATATGTATTTTGTGGATTTGAATTCTAGGGTTCATCAAGGGATTAGGGATAAATTGGGAATATAGTTATCTATTTGATTTTCCGTGTATTAAACTAACGAGACCCGTAGTCGGGCGGTTAGTGTGTGCGTGTATGTTTCGACCCGGTCAGTGACCCGGGTTCGAGCCTGCTAAGCAGGGCTTTCCCTTTTTATTTTTGTTTGCCTCCTTAGAAACAGTTTAAATACTCTTAAAATTTTTATAAACTTTCTAATACTTTTATAAACTTAAACTGAGCTTTATTTACACTTTATTATTCCCGAACTATTTTATTTGATTAAACTTTGTATAAAACTTATAATATTTGCTCCTTTAAAATGATTTTAAAATTTCTAAAACTATGAAAATACTTTAGAAACTTTATAAAAACTTATATTACTTTAATAAATCAGAAAATATAAAATTATTTTATTTTATGAAATAAACTTATTACTTGTCTTTTATTGCTTTATAAACTTTAGTTTTACATTTAATTCAATACCCGTCTATTTATTTGAATAAAAAAATAAGAAAGTAAACACACGTATTTTATTCAAGGTTAGAAAATCAAAAAGTTGTAAACTTATAAACTTTATAAAAATGGAAAAACTTTAAACAAATCGTAAACTTGTAAACCTTATTTAAATACTTTAACTTTATTTAAAATATTTATAGACTTTAAAACTCATAAATTAAAATTAAAAAAAAATGCCATTTGACACTTTATTAAACTAAAAATATATTTCATTCATTTAAACTTATGAGAACATTTTTACATTATAAAAGGATACTAATTTCTTGGATGCTTAAACAAATCGGGAATGGTTCATAGTTACTATTTTCAATTTAATAATTGTTTATCCTAAATAATCATGTAATCTTAAAATGGTTATCCCAAAACCTTAATCGTTATTCTCTAAATAATAGTTATCGTTATATATTCTTTACTATTATTAACCTCTAATAATTAATGATTATTGTTAAACTTTGATCTAGTCTTTCCCTAACTATTACTACCACTTTACCTCTAAACACTTAAATTATTACTACCTAACTTGAGTAAGTGATAACTGTATAGTTTTTGAATAATTATTCTAACTAATAAGTATTTTAAACTATAAATCCATAAAGCTTTGAGCCTTGTGAAGCTTTATTGAAAATTGGGTTAAACTCTATAAACACAATCATTCCTGCCCACTTGGAACCCTAGTCAAATCTCGAAATCCTAGATCTTTTGCCTTAGACTTGTAGAAGCAAACTTAAATCTTTAGACTTGCATTCTTAGGCTTATTGTGAGGATATTCTCCCTCAACGTCTTGCAAATACTTATCTGTGTCAGATACTCTTCATCAATCCAAGTGAGTATACTTAGTCCCTTTTTCATTTACATTCTTTTGGGGTGAAACATGTTCAAACTTCAAACTTATACAATTCTTGTACAACTATGACTATATGCTTATTCTTATGTTATACTTGAGACTTGCATGCTTAAATTAAACTTATAACTAGCATATTCATTAACTTTGATCAAGCCTATAGTAACAATGATAGATCTATTGTATTTGACCAATCCACCATGATTGATTGACCCTTCGGGGGGAGCCCTTGGTGATTGTTACTGAATTAAACTTTTAAACTTGAGACTTATAAGGGTAACCTGTGGGTTATGCCTAAACTTGGTTGGAGGGTTGATATGCACAATGTTTAAGATGCTATGTTCTCTTACTTACATCATAGAATGCATAAATCATAGTGAATTGTAATACTTTTCAAATCTTTGTTAAACTGTGTCAAAACCTTTGTATCTCACCAACTATTTTGTAGTTGACATATTCTTTCACATGTTTCAGGTTCTACATCATGAGACTTATTTGTGATCACATAGGACGCTTTGGACCTAGATTACTTACCAATTAAACGTTGTATTCTCGTTATGTTTCCTTGTATTGAATCTCACATTATTTATTAATAAAATATTGAAACTTTAATAGTCAACCTTGTGCTATTGAACAACCGCGTCCGCCCCGACGTATAATCCGTCGTCGGTTGGGGTGTGACATATATCCAGTTTAATTATTGAAATGTAAGAACACGTTATGCAATTTCATATATTTATAAAGGACATAATTTATTATTGGACTTTAATAATCCCATATTTTACCAATTGACCAATAATAATCCCAACTGAGAATATTCTTACCACCAGTCCATACTTTCAAACTATTTTCTTACGTTGGATTCCCCGTTAAAAAAACTTAACGCCGTTAGGTTTTATATTACGTGGACATTTGCAAACCGCCGGAAAGTCGAGCCAAGCTAGCAGTGGTCTCGTGGTGGGTTTTGAAATTGGCTCTGGTGGTGTTTAACTGGTCTCGTTTTTCCGGCAAGTCCAAACAAAGATACCAGTGGTGTTCAACGAGACCAGTTAAACACCACCAAAGCCAATTTCAAAACCCACCACGAGACTACTGCTAGCTTGGCTCGACTTTCCGGCGGTTGCAGATGTCCACATCATATAAAACCTAACGATGTTAAGTTTTTTTAACGGGAGTCCAATGTAAGAAAATAGTTTGAAAGTAGGGACTGGTGGTAAAAATATTCTCAGTTGGTATTATTATTGACCAATTGGTGAAATGTGAGATTATTAAAATCAAATAATCCTTTATTATTTACTCTATTTTAAATATTATTTATTTTGACTATTAGGCACACAACCTATATGTATCAAATAATATTGAAATTCGAAAGCGGGATATGACGGGTCACAAAGCTTCAACTTCCAAGATAAAGTATTTTATTTGTTTGATTATTTCTTTAATTTTTATTTAATAATTTAAAAATGTAGGTTTTCTGTTATTTAGTTTAGAGTAAAGTTTTTCGTATATGAGTTTTGTACAAAACATTAAACGTTGGAGATCAATCGTGTTAAAGGTGAACGAAACCTAATGTTTTATGAAAACCTTAAGGACGAAAACTATAGTTTACATTTACTCTTTAGTTTACTATACTTTATGTATTTGTAACTTAATTTGATTAGGGTTTAGTTATTTGGTTTCATTTATATTTTTCTGTTATTTTTAAAATATTACAACTAAAGAACATTTTATCATATACATGTGTAAAAAAAATGTAGGTTCTCGTTTTCAAATGCACAGAATATGTAAAGCATAAAAGTGGAGTGGTCAGAATGAGACCTTCAGCCGAATCAGTGATGTTTTGAGCTTGAGCTACCGTGACGGTGATAATCAACCACAACAATGATGCCACCATAAAAATCCCTAACTTGATTCTGGCGTCGCCACCTGCCATTGCTGCTTCCATCTTACAAAATCAACTGCTCTTTCACAACCTTTAATTCCAAATCACATATATATAAGCGTGTGCCTTTAAAAAAAACGTATATATAAGCTTGTACTAGTAAAAGCAGATTTTTATACGTATCGACCGTTCACAGACCCCTAACTCCAATCCTCCCATTTTGTATTAATAATTTGCATTTAAAACTCAATCTGCCACTTTTCATCATTTAATATTTGCTGCTAAAATTCAGATGCTAATTTCTGATTGGTGAGGCCAAGATTTTCTTGTCGAATATGAAAAGGGATGTGTTAAATGTAGTCACAGATTTTTTTTTCACCGCCAGTTAATACTTTAAGGGTGATGGGGGTGTCTTACTCGGCTTGGGTCGAGTAAGAGAGAGAGCATCCGAGTAAAGAGGGTACACCACCCCTTATGAATCGGGTAGGGAGTCGAGTAGGGAGCCGAGTAAGTTGGCCGAGTTTATTTACTCGGATGAAGCCACCCTCTTTCCACTCTTTCTCTAGTGGACCCCACCACTCCCAATTTCCCACATACACCATTTCTATTTATTTATTTATTTTTTATTTTTTTAAAAGTGAGTGAGTAAATGAGTAAAGTGTTTCCGATGAAATCTGAGTAAATGAGTTAATGAGTAGTTTTGAGTTGGCATAATTCTATTGGACAGTTTTGGTGAGTAAATGAGTTGGGTGCCCCCTTCACCCTAAGCCCGGTCACCCGTGTAAACGCATTGGCGAAAGGCCAGTCACGTCCGTAAACGCAGACAGCGCTGGTGACCCGGCCCCACCCACCATTCCAGGGGAAAACCACCACCTGAAGGGCCACAATGGTAGAACCCCCGGCCCACATGACAACATTGAATCAAGTGAGTCTTGAGTCCATGACCTCCACATTGGAAGGCGATGACGTGTCTCCTTCCAAACTAATTGATCTGAGGCTCATTAGTAAATGTAGTCACAGATTAGCCAATGTGGGACTAGCTTACTTGGTAGAGGCGCTTGCCTTATAGATTAGTAGTCTTGGGTTCAAACTCATAAATTAGATGACTTATTTGGTATAAGTTATTAGTATGATAGATTTACCGTTAAAAAAAGATATCTTTTAATTTTTTTTTAATGACGAACTTACACAGACTCAAAATCTACACAACTAAATTACATTAATTCGTTGCAGCTTGACCTCAAAGAGAGCATCCCCACTAACTTCAATGATTTTATTGATTTGATTTTTTTAAAATAAATGTTTTTACGTCTAAGATAATTTTTTAATCAGGTTGATTGTATATAGATAAATATTAAATTTTTTCAACTTGAGCCAGGTCACATAGTAAAAAGACAAAACCAAATTAAATTTGCTTTTTACAGTTTTTCATTTTTTGAAACCGAGTAATTATATCATCTATATAAACTTTTCTAAACAACTCTTCTTCAATATAATAAATACAACTATCACTTAAATTCTGATCACTATTTCGAAATCGGGCTTCACTTACTTTATTTTGACATCATCTCTCAACATTTGTTGTTACGACGGGTAAAACGAGATCCAACTTCAATAAATGGTACACCAACATAAATGAAATATGTCTTGCACGACTAGATAGACCATTCAAGTTCGCAAATCTTATATCCACTTTTAAATTATCCATGTAGTTTAGGAGTTCAATCTCAAGGTTTCTCTTATCATGTTCATTAAAATCATATGCGTAGATCTTTGGTATATCAAACTTACCAAAATTATCATATGGACTTAAACTAGTCATTTGAATAAGTAAATCGGATGTTACCTCATTAAACGGTTTCCAAACTCTTGGATTTGAATATCAAGCATCATGTTGAAACAATCATACTCATATGTGATGCTTGCCTTGGCTTTTTTGGGATAATGCAGTAGTCATCCATGTTTACCATTTCAAGTTCATGTTTTTCACAAAAGGAGTTCATCTTTTACAAGGCTTTGTTGTAAAAATGGAGGCGGAGATATGTTAACGAACCAAACATTATTTGGGCTAAGGTGGTTTCGGCTTTGCATGGTACGAATTGGGGAGTGCTGACGTGTTCGAATGGTAGTAGTCCATGGTTAAGAATGAAAAACTCATGCATAAAGCTTAACGATATTGGAGTGATTCCGTTGGATTTGATTAAAAAAGAGATGGTGGGGAAGGAAATTCATTTTGGCTAGATTGTTGGAATGGTAAATTTAGCTAAAATACTTTCGGTGTTATATGCTTTAGAAGAGGATAAAGGGTGTGTGGTTGCCGATCAGCGGGTGAAGGAGGATGGTTGGAGATGGAGGCAACCGATTAGGGGATGGGTGGAACAAGAACAGTTCCTGGAACTTATTACGATTATTGCTCAAGTAAATATGTCCTAGAATTCGGATCGATAGGTTTGGGTGATGGATGGTATGCATGAGTTTTCGGTTCAAGGTGTCCGGGAGAGGATTGACGGATTCACGCTTCACTCTGGGCCGAGGATCACGCAATAGTTTTATGTTTTACCTTGAAGAGTTTTGGGTAATCATTTGCTTACAATGAGTACTTTGTATAGTAAAGGTATGGATGTCCCAGGTATTCTCTACCCTCTTTGTAATGATGCCCCCTGAAACATTTAATCATGTTGTGGGTGAGTGTAATATGGTTTTTTTTTTTTTTTTGAAAGGCAAATATTATTCACAAATCCAACCCCAAAGAAAAGAGAGGCGGGCACAACCGACAACTACAAGAAATCGAAATTACACAATTGAGTCCAAGTAATGGAATTATGTTTTGATCTATTAGTTAACCAAAGAAACCCGAGAGACTGGATATTATGAATTATAGCTTCTATCTTTGTATCCTTGTTAGAGAACATTTTCTCATTCCGAGCAATCCACAAGCACCAACAAGCCACAATGATGATCCCGTGAAAGATATATTTGATCGAGTCCCTAATCCCGATACTACTATGAATCTCCAACAAGTCTTGCACCGAGAAAGTGAAAATAGGAGGCACCCGGCACCACGTGCTAATACTTTGCCAAACCACCGAGGTGACAAAACACGAAGTCAAAAGGTGATCCTCCGATTCGAACCCGGAGTCGCACAGGGCACACCGTTGGTCCCCAATAGGAATGTTTCTCTTAGATAACGCGACAAGAGTTGGAATACGGTCGAATTCTGCCCTCCAAGCGAAAATGTTACATTTGAGAGGCACCCACTTAGACCACTTAATAATGAAGCGATTACTGCAAACCCTCTCGTTAATCAAAACTCTCTTGAAAGAACCAACATAGAACAAACATGAACTTTCATCAACCCACTCCCAAGCATCTCTTTGGTCCTTAAGGCGAACAGAAGCTAGAAAAGAGTAACAAGCTGTCCACTCAGAGAGCTCCAAATCAAAAACTTGAGACCTTTACCACCCCTCGGACCCTGCTTCTAGGGGTGCTGCCCCTGGACCCCCGTTATATTATGATAAACTCAAATAAGCGTGCACTCCGCACCTTCTAACTTATTTGATATTTATGATAATATGTATTGATCAAACAAGTTAATCAAATTACACTAAAATATCCAACACTCCTTCCCCGAAGTCCGCTTCACATTCACAGTCACTTCACGATCACATAGCCTTCACCCTTGATATTCGTTGTAGCCCGTGTCAACCCACCACTCCTTAGGGTCGTTAGACACCAAGTTGACCTTCTCCATCTTGGCAGTGAGGTCCGAGATCATAGCCACAAGAGGCATGTCATCATCAATCATATAGGCCTTCTAACGTTTGGGCGCCTTGCATTGGTCAGCGCGGTGACCATGTTCATGGCAGTTATAGCATTTCCCTTTGATGGGAGTAGTCTTTTTCTTCACGCCACCACTTTTTGGTCAAAGTGTAACACCCAAAATTTTAACCAAATTTAAACTTTCAAAATACGCAGAATTTAGATCCCATAAAACAATCTTGACAAACAACACATATTCAAAACGACAAAACGATAACGACAAATTTTTGTTTTAACACATCCAGACGACATCTCCAAAATGACAACAAGTTTCAAACATCTATGAGATGACTTCAAACAAGTTTTAAGACTCCCAACCAGGAGTTATGACTCCAACCATTAACAAAATAACCGAGAATCCAAATAATCAAGAAGCTTGACTCGCGACATCAAACCGGAGCTTTACCTACAATGAAACACCACAAAACAACCATTAGTAATGATATACAACCCCCATGTGAGCCCCCGAGACCCTTACATCAATAATCGACCAAAAATGACATATCAACATTTTGAGCGTAAATGTGACTGTAAACTACCCCAAATGGGCGTAATTTACGCCTAACCTAGTGAAAACCACGTTTTTTTAATTCCTCACCTCGAGGCACCAAGTTTCATATATTATGGCTTCCGCATTTAATTTTTCTAGCACGAGATATACTTAAAAGAAGTTTAGGCTTTTCCCAACAACACGTATTATCGACTATACATGTTTAACCCAACCTGAATGCCAAATAGCACCTAAAGACGTCAAATAAAACATAAAACACCTTAGATACATTAGTTAGTTAATCACCACTAACACGACCTTACTCCTTTGTATTTATAAATATGACCGACATTTAGACGAGTATAAACATCATACAAGTCAATTTTTATTCCACAATGGTTTAACTTATACCACATCAAGTCAATATACACCAATTTCACAATTATTCCATAATGGTTTGACTTATACCACATTAAGTCAATTTACACGAATTCACCATTAATCCTCAGCGGTTTGACTTACACCACAATAAATCAATTTGCACCAAATTACAACATTTTATTTGACTATACTACTTAAGTCAGTTACACTAAATTCCACGATTTGTTTGACAATACCACTTAAGTCAATTACACCAAATTCCACATTTTGTTTAACTAGATATCACATGAGTCAAATTTTAACAACACACCATACATGAATATACTTTAATCACATAATCCTATGTACATGCATCTACCATCATATCTATTACTAAGTAAGTGTAAAATACTTACCTTTAGCTAGAGAAGGACCCGGTTTGTCTTCCAAGCTAACAATTTCCACCTTTAGACTCCTAGCCACGTACATCATTACCATCAACTCTTCAATAGACCCGTATATTCGTATGCTTAAGACCTATCTCCGAGTTGCTTTAAAACATCAAACTTAAATACCTTTATTTTTATTAAAAGAGTGATTAGACTTTGTTCACGGGATGCGATGCAACAGACAAACTGTTCGTTTGCAGCTTACCTTGTGATCCGTGCAGCCGCACTCGCAAAGCCCTATGCGGCCTCTCGTCGTGCCTAGGGCTGGCAATTTTAGACACGTACACGAATACACGACACGAACCTACACTGTCACACCCCAACCGACGGCGGATTATACGTCGGGGCGGACACGGTTGTTCAATAGCACAAGGTTGACTATTAAAGTTTAAATAGTTTTATTAAATAACTTCAAGGTTCTAATACAAAGAATAAATCAAATACATAACAAGAATACAAGTCTAAATGATTAAGCATTCTAGGTCCAAGCATCCTATGTGATCACAATAAAGTCTCATGTTGTAGTACCTGAAACATGTGAAAGAATCTGTCAACTACAAAATAGTTGGTGAGATACAAAGGTTTTGACACAGTTTAACAAGTATTTGAAAAGAATTACAATTCACTATGATATATGCATTCTATAATGTAAGTATGAGAAAACAAGCATGTTAGACATTGTGCACATCAACCCTCCAACCAAGTTTAGGCATAACCCGCAGGTTACCCTTATAAGTCTCAAGTTTAAAAGTTTAATTCAGTAACAATCACCAAGGGCTCCCCCCGAAGGGTCAATCAATCAAGGTGGATTGGTCAAATGCAATAGATCTATCATTGTTACTATAGCCTTGATCAAAGTTAATGAATGTGCTTGTTTTAAGTTTAATCTAAGCATAAAAGTCTCAAGTTTAACATAAGAATAAGCATCTAGTCATAGTTGTACAAAAATTGTATAAGTTTAAAGTTTTGAACATGTTTCACCCCAAAAGTATAGAAAGGAAAAAGGGGCTAAGTATACTCACTTGGATTGATGAAGGGTATCCGACACGGATAAGTATTTGCAAGACTTTGAGGGAGAATATCCTCACAATAAGCCTAAGAATATAAGTCTAAAGTTTTAAGTAAAAAGTCTAAGACAAGGGATCTAGGATTTCGGGATTCGACTAGGGTTCCAAATGGGAGACGGGAAAGATTGTGTTTATGAAGTTTAATTCAAAGTTTCAAGATAAAAGTCTTAAGTGAATGTCATAGGACTTGAATATTAAAGTTTCATAAGTTTGTGAATTAGAATAATTATCAAAAATAATTATTTAGAAGTTTTATAGTTTTTATTACACTAGTCAGGTAATATTAATTTAAGAGAAACGTTCTAAGTATTTCATAAGTATGGTTATAATAAGCTTAATTATCTATTAAAGATTTGCAACAATTTTCTAAAGAATAAATATTTATCAAAGTTTAATAATTCAACGTTTAAGGATGAATAGATATCTATAAACAATATAAATCATTTAAGTTTTTCAAGTAATGAAACATTTATTTTACAAAGTTTATACAAGTTTATAAATGTTTTTAAGTTAAAGTTTCTAGTTAACTTTTAAAACATTCAAGTTTGTAAAAGTTAGAAAAATAATTAAAGCACATTTGTTTCTTATTAATTTAAATAAATTCACGAGCTTCAAGTTAAGTAAGTATTGATTTCGTAAAAATGTATAAGTCTAATAGGTAAGTTTTATAGATTTTCTTTTGGATTTATGAAGTTTTTATAAGTTTTATGTTTAAATAAAAATTTATAAATTAATGTAAAGTTTAAAGTAGATTCATTTATAAATAAATTAACGTTTCTGAGTTTATAAAATACTTCTCATTGAAGGCTTAATTTTTATAAAGCTAAAAGTATTCTTTTATAATTTTTAAGTATTTAAATCGACTTTTAAAGATTTAATTAATATAAATTTGAGTTAAGTTTAATTAACAAAAAAAAAGATTCTGGAAATGAAAGTATGAAATAAAAATCATTTTTAAGTTTATAAAGCTTTAACAAAATTTATAAAAATTATCAAAAGTATAAAAAAAACTGATTAAAAGGCTAAAAAATTAAACAGGGGCGAAAACCGGTTCCCCGGGTTCAAACTCGGGTCACTGACCGGGTCGAATCCGCACACACACACTAACCATCCCGACTACAGGCTCGTTAGTGTATACACTGAAACGTAAAACATTTAAACAACAACCCCAATTGAACCCAAATTCCTTATGAACCCTAGATCGAAACCCGTCAAATACGCATTGATCATCCCTCTGTCGTTGTAATCCGACAGAGGGCTTTTGTTCTACATGATGTTACGAAGGCTTGGCCTCAAGAATTACCTGAAATGGTGTCGTAACGAAGGAGAACGAGGCTGAGGCCGAGGTCGGCTGTCGGGAGCAAAAATCGCGAAATGTAGGTGATAATCGTCTAAATTGAGAGTGAAAGAGGTTGTAGTGTGTTGTCGTTAAGGATTTGGAACTGGTATTTATAACCAATTTCGGGCTTAAATGTCGGATTGGTTGGGGAGTTGGTGGTTGAACGGCCGAGTTCAAATTCGACGAATGCGCGGGTCTCGGGCCGTGTCCGAGCATTGAATTTCATTGGGGTTTGGTCGCACGCGGAAGGCGAGTTCGAGGTTCATCGAACCTGGTCGAAATCGTGATTTTTGAACAAAAAGGGTTGGAAACCGGGATTTGCGGGACTCGAACCCATGATCGGTTCTGGGTTCTGAATGTTTAGTGATATGGCAAAACAGGTCCCTGAGGTTTCTGGTCTAACATTTCATGTTAAAAGTTAACTTCTTAGTTTAAAACAAGTTTTCGTATTTGACAGTTTTGGTCCCCGAACTTTTATAAAAATAAATATGTTTC
Organism: Smallanthus sonchifolius; assembly: GCA_023525975.1. NCBI lineage: Eukaryota > Viridiplantae > Streptophyta > Magnoliopsida > Asterales > Asteraceae > Smallanthus > Smallanthus sonchifolius. Next base: position 9,631,229 of record CM042046.1, on the reverse strand, counting down.
ATTTTTTTTATGGAAACTAAATAAGTTTAAATTATATAAGATGATTTCTAAGTTTTAAGTTTTATAAGTTTATATTATTCCCATAATAATAATCTTAAATTTATAAAGTTTCAAGAGTTTTATTATAAGGTATATATATATATATACATATTTTAAATAAGTCTTATGTGTGTATATATATAAGCATAAATGATTTCCTTACATCCATATTAAACAAATGAATTTTTTTATTATTTAGGAAAATAGTTTTAGATTCAAGTTTAAAATAATACGGGTAATTGTTTAGGAAAGGTAACTCGGAAAATACTGGATATTACATACACGATCTTAACAGATATCGTGTATGGCCTTATCGTGTTTCGTGTCCTAAATATGTAGACATTAATCTACCTGTTAATTTTTGTGTCTAAACAAGTTAAATACATGTTTACCTGTTAAGTACCTGTTAAGATTTTTTTTAAATAAAAACTATTAAAATGTGATATTTTATGTAGGTTTTTACCTGTTTCAATAAACAGGTTCTTAAACATGTTTATACGTTTACCTGTTAAGTATCTGTTAGTACCTGTCTAAACAAGTAAAATACATGTTTCACTAAACAGGTTCTTAAACATGTGTTTCTAAACAGGTCTTATCGTGTTAAACAAGTTCGTGTTTGGGAAAAGGTACACGATAAGTTATCGTGTCGTGTTCGTATATACATATTTCCTGTTCGTGTATACACGATATGCCACCCCTAGTCGCGCCTGCAGGCACGCGCGCCACGACACGGCAGTCGCTGCGCGGACTCTCGATGTGGCACGCGGAACACCACATTTTTTCCATCTCCCTCGTCCCGTGCACGGGAGTGTTGGGTGCTTCACATCTTCTAACCAACAGTGGGTGTTACTCCTTATAAGATAACAAGATTTTATAATGACTCCCCTTATAAACTCATTCAAATTTTATCATCCCATCAGTGTGGGACAAGTCCACATATATCAAGTTTCAAACATTTAGAGCATTGATATCTTATTTATCTTAGCTACGTTTTAGACACGGTTTAGTTCGTTGTGATACTCTAACACACGCGTATTAATTAATAATTATATTATTAATAAACACAAACAATTATTTTTGTCTAAAATTTCCACATCCTTGAGTGATTACGAGTGAATCATATAACTAAAATCCATATTTTATCAAATATTGTTTGAAAATATGTAAAAGATCATTATGAGTGATCCAACTTGGTAGGATCCAAATTGAATACGTAACCATGGTCCATGGAATTCATCATGTTTCTGGGCAACGATTGGTTGTACACTGACTATAAGGTCCCTACAAACATTAGTATACTGACTATAATGTCCCTACGAACATTAGTATACTGACTATGATGTCCCTACAAACATTAGTAACACGCAAAATACACATTATTGGAGCATACTCTACAATTCTCAATACATAACTTTTTTTTCAAAAAAATTCATGTAAATCCCTTTCTACCTTTTTTTTAATGACAACAGACTATATATATAAATATACAGGCTTCAGCAAAAAAGCTAGGAAAGACCCAAACGGACAAAGACAGATTACAAAAATTCGAAAATATCAAAACTAACCCAATTCTCCCAAACAAGGGAGTTACAATTAGATCTATTCTTAACCCATAAAAAGTAGTCTTCCTTGATCATCTCCACCATCTCTAGGATCGGAAAACAGTTACCGTTAAACTCCTTTTGATTCCGACAAATCCAAATCCTCCAAATCGAAACAAAACCCACCGCACAAATCATTTTCTTCCATACCTTGGAACCAGGTTGATTATGAAGGAAAGAAAGAAGATCACCCACTGTCTTTAAATGAGAAGGAAAACTAATCTTAATCCAAACAAAAATATGCCACCAAATACATCGAGCCACCAAGCAATTGACAAAAATATGATCAGTAGTTTCCTGATCAGTACCACATCTGCAACAAATCGAATCTAAATTGTTTACTCCCCTGTTAAGAAGGCCAACTTTCGACGCCACCCTACCTAGATTGGCAAACCAAGTCAAGTAATTGGCTTTCAAAGTTGCCCAATTGTTCCAACGGAAGCCATCCTCACCCTGCGTCCTTCAGTCCAGCCCCAACAGATCCATGTCCATGCCACTAAAATCTTTCTGTTGTTGGGAAGTCATTTAAGCCAAGCGACTCACACTCATTGTTGAAATCACAACCAGTTTTAGAAACATGATGTACACAAGTGAAAACAAAATCTAACCATATAAATCCAACACAAATAATTAGGAGTTAGGTAGTGGAGATGGAAGCTGGCGTACCTGGAAATGGTGATGGCAACGCGTTGTTGTTGTTGTTGATGTTGTTGTTTGCTGCTGTTACTGATGTTGTTGTTTGCTGCTGTTACTGATGTTGCTGCTGCTGTTGTTGATGTTGTTGCTGCTGATGTTGCTGTTGCTGCCACCCGATCCGACCAACTAATATGTATTATTAAATACCAAACGTATTATTAAAAGAAATTTGAATAAACGAAATTTAAAATATTAAATTCAACTAATTAATGACCCGAACCCTTTTTGACTCGAACCAAAATAACACTAGCTCTGTTACTTTTTTATGTTAAGAGTAACGGTATTTTTAGTACTTTACACCTTAAAGGTTGTTTATATAAATTATAAAGTTATTTTTTATAATATTTAAGGAGAAATTTATGTAATTACTCAAGTTAATAAAAACCAAACGACAATCTCATTATCCCTTCTGTGTAAAATGAGTTTTTTTATTTGTATATATTAAAAAAACTGTTTTTTTTGTTTTTCAAACTTTTTTATTGTTATTTTGTTTTTATTATCTTGTTATTTTTATATTATTATTTAATAAAACTCATTTTAAGTATATAAACAAATACATCTTTTCTAAAAGGTTAAAGGGAAAGAAAAGGGTTTTAACTAAGTGTTGACTTTAATTGTAGAGATGAGATTAAATGGCTAATGGAATGTTGGACTTTTATTGTAGAGATGGGTTAAATGTTAATTGAATGTTGGGTTTTAATTTAGAGACAGGTTAAATGGTTATTCAACACATTTTATTCATTGCTAAGATGTACCAAATGCATAATAATTTGTGTTAGGTGTTTTAAAAATTTAGGTAAATTACAATGATATCCTTTTCAATATGTATTATATCTATAGGGGGAGGATCAAATAAGAAATAAGTTTTCACTAAGAAATCTAAGAAATGACCAAAACGTTTAGAAACGATATCAAACGAACTCCGATTGAGCTCATTTCAGCGGCGTTGGAACCGTCTCGTCGAACTCTACCATCTTAGATTTTAGGGTTTAGCTTTTAAGGTTTAGATTTTACGTTTGAATTTTAGGGTTTTAGCCTTAGGGTTTAGCTTTTAGGGTTTAGATTTTATGGTTTAGGTTTTTTTTAGGGGTGGGGGTGGGGGGGTTTAGGTTTTTGGGGGGGTGGGTGGGGTGGGTTTAGGTTTTTGGGGGGTGGGGGTGGTGGTTTTAGGCTTTTTGGGGTGGGTTGGAGGGGGTTTAGGTTTTTGGGCGTGCGAGTGGAGGGGGTTTAGGTTTTTTGGTCCGGATTCCAACGCCACTGGAATGAGCTCAATCGAAGTTCTTTTGACCCACTTCTTAGCGTTTATTAGCGAAAAACCACTTCTTAGTGGAACCTTCCCTATATCTATATCTATATTTAATCTATACTAATAAATAAAGGTTTAAAGTGGACATTTGTCACTTCCTCATGCTTTCTTACATTGGTTTTCTCGTCTCTCTCCTAATAAATGCACCTCTATCTTATTAAATAATAATGATATTATAAATATATTATTAAAGAAGACTACTAATTATATTAAATCTGTATTATATAATAAACTATGTTAGAAATCCCGTGTATTACACGGGTTAAATAAATACAATGAATAAGTGTAATATTATATGCTTAATAATAAATATTTACAATTAAATAAAATTTATGCAATTAATAGGAGAGAGAGGCGAGAAAATTTATCACACCCAAACCTTTATTTATTATAGAGTATAGATAAAGGTTTTCAATACCATGTGTCGCCTCCATATTCACTTTCATCATTTTTTTTCCGAATCTCTCTCTTATTAAATGCACATGTATTTTATAATAACAATATATTTTTTAAAGAAAATAATAATTATACTAATAAAACACATTTATTTCAAATTATCCGTTATTATAAAAAAAACTTTAAAATCTAATTATGTAACTTTTATTTACAATCAAATAGTAAATGGAAGTCAAACTACATTAAATATAATTAACGTATTTTTTAAACCCAATTATGTATTAACTTTTACATATTTGAATTTTGTTTTCTATCATTAGTAGATGTAATACATTTTCCACCTATAAAATATATATACAAATTTAAAAAATTTATATTGATATTTTTCACTCCGTGTACATACACACGGGGTCTAAACTGGTACATACTAATAAATAATAGTTTTGATTCTTTCTTTTCCCGCCTAAAATCACACACCTGTTTCTTTACCACGCGGGTCATTTAACCTGACTTGCTCCAAATCTGAACCCATTTTTTGAAACGCTCTTTTCTCAATTTTAGGGTTTCTCCTCCGCTCCTCCACGATCTGTTTCACCGTTAGCAAAGGGTTTCTCCTCCTCTCCTCCACTATCCATTTCGCCGCATGAGCGTATCCGATCTAGGAGTTGGGTGTCGATTATTATCGGAAGCGACCAGATTTGGGGATGTCTAGGTTTGAATCAAACGGTGGGTATGGAGGCGTTGGTTATGGTGATGGTGTTTATGCTAGGCTTATCAATTTGCAGTTGGTTGGATATGAATCAGTAAGTGATTGCTCTAATGATATAATCTGAATTTTTTGTTTGCTTTTTCTAATTTGTTAAGAATCTCATCTTATTATTTGTATTTGTGATTGATTTGTGAAGTATGATGATGGGTGATTATAGAGTGGAGATGCTCAATGATGGTATGCAAGAGTTTCCGGCAATTGAAAAGTAAGATGACTGTAAATAGTAATCTAGGGTTTTGAATTTGAAACTCCAGGTTACCTTAAAAGACCTTACAATTGAACATGAAATACAATCTAAAATAAGATTCAGTTGGCCTAGGTTTGCCGTCAGTATTCCATATGCACATGTTTTCTAATGTGATGTGTAGGGGTGACTTTCAAAGTTTACCATCATGTTTTATATGTTTTAGAACTTTAAACAAAACCATGAAGTGGGTGAAAGGGATATATTCTTAAACTATCATCTTCCTTTTCCTTCTACATCATGGTCCATAATTTCAATACCTTGTGTACTGTTTTCCGCACTAGGTTATTGAACATTTAAATTAGTGTTTTTATATTTGAAGAATAAAATGCATAAGAAAGATTACACTCAGTTTTTGGCTGTTTCTTTGGCATTGACTTGACAAACTAGACTTTTCACATTCTAAATGAGTTACATTGGTTGTTATTTGGTTTAGGTTGGTGTCTTAATTGACAAGGCTGGTGCTGGTGGTTCCCCGTCTTTGGTTGCTAGGGGTTTTTCTACCCATTCCTCTGGGATTGGTGAACAACTTCATATACAAGTTCCAAATGAGAAGTTTTTTGGTCAATGGGTTGATCATTTGTTTTGAACAACTTCATATAAAGAATTACAATACATGTTTGTGTGTGAGTGTGTATGTGCATATGATTTCTATGTTTTACTAATGTATTAGCACTTGTTGATCATTACATAATTTACATCCATGTGGGGTTTACGTTTCCTTTGTAATAACTTTGGGTGATGCCAGGCTTATTATTATCAATGGGTTGATCATTTGTTTTGATTTGCTTGTGTCATCGGTCAATGAGGTAAAGAAAACTAGATAGGCACTCCCAAGATCAGAAACCAAAAGGTAATGTAATTATATGATTTTGAAGATGAAAGTGGATGACGAATCTGTATTTGTGATCGTCGTTCGGATCGAGATGTCCAATGGGTGCAAAAGGTATGTTCGTTTATGTTTTATATAATTTTTAAGCTTTATATTTTAATTTATATTTATATATTTATAAATGAATGGCTGATTTATTTTATTTTATTTGTAGGTATTCAAATGATCATGTTTGGACAAGGTTTGTTTTGATGTGTTGGGATTCATGGAAGAAAATGCAATTTCAATAAGCGATAAATGTGTTTTCAAGTATCTGGGCCGTGAAGGTACGTTGTTAGTCAGAAAGGTATCCAACTAGAAATTGTTGTTAAACTAATAATGAAATTTAAATGTAGTTTATTTTGTTTGATACACATGTTTTGTTTGGTTTTAAAGATTTTGTTAGAGGTTTGCAATTTGGAAATACCCCCCCCCCCCTCTCCCGCTATTTTTAAAGGTTGAGCCAAAGGGACTTTAGCGCAATAATTGATTTCAAAGTTATAGGTTTGCATCACAACTTCATAATTGTATCTTATAAATCAGTGGTTGACCCATTAATGGCTAAAATTGGACCTATGGTTTTACTTGCAGGAGCAACAGGTCTCCCAAGAACCAAATAAAGTCATTGTGTATAGGGGTTGGGGGCTACCACTACTGCTACACATAATTTGAACCAGACTACTGGAAAACACTAACCAAATGATCGTGAATATATCGTTAAGTCGGAATTGTATGATAATATATGTTATTATTCCATAAACTTGACAACTTGACATAGTCTTGCTATAATAGGAAACTTTAATTATCCGAAACTCGCATGTTTGTCTATTTATAGAAAGTAAACATTGAAATGTTCTATATGTGCCATAACATGCCTAAATTCATATGTGAATATCAACTTTGCGTAGTTGCCATGCTTAGGTCTCAAAAGCTTGACTTTCCAATTTAGAAAACTTTGATGCATCAAAAGTTGTGTTTCAAGTTCTAAATTCCAATCAAATGTGCCAATGTGTTTATTAGACGATAATAGACTATTTCAAAGTAGGTTTGAATTCTATGTTAGGATTTGAATGCTTAAGTCCAACGTGTCACCAACGGGTCGTCGAGTCAAAACAATCTTTGAAACGTCAAAGTCATTTTGCAAAACTCTTTTGAATTCATAGAGTTCATAGTCAAACATTTAAAAATATTTAGACCTTAAAGTCCTAAATGTTTCCTAGGGCACGAGTAGGTCATCTCATTTTGCGAGGATTTTCTAAGAGTTTTCAAGTCGTTTATTAGGTGAGTTCTCACAGCCCCGTTTTACTCATTTCCTTTTTGGGGTGAGATACATACTCAAGTATACATTTTTCAAAATGTTACATTTTCCACACTTACACAGTTACATTCATTATATAAGTTTTGTACATGGTATGTACAAAGTCCTCTGGGAATCAACCTTTAATTTTGTCTGTAAGCGAGGTGATCATGAACAGTACTGTTGGGTTTAACAACCCATGCCCTGGTTAGTAGCGCTAACCTCGACTGGAGGTCGAACGGGTACATTATTGACCTATTCCATTCATGTGCAAGACACAAAGAGGCAAACCACATCCTTTTCCTTGACAGTGGCTACAGTTAAGCTTTAGTTGATGGACTTATAATAATTTTTGGTTTTGTCTGATCAACAATGATTGTGTAGAGTACAAATGTTTTTCCATACATTTCATAAACATGATTTCCATTACAATTGTCTGTGAACTCACCAACTTTATGTTGACCCATTTTAGTATGTTTATCTCAAGTCTTTGAATGCTAGGATATGTGGCTAGGATGCATCCACCGGAATCACACACTATTCATGCATAGCATCCTATTTTGATAAACATTATTTTATCATCTCTGTTGCCAAATGTTGTAAACATTTAAACATTGCTTCCGCACTTTTACTTTGGACCATGTTAAACTTTATTTTGGACTCTTTCGAGTCATGTATAAAACATGTATTTTGAAAACCATTTAGTGGTCGTTCAAAGTAATTCAATGGTAAAGATCCTCTCGGGTCACGCCCCGCGGGTATAGCCTGGAGTGGAATTTGAGGGTGTAACATTACACCTATAAAATATATACATAAAGATTTAAAAAATTTATGTATTAACAATTTTCATCCCATGTGTATTACACGGATTCTAAGCTAGTGGTTTAATAAAGAGCAGAGTGAGAAGTATTTATGTACATGTATAAAAATTGAAGGGGAAAATGTGATTTTTGGTTTTTAAGCTGCCTAAAGTTTTTGAATTTTGAACATGATATAAGTTGCTTAGATTACTAATCTCTACTACTCTATCTATACTATATATTATATACATATTAGAAGGGTAAAATTGTCTTTTACACAAAAAGTCTTAATTTTAAGACTTGTATAAGTCTTAAAGCAAGAGATACAACTCTTTAAAGCATGGTGAAAGGGAGGGGCGGGCGGGTTTGAATGTAGGGTAAAAAAATTTAAGTTGTGGGAACTTGCCGGTAAAAAATTTGATGGAAATCAATGTCTATAAATCTAAGCCGTGGGAACTTGCTGGTAAAAAAAATTGATTTTTTTATCGGGGTTTCGTTAATTTGTTGTTGGATTACATTTCTATATTTGTTTCGTTAAGTTATTAGAACATGTGTTTGTAGTCAGTTTTAGTAAAATTTATCAATATTTATGCTATTTTTTACTAGTTTACTTCAAACTATATCATATCTACAATTACAACTTTCATAGATTTTAATTTGACAAATCGGTCTGTTCTATCTACAGTGGTATTGAAGATAAGCAGCCTAACTATGCGATTAGAAAGTGTGCCAGAGTTCAACTGATCAAGAATGGAAAGAAGATTGCTTCTTGTGTTCCTAATGATGGATGCTTGAACTACACCGAAGAAAATGTGAGTTCTTAATTCATCATTGACATAACATTTTTATTTGTTAGATATTTTTAGATAGTTTTTGTTAATTGTGACCGGATGAAGTTTTGATTGCTAGATTTGGTCGTAAGGGTCACACAGGAATTCATCTAATTTTTAGCCAGACTTAAGGCTTCTAAATGTGACTAACTTTTACAAAAGAATTCATCTAATTTTCTAGATTAATGTGTTCAAATTTATTAAGCACTCATAAAAGTAACTATCATATGTGAAGTTCTTACTAAATAGAATGTGGAGGCACTTGATAGTTAGTCATTTGTATGCTTACCCTTGATATATGATGATATTAGGAGGCCCTTGTGTTGGAAAAAGGTACACAAATGTATAGTCACATGGATAGCTAAGACTTTTGGATTTGCTCAGAAAAGAAATCTCTTCCAACTATGAGCATGGGTATCGATTCCAAACTTTTAATGCATGAAAAACTAGAGGTGGAAAAAATGGGCGGATTGAGAAGGATCAAAAATGGGTTCAGTAAGACAGTATTTTTTAATTATAAAAAAACGGGGTCTACCAGCCAACATTGTTTTACATTATTTTTAATTTGTTAATTTTTAATGTATTTGACACACTTAAAGAAAACTATAAAGTAAGATAGTAATATAGTACTTTTTAGTTCAAAAGATTTAGGATGTTGTAAGCATTTGAATACACCTTAGATGGCTTTGACCTGTTTAGCTTATTCATCCCATTTCATTTTTAACTACTTTTAATATTTTATCCATTTGACCCATTATTAAGAATTATAACCCAAGCTTTTTTTTTTATCTATATCTATACTACTATATAATAGATACTAGGTTAAAACTATTACATGAGTTGGATAAATACAACTTGTTATAAAACATTAGTTTCTATTAAGATTTGTAAATTTTAAAAATGTTATATGGTTATTTTTTAAAAATGTTTTATAAAAAGAATGAAGAAATGTTCAAATTATAAAAATGTTTCATGAACAAAACTATTTTTTTAAAATAAAAAAACGTTTTATAAAAGTAACTATAGAAATCATTATTATTTAATATGAGATAGAGACCGGAAACAAAATTTATAAAAAAATTAAAAAATTTGTATAATTAATAGGAGAGAGAAGAGAAACAAAAATTATAAAGAAATTTATATAATTAACAGGAGAGAGAGGCGGAAAAAAATGTTAAAGATGCACGTGTGAGTGACAAGTGTCCTAATAAAACTTTCATCTATATTACAACTAGGTTAGTACTCTTGTACTACACGGTTATTAAAAAGATATCAATCTAAAACAAATTCATAAATAAAATAAAAGTTTTGACCCATTCATTAAAAATGGTAATTTTGACCCGTTTACTAAAAAATATATATTTGACCCATTTACTAACGGTAGCAATTTTTACCCGTTTACTAACATTATAATTTTGACTCCTTTACTAAAACAACAATTGTTATCCGTTTACCGATGTGGAGGGAATATGTAGTATAATCTTGAGGGAAATTGATTTGTAACCGCCCAAAATAATAAAACCGTTGAATTAAAATGGCAAAGATTCAACCATCTTTTAATCCGACGGTCATGTTCAAACTAAATACGGTTACTCTTCTTCGGCATCAATAATATATATATATATATATATATATATATATATATATATATATATATATATATAGGGGAAGGATCAAGAGAAAATCACAAAGTTAGGCGAAAACCAAGAAAACCACTAAAACAATGTGTAATACTATGGGTTACGTATACGTAACCGCAATTTTTTTGTTTTCTGTTTACGTATACGTAACACTATGGGTTACATACACGTAAGCCAATATTTAAATGATTTTTTGGTAAAAGTGTATAATATTACATTGATAATCTTATAAATAAATAAAAATAAAAAATAAAAAAAAGATATATTATTATATGATTGGTTAAAATTGATTTTTTAGTGGTTTTTTCGGTTTTCGCCTAACTATGTGGTTTTCTCTAGAACCCTCCCATATATATATATATATATATATATATATATATATATATATATATATATATATATATATATATATATATATAATTGACCCGTTACTCTACATTACCGGCCTAGCCATCACAGTGACAATGAAAGTTGTGTAGAAAAATAGAACCATCAAAACATGAGAGAAACGTGAACAAATATCGTTTTTGCCTAAGAAACAACTTCACTCTCGTGGACTTTCTAATCTTGTAATCCGCATTGGATTCTAATTGCTGAAATGGGTTACGGAGAGATGATAGATGACCTACATCTTACTAAGTCATTTAGACCTTCTAGTCATGTTAACAACATGCAATCATAACTCTCGAAAGATTAAAGTTTCCTTATTTAGAAACCGGGCTCTAGAACTCATACAAATGCATTTTAATCCATTATTTTGTCAATCATACTTTCATAATGTTCACTATACTAGTTTCATGTTTTACATGTATTCAATCATCAAGTTTCTCATGCATTTCTAGAAATAAAGTTTCTAAAAATAGAAAACGAGTCTAAAACATCATGAGCATGTGAGTTTACAAAAAAAAAATCATACAATCTCTATATCTAGTGTTTATGCATCATTTCCACCAAATAAACCACATCATAACTTCCTTGAACAAAAATCCATATTTTAAAGTTTCCATAAATAGAACCGAGCATGAAATCTCATATGACTAAATGTTTTAGACAACAAATCTACACACATTATCCATTCTTTATGCATATCTAACCATTTTCCATCATCAAATCACCCTAAACATGGCATCTAGCATGAAACCCAATATTAAAGTTTCCTAAAATAACAAAACCGAGCATGCATCTATCATCCAACACTTTTGACAACAAAGTTTACACATATTATCCATCTACAACTATCATCACAACATAATCCATCATCAAATCAACAAGATCTCATCATTTAACACATGCACATATAATAAAGTTTCCTTATATGGAAATCCAGCCTATGAATAAAATTCGGGTCCAAGGTCACCAACAATACCATTTGAGTTGTAAAACACATTTCCTTTAAGAATCCATGGTTAAAATGAGTTTTCTTTGGATGTATGTTCATATGAACATGAAGATGAAGAATGGAAAAAAGATGGGTTTTGTTGCTTACCAAACTCGAAAATGGATGGATTGATGGTTGAATCTTCTTGCAAAAAGCTTGATAATCACTCTTGAATGCTTGGATTTGATGGAAACAAGATCAAAATAACAAAAATGGTGGAAATGAGGTGGTGGTGGGTTTCGGCTAAAAAAGAGACGGGAGAAGGAGAGAGAGAGAGAGAGAGAAAGAGAGGTGGAGTGTGGAGGTGGAAATGGTGGGGATTGAGGGGTATTTATAGTGGATTTTGACCATGGGTGGTGAGAAACGAATAGTCACCGATTTTTTGTTAGAAATCCCGAATAGGTATGAACGAAATTATTTAAAAACATGATGACTCATGTTGGTAATTTTAACATATAAAATTTTCAGATTTTTATTTGGAAATGTCGGTACATACTGCAGAATGGCCGGACAGCGTTAAAACATAACGTTTCTCAGAAAATTCCCGAAAAATTCACAGTCTTAGAATAACATATCACCGTATTACATGTAATTTGTGCACACCAAATATATGTCTAAGTGTACGCCTAGATATAATTATCTAGCTAGTGCACACCGCTTGTCCACCGGAATGTGCTGAAAACAAAAGTATTTCTATAAATCACAAAAAAATTCATGTAGACATTATAAATTAAATCACAGTGTCAATATAATTTACACACAAATTATATGTCTAGGTATTTATTTGAAATTATCACCAACGGTCATGCTACAGGACGCCTGTTTGACTGGGTAATCTTCTGGATTACCGACACGTGTAAACAGACTGACTTGTTAAGTGTGAAATGGACTTAATTACTATAAAATTAAGTGGGATGCATTACATATACTATGACCTAAGTCTTAGTCGGGTATGGATATTGACATGAATTTTTGCCCGGTGTCACATGTAAAAATGTATTACATATACTAAGGATAGAAAACGAAATTCAAAATATGTAAATATATATAATTGAGTTTCGAAAACACGTTAATTACTATAATACTATTTAACGTAATTTTACTTTCATTTACTATTTGATTAAAAATAAAAGTTACATAATTAGATTTTAAAGTTTCATATAACATGAGATAATTTAAAATAAATGTATTTTATTAGTATAATTTATATTTTCAATAAAAGTATATTACTATTATTAAAAGATATAGATGTATTTAATAAGAGAAAAACGTGAAAAATGATGAGAATGAATATGGAGGCGACACGTGACATGAAAAAACCTTTATTTATTATATAGTATAGATATAGATTTAAATGAGAACTTGTTATCGGAAACCAATTTAGTCCGTATTTTAGTGCAATTGCTTAGAAATCAACTAAATATGGGGATGATTATGCATATAAAATATGTATAAATGATGGAACGCTAGCGAGTAAAGCTTTTAGTAGCATGAAGGCTCTTATATTCTTCAGCCATCGCCTTCATTAGATTCGTGTCTAATTGACCGCTACGCCGATTTGTGAACTCGTTGTTGTAGATCCCGTTGAACTGGGTGATCTTCATGTTCATATCCTTCCATTTTGAGTTAACTTGATGACAATATGGTTGGTGCTCCCCATTTGTGATCGAAAACGTTCAAGGACCTTTTTACCAAAATGAATTTGACCAGGTCTTCTTCAGTTGACCCAAGCCTTGGCCAATGCCTCTTCTTCCTTCTCGGTTCACAATTTTTCCTTCATCCTAGTAGAAGTATTCTTTGGGGGGCAGGAGGCATTTGTTCGTAGGATTCCTCGTCGTCTTATGTGTCAAGTATGTTTTGTCATTTGACTAGTCACATTGTTAGATTCGGGGTTTACGGTAGGATAGATTTTTGGTAATACAATAGATCCAAGTTAGGTTGATGTTGCAGGAGACGAAACTCGTTATGCGATTGTTGTGTCAAGAAATTATGAACCTTGAGAAAGATGATGGAGTTGGGATTGATTTTGTGAAAAGTGATAGGATTGTGGAAATAGTTGTGGGTTGACTTGGGTTTGATCTTTGTGAGCGTTTCGGCTTGAATCGGTTTTTTTAGCATTACGAAGGGTTGAATCCGTTGAAGAGTTTTGAGAAATAAGAATTTTTTAGAGAGAATGATTTAAGATTGGGGTGAAGAAAACCGAGAAGGTTACAAAAACAAGCCAATGCAATTCAAACGCGTTCATCGGTACGTCTAAAAGTGTGACACGAGTGGTAAAACTCAATGCAACTATTGGGCCCTCTTTAATCTTTATAATGGTTGTGCCCTCTTTAATCTTTATAATGGTTGGACCATCTTTAATCTTTATAAAGAAATTAGAAATCATCGCGAATAATCAGTTAGCTATTACGGTATGTCATGTAAATACTATATTTTTCTATGTTTATTGCTATAACGTTAATCGTCGTTTAAAAAATATAGTTTATATATTTTGTTCGTATGAGCCTTTTTTTCTGCTCGACCGTGGCAATTAAATACTCAGGACCGGGCCTAAACACAAGGAACACTAATTCCAAGCGGGTGACTACTAAGGAAGTTGATGATAAACGTTCACATAGAGAGTGTTTTTGGTGCACGAAGATGTTTACTCAGGGGCCTAAATGCAAAAATAAACAATTTTTTTACCGTTGAAGTAAATCATGATGAAGACGACACATAAGATAGCAAAAAAAACACTATTACCAGAAGCAATATGATACGAACCTAATGTTGGAAGCGGGAACAGTTTCAGCTATTCCAAGAAATCAGGAAGATATCATAACTGTTACCACCTAAAGTTTAGCTTAAATAATCGTTTCCTGCATTTTTAATTCTTGTCTAGTTATTTGTTTATCTGAATTTATCTTGTAATCGGAGAATTGCCCTTCTCAAATCGGGCCGACTTAATTGTCAATCCTATCAACTTACAACTTCCGATTTCCGGTATCTAACATTCAATACAACAACAAAATATCATTGCATGCTATTATGGGTGTTCCGTCTTATTCGACGATGAGAGTGATTGGAACAATTGGCACCACAAGCAGTTACAGATCTTGATAGACTCAGGTTTGACACATAATTTCATAACGAAAATCTTGCTGTTAAATTACTATGTATGGTATGAGAGTTACAACTGCTAATGGTAATAAACTCGATTGTGTAAAAATCTGAAGATTTTTTGACGCGTTTTTGTGTCACTATATAATAAATAAAGGTTTTTTAGTGTCACGTGTCGCCTCCATATTTATCCTCACCATTTGTTTCCCGCCTCTCTCTCTTATTTAATACACTTCCTTTTAATAATAATATATATTTAAAGAAAACAATAATTATACTAATAAAACACATTTATTTTAAATTATCTGCTATTATAAGAAACTTTAAAATTTAATTATGTAACTTTTATTTCAATCAAATAATAAATAAAAGTCAAATTATATTAAATAGTAGTTAACGTATTTTCGAAACCCAATTATATATTAATTTTTACATATTTTGAGTTTTTTTCTATCCTTAGTATATGTAATATATTTTTACACATGTAAAATATATACATAAAAATTCAAAAAATTTATATATTGATATTTTTCACCCCGTGTGTAAACACGGGATCTAAACTACTTATAATAATAAAACACATTTATTACAATCAGAAATATACCATCTCGATTGGTATGTCTAATTATGACTCAAATAAAAATGACACAAGACATGAAATTATCCACAAACAAACTATGTAGTCACCATCATAATCTCCATCACCTACCTTCTTCGATCATATCCTGAAGCATCGATTTAGAAGCATTATCAGGTGTGCTTAGTGAAAGAGTGGAGTGACTTGTACTTGGCATATAATTTGTACTTGAACTCGGAATATCACTTTTAAAAGTTGTATCATCTTTAAAATTAAAACCACTCAAATATCCTGGTCGAGCAATAACACCACTTGCTTCTATGTCTCCTGAAAGCATCGCCACCACTCGTGACATTGGTGGTCTTTGTATCGGTGAGGTTTGGGTACATAAAAGCGCGATTCTTGTCACTCTTTTTACTTCATTCTCATCAAATTCATACAACTCTTTGTCCACCAACTCAACTTCATTATCAGCTTCATGTAGGTTCCATGCCTGAAATCATACCAAAGGAACCAGATAAAAAAGGTTATATATTAACAATAATATATATTTATTAAAATTACAAAATTTATAAGGAACAATTAAGAAAATGAAAGATCTACCCATTCAAGAAGATATATTTTGTCATCTTCCAAAGTTGTATCAGAATTGGGCCTTCCACTAATCATCTCTAGAGCTACAACTCCAAAGCCAAACACATCAGCTTTTTCTGTAAGATGTCCACGCATTGCGTACTCTGGTGCCAAATACCCACTACAAAATATATATTATAACAAGTTTAAGAAAGTCAACTCACATTCACACACACAAATACATTATATACAATCTTACATTGTGCCTGCAACACGAGTACTCATGTGTGTTTTCTTATCATCATAAAGTTTGGTCAAACCAAAATCTGAGATCTTAGGGTTGAGTTCAGAATCAAGTAAAACATTACTAGCTTTAACATCTCGGTGTATAACCCGTATTCGAGAATCCTCATGCAGATATGCAAGACCACGTGCTATACCTAGGCATATATCATACCGGGTGGCCCAATTAAGAGATATTGTGTTGTCTCCTACATCATAGACGCCAAAGTAACATTATAGTTTTAATATTCTACAATTCATGTCTGCTAACATTATAGTAATGTGAGATCTCTTACCGAATAATGCTTGATCAAGACCATAGTTACCTAATACGCGGTTTGCTCCGGTACGGGTACGTGGTTCGGGTACGCAATTCGCTAGAGTAAACGTATTCGGTACGAAGGGGGGTAGGTTCATTTCGGTACGAACCGGTACGGTGTACCATGTAGTTCGGTTCAATGTACCCGAATGAAATAAAAATAGAACTTCAAATACCATTTAATACTAACTTCAAATACCATTTAATACTAATATGAAAAGGTCATTTTTATTGGGCTTAATAATAATGTGAAAAGAGAGTGGGCTGGGCCAATCTCTCTTAATCTAGAGAAACCCTAAACCTAAAAGAAACCTAAAAGATGCCTGGAAAGAGAAAAGGTCAGCCACCCCATTCCTTCGATCTCTTGCTTGCAGTCGATCTAGAGAAATGGTCAGAGCAGCAATGGTGAAGCCTCTAATCCCATCGCTTAACAGAGGGATGGTGCTGAAGATCGTTCCTCCGTCCAAAACCAGGTAACCCTCTAGCGAATTCGATGACCAAAAATCGCGAATTCCACAGCGATTGGAACGATCGGAACGATCGGAAATAGGGTTTGGTACAACGAATTCGAGGTAACTGGATCGCGAACCTGATCGATTGGGTACGCCGTACCATAGCGAATTGGAACGAAACGAATTGCGATTTGGTACATCGCGATCCAATACGGGGATCGCGTGTCTATGAACGAATTCGGTAACTATGATCAAGACTCTTATTCTCAAGATACTCATAAACAAGAAGTCGTTTGTCTCCTTCAATGCAACATCCATATAATTTAACAAGGTTGCGGTGTTGGACAGCGGATATTGTTGCAATTTCAGCAATAAACTGAGCCTTGCCCTGGTGGGAGGCTACAGAGAGTTGTTTAACTGCTATTACCCTCCCATCCTCAAGCGTTCCCTATTTACCATCAAAAGAATATTAAGAATTATCATGTTTAAGAAGCAAAGATGGATTGTTGATGAAAAGTATAAATTACCTTGTAAACGGGTCCAAAACCTCCCTCGCCAAGCTTATTTGCAAGATTAAAATCATCAGTTGCATCTCTAAGGTCTCCATAACTAAAGGTATATGGTTTGGCGTCAATTCCCAAAAACTCTGTAGATCAGCAAAAGCATGTAAGTAGTGTTGGTTCAGGCCCTTTCAAAAACACACAAGAATAAGACTTGCAAACTGTTTTTTGTAAACAATATATGATTACAATCATTATATTATTTCAACAATTATCTAATTTTAAAATAGAATGATTTATGTAAGCTTTTTATGCATTATAATACACGTTGGGTGATTTTCCACCCATTTGACATGTTCCACTATTGTACCACCTCCTGTCCTTGAAGCTGTTGTTCGAGATTACAATCAGGGCTTATCTGTTTTTGTTCCTGTCCTAGAAGCCGATGTTCACTCGTCATGACTAACATGTTCGTGTCCCGAAAGCCGATGTTCACCGATTAGGGCTTACCTGTTCATGTCCTAGAAGTCGTCGTTCACCTATCGGGGCTTACCTGTTCCTATTCTGGTTCTTACAAGAAATTTGTTTCCTGCTGTTGATCCTGTTTCCTATTGTTCCTCATGCTGTTGTTCCTGTTTCATGTTATCCTGTTGTTCCTAATGTCCTGCTCATGTTATGTCTTGTTTTTTTTTGTTATGTTTTTAAGTTCTATTTGTAACAAGTTGGGCATGATTAGCATCTATGCTTCAACTTAAGGATAGTCTAGAGTTTAGTTATGTTTAGCCCACAAGCCTAAGTTACTCTAGGGTTGCTAATGTAGTGAGGGTTACCCCTTCATTCTGATACACAACTTTCACATATAATATTATTCTAGTCACTTTTACCGAAAACAGTTTTCATCTATACTAAAAGTAAAGATCCAAAAAAACTACCTTGATCATAATTATCAGATGTATCCTGCTTTTTCCTCTGACGAAAAATATATAGTACTAACAATGACAGAAAGCTAACAACTGCAATAGGAACCAAAATCTCAACAATTAAACCGGTCCTGTTCTTCCTTTTTGTGGAGGGTGGGGTGTTGTTCACACTGGGGCGGAAATCTGAACAAAAATAAGTAAAGGTTAATAGTTGTCAAGTATCAAGAGCCGGAAGTTAAACAACCTATTTTAAAAAGGGAGTTTAGTACTTGGGGTGGCACTGATTGCTGAGATTAGAGGTCCAAAAGCCCCTTGATAAGGTACACAGCAAGTCCCTTTTCCAGACCAAAATAAATGCACCTCAAGATAGTTATCAGAAACCTGAACCGTTGTTTGCCTTGAAACGGGACTAAAGGAGGCCCCTCCTGCTTCCCTTTTTATATCGAAATCTTGAAACACCCGATTGCCCTGAAAGAAACAAGATGTGAGAAAGTAATTATAGAAATTAGGCACAACAATATCACTATACTAGAGGTAGAAAGAGGAGTGAGGCAGGCGGGTTGCGTAACGAGTTGAAACAGGTCACTCATGGTATGGGTTAAAACAGGTTGGGCGGGGTTGACCCACATACATTTTTTTTAAAATAACTTATGCTTTAATAATTTGAATTATTTTCACCCATTTTATCCATTCCCTTTATAGCTAATAGTTTTAAACACGTGAGTTACATGGGGTGAAACGTTATAATTATATTGATGCACCACTTTTTAACAATATTTGATGTTGTATTGGTAATTTTTTTCTTCTTGTTAAAAGTTAAGATTATATTAATGAGAGTAATCAAAACATCAAACTAAACACATGAAAATACATTTCATAAGTGGTGTTCTTTTTACAATACATGGAACGAAGAACAACACCAATGATAATCGATTTTATTCATAAGTAGGGATTGAAGGATGAGAATAGAGAAAGAGAGGCGGATGAGGAAGAAAAGAAAATTAGGGTTTACTCTAATTTGGGAAGTCGGGTACGGATTAAACAAAGGGGGTCAAAAAGATCCGCGCTATAAAGAATCTGGGTATAGTAGTATTGGGCAGGAAAAAAGACTTTAGGATGGATGTGGGACTTGTTGCCTAGATATTGAAGAACACCAACAATTGAAAGTAAAAAACATAATCTTGATTGCAATAACGATTCAATAACTTGAATGTGAAATGTGATTGTGATTAAAACACTTTGACCTTCGCAACCAATTTATAGTTTTCCTAGTAACCGCCATTTGTATCCGCCTTGTTGAAGAGTTGTGAGAACTCCTATGACATCCTTTCCCTTTCCACGATTTCATGCCAAGTGTCCTCGGTGGTTACTAACTTTAGGTTCTAACATTCTAACCCCTATACTTTACATACAAGTAAATATAAACTAAAACATAGTTTACTTATTAACACTATGACCCCTAGACTTTATCTATAAGTAACAAACAGGATTAACTCCACATTCACCCCTTAATCTCGATCGTTGCTTTGTCGTAGATCTTGAACTCCAAGCATTTGTCTCATGGTGATGAGCTTGATCCTTGCGAGAGATTAGTTAGTATATCCGCCCTTTGTAATTCACCACTGATATGCTCCACACTGATGTGTTCGTTCTCCACACATTCCCTGATGAAATGATAGTGTGTATCTATGTGCTTACTCTTTCCATGAAAGACTGGATTCTTTATAAGTACTATTGCAGATATGTTGTCCACCTTTAGGGTTATCTTTTCTTCTTTCCGGCCCGTGATTTCACGGAGTAACCTTTCCGATTCACACGATGATAATGCTATTGTTTGTTGCTTCTAAGTGCTCCAAGTTATAGGTGATTCTCCAAAGTAGAATACCAGTAGTTCCTTTTCCTTGATCTGTGTTGACACCATAACTATTGTCGCTATAACCTGTTATCTTGCAACCTCCTTGTTTCTTGTAGATGATTCCATGCTCCTTTGTGCCTTTGATGTAGCGTAGTACTTGCTTTATGGCCTTCAAGTGATGCTCCATCGGTTCTTGTAGGAATCTACTGATTAATCCAACTGAGAAACATAGATCTGGTCTTGTGTATAATAGATACCTAAGACATCCAATTAGGCTTCTGTAATGTGTTGCGTCTACCATATTTTCTTCTTCAGTCTTGGTAAGTTTTGTTCCCGGATCCATGGGAATACTTGTTTCATTGACGTTAACCATATCACCTTCTTTCAAGATTTTGTTGATAAATCCTATTTGCTTGATAGAAATCTCACCCCCTGATTGGTTAACTTCAATCCAGAGGTAATAAGCTAGCAATCACTCATGTCAAACTTATCTTCTATTTGTGATTTGAATATGCTAATTTTCTTCCTTGGAGTGCCTATAACTATTAAGTCATCCACATAGACTCCAATTATCAGCATAGGTGATTGCTCTTCTTGGTGTAGACTGCTTGTTCGAGATCACATTTCTTGAAATCTAGAGATTTCAAAGTTTGATCTAACTTTACATTCCAAGCACGCAGTGCTTGCCTTTAGTTTGATGTTGTATAACCATTTCTTTGATCTTTCCACCTTCATTAACAAATTTTTGCTTTAATCATGAAGTAGTAATAACTTTCCCTCCATACTACTTTGCAAC
Organism: Smallanthus sonchifolius; assembly: GCA_023525975.1. NCBI lineage: Eukaryota > Viridiplantae > Streptophyta > Magnoliopsida > Asterales > Asteraceae > Smallanthus > Smallanthus sonchifolius. The sequence goes on along the minus strand of CM042046.1, from coordinate 9,609,989 downwards.
CAATCTCCATTAGTTGCCAAGGCTTAGAATATTGCTTTTAAGGGTTGGAATGTAGTACATGAGATATCATTCTCTGTTCATGATTTTTGCATTCCAGTAATATTGAGCATCTGCCTTTGATCTCCACATATGACCCATCTCCAAAACGTACGTGCCCATCTATTATTTCATCAAATTCGTTAAAGTGGCTCTGTATACCAGTCATATGATTACTAGCACCATTATCCAAGTACCATAATCTTTCGCCTATTGTAGTGTACTTACCCGATTGTATATGTCCTTCATTTAACATGATCTCCTCATGTTCACTTGTAGTGATGGCCATTAATAATGATGGTTCCTCATCTTCTACCATCAGGTTTGACTGCTCTTTTGCACCTCCGTTTAGAGGACAGTCCTTCTTTAAGTGACCCTGTTTCTAACATCTATAGCATTGTACCTTGCTTGTGTCTCTTGTAAACTTTCTCCACTTGTTACTTCTAGGTCTAAAAGACGAGCCTTCTTCTTTTGATCCTTGTTTTCCTTTGTTATCCTGCCAGTTTCCACGTGAAGGATTAAACCTTCCACGTCCACGGTTCCTGAACCGTCTTCCTCTGTTTGAGTTGTTGTCATGTTGAGAGAACAACTTGTCTTGACTTTCTCCGGGATTTCCTCTCCTAATATTTATTCTTTCTTCATATGATTTTAACTTCCCAATGATTTCATCTTCAGAGTTTTGTTCAACAAGCACAATTGCACTGTACCTTAGATCAGAGTTTTGTTCTATGGATGCAACGAGTTGGAGGAACCGGTCTGGTAGAGAATTCAACAGTTTCTGAACCAATGTCAGTTGATCTACAGTCTTTCCCAATTCACTTGCCTTCATGACAAAACTGTTTATTTTGCTGTGAAGATATCTACCGTTTCATCTTCATTCATTTGCAGCATTTCAAATTCCAACATAAGCAATTGCAATTGTGCTTGGTGTACTTTATATGCTCCAACGTGTCTTTTCTTTAACGCATCCCATACTTCCTTGGCAGTTTTGTAACTTGCAAGATCATATCTTCTGTCAACGCTTGAAACAAGAAAGCTATCGTTGACTTATCCTTTTTCACATCCGGTTGCGTGTCCGAAGTAGGTTCTATCATATCTCATAATCCATTCGCTTCAAGAATAGTCGTGATTTGAATTGCCCACACTATATAGTTTGTTGATTTCAGAATGAGACACTGATAGTGGGATACAGACCCCGCTGGTTTGTGTGAAACCATTGCATTATTCTTATTTCCTGACGCATCATCCGTCATCTCTTCCTTTCGTATGATTTTCACTTAGACTAACTAGGCTTTACCCGTATAGAATATTCAATCCTATATACCAAAGTCAATGCTTGAACTCCTAAACCATAAGTTTACAAACGTGGAATTCCTGACGATTTTCCTAGTTCTTGATTCCCTCTTTCAGACCTGTGTAACTTGGTTTATCCACAACCAAACACCCTTCTTAATTGAATTTCCTAATTCCTCTTTCAGCCCTGTGTAACTTGGTTTATCCACAACCAAACACCCTACTTACTTGAATTTGTAATTGTCAAATAAACGAAAGTAACTTAACCTTTTGATGTCGTGCTAAAAAATGTCCAAGGGATCGAACAGCCGTAGTCCTTGATTTAAGCGAGTCTAAGACAACCCTATGTGGTAGAAACGTGATCGTGGAGTGATATGTCTTAATGTATTTTTTTTTATCAGACACGGAACACGATCTTCTGATTATGATTCCAACGATCTCCCTTTACGAGTTCCTTAAATGATTTGCAATGTTGTGAGGCTCTGATGCCAATTGTTGCCCAGATATTGAAGAATACCAACAATTAAAAGTAAAAACACAATCCACAATCGTGATTGCAATAACGATTCCATAACTTGAATGTGAAATGTGATTGTGATTACAACACTTTGACCTCTGCAACCTATTTATAGTTTTCTTAGTAACCGCCATTTGTAACCACTTGTAACCGCCTTGTTGAAGAGTTGTGAGAACTCCTATGGCATCCTTTCCCTTTCCACGATTTCATGCCAAGTGTCCTTGGTGGTTACTAAATTTAGGTTCTAACATTCTAACCCTGTACTTTACATACAAGTAAATATAAACTAAAACATAGTTTACTTATTAACACTACGACCCCTAGACTTTATCTATAAGTAACAAACGGGATTAAGTCCACAGGACTAACACGCGTCCCATTGATTTATTCTTTTATTAGAATAGTATGATTTTTCGATCTGGCCTATTTGGACCGTCTGAGATTAATCAACCATTTCATAACAAATAGATCATTAAAATGTCATATCAACTTAGGGAAAGGTCATATATGATTTTCAATAATAGCAAATTTCATGTGTTCCGAATAAGGGGTACTACTTGACTTTTGATTTCAATTTAACCAACCGCTGGTTTAGGACTTTAGGAAGAAAAAGAAGTTGTTGATGAAGAAATGTACAAATTAAATTCAATACCATCAAGTAAATGTCAAAGACACGCCTTCCGGTACTTCTCCAAGTGGGTCCATCTTCTATCTGTAGTTCTGCAAACTGGAGGGTCACTGTGTAGTTACCATTTTCCAGTCCTAAACCATAATATCTTAATGATCCAGCAGAGATTCGTGCTGTCTGGAACAGTTCTGAATCTAAAGTGTTTGTGAATTGGCGTGAAGAGGAAACTGCAAATATTGGGTTCTCGCTTTGACCAACATTGCTGACACCCCACCTTCTTTCAGAAGTCACATAATATGATGCTGCTCTAAGTGTTCCATTGTCTTGCTCATGAAGTAACTGGTTAGATGATGTGATTGGAGGACCACCACAATTGATTCCAAAGTCACTATCTATAAAAACCAATATTTACCTGTGTGAGTTGGCATTAAAAAAAGAAATTAGAAACTCCATGTTCTTGCTTACATGATGGGGACCCACGACCACAAGGGAAATTCCTTTGGAGACAAATCAAACCTGAAGGCAAACCACTGTTTCCTATATCTCGTAAAGTGAAGTTGTTCACAACTAAGTTGCTGCAAATTGCATACATTAGAAACCTGACAATAGTTCCAAAACCTATGCTAAAAACTAATTTCAAAGTCAGTCACCATTTACTGTTTCTTAAATAAAAGGCACAAATCAAAATTTAGAAGTAATAATGTGATATTCAACATCATGCACTTACAGTTGTAAGTTTGTCTCATTGACCCAAGATGGAAGTGTTCCAGATAGTTTATTGTATGACACATCACTGCATGAAGAAAATTGTAAATAATTTACAAATATATATATATATATATATATAGGGTTGAGTTCATGAGAGAACTCACTTTAATGAGAGGACTAGAGAACCACTAAGAAAAGAAGGGGTGGATTTTTAAAGATGAAGGGTAAAATTGGAACTTAAAATATATAAATCTTTAAACATTTCTATATTTTGCATACATTATTATTTTTTTAAAAAAATTGCACCATTAAATCAAGAATTTCTTTATCTTTCATTTAAGTATAAATAACGTTATAAAAAATAAGAATTAACTTGTCGTTTTTTTTTTCTTATTATTTTCAATATTGCATGTGTAGTATCACCCCAAAAACCTAACCCCCACCCCACCCCCACCCCACCCAAAAACCTAAACCCCCCACACCCACCCCTCCTTCCAAAAACCTAACCTAAAAGCTAAACTAAACCCAAAAGCTAAACCCTAAAGCTAAACCGACTATTTTTTCGAGTTTTTTTTATTTTTATTTTTTTGAACGAGGACGACGTGGGAAACAAGGTCTCCAAACCACTTTTTTAGTTTTTGATTTATATTTTGAGTTACGATTTTTTATTATTTTTTTTACTTTTAAAGAGGAGTTCTCTAGTTCTCTCCCTAAATGTTAGTTTTCTTATGAACTTCCCCTCTATATATATATATATATATATATATATATATAGGGGAGGATCAAATAAGAAGTAGGTTTTCGCTAAGAAATCTAAGAAATGACCAAAACGCATAGAAACGATATCAAACGAACTCCGATTGAGCTTATTTCAGCGGCGTTGGAACCGTCTCGTCGAACTCTACCATCTTAGCTTTTAGGGTTTAGCTTTTAAGGTTTAGATTTTACGTTTGAATCTTAGGGTTTTAGCCTTATGGTTTAGCCTTAGGGTTTAGATTTTATGGTTTAGATTCTTTTGGGGGGTGGGTGGGGTGGGGTGGGGGGGGGGTTTAGGTTTTTGGGGGGTTGTGGTTTTAGGCTTTTTGGGGTGGGGTTGGAGGGGGGTTTAGGTTTTTGGGGGTGCGGGTGGAGGGGGGTTTAGGTTTTTGGGTTCGGATTAGAGTTCGATGGGACGGTTCCAACGCCGCTGGAATGAGCTCAATCGGAGTTCGTTTGACCCACTTCTTAGCGTTTCTTAGCGAAAAACCACTTCTTAGTGGAACTTTCCCCTATATATATATATATATATATATATATATATATATATATATATATATAGGGGAGGGATCAAGAGAAAACCACAAAGTTAGGCGAAAACCAAGAAAACCACATCATTTTAGGCAATTTTTTTTTACGTATACGTATCCAAAAACAATTTTTTTGATTTACGTATACGTAACCGCATTTTTTTTGTTTTATGTTTACGTATACGTAACACTATGTGTAAAAATGTTTTTTTGGTAAAAATGTTTAATATTACATTGATACTCTTATAAATAAATAAAAATAAAATAAAACAAAAAATAAAAATTATTATATGATTGGGTAAAATTGGTTTTTTTAGTGGTTTTCTCGGTTTTCGCCTAACTTGTGGTTTTCTCTGGAACCCTATATATATATATATATATATATATATATATATATATATATATATATATATATATATATATATATATATATATAGGGAAGGGATCAAGAGAAAACCACAATGTTAGGCTAAAACCAAGAAAACCAGTTTCATCTAATAAAAAAATTTAGATTTTATTTATATTTTTAATTATCAAAAGGGTATTTGTGTAAATTAGGACCATGTTATTTTAGGCAATTATATGTTTTTATTAATTATAAATCCTTTGATTCTCTTCCATCTCTCTTCAATAATATTTTCGTAAATCAACCTCATCTGATTTTTAAAAACATCAACGACTCTCCGGTGCGACCAAACAATCCTCAACCTCATCAGATTTTTCAAATACGTTGGCTCTCGTGTCCGCAAAATAAATTTGGTTTGTAGCCACACAAACATCACCACCCATCCACCGCTTACAAAATGCCGGGGTTGATTTTTTCTTCACGAAAGTCAACAGTAGCATGGATAATAGCATTAAGTATTAAAGTTATTATTTTACCACTTTAAGTTGTTTAGGATTCACTCAGTAGACATTTTGTGGAGTTTAATTTCAATTTCAGTTTAGATGTAAAGTAGACTTTAATTAGTTTAGTTTATTATTTAATTTAGAGATATGAGATTGATGTTTTCATTTTTGTTCGCATTAACTGGTATAATTTTTTAGGGTTTATTTGTTATTTTATCTATGAAGAATCTCGTATTAATTTTGATTCTCTTTTTTATTATGATAATTGACTGTTTAATCAATGTTCAAGTATCCCAATCGCTGCCAAGAACGTATGTTAAAGTTTGGAGTCAACGTGATAAATGGTCAAAATGGCTTGAATCATTAGCGATCGATAATTGAAGAAGATGATGGTGAATTCAAAGGACTTACGTAATGTAATCCCACATGTTTACATATACGTAAACAAATATATCAGTTACATAATTCGTCTAGGGTTTTTTTGTTGTTGTTATAGTGTATCGCTTACATATACGTAAACACATATGCAAACATGTTTACATCTACGTAAACACATATGTAAACGTGTTTACATATACGTAAACACATATGTTAACCTGTTTACGTATATGTAATCATCAAATTTTTCTAAAATCGATTGTTGGATCTATTATTAGTCATCTTCTTCTTTGACTTTTTTTCCTTTTGATTTCTTAATATAAAAAAAATATTATTTTACTCAAATTTTTTTATTCAAATCGTATGTTAGATGAGATTAGGAGAGGGAGAGAGAGAGATTTTAGGGGATTTTGTTAATGATTATTACAGTTTCCTAATTTTAAAAGTGTAAATTCCCCATAATACCCATATAAACTTTATTTAAGGCTACTAATTCACTTTTATTTACATAAGTGCCATTGATGCATTTTAACCATTGATCAATCAAGATCAATGGTTGTAATTAGTTTGTTTGGTTTTTTCATAAAAGTTGGTTTTCTCTGGAACCTCACCCTATATATATATATATATATAGGGAAGTGTTCAAATGCTAACCAACTTTTTATGTGATAACCGTGCTAACCACTATAAAACAATCACATAACTTATAAATTATTATTTTTTAATTGTTAAAATAGTATTTAAGTATATTGAATGGAAATTTTGAACGTAAATACGGAAATGATGAGTCTTACGTATACGTACCAAATATTGTTACATATACGTGACACATAGTGTTTACATATATGTAACTTAGCATAATGATAATTGATACATATACGTAACACTATGTTTGTGATTGGTTATCATGGTTATCACATAAATATTGGTTAGCATTTGAACCTCACCCTATATATATATATATATATATATATATATATATATATATATATATATATATCACTTTCACTTGATTAACTAGCCTATAATCAATTTTGCAAACATGAAGCCCCAAATGAAGCTATAATCAATTTTGCAAACATGAAGCCCCAAATGAAGCCATGCAATTCACTTACATATTGCTGAGACTTGCGCTCTTTATATCGGGAAGGGTACCATTTAAACTGTTGTTTCCAAGAAACCTGAGAATGATGATAACCAGATATAGATTTGGATATCATGTTATATAAATGTCAACATCCATCCCAATTATTTAATTCCATTGTTGATACTTATTGTCCTAATTGTATGGAATATATAATTTATCATAGAAAGAGAATGTGTATTACAAGAAAGAGAGTCGACTCAAGTTGAACAATTCTCTTGGAATCTGTCCATTCAAATTGTTGAAACTCAAATCCCTGAGAAGTATACACCCAAAGTTTGTGGATGCAGTTAGACCAAGTAATAAGACTGGCAAAAGATATAGAAAAATAAAATCTGAGTGATTTCCTAGGATAGTTTATAGTAGATGCACTTCAATATTAATGTAGATCACTCACAGTCGGATCAAACTTTGATATTCTCCAATGTCAGCCGGAATAGGGTCAGAAATTCTGTTATTCCTCAAAACTCTGCAAGAAATACATCTCTTTATTTTTTGTTTTCAGGATAATAACATGGGTAGCCTGAAGAATGATTAATATATTTGCTCACAGAACACTAAGGGACTTCAAATCCCTGATAAAATCCATAGTTCCATTTGATAAACCACTTATCCTCCTGCAATATTCATAGAGCCAGAGCAGCTAAGTTTTAGAGGGTTTAAATTACAAGAACAAACAACTTGCAAAGGGGAAAAAAGTCTTACAAGTCCTGCAAAGTAAAATACTGAATTCTTAAGGAAAAAAAAAGACTTACAATTCCTGCAAAGAGGTAAGTCTAGAAAATGAAGGTGGTATTGAACCTTCAAAAGAGTTCCCCTCAAACCTCCTATATGAACATCAAGCATGTAAGTAATTATAGAGTTTTATCTCATATCATACGTAACACCTTGGCCTTGAATATGACATAGAAGCTAACTTACAATGTTTGTAATTGTGTCCAATTCCCTATAAAGTCGGGTATTCTCCCGGTGAATTCATTATCAGAAGCCCATCTGACAGCAGAAGAGTTAGTATCCATAATAGATGATACTATTATTTCCAATGATTATCTCATTCATTCAAATATTTATATTACAAAAGATAACAACTTTCCTACACTGTATTCCCTTATATTATGGGAATAGATTACAACTAATTACAGTTAATTATAAGCTTAAATTACAGAAAATAAATATCACAAGTGGTCCGCTAATACGCCCCCGCAGTCGCTGGAGCACGACAAAGGAAATTGAGAAAGAAAATTATACCAATGGTATAGGTCTAGTGGCAAGGTCGGAGAGGGCCGGACAAAACATTCGAGTTAACGGATCAGACGAAGGCCAAGTATCCTCATTTGTTCACATCTTAATTTCGAGGACAAAATTTCTTAAAGGGGTGGAGATTTGTAACACCTCAAATATTCCCAACGAGAATACAAAGTACAACGACCAAAGGCACGAACAAATCAAACAACAAGGACCAAAAGTGAAAAAGTAGGAAAATTTGTCCATAACGGACCGCCACCGTGTATAACGGTCCGTCATGACAAGTGACAGACCGTCACCCGTCATGACGATCCGTGTCGCAAAACCAGAGGCATTTTTAGGATTTATGACGCGTGTCCTCTGACTCAGCCTCGTGACGGACCGTCACGACCCGTAACGGTCCGTTATGTGGTCAGCAAGTGCGTAGCCGCCAAGCAATTAGGTGACGGACCGTCACCCCCGATAACACACACATCACAGGAGATCTGATCCCAAGCCCTGGTTCGCATTCAAGAGTCCGGTTTCTAGTGTTTCGTCTTCAAATTGCCGTAGATAGCTTGGGGTAAGGTTCCGACCCCTTGTTTAAGGCTTGGTTATATACTATTAAGCTAGTACTCTTAATTAAGTAATGTAATTATGAATCTAGGGCTTTGTCCAAAGTGTTTGTGATATCTTAGATACATTAAAGCCGAGGTGATGTTGAGGTGAGTTCCTAAATTGTGATGAGTACATTATTTAAAACAACCATGGCCCTGTTATACTCCATTTTTGGCATGGTTGATTTATAAAAAACATTTTTGGTGTCTTGGAACATGTTGTATGTGTGTATACCGCAGTGTAATCGCTTATTATGTTTCGCGTAACCCCTGGAAAGGCACGTTGGACGGGACCGTGGAGCGGTCACCGGTTATATATGTATGATTATTCCTCATAGGTGTTCTATGAGAGGGGGCGTGCCATTGTATTCCATGATGGGTTTCAAGATACCTTGGCGGGTCATTTTTTAAAATGATTTGTTTATGGACTCACCAACTTTATGTTGACCCAATGTTTTTCAAATGTTTTTAGTACAACATAGGTAACCATTAGGGAGACATTACAGGACTAGAACAGGAGGTTCATATGTATGAGATAAAGGCTTGTCAGGAGACAATAAGTCTTGAAGTGTTATGTTCTTGGTTAGGAATAATGATGTAATAGTTTCAGTTGAAACAACTGTAAATAAATAAAAAATTGAGGCTTTAGTTTTCGTTGTGTGTTCTGTACCATTCGTCATGACAAACCAGTAGCCTGAAAAGTTTGACGCAAGAGGAGTAGAAGACTTTATGTCCATCAAAAACACGGACCTTATTTTGGATGTTGGGGAAGGTGTAGACCGGATGAAGGGGTTCCGGTTTGGAGGAGGCAGAAGATGTTTTTGTTTCTTTTCCTGTCATGACAGATGATTGAAAAAAAAGAACAGTAGAGAAGAGGTGTTGGTAGCTGGACACCAACAATGCCGGAATAGAAGAACTGTGACGACGACAAGACTAGTAGCGGCGCCGATGGCAGAGCTAGGGCAAGAGCATGGGTGCAGGCTCTGATACCATATTATTTCCAACGATTATTCCCATTCATTTGATCAAATATTTATATTACAAAAGATAATAAGTTTCCTAAACTGCATTCTCTTATATTATGGGAATAGATTACAACTAATTATAAGCCTAAATTACAGAAAATAAATAATACAAATAAATATAACAAGTGGTCTGCTAATAGATGCAAATAATGAAAAACTAACATCTATACTATATAATAAATAAAGGTTTCTCAATGCCATGTGTCGCCTTCACATTCATTTTTACAAATTTTTTCCTACCTCTCTATCTTATTAAATACATTTCCAATAATAATAATAATATATTTTTAAACAAACTATTAATTATACTAATAAAACACATTTATTTTAAATTATCTCATATTATAAGATAGTTTGAAATTTAATTACCTAACTTATGTTTTCATTCAAAGAGTAAATAAAAATCAAATTACTTTGAATACTAATTAATTTATTTTAAAACTCAATTATATATTAACTTTTACATATTTTTGGATTTTGTTTTCTATTGTTAGTATATATAGTTACATAGGGTTAGGTTCAAATGAGAACTCATAAATACTTGAGAACTCGCGAGAACTCGTCAAAAAACCAATTAAAAACATTTATTTTTTGTTTTCACTACCTTTATTATTAAAATACAACATAAAAAATAATTTATCTCTCCAATTAATTAACTTTTCTCTCTAAATTATTCTTAAAAAAAATTTATATACATGTGTAAATGATAACCACTTACACATGTGTAAATGGTAAACTTACACATGTGTAGATTTTTTTTAATATATGAATACATATAAATTTACATATATAAATTCATTTTTTTATGTTGTATTTTAATAATAAAGGTAGTAAAAACAAAAAAAATGTTGTTGATTGGTTTTTTGACGAGTTCTCGCGAGTTCTCAAAATATTTAGGAGTTCTCAAATGATCCATTCCCTAGTTACATATTTCCACTTATAAGATGTATATAAAGATTTAAAAATTTTATCTATTAATATTTTTTTCGCTCTATGTAGCACACAGGTTCTAAGCTAGTGGAATAATAAATATACAGTGCTCCTTCCATTTAATGAAAATTGCAACATTTGACTTGGTGCCGAGTACATATGATTACTACGTCAAATAACTAAAATGCCTTTTAATACACACAAAGAAAGGAATCTACACTAAATTTACTTGTTGTGATAATGATGCAAAACTAGGAACTTGTAACATGAATACTTCCTCAAAATCCGACATCTTAGTAAGGAAAGAGTTGAAGTTTTCATGGGAGAAAATACCACTTTGAAACATCATTAAAAATAAATGCTCTTACACTGTAACCAGGCTCTGTAAACTAGCAAATGTAGAAGGTATTTCACCGCCAACTCCACAGCTATCAATGTAACTGACAAAACGACGTATATGAAGATGATATAAGATATGTTCGATGGCATTGTGTATAGATATGTGTAGAAAAAAGGTAAATCAAGGAAAGAACTATAAGGGCATGTTTGGTTGGTAGGAATTGATGAGATTTTAATGGAGTTGGAATTTAAACTCCATTCCTTGACATGTTTGGTTGGCTAAGAGAAGGAATTGAAATTGGAATTAATTCCAACAAAATCTCTCAACTAATGGAATTCAAAATCTCTCTCCATTTTGATGGAATTCAAAATCCCTCAATATTTTAAGGAGTAATTTTGTCTTTTACTTATTTTTACATTACAATTTCATTAAAAAAATATACTAACCAAACATATTATGGATTTCAAAAGAATTCTTTAAATTCCAAATCGACTCCAATTCCAACGAATTTTGCGCCAAAAGCCCCCTAAACGTTCTATCATACTAATCTATTGAAGAACTAACCAATTTAAATAGAGACAGTTTAGAAGATAGTAATCATGAATGTTCTTACATCTGTTCTAATCTTTGCAAATTTCCAAGTTCAGATGGCAGGGAACCATTGAAATTGTTTGTGCCAATTCCCCTGCAACATAAAATTTAATCTTTTATTCAACAAAGAATCAAACAAAGAAGTTGCTACTTAAAGACAAGTACATAAAAAGCAAAAAAAAATATACAGCGATCTTAGGTCTGAAAAGTGTCCTAGCTCCGGTGGAAGCTCCCCGGACAAAGCATTGATGCCCAACGACCTAAAAATAAATTTAAAATTGTTATTTGGTATTGAACTGATTGCCCTCTGTATTCTCATTATCTCTATATAAATAATACAATGATTGGACTATCCTTGGATAGGATCCGAATATTCAAAATACAATTACAAAAGTCAACGATATCAATTCCTATTCTATAGCCTATAATTACGGTTTCTATATCTCGGCTAATATACCCCCACAGTCAAAGCAGGAGGTTGCCGGATGTTGATACTGTGTCTGAAATCATCGAATAGGACTGATGGCAAGCATTTGGTGAAGATGTCGACAATCTGATATTGTGAGGACACACGAAGACCGCTAACCTGACCTCGAGAACCTTTTCACGAACAAAGTAGATGTCCAACTCGATGTGCTTGGTACGCTGATGTTGTACCAGGTTACTAGAGAGGTAAACAACAATGACATTATCACGGTAAACTAGTGTAACCTGAATTAGAAGATGTTTGAGTTTCAATAACAGGTTGCATAGCTAACACGTCTCGGATACAACGTTGGCCACACCTCGGTATTCTGCTTTGGCACTCCCTGATGTTTTGAGGACCAAGAGAGAAGATTGTCCCCTAAGTAGACACAATACCCGGATGTGGAACAGTGTGTCTCCAGGATCCCGCTCGGTTAGCATCGGTGTATAAGATTAAGGAATTAATCAAAGACTGGGTGATGAGTAAACCATGTGATAAGGTGCCCCTGGTGTATTGAAGGATGCGTTTTAATGCATTCATATGAGAAGATCGTGGTGCATGCATATGCATAAAAACTTGTTGAACTGCATAATTGATTCCAGGACGAGTGAAGGTTATATTGAAGCGCGCCTGCGAGTTGTCTATATTAAGTACCACTACTAAAAAAATGAAAAATTTACGACAACAGTTTCGTGGGAAATGTCGGAATTGGCCGTTAGCGACAAGTTTCTGACTATTAGTCAATAGTAGTACTTATCATTATTAGGAGGTGTAGAGTCTAATTATCTCTCTTATATAATCTCCTTGTAACCTCTCTATGTATTCATAATTACAATCAATACAACACCAAGATTATCTTGGTATCAAAGCTAGTCTCTTGGCTGTCCAGCCCCTTCCCTTTCCGGTGACCTCCTCCCTTCTTCTCATCAGTTGCCGGCTGATCAACACCACCATACACCAACCGAATCCGATCACCTTACAATCCGGCTCCATGGCTTTCCTCGCCGCCTTTACCCAAACATTATTGACAAGTTTCTGACTATTAGTCAATAGTAGTACTTATCATTATTAGGAGGTGTAGAGTGTAATTGTCTCTCTTATTTAATCTCCTTGTAACCTCTCTTTTTATTCACAATTACAATCAATACAACACCAAGACTATCTTCGACAAAAAGTGTTTGTCGAAAAAAAACCCGTAGGAAATGTATTTTCCGACAAAGTCCCGACGAATTAGCGACAAAAGCCTTTCGTCGGTAATTTTCGACAATATTCCGACGATTATATTAAATAAATAAGTTAACTTGCTTAGTAAATTTGTCGGAAAATTGTAGGAAATCTTGTGGTTACTTTTTTGTTTTTGTTGTCGGAAAGTTGTCGCAAACATGTGGGAAATTTCTTTTGTTGGTAACTTGTCGGAAACTTTTGTAGAAAATATACATGTTTTCTAGTAGTGTACCCCAATCGTCTAAAAGAGTACCAGAGTTGGAACTAAGCTTCGATTTTGTGTCTACCAGCATGTTTGAGGCATTGCATGTCGTCATGCTATCTCGTTCCAGTATTTCCACTGCGTATTTTTGTTATGAGAGAAACAAAGACCCTTTGTGCCGTGTGACTGATACGCCCAAAAAATAGCTAAGAGGCCCCAAATCTTTCATGCCAAACTCGGATGTAAGAAGTTTCATGAACGTGCAACGAAGGGGATCTAAGGAAGTTACCAAAATAATATCTTCCACGTACAACAATAGGTAGGCACCATACACCATCCGAATCCGATCACCTTACAATCCGATCATCTTAGTAAGGAAAGAGATGAATGGGCCATGAATAAGATAAGGCAATGACAATACCTATTCTGATGGTTATCGAGTTGACTACGTAGCTAAATGTTTCTGCACAATTTATTCCAATTTGTTGGGCCATCACATGCCAAACGAGCTTTGTACCGCTCTAAAGGCCCATCAGATTTAGTTTTATTACGAAAAATCCACATGCTACACACTATATTCATATTATTGGTCCTCGGGGCTAATTCAAACGTGCTATTATCAATAAGAGCCCGGAATTCATCAGTGATAGCTTGCTTCCAATCCAGGTTACGTGAGGCTTCGATTAGGTTACGGGGTAACAGAGTGATAGGTTGGGAAGCATGGAAGAGGAAGGGTTGTCGAGGCTTAGTGATTCCCGGCATGTTACGGGTATGTATAGTTGGGTTGTAGAGGGTGGGGGGATTTGGAACAGGAGAAGGGTCCGAGATTAAATAGGATGGAGTGCAGGTAATGGGTAGGGTAGGAGGTTGTTGGGCTTGAATCGTAGATGGGTTGGTTGTGGGTTTGAGCCTAAAGTAATACATATGAAGGGGAGTTGTTTGGGTCTGAGGTCTGACCGTAGCAGGGAGGAGGTAAACGATGGGTGTTGATTATTTTGTGGGTCAACAGAAGGTGGAGGAGAGGCTGGTTGTTGGGTTGTGTAAGGGTTGGTGAAGTGGTGGTCCAAAGTGAGGGATGCGGATGAAAAGTGGAAAGAAACTGATAGGCAGTAGGAGAGGGTTTGTGTATTGTGGAAACCGGGAACGTAGTCTCATCGGAAATGACATACTATAAATTGTGATTTAACGAGTTTTGAGATTAAAGCATTTGTACCCCTTATGGTTTGTGGGGTGCCCTAAGAAAACACATGGTGTAGATCGTTTAGCTAGTTTGTTGATGCTTGTAGAGGGAAGAAGATGGTAACATAAGCACCCAAAGACTCGTAGGTGAGTGTAGGCTGGGTTACGGTTATATAGAAGTTGGGTAGGTGTAAGATTGGTGAGCTTTTTACTAGGAAGAATATTGAGAAGGTAGGTGGCGTGTTGAAGGGCATGATGCCAAAAGGACGCGGGAACGGAAGCATGGGTTAGGAGGGTACGTATGATATTATTAATAGAACGTATTTTGCGTTCCACCTTACCATTTTGAGGTGATGTAATTGGACACGAAAACAAAACTGGAGAGCATTAGTGGCACAGAAATTATGAAATTGGTGGTTATTATATTCCAGACCATTTTCACATTGAATTGTTTTTATAGTATGGTGAAGTTGGGTTTTGATAAGGTTATAGAATTGGAGAAAGATGGTGTATACGTGTGACTTTTTAGCTAGGGGTATGTCCAAAAAAATAACTGTTTTATCATCAAGAAATAGTATGTAGTATCGGTGACCCCTTGAACTTAACACAGGTGATGTCCATAAGTCACTATGCAAAATATCAAAAGGTAAATATGTAATAGAAGATGAGGTAGGAAATTGTGATTTAATATGTTTTCCAAAGACATAAGAAGAACAAATAGAATGTTTAATACGAAAATTTAAAGATAGACAAGGTTTTAAAGCAGATACGGTAGAATTTCCTGATGGCCTAGGCGGGAATGCTATAAGTCTTGTGTGATTGAAGCAAATGTAGATGTGCTTGTGAGTTGAGAGGATGACCGGATGGTGAATGGGTAGAGGTCTCCTGTGATGTCACATTGGAGGATGGGTATCCGCGTCGGGAAGTCTTTCACATCAAAACCAAACCGGTCAAATTATATTGAAACACTATTATCAATGGAAAATCAACGTACAGATAACAAGTTTTTGATAAGTGATGGAACATGAAGGGCATTATTTAAGTGTAAGGGTGGGAAAGGTTTAGAAAGGGTTTGGTTTCCTATACCCCTGCTACCGTTTGATCGCCCCCGGCCTCGGCCACCTTGTCAACTGCCCCGGCCTCGAAAGCTACCTTGCTGTGGGGACGAGGATGAATGAGGGTTGCGGTCAGAATGGCGAAAATGGGAAGGAGGTTGGTTGGTGGTTGCGTGAAGGGCCAAAGGTGCCGGGGATTGGGCTGAGTTAGCAGTCTGGTGATTCTTGCGAGTTTCTTCCAGAATCAACTTGGACCGAGCTTCATAAAATTCCGGTAGAGGGGTGGTTTGTTGAATCATCATGGCCACATTTTCAAAACTTTCATTTAATCCAACAATTAACTGAAGAACCAACCTTTGGTTCCAGATAGGGGCTCCGACATTGGCTAACTGATCTGCTAGCATCTTGAGAGTTTGGCAATAAGATGAGATATTGGCATGATTGTATTGTTTGGTGGTAAGAAACTGATGTAGACTGTCCTAGAACTTTGATTATCCTGGAAGATGTTTGCTAAAGCAGCCCCTACGAAGCAGTGGTATTGAGTTTAAGAATAGTGTGTAGTAAATCGTTAGATATAGTGTTATAGATCCATTGTAGCATCCAGACTATTCTAGAGTTCAAGAGGAGCGATGGCCTTAGGATCAATGTGTTCACTTACTTGGAATGCCCTGCAATGGATTCTGAAGAGTTCTGTCCAAGAATTGTATTGCCCACTTTCCATCTCCAATACAAAAATGGTGATGAGATTAGCTCTGATACCATGTTATTTGGTATTGCACTGATTGCCCTCTGTGTTATCATTATCTCCATATAATTAATTACAATGATTGGTCTATCTTTGGATAGTATCTGAATATTCAAAATACAATTACAAAAGTCAACAATATCAATTCCTATAATTCCTATTCTATAGCCTATAATTACGGTTTCTATATCTCGGATAATAAAAATCATTGTCATAATCTCAGCTTTATTCTTAAAGATGTTAAGAGTGAAAAAAAACATCAACACATTTAAAGCATAGTTGTCAATAGCGAATAGCGGTAAATAGCGACAAGCCACCTATACGCTACGTAGCGAATAGCGGTAAATAGCGGGCGCTATTTCACGTTTAGCGATACACTGCTAGAAATTTTTAGAAATATTTTATATTCAACTATTGTAGAATTTGTAGCAATTATAATCAATAATCATCTAAATCTTCAACCCTATTTATATTAATCAAGTAAAAAATTAAAAAAAAAAAAAAAAAAAAAAAAAAAAACGCTATTGGGTCGCTATGTAGTCGCTATATGGAAACAGCGGTCACCTGCCGATTCGCTAGGTAGCGCGCTATAGCGCCCGCTACCAGCGCTATTGACAACTATGATTTAAAGTATAAATCAGGGAAGGCTTACAGCCACTGCATCCGAGTTAAATTTCCAATTGAAGGTGACAAGGGACCCGTCAAGTAGTTTTGCGCCAGATCTCTGTAGCAAATAATTGGATAGTTTATTCATGAGAACTAATATACGTTTCTACACGCACACACGCACATATAAATAGTAGTAGGTTTAAACTTTCAATAGTGACTGAAAGTAGTTAATAATACCCCCAAAGACAAGTTCTGTATTTTTAAGCGAATGGTGTTTCCATCCATGTTATCTGTATTTGTTACAACAAGCCATTGTAATTGCTAACATGCAAAAAATAATGGTTGGTTTGCAACAAAACTATAATTCTAATTGTAAAATAACGAATTCGATTCCTAGTCTTATTTAATAATAAATAAATCTCATCTATACACACCATGAGTATATCAATAATAGAAGATGCTAGTTAATTTGATCAAAGACTTTCTTGATTTAATGGCATATTATTGTGATTAATAACTTTGCATCATTCAAAGAAATTTACCTTCTTATCTACCTAGATATGTTTCTAAGAGATGTCACGACATTTCGTCATTCGTATGGTATTCGTAAGATCTGAACGAGCTCAACGTGCATATTTACAAGACTCGTCCTTTTCTCTTTTGTTATTTAAAATCCATAAAAAAATGACTATAAATATGTGTTCTCTACTTCAATTCTACACACACCAAAAGTATATAGAACCATAGAGTTCTTCACATAGGATCTTAAAAAATATCGAATAATATAGTATTAGTAAGCTACTAATAACAGTAAAGTAAAAGTGTCAAATATAGAAAACCGAACCTAAAAAGCATAACCCAAGAAATTCATAGCATAACAGAATAGTGCAGAAATAGCGGCATACATACAGATTGGTAAGGTAAATCAAAGTCCATAGTCCTTCTGGGATCGAGCCCACAGCGTTCATTGCATAAACTTTTCTGAGTGATTGTCAAAAGATAACACATAACTATATAAGTAATCGAGGTGGTAACAAAAACTGTTCCTAAAGTTAGCATGGGGTAAATTAAATTAAAGGGGAAAGACTTACAGTCTAGTGATGTGGCAAGTAGAATTGGGGAAACTACAATCGCACTTGATGCCGGGATTGTAATCGGCATCGAAGGCTGTAGAGTCCACAGCAGCGCCGCTGCATAGTTCTCCGCTTAGGTTCCATCTCATATTTGTTACTGAACTTTGTGGTATCCCCCATTGCCTGAACATTTCATTTATAACTCTCACTGCAACACCATTTTCATTCGAATCAAGCTAGCTACTAGTAATCCTATTATTCAAAATGACAAAATTGAAATCTAAATAGACTAGTGAGATCAAGGACGAGGTTTTGATCTTGAATTTCATCTCCAAACCTAACGTCACCCTAACCTAATTGCCAAAATCTCAAAATCAACAAGCATTTACCTCACAACTCAAAATATGGGTACGGACCATCCCACTCATTGTAACGCGAATCCAAATCAGTTTAAAATACAGACCAAAACGCCGCCAAAATCTACTACCGGCATTTACCCATTCAGGCGGGAAAATAGCAAATGAGTGTGACAAAAAAAAAGTCCGTGGATATTTCTTTTAAGATAATAAGATATTGTCAAACCTAACTCTCTAATTTCAATTATATTTAGGCAAATTGGTTTTAATAATCTAAACCATGACTCACTGACTGATAATAATCTAAACTAACAGTTTGACCGGTGATACCCCAAACTTTCACTTTTGTTAGTAATGGCAGTCCGAGTGACATAATTATCACATATTTACATTCGATTTACACTCGAGTGACATGTGTTTTCTGTCCATTATCTTCCCCGTCAAATTAATAAGCCCCCAGAGGTTCACCATGCATGGCTTCACTGGTATAATAAACCACCACCTCCTCTCCTCCCTAATCATTGGCAGACCTATATGGGTGTTGGCGGGTCGAGCGACACCCATGATTTTTTGTTTTGTTTTGTTATATATATGGTACATCTCCGAGCGACCCCCGTAAAATTTTGACACCGACCCTCAAGAATTTTTTTTTTAGGATTATAGACTTCGTAATTAAAAACCAATTAACCAAACCTTTAACTAGAGGTGCACATTTTGGGTATTCTCAAGAACCAGTTCCGATTCCGGGTATGATCGGTTCTGAAAAACCGGGTATTAGAAGGAACCGGTTCCGAGACCGGTTCTTGGTTGAAAAACCATACCCTATGTACCCGGTTCCGTAATTCAAGAACCGGTTCCAGGTTGGGCAATTCCGATTCCGGGTTTTTGTGCATCTCTACCTTTAACCCTATAACAACTGACCCATAACTAGGGTGATCAAAGGGTCTGACCCTTCAGGAACCGACCCGACCCGACCCGGAACCGGAACCTTGAAATTAAAAATTATGGAACCGGGAACCGACCCCTATAACGAGGGTCCGGGTAAGGGTCTAAAGGGTCTAAGGGTCCAACCCTTCAGTATGTTACTTTTCTTTTTCTGGTTTGTGTTTTATCAACGGTTTTGTCATTATCATCACTCTAGATATTTTTTGTATCAAAATGTTCAAAAAAAGTAAAAAAAAGTGTATATCACAATGTTGTATACATCCAATAGGTTTTATATTTGCAATATACATACAATAATGTTTTATAATTGCAATGTATACATAGAGTAGGTCTTATAGCTAGGTGGTTAATGGAGATGACATGCCATGCAGGCATGCATACATACAAGTATAAGAGTTAAATGAGTAATCGCATGCCACGTAGGTGTCACACCCATGTTATCCACTCTATATTTCTATTTGCACTTAATCGCATACATACAAAGTAGGTTTGCAGTTTTCACCGATGTTATACATTCTATTTGCAATTGGAGATATTGAAACTAATCGTATACATACACACAAATTTAATAAAAATAAAGCAAAGATGAAGACCACTTCTTACTTGAAAAGAAGATAAAGTGTTGGTTCTATGTTGAAGAGAGAAGATGTAGTGCGGTTCTTTTTTCACGATTATATAAGTAAACGTCGTTTGGTTAATTGGTTCCCTAATCCCTACAAAATCTAGGTTTTTTTATTCATTTAAAATCTCAAGGTTCCTAAGGTTCTTAATGTTCTAACCCACGGTTCTACCCGGAACCGACCCGTACCCTTTAAAACCTGAAATCTTAGAACCTTGAACCGACCCTTTTTTGCTAGAAAGGTTCTAACCCATGGTTCTAAGGGTCGGGTCCATGGTTCTCGAGAGTCGGAACCGTTTTTTGCTCACCCCTACCCATAAGCCATCAAATCTTATAAATTTCTTAAATCAAACCCTTAACTCAATAACTTTTAAACAAAATAGACCCAAATAACACATAAATCCAATACCCATGTAACATTTTTAAACCTAATTAACTACCGGAGGAAAAAAATTAGCGGCATAAACCATTGATACCAATGAAGTGACATAAATTTTTTGAAAACTAAATAATTGAATGTGAGCCATTCTGAAGCAATACCAATTACCAAGTGACAGAAAAGAAAAGAATTTGGAATTGTGGATTCGTGAGGGCGTAAGCGGCAGGAGGTGGAGGGGTGTTCAAACGAATCGAATCGGGTTATTCGGTTTATTCGAATCGAATTATTCAAATTTGAATTTTTTTTATTGGATTCGAATTCGATAAGAATCACATAAATCAATTCGAATAAGATTATTCGAATCGAATTCGAATCCATTCAAATAAACCGAATTATTATTATTATTATTTTAAAATAAAATAAAAAAATTATAACTATTCAGTCGTGTCAACCATACCATACTTGTAGTCAAGAGGGTTCAAAACAACCCCAACAACATTACAAATATTCATTCAAGTAAACTATATACTAAAAAAAACGCAGCCTTTAACAACATAAAAATAGTCACAAATGTCCCAAAACATTCACAAATGAATTTTGAAGTCCATAAAAAACTTTTAGAAAAAGTCTACAAGTAATTTGAAGGTAGAAGCCCCAAATCAAACCTATTTTTAGAAGAGGATATTATATATTAAAAAAATTATAAATTATATAATATATAAATTCGGGTTATTCGAAATCGAAATTTTTATTCGAATTCGGTTCGAATTGAATTTCAGGTTATTCGAATGAGATTCGAATAATGAACACCCCTTGAACGGTTAAAATCTTTCGATCGACTTGAATGTGAAATTGTGAATTGAAGGTTTAAGCCGGGTTAGTCCCTCAGTCAATGTGTTAATTGAATTTATAGGTTAATTGAACTTATGTGTGTATTTGATAAGTGATTAGTCAAAATGTGAAACTTGTTTGTTGATTTAGGTTTAATTTTTCAATTTTAAGAATATGAATATTGAAAGGTTTTCTAAAAGAAAAGTTGGTTCTTAATCTTCTAATACTCCCACTTTCATAGATTTGGATAATCTTCCATGTGATCCTGCCAAACGACCAACAATTTCTTCTTATCACCCTAATCAATGAGACGATATAATGGTTCAGTTTCAAAAAAATGTAAACCCGTAAATAACAATTACAATGATATTGTTTTTTGTTTTTTGATTATGCTTTGACGAACATCGTATTATTATTGCTCATATTTGTTTTTTTTTATCGTTTTATTGGGTGACCCGACCCGACTCGTATCAAAAAAATTAATATTTAACGAATTACAATTTACCCCAAAAAATCTCCTCACCTTCCGGAACCAAAGTTCTCACATTGAGGTTGGTGGCCCAATGGTAGAGGAAAATCCTCTAAGGAACACTAAGGTTTGAAGAGGTCATGGGTTCAAGTTCCACTCTCAACATGAATTAAGAAATTTGCCTTTCAAAAAAAAATTTGAAATTGTGGGTCACTATTTATCTGATGAGGAGTGGCTCGCGTAAATTAATTGGGGTTGAAGTACACAATCAAACATCGAAAATCCAATCACCACTTGACAGGATCCAAGGTATTTTTTTTTTTTTTAAGAATGGAAGGTATGTACTCTCTAATCTTTATCAGTCTATCTCTTCTTTGCTCAAATATTCAACCTATCAAAATTTTAAAATAGGAAATCTATTCTCGAATGTCTATCTTAATCTTCTGTCTTATGTAACATTTGCAATCGATTATGTTCATTGATTATGCGATCGGTTCTGTGAGCTTAATTTACTTGGTGAAGGAATTCTCACAAAGTAATGGTGCTAGTCGGTTGGTGAATTATTATCGGTCCATATCAGAAGCAAAGAGGAAGAAGAAATTACAGATTTCAAGTGTTATTGTGTTGCCATTGGTAAGTTATTTAGACTCAAATTCTATATATTTGTGAGACTTTTATGTAATGAGATGGTAATTAATTGGGTTTATGATTATAATAGATTAAGAACTGAAGAACCGAAAGTTGAGAAGAAGCTATTTGACTGAAAGGAAATTTAGGTACAATTCATTGAACATGAAATCATGTTAATTGCTAAAGTAATTGAATTTGTGAATACGTGACAATCTGCCCTAAAACTTTATCTGTCATTTTGAATTCTTGATAAGTTTCTTGATTGTTGAACTTTGCCTTGAAAGTTATCTTGAATTCTTGATAAGTTTATTTATGGTTGCTTTGAGTAAGTTCATTTTCTGCCTTTTGGTTGCTATGTTATGGTTGCTTCAAAAAAATGTCTTTATGGTTGCTTTGAACTTCTGAGCTATCGGAATCTGCTACATCATGTGGATGGCTCCTCGAATGCTCGAGTTCCTGAACTCGTTAAAGATGATAAACCGACCACTAACCCTGCCTTTGCTACCTGGTTCTCTGCTGAACAATGTATGATCATCATCCTACATGCTTCTGATGCGTACCGGTTTGGATTTGTGATAAATAACCTTTTGAGTTGGTCAAACTCTAAAGAAAAATAGAAGGAAACCGGATAGAAGTTTTAGAGAGAATACAGACTTAAATCATTTTCATTCATAATACTCATCTTTAAGATTGATTGCCATTTTATAGGCTACAAAGGAAAATAAAAAATAACTACCCACTAAACTCCGTTTGACCCACTACTACTCTAAACATCAAAATTAATAAGCAAAATAAATTAACTAAGTATCCATGTTGGCTTCATGTCTTTATGGCATGATACGTGCATGGGAAGATACGGATAAGGCACATATCAGCTTCTTGTTAGGGTATACACACAGCAGAACCCAATCACGCGCGCACACACACACGAAAGCAATAAAGAACACAAACATGAGAATTATAGTGGTTCAGTCAGTAGACCTACATCCACTTTGCAACTAGTGATCTTATTATATTTCAGTGCACACCTTTTACAATTACATAGACACGACTTAAATAGAGAACAATTGGGTTAAACAACTTACGAAACAAGAAACGCGAATACTCGAATGGTAGGCCCACTTAGAAACTAAGTTGACCCTACAAGCCAATTTAACCCTAATTGGCCTAAAGGCCTTCGAACCCAACAATCTCCCACTCGAAGGCCTTGCTATAAACGTCAAGTGCGCCAACGAGTACACAACAATCCATGTCTTCAGTAAACAACAATCGGTAACAGGAACAGAAGTCTTCAGGTCCAGCCCTCAATAAACAAACCAACTCCAATCCACACATCCCAATTTCACCTAGTTGCAGTCGGCCCAAGACATATCAGTAACCTGATGGGCCTATTGAAACCCCGGATGGCTTGAACCCAGTCTCAAAAGACCCCGTTTTTACATCCTTAATCCCAGCTGATTCTCATAGACTCGAGTCATCAGATACAGGGATCCTCAGAGGAACACTCCCCACTAGCAGAATCATGAAAGGAGAGATTTCATTCTAAACCTTAGTCCTTCGAACCAACGCCGATTTTCAGACTGTGTCGGAACACCCTTTGTGCTCCCATTTTCACCAAAATCCCATACACGTTCAGACCTCCAAATATGCTCAACTGAATTTCCTGAAGTCCTAGAGTCCCTTTATGCAAACTTAACTCGTTTAACTGTCGAATCGACGAGCCCGACTTTGACGTTCGTCTTAACAGGGGCGGTCACTTCCCAGACGAAACATGTAACATGTATAGCGACCCCTTCTTGAATCCCCTAGCAATCACAAGATTATTCTTCTGAACCTTCCACTTACCACCACCAAACTTAACGTCTAAACCATGTTCATCCAAATGCCCAACGGAGATCAACTTCGTTTCAAGCTTTGGAATAATTCTGACGTCATTCAGGGTCCAAGTAGTACCTAAAGCAGTAATCAGATCCAACTCTCCCATGACAATCACCTCAAGAACATCACCATTTCCCAGCCTAACCTTCCCAAACTCGCCTACTTTAACATTCCGCATGCCATCATTGCTATGGGTAGCGTGAAATGATGCACCAGAATCCATGAACCAAGATTCTACACTGCTTTCAACGTGAAGTATCAAGGCCTCATCTTCAGAGTCGTTTGCAGCAGTGTTCAATCCACTAGAATTATTCTTCGAACATTGACTCCTGTAGTGTCCTTTCTCATTACAATCCCAACCCCTCTCGATTTGTCTAGTTTATCAGCAACAACAATCCTTGAATAGAACATCGGTGGCGGTGATTCTAGGGTTGAACCCTAATCGCGGCGGCGACGGCTTAGGTATCTGACGGCAGAGAAAACAACGACTCGAGGGTTTCCAAAAAAACCCTAATCGCGAACGTGTGTGATTAAATCACAGCCTTTTCTGAACCCTGGAGATAGGTAGGAAGATCGAACAAAGAACTGAGAGCCTAATCTCTGATACCATTTGTTAGGGTATACACGAGAATTATAGTGGTTTGGTCGGTAGACCTACATCCACTTTGCAACTAGGGATCTTATTATATTTCAGTACACACCTTTTACAATTACATGGACATGACTTAAATAGAGAACAATTATGTTAAACAACTTAGGGAACAAGAAACCCGAATAATAGGCCCACTTAGAAACTAAGTCGGCCCTACTAGCCAATTTAACCCTAATTGGCCTAAAGGCCTTCGAACCTAACACTTCTCTCACTAAGAGGTTGTTTTTGAAATAGTTGGACTCACATCAGCAAGGCAGATCTGGGTTGACCTTGAAACTGTATACAATAATTCATCGGTTGAATGCATTCAAAACCTCTGTAATCAATTACGACAGATCTCAAAGGGATCCACTTCTGTCGTCGACTTTGGACGTAAATTTAAAGGGCGTGTCTGATCGGTTATCCGCCATAGGCAATCCACGATTCTAATAAACTTCGTTGGTTTTTGTGTGGTTTCGGAGCCTCATTTGAGATGTTCTCCACTGCTATTTGGACCACCATACCTTCTCCAACCTTCTGAGATATTCTTGCTCAAGCTGAAAGCCATGAGCTATTTCTTCGTTCCTTACATGGTGCAGGCACAACCCTACTGCTTTTAATGTTGAACATACTCGGGTCACTTATTCCAATAGAGGTCGTGGTGGTCGATCTTATCGTGGTGGCAGAGGCCATGGTCGTTGGTCTCCTCATTGACAATTTTGGTGCAAAGACGGTCATTATGCAAATTCTGGCTCCGCTTGTTACCTATGCGACACAGCCACAGCTCGGACACTGAATTTGCTAAGGCCTTTCATGTTCAGTGTCATGTTACTTATGTATAAGTACACTAATTAATATTAATAAATTATTTAATATTAACTAAAATGATTAAACTTACATATAAGTCACGTGACACAATTCTAGTCTTCCTGAGCCTTCTTTTCCTGCCTTTATCTTATTAAATAATTAACGACGTTAAATAATAATGATATTAAAAGAAATATATTTTTTGACATTTAATATAAATTTAATTATAGATAATTATTATATCATTGACTAAATGAATTTAAAAAAGTTTTAATTATGGATAGTTATAATTTATGACTAAATAATAATTTATATTTTAGTCAACTTTATAATTATTTAATAAGAGAGAGACGACAAAAAAAGACTCGAGATGGCTAGAATCATGGCACGTGACACCCTAGTTTACTCATGTATTAAATAGTATAGATATAGATTTATTTACTTAAAAAAAAAATTGGGGGGGGGGGGGGAAGGTAAAAAAAACAGTAATACCCTTATCTGACGACACATGAATTGACTTATTTTTATATTAAATTACATTTTTCGTCGTTTGTATGGTAAAATGACCATATTGCCTTCATGTGCAATGCACATGACCTGAACTAACAGAAAAAATTAACAACAGTT
The DNA here is from genome assembly GCA_023525975.1 of Smallanthus sonchifolius. NCBI lineage: Eukaryota > Viridiplantae > Streptophyta > Magnoliopsida > Asterales > Asteraceae > Smallanthus > Smallanthus sonchifolius. Next base: position 9,583,698 of record CM042046.1, on the reverse strand, counting down.
AGTGAAAAGGACAAAATGAATCTAAAATTTATATATATATATATATATTGTAATATCCGGTATATTTCCGACCTATCCTTACCATGACCCCGGTGCGCGTTTCGAATCCAAACCTTAAAACGTAATAAAAACACGATTTTCATTTTTAATAAATGTTGATTTATATATATATATATATATATATATATATATATAGGGAATGGATCATTTGAGAACTCCTAAATATTTTGAGAACTCGTCAAAAAACCAATCAAAACCATTTTTTTTGTTTTTACTATTTTTATTGTTAGAATACAATATAAAAAAATGAATTTATATATGCAAATTTACACATCTTCATATATTAAAAAAAATATACACTTGTGTAAGTTTACCACTTACACATGTGTAAGTGTTTACCATTTACACATGTATATAAATTTTTTAAGGATAATTTAGAGAGAATGGATTAATTAATTGAAGAGATAAATTATTTTTTATGTTATATTTTAATAATAAAGATAGTGAAAACAAAAAAAAATGGTTTTAATTGGTTTTTTGACGAGTTCTCGCGAGTTCTCAAGTATTTATGAGTTCTCATTTGAACCTAACCCTATATATATATACTTAATTATATGAGGCTCGAATATAAATATATATATATACATATATATGTATACTTATATCTTATAATCTTTATGAAACTTATGTGATTTTATAAAAAAAAAATTAAATTAAAGAATATATATATATATATAATTATCATCATAAAGTCAAGAGACCGGAACTATCAACTTTTGAAACTTGTTTCAAACTAAACCTTAATCCTTAACATGAAATGACAAAACTCACAAACCTCGGGGACCTGTTCTGTAATAATCCCAGACTCCAGAAACAGGAAAGCGAACCTGAGTTCGAATCCCTCACCTCACCGGTTCCAACCATTTTCCTTCGAAAACGCGAAAACGACCGGATTCAGTGAACCTCGACCCTCGCCTCACGCGTGCGACCCAACCCCGATGACAATCAATGTCCGGCTTCACGCATGGGGTGCGAATTTGAAGCTGTCGGCTCAACCGCCACCTCCCCAACCACATTCGTAATCAATGACAAATCGCCTATAAATATCGACTCCCTCAGCCCAACAACATCACCTCAAATCACTCTCAAACAACAATTTCACGGATTCGCATCCACATTCTCCGATTTGGAGCCACGACCGCCGACGACCACCACAGTCCCGATCTCCCTCGATTCCGCATCATTTCAGGTAACCTCGATGGTCAATCGACTCGAAATCTCTCGACGATCAAAAGCCCTCTGTTTAATTCCATTAACAGAGGGCTAATCGATATGTATTTTGTGGATTTGAATTCTAGGGTTCATCAAGGGATTAGGGATAAATTGGGAATATAGTTATCTATTTGATTTTCCGTGTATTAAACTAACGAGACCCGTAGTCGGGCGGTTAGTGTGTGCGTGTATGTTTCGACCCGGTCAGTGACCCGGGTTCGAGCCTGCTAAGCAGGGCTTTCCCTTTTTATTTTTGTTTGCCTCCTTAGAAACAGTTTAAATACTCTTAAAATTTTTATAAACTTTCTAATACTTTTATAAACTTAAACTGAGCTTTATTTACACTTTATTATTCCCGAACTATTTTATTTGATTAAACTTTGTATAAAACTTATAATATTTGCTCCTTTAAAATGATTTTAAAATTTCTAAAACTATGAAAATACTTTAGAAACTTTATAAAAACTTATATTACTTTAATAAATCAGAAAATATAAAATTATTTTATTTTATGAAATAAACTTATTACTTGTCTTTTATTGCTTTATAAACTTTAGTTTTACATTTAATTCAATACCCGTCTATTTATTTGAATAAAAAAATAAGAAAGTAAACACACGTATTTTATTCAAGGTTAGAAAATCAAAAAGTTGTAAACTTATAAACTTTATAAAAATGGAAAAACTTTAAACAAATCGTAAACTTGTAAACCTTATTTAAATACTTTAACTTTATTTAAAATATTTATAGACTTTAAAACTCATAAATTAAAATTAAAAAAAAATGCCATTTGACACTTTATTAAACTAAAAATATATTTCATTCATTTAAACTTATGAGAACATTTTTACATTATAAAAGGATACTAATTTCTTGGATGCTTAAACAAATCGGGAATGGTTCATAGTTACTATTTTCAATTTAATAATTGTTTATCCTAAATAATCATGTAATCTTAAAATGGTTATCCCAAAACCTTAATCGTTATTCTCTAAATAATAGTTATCGTTATATATTCTTTACTATTATTAACCTCTAATAATTAATGATTATTGTTAAACTTTGATCTAGTCTTTCCCTAACTATTACTACCACTTTACCTCTAAACACTTAAATTATTACTACCTAACTTGAGTAAGTGATAACTGTATAGTTTTTGAATAATTATTCTAACTAATAAGTATTTTAAACTATAAATCCATAAAGCTTTGAGCCTTGTGAAGCTTTATTGAAAATTGGGTTAAACTCTATAAACACAATCATTCCTGCCCACTTGGAACCCTAGTCAAATCTCGAAATCCTAGATCTTTTGCCTTAGACTTGTAGAAGCAAACTTAAATCTTTAGACTTGCATTCTTAGGCTTATTGTGAGGATATTCTCCCTCAACGTCTTGCAAATACTTATCTGTGTCAGATACTCTTCATCAATCCAAGTGAGTATACTTAGTCCCTTTTTCATTTACATTCTTTTGGGGTGAAACATGTTCAAACTTCAAACTTATACAATTCTTGTACAACTATGACTATATGCTTATTCTTATGTTATACTTGAGACTTGCATGCTTAAATTAAACTTATAACTAGCATATTCATTAACTTTGATCAAGCCTATAGTAACAATGATAGATCTATTGTATTTGACCAATCCACCATGATTGATTGACCCTTCGGGGGGAGCCCTTGGTGATTGTTACTGAATTAAACTTTTAAACTTGAGACTTATAAGGGTAACCTGTGGGTTATGCCTAAACTTGGTTGGAGGGTTGATATGCACAATGTTTAAGATGCTATGTTCTCTTACTTACATCATAGAATGCATAAATCATAGTGAATTGTAATACTTTTCAAATCTTTGTTAAACTGTGTCAAAACCTTTGTATCTCACCAACTATTTTGTAGTTGACATATTCTTTCACATGTTTCAGGTTCTACATCATGAGACTTATTTGTGATCACATAGGACGCTTTGGACCTAGATTACTTACCAATTAAACGTTGTATTCTCGTTATGTTTCCTTGTATTGAATCTCACATTATTTATTAATAAAATATTGAAACTTTAATAGTCAACCTTGTGCTATTGAACAACCGCGTCCGCCCCGACGTATAATCCGTCGTCGGTTGGGGTGTGACATATATCCAGTTTAATTATTGAAATGTAAGAACACGTTATGCAATTTCATATATTTATAAAGGACATAATTTATTATTGGACTTTAATAATCCCATATTTTACCAATTGACCAATAATAATCCCAACTGAGAATATTCTTACCACCAGTCCATACTTTCAAACTATTTTCTTACGTTGGATTCCCCGTTAAAAAAACTTAACGCCGTTAGGTTTTATATTACGTGGACATTTGCAAACCGCCGGAAAGTCGAGCCAAGCTAGCAGTGGTCTCGTGGTGGGTTTTGAAATTGGCTCTGGTGGTGTTTAACTGGTCTCGTTTTTCCGGCAAGTCCAAACAAAGATACCAGTGGTGTTCAACGAGACCAGTTAAACACCACCAAAGCCAATTTCAAAACCCACCACGAGACTACTGCTAGCTTGGCTCGACTTTCCGGCGGTTGCAGATGTCCACATCATATAAAACCTAACGATGTTAAGTTTTTTTAACGGGAGTCCAATGTAAGAAAATAGTTTGAAAGTAGGGACTGGTGGTAAAAATATTCTCAGTTGGTATTATTATTGACCAATTGGTGAAATGTGAGATTATTAAAATCAAATAATCCTTTATTATTTACTCTATTTTAAATATTATTTATTTTGACTATTAGGCACACAACCTATATGTATCAAATAATATTGAAATTCGAAAGCGGGATATGACGGGTCACAAAGCTTCAACTTCCAAGATAAAGTATTTTATTTGTTTGATTATTTCTTTAATTTTTATTTAATAATTTAAAAATGTAGGTTTTCTGTTATTTAGTTTAGAGTAAAGTTTTTCGTATATGAGTTTTGTACAAAACATTAAACGTTGGAGATCAATCGTGTTAAAGGTGAACGAAACCTAATGTTTTATGAAAACCTTAAGGACGAAAACTATAGTTTACATTTACTCTTTAGTTTACTATACTTTATGTATTTGTAACTTAATTTGATTAGGGTTTAGTTATTTGGTTTCATTTATATTTTTCTGTTATTTTTAAAATATTACAACTAAAGAACATTTTATCATATACATGTGTAAAAAAAATGTAGGTTCTCGTTTTCAAATGCACAGAATATGTAAAGCATAAAAGTGGAGTGGTCAGAATGAGACCTTCAGCCGAATCAGTGATGTTTTGAGCTTGAGCTACCGTGACGGTGATAATCAACCACAACAATGATGCCACCATAAAAATCCCTAACTTGATTCTGGCGTCGCCACCTGCCATTGCTGCTTCCATCTTACAAAATCAACTGCTCTTTCACAACCTTTAATTCCAAATCACATATATATAAGCGTGTGCCTTTAAAAAAAACGTATATATAAGCTTGTACTAGTAAAAGCAGATTTTTATACGTATCGACCGTTCACAGACCCCTAACTCCAATCCTCCCATTTTGTATTAATAATTTGCATTTAAAACTCAATCTGCCACTTTTCATCATTTAATATTTGCTGCTAAAATTCAGATGCTAATTTCTGATTGGTGAGGCCAAGATTTTCTTGTCGAATATGAAAAGGGATGTGTTAAATGTAGTCACAGATTTTTTTTTCACCGCCAGTTAATACTTTAAGGGTGATGGGGGTGTCTTACTCGGCTTGGGTCGAGTAAGAGAGAGAGCATCCGAGTAAAGAGGGTACACCACCCCTTATGAATCGGGTAGGGAGTCGAGTAGGGAGCCGAGTAAGTTGGCCGAGTTTATTTACTCGGATGAAGCCACCCTCTTTCCACTCTTTCTCTAGTGGACCCCACCACTCCCAATTTCCCACATACACCATTTCTATTTATTTATTTATTTTTTATTTTTTTAAAAGTGAGTGAGTAAATGAGTAAAGTGTTTCCGATGAAATCTGAGTAAATGAGTTAATGAGTAGTTTTGAGTTGGCATAATTCTATTGGACAGTTTTGGTGAGTAAATGAGTTGGGTGCCCCCTTCACCCTAAGCCCGGTCACCCGTGTAAACGCATTGGCGAAAGGCCAGTCACGTCCGTAAACGCAGACAGCGCTGGTGACCCGGCCCCACCCACCATTCCAGGGGAAAACCACCACCTGAAGGGCCACAATGGTAGAACCCCCGGCCCACATGACAACATTGAATCAAGTGAGTCTTGAGTCCATGACCTCCACATTGGAAGGCGATGACGTGTCTCCTTCCAAACTAATTGATCTGAGGCTCATTAGTAAATGTAGTCACAGATTAGCCAATGTGGGACTAGCTTACTTGGTAGAGGCTCTTGCCTTATAGATTAGTAGTCTTGGGTTCAAACTCATAAATTAGATGACTTATTTGGTATAAGTTATTAGTATGATAGATTTACCGTTAAAAAAAGATATCTTTTAATTTTTTTTTAATGACGAACTTACACAGACTCAAAATCTACACAACTAAATTACATTAATTCGTTGCAGCTTGACCTCAAAGAGAGCATCCCCACTAACTTCAATGATTTTATTGATTTGATTTTTTTAAAATAAATGTTTTTACGTCTAAGATAATTTTTTAATCAGGTTGATTGTATATAGATAAATATTAAATTTTTTCAACTTGAGCCAGGTCACATAGTAAAAAGACAAAACCAAATTAAATTTGCTTTTTACAGTTTTTCATTTTTTGAAACCGAGTAATTATATCATCTATATAAACTTTCCTAAACAACTCTTCTTCAATATAATAAATACAACTATCACTTAAATTCTGATCACTATTTCGAAATCGGGCTTCACTTACTTTATTTTGACATCATCTCTCAACATTTGTTGTTACGACGGGTAAAACGAGATCCAACTTCAATAAATGGTACACCAACATAAATGAAATATGTCTTGCACGACTAGATAGACCATTCAAGTTCGCAAATCTTATATCCACTTTTAAATTATCCATGTAGTTTAGGAGTTCAATCTCAAGGTTTCTCTTATCATGTTCATTAAAATCATATGCGTAGATCTTTGGTATATCAAACTTACCAAAATTATCATATGGACTTAAACTAGTCATTTGAATAAGTAAATCGGATGTTACCTCATTAAACGGTTTCCAAACTCTTGGATTTGAATATCAAGCATCATGTTGAAACAATCATACTCATATGTGATGCTTGCCTTGGCTTTTTTGGGATAATGCAGTAGTCATCCATGTTTACCATTTCAAGTTCATGTTTTTCACAAAAGGAGTTCATCTTTTACAAGGCTTTGTTGTAAAAATGGAGGCGGAGATATGTTAACGAACCAAACATTATTTGGGCTAAGGTGGTTTCGGCTTTGCATGGTACGAATTGGGGAGTGCTGACGTGTTCGAATGGTAGTAGTCCATGGTTAAGAATGAAAAACTCATGCATAAAGCTTAACGATATTGGAGTGATTCCGTTGGATTTGATTAAAAAAGAGATGGTGGGGAAGGAAATTCATTTTGGCTAGATTGTTGGAATGGTAAATTTAGCTAAAATACTTTCGGTGTTATATGCTTTAGAAGAGGATAAAGGGTGTGTGGTTGCCGATCAGCGGGTGAAGGAGGATGGTTGGAGATGGAGGCAACCGATTAGGGGATGGGTGGAACAAGAACAGTTCCTGGAACTTATTACGATTATTGCTCAAGTAAATATGTCCTAGAATTCGGATCGATAGGTTTGGGTGATGGATGGTATGCATGAGTTTTCGGTTCAAGGTGTCCGGGAGAGGATTGACGGATTCACGCTTCACTCTGGGCCGAGGATCACGCAATAGTTTTATGTTTTACCTTGAAGAGTTTTGGGTAATCATTTGCTTACAATGAGTACTTTGTATAGTAAAGGTATGGATGTCCCAGGTATTCTCTACCCTCTTTGTAATGATGCCCCCTGAAACATTTAATCATGTTGTGGGTGAGTGTAATATGGTTTTTTTTTTTTTTTTGAAAGGCAAATATTATTCACAAATCCAACCCCAAAGAAAAGAGAGGCGGGCACAACCGACAACTACAAGAAATCGAAATTACACAATTGAGTCCAAGTAATGGAATTATGTTTTGATCTATTAGTTAACCAAAGAAACCCGAGAGACTGGATATTATGAATTATAGCTTCTATCTTTGTATCCTTGTTAGAGAACATTTTCTCATTCCGAGCAATCCACAAGCACCAACAAGCCACAATGATGATCCCGTGAAAGATATATTTGATCGAGTCCCTAATCCCGATACTACTATGAATCTCCAACAAGTCTTGCACCGAGAAAGTGAAAATAGGAGGCACCCGGCACCACGTGCTAATACTTTGCCAAACCACCGAGGTGACAAAACACGAAGTCAAAAGGTGATCCTCCGATTCGAACCCGGAGTCGCACAGGGCACACCGTTGGTCCCCAATAGGAATGTTTCTCTTAGATAACGCGACAAGAGTTGGAATACGGTCGAATTCTGCCCTCCAAGCGAAAATGTTACATTTGAGAGGCACCCACTTAGACCACTTAATAATGAAGCGATTACTGCAAACCCTCTCGTTAATCAAAACTCTCTTGAAAGAACCAACATAGAACAAACATGAACTTTCATCAACCCACTCCCAAGCATCTCTTTGGTCCTTAAGGCGAACAGAAGCTAGAAAAGAGTAACAAGCTGTCCACTCAGAGAGCTCCAAATCAAAAACTTGAGACCTTTACCACCCCTCGGACCCTGCTTCTAGGGGTGCTGCCCCTGGACCCCCGTTATATTATGATAAACTCAAATAAGCGTGCACTCCGCACCTTCTAACTTATTTGATATTTATGATAATATGTATTGATCAAACAAGTTAATCAAATTACACTAAAATATCCAACACTCCTTCCCCGAAGTCCGCTTCACATTCACAGTCACTTCACGATCACATAGCCTTCACCCTTGATATTCGTTGTAGCCCGTGTCAACCCACCACTCCTTAGGGTCGTTAGACACCAAGTTGACCTTCTCCATCTTGGCAGTGAGGTCCGAGATCATAGCCACAAGAGGCATGTCATCATCAATCATATAGGCCTTCTAACGTTTGGGCGCCTTGCATTGGTCAGCGCGGTGACCATGTTCATGGCAGTTATAGCATTTCCCTTTGATGGGAGTAGTCTTTTTCTTCACGCCACCACTTTTTGGTCAAAGTGTAACACCCAAAATTTTAACCAAATTTAAACTTTCAAAATACGCAGAATTTAGATCCCATAAAACAATCTTGACAAACAACACATATTCAAAACGACAAAACGATAACGACAAATTTTTGTTTTAACACATCCAGACGACATCTCCAAAATGACAACAAGTTTCAAACATCTATGAGATGACTTCAAACAAGTTTTAAGACTCCCAACCAGGAGTTATGACTCCAACCATTAACAAAATAACCGAGAATCCAAATAATCAAGAAGCTTGACTCGCGACATCAAACCGGAGCTTTACCTACAATGAAACACCACAAAACAACCATTAGTAATGATATACAACCCCCATGTGAGCCCCCGAGACCCTTACATCAATAATCGACCAAAAATGACATATCAACATTTTGAGCGTAAATGTGACTGTAAACTACCCCAAATGGGCGTAATTTACGCCTAACCTAGTGAAAACCACGTTTTTTTAATTCCTCACCTCGAGGCACCAAGTTTCATATATTATGGCTTCCGCATTTAATTTTTCTAGCACGAGATATACTTAAAAGAAGTTTAGGCTTTTCCCAACAACACGTATTATCGACTATACATGTTTAACCCAACCTGAATGCCAAATAGCACCTAAAGACGTCAAATAAAACATAAAACACCTTAGATACATTAGTTAGTTAATCACCACTAACACGACCTTACTCCTTTGTATTTATAAATATGACCGACATTTAGACGAGTATAAACATCATACAAGTCAATTTTTATTCCACAATGGTTTAACTTATACCACATCAAGTCAATATACACCAATTTCACAATTATTCCATAATGGTTTGACTTATACCACATTAAGTCAATTTACACGAATTCACCATTAATCCTCAGCGGTTTGACTTACACCACAATAAGTCAATTTGCACCAAATTACAACATTTTATTTGACTATACTACTTAAGTCAGTTACACTAAATTCCACGATTTGTTTGACAATACCACTTAAGTCAATTACACCAAATTCCACATTTTGTTTAACTAGATATCACATGAGTCAAATTTTAACAACACACCATACATGAATATACTTTAATCACATAATCCTATGTACATGCATCTACCATCATATCTATTACTAAGTAAGTGTAAAATACTTACCTTTAGCTAGAGAAGGACCCGGTTTGTCTTCCAAGCTAACAATTTCCACCTTTAGACTCCTAGCCACGTACATCATTACCATCAACTCTTCAATAGACCCGTATATTCGTATGCTTAAGACCTATCTCCGAGTTGCTTTAAAACATCAAACTTAAATACCTTTATTTTTATTAAAAGAGTGATTAGACTTTGTTCACGGGATGCGATGCAACAGACAAACTGTTCGTTTGCAGCTTACCTTGTGATCCGTGCAGCCGCACTCGCAAAGCCCTATGCGGCCTCTCGTCGTGCCTAGGGCTGGCAATTTTAGACACGTACACGAATACACGACACGAACCTACACTGTCACACCCCAACCGACGGCGGATTATACGTCGGGGCGGACACGGTTGTTCAATAGCACAAGGTTGACTATTAAAGTTTAAATAGTTTTATTAAATAACTTCAAGGTTCTAATACAAAGAATAAATCAAATACATAACAAGAATACAAGTCTAAATGATTAAGCATTCTAGGTCCAAGCATCCTATGTGATCACAATAAAGTCTCATGTTGTAGTACCTGAAACATGTGAAAGAATCTGTCAACTACAAAATAGTTGGTGAGATACAAAGGTTTTGACACAGTTTAACAAGTATTTGAAAAGAATTACAATTCACTATGATATATGCATTCTATAATGTAAGTATGAGAAAACAAGCATGTTAGACATTGTGCACATCAACCCTCCAACCAAGTTTAGGCATAACCCGCAGGTTACCCTTATAAGTCTCAAGTTTAAAAGTTTAATTCAGTAACAATCACCAAGGGCTCCCCCCGAAGGGTCAATCAATCAAGGTGGATTGGTCAAATGCAATAGATCTATCATTGTTACTATAGCCTTGATCAAAGTTAATGAATGTGCTAGTTTTAAGTTTAATCTAAGCATAAAAGTCTCAAGTTTAACATAAGAATAAGCATCTAGTCATAGTTGTACAAAAATTGTATAAGTTTAAAGTTTTGAACATGTTTCACCCCAAAAGTATAGAAAGGAAAAAGGGGCTAAGTATACTCACTTGGATTGATGAAGGGTATCCGACACGGATAAGTATTTGCAAGACTTTGAGGGAGAATATCCTCACAATAAGCCTAAGAATATAAGTCTAAAGTTTTAAGTAAAAAGTCTAAGACAAGGGATCTAGGATTTCGGGATTCGACTAGGGTTCCAAATGGGAGACGGGAAAGATTGTGTTTATGAAGTTTAATTCAAAGTTTCAAGATAAAAGTCTTAAGTGAATGTCATAGGACTTGAATATTAAAGTTTCATAAGTTTGTGAATTAGAATAATTATCAAAAATAATTATTTAGAAGTTTTATAGTTTTTATTACACTAGTCAGGTAATATTAATTTAAGAGAAACGTTCTAAGTATTTCATAAGTATGGTTATAATAAGCTTAATTATCTATTAAAGATTTGCAACAATTTTCTAAAGAATAAATATTTATCAAAGTTTAATAATTCAACGTTTAAGGATGAATAGATATCTATAAACAATATAAATCATTTAAGTTTTTCAAGTAATGAAACATTTATTTTACAAAGTTTATACAAGTTTATAAATGTTTTTAAGTTAAAGTTTCTAGTTAACTTTTAAAACATTCAAGTTTGTAAAAGTTAGAAAAATAATTAAAGCACATTTGTTTCTTATTAATTTAAATAAATTCACGAGCTTCAAGTTAAGTAAGTATTGATTTCGTAAAAATGTATAAGTCTAATAGGTAAGTTTTATAGATTTTCTTTTGGATTTATGAAGTTTTTATAAGTTTTATGTTTAAATAAAAATTTATAAATTAATGTAAAGTTTAAAGTAGATTCATTTATAAATAAATTAACGTTTCTGAGTTTATAAAATACTTCTCATTGAAGGCTTAATTTTTATAAAGCTAAAAGTATTCTTTTATAATTTTTAAGTATTTAAATCGACTTTTAAAGATTTAATTAATATAAATTTGAGTTAAGTTTAATTAACAAAAAAAAAGATTCTGGAAATGAAAGTATGAAATAAAAATCATTTTTAAGTTTATAAAGCTTTAACAAAATTTATAAAAATTATCAAAAGTATAAAAAAAACTGATTAAAAGGCTAAAAAATTAAACAGGGGCGAAAACCGGTTCCCCGGGTTCAAACTCGGGTCACTGACCGGGTCGAATCCGCACACACACACTAACCATCCCGACTACAGGCTCGTTAGTGTATACACTGAAACGTAAAACATTTAAACAACAACCCCAATTGAACCCAAATTCCTTATGAACCCTAGATCGAAACCCGTCAAATACGCATTGATCATCCCTCTGTCGTTGTAATCCGACAGAGGGCTTTTGTTCTACATGATGTTACGAAGGCTTGGCCTCAAGAATTACCTGAAATGGTGTCGTAACGAAGGAGAACGAGGCTGAGGCCGAGGTCGGCTGTCGGGAGCAAAAATCGCGAAATGTAGGTGATAATCGTCTAAATTGAGAGTGAAAGAGGTTGTAGTGTGTTGTCGTTAAGGATTTGGAACTGGTATTTATAACCAATTTCGGGCTTAAATGTCGGATTGGTTGGGGAGTTGGTGGTTGAACGGCCGAGTTCAAATTCGACGAATGCGCGGGTCTCGGGCCGTGTCCGAGCATTGAATTTCATTGGGGTTTGGTCGCACGCGGAAGGCGAGTTCGAGGTTCATCGAACCTGGTCGAAATCGTGATTTTTGAACAAAAAGGGTTGGAAACCGGGATTTGCGGGACTCGAACCCATGATCGGTTCTGGGTTCTGAATGTTTAGTGATATGGCAAAACAGGTCCCTGAGGTTTCTGGTCTAACATTTCATGTTAAAAGTTAACTTCTTAGTTTAAAACAAGTTTTCGTATTTGACAGTTTTGGTCCCCGAACTTTTATAAAAATAAATATGTTTCATTTTTTTTATGGAAACTAAATAAGTTTAAATTATATAAGATGATTTCTAAGTTTTAAGTTTTATAAGTTTATATTATTCCCATAATAATAATCTTAAATTTATAAAGTTTCAAGAGTTTTATTATAAGGTATATATATATATATACATATTTTAAATAAGTCTTATGTGTGTATATATATAAGCATAAATGATTTCCTTACATCCATATTAAACAAATGAATTTTTTTATTATTTAGGAAAATAGTTTTAGATTCAAGTTTAAAATAATACGGGTAATTGTTTAGGAAAGGTAACTCGGAAAATACTGGATATTACATACACGATCTTAACAGGTATCGTGTATGGCCTTATCGTGTTTCGTGTCCTAAATATGTAGACATTAATCTACCTGTTAATTTTTGTGTCTAAACAAGTTAAATACATGTTTACCTGTTAAGTACCTGTTAAGATTTTTTTTAAATAAAAACTATTAAAATGTGATATTTTATGTAGGTTTTTACCTGTTTCAATAAACAGGTTCTTAAACATGTTTATACGTTTACCTGTTAAGTATCTGTTAGTACCTGTCTAAACAAGTAAAATACATGTTTCACTAAACAGGTTCTTAAACATGTGTTTCTAAACAGGTCTTATCGTGTTAAACAAGTTCGTGTTTGGGAAAAGGTACACGATAAGTTATCGTGTCGTGTTCGTATATACATATTTCCTGTTCGTGTATACACGATATGCCACCCCTAGTCGCGCCTGCAGGCACGCGCGCCACGACACGGCAGTCGCTGCGCGGACTCTCGATGTGGCACGCGGAACACCACATTTTTTCCATCTCCCTCGTCCCGTGCACGGGAGTGTTGGGTGCTTCACATCTTCTAACCAACAGTGGGTGTTACTCCTTATAAGATAACAAGATTTTATAATGACTCCCCTTATAAACTCATTCAAATTTTATCATCCCATCAGTGTGGGACAAGTCCACATATATCAAGTTTCAAACATTTAGAGCATTGATATCTTATTTATCTTAGCTACGTTTTAGACACGGTTTAGTTCGTTGTGATACTCTAACACACGCGTATTAATTAATAATTATATTATTAATAAACACAAACAATTATTTTTGTCTAAAATTTCCACATCCTTGAGTGATTACGAGTGAATCATATAACTAAAATCCATATTTTATCAAATATTGTTTGAAAATATGTAAAAGATCATTATGAGTGATCCAACTTGGTAGGATCCAAATTGAATACGTAACCATGGTCCATGGAATTCATCATGTTTCTGGGCAACGATTGGTTGTACACTGACTATAAGGTCCCTACAAACATTAGTATACTGACTATAATGTCCCTACGAACATTAGTATACTGACTATGATGTCCCTACAAACATTAGTAACACGCAAAATACACATTATTGGAGCATACTCTACAATTCTCAATACATAACTTTTTTTTCAAAAAAATTCATGTAAATCCCTTTCTACATTTTTTTAATGACAACAGACTATATATATAAATATACAGGCTTCAGCAAAAAAGCTAGGAAAGACCCAAACGGACAAAGACAGATTACAAAAATTCGAAAATATCAAAACTAACCCAATTCTCCCAAACAAGGGAGTTACAATTAGATCTATTCTTAACCCATAAAAAGTAGTCTTCCTTGATCATCTCCACCATCTCTAGGATCGGAAAACAGTTACCGTTAAACTCCTTTTGATTCCGACAAATCCAAATCCTCCAAATCGAAACAAAACCCACCGCACAAATCATTTTCTTCCATACCTTGGAACCAGGTTGATTATGAAGGAAAGAAAGAAGATCACCCACTGTCTTTAAATGAGAAGGAAAACTAATCTTAATCCAAACAAAAATATGCCACCAAATACATCGAGCCACCAAGCAATTGACAAAAATATGATCAGTAGTTTCCTGATCAGTACCACATCTGCAACAAATCGAATCTAAATTGTTTACTCCCCTGTTAAGAAGGCCAACTTTCGACGCCACCCTACCTAGATTGGCAAACCAAGTCAAGTAATTGGCTTTCAAAGTTGCCCAATTGTTCCAACGGAAGCCATCCTCACCCTGCGTCCTTCAGTCCAGCCCCAACAGATCCATGTCCATGCCACTAAAATCTTTCTGTTGTTGGGAAGTCATTTAAGCCAAGCGACTCACACTCATTGTTGAAATCACAACCAGTTTTAGAAACATGATGTACACAAGTGAAAACAAAATCTAACCATATAAATCCAACACAAATAATTAGGAGTTAGGTAGTGGAGATGGAAGCTGGCGTACCTGGAAATGGTGATGGCAACGCGTTGTTGTTGTTGTTGATGTTGTTGTTTGCTGCTGTTACTGATGTTGTTGTTTGCTGCTGTTACTGATGTTGCTGCTGCTGTTGTTGATGTTGTTGCTGCTGATGCCACCCGATCCGACCAACTAATATGTATTATTAAATACCAAACGTATTATTAAAAGAAATTTGAATAAACGAAATTTAAAATATTAAATTCAACTAATTAATGACCCGAACCCTTTTTGACTCGAACCAAAATAACACTAGCTCTGTTACTTTTTTATGTTAAGAGTAACGGTATTTTTAGTACTTTACACCTTAAAGGTTGTTTATATAAATTATAAAGTTATTTTTTATAATATTTAAGGAGAAATTTATGTAATTACTCAAGTTAATAAAAACCAAACGACAATCTCATTATCCCTTCTGTGTAAAATGAGTTTTTTTATTTGTATATATTAAAAAAACTGTTTTTTTGTTTTTCAAACTTTTTTATTGTTATTTTTATATTATTATTTAATAAAACTCATTTTAAGTATATAAACAAATACATCTTTTCTAAAAGGTTAAAGGGAAAGAAAAGGGTTTTAACTAAGTGTTGACTTTAATTGTAGAGATGAGATTAAATGGCTAATGGAATGTTGGACTTTTATTGTAGAGATGGGTTAAATGTTAATTGAATGTTGGGTTTTAATTTAGAGACAGGTTAAATGGTTATTCAACACATTTTATTCATTGCTAAGATGTACCAAATGCATAATAATTTGTGTTAGGTGTTTTAAAAATTTAGGTAAATTACAATGATATCCTTTTCAATATGTATTATATCTATAGGGGGAGGATCAAATAAGAAATAAGTTTTCACTAAGAAATCTAAGAAATGACCAAAACGTTTAGAAACGATATCAAACGAACTCCGATTGAGCTCATTTCAGCGGCGTTGGAACCGTCTCGTCGAACTCTACCATCTTAGATTTTAGGGTTTAGCTTTTAAGGTTTAGATTTTACGTTTGAATTTTAGGGTTTTAGCCTTAGGGTTTAGCTTTTAGGGTTTAGATTTTATGGTTTAGGTTTTTTTTAGGGGTGGGGGTGGGGGGTTTAGGTTTTTGGGGGGGTGGGTGGGGTGGGTTTAGGTTTTTGGGGGGTGGGGGTGGTGGTTTTAGGCTTTTTGGGGTGGGTTGGAGGGGGTTTAGGTTTTTGGGCGTGCGAGTGGAGGGGGTTTAGGTTTTTTGGTCCGGATTCCAACGCCACTGGAATGAGCTCAATCGAAGTTCTTTTGACCCACTTCTTAGCGTTTATTAGCGAAAAACCACTTCTTAGTGGAACCTTCCCTATATCTATATCTATATTTAATCTATACTAATAAATAAAGGTTTAAAGTGGACATTTGTCACTTCCTCATGCTTTCTTACATTGGTTTTCTCGTCTCTCTCCTAATAAATGCACCTCTATCTTATTAAATAATAATGATATTATAAATATATTATTAAAGAAGACTACTAATTATATTAAATCTGTATTATATAATAAACTATGTTAGAAATCCCGTGTATTACACGGGTTAAATAAATACAATGAATAAGTGTAATATTATATGCTTAATAATAAATATTTACAATTAAATAAAATTTATGCAATTAATAGGAGAGAGAGGCGAGAAAATTTATCACACCCAAACCTTTATTTATTATAGAGTATAGATAAAGGTTTTCAATACCATGTGTCGCCTCCATATTCACTTTCATCATTTTTTTTCCGAATCTCTCTCTTATTAAATGCACATGTATTTTATAATAACAATATATTTTTTAAAGAAAATAATAATTATACTAATAAAACACATTTATTTCAAATTATCCGTTATTATAAAAAAAACTTTAAAATCTAATTATGTAACTTTTATTTACAATCAAATAGTAAATGGAAGTCAAACTACATTAAATATAATTAACGTATTTTTTAAACCCAATTATGTATTAACTTTTACATATTTGAATTTTGTTTTCTATCATTAGTAGATGTAATACATTTTCCACCTATAAAATATATATACAAATTTAAAAAATTTATATTGATATTTTTCACTCCGTGTACATACACACGGGGTCTAAACTGGTACATACTAATAAATAATAGTTTTGATTCTTTCTTTTCCCGCCTAAAATCACACACCTGTTTCTTTACCACGCGGGTCATTTAACCTGACTTGCTCCAAATCTGAACCCATTTTTTGAAACGCTCTTTTCTCAATTTTAGGGTTTCTCCTCCGCTCCTCCACGATCTGTTTCACCGTTAGCAAAGGGTTTCTCCTCCTCTCCTCCACTATCCATTTCGCCGCATGAGCGTATCCGATCTAGGAGTTGGGTGTCGATTATTATCGGAAGCGACCAGATTTGGGGATGTCTAGGTTTGAATCAAACGGTGGGTATGGAGGCGTTGGTTATGGTGATGGTGTTTATGCTAGGCTTATCAATTTGCAGTTGGTTGGATATGAATCAGTAAGTGATTGCTCTAATGATATAATCTGAATTTTTTGTTTGCTTTTTCTAATTTGTTAAGAATCTCATCTTATTATTTGTATTTGTGATTGATTTGTGAAGTATGATGATGGGTGATTATAGAGTGGAGATGCTCAATGATGGTATGCAAGAGTTTCCGGCAATTGAAAAGTAAGATGACTGTAAATAGTAATCTAGGGTTTTGAATTTGAAACTCCAGGTTACCTTAAAAGACCTTACAATTGAACATGAAATACAATCTAAAATAAGATTCAGTTGGCCTAGGTTTGCCGTCAGTATTCCATATGCACATGTTTTCTAATGTGATGTGTAGGGGTGACTTTCAAAGTTTACCATCATGTTTTATATGTTTTAGAACTTTAAACAAAACCATGAAGTGGGTGAAAGGGATATATTCTTAAACTATCATCTTCCTTTTCCTTCTACATCATGGTCCATAATTTCAATACCTTGTGTACTGTTTTCCGCACTAGGTTATTGAACATTTAAATTAGTGTTTTTATATTTGAAGAATAAAATGCATAAGAAAGATTACACTCAGTTTTTGGCTGTTTCTTTGGCATTGACTTGACAAACTAGACTTTTCACATTCTAAATGAGTTACATTGGTTGTTATTTGGTTTAGGTTGGTGTCTTAATTGACAAGGCTGGTGCTGGTGGTTCCCCGTCTTTGGTTGCTAGGGGTTTTTCTACCCATTCCTCTGGGATTGGTGAACAACTTCATATACAAGTTCCAAATGAGAAGTTTTTTGGTCAATGGGTTGATCATTTGTTTTGAACAACTTCATATAAAGAATTACAATACATGTTTGTGTGTGAGTGTGTATGTGCATATGATTTCTATGTTTTACTAATGTATTAGCACTTGTTGATCATTACATAATTTACATCCATGTGGGGTTTACGTTTCCTTTGTAATAACTTTGGGTGATGCCAGGCTTATTATTATCAATGGGTTGATCATTTGTTTTGATTTGCTTGTGTCATCGGTCAATGAGGTAAAGAAAACTAGATAGGCACTCCCAAGATCAGAAACCAAAAGGTAATGTAATTATATGATTTTGAAGATGAAAGTGGATGACGAATCTGTATTTGTGATCGTCGTTCGGATCGAGATGTCCAATGGGTGCAAAAGGTATGTTCGTTTATGTTTTATATAATTTTTAAGCTTTATATTTTAATTTATATTTATATATTTATAAATGAATGGCTGATTTATTTTATTTTATTTGTAGGTATTCAAATGATCATGTTTGGACAAGGTTTGTTTTGATGTGTTGGGATTCATGGAAGAAAATGCAATTTCAATAAGCGATAAATGTGTTTTCAAGTATCTGGGCCGTGAAGGTACGTTGTTAGTCAGAAAGGTATCCAACTAGAAATTGTTGTTAAACTAATAATGAAATTTAAATGTAGTTTATTTTGTTTGATACACATGTTTTGTTTGGTTTTAAAGATTTTGTTAGAGGTTTGCAATTTGGAAATACCCCCCCCCCTCTCCCGCTATTTTTAAAGGTTGAGCCAAAGGGACTTTAGCGCAATAATTGATTTCAAAGTTATAGGTTTGCATCACAACTTCATAATTGTATCTTATAAATCAGTGGTTGACCCATTAATGGCTAAAATTGGACCTATGGTTTTACTTGCAGGAGCAACAGGTCTCCCAAGAACCAAATAAAGTCATTGTGTATAGGGGTTGGGGGCTACCACTACTGCTACACATAATTTGAACCAGACTACTGGAAAACACTAACCAAATGATCGTGAATATATCGTTAAGTCGGAATTGTATGATAATATATGTTATTATTCCATAAACTTGACAACTTGACATAGTCTTGCTATAATAGGAAACTTTAATTATCCGAAACTCGCATGTTTGTCTATTTATAGAAAGTAAACATTGAAATGTTCTATATGTGCCATAACATGCCTAAATTCATATGTGAATATCAACTTTGCGTAGTTGCCATGCTTAGGTCTCAAAAGCTTGACTTTCCAATTTAGAAAACTTTGATGCATCAAAAGTTGTGTTTCAAGTTCTAAATTCCAATCAAATGTGCCAATGTGTTTATTAGACGATAATAGACTATTTCAAAGTAGGTTTGAATTCTATGTTAGGATTTGAATGCTTAAGTCCAACGTGTCACCAACGGGTCGTCGAGTCAAAACAATCTTTGAAACGTCAAAGTCATTTTGCAAAACTCTTTTGAATTCATAGAGTTCATAGTCAAACATTTAAAAATATTTAGACCTTAAAGTCCTAAATGTTTCCTAGGGCACGAGTAGGTCATCTCATTTTGCGAGGATTTTCTAAGAGTTTTCAAGTCGTTTATTAGGTGAGTTCTCACAGCCCCGTTTTACTCATTTCCTTTTTGGGGTGAGATACATACTCAAGTATACATTTTTCAAAATGTTACATTTTCCACACTTACACAGTTACATTCATTATATAAGTTTTGTACATGGTATGTACAAAGTCCTCTGGGAATCAACCTTTAATTTTGTCTGTAAGCGAGGTGATCATGAACAGTACTGTTGGGTTTAACAACCCATGCCCTGGTTAGTAGCGCTAACCTCGACTGGAGGTCGAACGGGTACATTATTGACCTATTCCATTCATGTGCAAGACACAAAGAGGCAAACCACATCCTTTTCCTTGACAGTGGCTACAGTTAAGCTTTAGTTGATGGACTTATAATAATTTTTGGTTTTGTCTGATCAACAATGATTGTGTAGAGTACAAATGTTTTTCCATACATTTCATAAACATGATTTCCATTACAATTGTCTGTGAACTCACCAACTTTATGTTGACCCATTTTAGTATGTTTATCTCAAGTCTTTGAATGCTAGGATATGTGGCTAGGATGCATCCACCGGAATCACACACTATTCATGCATAGCATCCTATTTTGATAAACATTATTTTATCATCTCTGTTGCCAAATGTTGTAAACATTTAAACATTGCTTCCGCACTTTTACTTTGGACCATGTTAAACTTTATTTTGGACTCTTTCGAGTCATGTATAAAACATGTATTTTGAAAACCATTTAGTGGTCGTTCAAAGTAATTCAATGGTAAAGATCCTCTCGGGTCACGCCCCGCGGGTATAGCCTGGAGTGGAATTTGAGGGTGTAACATTACACCTATAAAATATATACATAAAGATTTAAAAAATTTATGTATTAACAATTTTCATCCCATGTGTATTACACGGATTCTAAGCTAGTGGTTTAATAAAGAGCAGAGTGAGAAGTATTTATGTACATGTATAAAAATTGAAGGGGAAAATGTGATTTTTGGTTTTTAAGCTGCCTAAAGTTTTTGAATTTTGAACATGATATAAGTTGCTTAGATTACTAATCTCTACTACTCTATCTATACTATATATTATATACATATTAGAAGGGTAAAATTGTCTTTTACACAAAAAGTCTTAATTTTAAGACTTGTATAAGTCTTAAAGCAAGAGATACAACTCTTTAAAGCATGGTGAAAGGGAGGGGCGGGCGGGTTTGAATGTAGGGTAAAAAAATTTAAGTTGTGGGAACTTGCCGGTAAAAAATTTGATGGAAATCAATGTCTATAAATCTAAGCCGTGGGAACTTGCTGGTAAAAAAAATTGATTTTTTTATCGGGGTTTCGTTAATTTGTTGTTGGATTACATTTCTATATTTGTTTCGTTAAGTTATTAGAACATGTGTTTGTAGTCAGTTTTAGTAAAATTTATCAATATTTATGCTATTTTTTACTAGTTTACTTCAAACTATATCATATCTACAATTACAACTTTCATAGATTTTAATTTGACAAATCGGTCTGTTCTATCTACAGTGGTATTGAAGATAAGCAGCCTAACTATGCGATTAGAAAGTGTGCCAGAGTTCAACTGATCAAGAATGGAAAGAAGATTGCTTCTTGTGTTCCTAATGATGGATGCTTGAACTACACCGAAGAAAATGTGAGTTCTTAATTCATCATTGACATAACATTTTTATTTGTTAGATATTTTTAGATAGTTTTTGTTAATTGTGACCGGATGAAGTTTTGATTGCTAGATTTGGTCGTAAGGGTCACACAGGAATTCATCTAATTTTTAGCCAGACTTAAGGCTTCTAAATGTGACTAACTTTTACAAAAGAATTCATCTAATTTTCTAGATTAATGTGTTCAAATTTATTAAGCACTCATAAAAGTAACTATCATATGTGAAGTTCTTACTAAATAGAATGTGGAGGCACTTGATAGTTAGTCATTTGTATGCTTACCCTTGATATATGATGATATTAGGAGGCCCTTGTGTTGGAAAAAGGTACACAAATGTATAGTCACATGGATAGCTAAGACTTTTGGATTTGCTCAGAAAAGAAATCTCTTCCAACTATGAGCATGGGTATCGATTCCAAACTTTTAATGCATGAAAAACTAGAGGTGGAAAAAATGGGCGGATTGAGAAGGATCAAAAATGGGTTCAGTAAGACAGTATTTTTTAATTATAAAAAAACGGGGTCTACCAGCCAACATTGTTTTACATTATTTTTAATTTGTTAATTTTTAATGTATTTGACACACTTAAAGAAAACTATAAAGTAAGATAGTAATATAGTACTTTTTAGTTCAAAAGATTTAGGATGTTGTAAGCATTTGAATACACCTTAGATGGCTTTGACCTGTTTAGCTTATTCATCCCATTTCATTTTTAACTACTTTTAATATTTTATCCATTTGACCCATTATTAAGAATTATAACCCAAGCTTTTTTTTTTATCTATATCTATACTACTATATAATAGATACTAGGTTAAAACTATTACATGAGTTGGATAAATACAACTTGTTATAAAAACATTAGTTTCTATTAAGATTTGTAAATTTTAAAAATGTTATATGGTTATTTTTTAAAAATGTTTTATAAAAAGAATGAAGAAATGTTCAAATTATAAAAATGTTTCATGAACAAAACTATTTTTTTAAAATAAAAAAACGTTTTATAAAAGTAACTATAGAAATCATTATTATTTAATATGAGATAGAGACCGGAAACAAAATTTATAAAAAAATTAAAAAATTTGTATAATTAATAGGAGAGAGAAGAGAAACAAAAATTATAAAGAAATTTATATAATTAACAGGAGAGAGAGGCGGAAAAAAATGTTAAAGATGCACGTGTGAGTGACAAGTGTCCTAATAAAACTTTCATCTATATTACAACTAGGTTAGTACTCTTGTACTACACGGTTATTAAAAAGATATCAATCTAAAACAAATTCATAAATAAAATAAAAGTTTTGACCCATTCATTAAAAATGGTAATTTTGACCCGTTTACTAAAAAATATATATTTGACCCATTTACTAACGGTAGCAATTTTTACCCGTTTACTAACATTATAATTTTGACTCCTTTACTAAAACAACAATTGTTATCCGTTTACCGATGTGGAGGGAATATGTAGTATAATCTTGAGGGAAATTGATTTGTAACCGCCCAAAATAATAAAACCGTTGAATTAAAATGGCAAAGATTCAACCATCTTTTAATCCGACGGTCATGTTCAAACTAAATACGGTTACTCTTCTTCGGCATCAATAATAATATATATATATATATATATATAGAGGGGAAGGATCAAGAGAAAATCACAAAGTTAGGCGAAAACCAAGAAAACCACTAAAACAATGTGTAATACTATGGGTTACGTATACGTAACCGCAATTTTTTTGTTTTCTGTTTACGTATACGTAACACTATGGGTTACATACACGTAAGCCAATATTTAAATGATTTTTTGGTAAAAGTGTATAATATTACATTGATAATCTTATAAATAAAAAATAAAAAAAAGATATATTATTATATGATTGGTTAAAATTGATTTTTTAGTGGTTTTTTCGGTTTTCGCCTAACTATGTGGTTTTCTCTAGAACCCTCCCATATATATATATATATATATATATATATATATATATATATATATATATATATATATATATATATATATATATATATATATATATATATATATATAATTGACCCGTTACTCTACATTACCGGCCTAGCCATCACAGTGACAATGAAAGTTGTGTAGAAAAATAGAACCATCAAAACATGAGAGAAACGTGAACAAATATCGTTTTTGCCTAAGAAACAACTTCACTCTCGTGGACTTTCTAATCTTGTAATCCGCATTGGATTCTAATTGCTGAAATGGGTTACGGAGAGATGATAGATGACCTACATCTTACTAAGTCATTTAGACCTTCTAGTCATGTTAACAACATGCAATCATAACTCTCGAAAGATTAAAGTTTCCTTATTTAGAAACCGGGCTCTAGAACTCATACAAATGCATTTTAATCCATTATTTTGTCAATCATACTTTCATAATGTTCACTATACTAGTTTCATGTTTTACATGTATTCAATCATCAAGTTTCTCATGCATTTCTAGAAATAAAGTTTCTAAAAATAGAAAACGAGTCTAAAACATCATGAGCATGTGAGTTTACAAAAAAAAAATCATACAATCTCTATATCTAGTGTTTATGCATCATTTCCACCAAATAAACCACATCATAACTTCCTTGAACAAAAATCCATATTTTAAAGTTTCCATAAATAGAACCGAGCATGAAATCTCATATGACTAAATGTTTTAGACAACAAATCTACACACATTATCCATTCTTTATGCATATCTAACCATTTTCCATCATCAAATCACCCTAAACATGGCATCTAGCATGAAACCCAATATTAAAGTTTCCTAAAATAACAAAACCGAGCATGCATCTATCATCCAACACTTTTGACAACAAAGTTTACACATATTATCCATCTACAACTATCATCACAACATAATCCATCATCAAATCAACAAGATCTCATCATTTAACACATGCACATATAATAAAGTTTCCTTATATGGAAATCCAGCCTATGAATAAAATTCGGGTCCAAGGTCACCAACAATACCATTTGAGTTGTAAAACACATTTCCTTTAAGAATCCATGGTTAAAATGAGTTTTCTTTGGATGTATGTTCATATGAACATGAAGATGAAGAATGGAAAAAAGATGGGTTTTGTTGCTTACCAAACTCGAAAATGGATGGATTGATGGTTGAATCTTCTTGCAAAAAGCTTGATAATCACTCTTGGATGCTTGGATTTGATGGAAACAAGATCAAAATAACAAAAATGGTGGAAATGAGGTGGTGGTGGGTTTCGGCTAAAAAAGAGACGGGAGAAGGAGAGAGAGAGAGAGAGAGAAAGAGAGGTGGAGTGTGGAGGTGGAAATGGTGGGGATTGAGGGGTATTTATAGTGGATTTTGACCATGGGTGGTGAGAAACGAATAGTCACCGATTTTTTGTTAGAAATCCCGAATAGGTATGAACGAAATTATTTAAAAACATGATGACTCATGTTGGTAATTTTAACATATAAAATTTTCAGATTTTTATTTGGAAATGTCGGTACATACTGCAGAATGGCCGGACAGCGTTAAAACATAACGTTTCTCAGAAAATTCCCGAAAAATTCACAGTCTTAGAATAACATATCACCGTATTACATGTAATTTGTGCACACCAAATATATGTCTAAGTGTACGCCTAGATATAATTATCTAGCTAGTGCACACCGCTTGTCCACCGGAATGTGCTGAAAACAAAAGTATTTCTATAAATCACAAAAAAATTCATGTAGACATTATAAATTAAATCACAGTGTCAATATAATTTACACACAAATTATATGTCTAGGTATTTATTTGAAATTATCACCAACGGTCATGCTACAGGACGCCTGTTTGACTGGGTAATCTTCTGGATTACCGACACGTGTAAACAGACTGACTTGTTAAGTGTGAAATGGACTTAATTACTATAAAATTAAGTGGGATGCATTACATATACTATGACCTAAGTCTTAGTCGGGTATGGATATTGACATGAATTTTTGCCCGGTGTCACATGTAAAAATGTATTACATATACTAAGGATAGAAAACGAAATTCAAAATATGTAAATATATATAATTGAGTTTCGAAAACACGTTAATTACTATAATACTATTTAACGTAATTTTACTTTCATTTACTATTTGATTAAAAATAAAAGTTACATAATTAGATTTTAAAGTTTCATATAACATGAGATAATTTAAAATAAATGTATTTTATTAGTATAATTTATATTTTCAATAAAAGTATATTACTATTATTAAAAGATATAGATGTATTTAATAAGAGAAAAACGTGAAAAATGATGAGAATGAATATGGAGGCGACACGTGACATGAAAAAACCTTTATTTATTATATAGTATAGATATAGATTTAAATGAGAACTTGTTATCGGAAACCAATTTAGTCCGTATTTTAGTGCAATTGCTTAGAAATCAACTAAATATGGGGATGATTATGCATATAAAATATGTATAAATGATGGAACGCTAGCGAGTAAAGCTTTTAGTAGCATGAAGGCTCTTATATTCTTCAGCCATCGCCTTCATTAGATTCGTGTCTAATTGACCGCTACGCCGATTTGTGAACTCGTTGTTGTAGATCCCGTTGAACTGGGTGATCTTCATGTTCATATCCTTCCATTTTGAGTTAACTTGATGACAATATGGTTGGTGCTCCCCATTTGTGATCGAAAACGTTCAAGGACCTTTTTACCAAAATGAATTTGACCAGGTCTTCTTCAGTTGACCCAAGCCTTGGCCAATGCCTCTTCTTCCTTCTCGGTTCACAATTTTTCCTTCATCCTAGTAGAAGTATTCTTTGGGGGGCAGGAGGCATTTGTTCGTAGGATTCCTCGTCGTCTTATGTGTCAAGTATGTTTTGTCATTTGACTAGTCACATTGTTAGATTCGGGGTTTACGGTAGGATAGATTTTTGGTAATACAATAGATCCAAGTTAGGTTGATGTTGCAGGAGACGAAACTCGTTATGCGATTGTTGTGTCAAGAAATTATGAACCTTGAGAAAGATGATGGAGTTGGGATTGATTTTGTGAAAAGTGATAGGATTGTGGAAATAGTTGTGGGTTGACTTGGGTTTGATCTTTGTGAGCGTTTCGGCTTGAATCGGTTTTTTTAGCATTACGAAGGGTTGAATCCGTTGAAGAGTTTTGAGAAATAAGAATTTTTTAGAGAGAATGATTTAAGATTGGGGTGAAGAAAACCGAGAAGGTTACAAAAACAAGCCAATGCAATTCAAACGCGTTCATCGGTACGTCTAAAAGTGTGACACGAGTGGTAAAACTCAATGCAACTATTGGGCCCTCTTTAATCTTTATAATGGTTGTGCCCTCTTTAATCTTTATAATGGTTGGGCCATCTTTAATCTTTATAAAGAAATTAGAAATCATCGCGAATAATCAGTTAGCTATTACGGTATGTCATGTAAATACTATATTTTTCTATGTTTATTGCTATAACGTTAATCGTCGTTTAAAAAATATAGTTTATATATTTTGTTCGTATGAGCCTTTTTTTCTGCTCGACCGTGGCAATTAAATACTCAGGACCGGGCCTAAACACAAGGAACACTAATTCCAAGCGGGTGACTACTAAGGAAGTTGATGATAAACGTACACATAGAGAGTGTTTTTGGTGCACGAAGATGTTTACTCAGGGGCCTAAATGCAAAAATAAACAATTTTTTTACCGTTGAAGTAAATCATGATGAAGACGACACATAAGATAGCAAAAAAAACACTATTACCAGAAGCAATATGATACGAACCTAATGTTGGAAGCGGGAACAGTTTCAGCTATTCCAAGAAATCAGGAAGATATCATAACTGTTACCACCTAAAGTTTAGCTTAAATAATCGTTTCCTGCATTTTTAATTCTTGTCTAGTTATTTGTTTATCTGAATTTATCTTGTAATCGGAGAATTGCCCTTCTCAAATCGGGCCGACTTAATTGTCAATCCTATCAACTTACAACTTCCGATTTCCGGTATCTAACATTCAATACAACAACAAAATATCATTGCATGCTATTATGGGTGTTCCGTCTTATTCGACGATGAGAGTGATTGGAACAATTGGCACCACAAGCAGTTACAGATCTTGATAGACTCAGGTTTGACACATAATTTCATAACGAAAATCTTGCTGTTAAATTACTATGTATGGTATGAGAGTTACAACTGCTAATGGTAATAAACTCGATTGTGTAAAAATCTGAAGATTTTTTGACGCGTTTTTGTGTCACTATATAATAAATAAAGGTTTTTTAGTGTCACGTGTCGCCTCCATATTTATCCTCACCATTTGTTTCCCGCCTCTCTCTCTTATTTAATACACTTCCTTTTAATAATAATATATATTTAAAGAAAACAATAATTATACTAATAAAACACATTTATTTTAAATTATCTGCTATTATAAGAAACTTTAAAATTTAATTATGTAACTTTTATTTCAATCAAATAATAAATAAAAGTCAAATTATATTAAATAGTAGTTAACGTATTTTCGAAACCCAATTATATATTAATTTTTACATATTTTGAGTTTTTTTCTATCCTTAGTATATGTAATATATTTTTACACATGTAAAATATATACATAAAAATTCAAAAAATTTATATATTGATATTTTTCACCCCGTGTGTAAACACGGGATCTAAACTACTTATAATAATAAAACACATTTATTACAATCAGAAATATACCATCTCGATTGGTATGTCTAATTATGACTCAAATAAAAATGACACAAGACATGAAATTATCCACAAACAAACTATGTAGTCACCATCATAATCTCCATCACCTACCTTCTTCGATCATATCCTGAAGCATCGATTTAGAAGCATTATCAGGTGTGCTTAGTGAAAGAGTGGAGTGACTTGTACTTGGCATATAATTTGTACTTGAACTCGGAATATCACTTTTAAAAGTTGTATCATCTTTAAAATTAAAACCACTCAAATATCCTGGTCGAGCAATAACACCACTTGCTTCTATGTCTCCTGAAAGCATCGCCACCACTCGTGACATTGGTGGTCTTTGTATCGGTGAGGTTTGGGTACATAAAAGCGCGATTCTTGTCACTCTTTTTACTTCATTCTCATCAAATTCATACAACTCTTTGTCCACCAACTCAACTTCATTATCAGCTTCATGTAGGTTCCATGCCTGAAATCATACCAAAGGAACCAGATAAAAAAGGTTATATATTAACAATAATATATATTTATTAAAATTACAAAATTTATAAGGAACAATTAAGAAAATGAAAGATCTACCCATTCAAGAAGATATATTTTGTCATCTTCCAAAGTTGTATCAGAATTGGGCCTTCCACTAATCATCTCTAGAGCTACAACTCCAAAGCCAAACACATCAGCTTTTTCTGTAAGATGTCCACGCATTGCGTACTCTGGTGCCAAATACCCACTACAAAATATATATTATAACAAGTTTAAGAAAGTCAACTCACATTCACACACACAAATACATTATATACAATCTTACATTGTGCCTGCAACACGAGTACTCATGTGTGTTTTCTTATCATCATAAAGTTTGGTCAAACCAAAATCTGAGATCTTAGGGTTGAGTTCAGAATCAAGTAAAACATTACTAGCTTTAACATCTCGGTGTATAACCCGTATTCGAGAATCCTCATGCAGATATGCAAGACCACGTGCTATACCTAGGCATATATCATACCGGGTGGCCCAATTAAGAGATATTGTGTTGTCTCCTACATCATAGACGCCAAAGTAACATTATAGTTTTAATATTCTACAATTCATGTCTGCTAACATTATAGTAATGTGAGATCTCTTACCGAATAATGCTTGATCAAGACCATAGTTACCTAATACGCGGTTTGCTCCGGTACGGGTACGTGGTTCGGGTACGCAATTCGCTAGAGTAAACGTATTCGGTACGAAGGGGGGTAGGTTCATTTCGGTACGAACCGGTACGGTGTACCATGTAGTTCGGTTCAATGTACCCGAATGAAATAAAAATAGAACTTCAAATACCATTTAATACTAACTTCAAATACCATTTAATACTAATATGAAAAGGTCATTTTTATTGGGCTTAATAATAATGTGAAAAGAGAGTGGGCTGGGCCAATCTCTCTTAATCTAGAGAAACCCTAAACCTAAAAGAAACCTAAAAGATGCCTGGAAAGAGAAAAGGTCAGCCACCCCATTCCTTCGATCTCTTGCTTGCAGTCGATCTAGAGAAATGGTCAGAGCAGCAATGGTGAAGCCTCTAATCCCATCGCTTAACAGAGGGATGGTGCTGAAGATCGTTCCTCCGTCCAAAACCAGGTAACCCTCTAGCGAATTCGATGACCAAAAATCGCGAATTCCACAGCGATTGGAACGATCGGAACGATCGGAAATAGGGTTTGGTACAACGAATTCGAGGTAACTGGATCGCGAACCTGATCGATTGGGTACGCCGTACCATAGCGAATTGGAACGAAACGAATTGCGATTTGGTACATCGCGATCCAATACGGGGATCGCGTGTCTATGAACGAATTCGGTAACTATGATCAAGACTCTTATTCTCAAGATACTCATAAACAAGAAGTCGTTTGTCTCCTTCAATGCAACATCCATATAATTTAACAAGGTTGCGGTGTTGGACAGCGGATATTGTTGCAATTTCAGCAATAAACTGAGCCTTGCCCTGGTGGGAGGCTACAGAGAGTTGTTTAACTGCTATTACCCTCCCATCCTCAAGCGTTCCCTATTTACCATCAAAAGAATATTAAGAATTATCATGTTTAAGAAGCAAAGATGGATTGTTGATGAAAAGTATAAATTACCTTGTAAACGGGTCCAAAACCTCCCTCGCCAAGCTTATTTGCAAGATTAAAATCATCAGTTGCATCTCTAAGGTCTCCATAACTAAAGGTATATGGTTTGGCGTCAATTCCCAAAAACTCTGTAGATCAGCAAAAGCATGTAAGTAGTGTTGGTTCAGGCCCTTTCAAAAACACACAAGAATAAGACTTGCAAACTGTTTTTTGTAAACAATATATGATTACAATCATTATATTATTTCAACAATTATCTAATTTTAAAATAGAATGATTTATGTAAGCTTTTTATGCATTATAATACACGTTGGGTGATTTTCCACCCATTTGACATGTTCCACTATTGTACCACCTCCTGTCCTTGAAGCTGTTGTTCGAGATTACAATCAGGGCTTATCTGTTTTTGTTCCTGTCCTAGAAGCCGATGTTCACTCGTCATGACTAACATGTTCGTGTCCCGAAAGCCGATGTTCACCGATTAGGGCTTACCTGTTCATGTCCTAGAAGTCGTCGTTCACCTATCGGGGCTTACCTGTTCCTATTCTGGTTCTTACAAGAAATTTGTTTCCTGCTGTTGATCCTGTTTCCTATTGTTCCTCATGCTGTTGTTCCTGTTTCATGTTATCCTGTTGTTCCTAATGTCCTGCTCATGTTATGTCTTGTTTTTTTTTGTTATGTTTTTAAGTTCTATTTGTAACAAGTTGGGCATGATTAGCATCTATGCTTCAACTTAAGGATAGTCTAGAGTTTAGTTATGTTTAGCCCACAAGCCTAAGTTACTCTAGGGTTGCTAATGTAGTGAGGGTTACCCCTTCATTCTGATACACAACTTTCACATATAATATTATTCTAGTCACTTTTACCGAAAACAGTTTTCATCTATACTAAAAGTAAAGATCCAAAAAAACTACCTTGATCATAATTATCAGATGTATCCTGCTTTTTCCTCTGACGAAAAATATATAGTACTAACAATGACAGAAAGCTAACAACTGCAATAGGAACCAAAATCTCAACAATTAAACCGGTCCTGTTCTTCCTTTTTGTGGAGGGTGGGGTGTTGTTCACACTGGGGCGGAAATCTGAACAAAAATAAGTAAAGGTTAATAGTTGTCAAGTATCAAGAGCCGGAAGTTAAACAACCTATTTTAAAAAGGGAGTTTAGTACTTGGGGTGGCACTGATTGCTGAGATTAGAGGTCCAAAAGCCCCTTGATAAGGTACACAGCAAGTCCCTTTTCCAGACCAAAATAAATGCACCTCAAGATAGTTATCAGAAACCTGAACCGTTGTTTGCCTTGAAACGGGACTAAAGGAGGCCCCTCCTGCTTCCCTTTTTATATCGAAATCTTGAAACACCCGATTGCCCTGAAAGAAACAAGATGTGAGAAAGTAATTATAGAAATTAGGCACAACAATATCACTATACTAGAGGTAGAAAGAGGAGTGAGGCAGGCGGGTTGCGTAACGAGTTGAAACAGGTCACTCATGGTATGGGTTAAAACAGGTTGGGCGGGGTTGACCCACATACATTTTTTTTAAAATAACTTATGCTTTAATAATTTGAATTATTTTCACCCATTTTATCCATTCCCTTTATAGCTAATAGTTTTAAACACGTGAGTTACATGGGGTGAAACGTTATAATTATATTGATGCACCACTTTTTAACAATATTTGATGTTGTATTGGTAATTTTTTTCTTCTTGTTAAAAGTTAAGATTATATTAATGAGAGTAATCAAAACATCAAACTAAACACATGAAAATACATTTCATAAGTGGTGTTCTTTTTACAATACATGGAACGAAGAACAACACCAATGATAATCGATTTTATTCATAAGTAGGGATTGAAGGATGAGAATAGAGAAAGAGAGGCGGATGAGGAAGAAAAGAAAATTAGGGTTTACTCTAATTTGGGAAGTCGGGTACGGATTAAACAAAGGGGGTCAAAAAGATCCGCGCTATAAAGAATCTGGGTATAGTAGTATTGGGCAGGAAAAAAGACTTTAGGATGGATGTGGGACTTGTTGCCTAGATATTGAAGAACACCAACAATTGAAAGTAAAAAACATAATCTTGATTGCAATAACGATTCAATAACTTGAATGTGAAATGTGATTGTGATTAAAACACTTTGACCTTCGCAACCAATTTATAGTTTTCCTAGTAACCGCCATTTGTATCCGCCTTGTTGAAGAGTTGTGAGAACTCCTATGACATCCTTTCCCTTTCCACGATTTCATGCCAAGTGTCCTCGGTGGTTACTAACTTTAGGTTCTAACATTCTAACCCCTATACTTTACATACAAGTAAATATAAACTAAAACATAGTTTACTTATTAACACTATGACCCCTAGACTTTATCTATAAGTAACAAACAGGATTAACTCCACATTCACCCCTTAATCTCGATCGTTGCTTTGTCGTAGATCTTGAACTCCAAGCATTTGTCTCATGGTGATGAGCTTGATCCTTGCGAGAGATTAGTTAGTATATCCGCCCTTTGTAATTCACCACTGATATGCTCCACACTGATGTGTTCGTTCTCCACACATTCCCTGATGAAATGATAGTGTGTATCTATGTGCTTACTCTTTCCATGAAAGACTGGATTCTTTATAAGTACTATTGCAGATATGTTGTCCACCTTTAGGGTTATCTTTTCTTCTTTCCGGCCCGTGATTTCACGGAGTAACCTTTCCGATTCACACGATGATAATGCTATTGTTTGTTGCTTCTAAGTGCTCCAAGTTATAGGTGATTCTCCAAAGTAGAATACCAGTAGTTCCTTTTCCTTGATCTGTGTTGACACCATAACTATTGTCGCTATAACCTGTTATCTTGCAACCTCCTTGTTTCTTGTAGATGATTCCATGCTCCTTTGTGCCTTTGATGTAGCGTAGTACTTGCTTTATGGCCTTCAAGTGATGCTCCATCGGTTCTTGTAGGAATCTACTGATTAATCCAACTGAGAAACATAGATCTGGTCTTGTGTATAATAGATACCTAAGACATCCAATTAGGCTTCTGTAATGTGTTGCGTCTACCATATTTTCTTCTTCAGTCTTGGTAAGTTTTGTTCCCGGATCCATGGGAATACTTGTTTCATTGACGTTAACCATATCACCTTCTTTCAAGATTTTGTTGATAAATCCTATTTGCTTGATAGAAATCTCACCCCCTGATTGGTTAACTTCAATCCAGAGGTAATAAGCTAGCAATCACTCATGTCAAACTTATCTTCTATTTGTGATTTGAATATGCTAATTTTCTTCCTTGGAGTGCCTATAACTATTAAGTCATCCACATAGACTCCAATTATCAGCATAGGTGATTGCTCTTCTTGGTGTAGACTGCTTGTTCGAGATCACATTTCTTGAAATCTAGAGATTTCAAAGTTTGATCTAACTTTACATTCCAAGCACGCAGTGCTTGCCTTTAGTTTGATGTTGTATAACCATTTCTTTGATCTTTCCACCTTCATTAACAAATTTTTGCTTTAATCATGAAGTAGTAATAACTTTCCCTCCATACTACTTTGCAACCAATCTCCATTAGTTGCCAAGGCTTAGAATATTGCTTTTAAGGGTTGGAATGTAGTACATGAGATATCATTCTCTGTTCATGATTTTTGCATTCCAGTAATATTGAGCATCTGCCTTTGATCTCCACATATGACCCATCTCCAAAACGTACGTGCCCATCTATTATTTCATCAAATTCGTTAAAGTGGCTCTGTATACCAGTCATATGATTACTAGCACCATTATCCAAGTACCATAATCTTTCGCCTATTGTAGTGTACTTACCCGATTGTATATGTCCTTCATTTAACATGATCTCCTCATGTTCACTTGTAGTGATGGCCATTAATAATGATGGTTCCTCATCTTCTACCATCAGGTTTGACTGCTCTTTTGCACCTCCGTTTAGAGGACAGTCCTTCTTTAAGTGACCCTGTTTCTAACATCTATAGCATTGTACCTTGCTTGTGTCTCTTGTAAACTTTCTCCACTTGTTACTTCTAGGTCTAAAAGACGAGCCTTCTTCTTTTGATCCTTGTTTTCCTTTGTTATCCTGCCAGTTTCCACGTGAAGGATTAAACCTTCCACGTCCACGGTTCCTGAACCGTCTTCCTCTGTTTGAGTTGTTGTCATGTTGAGAGAACAACTTGTCTTGACTTTCTCCGGGATTTCCTCTCCTAATATTTATTCTTTCTTCATATGATTTTAACTTCCCAATGATTTCATCTTCAGAGTTTTGTTCAACAAGCACAATTGCACTGTACCTTAGATCAGAGTTTTGTTCTATGGATGCAACGAGTTGGAGGAACCGGTCTGGTAGAGAATTCAACAGTTTCTGAACCAATGTCAGTTGATCTACAGTCTTTCCCAATTCACTTGCCTTCATGACAAAACTGTTTATTTTGCTGTGAAGATATCTACCGTTTCATCTTCATTCATTTGCAGCATTTCAAATTCCAACATAAGCAATTGCAATTGTGCTTGGTGTACTTTATATGCTCCAACGTGTCTTTTCTTTAACGCATCCCATACTTCCTTGGCAGTTTTGTAACTTGCAAGATCATATCTTCTGTCAACGCTTGAAACAAGAAAGCTATCGTTGACTTATCCTTTTTCACATCCGGTTGCGTGTCCGAAGTAGGTTCTATCATATCTCATAATCCATTCGCTTCAAGAATAGTCGTGATTTGAATTGCCCACACTATATAGTTTGTTGATTTCAGAATGAGACACTGATAGTGGGATACAGACCCCGCTGGTTTGTGTGAAACCATTGCATTATTCTTATTTCCTGACGCATCATCCGTCATCTCTTCCTTTCGTATGATTTTCACTTAGACTAACTAGGCTTTACCCGTATAGAATATTCAATCCTATATACCAAAGTCAATGCTTGAACTCCTAAACCATAAGTTTACAAACGTGGAATTCCTGACGATTTTCCTAGTTCTTGATTCCCTCTTTCAGACCTGTGTAACTTGGTTTATCCACAACCAAACACCCTTCTTAATTGAATTTCCTAATTCCTCTTTCAGCCCTGTGTAACTTGGTTTATCCACAACCAAACACCCTACTTACTTGAATTTGTAATTGTCAAATAAACGAAAGTAACTTAACCTTTTGATGTCGTGCTAAAAAATGTCCAAGGGATCGAACAGCCGTAGTCCTTGATTTAAGCGAGTCTAAGACAACCCTATGTGGTAGAAACGTGATCGTGGAGTGATATGTCTTAATGTATTTTTTTTATCAGACACGGAACACGATCTTCTGATTATGATTCCAACGATCTCCCTTTACGAGTTCCTTAAATGATTTGCAATGTTGTGAGGCTCTGATGCCAATTGTTGCCCAGATATTGAAGAATACCAACAATTAAAAGTAAAAACACAATCCACAATCGTGATTGCAATAACGATTCCATAACTTGAATGTGAAATGTGATTGTGATTACAACACTTTGACCTCTGCAACCTATTTATAGTTTTCTTAGTAACCGCCATTTGTAACCACTTGTAACCGCCTTGTTGAAGAGTTGTGAGAACTCCTATGGCATCCTTTCCCTTTCCACGATTTCATGCCAAGTGTCCTTGGTGGTTACTAAATTTAGGTTCTAACATTCTAACCCTGTACTTTACATACAAGTAAATATAAACTAAAACATAGTTTACTTATTAACACTACGACCCCTAGACTTTATCTATAAGTAACAAACGGGATTAAGTCCACAGGACTAACACGCGTCCCATTGATTTATTCTTTTATTAG
Organism: Smallanthus sonchifolius; assembly: GCA_023525975.1. Classification (NCBI taxonomy): domain Eukaryota; kingdom Viridiplantae; phylum Streptophyta; class Magnoliopsida; order Asterales; family Asteraceae; genus Smallanthus; species Smallanthus sonchifolius. The sequence continues at coordinate 9,547,639 of CM042046.1, read as the reverse complement.
AATAGTATGATTTTTCGATCTGGCCTATTTGGACCGTCTGAGATTAATCAACCATTTCATAACAAATAGATCATTAAAATGTCATATCAACTTAGGGAAAGGTCATATATGATTTTCAATAATAGCAAATTTCATGTGTTCCGAATAAGGGGTACTACTTGACTTTTGATTTCAATTTAACCAACCGCTGGTTTAGGACTTTAGGAAGAAAAAGAAGTTGTTGATGAAGAAATGTACAAATTAAATTCAATACCATCAAGTAAATGTCAAAGACACGCCTTCCGGTACTTCTCCAAGTGGGTCCATCTTCTATCTGTAGTTCTGCAAACTGGAGGGTCACTGTGTAGTTACCATTTTCCAGTCCTAAACCATAATATCTTAATGATCCAGCAGAGATTCGTGCTGTCTGGAACAGTTCTGAATCTAAAGTGTTTGTGAATTGGCGTGAAGAGGAAACTGCAAATATTGGGTTCTCGCTTTGACCAACATTGCTGACACCCCACCTTCTTTCAGAAGTCACATAATATGATGCTGCTCTAAGTGTTCCATTGTCTTGCTCATGAAGTAACTGGTTAGATGATGTGATTGGAGGACCACCACAATTGATTCCAAAGTCACTATCTATAAAAACCAATATTTACCTGTGTGAGTTGGCATTAAAAAAAGAAATTAGAAACTCCATGTTCTTGCTTACATGATGGGGACCCACGACCACAAGGGAAATTCCTTTGGAGACAAATCAAACCTGAAGGCAAACCACTGTTTCCTATATCTCGTAAAGTGAAGTTGTTCACAACTAAGTTGCTGCAAATTGCATACATTAGAAACCTGACAATAGTTCCAAAACCTATGCTAAAAACTAATTTCAAAGTCAGTCACCATTTACTGTTTCTTAAATAAAAGGCACAAATCAAAATTTAGAAGTAATAATGTGATATTCAACATCATGCACTTACAGTTGTAAGTTTGTCTCATTGACCCAAGATGGAAGTGTTCCAGATAGTTTATTGTATGACACATCACTGCATGAAGAAAATTGTAAATAATTTACAAATATATATATATATATATATATATAGGGTTGAGTTCATGAGAGAACTCACTTTAATGAGAGGACTAGAGAACCACTAAGAAAAGAAGGGGTGGATTTTTAAAGATGAAGGGTAAAATTGGAACTTAAAATATATAAATCTTTAAACATTTCTATATTTTGCATACATTATTATTTTTTTAAAAAAATTGCACCATTAAATCAAGAATTTCTTTATCTTTCATTTAAGTATAAATAACGTTATAAAAAATAAGAATTAACTTGTCGTTTTTTTTTTCTTATTATTTTCAATATTGCATGTGTAGTATCACCCCAAAAACCTAACCCCCACCCCACCCCCACCCCACCCAAAAACCTAAACCCCCCACACCCACCCCTCCTTCCAAAAACCTAACCTAAAAGCTAAACTAAACCCAAAAGCTAAACCCTAAAGCTAAACCGACTATTTTTTCGAGTTTTTTTTATTTTTATTTTTTTGAACGAGGACGACGTGGGAAACAAGGTCTCCAAACCACTTTTTTAGTTTTTGATTTATATTTTGAGTTACGATTTTTTATTATTTTTTTTACTTTTAAAGAGGAGTTCTCTAGTTCTCTCCCTAAATGTTAGTTTTCTTATGAACTTCCCCTCTATATATATATATATATATATATATATATATATATATATATATATATATATATATAGGGGAGGATCAAATAAGAAGTAGGTTTTCGCTAAGAAATCTAAGAAATGACCAAAACGCATAGAAACGATATCAAACGAACTCCGATTGAGCTTATTTCAGCGGCGTTGGAACCGTCTCGTCGAACTCTACCATCTTAGCTTTTAGGGTTTAGCTTTTAAGGTTTAGATTTTACGTTTGAATCTTAGGGTTTTAGCCTTATGGTTTAGCCTTAGGGTTTAGATTTTATGGTTTAGATTCTTTTGGGGGGTGGGTGGGGTGGGGTGGGGGGGGGGGGGGTTTAGGTTTTTGGGGGGTTGTGGTTTTAGGCTTTTTGGGGTGGGGTTGGAGGGGGGTTTAGGTTTTTGGGGGTGCGGGTGGAGGGGGGTTTAGGTTTTTGGGTTCGGATTAGAGTTCGATGGGACGGTTCCAACGCCGCTGGAATGAGCTCAATCGGAGTTCGTTTGACCCACTTCTTAGCGTTTCTTAGCGAAAAACCACTTCTTAGTGGAACTTTCCCCTATATATATATATATATATATATATATATATATATATATATATAGGGGAGGGATCAAGAGAAAACCACAAAGTTAGGCGAAAACCAAGAAAACCACATCATTTTAGGCAATTTTTTTTTACGTATACGTATCCAAAAACAATTTTTTTGATTTACGTATACGTAACCGCATTTTTTTTGTTTTATGTTTACGTATACGTAACACTATGTGTAAAAATGTTTTTTTGGTAAAAATGTTTAATATTACATTGATACTCTTATAAATAAATAAAAATAAAATAAAACAAAAAATAAAAATTATTATATGATTGGGTAAAATTGGTTTTTTTAGTGGTTTTCTCGGTTTTCGCCTAACTTGTGGTTTTCTCTGGAACCCTATATATATATATATATATATATATATATATATATATATATATATATATATATATATATATATAGGGAAGGGATCAAGAGAAAACCACAATGTTAGGCTAAAACCAAGAAAACCAGTTTCATCTAATAAAAAAATTTAGATTTTATTTATATTTTTAATTATCAAAAGGGTATTTGTGTAAATTAGGACCATGTTATTTTAGGCAATTATATGTTTTTATTAATTATAAATCCTTTGATTCTCTTCCATCTCTCTTCAACAATATTTTCGTAAATCAACCTCATCTGATTTTTAAAAACATCAACGACTCTCCGGTGCGACCAAACAATCCTCAACCTCATCAGATTTTTCAAATACGTTGGCTCTCGTGTCCGCAAAATAAATTTGGTTTGTAGCCACACAAACATTACCACCCATCCACCGCTTACAAAATGCCGGGGTTGATTTTTTCTTCACGAAAGTCAACAGTAGCATGGATAATAGCATTAAGTATTAAAGTTATTATTTTACCACTTTAAGTTGTTTAGGATTCACTCAGTAGACATTTTGTGGAGTTTAATTTCAATTTCAGTTTAGATGTAAAGTAGACTTTAATTAGTTTAGTTTATTATTTAATTTAGAGATATGAGATTGATGTTTTCATTTTTGTTCGCATTAACTGGTATAATTTTTTAGGGTTTATTTGTTATTTTATCTATGAAGAATCTCGTATTAATTTTGATTCTCTTTTTTATTATGATAATTGACTGTTTAATCAATGTTCAAGTATCCCAATCGCTGCCAAGAACGTATGTTAAAGTTTGGAGTCAACGTGATAAATGGTCAAAATGGCTTGAATCATTAGCGATCGATAATTGAAGAAGATGATGGTGAATTCAAAGGACTTACGTAATGTAATCCCACATGTTTACATATACGTAAACAAATATATCAGTTACATAATTCGTCTAGGGTTTTTTTGTTGTTGTTATAGTGTATCGCTTACATATACGTAAACACATATGCAAACATGTTTACATCTACGTAAACACATATGTAAACGTGTTTACATATACGTAAACACATATGTTAACCTGTTTACGTATATGTAATCATCAAATTTTTCTAAAATCGATTGTTGGATCTATTATTAGTCATCTTCTTCTTTGACTTTTTTTCCTTTTGATTTCTTAATATAAAAAAAATATTATTTTACTCAAATTTTTTTATTCAAATCGTATGTTAGATGAGATTAGGAGAGGGAGAGAGAGAGATTTTAGGGGATTTTGTTAATGATTATTACAGTTTCCTAATTTTAAAAGTGTAAATTCCCCATAATACCCATATAAACTTTATTTAAGGCTACTAATTCACTTTTATTTACATAAGTGCCATTGATGCATTTTAACCATTGATCAATCAAGATCAATGGTTGTAATTAGTTTGTTTGGTTTTTTCATAAAAGTTGGTTTTCTCTGGAACCTCACCCTATATATATATATATATATAGGGAAGTGTTCAAATGCTAACCAACTTTTTATGTGATAACCGTGCTAACCACTATAAAACAATCACATAACTTATAAATTATTATTTTTTAATTGTTAAAATAGTATTTAAGTATATTGAATGGAAATTTTGAACGTAAATACGGAAATGATGAGTCTTACGTATACGTACCAAATATTGTTACATATACGTGACACATAGTGTTTACATATATGTAACTTAGCATAATGATAATTGATACATATACGTAACACTATGTTTGTGATTGGTTATCATGGTTATCACATAAATATTGGTTAGCATTTGAACCTCACCCTATATATATATATATATATATATATATATATATATATATATATATATATATATATATATATATATATATCACTTTCACTTGATTAACTAGCCTATAATCAATTTTGCAAACATGAAGCCCCAAATGAAGCTATAATCAATTTTGCAAACATGAAGCCCCAAATGAAGCCATGCAATTCACTTACATATTGCTGAGACTTGCGCTCTTTATATCGGGAAGGGTACCATTTAAACTGTTGTTTCCAAGAAACCTGAGAATGATGATAACCAGATATAGATTTGGATATCATGTTATATAAATGTCAACATCCATCCCAATTATTTAATTCCATTGTTGATACTTATTGTCCTAATTGTATGGAATATATAATTTATCATAGAAAGAGAATGTGTATTACAAGAAAGAGAGTCGACTCAAGTTGAACAATTCTCTTGGAATCTGTCCATTCAAATTGTTGAAACTCAAATCCCTGAGAAGTATACACCCAAAGTTTGTGGATGCAGTTAGACCAAGTAATAAGACTGGCAAAAGATATAGAAAAATAAAATCTGAGTGATTTCCTAGGATAGTTTATAGTAGATGCACTTCAATATTAATGTAGATCACTCACAGTCGGATCAAACTTTGATATTCTCCAATGTCAGCCGGAATAGGGTCAGAAATTCTGTTATTCCTCAAAACTCTGCAAGAAATACATCTCTTTATTTTTTGTTTTCAGGATAATAACATGGGTAGCCTGAAGAATGATTAATATATTTGCTCACAGAACACTAAGGGACTTCAAATCCCTGATAAAATCCATAGTTCCATTTGATAAACCACTTATCCTCCTGCAATATTCATAGAGCCAGAGCAGCTAAGTTTTAGAGGGTTTAAATTACAAGAACAAACAACTTGCAAAGGGGAAAAAAGTCTTACAAGTCCTGCAAAGTAAAATACTGAATTCTTAAGGAAAAAAAAAGACTTACAATTCCTGCAAAGAGGTAAGTCTAGAAAATGAAGGTGGTATTGAACCTTCAAAAGAGTTCCCCTCAAACCTCCTATATGAACATCAAGCATGTAAGTAATTATAGAGTTTTATCTCATATCATACGTAACACCTTGGCCTTGAATATGACATAGAAGCTAACTTACAATGTTTGTAATTGTGTCCAATTCCCTATAAAGTCGGGTATTCTCCCGGTGAATTCATTATCAGAAGCCCATCTGACAGCAGAAGAGTTAGTATCCATAATAGATGATACTATTATTTCCAATGATTATCTCATTCATTCAAATATTTATATTACAAAAGATAACAACTTTCCTACACTGTATTCCCTTATATTATGGGAATAGATTACAACTAATTACAGTTAATTATAAGCTTAAATTACAGAAAATAAATATCACAAGTGGTCCGCTAATACGCCCCCGCAGTCGCTGGAGCACGACAAAGGAAATTGAGAAAGAAAATTATACCAATGGTATAGGTCTAGTGGCAAGGTCGGAGAGGGCCGGACAAAACATTCGAGTTAACGGATCAGACGAAGGCCAAGTATCCTCATTTGTTCACATCTTAATTTCGAGGACAAAATTTCTTAAAGGGGTGGAGATTTGTAACACCTCAAATATTCCCAACGAGAATACAAAGTACAACGACCAAAGGCACGAACAAATCAAACAACAAGGACCAAAAGTGAAAAAGTAGGAAAATTTGTCCATAACGGACCGCCACCGTGTATAACGGTCCGTCATGACAAGTGACAGACCGTCACCCGTCATGACGATCCGTGTCGCAAAACCAGAGGCATTTTTAGGATTTATGACGCGTGTCCTCTGACTCAGCCTCGTGACGGACCGTCACGACCCGTAACGGTCCGTTATGTGGTCAGCAAGTGCGTAGCCGCCAAGCAATTAGGTGACGGACCGTCACCCCCGATAACACACACATCACAGGAGATCTGATCCCAAGCCCTGGTTCGCATTCAAGAGTCCGGTTTCTAGTGTTTCGTCTTCAAATTGCCGTAGATAGCTTGGGGTAAGGTTCCGACCCCTTGTTTAAGGCTTGGTTATATACTATTAAGCTAGTACTCTTAATTAAGTAATGTAATTATGAATCTAGGGCTTTGTCCAAAGTGTTTGTGATATCTTAGATACATTAAAGCCGAGGTGATGTTGAGGTGAGTTCCTAAATTGTGATGAGTACATTATTTAAAACAACCATGGCCCTGTTATACTCCATTTTTGGCATGGTTGATTTATAAAAAACATTTTTGGTGTCTTGGAACATGTTGTATGTGTGTATACCGCAGTGTAATCGCTTATTATGTTTCGCGTAACCCCTGGAAAGGCACGTTGGACGGGACCGTGGAGCGGTCACCGGTTATATATGTATGATTATTCCTCATAGGTGTTCTATGAGAGGGGGCGTGCCATTGTATTCCATGATGGGTTTCAAGATACCTTGGCGGGTCATTTTTTAAAATGATTTGTTTATGGACTCACCAACTTTATGTTGACCCAATGTTTTTCAAATGTTTTTAGTACAACATAGGTAACCATTAGGGAGACATTACAGGACTAGAACAGGAGGTTCATATGTATGAGATAAAGGCTTGTCAGGAGACAATAAGTCTTGAAGTGTTATGTTCTTGGTTAGGAATAATGATGTAATAGTTTCAGTTGAAACAATTGTAAATAAATAAAAAATTGAGGCTTTAGTTTTCGTTGTGTGTTCTGTACCATTCGTCATGACAAACCAGTAGCCTGAAAAGTTTGACGCAAGAGGAGTAGAAGACTTTATGTCCATCAAAAACACGGACCTTATTTTGGATGTTGGGGAAGGTGTAGACCGGATGAAGGGGTTCCGGTTTGGAGGAGGCAGAAGATGTTTTTGTTTCTTTTCCTGTCATGAAAGATGATTGAAAAAAAAGAACAGTAGAGAAGAGGTGTTGGTAGCTGGACACCAACAATGCCGGAATAGAAGAACTGTGACGACGACAAGACTAGTAGCGGCGCCGATGGCAGAGCTAGGGCAAGAGCATGGGTGCAGGCTCTGATACCATATTATTTCCAACGATTATTCCCATTCATTTGATCAAATATTTATATTACAAAAGATAATAAGTTTCCTAAACTGCATTCTCTTATATTATGGGAATAGATTACAACTAATTATAAGCCTAAATTACAGAAAATAAATAATACAAATAAATATAACAAGTGGTCTGCTAATAGATGCAAATAATGAAAAACTAACATCTATACTATATAATAAATAAAGGTTTCTCAATGCCATGTGTCGCCTTCACATTCATTTTTACAAATTTTTTCCTGCCTCTCTATCTTATTAAATACATTTCCAATAATAATAATAATATATTTTTAAACAAACTATTAATTATACTAATAAAACACATTTATTTTAAATTATCTCATATTATAAGATAGTTTGAAATTTAATTACCTAACTTATGTTTTCATTCAAAGAGTAAATAAAAATCAAATTACTTTGAATACTAATTAATTTATTTTAAAACTCAATTATATATTAACTTTTACATATTTTTGGATTTTGTTTTCTATTGTTAGTATATATAGTTACATAGGGTTAGGTTCAAATGAGAACTCATAAATACTTGAGAACTCGCGAGAACTCGTCAAAAAACCAATTAAAAACATTTATTTTTTGTTTTCACTACCTTTATTATTAAAATACAACATAAAAAATAATTTATCTCTCCAATTAATTAACTTTTCTCTCTAAATTATTCTTAAAAAAAATTTATATACATGTGTAAATGATAACCACTTACACATGTGTAAATGGTAAACTTACACATGTGTAGATTTTTTTTAATATATGAATACATGTAAATTTACATATATAAATTCATTTTTTTATGTTGTATTTTAATAATAAAGGTAGTAAAAACAAAAAAAATGTTGTTGATTGGTTTTTTGACGAGTTCTCGCGAGTTCTCAAAATATTTAGGAGTTCTCAAATGATCCATTCCCTAGTTACATATTTCCACTTATAAGATGTATATAAAGATTTAAAAATTTTATCTATTAATATTTTTTTCGCTCTATGTAGCACACAGGTTCTAAGCTAGTGGAATAATAAATATACAGTGCTCCTTCCATTTAATGAAAATTGCAACATTTGACTTGGTGCCGAGTACATATGATTACTACGTCAAATAACTAAAATGCCTTTTAATACACACAAAGAAAGGAATCTACACTAAATTTACTTGTTGTGATAATGATGCAAAACTAGGAACTTGTAACATGAATACTTCCTCAAAATCCGACATCTTAGTAAGGAAAGAGTTGAAGTTTTCATGGGAGAAAATACCACTTTGAAACATCATTAAAAATAAATGCTCTTACACTGTAACCAGGCTCTGTAAACTAGCAAATGTAGAAGGTATTTCACCGCCAACTCCACAGCTATCAATGTAACTGACAAAACGACGTATATGAAGATGATATAAGATATGTTCGATGGCATTGTGTATAGATATGTGTAGAAAAAAGGTAAATCAAGGAAAGAACTATAAGGGCATGTTTGGTTGGTAGGAATTGATGAGATTTTAATGGAGTTGGAATTTAAACTCCATTCCTTGACATGTTTGGTTGGCTAAGAGAAGGAATTGAAATTGGAATTAATTCCAACAAAATCTCTCAACTAATGGAATTCAAAATCTCTCTCCATTTTGATGGAATTCAAAATCCCTCAATATTTTAAGGAGTAATTTTGTCTTTTACTTATTTTTACATTACAATTTCATTAAAAAAAATATACTAACCAAACATATTATGGATTTCAAAAGAATTCTTTAAATTCCAAATCGACTCCAATTCCAACGAATTCTGCGCCAAAAGCCCCCTAAACGTTCTATCATACTAATCTATTGAAGAACTAACCAATTTAAATAGAGACAGTTTAGAAGATAGTAATCATGAATGTTCTTACATCTGTTCTAATCTTTGCAAATTTCCAAGTTCAGATGGCAGGGAACCATTGAAATTGTTTGTGCCAATTCCCCTGCAACATAAAATTTAATCTTTTATTCAACAAAGAATCAAACAAAGAAGTTGCTACTTAAAGACAAGTACATAAAAAGCAAAAAAAAATATACAGCGATCTTAGGTCTGAAAGCTGTCCTAGCTCCGGTGGAAGCTCCCCGGACAAAGCATTGATGCCCAACGACCTAAAAATAAATTTAAAATTGTTATTTGGTATTGAACTGATTGCCCTCTGTATTCTCATTATCTCTATATAAATAATACAATGATTGGACTATCCTTGGATAGGATCCGAATATTCAAAATACAATTACAAAAGTCAACGATATCAATTCCTATTCTATAGCCTATAATTACGGTTTCTATATCTCGGCTAATATACCCCCACAGTCAAAGCAGGAGGTTGCCGGATGTTGATACTGTGTCTGAAATCATCGAATAGGACTGATGGCAAGCATTTGGTGAAGATGTCGACAATCTGATATTGTGAGGACACACGAAGACCGCTAACCTGACCTCGAGAACCTTTTCACGAACAAAGTAGATGTCCAACTCGATGTGCTTGGTACGCTGATGTTGTACCAGGTTACTAGAGAGGTAAACAACAATGACATTATCACGGTAAACTAGTGTAACCTGAATTAGAAGATGTTTGAGTTTCAATAAGAGGTTGCATAGCTAACACGTCTCGGATACAACGTTGGCCACACCTCGGTATTCTGCTTTGGCACTCCCTGATGTTTTGAGGACCAAGAGAGAAGATTGTCCCCTAAGTAGACACAATACCCGGATGTGGAACAGTGTGTCTCCGGGATCCCGCTCGGTTAGCATCGGTGTATAAGATTAAGGAATTAATCAAAGACTGGGTGATGAGTAAACCATGTGATAAGGTGCCCCTGGTGTATTGAAGGATGCGTTTTAATGCATTCATATGAGAAGATCGTGGTGCATGCATATGCATAAAAACTTGTTGAACTGCATAATTGATTCCAGGACGAGTGAAGGTCGGATATTGAAGCGCGCCTGCGAGTTGTCTATATTAAGTACCACTACTAAAAAAATGAAAAATTTACGACAACAGTTTCGTGGGAAATGTCGGAATTGGCCGTTAGCGACAAGTTTCTGACTATTAGTCAATAGTAGTACTTATCATTATTAGGAGGTGTAGAGTCTAATTATCTCTCTTATATAATCTCCTTGTAACCTCTCTATGTATTCATAATTACAATCAATACAACACCAAGATTATCTTGGTATCAAAGCTAGTCTCTTGGCTGTCCAGCCCCTTCCCTTTCCGGTGACCTCCTCCCTTCTTCTCATCAGTTGCCGGCTGATCAACACCACCATACACCAACCGAATCCGATCACCTTACAATCCGACTCCATGGCTTTCCTCGCCGCCTTTTCCCAAACATTATTGACAAGTTTCTGACTATTAGTCAATAGTAGTACTTATCATTATTAGGAGGTGTAGAGTGTAATTGTCTCTCTTATTTAATCTCCTTGTAACCTCTCTTTTTATTCACAATTACAATCAATACAACACCAAGACTATCTTCGACAAAAAGTGTTTGTCGAAAAAAAACCCGTAGGAAATGTATTTTCCGACAAAGTCCCGACGAATTAGCGACAAAAGCCTTTCGTCGGTAATTTTCGACAATATTCCGACGATTATATTAAATAAATAAGTTAACTTGCTTAGTAAATTTGTCGGAAAATTGTAGGAAATCTTGTGGTTACTTTTTTGTTTTTGTTGTCGGAAAGTTGTCGCAAACATGTGGGAAATTTCTTTTGTTAGTAACTTGTCGGAAACTTTTGTAGAAAATATACATGTTTTCTAGTAGTGTACCCCAATCGTCTAAAAGAGTACCAGAGTTGGAACTAAGCTTCGATTTTGTGTCTACCAGCATGTTTGAGGCATTGCATGTCGTCATGCTATCTCGTTCCAGTATTTCCACTGCGAAACTTTGTTATGAGAGAAACAAAGACCCTTTGTGCCGTGTGACTGATACGCCCAAAAAATAGCTAAGAGGCCCCAAATCTTTCATGCCAAACTCGGATGTAAGAAGTTTCATGAACGTGCAACGAAGGGGATCTAAGGAAGTTACCAAAATAATATCTTCCACGTACAACAATAGGTAGGCACCATACACCATCCGAATCCGATCACCTTACAATCCGGCTCCATGGCTTTCCTTGCCGCCTTTTCCCAAACAGAGAAAACAACCCACCATTCTCACAAATTTGGCTTCCCCTTTCCTCCACCAATTACGGTTACTGGAAAACGATGCTTACACCTTTTCTGGTAACCAACAATCTTATGGGCTATATTGATGGGCCTGTCCTCTGCCCACTATACAACATGTTGCCTCCTCATCAGGCAAAGAAACAGACCTTGTGGTGACTCCTCCACCACACCCTAATCCCAACCACTCAACCTGGGTGGCCAATGATGCCCATGTTCGGATGCTTATTCTCTCTACCGTCTCTGAAAGTTCCTTTCAACATGTCCAAGGAAACACCTCTCAGGACCTTTGGTTGTCCTTGGAACAAGCATATGCTCCACAAACAACTTCCAGGGAATACACACTGATAATCAATTGTTGCAAATCCGCATGGCAGGAGATGAAACTGCTATTGCCTATTTGGCTCGTGCACGGGAATATGCTAATGCCCTAGCCAACATCAATGAACCCATTAAGGAAAAAGATCTAGTAATGCTTGTTCTTGCAGGCCTCAGGGAAGAATACAATGGGCTAAAGTCCACAATCCTTGCCCTACAATTCCTTACAGCCTCTTCCGAACTCCCTCGTCTTTTGTCGGACCATGACTACATGATTCGGAGGTCTCCCGCCCAGGTATCTCCCGTCCAAGCTTTCACTGCAGTCTCCAACAGCACCACCCCAGTTTCAAACAGCACCACAAATGCCATACATACCCTCCAACAGTTGTTCTCAGGCTCCGTAGGCCCTCTACACAAACAGGTCCCATCAGTCCCGTGGTCGTGGTCAACATAACCGACGCGGGCGCACATCTTACAGCCATAACTGAACTCAAACAGGAGGTACTCGCAACCAATTTTCTTGGGCTTCTAATCAAAACACTGTTTTTGGAACTTGTAACAGGTGAGGTATTGGGCATATCCCGTCCCTATGTCCTAACCGGGACCCCTCCACCATTCGGGTGAGACAGCCACCCTTTGCAAACTTCTCAGATTATCGCTCTCAATCAGCACACTCGTGGATTCCGAACACTGGTTCCAGCCACCATGTTGCCCCTGATCTCTCCAGTTTTTACAATTCTGAAGCCTACACCGGTGAGGACAACCTACATGTTGGCAATGGTACAGGTTTACCCATTATACATATTGGCTCCACCAAATTCTTTTTCCCAAATAAAACCTTTTCTTTAACCAATATCCTCTATGTTCCAGAAATTAAATAAAAACTACTTTCTGTTAAAAAAATTTTGTCTTGATAACAACATATTTTTTGAATTTCATGCTACTTTCTTTGTTGTGAAGGACAAGGTTACACGCCGCACCCTCCTCATGGGTCCAAGTAATGGCAGCCTCTACCAATTCTGCCCACCCCGGTTTCAATAAGTCCCCAAACTTGCATTCTCAACTGCTTGTGTTTGCTCCATTATTTGGCATCAAAGACTTGGCCACCCCCATTCCCAACTTTTGAACTCAATGTTATCTAAATATAATCTACCATTATCTAATAAAATTGCTACTACTTTATGTGAATCTTGTGCTATTGGGAAATCCTCTAAGCTTCATTTACCATTATCAAACTATAAAAGCTCAAATATATTGGACCTTGTGTTTTGTGATGTTTGGGGTCCTGCCCCGGTAACCTCGTTTGATGGACATAACTACTTCTTACTATGTGTCGACCATTTCACTAAATTTATGTGGATCTTCCCTCTCAAACTGAAATCTGATGTTTTTGAAACCTTCAAACAGTTTCTATTAACTGTTGAACGCCAATTCAACACTAAACTCAAATCTGTCCAAACCGATTGGGGTGGACAATTTCGCAATCTCTCAACCTATTTCTCCTCCCTCGGCATCACCCATCGTCTCTCTTGTCCACATACCAGTGAACAGAACGGCCTTGTTGAAAGACGACACCGACATGTCGTCGAAACCGGCCTTACCCTACTAGCCCACTCACATGTCCCACACCGTTTTTGGCATTTTGCCTTTGATACAGCCGTATAACTTATTAATCACATGCCCTCTCGTTCAAACTCCAACACTTCCCCATTTGAACAAGTGTTTAACCAACCTCCTCATTTTTTGTTTCTCCGAGTCTTTGGCTGCCAGTGTTTCCCTCACCTTCGCCCCTATAACAAACATAAAATGGACTTCCGATCCTTACCCTGTGTCTTTCTTGGCTATAGTACCTCCCACCACGGGTACCGCTGCCTTGACCTCACCACCGAACGTATATATATTGCCCGCCATGTTCGTTTTCATGAACAAACTTTTCCTTTCAGCACATCTCCTGCTGAGCCCACAACCATACCCAAATCAGACCCTTACATATCAAGTTACCCCACCCCACCAATTCCCACAGAACCTACCTCTATCCTTGTTCCACCTCCAACACCCCCCACCTGTTTTTCGGACCTACCAGAGACGCCGAACAACCCAGCCCCAACCTACACCCTCTGCTGTTAACCCACCTCCCTCACCTACGACTGTTGTTAACCCATCTCCAGCCCTTGCTGAAACTTTAGCCCCCATCCCAGCCACTGCCCAACCCCGCACCCGCCCTCCCAACCTCCAACATAACCCCAAAAAGACAACACCCTTTGCCCCTTCCTCCTTTCACACATCTTCTACCTTACCCGAACCACCCACCTTTGCCATTTCCAACAAAGACCCTCATTGGTGCAATGCTATGGCTGATGAATTCTCAGCCCTGGTCAGAAACAGGACATGGTCCATGGTCCCACGTGTTTCCGGTTCTATGTTGTTGCTTGCAGGTGGGTCTACAAAATTAAAACAGACCGAACAGGGGCAATTGACCGCTACAAAGCCTGCCTAGTCACCAAGGGTTATAATCAGCAACCGGCTATAGATTATCAGGATAAATTTAGCCCTGTGGTTAAAGCTACCAGCATTCGGGTTGTTCTGTCTCTCGCTGTCTCACAACGATGGCCTCTCCGACAGCTCGATGTCCAAAATGCCTTCCTTTATATCTACATGAGACTGTTTACCTACAACAACCGCCCGGCTTTATTAATCCGCAAAATTCAGATCATGTATGTTTGCTACGCAAAGCCTTATACGACCTTAAGCAGGCTCCCCGCGCATGGTTTCAACGCCTGTCCACATCCCTCCATGCTCTCGGGTTCATTGGATCAAAAACTGATCCTTCTCTTTTTGTGTACTCATCTAAGGGCATCCTCTTATACATGTTAGTATATGTCGATGACATCATTTTGACAGGTAATGACTCACAGGCTATTAATGGTGTTATCCAGAACCTAAAAGACTCCTTTGCATTCAAGCACATGGGCTCGTTATCCTATTTTTTTGGGATTGAGGTCTGTCCCAAGGATGATGATGTTATTCTCTCTCAACGAAAGTACATAACTGAGCTACTTGCTCGGGCTAAACTCTCTCAGGCTAAGTCGGTTCCCTCCCCGATGGCTACTTCCTCCAATCTGGCCAAAGATGACAGCCCTCCTTTTGCTGACCCAGTAAAATATCGCCAGATGGTAGGTGCTCTCCAATATGTTACCCTCTCCATACCTGATATCACTTTTGCTGTCAACAAAGTCTGTCAGTTCATGCAATTCCCTACAGAAAATCATTGTTCTGCTGTGAAACGGATTCTCTGGTACCTTCAAGGAACCTCACATTACGGCCTATTGCTCAAGCATACCTCTGGCACCTTGTTACATGCTTACACCAATGCAGCTCATCCCTCTTTGACCGCGAATGCCCGGACGACCGTCGCTCCATTGGCGAATATGCCATATATCCGGGCTCCAACTTAGTTTGATGGTCTGCTCGGAAACAACGGACTGTCTCTCGATCGTCCACTGAGTCGGAGTATAAAGCCCTTGATGACATCGTTGCTGAACTTACTTGGCTTCAAACACTTCATAGAGAACTTCGGGTCCCCACTAAAACTATTCCCACATTATGGTGTGACAACCTCGGTGCCACCTATTTATCAGCAAACCCGATCTTCCATGCCCGCACCAAACATGTGGAAATTGTTTTTCACTTCGTTCGATAAAAAGTCGCAAGCAAAGAACTCTTTGTTCAGTTCATCTCTACCAATGATCAAATTGCTAACGTGTTCACAAAACCTCTACCCTCACAACGGTTTCTCTTCTTACGGTCCAAGCTACAGGTCGCTTCCCGGTCTTCGCTTGAGGGGGAATATTAGTCAATAGTAGTATTTATCATTATTAGGAGGTGTAGAGTGTAATTATCTCTCTTATTTAATCTCCTTGTAACCTCTCTTTTTATTCACAATTACAATCAATACAACACCAAGACTATCTCTGACAAAAAGTGTTTGTCGGAAAAAAAACCGTAGGAAATGTATTTTCCGACAAAGTCCAGACGAATTAGCGACAAAAGTCTTTCATCGGTAATTTTCGACAATATTCCGACGATTATATTAAATAAATAAGTTAACTTGCTTAGTAAATTTGTCGAAAAATTGTAGGAAATCTTGTGGTTACTTTTTTGTTTTTGTTTTGTTGGAAAGTTGTCGCAAACATGTGGGAAATTTCTTTTGTTGGTAACTTGTCGGAAACTTTTGTAGAAAATATACATGTTTTCTAGTAGTGTACCCCAGTCGTCTAAAAGAGTACCAGAGTTGAAACTAAGCATCGATTTTGTGTCTACCAGCATGTTTGAGGCATTGCATGTCGTCATGCTATCTCGTTCCAGTATTTCCCCTGCGTATTTTTGTTATGAGAGAAACAAAGACCCTTTGTGCCGTGTGACTGATACGCCCAAAAAATAGCTAAGAGGCCCCAAATCTTTCATGCCAAACTCGGATGTAAGAAGTTTCATGAACGTGCAACGAAGGGGATCTAAGGAAGTGACCAAAATAATATCTTCCACGTACAACAATAGGTAGGCACCATGTGGACCACGTCTGTATATGAATAAAGAATGGCCATATTGGCCAGGTTGAAAACCAATAGAATAAACGTAATTAGCGAAACGCAGGTACCACGCTCGTGGAGCCTGTTTTAGCCTGTATAACAATTTCTTCAAACAACGAACATGTTTCGGGAAGCGGGGATCTTGAAACCCAGGTGGTTGGTACATAAAGATCAGGTGGTTGGTACATAAAGATTGTTTCCCTGAGATTACGATGCAGGAACGCGTTCTTGACATCAAGTTGATGAATGGGCCATGAATAAGATAAGGCAATGACAATACCTATTCTGATGGTTATCGAGTTGACTACGTAGCTAAATGTTTCTGCACAATTTATTCCAATTTGTTGGGCCATCACATGCCAAACGAGCTTTGTACCGCTCTAAAGGCCCATCAGATTTAGTTTTATTACGAAAAATCCACATGCTACACACTATATTCATATTATTGGTCCTCGGGGCTAATTCAAACGTGCTATTATCAATAAGAGCCCGGAATTCATCAGTGATAGCTTGCTTCCAATCCAGGTTACGTGAGGCTTCGATTAGGTTACGGGGTAACAGAGTGATAGGTTGGGAAGCATGGAAGAGGAAGGGTTGTCGAGGCTTAGTGATTCCCGGCATGTTACGGGTATGTATAGTTGGGTTGTAGAGGGTGGGGGGATTTGGAACAGGAGAAGGGTCCGAGTTTAAATAGGATGGAGTGCAGGTAATGGGTAGGGTAGGAGGTTGTTGGGCTTGAATCGTAGATGGGTTGGTTGTGGGTTTGAGCCTAAAGTAATACATATGAAGGGGAGTTGTTTGGGTCTGAGGTCTGACCGTAGCAGGGAGGAGGTAAACGATGGGTGTTGATTATTTTGTGGGTCAACAGAAGGTGGAGGAGAGGCTGGTTGTTGGGTTGTGGTAAGGGTTGGTGAAGTGGTGGTCCAAAGTGAGGGATGCGGATGAAAAGTGGAAAGAAACTGATAGGCAGTAGGAGAGGGTTTGTGTATTGTGGAAACCGGGAACGTAGTCTCATCGGAAATGACATACTATAAATTGTGATTTAACGAGTTTTGAGATTAAAGCATTTGTACCCCTTATGGTTTGTGGGGTGCCCTAAGAAAACACATGGTGCAGATCGTTTAGCTAGTTTGTTGATGCTTGTAGAGGGAAGAAGATGGTAACATAAGCACCCAAAGACTCGTAGGTGAGTGTAGGCTGGGTTGCGGTTATATAGAAGTTGGGTAGGTGTAAGATTGGTGAGCTTTTTACTAGGAAGAATATTGAGAAGGTAGGTGGCGTGTTGAAGGGCATGATGCCAAAAGGAAGCGGGAACGGAAGCATGGGTTAGGAGGGTACGTATGATATTATTAATAGAACGTATTTTGCGTTCCACCTTACCATTTTGAGGTGATGTAATTGGACACGAAAACAAAACTGGAGAGCATTAGTGGCACAGAAATTATGAAATTGGTGGTTATTATATTCCAGACCATTTTCACATTGAATTGTTTTTATAGTATGGTGAAGTTGGGTTTTGATAAGGTTATAGAATTGGAGAAAGATGGTGTATACGTGTGACTTTTTAGCTAGGGGTATGTCCACAAAAATAACTGTTTTATCATCAAGAAAGAGTATGTAGTATCGGTGACCCCTTGAACTTAACACAGGTGATGTCCATAAGTCACTATGCAAAATATCAAAAGGTAAATATGTAATAGAAGATGAGGTAGGAAATTGTGATTTAATATGTTTTCCAAAGACATTAGAAGAACAAATAGAATGTTTAATACGAAAATTTAAAGATAGACAAGGTTTTAAAGCAGATACAGTAGAATTTCCTGATGGCCTAGGCGGGAATGCTATAAGTCTTGTGTGATTGAAGCAAATGTAGATGTGCTTGTGAGTTGTGAGGATGACCGGATGGTGAATGGGTAGAGGTCTCCTGTGATGTCACATTGGAGGATGGGTATCCGCGTCGGGAAGTCTTTCACATCAAAACCAAACCGGTCAAATTATATTGAAACACTATTATCAATGGAAAATCAACGTACAGATAACAAGTTTTTGATAAGTGATGGAACATGAAGGGCATTATTTAAGTGTAAGGGTGGGAAAGGTTTAGAAAGGGTTTGGTTTCCTATACCCCTGCTACCGTTTGATCGCCCCCGGCCTCGGCCACCTTGTCAACTGCCCCGGCCTCGAAAGCTACCTTGCTGTGGGGACGAGGATGAATGAGGGTTGCGGTCAGAATGGCGAAAATGGGAAGGAGGTTGGTTGGTGGTTGCGTGAAGGGCCAAAGGTGCCGGGGATTGGGCTGAGTTAGCAGTCTGGTGATTCTTGCGAGTTTCTTCCAGAATCAACTTGGACCGAGCTTCATAAAATTCCGGTAGAGGGGTGGTTTGTTGAATCATCATGGCCACATTTTCAAAACTTTCATTTAATCCAACAATTAACTGAAGAACCAACCTTTGGTTCCAGATAGGGGCTCCGACATTGGCTAACTGATCTGCTAGCATCTTGAGAGTTTGGCAATAAGATGAGATATTGGCATGATTGTATTGTTTGGTGGTAAAAAACTGATGTAGACTGTCCTAGAACTTTGATTATCCTGGAAGATGTTTGCTAAAGCAGCCCCTACGAAGCAGTGGTATTGAGTTTAAGAATAGTGTGTAGTAAATCGTTAGATATAGTGTTATAGATCCATTGTAGCATCCAGACTATTCTAGAGTTCAAGAGGAGCGATGGCCTTAGGATCAATGTGTTCACTTACTTGGAATGCCCTGCAATGGATTCTGAAGAGTTCTGTCCAAGAATTGTATTGCCCACTTTCCATCTCCAATACAAAAATGGTGATGAGATTAGCTCTGATACCATGTTATTTGGTATTGCACTGATTGCCCTCTGTGTTATCATTATCTCCATATAATTAATTACAATGATTGGTCTATCTTTGGATAGTATCTGAATATTCAAAATACAATTACAAAAGTCAACAATATCAATTCCTATAATTCCTATTCTATAGCCTATAATTACGGTTTCTATATCTCGGATAATAAAAATCATTGTCATAATCTCAGCTTTATTCTTAAAGATGTTAAGAGTGAAAAAAAACATCAACACATTTAAAGCATAGTTGTCAATAGCGAATAGCGGTAAATAGCGACAAGCCACCTATACGCTACGTAGCGAATAGCGGTAAATAGCGGGCGCTATTTCACGTTTAGCGATACACTGCTAGAAATTTTTAGAAATATTTTATATTCAACTATTGTAGAATTTGTAGCAATTATAATCAATAATCATCTAAATCTTCAACCCTATTTATATTAATCAAGTAAAAAATTAAAAAAAAAAAAAAAAAAAAAAGAAAAAACGCTATTGGGTCGCTATGTAGTCGCTATATGGAAACAGCGGTCACCTGCCGATTCGCTAGGTAGCGCGCTATAGCGCCCGCTACCAGCGCTATTGACAACTATGATTTAAAGTATAAATCAGGGAAGGCTTACAGCCACTGCATCCGAGTTAAATTTCCAATTGAAGGTGACAAGGGACCCGTCAAGTAGTTTTGCGCCAGATCTCTGTAGCAAATAATTGGATAGTTTATTCATGAGAACTAATATACGTTTCTACACGCACACACGCACATATAAATAGTAGTAGGTTTAAACTTTCAATAGTGACTGAAAGTAGTTAATAATACCCCCAAAGACAAGTTCTGTATTTTTAAGCGAATGGTGTTTCCATCCATGTTATCTGTATTTGTTACAACAAGCCATTGTAATTGCTAACATGCAAAAAATAATGGTTGGTTTGCAACAAAACTATAATTCTAATTGTAAAATAACGAATTCGATTCCTAGTCTTATTTAATAATAAATAAATCTCATCTATACACACCATGAGTATATCAATAATAGAAGATGCTAGTTAATTTGATCAAAGACTTTCTTGATTTAATGGCATATTATTGTGATTAATAACTTTGCATCATTCAAAGAAATTTACCTTCTTATCTACCTAGATATGTTTCTAAGAGATGTCACGACATTTCGTCATTCGTATGGTATTCGTAAGATCTGAACGAGCTCAACGTGCATATTTACAAGACTCGTCCTTTTCTCTTTTGTTATTTAAAATCCATAAAAAAATGACTATAAATATGTGTTCTCTACTTCAATTCTACACACACCAAAAGTATATAGAACCATAGAGTTCTTCACATAGGATCTTAAAAAATATCGAATAATATAGTATTAGTAAGCTACTAATAACAGTAAAGTAAAAGTGTCAAATATAGAAAACCGAACCTAAAAAGCATAACCCAAGAAATTCATAGCATAACAGAATAGTGCAGAAATAGCGGCATACATACAGATTGGTAAGGTAAATCAAAGTCCATAGTCCTTCTGGGATCGAGCCCACAGCGTTCATTGCATAAACTTTTCTGAGTGATTGTCAAAAGATAACACATAACTATATAAGTAATCGAGGTGGTAACAAAAACTGTTCCTAAAGTTAGCATGGGGTAAATTAAATTAAAGGGGAAAGACTTACAGTCTAGTGATGTGGCAGTCAAAAGATAACACATAACTATATAAGTAATCGAGGTGGTAACAAAAACTGTTCCTAAAGTTAGCATGGGGTAAATTAAATTAAAGGGGAAAGACTTACAGTCTAGTGATGTGGCAAGTAGAATTGGGGAAACTACAATCACACTTGATGCCGGGATTGTAATCGCCATCGAAGGCTGTAGAGTCCACAGCAGCGCCGCTGCATAGTTCTCCGCTTAGGTTCCATCTCATATTTGTTACTGTACTTTGTTCTATTCCCCATTGCCTGAACATTTCATTTATAACTCTCACTGCAACACCATTTTCATTCGAATCAAGCTAGCTACTAGTAATCCTATCAGTCAAAATGACAAAATTGAAATCTAAATAGACTAGTGAGATCAAGGACGAGGTTTTGATCTTGAATTTCATCTCCAAACCTAACGTTACCCTAACCTAATTGCCAAAATCTCAAATTCAACAAGCACTTACCTCACAACTCAAAATATGGGTACGGACCATCCCACTCATTGTAACGCGAATCCAAATCAGTTTAAAATACCGGCCAAAACGCCGCCAAAATCTACTACCGGCATTTGCCCATTCAGGCGGGAAAATAGCAAATGAGTGTGAAAAAAAAAGTCCGGGGATATATGTTTTAAGATAATAAGATATTGTCAAACCTAACTCTCTAATTATATATATATATATTTTCCATGATGATGAATAGTGAATTTTTTTTTTTAATTTGTTTTCCCCTTTTTTATTATTTAGTTTTATGTTTCCTTTCTATTAACATTATTTTTACCGTTGTGCCTATGCTTTCGTTTAAATTTTATTAACGATGGGCCCGACAACGTTATCTATGATAACTTTCGTTCGTTATGTTTTTTTAAATAACGGAATGCGCCGTTTTCTTAACAATTTCTTTTGTCAACGTTCTGGTTTAAATTTTATTGAAGACAGTTGTATTCAACTTCAAGTGTTTTTGGGTATCGTACGTTATAACGAGTCTGTGATTCCACGCAAACGAGCCAAACCAATAACAAACAGACTCCCGTCGCGAAGCGCGGGGGGTAAAACACATGGAGGAGAGTAGTAATGTGTACAAGATGCAATGCAGCATGTACAACTCTTGCTTATGGCTTTTATGCGTGTGATATTTCCCATGGGGATGAATAGTGATTTTTTTTTTTTTACCGGTAATTTTTTTAATTTGTTTTCCCCTTTTTTATTATTTAGTTTTATGTTTCCTTTCTATTAACATTATTTTTACCGTTGTGCCTATGCTTTCGTTTAAATTTTATTAACGATGGGCCCGACAACGTTATCTATGATAACTTTCGTTCTTTATGTTTTTTTAAATAACGGAATGCGCCGTTTTCTTAACAATTTCTTTTGTCAACGTTCTGGTTTAAATTTTATTGAAGACAGTTGTATTCAACTTCAAGTGTTTTTGGGTATCGTACGTTATAACGAGTCTGTGATTCCACGCAAACGAGCCAAACCAATAACAAACAGACTCCCGCCACGAAGCGCGGGGGGTAAAACACATAGAGGAGAATAGTAATGTGTACAAGATGCAATGCAGCATGTATAACTCTTGCTTATGGCTTTTATGCGTGTGAGCATCCCCTTTTTACGCCCATTTCTTCTTTCCCTTTCACACCAGACCAAATTAGGGTTTCCCTCATTCACCATAGTTTCACCATACGACCCATTACTAGCGGTGAGTGAACACCACCGGCTCTTCCACCGTTAATAGTAGTTTTTTTTTTCATCGGGATGAATAGTAGTTTTTTTTTTTCCTTACAAAAGTTTTTTTTATAAACTGGCCACTAAAGTTCAAAATAAGCTTTAATTTTCTTTTCTTTTTTACTCAAAACTTTGTTTTTTTATAGATTTGCCACATAAGTTCAATAAACTTTCGTTCGTTAACTTTTTTCAAAATACAGGTGTGCCATTTTTTTTTGTCAACGTTCCGATATAAATTTGTTTTAAAACGGAGTTGTATTCAAAATTGATTTTTTTTATCGTTGCCTGTATCGAGTGCCGTTACCGTTGTGGTACCATGACGAACCGAACCTATTATGGGCGAACAACATCATTATTGATATTGGTATTATCGATTCGCCTTATGGTTTTCGACGAACCGAACCGGTAATTTTTTTAATTTGTTTTCCCTTTTTTTATTATTTAGTTTTATGTTTCCTTTCTATTAACATTATTTTTACCGTTGTGCCTATGCTTTCGTTTAAATTTTATTAACGATGGGCCCGACAACGTTATCTATGATAACTTTCGTTCGTTATGTTTTTTTAAATAACGGAATGCGCCGTTTTCTTAACAATTTCTTTTGTCAACGTTCTGGTTTAGATTTTATTGAAGACAGTTGTATTCAACTTCAAGTGTTTTTGGGTATCGTATGTTATAACGAATCTGTGATTCCACGCAAACGAGCCAAACTAATAACAACCAGACTCCCGCCGCGAAGCGCGGGAGGTAAAAACTAGTTTCAATTATATCTTATAAGTTAGGCAAATTGGTTTTAATAATCTAAAGTATGATTCACTAACGGATAATAATCTAAACTAACAGTTTGGCTAGTGATACCCCAAACTTTCACTTTTGTTAGTAATGGCAGTCCGAGTGACATAATTATCACATATTTACATTTGATTTACACTCGAGTGGCATGTGTTTTCTGTCCATTATCTTCCCCGTTGAATCAATAAGCCCCCAGAGGTTCACCATGCATCGCCATGGCTTCACTGGTAAAATAAACCACCACCTCCTATCCTCTCTAATCATTGGCGGACCTATATGGGTGTTGGCGGGTCGAGCGACACCCATGATTTTTTTGTTTTGTTTTGTTATATATATGGTACATGTTCGAGCGACCCCCGTAAAATTTTGACACCGACCCTCAATATTTTTTTTTTAGGATTATAGACTTTGTAATTAAAAACCAATTAACCAAACCTTTAACTAGAGGTGCACATTTTGGGTATTCTCAAGAACCAGTTCCGGGTATGATCGGTTCTGGAAAACCGGGTATTAGAAGGAACCGGTTTCGGGACCGGTTATTGGTTGAAAAACCATACCCTATGTACCCGGTTCCGTAATTCAAGAACCGGTTCCGTAATTCAAGAACCGGTTCCAGGTTGGGCAATTCCGGTTCCGGGTTTTTGTGCATCTCTACCTTTAACCCTATAACAATTGACCCATAAGTTACCCATCAAATCTTATAAATTTCTTAAATCAAACCTTTAACCCAATAACCTTTAAACAAAATAGACTCAAATAACATATAAACCCAATATACATTTAACATTTTTAAACCTAATTAACTACCGGGGAAAAAAAATTAGCGGCATAAACCATTGATACCAATGAAGCCACATAAATTTTTTGAAAACTAAATAATTGAATGTTAGCCATTCTGAAGCAATACCAATTACCAAGTGACAGAAAAGAAAAGAATTTGGAATTGTGGATTCGTGAGGGCGTAAGCGGCAGGAGGTGGAGGGGTGTTCAAACGAATCGAATTATTCGAATTTGAAAATTTTTTATTGGATTCGAATTCGATAAGAATCACATAAATCAATTCGAATAGAATTCGAATAAGATTATTCGAATCGAATTCGAATCCATTCAAATAAAACGAATTATTATTATTTTAAAATAAAATAAAAAAATTATAACTATTCAGTCGTGTCAACCATACCATTACTTGTAGTCAAGAGGGTTCAAAACAACCCCAACAACATTACAAATATTCATTCGAGTAAACTATATACTAAAAAAACGCAGCCTTTAACAACATAAAAATAGACACAAATGTCCCAAAACATTCACAAATGAATTTTGAAGTCCATAAAAAACTTTTAGAAAAAGCATACAAGTAATTTGAAGTTAGAAGCCCCAAATCAAACCTTTTTTTATAAGAGGATATTATATATTAAAAAATTATAAATTATATAATATATAAATTCGGGTTATTTGAAATCGAAATTTTTATTCGAATTCGGTTCAAATTGAATTTCAGGTTATTCGAATAATGAACACCCCTTGAACGGTTAAAATCTTTTGATCGACTTGAATGTGAAATTGTGAATTGAAGGTTTAAGCCAGGTTAGTCCCTCAGTCAATGTGTTAATTGAATTTATAGATTAATTGAATTTATGTATGTATTTGATTGAGATTAGTCAAAATGTGAAACTTGTTTGTTGATTTAGGTTTAATTTTTCAATTTTAAGAATATGAATATTGAAATGTTTTCTAAAAGAAATCTTAATCTTCTAATACTCCCTCTATCATAGATTTGGATAATCTTTCATGTGATCCCACCGAACGACCAACAATTTCTTCTTATCACCCTAATCAATGAGATGATATAATGGTTCAGTTTCAAAAAAATGTAAACCCGTAAATAACAATTACAATGATATTGTTTTTTGTTTTTTGATTATGCTTTGACGAACATCGTATTATTATTGCTCATTTATAATTTTGTTTGTTTTTATCGTTTTATTGTATGACCCGACTCGTATCAAAAAAATTAATATTTAACGAATTACAATTTACCCCAAAAAATCTCCTCACCGTCCGGAACCAAAGTCCTCACATTGAGGTTGGTGGCCCAATGGCAGAGGAAAATCCTCTAAGAAACACCAAGATTTAAAGAGGTCATGGGTTCAAGTTCCACTCTCAACAGAAATTAAGAAATTTACCTTTCAAACAAAAACTTGAAATTGTGGGTCACTATATATCTGATGAGGAGTGGCTCGCGTAAATTAATTGGGGTTGAAGTACACAATCAAACATCGAAAATCCAATCACCACTTGACAGGATCCAAGGTATTTTTTTTTTTTTTGAAGAATGGAAGGTATGTACTCTCTAATCTTTATCAGTCTATCTCTTCTTTGCTCAAATATTCAACCTATCAAAATTTTAAAATAGGAAATCTATTCTCGAATGTCTATCTTAATTTTCTGTCTTATGTAACATTTGCAATTGATTATGCAATCGGTTCTGTGAGCTTAATTTACTTGGTGAAGGAATTCTCACAAAGTAATGGTGCTAGTCGGTTGGTGTATTATTATCGGTCCATATCAGAAGCAAAGAGGAAGAAGAAATTACAATTTTCAAGTGTTATTGTGTTGCCATTGGTAAGTTATTTAGACTCAAATTCTATATATTTGTGAGACTTTTATGTAATGAGATGGTAATTAATTGGGTTTATGATTATAATAGATTAAGAACTGAAGAACCGAAAGTTGAGAAGAAGCTATTTGACTGAAAGGAAATTTAGGTACAATTCATTGAACATGTAATCATGTTAATTGCTAAAGTAATTGAATTTGTGAATGCGTGACAATCTGCCCTAAAACTTTATCTGTTATTTTGAATTCTTGATAAGTTTCTTGATTGTTGAACTTTGCCTTGAAAGTTATCTTGAATTCTTGATAAGTTTATTTATGGTTGCTTTGAGTAAGTTCATTTTCTGCCTTTTGGTTGCTATGTTATGGTTGCTTCAAAAAAATATCTTTATGGTTGCTTTGAACTTCTGATCTATCAGAATCTGCTACATCATGTGGATGGCTCCTCGAATGCTCGAGTTCCTGAACTCGTTAAAGATGATAAACCGACCACTAACCCTGCCTTTGCTACCTGGTTCTCTGCTGAACAATGTATGATCATCATCCTACATGCTTCTGATGCGTACCGGTTTGGATTTGTGATAAATAACCCTTTGAGTTGGTCAAACTCAAAAGAAAAATAGAAGAAACGAGATAAAATTTTTAGAGAGAATACAGACTTAAATCATTTTCATTCATAATACTCATCTTTAAGATTGATTGCCATTTTATAGGCTACAAAGGAAAATAGAAAATAACTACCCACTAAACTCCGTTTAACCCACTACTACTCTAAACATCGAAATTAATAAGCAAAACAAATTAACTAAGTACCCATGTTGGCTTCATGTCTTTATGGCATGATACGTGCATGGGAAGATACGGATAAGGCGCATATCAGCTTCTTGTTAGGGTATATACACAGCGGAACCCAATCACACGCTCGCACAGACACACAAGCAATAAAGAACACAAACATGAGAATTATAGTGGTTCAATCATTAGACTTACATCCACTTTGCAACTAGTGATCTTATTATATTTCAGTGCACACCTTTTACAATTACATAGACACGACTTAAATAGAGAACAATTAGGTTAAACAACTTAGGAAACAAGAAATGCAAAATACTCGAATGGTAGGCCCACTTAGAAACTAAGTTGTCCCTACAAGCCAATTTAACCCTAATTGGCCTAAAGGACTTCGAACCCAACAATCTCCCACTCGAAGGCCTTGCAATAAACATCAAGTGCGCCAACGAGTACACAACAGTCTATGTCTTCAGTAAACAGTAATCGGTAACAGGAACAGAGGTCTTCAGGTCCAACCCTCAATAAACAAACCAACTCCAATCCACACATCCCAATTTCACCTAGTTAAAGTCAGCCCAAGACATATCAGTAACCTGATGGGCCTATTGAAACCCCAGATGGCTTGAACCCAGTCTCAAAAGACCCCGTTTTTACATCCTCAATCCCAACTGATTCGTATAGACTCGAGTCATCAGATACAGGGATCCTTAGAGGAACACTCCCCACTAGCAGAATCATGAAAGGAGAGATTTCATTCTAAACCTTAGTCCTTCGAACCAACGCCGATTTTCAGACTGTCGGAACACCCCTTGTGCTCCCATTTTCACCATAATCCCATACACGTTCAGACCTCCAAATATGCTCAACTGAATTTCCTGAAGTCCTAGAGTCCCTTTATGCAAACTTAACTCGTTTAACTGTCGAATCGGCGAGCCCGGCTTTGACGTTCGTCTTAACAGGGGTGGTCACTTCCCAGACAGAACATGTACCATGTATAGCGACCCCTTCTTGAATCCCCTAGCAATCACAAGATTATTCTTCTGAACATTCCACTTACCACCACCAAACTTAACGTCTAAACCATGTTCATCCAAATGCCCAACAGAAATCAACTTCGTTTCAAGCTTTGGAATAATTCTGACGTCATTCAGGGTCCAAGTAGTACCTAAAGCAGTAATCAGATCCAAATCTCCCATGCCAGTCACCTCAAGAACATCACCATTTTCCAGCCTAACCTTCCCAAACTCGCCTACTTTAACATTCTACATGCCATCATTGCTATGGGTAGCGTGAAATTATGCACCAGAATCCATGAACCAAGATTCTACACTGCTTTCAACACGAAGTATCAAAGCCTCATCTTCAGAGTCGTTTGCAGCAGTGTTCAATCCACTAGAATTCTTCTTCGAACATTGACTCATGTAGTGTCCTTTCTCATTACAATCCTAACCCTTTCTCGATTTGTCCAGTTGATCAGCAACAACAATCCTTGAATAGAATATCGGTGGCGGTGATTCTAGGGTTGAACCCTAATCGCGGCCGCGACGGCTTGGGTATCTGGCGGCAGAGAAAACAACGAGTCGTGGGTTTTAAAAAAAACCCTAATCGCGAACGTGTGTGATTAAATCACAGCCTTTTCTGAACCCTCGAGATAGGTAGGAAGATCAAACAAAGAACTGTGAGCGTAATCTCTGATACCATTTGTTAGGGTATACACGCAGCGAAACACAATCACACACACAAAAGCAATAAGGAACATAAACACGAGAATTATAGTGGCCCGATCAGTAGACCTACATCCACTTTGCAACTAGGGATCTTATTATATTTCAGTGCACATCTTTTACAATTACATGGACATGACTTAAATAGAGAACAATTAGGTTAAACAACTTAGGGAATAGTAGGCCCACTTAGAAACTAAGTCGGCCCTACTAGCCAATTTAACCCTAATTGGCCTAAAGGCATTCGAACCCAACACTTCTCTCACTAAGAGGTTGTTTTTGAAATAGCCGGACTCACATCAGCAAGGCAGATCTGGGTTGCCCTTGAAACTGTATACAATAATTCATCGGTTGAATGCATTCAAAACCTCTGTAATCAATTACGACAGATCTCAAAGGGTCAATTACGACAGATCTCAAAGGGATCCACTTCTGTCGTCGACTTTGGACGTAAATTTAAAGGGCGTGTCTGATCGGTTATCCGCCATAGGCAATCCACGATTCGAATAAACTTCGTCGGTTTTTATGTGGTCTCGGAGCCTCCTTTGAGACGTTCACCACTGCTATTTGGACCACCATACCTTCTCCAACCTTCTGAGCAGTGGCGGATCTAGAAATAAAATTCAGGAGTATCTGTCCAAATTATTTTTTTTTCGTACATTCAAGTAAATGAAACCAAAAAAACATGATATTATAAAATGATAAAGAAATACCTAATAGATGATCTCATATATGTCCTCTTCGACATTTGATAAGTTGAAATCTAGCCATTACATCGTCATCCGTCACTTTATCAAAATATTTCTCTTTCGATCGCGCAAACTAGAGCATTATTCAAAAATTCATCACCCATTCGATTGCGTAAATCCGTCTTGATAAGCTTCATTTTAGAAAAACATCTTTCAACGGTTGCGGTTGCAACCGGTAAAACCAAAGCTAGCTTCAATATCCGATAAACCAAAGGATAAGATTTCTTTTTTCCGGTTTCCACCATTAGACGAGCAAGGTCACATATTCCATCCAAATTTGCAAATCTATCATCTTTCTTTACACTATGATGTAAGACCTTAAGCTCACCCAAAAGACAAACTCTTTCATTTGTGGTAAAATCATTCGGATACATCTCAGAAAATGCCACTATCTTTGATGTGTCAAACTTAGAACACCAATCACAATGATTTAAACCCGACATATTTTCTATCAAAGTAGTTGTTACCTCATTGAATCGATTTCCCATTTCTTGAATTTGCATATCCAAAACCGTATTAAAGATTTCAACTTCAAAATGATGTCGATTAGTAATGACATTCTTTCGGTTTCTTGGGTTACCATAACTTGCCATCATATCTAACATCGTAATATTGTATTTTTGACAAAAAGAAGTCACCTTTATCAACATCTCATCAAACCCTTTTTGTCTTAACTCATTCAATGCTCCTTTTGTTCCGTTTATCATGTTAGCCGCTTCTAATAAGTCTTGACTTTTTTTTTGAAGATGTTTTGAGAGAGCATTTGTGATGCTTAGAACATCTTCCATTAAGTGTGCATAAAAAACAAATTCAAGTTTTTTAAAATATGAAAGAATACCTTTTGCATTACAACGTTGTTGAATGCTATCTCTTTCTTCTTTAACATAATGAAGTACATCAACAACTTCCGAAAATAATTTAATCAAACTTGTGATTGTTCCATGATGAGAACCCCATCGTGTATCACCGGCTCGTGCTAAGGAAACCTCTTGGTTTAATCTTTTTCCAGTCTTAATTACACCTTCAAATATTTCTTTTTCTACTCTCTCTTTTCTGGCCTCCCGTAACATATCTTTGCGTTTGCAAGAAGCAGAAACCGTATTAACAACCATAGAAAGGTATTCATAAAAACCTTGAACACCGGGATGTTTCTTTGCAACAGCCACAATCACTAACTGAAGTTGATGAGCAAAACAATGTATGTAATGTGCTGATGGATTATCTCTCAAAATCAAAGCTTTTAAGCCATTAAACTCTCCTCGCATGTTGCTTGCACCGTCATAACCTTGACCCCTGACTTGTTTTGGACTTCCATCAATATCAACATTGGGAATATTTGGACTTCCATCAATATCAACATCATCATTGAATTTTCTTTTAAAAAAATTACCAATTCGAGCTTGTTTAGTTTGTGGTTTCATCTTTCCTATAATCAAAATATCAAATACAAAATAAAAACTTGTTATACAACTAAAAAAAGCAAATAAAACTCTAACCTAAATTTCAATTTCACCCAATTGAACATATACACACAAACCCTAAATTTCAATTTCACCCAATTGAACATATACACACAAACTCTAACTTTCAATTTCACCCAATTGAACATATAAACACAAACCCTAAATTTCAATTTCACCAAATTAAACATATAAACACAAACTCTAACTAACCTTGTGGTCGTGGTCGTGGATGGTGGTGGTTGTGGCTGCGGCGGCGGCGGCAGGGGCAGGGACGGCTGCGGCGGCGGCAGCAGGGGCAGGGACGGACGGGACGCGGCGGCGGATGGGGCGGTCGATCAGTGGCAGCAGGGAGGGGCAGGTTTTTCTTCCGGTATTTTGGTCGCTCGCTCAAGCAGCGGTCTTTTAGGCCCGATGGCAGCAGGGAGGGGAAGGTTGTATTGGGTTTAGTGGATGGGCCGATGGCAAGCCCAA
Organism: Smallanthus sonchifolius; assembly: GCA_023525975.1. Taxonomy (NCBI): domain Eukaryota; kingdom Viridiplantae; phylum Streptophyta; class Magnoliopsida; order Asterales; family Asteraceae; genus Smallanthus; species Smallanthus sonchifolius. Next base: position 9,516,162 of record CM042046.1, on the reverse strand, counting down.
ATCAAATGGTTTGTATTGGGTTTAGTTTTTTTAATGTATGAGATTTGGACTTTTTAATTAAAATGAGTATTGGGTTGAGTTTTTTTAAAAAGTTTGGGCTTTTATAAAGTTTATGATTTTATAAATTTTAGGGGTATCTAAAATTTCGTTCATGGGTATCTGAATACATAAAACGAAAAAAAAAAAAAAAAAAAATTCTCATTACGCGTCGAAAGTTGAGGGGTACCATCAGGTACCCCTCGGCTTATGGTATATCCGCCCCTACTTCTGAGGCCTTCTTGCTCAAGCCGAAAGCCATGAGCTATTTCTTCGTTCCTTACATGGTGCAGGCACAACCCGTGCTGCTTTTAATGTTGAACATACTCGGGTCACTTATTTCAATAGAGGTCGTGGTGGTCGATCTTATCGTGGTGGCAGAGGCCATGGTCGTTGGTCTCCTCATTGACAATTTTGTTGCAAAGACGGTCATTATGCAAATTCTGGCCTCGCTTGTTACCTATGCGAGACAGCCCCAGCTTGGACACTGAATTTGCCAAGTCCTTTCATGTTCAGTGTCATGTTATTTATGTGTAAGTACACTAATTAATATTAATAAATTATTTAATATTAACTAAAATGATTAAACTTAAATATAAGTCACGTGACACAATTCTAGTCTTCCTGAGCCTTCTTTTCCTGCCTTTATCTTATTAAATAGTTAACGACGTTAAATAATAATGATATTAAAAGAAATATATTTTTTGATATTTAATATAAATTTAATTATAGATAATTATTATATCATTGACTAAATGAATTTAAAAAAATATTAATTATGATAAGTTATAATTTATGACTAAATAATAATTTATATTTTAGTCAACTTTATAATTATTTAATAAGAGAGAGACGACAAAAAAAGATTCGGGATGGCTAGAATCGTGACACGTGACAACCTAGTTTACTCATGTATTAAATAGTATAGATATAGATTTTTTTTACTTAAAATTTGAGGGGGAATGTAAAAAAGACAGTAATACCCTTATCCGAGGACACATGAATTGACTTATTTTTCTATTAAATTACATTTTTTGTCGTTTGTATGGTAAAATAACCATATTATCTTCATGTACAAGACACATGACCTGAACTAACAGAAGTTAGTGAAAAGGACAAAATAAGTGTAAAATTTAAATATATATATATATATATATATATCCAGTTTAATTATTGAAATGTAAGAACATGTTATGTAATTTCATATATTTATAAAGAACATAATTTATTATTTACTCTATTTTAAATAGGGGACTACTAACCACACACGGGAAATGCTAATCGCATTTGGTCATATACGCATCGTATAGGGCAATACGATGCGTATAGCCCTTCACAAATTCCCGTGCCCGACATTCTCTTACAACCTGTCATTCAAACCTCGTATACACATCGTATAGGTCAATACGACACAGTTTAGGATACGAGATTCCTTCTGCCACTAAACCCATCACATCGTACCTTATGCGCATCGTATTGGGCTATACGATGCGTACAGGGCCCAAATTTTGTGTATTTAACAATGCAGAATTCTCATTCGAACCGAACGAACGTATGCTTTCCAAAAAAAAAACTATAAACATGTCTTGGTGGTGGGATGGTAACTACGGTTTTCAGGTATATTCTAACGAGTCGGTGGAAAACAACCTGCAAAGTTCTGGTGTTCAAGAGGTGAACCGGGAGGAGGTCTCGTCCGACGTTTATTCTCATCAACGGGTAAGGCTTCCGGATTTGAACGAGCCACTGAGCAATCCCGAGTTCGTATACGGCGAGTCGTCTTACCTTACACAGCCCACGAACGACTACGTATACGGTGAAGTCTCATACCCGACACAACAAACTGACGACTACGTATACGGTGAAGTCTCATACCCGACACAACAAACCGACGACTACGTATACCGTGAAGTCTTATACTCGACACAACAAACCGACGACTACGTATACGGTGAAGTCTCATACCCAACACAACAAACCGACGACTTCGTGTCCGAAGACGAGGAACAAAACCATCAAAACGTGTCGTATAAAACTGACCAGAATTTTCAGTCTCGTGAACAGTTGGTGGATTGGGCGGTCAGGATAGGACGTGAGAATGGTTACGTCCTTGTCACCCGACGATCGAGGAGAAAAGGCGACGATCCGACGGAACCGTTTATCAAGGTGTGGCTTGTGTGTGACCGTCACGGCGAACGTGTGTCTACTGCCACGGTTAGACGTGCCGGTAGCAAGAAAATAGGTTGTCCCTTTAAATTAGAAGGAGAGTACCAAGAAAATACTGGTGATTGGAAATTAACGGTGAAGGATGACAGTCATAACCACGATCCTAGTCAACATCTTGAGGAGACTGTCTCAGTCGGAACAACTTTTTGTGGCGAAGTTGTATTCGCAAAACATGTTGCCACGAAACATTCTGGCAACTATAAGGGAACAAAACCCAGAGAGTAGTTGCATTAAAAAGGACATTTATAATGCGATACAAAAGATAAAAAACGAAACGAGAGTCGGTGAAACTCCAATGCAGATTCTGGAAAACCTGCTTTCTTCTAAAAAATACGTCTACTATACTCGGGAAGATCCTGCCACAAATATTGTGGAGGAGATATTCTTTGTTCATCCGAAATCGTTTGAGATGTGGCGTGCGTTCCCGCACGTGTTCATGATCGACGCGACTTACAAAACAAACATGTATAGACTTCCATTTGTCCAAGTGGTCGGTGTGACCTCCACACACCAATCGTTTTGCGTCGCTCATGCATTTATATCAAAAGAACGAGAGAAAAACTTCGTCTGGGTGCTACTGCAAATAAAAGCAATGTTGCAAAAGTGTATGGAGCCGCGTGTGATAGTAACAGACAGGGACAAAGCTCTTATGAACGCATGTGATAAAATATTTCCGGATTGTTCGAAGAACCTATGTCGGTGGCACATACACGAGAATATCGCAAAACATTGCAGGGCATCATTTACAGACGAAGACTGGGCAAATTTCAAGTATTCATGGTCGGTATTATGTGAGTCTCCCACGCCAGATATATACCAATACAACTTCAACCGGCTTTACGAACGACTGTATGCTGCCAAACGAGGAAGTAAGTTTTGAATATTTAATATTTTCAGTATTGAATAATTATTAAATATTTAAATATTTATTCAATATTTTTTCAGGAGTTATACATTATGTGACTAAAAATTGGTTGGACCCGTATAAAGAAAAGTTTGTATCCGCCTGGTCCAACAAAAACCTCAATTTTGGTCAACAAACAACGAACCGAGTCGAGAGCCAGCATTCGCTTTTAAAGAGTTATCTTAGAAATGCTAATAGCTCCCTAGATAGACTTGTTGGGTTTGTTGATGAAATTGTAACAGATCAATATTATCAATTACAGTTTGCGTTTGAAACAAGCCTCATAAGAAAAATGGATAGCCACATAGCTATTGAATTGTTTGATAACCTGCACAGTAAGGTTTCACATAAAGCTCTAAATTTGTTAGAAAACGAGTGGTACAAGTTATCACTTATACGGAAACAAAATACAACGTGTGGTTGCTAACTTTTCAGTAGTTGTGGGTTGCCGTGTGCTTGTCGTCTGGCAAGTATCGAAGCTACATGTAAACTGTTTTGACTTTGGAATTTGTGAATGTTTAATTTTCAAAATTTTCTGACTATTTCGTTTTAATACAGGTGGCAGAATCCCGCTAGATGCGTTGGACGTCTTCTGGAGGAAACTTGATTTAAAACCGTCATTTGTCGATGATGAAAATGTAGACGTGGATAAAGTACTTGGTCAAGTGAGAAACAAAATTATTTCAAAACCTGATCAGGTCAAAAGAAGTATGCTGTCGAGAATCGCAGGGGTGGTCTTTCCGAGCAAAAGTAACAAGAAAGCGCCTGTGGTACAAGAAGATACTCGCGGTCGTCCAACTTTGAAAAAGCAACAACAAAGGAAACAGGATGTCGCGAGAAACAGCTCATTCACAGGATCCCAACAAAGCAAATGTGACCCTGCAAGACACAGCTCGTACATTGCGTCACAAGACTCGATACAAGCGAGTTCGGTCATTCAACACCGTCGTCCAACGAAGGGTAAAGGAAAGCAACCACAAGATGATAACGCCTATCTTGGTTTTCCATTGATTATGGGGAAAGATGCGGTTAACAATATAAATTGTTTTAAGGATTTGATACCATCTGTCTTTCATCCATACATTTCACATATACAGAATGTAAATCCCGACGGTAACTGTGGTTTTCGATCGGTAGCTTTGGGCTTAGGGTTAAATGAAAACCGGTGGCTTTTTATCAGACAACAACTTCTACAGGAGATGGACAATAAAGAGGAACGGTGGAGAACTGTTTTTGACAGAGTCGCCTTTCAAGAGTATGATATGCTACGTCACACAATAGATTGGCAGGATGTGAAAGCCGCACCAGTTAGTCGTTGGATGTCGATGCCATACACAGGACTCCTAATTGCTCAAAGATTTGGGGTGATTGTTCATCTTTTAAGCATCGCCGGTAATCAAACATTTTTTCCATTGTGGTTTGGTCCAAACGTTCACGCTCAACATCAAACTGTATCATTAGTTCACGTCAACAGGGCTCATTTCATCCACGTCAAGTTAGACGGAGATTTTCCGATTCCCACGCCGAATGCACTTTGGAATTTGCACCGAAATGATGATGCAGCAAAATGGAAAAATATATACAGTGATCGTATTGAACGATTTAAGAAAATAATGGCTACTAATGGATCTACATTTCCACAATACTTCACGACTCACGGATGATGCTTTATTAGTTTTTATTAATTTTAAGTATAGGGTCAATTTAATTATTTTAAATTTTAATTATTTGTAATTTTAATTATTTTAATATAATTTTAAGTTAATTATAATTAATATTTTATTATTTTTTAATTAATTTTAATTAAATATAACTAATTTTAATTTAATATTCTATACGCCACGTATAGGGCCATACGTGGCGTATAGACTTGAACAAGATATTTTAAAGGTTATACGCCACGTATAGGTCAATACGTGGCGTATAGCCACTTGATATACCAGGAAAACACAGCGTACAGAACCAAACGACCCAAAACAAACAAACACACACCCATACGCATCCGGTAAAAAAGCTCGTTGATTAGGATTGTCGTCTCAAAAAAACTTCGAAAAGGTACGTCTCTACACCCACGATCATTAATGTTAGGTTTATATTGAATATTAGCGGGTAAAACTGGGTAGATTAGCGATTTTTAGGTTTGAACTTAAGAACTATACGCCACGTATAGGGCCATACGTGGCGTATAGTTCGTCTTAGGAAGACGATGAAGCCATATGCCACGTATAAGTCTATACGCTTCGTATGGCTAGGATTACCCGGTCACTTGCCTGTGTATGGCCTGGTTTGGGTCGCGTATGACTTGGTTTACCCGGCAACTCGCCCGCGTATGGCTTAATTGGCCTGCGTATGGCTTATTTTGCCCGGCAACCGCCTATACGCCACGTATAAGCCTATACGTGGCGTATAGGTTTTTAAAAAATTAATAATTATTATTATTATTTATTATTTAATATTTAAAATAAAAAAAATTAATTATTATTATTATTTAAAATTTAAACAATATATTATTATTATTATTTATTATTTCAATTAAAAACAATATATTATTATTATTATTTATTATTTAAATTAAAAACAATATATTATTATTATTATTTATTATTTAAAATTTAAATAATATTATATTATTATTTATTATTTAAAATTTAAACGATATATTATTATTATTTATTATTTAAATTAAAAACAATTAATTATTATATTATATGGCGGATCATGATGATGATATTGAGATGGATCAGCTAGACGATCTTGCGCACTACCCTTTTTTGGATTTTCCGCCCGATACGGAGGCTTATTCCCGTTGCCAGAAGCTCCGGGAGGTGCAGATGGGTCCAGGTACGGCGGTGGATTGGGCCCTCCTCGAGGAGGTGCAAGAGGCCGAGCGAGCTAGGGCCATCATCGGTCAGGACACGCCATGGTCGCGTCTTTTTGACCTTTCTTTTGAAGAGACATACCGAGAGCTGGTCGTCGATTTTCTTTCGACGTTCATCTACTCAGAAACTGGGCTGCAGCCTCTACCCGGGGAGGCGCCGGATATTGATCCGGATCGTATTTCTTTTTCTATTTTTGGGGTCGTTTACAGTCAGACCCTCCGTCAGTGGGCCGTCACGACGGGCTTATACTACGAGCCTGAGACGGTCACGCCGCTTTTCACCGAGGCGGTGACGGAGGTAGACAAGGAGGAACTCCTTGTTTTTTGAGGCTTGATTTCAGATAGTCCTTGGTTGGGTACCAAGGGGAGGGTCTCGGGTATTAGAGACCCTTTGTATAGATATCTGCACCGGCTTATTTCGACGTCGATCGCACCGCGTCTGAAAAGCCGTGAGTGGTGCACTTATAGAGATCTTTTCTTCCTTTTCTGCCTGCTTACTGGGAGGCGATGCGACCTGTCCACGAGCATGGCGCTTTATTTTGCTTCTGCCTATATGCGACAGAAGCGCGGACTTTTATATGGCGGTGCTTTCATCACGCATATCATGCGGTCGGTCATACCATTTGACGACCATGAGCCTGCGATGTTACCGCCTATTCCCCCTGTCCGATTAGACCGTCGCACGGCAAGCGGCATGCGCATCACGCACCGATTCCCGCAGGGCCTTCGATTCGTGGGGGCCGTCCAGGACCAAGTTTGGGTCCCGGTGCCGTTGCCGCAGATGCCTGGACAGGGGGACCCGCCTATGCCTCAGCCGCTACAGGGTGTGGCGATTGAGGACGAGCCGCCACACGTCGAGCGGGTCCACGAGCATCCGCCACAGCATCCCCGACACGTACGTCGGTCTGTTAGGCTGGATAGGGCTACCCAGGCATTGCTTGATGGCCTTGTTGCCGACTCACGGCGACAGGGTCGTCAACTCGATCGCATGGAGGACCTGATGATGTGGGCGGTTGGACAGCTCGTGAATCAGTCACGAGCCGCCGGCATCGAGCCACCCCCACTACCACCGCCACGTCATTATCCGGACGACCCCGTTCAGGGTGAGGGCGGGGCGGGTCAGGGTGACGGCGAGCTGGTTAGGTTTAGTTCTTTTATTTGTATTTTGTTTCTTTCGTTGTTATGTATGTAAAACATTTTGATGTATATATTTAATTTTTTGATGTAATGTATATAATTTTAGTTTATTTCTTTGGTTGTAATGTTTAATATTTTGTTTGGTTTGTAATGTTTAATATTTTGTTTGGTTTGTAATGTTTACAACTAAAGAACATTTTATCATATACATGTGTAAAAGAAATGTAGGTTCTCGTTTTCAAATGCACAGAATATGTAAAGCATAAAAGTGGAGTCGTCAGAGTGAGACCTTCAGCCGGATCGGTGATGTTTTGAGCTTGAGCTACCGTGGCGGTGATAATCAACCACAACAATGATGCCACCATAAAAATCCCTAACTTGATTCTGGCGTCACCGCCACCTGCCATTGCTGCTTCCATCTTACAAAATCAACTGCTCTTTCACAACCTTTAATTCCAAATCGCATATATATAAGCGTGTGCCTTAAAAAAAACGTATATATAAGCTTGTACTAGTAAAAGCAGATTTTTATACGTGTCGACCGTTCACAGACCCCTAACTCCAGTCCTCCCATTTTGTATTAATAATTTGCATTTAAAACTCAATCTGCCACTTTTCATCATTTAATATTTGCTGCTAAAATTCAGATGCTAATTTCTGATTGGTGAGGCCAAGATTTTCTTGTCGAATATGAAAAGGGATGTGTTAAATGTAGTCACAGATTTTTTTTCACCGCCAGTTAATACTATAAGGGTGATGGGGGCGCCTTACTCGGCTTGGGCCGAGTAAGAGAGAGAGCATCTGAGTAAAGAGGGTACACCACCTCTTATGAATCGGGTAGGGAGTCGAGTAGGGAGCCGAGTAAGTTGGCCGAGTTTATTTACTCGGATGAAGCCACCCTCTCTCTACTCTTTCTCTAGTGGGCCCCACCATTCCCAATTTCCCACACACACCATTTCTATTAATTTATTTTTTATTTTTTTAAAAGTGGGTGAGTAAATGAGTAAAGTGTTTCCAATGAAATCTGAGTAAATACGTAAATGAGTAGTTTTGAGGTGGCATAATTCTATTGGACAGTTTTGGTGAGTAAATGGGTTGGGTGCCCCTTCACCCTAAGCCCGGTCACCCGTGTAAACACATTGGCGAAAGGCCAGTCACGTCCGTAAACGTAGACAACGCTGGTGACCTGGCCCCGCCCACCATTCCAGGAGAAAACCACCACCTGAAGGGCCACAATGGTAGAACCCCCGGCCCACATGACAACATTGAATCAAGTAAGTCTTGAGCCCATGACCTCCACATTGGAAGGCGGTGACATGTCTCCTTCCAAACTAATTAATCTGAGGCTCGTTGGTAAATGTAGTCACAGATTAGCCAACGTAGGACTAGCTTACTTGGTAGAGGCTCTTGCCTTGTAGATTAATGGTCTTGGGTTCAAACTCATGCATTGAATGAATTATTTGGTATAAGTTATTAGTATGATAGATTTACCGTTAAAAAAAAGATATCTCTTGATTTTATTTTTTTCAATGACGAACTTACAGAGACTCAAAATCTACACAACTAAATTACATTAATTCGTTGCAGCTTACCTCAAAGAGAGCATCCCCACTAACTTCAATGATTTTATTGATTTGATTTTTTTAAAATAAATGTTTTTACGTCTAAGATAATTTTTTAATCAGGTTGATTGTATATAGATAAATATTAAAAATTTTCAACTTGAGTCAGGTCACATAATATTGAATAAACAATAAAAGTACATCAATCATTATTATAAATAAATAACAGAAATACAATATATCTACAGTTGCTCTCTACAGTTTTTTATTTTTTTGAAACCGAGTAATTACATCATCTATATAAACTTTCCTAAACAACTCTTTTTCAATATAATAAATACAACTATCAATCAAATTCTGATCACCAATCCGAAATCGGGCTTCACTTACTTTATTTTGACATCATCTCTCAACATTTGTTGTTACGACGGGTAAAACGAGATCCAACTTCAATAAATGGTACACCAACATAAATGAAATATGTCTTGCACGACTAGATAGACCGTTCAAGTTCGCAAATCTTATATCCACTTTTAAATTATCCATGTACTTTAGGAGTTCAATCTCAAGGTTTCTCTTATCATTTTCATTAAAATCATATGCGTAGATCTTTAGTATATCAAACTTACCAAAATTATCATATGGACTTAAACTAGTCATTTGAATAAGTAAATCGGATGTTACCTCATTAAACGGTTTCCAAACTCTTGGATTTGAATATCAAGCATCATGTTGAAACAATCATACTCATATGTGATGCTTGCCTTGGCTTTTTTGGGATAATGCAGTAGTCATCCATGTTTACCATTTCAAGTTCATGTTTTTCACAAAAGGAGTTCATCTTTTACAAGGCTTTGTTGTAAAAATGGAGGCGGAGATATGTTAACAAACCAAACATTATTTGGGCTAAGGTGGTTTCGGCTTTGCATGGTACGACTTGGGGAGTGCTGACGTGTTCGAATGGTTGTATTCCATGGTTAAGAATGAAAAACTCATACATAAAGCTTAACGATATTGGAGTGATTCCGTTGAATTTGATTAAAAAAGAGATGGTGGGGGGGAAGGAAATTCATTTTGGCTAGATTGTTGGAATGGTAAATTTAGCTAAAATACTCTCGGGGTTATATGCTTTAGAAGAGGATAAAGGGTGTGTGCACTAGTACAAAAACATCTCTTTTGGGGCGGTGATTTTGAGTTTAGAGGCGGTTTTTAACCGCCTCAAATTACACCGCATCAAAAACTCCATTTTTACTTTTTAAGGGCGGTTAGTATCCTTTAGGGGCGGTCCATTTAGGCTTGATCTTTAAGGGCGGTTCATTTTAATAAAAAAAATGAAAAATGAAAAAACCAAATGCAGAATTTGGGAAGATCTTTAAGGGCAGTTCATTTTTAATTAAAAATAAATAAAAAATCCAAATGCAGAAATCCAATTCATCCAATTCCTAATTGCAGAATCCATTTGCAAAAATCAAATTCCTAAAAATCCAATTTTCAGAAATCCAATTCCTAATTGCAATTTTTCCATATTGCAGTGCAGGTCACGTTTTCATTCCAGGTGCAAAATACAAATTGCAGAAACCAAAGGCAATATTTATTTAATAAAAAAAATAAAAATATAAATTGAAGAAACCAATTGGAGGCCAATTCCAGAAACCGAATTCCAAAATATATACAAAATTGCAGAAACCAAATTCCAAATTGCATCAAGCAATCCTAAAACCACAGATCCAATTATCTATAAAACTATTCAACTAAACATCTAAACAATAACTAAACAACCAAACAACAATACGTAAGACATTTATGTCCGATTTATAAACACCTTCTTAAAAACGTCGGCAATAGGTGAGCGAGTAATCCGTCGATCTCGTTTTGTGTAGCATAACATTTGGAATTCCAAAGCTAAAAATAAATATATAGAAAAGGTTAGATTTATAATATATATTTAGTGTGACATACAAAGTATATAAATTATTTACCCGGTTGGGAAAGTTTATTGACTCACAAAGACAAAATCAAACATATATTATATCACCATGTAGCCACATTCCCATCCTTTTTGTTGTTTAACCTACAATAAATTAACAATTAATTACTTAGTGACTAAAGAAAATCATACAATTAAGAAATAAAAAACATACCTCAAACATTGTCCATGTGAAATTTGTTCCCCTAAAGACATCTTGAATTACTTGTGAAGAAAGATAACTCTTTTTGCCCTTTAAATAATCACAAATGAATATTTCTTTCTTTAAGGAAAGCGCATGGTTTGAGCTTATGGTTAAACTCCTCATTCAAGAACCTTAAATCAAGAGAAAATTAATATGATAAAGTTAGCAAATGCAGTTATATTTAAAAAATATTATTATACCAAATAAGAAAAAAAAACAACTTACGTCTCAAACCAATGCATGATGATGAAATGATTAATTACCATAGAGTCGATAAAATCATCCATATTTGTATCAAAGGTTATATGGCATTTCTAGTTGAGCTTGATTGGCTTCGGGCGAATAGTCAAACTGAAAAAAAATTGTTATATATAAATACAAATCAAAATAAAGGAATATAAAATACATGTGGTCTATAAATTGCCTTGGCGTCCACGATCTATAATTAAACATAAAACTATTATGTCCGATTTATAAACACCTTCTTAAAAACGTCGACAATAGGTGAGCGAGTAATCCGTCGATCTCGTTTTGTGTAGCATAACATTTGGAATTCGAAAGCTAAAAATAAATATATAGAAAAGGTTAGATTTATAATATATATTTAGTGTGACATACAAAGTATATAAATTATTTACCCGGTTGGGAAAGTTTATTGACTCGCAAAGACAAAATCAAACATATATTATATCACCATGTAGCCACATTCCCATCTTTTTTTGTTGTTTAACCTACAATAAATTAACAATTAATTACTTAGGGACTAAAGAAAATCATACAACTAATAAAAAAAACAATAAGACTGCAAATCAGGATATAACTTACCTCCTTGTTTGGGTAGAAGGAAAGAGGAAACCCAAGTTCGTTCATATGCCTAGATAATTCAGTATTAACATGTGAAGAATTACTTTCTGAAATTGCCATCATCACTCAGTGTTTTTTGTATCACAAAGTTGTATTTTGAGATGCTAGCATGCAGACAGAAGAATTTCGGAAATATCACACCATAATGCAAGATCTAGCCAACCACTTCAACTTTGGTTTAAGCTTAACAAAATGTGTATTGCACATTTTACATTCCAGAAAAAAAAAACTTATTATTTTAAACATTTAGATGGCAAGCATATAATTTCAAACTGCAAAATTCATTTACTAGTTCTTTGTGTCACTACACTAAAACTACCACGAGTAGGTAAATTTGTTGGTACATTCAGATATAACAATTCCAGGTTTTAGAGATCAAAACAGAAAATAAACAATGTTATCATAAATAATTCATAAAAGTTGAACAATAACTTGTGATTGAAAACATATATTTTACTTGAACAAACTGGAAGAAATTACCTACAACTTAACGAGGAGTTTAGTGGTAACTTGATCAGTTGAGTCAACAACGAAATCAACGATAGAAGTACCAGGAGGAAAGCAACGAGTATGCTGCTGAAGGTAATAAAGGATGTCTCCATTCACAACTAGGGTTCTGCATTACATATCTACAAAAGTAATCAGTTAATAAGAGAGGAGAATGCAAATCAGAAGGAAGAGCCTGCAATGGAAGACGATAACATACAACTGGTTTATGCTTCGTGAGATGGATGTTTAGGAACATCGATTTGGGGAAGGAGCTGCACATATCTCTAGAGAGAAGGGGGGAAATATTCATTTGGAGGGATGAAATTTGGGAGGTAAAAGAAATTTGAAAGCAATCGAAATATTCCTTTGGAGGGGAATGAAATATTCATTTGGAGGGAAGTTACTTTAAAGTTTATGTTTATATTTTATATAAATTAAAATATGTGTAAGAGTCTAATTGACGGTCCATAACTGTCACACCCCGGTTTCAAGACAACCTAAAAGTGCGACACCGATTAGCACCTCCAATTAGTATTACTTAAATTCTTTTGGATTATCAGAGTCTTTTGCAACTTGGATCAATCTTTTCATAAATGCTCTACTCGTTGGTTAATATTGAACGTATCCAAATTTGTTATGAATAAACCGGTCATTCCATTACTATGATATAAATACCCATTTGATTACAAAAATGGCTCGAGACTATCTCTTAGGACGAAGAATTTGACAGTTTTCCGACTTTCCCGACCGACTAAAATTGTGAGAATAAGGTATGACTGATCGCGTTGTCAAAGTTAATCAAAAACAATAATAACTCTAATCCCTTGCTACCTTAAACTATAGTATAGTGAAGTAGGGTGTCGTATACATAGAGAATTGGTGGAAAGTATTTAATGATGAAAACTATTTAAATTCATATAATAAAAACAACGCACTTTGAAAACTTAAAAACAATAATGAGAAAGTGGATTCCTTCCGGGTTCAGATTGCAAGTTCGGTGATTACTGGTTTGTACTAGTTGAAAATCACATAGACATGATTCTTTAAACTACCAAATTTGATAAATAACCAAAATCCAAGATAATTGACCGTGTTGAGCAATGATTGTGAGACCGAATACTTGACACATGTTAAATTCCCAATAATTAGTTACCAAATTAGAACGTCAGACATAAACATTCAATGATTCACGATATAAAACCGAAAAATTGATGAACGTATTAAATCGAAAAACCAAATCGTTTAATCAAACAAAGTAACTATAGAATTCGAATAACCGGAAGATTATACAAAGTCTAAACCAAAGCAGAACCAGATAAAAGTCACCTTACAAAGATAGTCCTACACCTTGAAACAACCACGGGTGAACTAGTCGTTCATCGAATCATCGTAGATTCTTCAGTGGTTTGTATCACTCGATCTAGCATCAAAAACCGAAAAAGCTTTGAACTTTTACTCTATAAATTGCCTAGGGGAAGATCTGAGACGGATGAATGCAAGTTAATTCAAATAAAGACTCCTCCCTGGCTTATAATTGATTTTAGGTTTAATTTTCTGAAATTATAGTTCTTCGCGTACCGCGAACCAAACCCAATCATTCTTCGCGTACCGCAATATCCAAAATAATCGTGCCGCCTTTTCAGCCCCTCGTGTGTCGCAAACTATCTCTCCCAGACCATAATTTCCATAAATTTCACTTTTTGTTTCTTTGGGGGCCGTGTATGTTGTTCTCCTCTTGATTAATGCTTCGTATTTTTCGCTCAATTAGCATATTAAACCTGTAAGACTCGACAATACTGAACGCACATAAAACAGACTCGAGATACAAAGCTAAACGTTTAAACTATACGGATTAGACTCTTAAACATGGGATATTTAGCAATACATCAATGACAGAATGAGGAGTGTGGCAGGGAGGTGCAGACGATGGTGGGGGGTTTTGGCATCGCAGGGGGGGAGCGCGATGGCGTTGTTTAGCTGGCAAGACTCAAGGGCTACATCGATATTTATAATGATTGTGTTGGTGTGGGCGGTGTTTCTGTTGACTCTGTTTCAGGTGGTGGTGGTTTTGTTTGGGATTTATTGGCTCAGACATCCGAGGTTTAGGAGCAGGATGTCGTCTGTACCTGTTAATTTTTCAAGAGATTGCTTTTCAAATTGAAAATGCTTATTCGGTGGATATACATGTGAAAAGTCTGAATTCCCCCCCTCGTTACGTACAAAATGACTTATGTGCCCTTGTTTACTAACAGATCACTGACGGGCATTAGCCTTAGGGACTTAACTGGAGAAAAATTGAAACCACCATGACTCAGATGACGAAATTTCAAAAGTAAGGACGCAATGTGTAGATTGGAGTAAACCACATAGGCACAAATTGTAGTTTACTCTATAATTTATCCTCTTTAATAAATAAAGGTTTTTATGAGACATTTGTTACTATGATGTGCATTCTTAACTTTTTTTTCGGCTCTCTCATATTAATTATACAATTTTCTTTAATTGTTTTTATAACTTTTTTCCCGACTACCCCCCCATTAAAAAATAATAATCCACAAATGATTCCCCATGCTTTGACCAACAAGTGTATCTAAGCATAAAACCATGTTTCATCAAATGAAACTCTATATCTTTAACATTATCGAATTTTTAAAATTTTTTACAAGTCATACAAGGACACCAAATCTTTGATCTCCAACATTCACTCGATTAGCTTCGGAAACCTTAAGAAAATAGAGTAAAATGCAGTTAGAAAAACCTTAAAATTTTATCAGATTAATGATTAACCTTACATACTTCTGAGATATTAGAATCGAAGATTTTGAGAAGATCTTGAATTAAACGAAGTTTTTGAATAAAATCGTTTGAGATGAGAAAAGAGTTAGAGCAGAGAATAGTTGAAAAATATTAAAGTTTGAATCTTTTTAAATAAAATGGGACTAGTTCAAATTTACCGTACTTTTAGGACGTTGAAATTTTTTTTAATAATAGAAGTTTTTGAATTTGAGTTAAAATAATGGGATTAACTCAAATAGTATAATTTTTGTAGGCCGTTGAAAACCTTTTAATTGGAGAAGACCCCATGAACCGCCCCAAAAAAAAGTCAAACAAAAAGAGAACCGCCCCAAAAAAAGTCAAAAAATAGAGAACCGCCCCAAAAGAGAATTTTGAATTGGTATTACTAATATCATAGTTTTTGAGGCGGTTGGGTTAGAAACCGCCCCAAAAGTTATCCTCAACCGCCCCAAAAGTTCTCTTTTGTACTAGTGCATGTCTCCTTCCAAACTAATTAATCTGAGGCTCGTTGGTAAATGTAGTCACAGATTAGCCAACGTAGGACTAGCTTACTTGGTAGAGGCTCTTGCCTTGTAGATTAATGGTCTTGGGTTCAAACTCATGCATTGAATGAATTATTTGGTATAAGTTATTAGTATGATAGATTTACCGTTAAAAAAAAGATATCTCTTGATTTTATTTTTTTCAATGACGAACTTACAGAGACTCAAAATCTACACAACTAAATTACATTAATTCGTTGCAGCTTACCTCAAAGAGAGCATCCCCACTAACTTCAATGATTTTATTGATTTGATTTTTTTAAAATAAATGTTTTTACGTCTAAGATAATTTTTTAATCAGGTTGATTGTATATAGATAAATATTAAAAATTTTCAACTTGAGTCAGGTCACATAATATTGAATAAACAATAAAAGTACATCAATCATTATTATAAATAAATAACAGAAATACAATATATCTACAGTTGCTCTCTACAGTTTTTTATTTTTTTGAAACCGAGTAATTACATCATCTATATAAACTTTCCTAAACAACTCTTTTTCAATATAATAAATACAACTATCAATCAAATTCTGATCACCAATCCGAAATCGGGCTTCACTTACTTTATTTTGACATCATCTCTCAACATTTGTTGTTACGACGGGTAAAACGAGATCCAACTTCAATAAATGGTACACCAACATAAATGAAATATGTCTTGCACGACTAGATAGACCGTTCAAGTTCGCAAATCTTATATCCACTTTTAAATTATCCATGTACTTTAGGAGTTCAATCTCCTAACTTATTTGATATTTATGATAATATGTATTGATCAAACAAGTTAATCCAATTACACTAAAATATCCAACACTCCTTCCCCGAAGTCTGCTTCACATTCACAGTCACTTCATGATCACATAGCCTTCACCCTTGATATTCGTTGTAGCCCGTGTTAACCCACCACTCCTTAGGGTCGTTAGACACCAAGTTGACCTCGTCCATCATGGCAGTTAGGTCCGAGATCATAGCCGCAAGAGGCATGTCATCATCAATCATATAGGCCTTCTAACGTTTGGGCGCCTTGCATTGGTCAGCGCGGTGACCATATTCATGGCAGTTGTAGCATTTCCCTTTGATGGGAGTAGTCTTTTTCTTCACGCCACCACTTTTTGGTCAAAGTGTAACACCCAAAATTTCAACCAAATTTAAACTTTCAAAATACGTAGAATTTAGGTCCCATAAAACAATCTTGACAAACAACACATATTCAAAACGACAAAACGATAAAGACAAAATTTTGTTTTAACACATCCAAACGACATCTCCAAAATGACAACAAGTTTCAAACATCTATGAGATGACTTCAAACAAGTTTTAAGACTCCTAACCAGGAATTATAACTCCAACCATTAACAAAATAACCGAGAATCCAATTAATCAAGAAGCTTGACTCGCGACATCAAACCGGAGCTTTACCTACAATGAAACACCACAAAACAACCATTAGTAATAATATACAACCCCCATGTGCGCCCCCGAGACCCTTACATTAATAATTGACCAAAAATGACATATCAGCATTTTGAGCGTAAATGTGACTTTAAACAACCCCATATGGGCGTAATTTACGCCCAACCTAGTAAAACCACATTTTTTTTAATTCCTCACCTCGAGGCACCAAGTTTCATATATTATGGCTTCCGCAGTTAATTTTTCTAGCCCAAGATATACTTAAAAGAAGTTTAGGCTTTTCCCAACAACACGTATTATCGACTATATATTTTTAACCCCAACCTGAATGCCAAATAGCACCTAAAGACGTCAAATAAAACATAAAACACCTTAGATACATTAGTTAGTTAATCACCACTAACACGACCTTACTCCTTTGTATTTATAAATAAGACCGACATTTAGACGAGTATAAACATCATACAAGTCAATTTTTATTTCACAATGGTTTGACTTATACCACATCAAGTCAATTTACACCAATTTCACAATTATTCCATAATGGTTTGACTTATACCACATTAAGTCAATTTACACGAATTCACCATTAATCCTCAGTGGTTTGACTTACACCACAATAAGTCAATTTACACCAAATTACAACATTTTATATAACTATACTACTTAAGTCAGTTACACTAAATTCCACAATTTGTTTGACAATACCACTTAAGTCGATTACACCAAATTCCACATTTTGTTTAACTAGATATCACATGAGTCAAATTTTAACAACACACCATACATGAATATAATTTAATCACATAATCCTATGTACATGCATCTACCATCATATCTATTACTAAGTAAGTGTAAAACACTTACCTTTAGCTAGAGAAGGACCCAGTTTGTCTTCCAAGCTAACAATTTCCACCTTAAGACTCCTAGCCACGGACATCATTGCCATCAACTCTTCAATAGACCCGTATATTCGTATGCTTAAGACCTATCTCCGAGTTGGTTTAAAACATCAAACTTAAATACCTTTATTTTTATTAAAAGAGTGATTAGACTTTGTTCACGGGATGCGATGCAACAGACAAACTGTTCGTTTGCAGCTTACCTTGTGATCCGTGCAGCCGCACTCGCAAAGCCCTATGCGGGCTCTCGTCGCGCCTAGGCTGGAAATTTTAGACACGTACACGAATACACGACACGAACCTACATGATCTTAATAGGTATCGTGTATGGCCTTATCGTGTTTCGTGTCCTAAATATGTAGACATTAATCTACCTGTTAATTTTTGTGTCTAAACAAGTTAAATACATGTTTACCTATTAAGTACCAGTTACGATTTTTTTTAAATAAAAAATATTAAAATTCTTGGAACAACATGCAATCATGTTAACAACATGCAATCATAATTCTTGGAAGATTAAAGTTTCCTTATTTAGAAATCGGGCTCTAGAACTCATACACATGCATTTTAATCCATTATTTTTGTCAGTCATACTTCCATAATGTTCACTATACTAGTTTCATGCTTTAGATGTACTCAAACATCAAGTTTCTCATGCATGTCAAGAAATAAAGTTTCTAAAAATAGAAAACGAGTCTAAAACATCATGAGCATGTGAGTTTACCAAAAACAAAAATCATACAATCTCTATATCTAGTGTTTATGCATCATTTCCACCAAATAAACCACATTATAACTTTCTTGAACAAAAATCCATATTTTAAAGTTTTCATAAATAGAACCAAGCATGAAATCTCATATGACCAAATGTTTTAGACAGCAAATCTACACATATTATCCATTCTTTATGCATATCTAACCATTTTCCATCATCAAATCACCCTAAACATGGCATCTAGCATGAAACCCAAGATTAAAGTTTCCTAAAATAACAAAACCAAACATGCATCTATCATCCAACACTTTTGACAACAAAGTTTACACATATTATCCATCTACAACTATCATCACAACATAATCCATCATCAAATCAACAAGATCTCATCATTTAACACATGCACATATAATAAAGTTTCCTTATATGAAAATCCAGCCTATGAATAAAATTCGGGTCCAAGGTCACCAACAAAACCATTTGAGTTGTAAAACACATTTCCTTTAAGAATCCATGGTTAAAATGAGTTTTCTTTGGATGCATGTTTATATGAAGATGAAGATGAAGAATGGAAAAAAGAAGGCTTTTGTTGCTTACTAAACTCGAAAATGGATGGATTGATGGTTGAATCTTCTTACAAAAAGCTTGATAATCACTCTTGGATGCTTGGATTTGATGGAAACAAGATCAAAATAACAAAAATGGTGAAAATGGGGTGGTGGTGGGTTTCGGCCAAAAAAGAGAAGGGGGAAGGGGAGAGAGAGAGAGAGAGAGAGAGAGAGTGTAGGGTGGAGTGTGGAGGTGGAAATGGTGGGGATTGAGGGGTATTTATTGTGGATTTTGACACTGGGTGGTGAGAAACAAATAGTCACCGATTTCTTGTCGGAAATCCCGAATAGGTATGCACGAAATTATTTAAAAATATGATGACTCATGTTGGTAAGTTTAACGTATAAATTTTCACATTTTTATTTGGAAATGTCGGTACACACTGCAGACTGGCCGGACAACGTTAAAACATAAAGTTTTCAGAAAATTCTTGAAAAATTCACAGTCTTAGAATAACATATCACCGTATTACATGTAATTTGTGCACACCAAATATATGTCTACGTGTACGCCTAGAATTAATTATCTAGCTAGTGCACACCGCTTGTCCACCGGACTGTGCTGAAAACAAAAGTATTTCTATAAATCACAAAAAAAAAATTCATGTAGACATTATTAATTAAATCACAGTGTCACATATAATTTACACACACAAATTATATGTCTAGGTATTTATTTGAAATTATCACCAACGGTCATGCTACAGGACGCCTGTTTGACTACCGACACGTGTAAACGGACTGACTTGCTAAGTGTGAAATGGACTTAATTACTATAAAATTAAGTGGGATGCATGACATATACTATGACCTAAGTCTTAGTCGGGTATGGATATTGACATGATTTTTTGCCGGGTGTCACATGTAAAAATGTATTACATATACTAAGGATAGAAAACGAAATTCAAAATATGTAAATATATATAGTTGAGTTTCGAAAATACGTTAATTACTATAATACTATTTAACGTAATTTGACTTTCATTTACTATTTGATTAAAAATAAAAGTTACATAATTAGATTTCAAGGTTTCTTATAACATGAGATAATTTAAAATAAATGTATTTTATTAGTATAATTTATATTTTCAATAAAAGTATATTACTATTATTAAAAGATATAGATGTATTTAATAAGAGAAAAACGTGAAAAAATGATGAGAATGAATATGGAGGCGACACGTGACATGAAAAAACATTTATTCATTATATAGTATAGATATAGATATAAATGAGAACTTGTTATCGGAAACCAATTTAGTCCGTATTCTAGTGCAATTGCTTAGAAATCAACTAAATATGGGGATGATTATGCATATAAAATATGTATAAATGATAGGAACACTAGCGAGTAAAGCTTTTAGTTGCATGAAGGCTCTTATATTCTTCAGCCATCGCCTTCATTACATTCGTGTCTAATTGACCGCTACGCCGATTTGTGAACTCGTTGTTGTAGATCCCGTTGAACTTGGTGATCTTCTTGTTCATATCCTTCCATTTTGAGTTAACTTGATGGACAATATGGTTGGTGCTCCCCATTTGTGATCGAAAACGTCCAAGGACCTTTTTACCAAAATGAATTTGACCAGGTCTTCTTCAATTGACCCAAGCCTTGGCCAATGCCTCTTCTTCCTTCTCGATTCACAATTTTTCCTTCATCCTAGTAGAAGTATTCTTTGGGGGGCAGGAGGCATTTGTTCGTAGGATTCCTCGTCGTCTTATGTGTCAAGTATGGTTTTGTCATTTGACTAGTCACATTGTTAGATTTGGGGTTTACGGTAGGATAGATTTTTGGTAATACAATAGATCCAAGTTAGGTTGATATTGCAGGAGACGAAACTTGTTATGCGATTGTTGTGTCAAGAAATTATGAAACTTGAGAAAGATGATGGAATTGGGATTGATTTTGTGAAAAGTTATAGGATTGTGGAAATAGTTGCGGGTTGACTTGGGTTTGATCTTTGTGAGTGTTTCGGCTTGAATCGGTTTTTTTAGCATTACGAAGGGTTGAATCCATTGAAGAGTTTTGAGAAATAAGATTTTTTTAGAGAGAATGATTTAAGATTGGGGTGAAGAAAACCGAGAAGGTTATAAAAACAAGCCAATGCAATTCAAACGCGTTCATCGGTACGTCTAAAAGTGTGACACGAGTGGTAAAACTCAATGCACCTATTAGGCCCTCTTTAATTTTTATAATGGTTGTGTCCTCTTTAATCTTTATAATGGTTGGGCCATCTTTAATCTTTATAAAGAAATTAGAAACCATCGCGAATAATCAGTTAGCTATTACAGTATGTCGTGTAAATACTATATTTTTCTATGTTTATTGCTATAACGTTAATCGTCGTTTAAAAATAATAGTTTATATATTTTGTTTGTATGAGCCTTTTTTTCGGCTCGACCGGGGCAATTAAATACTCAGGACCGGGCAAGGAACACTAATTCCAAGCGGGTGACTACTAAGGAAGTTGATGATAAACGTACACATAGAGAGTGTTTTTGGTGCACGAAGATGTTTACTCAGGAGCCTAAATGCAAAAATAACAATTTTTTACCGTTGAAGTAAATCATGATGAAGACGACACATAAGATAGCAAAAAAAACACTATTACCAGAAGCAATATGATACGAACCTAATGTTGGAAGCGGGAACAGTTTCAGCTATTCCAAGAAATCAGGAAGATGTCATAACTGTTACCACCTAAAGTTTAGCTTAAATAATCATTTCCTGCATTTTTAATTCTTGTCTAGTTATTTGTTTATCTGAATTTATCTTGTAATCGGAGAATTACCCTTCTCGAATCGGGCCGACTTAATTGTCAATTCTATCAACTTACAACTTCCGATTTCCGGTATCTAACATTCAATACAACAACAAAATATCATTGCATGATATTATGGGTGTTCCGTCTTATTCGACGATGAGAGTGATTGGAACAATCGGCACCACAAGCAGTTACAGATCTTGATAGACTCAGGTTTGACACATAATTTCATAACGAAAATCTTGCTGTTAAATTACTATGTATGGTATGAGAGTTACAACTGCCAATGATAATAAACTCGATTGTGTAAAAATCTGAAGAGTTTTTGAAGCGTTTTTGTGTCACTATCTTTTGACGCGGTGCAAAACAGCGTCTAAAAATCAAAATCACCGCGTCAAAAATTCGTTTTTCTACTAGGATGTAAAAAAAGGTGGAACTTAGTTTTGGTAATTACCTGGTGGACCGAGTGTGTAGGTTAGGTCCGGTTGGGGCCGCCATGACTGATTGAGTCTGGGTCTGTTGGGTGGACTGACGATGTTGTTCCAGTTGAAGCATGCTACGTGTCGTGTCCCAATTGGATGAGTTTTGGTTGATAAGGAAGGCAAGTGTATCGAATTTGCGGGGTAAACCGCGAACAAGCAGATCCATGAGTTTCTGACAATAGTCATCCATGGTAGAGCAAGCGGTAAGGGTTTGGTTGGTAAATTGGTGCTCGAGTGTAGCAGCCTAGGAACCTTTGTTATTGAGAAAAATCGCTTGGATGTTGAGCTAAGCGTCACGTGCAGTGGTGTCGGTATCGCCCTCGCAAATAATATTTTTTCATGATTGTCTACTTGTTTTCTTTTAGACGTATTCTCTCCTCATAGGTTTTCAATACATCTATTGCCTCATCTAAAGTCATGGTATCCAAAGTCGGAGTATTGTTCTGTTGATGCAACTATTTGAATGAATTTATCAGGATCGAGTATTGGTTTGAGTAATTCAAATAAAAGTGAAATCAAGACTGATTAACATCTAATTGGTTGAATAGGATTTAGATTTCTGAATGGATGATTACAAACTTGTTCATCCATTGTAAATTATTTATTAATCGACACAAACCCTAGATAGGGCAACAAGCTGTTGTCACTCCATCATGTTCCTGTTCTTTTACGAAACTCGTTCCAGAACTATCGTTGGTGATTTTGTTCCGGTTTCCTACTCCTGTTGTGGTTCTAGTTTCCTACTTGTGCTCTAGTTTGAGATTGTGGTCCAGCCTTATTCCTGTCTAGGTTTTTTATAATGTTTCTAAATTTTATTTGTAACAAGTTTGGCATTATTAGCATCTATGTTTCAACTTGAGGAGGAGTATTAATTATAGTTATTAGTTTTTTTATTATGGGTTTTAAGTATATATGGCCCATAGGCCAAAAATAGGTTTCCTAAGAGAAGTGGCGGGGAGCTAGGAATTTTTTTCAATAGGTCACAATTTTTCGGTCATTGAATGTCTACCAAGAGGTACCTTTTCTTGGTCGGGACATTGATCGTTAGTCAAAGGTCAATCAAAAATATACTTAAAAATTGATTCTTAGCTACCTTAAACTGCAGTATATGAAGTATGGTTGTCGTATCCACAGGGAGTTCGTGGAGATTGCTATTTGTTGTAACTAATAAGTAAACTAGACAATTAAAAGTAAACTTTGAGATTTGAGAGTTGTTTGAGTTTGAAATCAATTGCAGTAGCAACAAAAGTAAATTGATTAACCTATACACATATCTTATAACTTATTTGTCCTACTTCATCTTCTTTCTATATCTTTTAACTTATACATATACATACATGTTTTCTGACTTAAGCGTCGAAGTGCCCTCAAGACTAACCCCCTCTGGCACTCTAACGTATATCTCATTTATTGTTGTCGTTAGGATCTATGCTCAGGATTAGCTCAGTGAGGCTCGCTGAAGCTTCACCCAACATCAAGCCCGACCCATGCCTTTTTGTAGCAACAAATATCATCATAAATTAAGGAGAATCCGTCGTTATATGAGTCATATTTGAACCGTATGTACAATCGTATGATGATTCTTAACAAATGTATAATCCTAACATTGTTAATACACCTTTTTATATATATTTTTTTTGTGTTTAGCATAAAGTTGCTAATTGACAAGGTATTTCAAATAAAAATCTTTTGTCATTCGTCTTTAACACGGAACACCTCTGTTTCCATCCATGATAAAGAGATTGAAAGAGATGTTTAATTGTGAGGTCCTTTGTTAAAAATTGTCAAACCAGATCCATACTGTCATGTTTAGGGTATCAGGTATACCTCTGTGAACCCTCTCACATGAGAGGGGGGTGGTGTTCAAAATTTTCACATCCCTCACACCCAATCACAAACCATACATTCAATCTCACACCCACAATTCACACCGTGAGCCCATTAGCGCTTCCTTTTCACATCGTGAAAAATTGTGGGATGGTGTTCTCACACTCACACCATGTCACAGGCTCACGCCCCCTCTTCACAGAGGTATACCTGATACCCTTGGTGACATCTCAAAACGGCAAATACCATGCGTGTTATAGGGGATCGGTTAATCAAGTACGATCACTTTATTGTCTTGTTTCGTGCATTTAATGTTGAAGTGTTAGAAACATAATCTTGAAATGACAAGAAACCGAATGAAACAATACTCTTATGCAAAATGGTCAGAGAGGTCATTTGGTGTTGACAGATGAGTTTATGTGAATTATGTCCTCAAATCTTATGGTCCCTTTTTGGCTTTAGAGAAGATTGGTGACGCTGCTTATAAATTGGACTTACTTTCTGATTCACAAATCCATCCTACGTTCCATGTATCTCCATTAAAAGTAGCACATTGAGGCTTGAGCCCACATACGCTGGTTGTTCCTCTCCCAAATGCACCAAGTTTCCATTTTCATTTTGCAACAAGAGCTATTCTTGATAGACTGCCATTGGGTGGTGGTCCAATAGTAGAGGCAAAGCTTCTTAAACTACTAAAGTCTATGGGTTCAAGTCTCACTAAGTAAAGAAATTTGTCGTTAAAAAAAACTATTCTTGATAGACAAGTCATCCAACGTGGTAACAAACCTACCTACAATAAAGATCCTTGTTCCTTGTTCATGGGAGAATCTCGAAGACTTTAAGACAGATTTCCTCTTGAATCACTTTTAAGAGGGGAGGGGGGTATTGTTACATAAAGGGGGAGTCTTGTTACATTGTAATAATAGTTTGGATAATAAATGTCAAAGTATGATACTTTGAGGTGTAGTTTGTAAATGCGAGTAAACAACTTAACTAACACTTAGTTAGTTGTTAATAACGAGTATTAAAAGAAATAGTTGCCAATAAAGAGATTAGCTAAGATTTGAAACCAATTTCTTTTATTCTGGATTATTTCTCTCTCTCTAACCTAACAATCTAAATAAACAGAACTGTAAGAACGATAAGCATTTCAATCGGTATGCTAATTATTCGCTCGAACAAAAATGACGCAAGACATAAAGATTATCCGCAAACAAACTATGTCATCACCATCACCTAACATTTCCAATCATATTATGAAGCATTGGATTGGAATCATTACTAGGTGAGCTTGGTGAAACATTGGAATGACTTGTACTTGACATAGAATTTGTACCTAAAGTCCGAAGAGCACTTTTGAAGGTTGTGCTATCTTTAAAATTAAAACCACTCAAATACCCAGGCCTAGTAATAACACCACTTGCTTCTATGTCTCTTGAAAGCATTGACACCACTCGCGACATTGGTGGTCTTTGCGTAGGGGAGGTTTGGGTGCATAGAAGGGCGATTTTCATCACTCTTTTTACTTCATTCTCATCAAAGTCAGACAACTCTTCATCCACCAACTCAACTTCACTATTAGCTTCATGTAGGTTCCATGCCTAAAAACACACCAAAGGCACCAGATAGAAAAAAGTTATATACTAATTAACAATATAAATATTTTAAAGTTATATAATTTATATTAAGAAAGTGAAAGATACCCATTCAAGAAGATATATTTTCTCATCTTCCAAAGTTGAATCAGAATTAGACCTTCCACTAATAATCTCTAGAGCTATAACTCCAAAGCCAAACACATCAGCTTTTTCTGTAAGGTATCCACGCATTGCATACTCTGGTGCCAAATACCAACTACAAGATGCATGTAAAGTCATAAGAAGTTCAAGAAAGTCAATTGATATATACATACATATAATATATATATATATATGTGTGTGTGTGTGTATGCGTGTGTGTGTGCGTGCGTGCGTGCGTGTGTGTGTTTCACACTGAAAAGGCAAGCGCGTTATATAAAATCTTACATTGTGCCTGCAACACGAGTACTCATGTGTGTTTTCTTGTCATCATAAAGTTTGGCCAAACCAAAATCTGAGATCTTAGGGTTGAGTTCAGAATCAAGTAAAACATTGCTAGCTTTAACATCTCGGTGTATAACACGTATTCGAGATTCCTCATGCAGATACGCAAGACCTCATGCTATTCCCAGACATATTTCAAACCGGGTGGCCCAATCAAGAGATAACCTGTTGTATCCTACATCATAGACAACAAATGTAACATTATAGTTTTTTATGCTACAATTAATGTCTAAAAACTTTTCTTATGATGAATGGATACCGAATAATGCTTGATCAAGACTCTTGTTCTCAAGATACTCATAAACAAGAAGTCGTTTGTCTCCTTCAATGCAGCATCCATATAATTTAACAAGATTGCGGTGTTGGACAGCAGATACCGTTGCAATTTCAGCAATAAATTGAGCCTTGCCCTGGTGGGAGGCTACAGAGAGATGTTTAACAGCTATTACTCTTCCATCATCAAGTGTTCCCTGTTTACCATCAAAAGTATATTAAGAACTAATCATGGTTAAGTTTGAGTTTAAGAAGCAAAAAAGGATTGTTGATAAAAAGTATAACTACCTTGAAAACAGGTCACCAAGCTTATTTGCAAGACTAAAATCACCGGTTGCATCTCTCAGATCTCCATAACTAAAGGTATGGTTTGGCGTCAATTCCAAAAAACTGCAAATCAGCAAACGGATGTAAGTAGAAGTAGCAAAATGGGTTGGATTGGGTAACGTGTGTAGCCCTTTTCATATCAAAGAAAATATTTTTTTTTCATAAAAAACTAATGTGTAATATAATTACAATTATTTCAACAATAATCAAACTATTAAGACTCAAGGAACCAGGTTTGAAATTCAAATCATCTTTGAATTATTATTACATAGTCAAAGGTAGTTATGTATATTTCAATATATATCCTAGAATATCTCTAGTCAAAGGTAGAGAAAATTCTCCTCAATTTCTTTATTCAATACATATAGGCTATATATAGCCCTCCTACTGTAACTTGTACAATCAATCAAATATACAAAGATTATCATTTGAAAACCATAAACTTTATGCAAACCTATAAAATAAAATGATTTATGTTAGGTTTTATTTTACCCATTTGACCCATCAGAGGTCAATCATAAACCGAGTTAACCATCCAAAAGTAACTGCGTTGAAATAGCATTTATTCCTAATAACTTAATACAGTTATATGGAGTTGTTTGAGTATGTTTTTAGATTGTTTCCAGAATATTATACATGCAATACTGATTATGTAACTAAACCAAACAAACAAACCCAGTGAATCTCACTCATAAAGTAGGGCCTAATTATGTAACAACAAATATATAAATAATACAGTTATAGGAACCAAAATCCCAGCAATTAAACCGGTCCTATTCTTCTTCTTCTTTGTGGAGGATGGAGTGTTGCTCACACTGGGGCGGAAATCTGTAAAAAAAAAATAAGTGAAGATTAGTAGATGTAAAGTATCAAGAGCTTGAAGTTAAGCAACCAAGTTAAAGAAGGAATTTTAGTACTTGGGGTTATTGGGTTAATATTGATTAGAATTATTTTATTAATTTTGGTTTATTATTTAGGGTTTTAGATAGAATATTGAGTTTGATTTATTCTGATTTTATTTGATTTACTTTCCTAAGTTGAGTCTAATTAGGTTGCTTGGTCCCTAAGTTTGCTTAGTTATAAATGGTGGTCTTTGGTTTATTGTAATTGAGAACATTATTCTTAATAAAAGAGTCGATCAGTTGTGTTGGTCAAAAACAACCGAGTATTCATTTTCATCTATTTTTCTGTTAGTGTTGGTGATTAAGGGCCTGTGCCAACAATTGGTATCAGAGCTCTGCTCGATTAGAGGTCTAAAAAAAAAAGGGTCGTTAGTTTTTTTTCTTTTGAGGCAGTAGGAGGTCTCGACTGAGACTTGGGTTACAAGGATTTCTTAGCCGGAAATCAACTGCGGGGGCGGTTTTTTTTGGCAGGTAACAAGCCAACAGAATTGGTGCAAAAGAAACGATATCAGCAGGGGCTGAAGAAGATCGTTTAGCATCCAAGGAAGACAATATAGCAGGGGCTTGTCGTGTTGGTGGTCGATAGCAGCAGGTGCAGATCGATCAAGGAGGTTCTTGGTATAATCCAGTCAAAGTTAGACGTTTCTACTGTTTACAAAAGAAAATATGGGTGACAAACAAGTGGCGGCCGTACCAGTTCGGGAGGTGGGTTCCATGAATTATTTATGTCCTGTTTTAACTACTACAAACTACACGATTTGGGTGATGCGCATCCGGGCGATTTTCAACGTTCATGGTGTATGGGATGCCATTGAACCGGGAACAGGGGTGGATGCTAAGAAAAACAATGTGGCGATCGCTCTCTTGTTTCAATCAATACCCGGAGAATTAATTTTGCAAATTGGCAATCTAAACAAATGCAAAGGAGATGTGGGATGCAATCAAGACCCGACATCTAGGTGCAGATCGGGTGAAGGAGGCTAGACTTCAAACTCTAATGACTGAGTTTGACGGATTGAAGATGAATGACACAGGCACCATCGATGACTTTGCAGGCAAGTTATCGGGTATAGCGTCAAAATCAGCCTCCCTTGGTGAGATAATCGAGGAATCTAAGCTCGTCAAGAAGTTCCTCACTAGCCTCCCTAGACGTTTTATTCATATTGTAGCTTCGATCGAACAAGTGCTAGATCTGAAGACTATCGGTTTCGAAGATGTCGTGGGCCGGCTTAAAGCCTACGAAGAACGCGTCAAAGAACTGGATCAAGGAGGAGATCCATCTGGACAGTTGTTGCTTACAAAGGATGTTGGGAAGGAAAAAGGGAATGACTTGTTTTGTGAGCACTGTGGTCAAGGAGGTTCGAGCCGTGAAGATCATGGACGTGGTCGGGGTGAAGGTCGCGGGGCTGATCAAGGAAAAAACGGTAAACTCCAACAAAACAGAGGTCAAAGGGAGCGGGACAAAAGCCGGGTGCGGTGTTTCAAGTGTAACGAGCTTGGGCATTTTGTGGGGGAGTGTCCAAAGTGGAAGGAGAAGGAAGACATGGCAAATTTGGTTCAAGATGATGGTCTACCGTTGCTGTGAAGATTAGAAGTGGTTAAATCAATATTAAAGGGGTGATTATTGGGTTAATATTGATTAGAATTATTTTATTAATTTTGGTTTATTATTTAGGGTTTTAGATAGAATATTGAGTTTGATTTATTCTGATTTTATTTGATTTACTTTCCTAAGTTGAGTCTAATTAGGTTGCTTGGTCCCTAAGTTTGCTTAGTTATAAATGGTGGTCTTTGGTTTATTGTAATTGAGAACATTATTCTTAATAAAAGAGTCGATCAGTTGTGTTGGTCAAAAACAACCGAGTATTCCTTTTCATCTATTTTTCTGTTAGTGTTGGTGATTAAGGGCCTGTGCCAACAGGGGTGGCACTGATTGCTGAGATAAGAGGTCCAAAATTCCCTTGCTTAGGTACACAGCAAGTCCCTTTTCCAGACCAGAACAAATGTATCTCAAGGTAGTTATCTGAAACCTGAACCGTTGCTTGCTTTGAAACAGGACTAAAGGAGCCCCCCTCCCTCTGCTGCCCTTTCAATTCAGGACTCATATAGTCATATTAACACAAACCTGCAAATAAATGTCAAAGACACGCCTTCCGGTACTTTTCCAAGTGAGCCCATCTTCTATCTGTAGTTCTGCAAACTGGAGGGTCACTGTGTAGTTACCATTTTCCAGCCCTAAACCATAATATCTTAATGAACTACCAGAGAGTCGTGCAGTCTGGAAAAGTTCTGAATCTAACGTGTTTGTGAATTGGCGTGAAGAGGGAAATGTATATTCCGCGTTGACCCTTTGATCAACAGTGCTGACACCCCACCTTCTTTCAGAAGTCACATAACAAGTGCTTCATTTTCTTGCTCATGAAGTGACCGGTTAGATGATGTGATTGGAGGACCACCACAATTGATTCCAAATTCACTATCTATAAAAACCAACATCTAAGGGTGTGTGTAAGTTGGCGTTAAATAAAACAAAAAAAGGAATTAGAAACTCCATGTTTTTGCTTACATCTCGGGGACCCACGAGCACAAGGGAAATTCCTTTGGAGACAATTCAAACCTGAAGGCAAACTACTGTTTCCTGAATCTCCTAAAGTGAAGTTGTTTACAACTAAGTTACTGCAAATTGCACACATCAGAAATATGACATTATTTCCAAAACATATGCTAAAAACTAATTTCAGATTTGGTCACCAACTACTGCTTCAACATCATGCCCTTACAGTTGTAAGTCAGCCACATTGACCCAAAAAAGGAAGTGTTCCGGATAATTCATTGTATGACACATCACTGCATGAAAAAAATTGTAAAAGATTTACAAAAACTTATTTATCATTTTCACAATTAACTTATTTATCATTTTCAATTTTGCAAATACGATACCCCAAATGCAGCCATGGATTTCACTTACATATTTCTGAGAGTTGCGCTCTTTACATCGGGAAGGGTACCATTTAAGCTATTGTTCCCAAGAAATCTGAGAATAATGACATCCAAATTAGATTTTTGATGTTATATAAATGTCAATATACATCCCAACTATTTAACTCATTTATCATAGAAAGAGAATATGTGTATTACAAGAAAGAGAGTCGACTCAAGTTGAACAATTCTCGTGGAATCTGCCCATTCAAATTGTTGAAACTCAAATCCCTGAGAAGTATACGCCCAAAGTTAGTAGATGCAGTGAGACCAAATAGTAAGACCGGCAATAGATATAGAAAATAACAATGTAGATTACTCACAGTCGGGTCAAATTTTGATATTCTCCAATGTCAGTTGGAATGGGGCCAGAAATTTTGTTATTCCTCAAAACTCTACAAGAAATGCATCTCGTTACCTATGTCTAGTTGTGTATCGGAAAATAATTCTGGAACTGAAAACTGTTAAAGTATGGTCATCCAGATCAGTTTGGTCATGCTGACCAAGTTTACTCATCCGGAGTAAGTTTGTCTCTTCGGAGTAGATTGCTTATCCGGAGTAGATTGACTTTTTTTTTTGAACAACAACGTGAGATCTCATATAAAAGCTAGCGGGTAACTAGCAACGCCCCAATTACAACGCCTACACAAAGGGGTGTCTTTCAGCCAATAACCGTCATGACGTTCCACTGTTTTTGTTTACTCTATATATGCATGGGAGCTTGGTCAGTACAAATATTCAGAAATACATATTCGTTCTTGTTTTCTCTCTAAATCTTATCCAAATTAAAATTCAATACTACCATCGAATTATTTCAATTTAAAAATGAATTACAATTACAATTCTTAGAGAAATCAAGGATAGAATAACCTCGAAATACTACTAACTAATATCTATATTTTTATCAAATATTGTCTAAAAAAATCTTATAGGTCATTATAAATGAGATCAATGTTCAAAACTCAAACCTGACAAAACTTATAAATTATTATCACATGCTTCGAATTGTAACTTGTAAGCGACATCCATTAATTTAGCATCTCCAAAATAATATCAACTATAAGTCGGCGAGGGTAAATTCGTAATTTACCACCGTGTACAAGGCACAAGCTCATCAAATCATTAAATTAAAGAAACTATAATTTGAAATGGATTTTAGAGGAAGGTAAATAGTAACAGAATTTCATTTGTTGATTTAGACGGCGGGCCTACCTGTGCTTCTTTCATTGGCTTTTTGGTTAAGACTTTTTTTATATATTAGTTTAACTTTTATAATAGTTTAATTTATATAATTAATTTTATACATATTTTATTTTTCTCTTATAACTGTTAAAATATGATGTTTTAGAGAATTCTGAGTGCGTCGTTACGACCAGCTTATTTTTATCTACGTTTCGGTATAAATTTTATATAAACTTATTTACATTTTTATTATAATTTTTCTTTCCCACCTCTCTCTCCTATTAAATAATAATGATTTTTATAATTGTTTTTATAACACATTTTTTATTTTAAAAAAAATAGGTTTGTTCATAAAACAGTTTTATAATTTGAACATTTCTTTCATTCTTTCTATAGACATTTTTTAAAAATAACTATATAACGTTTCTAAAATTTGTATTAAAAAAACTATGTAATATGTCGTAAATATGTGATATGTAAATATGTATTATTAAGTATAACATTGCATTTATTCACCATGTGTAATGTACCGGGTTTCTAACCTATATTATAATAAATGAATAAATATACTTGCTACGTGTCAACTTCAGCTGAAATCTAATTTTTTTGTTTTCCGCTTATCTCTTCTATTAAAAATGATGATGTTAAATAACTAAATATCTAAAATGTATTCTAGTATTTTATTAAAAATTACTAAATCATTAGAAAATTTTAATTATATATTATTTTAAAATAAAATTTTATAATTTTTAAATCTTCATTATTTGTTATTTATAATTCTTAAATCTTCATTATTTCTTATTTCACTGATGACTGATAAAATTCAACATACAAATCTTTATAAAAATGTTGTATTATAAATTTTTTTATTTATTCAACCCACGTAAATGGGTTTTAACCTAGTTATCTAATAAATAAATAATAATTATACTAATAAAACACATTTATTTTAAATTATCCCTTTTTATCAGAAACTTTTAAATCTAATTATGTAATTTTTTTTAAATAAAATGGTATTTTAGTCGTTTTAAAAATTTTAACAATCAATTTTAGCGGCCATCTATTTTGGGCTCAATGGTGTTACAAAATGGAAACTAACAGTCCAACCATATAATTTTTTAAAGTAAGGAGCCAAAAGTAACATTTGAGCATACAATAAGGGCCATTAGTGTAACTAACTCTTAAGTATTTTTATAAAAAAGTAAGTAAAATCTAGGGGTGTCAAAATATGACATTACCTGAAATATGATACGCACACTACATGAACACAAACATGACACACAAATAATTAGGTTTTGGGTTAACGTTTCTAACTCGTTTAATACAAAATATGTGTTCAGGTTTACTTATTTAACTTGTTAAATAATCAGGTCAACCCATCAACCCGATTAAAAAAGAATAAAACTTTTTAAAAATACTTTTTATCAAGCCAATCTGTTCACGATTTGTTTAACCGATTTTATTATAATTTGTTTACAACTTGATTATAATCTACACACTTGTTTTACCTGTTTAGATAGTGTTACACAAATAATGTTTGGGTTTCATGATTTTAAATGTGTTCTTGTTAGTATTAATGTATCCGACACCAATTATTATTAGGTTATTATTCAACTAACCAACCCGATACGATTGAGACCCTAGTAAAATAAAACCTATGAACTTAGCAATAGAACTCCATTGTAACTTGTTTTTAAAGAAATAGGATTGTATAAGAAAGTTTAATAAAACAAAACTTATCACCAAACTATATCATCTAAACATATCACAAAAGGTTTAAAATAGTTTCCATTTATCAATCACATCTTCATTCACAAAAGGTTTTGAAATCTCACCAATAGGAAAACTATTGGAAGGATTTAGGTAGGAGGAAAGAGGAGTTGCTTCCAAGAAGACCCCCGAACTATCTTCAAGATTAAAAAACTACAGTCTAATTTAAGAGATTACAATCAGAAATATACCATCTCGATCGGTATGTCTAATTATGACTCAAATAAAAATGACACAAGATATGAAATTATCCACAAACAAACTATGTAGTCGCCATCACCCTCACCATCACCTACCATCTTCGATCATATTATGAAGCATCGATTTAGAAGCATTATCAGGTGTGCTTGGTGAAAGAGTGGAGTGACTTGTAATTGGCATATAATTTGTACCTGAACTCGGAATATCACTTTTAAAGGTTGTATCATCTTTAAAATTAAAACCACTTAAAAATATCCTGGTCGAGCAATAACACCACTTGCTTCTATGTCTCCTGAAAGCATAGCCACCACTCGTGACATTGGTGGCCTTTGCATCGGTGAGGTTTGGGTGCATAAAAGCGCGATTCTTGTCACTCTTTTTACTTCATTCTCATCAAATTCATACAACTCTTTGTCCACCAACTCAACTTCATTATCAGCTTCATGTAGGTTCCATGCCTGAAATCATACCAAAGGAATCAAATAAAAAAGGTTATATATTAACAATAATATATATATTTTTTTAAATTACAAAATTTGTAAGGAACAATAAAGAAAATGAATGATTCACCCATTCAAGAAGATATATTTTCTCAGCTTCCAAAGTTGAATCAGAATTAGGCCTTCCACTAATCATCTCTAGAGCTACAACTCCAAACCCAAACACATCAGCTTTTTCGGTAAGGTGTCCACGCATTGCATACTCTGGTGCCAAATACCCACTACAAAATACATATAAAGTCGTAAGAAGTTCAAGAAAGTCAACTGATATATCACACTTAACAGACAAACAGTCAAACACATTATATAAAATCTTACATTGTGCCTGCGACACGAGTGCTCATGTGTGTTTTCTTGTCATCATAAAGTTTGGCCAAACCAAAATCTGAGATTTTAGGGTTGAGTTCAGAATCAAGTAAAACATTGCTAGCTTTAACATCTCGGTGTATAACCCGTATTCGAGATTCCTCATGCAGATATGCAAGACCCCGTGCTATCCCGATGCATATTTCAAATCGGGAGGCCCAATTAAGAGATAACCTGCTGTCTCCTACATCATAGACCCCAAAAGTAACATTATAGTTTTATACTCTACAAGTCATGTCTAGTAACATTATAGTAATGTGATATATAATACCGAATAATGCTTGGTCAAGACTCTTGTTCTCAAGATACTCATAAACAAGAAGTCGTTTGTCTCCTTCAATGCAACATCCATATAATTTAACAAGATTGTGGTGTTGAACAGCAGATATTGTTGCAATTTCAGCAATAAACTGAGCCTTGCCCTGGTGGGAGGCTACAGAGAGTTGTTTAACAGCTATAACTCTCGCATCCTCAAGTGTTCCCTGTTTACCATCAAAAGGATGTTAAGAATTTTTGGGAAAACACCACAGAATAGTAACCAAGTTTCAAAAGTGTTCCAATTAGGCCACTCACCATAGTATACCCGAGGGTGTATACCGTGTAAAATGCATATTGAGTGACCTAATTGGAACACTTTTGAAACTTGGTTACTATTCTACAAACTTACCCCTTAAGAATTAATCATGTTTAAGAAGTAAAAATGAATTGTTGATGAAAAGTATAAATTACCTTGTAAACAGGTCCAAAACCTCCCTCGCCAAGCTTATTTGCAGGACTAAAATCATCGGTTGCGTCTCTAAGGTCTCCATAACTAAAGGTATATGGTTTGGCGTCAATTCCCAAAAATTCTGTAGATCAGCAAAAACATGTAAACGATGGGTGCACTTTTCATCCAAAGAAAATATTTTTTTGTAAACAATGTATGATTACAATCATTATATTGTTTCAACAATAATCTAACCTTAAAATAGAATGATTTGTGTAAGGTTTATGCATTACAATACACTTTGGGTAATTTTCCACCCATTCGACATGTTTCGTTTTTAGCTATTTTTTTTATTTTACACATTTGACCAATTAAAGATGAATCGAATCACCCAATCCAAAAGTAGATGGATTGAAATTGCATTTGTTCCTGATAAAACACTTGCAATACTGATTATGTAACAACAAAGATAAATTTGCTAGATATGCAAATAAACAAATAGAAAACATTTTTCATATATACTAAAAGCAAAGATCCAGAAAAAACTACCTTCATAATTGTCAGATGTATCCTGCTTTTTCCTCCGCTGACGAAAAATATATAGGGCTAATAATGACAGAAAGCTAAGAACTGCAATAGGAACCAAAATCCCAACAATTAAACCAGTCTTGTTCTTCTTCTTTGTGGAGGGTGGGGTGTTGCTCACAGTGGGGAGGAAATCTGTAAAAAAACAAAAAAGTAAAAGTTAGTAATTGTCAAGTATCAAGAACTGGAAGTTAAGCAATCAACTTAAAGAATGGATTTTGGTACTTGGGGTGGCACTGATTGCTGAAATAAGTGGACCAAAAGTTCCTTGCTTAGGTACACAGCAAGTCCCTTTTCAGACCAGAATAAATGTATCTCAAGGTAGTTATCTGTAACCTGAACCGTTGCTTGCCTTGAAACAGGACTAAAGGAGGCCCCCCCTGCTTCCCTTTTTATATCAAAATCTTGAAACACCCTATTTCCCTGAAAGAAACAAGATTTGAGAAACTAATGATAGAAATTAAGAACAACAATAACACTATACTAGTATATCTCATACTAGCGGCAAAAAAAGGAGTGATGCAGGCACGTTGGGTAACATGTTGAAACGGGTCACTCTTAGTATGGGTAAGAATAGGCTGGGCTGGGCTGAGCTGGGCCGTCCCGGCCTGGACTAAGCCACATACATTTTTTTAATAATAACTAATGTTTTAATAATTTAGGAGGTTGTATGCTCTAATAATAGACTTTGGATTAGTTTCACCCTGTTTTACCCGTTCCCCTTTTAGCTAAGTCTTCGATATGACCTAATTAGCCTGTTTGAGATCAAAATTTCATATCTACTTTAGGGAAAGGTCATACATGATTTTCAATAATAGCAACTTTCATGTGTTTCGGATAAGGGGTACTGCTTGACTTTTGAGGTCAAAGTACAAATTTCAACTTCATACTTGCTTCAAATTCTCGATGAAGAAATTGAAGGATTAATCTCAACTGGATTGTTATGTGAAAAGGATTTGGATGAGGATGCTTGAAGAAAAAGATTAGTTGTGGTATATTGAATCATGTTTAACGGATTTACTAGATATGTTTATCTAGTTGGTTTTTGTTAATTGTATAGTGTATTTAGTTTTGTTTATTAGTTTATGGCTCGTTAGCTAGGGTTTGCTATTGTATATATATTGAGGGTTCCTGATACGGATCCGTATATGAGTGGACGTTAGAAACCCTAACGTGATAACCTGCCTCCGGCCAACCGAATGACAAAGAACAAATATTGTTCAAAGAAAACTCTTTTCTTATTTCAAAACATAACCATCCAACCAAGGATTACAATTCTTTAAATAAGAAACTAAAACAAGATAAACATGGAATGAAATAACGATAAATAAGGAAAAGATAAACTGAATCAAATAAAGAAATAAACTTAAACAATTGGTTGTATGGGTTGGAGCTAAAACCGGCGGCCCTCTTAGCCACGGGTCGACGGGTCGGGCTGAGAAATAGCACTCCCGGGTGGTTCTTCAAATGGGTCTAGATCCGTATCATCCTCCCCCTCTAAAAAAGGACTCGTCCGCGAGTCATCTTCAGCACCGGGTTCATAGGGAGACAAGTCCGCAACATTAAAGGTGGCGGAGACCTTGTAATGACCCGGGAGGTCGACTTTGTAGGCATTATCATTAATTCGTTTGAGAACACGGAAGGGACCATCCGCTCGTGGCTGCAACTTCCCAAACCGCCCCTGTGGAAACCGATCATGGCGCAAATATATCCAAACGAGGTCCCCCTCGTTGAAAATGACTTTTCTGCGATGTTTATTAACCCGTGTCTGATATTGAAAATTATGTTTAAGGATCTGCTCCCGTACCTGTTCATGCAAAAGCTTAATTTGTGTTGCCTGCTCATCCCCATCGGCGCTAAAATGTTGAATTTCCGGAGTCGGTGCTAAGTCTAGTCGAGTGAAAGGGTTGCGAACGTATACAACAAAGAACGGGCTACGGCCGGTTGAACTGTGATTAGACCGATTATACGCGAACTCCACTTGAGGAAGAACATGGTCAAAGTTGGCGAGGGCTAAAACAGGTGCTTGCGTAACGGCGGTCTTAAGCGCTTCAAAAGATTGTTGTGCGGATGTGGACCAAGTGAACTTGCTACTCTTTAAGCACTTGGTAATGGGGGCGACGATTGTACTAAAATTGCGAATGAAACGCCGGTAGAACGACGCAAGCCCATGAAAACTGCGAACACCATGAAGGGATTTAGGTATTGGCCAAGTTGTGATTGCCGAGATTTTGGATTCATCCATGCGAATGCCATTTCCTGACACTAAATACCCCAAGAAAACGACCTCGGATGTTAAGAAGTGGCATTTTCGTCCATTGGCGTATAACTTCTGTTGTCGTAGGGCCATGAAAATGTCTCGAAGGTGGAGTAGTGTTGCGCGACATCCTTGCTAAACACCAAAATGTCGTCAAAGTAAACGAAAACACAACGACCAATGAAAGGTTTAAAAATATAATTCATGAGTCTCATGAAAGTGCTCGGAGCATTCGACAAACCAAACGGCATAACCATCCATTCATACAACCCATCCCGTGTTTTAAACGCTGTTTTCCACTCGTCACCGGGTCGCATGCGAATCTGGTGGTACCCGCTACGCAAATCAATCTTTGAAAAAGCAGCCGCTCCATGTAAATGATCAAGCAAATCGTCGAACCGTGGGATAGGAACCGGTATTTGATTGTAATTTTGTTAACTGCTCGACTGTCAATACACATGCGAAATTTTCCGCCCGGTTTTGGGACCAAGAGAGCCGGTACGGCACATGGGCTCATGCTTTCTCTAATGAGTCCTTTTTCCAAGAGCTCGGTTACTTGACGATGCAACTCTGTAAATTCTTTCGGATTCATCCGATAGGCCGGCTTGTTCGGAATGCTTGATCCGGGAAGGAAGTCAATGCAATGTTGGATATCACGCTCGAGAGGGAGACCAGTGGGAATGTCTTCCGGAAAAACATCACCAAATTCGGCTATGAGTGGTTGGACCTCTGGTGGAACAATCGGCACAATGGGGGTTTTCCTCCGTAATCAAAAGGCCAAAGATGATATGACCCGTACTATTTGGTGTCTTTTTATTGAGGCCGGCGAAAGCAGTACCGGAGACCAACATAGATTCGGGTCCTCCATCATGTGGATTGAGTGGTGCTAAGGTAATATTAACACCATCTTTTTTGAATGAATATGTGTTCCGAAAACCGTCATGTTTGGCACGCCTGTCATATTGCCACGGACGTCCCAACAAAAGGTGACAAGCGTCCATCGGGAGTACTTCACACCATATCTCATCCGCATATATATTACCAATAGAAAACTGAACTAAACACCGATGCGTAACTTTGATGAGGTTACCCTTTTTGAGCCACGTAAGTTGGTATGGTTCGGGGTGGGGTTGTAGTGGTAAATTTAGTTTTTCCACCATGGAGGAAGCGACGATATTTTCACAACTGCCCCCATCAATAACGACGGTACAAACTTTTCCTTTAGAGGTGCACTTGGTACGAAAAATGTTGTTGCGAAGCCACTGTGTGTCATCAGCCATGTTATGGACGGCCGTGTTGAGAATACGTTGGATAACAAGTGATTCACCTCGATCAGGATAAATGATTTCCGTTGGGTCGGTTTGCTCGTCCTCGGTGTCATACGTGGGTAACGGGTCATCAACTAAAGCGATTAGTTGTTTATTCGGACAATCTCGTTTCAAGTGACCGAGCCCTTGACACCTGAAACAGCGTAGTGCAGTAGAACTCGACCCGGATGGAACAACCGGAACATTGGGGTCGGCTTTGATTGGGCCGGCCCTGATGGGTGTGGCAGAAACAGCCGGTTGGCGGCTTGCGAAACACGGTGGTGCCGGACGTTGTTTGGTCAGCAACTGTTTTTCGACCCGCTGAGCCAACCTGCACACATCATTAAAAGACCAATATTGTTGCAACATAACCACGTCCGATATTTCCGGCCATAGCGCCCCCAAAAAACGGGCTATAACATGTTCGTCATCTTCATCTACCCCACACCGCATACGTAACCGTTCAAACTCGATGATAAATTCCTCAACAAAAAGCAATTGTTGTTTTAAGTTATGGTAGTCTAAAAACGAATCATGTTTGTGATTAACCGGTAGAAATTTGGAACGCATTAATTGTTTCATCTTGTCCCATGTTTGTACGTTATGTTTACCATCCCGATAACGTTGGTTTTGCACATGTTCCCACCATAAGGAAGCATATTTACGTAAACGAATAGAGTTTTACCTTTAGGTTTTCCGGAATCTGTCGAAGATCAAAGATGCGTTCAACAGTTTGAAGCCGATCGATGAAATCGTCGGGTTGCATGCGGCCTTCAAATTCCGGGATCTATGTCCGCATTCCCAATGACCGCAAAGGATCCGCCGGTGGTGGCGGAGGCGGTGAATGGCGACGTGGGCTTCTAGAAAAAACGTTGTAATGGTCGTCGTCATCCCAAACAATGGAGTCCGTAGCGGAGTTGTTTTCCGGCACAAACTGATGTAGTTCAAGCTCACGAACCCGTTGTTGTAATCGTTCAATCTCAGCAACGTCCCGTGGGTCACGCTGTGCATAGCCGTTGCCTCTGGCGGCGTATCGACGGTGATGACGGCGATCTCCCTCATGATCCGACATCCTGAGTAACCTGGTGCTGCTGATACCACTTGATACGGATCCGTATATGAGTGGACGTTAGAAACCCTAACGTGATAACCTGCCTCCGGCCAACGGAATGACAAAGGACAAATATTGTTCAAAGAAAACTCT
The DNA here is from genome assembly GCA_023525975.1 of Smallanthus sonchifolius. Lineage (NCBI taxonomy): Eukaryota > Viridiplantae > Streptophyta > Magnoliopsida > Asterales > Asteraceae > Smallanthus > Smallanthus sonchifolius. The sequence goes on along the minus strand of CM042046.1, from coordinate 9,475,203 downwards.
TTTCTTATTTCAAAACATAACCATCCAACCTAGGATTACAATTCTTTAAATAAGAAACTAAAACAAGATAAACATGGAATGAAATAACGATAAATAAGGAAAAGATAAATTGAATCAAATAAAGAAATAAACTTAAACAATTGGTTGGATGGGTTGGAGCTAAAACCGGCGGCCCTCTTAGCCACGGGTCGACGGGTCGGGCTGAGAAATAGCACTCCCAGGTGGTTCTTCAAATGGGTCTAGATCCGTATCAGTTCCCCTCGTTATAATCATTCAGATATATTCCCACTTTTATAGTTTTTAATAATTGTTTAATTTGTTTGAGTTAGATTAGAATTGCAATTTGTAGTCTACTATGAATAAGATTGTTTAGTTATAAATAAGTTATATTGTATTGGTTTTATAAGAGTCTAGTTTTATTAATAAACAAAAGAGTTGAATAGTCGATCGATGGTTTTCGATCAATAAATGTGTTTGGTTCTTGGGTCCGATTTCGAACAGAAATGCATTAAATATCAATACCATCAAATAAATGTCAAAGACACGCCTTCCGGTACTTCTCCAAGTGGAAGGATCTTCTATCTGTAGTTCTGCAAACTGGAGGGTTACTGTGTAGTTACCGTTTTGCAGTCCTAACCCATAATATCTTAATGATCCAGCAGAGATTCGTGCTGTCTGGAAAAGTTCTGAATCTAAAGTGTTTGTGAATTGGCGTGAAGAGGAAACTGTAAATGTTGGGTCCTCGCTTTGACCAACATTGCTGACACCCCACCTTCTTTCAGAAGTCACATAATATGATGCTGCTCTAACTGTTTCATTGTCTCGCTCATGAAGTAACTGGTTAGATGATGTGATCCGAGGACCACCGCAATTGATTCCAAAGTCACTATCTATAAAAACCAGCATTTAACGGTGTGTGTTAGTTGGCATCAAGAAAACAAAAATTAGAAACCCCATGTTCTTGCTTACATGATGGGGACCCACGACCACAAGGGAAGTTCCTTTGGAGACAAATCAAATCTGAAGGCAAACCATTGCTTCCTATATCGTCTAAAGTGAAGTTGTTCACAACCAAGTTGCTGCAAATTGCACACATTAGAAACCTGACGTTAGTTCCAGAACCTGTGCTAAGAAGTAATAATGTGATATTCAACATCATGCACTTACAGTTGTAAGTTTGCCTCATTGACCCAAGAAAGGAAGTGTTCCAGATAGTTCATTGTATGACACATCACTGCGTGAAGAAACTTGTAAATAGCTTACAAACAAATATATATTTTATCACTTTCACTTGATTAACTAGCCTATAATTAATTTTGCAAACATGAAACTCCAAACTCTATAATTATAATTGTGGATTACTTTTGTAATTTCCATATTCTTCATGTAACCCTAATGTAAATTATTGTTTTATAAATACAGTTGATCCCCTCCTTAATGGGGCAGTGAATCAAAACCTTTCATGGTATCATCCTGGTGATCCCTTCCCCTCCCCGTGTTCTTTGCTCTTCCCTGCTTCCCTCACCTTCCCTAAAAATGTTTCTTCTCCCACCAAGGGAGGATCTTCTTCCTCCGATGATACTTCCCATGAACACCCTATTACACATGATCACCATCAAATTATCCTCATCTAATTACCTTTTGTGGAAGAATCAAATGCTTCCCCTATTCTCCTATCAAAATCTTTATCATCGTATCGACGGCTCCTCACCTGTCCCCGCACCTAATGTTGTTCTAAATGATAAATATGCTCCTAATCCCACCTAATCCTCCTGGCTTTCAATCAACGGGCAATCATCATATCACATTCTTCGTTATTGGAAGGAGTCTCTGCAGAAATCATCGGGTTAACCACTGCTAGACAAATCTGGTTAACTCTTCAATCGGCGTACAACAATTCCTTTGTGGAGCGTATTCAGAACCTAAGGGATCTCTGCCGACAACTTACTAAAGGATCTCTATCGGTCCTTGATTATGGCCGGAAATTTAAAACCTACTATGATTAGTTGGCAGCCGTTGGGCATCCGGTTGACCCCTCAGATCAAGTGCACCGGTTCTTGTGCGGATTGGGACCAGCCTTTGAAACATTTTCCACTTTGATCCTTGCTTCTCGGCAGATTCCTTCTCTCCTTGACCTGCTGGCCCAGAGTGAGAGTCATGAAATGTTTCTAATGTCCCTGCATAGTTCTCCACCTGTTTCCTTTCATGCAGATTTCAAGCCGCCAGGTAACATGTCCCGTAAACACAGTGACAATAGGCTGTCTCGTGGAGGTGTGATAGATACCGGAAATCGAAAGCTTGAAATTAACGATAGTGTAATCCAATTCGAGAAGGATTAGATCTCCAATACAAGGTAAGAACCCTAATTTTTCAAATAAACATCGACTCCTCAATTAACCCTAAAACATCGATACTTAAACTAATACTTAAACTAAGGGAAAAGCGGGAACGGTTTTAGATCTAATTGGGCCTGATTTCTGAATCTAAAGTGGAGTTGGGCCTGATTCTAAATCTGGGTTCGTATCAATACTTCCGGCCCGGAAAATCTACCTGTCCTCAAGTCGAATAGAAGGGAGTTAGTGCTCCAAGCGATAAGCCATTCTATGTTTGTCGAGATCTGTCCCTTCACTAATCTTCGAGTAGTATGCTTCCCGACATTACGAGCCTTAACAAATGTGGTCGAAATCGGACCAATAAACAACCTTTTTATCTGCAGGTGGGGTAGTCCACCCTCTATGAGAGTGAATGTAGCCTCCTTTTCCAATTTTCAACATGTCTGGATCCTTCCATCTACCAAGTTCAGCCCATGCTTCATTTTCATCGGCCCAAGAAATCATGTTCACGTGATTTTGGATTTTTTTCAATCTCCTCCCTTCCATAGAACCTTATCTCTGTCCTGTACTTGAACACCATCTCCGATAGTCAATTGAATACCACCGATGATATTCAATCGACCATCCATGACCTGCTCGAATCGATCTTCGTTCGCCTGAAACTTCCTCGCTATCCCGTTCAAATCGTTCTTCGTCAACATTAGGGCTGTCGTCGTGGGCCTCCTCCTTAACCTGATCTGGTGGTGGAGCATAATGCGATTTCAGGAATGCTATGTCTTCCCTGAGATGAGATTCCAAAACGTCAAGCCTTGCAGCGATGGCGGCTAATTGGTTAGCGATTTGGTTAGGGTTAATGTCGCCACCCTCAATTTCATCCTCCACAGACTCCATCGATTCCAATTGGTTGGTACTCCGGGTAAATTGAACCGTCTCCTTCCTCGATTTCCTGGCAATGGAACCAATGATAGATACCGGAAATCGAAAGCTTGAAATTAACGATAGTGTAATCCAATTCGAGAAGGATTAGATCTTCAATACAAGGTAAGAACCCTAATTTTTCAAATAAACATCGACTCCTCAATTAACCCTAAAACATCGATACTTAAACTAAGGGAATAGCGGGAACGGTTTTAGATCTAATTGGGCCTGATTTCTGAATCTAAAGTGGAGCTGGGCCTGATTCTAAATCTGGGTTCGTATCAAGGTGCCTCCGGTGGATGTGGTCGTGGTCGTCGGCCACCCCACTGCCAGTTATGTAGAAAAAATGGCCACTATGCAACCACGTGCCCTAATCTCTCCCAATATGCTACTAAATATGTACCTACCGAAACCAATCTTGCCTCCCTAAATCTCTTTTCTCATCTTCTGTAATGTGTGAGTAGAACTCCCTCTCTTAAGGGGAGATGTAAATATCAAGAAGTTCTTTCCTTGGGAAGAACAGTTATGAAATAAAATTATCTTTTCTTTATATCTCAACTCTGATTATCTTAAAAGCTTTGTAAAACCTGGAGCTTTGAAGCCACAGAAGAGTACCGCTTAGGCATGTGGGTCCTGATTGGTATGTTGACTCCAAGGCAACCGATCATATGACTTCTTCCCCTGCAAATGTCAACAATACTATGCCACCTCCGCGACATACCAATGTCACCTTCGGTAACGACACTAAACTTCCTGTTTCACATATTGGTCATACTATGGATGCATCTAATATTTGTTTACAAGATGTTCTGGTGGTAGTTAATCTTGCAAAGAATCTCCTTTCTATAAGTAAACATACGACTAATAAACATTTGGATGTATTGTTTTCCCAACCGTATTTTTATAGTCAGGGCTGCTAGACGAAACAGGTCCTAGCTCAAGGAAGACGTGAAAATGGCCTCTATGTCTTGACTCCCGGTAGTCAAGCCCTCGTTGCTGACTCCTAGTTGAAGGCTTCTTTTGAACTTTGGCATTTATGTTTGGGCCATGTGTCGTTTGACACTATTTTGCGTTTAAATAAAAGTAGGTGTTTATCTGTCACCTCTATTTTGCCTAAACCTACTATCTGCCCTTCATGTCAAATTTCTAAAGGATGACGGTTAACTTTTGTTACTAATGAAAAAAGAGCTTTACATCCGCTTGATTTAATTCATTGTGATTTATGGGGCCCGTCCCAGGTTACATCGGTTAATGGCTACCGATATTATGTGTTTTTTGTGGACGACTTTTCACGTTTTAGTTGGTTGTATCCATTAAAGGCAAAATCTAAGTTTCATGTCGTCCTATCGGTCTTTATGAAACTTGGGCAAAACCAATTTCCACCAAAATTAAAGTGTTCCAAAGTGACGGAGGTACGGAATTTTTGAACCAACATGTACGTACCTTACTTGAGGTAAATGGAACGTTTCATCGATTATCATGCCCATACACGCCTCAGTAAAATGGTCGAGTTGAAAGGAAACACCGACATGTGGTTGAAACGGGCTTAGCCATGTTATTTAATGGTCGGGTTCCTCCGACATATTAGGTTGAAGCTTTCAGTCCGGCAGCTACATCATAAATAGGCTCCCCACATCAATTTTGGATCACAAGTCCCCGTTTGAAGTTCTATTTTGTCGCACTCCATCTCATGGCAACTTTCATGCATTTGCTTGCAATGTATATCCGTACTTGCGTGATTATGCTGCTCACAAGCTGGCCTCCAGAAGTCTATCCTGCATTTTTATGGGTTATTCGTCCCAATAAAAGGGCTATTGTTGCCTTGACCCGAGTATGTCTCGTACCTATGTCACCCGGCATGACCGGTTTGATGAAGGCATGCTCCCATTTTCAGGGAACTACTCTATGGCTCATGACTCCACGTTACCCTTACATTCTTTCTTGGATGATTCCTTGGGCGACCCAGTCAATGTTCCTGCCACTGACACGACACCATCTCAGCCAGACACTACGACCTCAGCCCCTTGTGGGATATGTTTGGATGAGCTGACTGAGCATCGTCCCTCAATTATTCAGCCCGCTACTGCCTCTCCTATTGAACCGGTGTCTCTTGCTCCTCCAACCATAGTTGTCAATAGCGAATAGCGGTAAATAGCGACAAGCAACCTATACGCTACGTAGCGAATAGCGGTAAATAGCGGGCGCTATTTCACGTTTAGCGATACACTGCTAGAAATTTTTGGAAATATTTTATATTCAAATATTGTAGGATTTGTAGCAATTATAATCAATAACCATCTAAATCTTCATATATTAGGGTTATTAGCAACCCTATTTATATTAATCAAGTAAAAAACTGGTTAAAAACATAAAAAAAATTTAAAAAAAGGGAATATTCGCTATTTGGTCGCTATGTCATCGCTATTTGGAAATAGTGGAAGTCTGTCGATTCGCTATGTAGCGCGCTACAAGCGCTATTGACAACTATGCCTCCAACCCAGGATCAGCCCTCTGTTGGGCCTACTGGCGTCCAAGTTAGGCAGTTACGGCTCCTTCTGAGCCCACTGTAGTAACAATGGCCCCTGTGCGATCAACCCAATCTATGAAGACCCGCTCTAAAGCTGGCATTTTTAAACCAAAGTATAAGGCTGACCTGGCACACACCGAGCATCATGCTTTATTTTCAGCTCTATTTGACTCCCGAAGCCAAAAGAGTTTAAATCGGCAGCTAAAACTACCCTTTCAAACAATCACACATGGTCACTGGTCCCTCGATCCACAAATCATAATATGGTTGGCTCCAAATGGCTATTTCGCACAAAATATCGTTCTAATGGGTCAACTGATCACTACAAGGCTTGGCTCGTGGCTCAAGGTTTTAGTCAGATCCCTGGCCCGGATTATTCCCACACCTTTAGTTTGGTCGTTAAAGCCACTACTATTCGTGTTGTTCTTTCATTGTCTGTTACATGGCTGGAAACTCCATCAACTTGATGTTAACAATGCTTTCCTTCACGACCATCTAACTAAACTTATGTATATGGAACCACCTGGTTGTGTTGATTCTCGTTTTCCTGATCATGTTTGCCGACTAAACTAAGCTATCTATGGTCTCAAAAAGGCTCCACAGGCTTGGTACCAGCGGCAGGGCTCTTTTCTTCTTTAGAACGGGTTTACATGCACCCATTTAGACCCATCTTTGTTTGTCTTCTCGCCGGACTCATGCATTATGTATTTGCTTGTCTATGTTGACGATCTTATTCTGACTGGAAATCAGGAACAAACCATGGTGTCTTTTATTGATCGTTTACATCGTGAGTTTGCCATTAAGGATCTTGGTGATCTCAACTACATTCTTGGTCTTGAAGTCACTCGTACTTCAGATTTATTATTTCTTAGTCAGTCGAAGTATGCCCATGATATCATTCATCGTGCTGATCTCTTGGATGCCAAACCAGTTCACACGCCTTTGGCTGCCCATGAGACCTTCAGCATGCATGGTGACCCGTACACTGATCCTACTCACTATCGGTCTCTTGTTGGGGCACTTCAGTATTTGACTATTACCAAGCCAGACATCTCTTATGCTGTAAATCAGGTGAGTTGGTTTCTTCAGTCTCCAACTACAACTCATATGCAACTTGTTAAAAGAATTCTTCGGTATGTCAAGGGTACCTTGGCGTTTGGTCTTACATTCTCTAAACCTCATCACACATATATCTTGGGCTACTTGGATGCGGACTGGGCTCGCTGCCTTGAGACTCGCCGATCCACCTATGGTTACTCGATCTTTCTGGGAGCAAATCTTATATCTTGGAGTGCTAAGAAGCAGCCCACTATCTCTCGCTCAAGCTGCTGAAATAATTTGTGTTACTCGTTTGCTGAGAGAATTTCATGCTTTACCTCCCGATCGTCCTACTTTACTTTGTGACAACCGTAGTGCTTTGTTTCTTACTCAGAACCCCGTTGCTCATAAACGGGCAAAGCATATTGATCTAGATTATCATTTTATCCGAGAGTTGGTCTCATCTGGAAGACTCCACAAGCGCTTTGTTCCTACCAAGCTTCAGGTGGCTAACATCTTTACTAAGAGTTTACCGCGGCCTCAATTTGAGTTCTTTCGATCCAAGCTTCGTCTCAGGCCGCCACCCTTTTGCTTGAGGAGGGATGTCAGTTTACAATAGTGTATCTTTGTATACTTGTGGATTACTTTTGTAATTTCCATATTGTTCATGTAACCCTAATGTAAATTAATATTTTATAAATATAGTTGATCCCACCTTAATGGGGCAGTGAATCAAAACCTTTCACATGTCACTTACATATTGCTGAGATTGGAGCTCTTTACATCGGGAAGGGTACCATTTAAGCTATTGTTCCCAAGAAACCTGAGAATCATGACATCCAAATTAGATTTTTGATGTTATATAAATGTCAACATCCATCCCAATTATTTAACTCCAACATTGATTCTTATTGCCATAATTGCATGGAATATATCATTTATAATAGAATGAGAATATGTGTATTACAAGAAAGAGAGTTGACTCATGTTGAAAAGTTCTCTTGGAATCTGTCCATTCAAATTGTTGAAACTCAAATCCCTAAGAAGTATGCACCCAAAGTTAGTAAGATTGGCAATATGTTAGCAAATCAGGATCGAAGCGTGTATGATTTGGAAGATCAATGAATAAATGATATATAAATCGGATGAAAGATGAGAACATAGTATACAGATGTTCATAATATATTGATTAATCAATATACTACATGAAAGGACACCTTTAACCATCACACCTTTTCAAGAGTTGGTTAAATAACTACCAAATAACTACTTATAATAGAACTTAGGATATAAAAATACTTAAGATAATAATATAGTCAAGATTAATAATATAACTCAACACAATAGATATAGAAAATAACATCGCTAAGAGATTTCCTGGAATAGTTTATATATTTATAACTTCAATATCAATGTAGATTACTCACAGTCGTCTCAAATTTTGATATTCTCCAATGTCAGTTGGAATAGGGCCAGAAATTCAGTTATTCCTCAAAAGTCTGTAAGAAATGTAACTCGTCATATTCTGTTTTCAGGATAATAATATGGATAGACTAAAAATGATTAAAATATTTGCTCACAGAACACCAAGGGACTTCATGTCCCTTATAAAGTCCAAAGTTCCATTAGATAAACCACTTATCCTCCTACAACATCATAGAAAGTGAGCAGCTAAATTTAAGAGGGTTTAAATTAAAAGATATGCAAAGTAAAATAATGAATTCTTAGGGGGAAAAAAGACTTACAATTCCTCCAAAGCGGTCAGTCTAGAAAATGAAGGTGGTATTGAACCTTCAAAAGAGTTCCCCTCAAACCTCCTATATGAACATCAAGCATGTAAATAAATATATAGTTTCATCTCATATGTAATATCTTGAATATACCATAGAGCTAAACTTACAATGTCTTTAACAGTGTCCAATTCCCTATAAAGTCGGGTATTCTCCCCGTGAATTCAACATCAGAAGCCCATCTGACAGCACAAGAGTTAGTATCCATAATATATGATACAAATAATGAAAAACTAACATGGAACAAAAACATATAGTGCTCCTTCCAATTAGTGAAAATTGCAACATTTGACTTGGTGCTGAGTATATATGATTACTATGTCAAATACCTAAAATTCCCTTCAATACAAGACAAAACAAAGGAATCTACAACAAATTTACTTGTGATGCAAAAATAGGAACTTGTAACATGAACGCTTCCTCAAAATCCAACATCTTAAAAAAGAAAGTGTTTCAATTTAAATGGGATAGATGTAGACTACTTTGAAACATCATAAAAAATAAGTGTTCTTACACTGTAACCAGGTTCTGTAAATTAGCAAATGTAGAAGGTATTTCACCGCTAACTCCAGAGCTATCAATGTAACTGACAAAATGAATATATATGAAGACGATAAAAAGATTTGTTCAATGGCATTGTGTATAGATATCTACAGAAGAAAGGTAAATCAAGGACAGAACTCCAAATGTTCTGTTATCATAATTTATCGAAGAACCAACCAATTTAATTATATAAAGTTTAGAAGATGATAATCATAAATGTTCTTACAGCTGTTCTAATCTTCGCAAATTTCCAAGTTCAGATGGCAGGGAACCACTGAAATTGTTTGTGCCAAAACTCCTACAACATAAAATTTAAAATTTCATTCAACAAAGAATCAAACAAAAGAAGTTGCTGCTTAATGAAAAGTAAACAATTAAAAAGCAGAAAAAAATATACAGTGATCTTAGGTCTGAAAGCTGTCCTAGCTCCGGTGGAAGCTCCCCGGACAAAGCATTGATGCCAAAAGTCCTAAATCATTGTCATAAATCTCAGCTTTATTCTTAAAGATGTTTAAAGTAAAAATTAGGGAAGGCGTACAGCCACTGCATCCGAGTTAAATTTCCAATTGAAGGTGACAAGGGACCCGTCAAGTAGTTCTGGGCCAGATTTCTGTAGCAAATACTTGACTTTTTAGCAGAAGAAAAGCATATACATTCACTCACTTATGGTAAAACAACTAACTCAATCTTAGTTTTATTTAAAAAAAAATCTAAATTGAAAGCATCATACAGATTGGTAAGGTAAACCAAAGTCCAGAGTCCTTCCGGGATCACGCCCACAGCGTCCAGCGCATAAACTTTGCTGGTTGAGGTGAGGCAATGAATGTCAAAATTAAGAATAATAGAAAACTGTCTCTAAAGTCTGTGTGGAATAAAATTAAAGGGGAAAGACTTACAGTCTAGTGATGTGGCAAGTAGAATTGGGGAAACTACAATCGCACTTGATGCCGGGATTGTAATCACCGGAATCCAAGTCTGTAGAGTCCACAGCAGCGCCGCTGCATAATTCTCCGCTTAGGTTCCATCTCATATTTGTTACTGAACTTTGAGGTATCTCCCATTGGCTGAACATTTCATTTATAACTAGCACTGCAACAACAATTTCATTCAAATCAAGCTAGCTGCTAGTAATCCTATCATTCAAAATGACAAAATCGAAATCTAAATACACTAGGATGAGGTTTTGATCTTGAATTTCATCTCCAAATCCTAACCTAATTGCCAAAATCTCAAATTCAACAAGCATTTACGTACCTCGCAACTCAAAATATGGATACGGACCATCGATTCGTTGTAACGCGAATCAAAATCAGTTTTAATACAGACCAAAACGGACACACCGGTCAAAATCTACTACCGGCATTTGCTCATTCAGGCGGGAAAATAGCAAATGAAATGATCGTGACAAACAAAAACGTTTCAATATGAATTTTATTTAAACCCAATTCGCGACAACCTGCTAGTAATTTATTAAAAATGATTGACCAATAATATTAATAAATCCATTGGTTTGTTACCATGTGTCATCGGGCATTTTTTAAAATTGTGTTTTGGTATTGTTATTATTATTATTATTTTTTTTCTTTTTCTATTATTATATAACTTATTGTTTTTTTTTCATAATAATAAAAGAAATTACCCAATATAAGGTAAAGTGAGTAAAAATTGTATGTATTAGATTTTAAACTTTATATGTTTAGGTATTTATTTTGCCACATCATTTCAGAAAATAAAATAAAAAAGTTATTTACTTAATTTAACTATATATTTATGTACAAATATTATGTGTTGGTAAAATATAATCAATTACCTACACATATTTTAGTTTTTTTCATATGTGTAGATACTTTACCTATACATAATGCAAATTTACAACATATGTTTTTAATTTAACATTTAATTGATCATAAATTTTAGGGTGAATTTTCCCACCAACGTCAAATGTGGCTAAAACGTATTACCAACACATAATAAGTGTTAGTGATGTTCTAAACGTAGTTATTAAATTATTAACTAAATTAACCTATTCTAGAAACTAAGTTATACTCTAGACTCTCTAAAACTCGACTAAACTACTAACCGGCAAGTGAACCGATCGACTCTAGTACAGCTAAATAAGTCCGGAAATCGAACCCACGAAACTCTATTTATTACGTAAATTAGACTCACTTAAACAGACTGACTGACACAACTAATTGTTTTTATATATATTTTTTTTTTAGGAGGGGGGGGTTTGTCTAAAATCCTAAGAGAAAGGCGATTAAATTACTATCAATTAACTAAATTACCTAAGACATGAAGGTGATTTTGGGTTTTACTTCAGATGACGATGGGTAACTACCTAGACTGGAATCCTAGGATACTTCAAGCTATACTTTTAACGGATGCAAGTTAATAAGGAACCGGGATCATAAATTTCTAACCTCTTAAGACACCGAACAGGACTCCCGACCCTTTTCGGGAAGATGCCTAAGGAACTCTGAAGGCTGCTGAAAACACCGGTTGATCTAGACTTCCTCTCGGTTATCTAAATGTTTATGTAAAGTACCCTAATATGATCTACTCCCTCTCGGGTTGTAAACCTAGGATGACTTGGGTTCTTGATTCGACTCGATAGACAAATATTAGCAAGGCAACTACGACAGACTTCTCTCAAAGACCACCCTAGCAATTTACCAATTTAGACCTATCAATAATCTCGCATCTCTCGGCTATTAAGATTAGTACAACACCTAGACCTATTCAATTATCAAATATAGCTTCTAAGGTATTTTGGCCAATTAACCCAACAAATCACAACGCAAGTTAATGATCTAGCATGACCCTATTACGCGAAAGACATTCACCAAAGATCATACGAAGCAATATATAACAATTAGAATAATTCTAAACATGCATATTCAACGAATCAATAATCAAGTTTGCTACTTTATCATGAAATCCAAAATTAACAAGCATCCAATACAAAAATCACAACTTTAGCATCCCATTCATCATAGTCTAGGTAGTTTATCTAATTTAGCTACTCATCATTATCCAAATCAAAGACGCAATTTCAACAAAGTGGAAAGACATAGTAAAAATTAAGAAAACAAAGAATTGATAAACCCGGATAGCCAAATCACGAGCTTGATCGATCCTAGGACTCCAACCTTCAACCGTTTCTCCTTCTTGCTTGAAATTGCTCCAAAATCTCTCCACAATTCGTCCTAGATTCTTCAAAATCGGCTAGGGTTTTACAAGAATATGATTGTGATGTATTTATACCCCAACTAGCATCAACCCACCTGAAAGTCGAAACATTCTGTGGAAAATAGGCTTTCGCCACCCGCGGAGCCCATTGGCTTCCATTCTCGCAGGTGGCGAGGAGTTAATAACTGGATGTTGTGATACAACTCCCTCGCGGCCCGCGGGGGACAACTCCTGACCTTCTCGCGGGTGGCGAGAAGGTGTTTCTTCTCGAATTTCATGCTTTTAATTGTCTCTTGACCTCCCGCTCTCTTCCGGTACTCGGTTTTGCATATTTTTGACTCGTTTTCTGCCCATTTCAGCAACAACTATCACTCGAGACCTGGTAAACACAAATGGATCAGCAGTAACAAATTCTAACTAAAAACTAAAAGAAAACTAAACAAAACCACTCAAACTAAATACGATAAATGGGTGTATTTTGCAATACATCAAATATCCCCACACTTACTCTTTTTCGTCCCTGAAAAAGAATTATGTATACGGAATCATAGTCAGGTAGAAACTTGGTTCTCAAAAACTCAGTTATTTTAATTAAAGCTTAGTGACATGTTAGCTGCGATTGCAAATATATTATCCTCTTAAACCCAAATCCGGTATCCAAGTTCCTTATCATGTTTATTTAATTTAAGTTCAATCAGATTATCTAGGGTCTCACGCATCGGAAGCTATAGTTTCATCTAACCCCACCTCAAGCTTATGGAACAAAAGGAACAACCAATTGATTATTTCATAACCGTCTTATGCTTTAAAAATCAAAAGAATTAACATCAAATTTTTTTTTTCATAGAAATCACGAGCACACAATATTCATACCTAACCCAGAGGTTGTTTCAATCAGAGTCACCATCCCCAAGAGCGACAACGTGAGCGTCGGTAATCATATCATTTTATTTTAACTTATCCTAGCGGGAATTTCAATCAGAGTCACCATCCCCAAGAGTAATTCCATAGGCATCGTTATTTTATATGCTCTTTTATTCTATTTTTTTTTTCGATAAAAATTCTAAGATTTTTAAAACTTATAACGGCATTCCTTATACTATTTGTGGCAGTATCGACTTCCCTACTTCTCCTAGATGATAACCCACAAATATCCCAACATTAGATATATTTAAGCTCAAAGGAAACTTCTCAACCGGTCGAGCCTACCCACATATCCCTAACTAGACACGCTTTCAACTTATTTATAATCTCATATTCAAAAATCAAGTAAAAACCCGACTTTACTATCATTTTCCGTGCTTTTAATTGCAAACTTCTAAAACAGAGACATTTTCCAATTTTAAAATTTTTTTTTTTTAATCAAGTAAAAAAATAAATGACCCATCCCCACACTTAAATGTTGCATTGTCCCTAATGCAGGAACAGAAAAAAATGAAAATACAAGATATACAACTGGAAAAGACTTAGCTGGTAATAAAGCAAGACTGTCAACATGCCAGTCAATTTCCACTAGCGCCTTCCATACTGAACGTGCCCAGCCAACAATCCTCATTTATCACACACGAACGGAAGCGGCAACATCACAACAACTTAAACATAATCAAAATACTCGCAGAGAAAACCATTCAGTTTGTTCAAGCCAAACACAAACCAACCAAACCAACCCACCCAATGTATCAATGTATTAAAACATCACAAACCATAGATACTGAAAACATCATAAACGAAAAATAAATAGAAAGGACACAATAAAAGATGCATCATCCCCACACTATTCTTCGTCCTCTTCACTCTCAGCCTCAAAAATCGGAAACTCTGGTGGTGAGCGGTCGGCACCATACTGACCTGAGCTGCCCGGTTGTCCATAAGAACCATACTGACCATAACCACTGTACTGCTGACCACTCGACCCCTGAGGCGCAAAAAAACTCGGGACATTCATATTCATGTTTCCCATCATATACCTCAATGCCTCCTCCTGACATTGCTGCCCAATAGAAAGCAGCGTCCTGATCTCATTATGGCCAGTGGTCATCAACCCATGTAAGTCCCTAAACCCATGCTCCATCCTATCATACATCGAATCCAATGTGAGGGGGTCCGATCGTGGCTGTTGGAGAGGATACTGTGGTGCTGGCCTCTCAGACCGATGCAATGGTCTCTGATAACGGGTCGGTATCCCGGACTGCATAGCTGCTGCAGCCTCAGATCCTGCTGGTGGTTGACCCTGTGGCCCTACTCGAATCGGTTCCCAACTAGGCGGTTCATGCATACTGAGAATCCCTGCATACTGTAATTCTCTAACCCCCATCATAACTGTAACCAGCCCATCTTTCAAATACCTCGCCTCATATTTGTCAAACACCCCAAGACTTTCAGCAATTCTAGTCACATAAGGCCCCATATAGATACCAGCATCCGGACCACCCCTCTCCTTTTCATGGACCATGCGATAATACTGGCCACATTTGCAGGCCTCTGCTCCACCATACACAACAAACAAAACAAATCAACCTGGTTGATCTTATTCTCCCCCGAGCCTCTGCCAACAGGTGTCGCTGTCAAGATCTTATGAATATACCTGTAGACCAGATCGATAATTTCTGAATTCAACATACTCCCTGAGAAGGGAGCATTTGAGATAGTACCCCAAAACCTAACCAGATCATTCCTCACCAAGCTGTAATCATGCTGCTTCGTAAAGACACCCTTCACAAACTCCGGTGTTTGAACCTCTGCCTGTGTATATAACTGAGTAGCCACTGCAAATTGGGGCATGGTCATCTCGTACACCTATCTACCCAGAGAAAACGAGACCGCATCATGTTGCTCAAAATTTCCCTACTTGTACCTGAAAGTAGCATGGAACTCTAAAGTCAACTCCTCATATTGTGGAGCCATACAACACAATGCAGCCCTGAACTTATCACCCAGCAACGCCTCGATCCTATCTCTTTGGCCAATGTTATCTAGAAGCGTCCAATCGATCGTCCTAAATTGTAGTAGATTTGTATCAATCAAGGTATCCAATTTCCGCGATTCCTGAGTTCCCAACTCAAATTGCAGAAGCGGGTGTTCTCGAAGCCTCGTGACTCTACAGTTAGGGATACGTTCTCTGGTATGATACTTGATCATCATTTGACCCAGATTTGGATTATAGTCCTGCTCAGCCGCGTCCCCTCGCAGGCGCGGTGTTGGGCCTCTTCGCTTCCTTCCTGATCTACTTGACGAACCTTCACCTGACATATCTGCACATGAATAATCAAACAAAGAAAAGAAAAGCAGAAAGTCAGTATTCACAAACTATTTTTTTTTTCAATAATCAACCGTATAGCATTTCATTCGCAGTTGTACTAGAAAACCTGAAGTTACAAACACTTTGGGCGACAATTTACAAGAACTAGTTATAAGTTTAGACCAAACTCGCCCGAATGGAGATTGAGTACAGGCGAGTAGCTTTTAACCTGTCAAAACATAAAATTACCCAAAAACTAACCTGAAACAAAAAAAAATGACTCACTAACTAGACTCAATGTACATTACCTCCCTCGGCACTTTAATTGTCCCCAATTAAACCTAAGTGCCACAACAAACCGACATTGAGTACAGAGCTTAAGTTATCCCGAATCAAACCATCTCAATTTCTGAATGTTCCTAAACCAAGTCACCGGCACAGACACAACCAAAACAGCCCCGAACTTACCCATCCGCACTGCATTTATCATCAAAGAACCAAACTAACCCAACCTCACTGCAATTATCATCAAAGAACAATCTAACTAAACGACACGATGAAGAACCGACACCTAAACATGCAAAACTACCCACTACCGATCAAAACTCGAAGACTAAAATATTACAAAATTACAAAATACAAGAAAACATACCTGGAGAGTGAGTTAATCAGTAAGAAAACTAAGAAACAAGAGGTACACCCAGAACCCCGTGAAAATATATGCTGGTGAGTGAACAAATGAGTAGTTTCTGGTGGTTTTCAGGTGTAGGATGATATGATAGGTGTAAGAGGGTCAAAAATGGTGAATGGGGTGTAAAAATGGTGGATTTGTGGTGGGTTGGTGGTGGAGGCCGTAAGGTATTTTAGGGTTTGTAAGAAGAAAAATGATTGCAGGTTTGGGGAAGAGAGGTTTTGTTCTGAAGAGAAGGGGGGCTCGCGGCCCGCGGCGATTGTGGCTGTGTGTCTCGTGGGTGGCGAGGATCCTCGCGGCGCGCGACGTAAATATTCAATCCCTCGCGGGTGGCGAGGGTCCTATTTCAATATAAAGTTTCGAGATTTTGCCAGCTCCATGCCTTAGAAAAAAATTTAAGTTTTCCAAACCTCCCAAAAACCCATTCCAAATAAAATCTAACACTGAGACTTACCTGGAAATTCATTTTCCTGTTGATCGTTGCTCCCCAACGGTGATGTTTTCCTGCACAAGACTCAAAAACACAAGACACAAAAACAAAAACTACGAAAAATTACAAACTTTACACTTGAGCTTTCACTCACGACTCTATACTTGGGCGTTGTTAGGAGGTATTTCGAGAGGAGTTTCCTCCACTTCGGTAAGATCTATGGGTCCCCCTACATAGTGTTTCAAATGGTGGCCATTTACTTTCCATGTATTCCCATCGGCTTCATCTAACAACTCAATCGTCCCGTATGGAAAAACCTCCTTGACCACATATGGTCCCGACCACTTGGACTTCAACTTCCCCCCAAACAACTTCAACCGGGAGTTATAAACAAGTACCTTATCCCCCTTTCTAAACTCCCTCACTCTCCTAAGCCTCCTATCGTGCAATGCCTTAGTTTTCTCCTTAATATTCCATGAACGTGCATATGCCGCATCCCTAAGCTCCTCTAACTCATGAATTTGGAAAAATCGTTTTCGAGCGGCTTCGGTTAAGTCTAGGTTCACGGTTTTGAGAGCCCAAAGCGCACGATGTTCCAATTCTACGGGTAGGTGACATGTTTTTCCATAAACGACCATAAACGGGGTGGTTCCTAAGGGTGTTTTGTATGCGGTTCAGAACGCCCATAAAGCATCATCTAGCTTCTCGGACCAATCTTTCCTATTTTTCCCTACGGTTTTCTCTAGGATTCGCTTTGCTCCTCGATTGGCATTCTCAACTTGACCGCTTGTTTGGGGGTGATATGCGGTGGACAAACGATGAGTGACCCCGTAGCGTGCTAATGCTTTTTCCATCACGGCGTTGCAAAAATGAGTGCCACTGTCACTTATGAGAGCTCTTGGTGTACCAAAACGAGTGAATAACTTCTTTAGGAATCTCACCACCACTCGGCCATCATTTGTGGGGAGAGCTTGAGCCTCTACCCACTTTGAAACATAGTCAATCGCCACGAGGATGTACCGATTCCCACTGGAGATGGGGAATGGTCCCACGAAGTCAATGCCCCAAACGTCGAATATTTCAAGGATTTGAATTGGATTTTGAGGCATCTCGTTCTTGGATGAGATATTGCCAGTACGTTGGCACGCATCACATCTCCTAACAAACTCTAAGGCATCCTTAACTACCGAAGGCCAATAAAACCCACAATCAAACACCTTTTGGGCGGTGGTGTGAGGACCATGGTGACCTCCCTTTAAAGCCTCATGAACATGCCTAAGGATCTCATTACCTTCCTCCTTCGTCACACACCTCCTAAGAATCCTATCTCCTCCTATCCTAAAAAGAAAAGGGTCATCCCAAATGTACCTCCTAGCATCCCTAAATTTTTTTTCCTCTGTTGGGTTGTCATACCCTTCAACACAACTCCATTCACTAGGTAATTTGCCAAATCGGAGAACCATGGCATACCTTCCTTCTCCGCTGCCACAAAATCAACCGACTCGTGAGGGAATTTATCACCTATCGCCTCCTCACGAATCTCCTCTCTCTTCGGGTCCTCCAACCGTGACAAATGGTCGGCCGCAACATTCTCTGCTCCTCTCTTATCCTTAATTTCTATATCGAACTCGGAGAGCAATAGGATCCACAGTATGAGACGTGGCTTAGCATCTTTGTTTTGGAAGAGAAAACGCAAAGCAGAATGGTCAGTGAAAACGGTGGTTTTCGAAAGCACGAGGTATGAACGGAATTTATCGAATGCGAATACTACGGCTAGGAGCTCTTTCTCTGTGGTGGTATAGTTTTCTTGAGCATCATTTAGAGTTTTGCTCGTGTAGTAGATGGGGTGGAAGTGCTTATCCCGTCTTTGCCCTAAAACTGCACCAACTGCGTAGTCACTCGCATCACACATGAGCTCAAAAGGCAAGCTCCAGTCGGGTGATATAAGAATGGGGGCACTGATTAACTTTTCTTTCAAAAAATCAAAGGCTTTGAGACACTCCTCATCGAAGACAAATAGGGCATCCTTCTCGAGGAGTCGGGTCATGGGCCGAGTAATTTTGGAAAAATCCTTGATAAAACGCCTATAAAAGCCCGCATGACCGAGAAAACTACGGATCGACCTAACACTCGTCGGTGGGGGTAACCTGCTGATTGTATCTATTTTGGCTCTATCCACTTCTATTCCATCTCGTGAGATCTTATGGCCTAACACTATCCCTTCCGTCACCATGAAGTGACATTTCTCCCAATTCAACATCAAATTCGTCTCCGTACACCGCTTCAACATCTTCCCCAAATTAATCAAACACTGATTAAACGAGCCTCCATAAACCGAGAAGTCATCCATGGAAGTCTCAATCATATCCTGGAATATTGCGACCATACAACGCTGGAAGGTAGCCGGAGCGTTACATAACCCGAATGGCATGCGACGGTACACATATGTGCCATAAGGGCATGTAAATGTCGTCTTATCCTGATCCTCCGGTGCGATGGGAATCTGGAAGTATCCCGAAAATCCATCGAGAAAACAGTAAAACTGTTGACCCGCCAGACGCTCCAACATCTGATCGATGAACGGTAGAGGGAAATGGTCTTTCCGGGTGGCGTCGTTTAATTTTCGATAATCAATGCACACATGCCAACCGGTGACCGTACGCGAAGGGATTAACTCATTCTTCTCATTCATGACCACTGTCATCCCCCCTTTCTTCGGGACAACTTGGGTCGGGCTCACCCATGGGGAATCAGAAATTGGGTAAATCACCCCGACATCTAGCAACTTCAAAACCTCCTTCTTCACTACCTTGGATTGAGACGCCTTTGAGGTTGCACCACCGGCTTATATTCATCCTCCATAAGAATCCGGTGAGTACAATAGGCGGGGCTTATGCCCTTAATATCCGAAAGGCTCCATGCAATTGCCTCTTTGTGCAACTTCAGCACCTCTAACAACCTCAACTTCTCCTCCTCCATCAACTTAGAGGAGATAATAACGGGAAGACTCGAACCCTCTCCTAAATAAGCATACTCTAGGTGTGAAGGCAAAACCTTTAGTTCTGAAGGGGTTGGTATCTCTAAGGGAGCTCTCTCACTTTCATTCCTAACCTTACTAAGCTCCATCACCTCGGGAAACCACAGGGTTTCCTCCTCTTCTTCTTCACTCTCCTCCAATTCATCAAGCACTCCCCCTCCCAACAAATCGACTCCACTGATATACTCGAGACATTGGTCCACGCCCGACATGAATGAATTCAAGAAATAGACGGAGTGGCATGGGCCGCTAAAATCACTAGAATCGTTTGGGTGTTGCATGGATCTAGCTACCTCAAATGTGACCTTCTCGTCACCAACGCAGAGTGAAATTTTTCCATCATAAACATCGATGAGTGCCTTTGCGGTGCGCAAAAATGGACGGCCTAGAATGATAGGAACTCCCTCATCAGCTTCCATATCAAGAATGACAAAATCGACCGGGAAGACAAACTTATCGACCTTAACAAGTAAATTTTCAATGATACCACGAGGGTAATTGACGGAACGATCGGCTAAGGATAAAGTCATGCGAGTGGGTGAAAGTTCACCTAGGTCTAGCTTCTCATAGAGGGAAAACGGCATCAGTTTGATGCTAGCACCTAGGTCGGCTAAAGCTCTACATTGGGTATCACTACCGAATAGGCATGGAATGGTGAAGATACCCGGATTCGTCAGTTTTTCCGATAATTTGTTCAAAACAACCGCGGAACAACCTCCGGTCAATGGAATGTTTGAGATCTCCCCCAATCGATCCTTTCTTTTAAGAAGGTCCTTCAAAAACTTGGCATATTTGGGCATGCATTGGAGAGCCTCAATGAACAGGAGATTAATTTTTAGTTGTTTGAACATGTCGAGAAAATGCCCGTATTCCTTGGCATATTTCTGTTGCTTAAGGCGGGCAGGATACGGGACTCGTGAAAGATCTATAACTGGTGAAGGCCTAGACTCTATCGGTCTTTTCTCAACGCTCCTCTCCACTTGGGGCTCGACGGTGTGTGCGGTAATTGCTGGGTCTAGCCTAGATTGCACTTTACCGGGAGCCTTCAACTCAATTTCTTTATCAACTGGCTCCTCCTCCTCTACTTCTTGCCCTTCTCTCACTTTCGGTTCACCTAAAATTCTTCCGCTACGAGTGGTGATGGCTTTCGCATGAGCATTTGGATTGAGTTGAGTGCCACCCGGAAATTGACCGGGTAACCTCTCCTCAAGTTTTCTAGCCATGTCACCAACAGACCTTTGAAGGTCAAGGAAAGCGGACTACTGATTCTTAAGAAGAATATCGTGTTCAGAAAGAGTTTTCTGGGTGACCTGATCCTTAACAACTAACTGTGACAGGAGTTCCTCAATTCTTTCTAAACCCTTGTTTGAACCCAGACCACTAGATGATCCCTGACCAACTGAACCTCCATTACCATTACCCTGTCCCTGGTTGTTAAACTGATTTCCAAACTGACCCTGTCCACCTGAACTCCCAGAACTGAACTGACCTTGAACACGATTAAAATTAGATTGGAAACCAGGGGGGTTACCGGAAGAACGCCAATTTGAATTATTATTATTACGCCAGTTCGAATTATAGTTATTATTATTAAAAGCATTTAATGGACCTCTCGACTGACCGGCTACGAAATCGACTTGTTCCTCACTCATCAACGGGCAATGTAAAGTACTATGACCTCCCCTACAGAACTCACATTTGTCTACCTTGGCTTTTATCTCTTTCATCTCACGGTGCAAGTTCTCTAGAGCAGCAGCAACACTAGTATCCAGTGTGACCTGGTGAACACCTCTGGTAGATGAGGTTGCACTAGTGATAGGAGTGGTATTCCTATTTGCTGACCGCTGCTCAGACTCAGATTGGGCAAAACTCTCAAACATATCTAGGCATTCGGTTACTGATTTCTTACCCATGAGGTGTCCTCCCGCTGAAGTATCGAAACGAGCCTTCGTGTCATAATTGAGACCATTATAGAATTTCTCTACAAGGGCCCAATCAGAGAGACCATGCTGGGAGCATCGAGCGAGTAGGTTCTGGAAACGCTCCCAAGCAAGGTAATAGGACTCATCGGGTTCCATGCGGAACGAGTGAATCTGATCACGGAGGCGAGATGCCTTAGCGGGTGGGAAATACTTCTTGAGAAATCCATCCCTAAGTGTGGCCCAAGTAGTGTATGTGCCTGCGGGTTGAGAATCGAGCCAAGTGGCAGCTCGATCGGCTAGAGTGAACGGGAAAAGTTGGAGAAAGATGGCATCATTGGCGGCTCCTTGTAGCTGGAACGTACCTAAAATGCGAGTGAGGCGGGCGATATGTGCAGGTGCGTCCTCATCATCACGACCGTGAAATTGACACGTGTTAGAGATGGCGGTCATGATGTACGAGGGGATTTGCCACGAATTTTCATTGGCGATGGGTGGAATAGTGATGGGTGAGTTTACACCAGTGAATCCTAGGGTGGATTGTTGGTGAACAGTCTGACGGTCGGCCATTTGGTCGACTTGGAAAGGTGGTGGGCTGGATGGTGGTGAAGAAAAAATACTAACCTCCGGCGCGATATCCGTTAGCGGGAAGTTGTTCTCCTTCTTTGGCTTAGGTAGCGGCCCCTTTGAGCGCGTATGCATAAACTTGGTTCTCAAAAACTGCAAAACTAACACAAGGAAACAGGTGAGAAGACTCTATTATTAGACTAAATTTTTTTTATTTTTTTTACGAAAGATAACTAAAAAGACACGACTGATTAGATACCTACGACTCAAAATATTACACAAGTAGTACGTATTTATTATGCAGTCTGATCAAAGCTAATGAACGCAATCGCCAAGAGTCCCCGGCAACGGCGCCAAAAACTTGATGTTCTAAACGTAGTTATTAAATTATTAACTAAATTAACCTATTCTAGAAACTAAGTTATACTCTAGACTCTCTAAAACTCGACTAAACTACTAACCGGCAAGTGAACCGATCGACTCTAGTACAGCTAAATAAGTCCGGAAATCGAACCCACGAAACTCTATTTATTACGTAAATTAGACTCACTTAAACAGACTGACTGACACGACTAATTGTTTTTATATATTTTTTTTTTGGGGGGGGGGGGGTTGTCTAAAATCCTAAGAGAAAGGCGATTAAATTACTATCAATTAACTAAATTACCTAAGACACGAAGGTGATTTTGGGTTTTACTTCAGATGACGATGGGTAACTACCTAGACTGGAATCCTGGGATACTTCAAGCTATAATTTTAACGGATGCAAGTTAATAAGGAACCGGGATCATAAATTTCTAACCTCTTAAGACACCGAACAGGACTCCCGACCCTTTTCGGGAAGACGCCTAAGGAACTCTGAAGGCTGATGAAAACACCGGTTGATCTAGACTTCCTCTCGGTTATCTAAATGTTTATGTAAAGTACCCTAATATGATCTACTCCCTCTCGGGTTGTAAACCTAGGATGACTTGGGTTCTTGATTCGACTCGATAGACAAATATTAGCAAGGCAACTACGACAGACTTCTCTCAAAGACCACCCTAGCAATTTACCAATTTAGACCTATCAATAATCTCGCACCTCTCGGCTATTAAGATTAGTATAACACCTAGACCTATTCAATTATCAAATATAGCTTCTAAGGTATTTTGGCCAATTAACCCAACAAATCACAACGCAAGTTAATGATCTAGCATGACCCTATTACGCGAAAGACATTCACCAAAGATCATACGAAGCAATATATAACAATTAGAATAATTCTAAACATGCATATTCAACGAATCAATAATCAAGTTTGCTACTTTATCATGAAATCCAAAATTAACAAGCATCCAATATAAAAATCACAACTTTAGCATCCCATTCATCATAGTCTAGGTAGTTTATCTAATTTAGCTACTCATCATTATCCAAATCAAAGACGCAATTTCAACAAAGTGGAAAGACATGGTAAAAATTAAGAAAACAAAGAATTGATAAACTCGGATAGCCAAATCACGAGCTTGATCGATCCTAGGACTCCAACCTTCAACCGTTTCTCCTTCTTGCTTGAAATTGCTTCAAAATCTCTCCAAAATTCGTCCTAGATTCTTCAAAATCGGCTAGGGTTTTACAAGAATATGATTGTGATGTATTTATAACCCAACTAGCATCAACCCACCTGAAAGTCGAAACATTCTGTGGAAAATAGGCTTTCGCCACCCGCGGAGCCCATTGGCTTCCATTCTCGCAGGTGGCGAGGAGTTAATAACTGGATGTTGTGATACAACTCCCTCGCGGCCCGCGAGGGACAACTCCTGACCTTCTCGTGGGTGGCGAGAAGGTGTTTCTTCTCGAATTTCATGCTTTTAATTGTCTCTTGACCTCCCGCTCTCTTCCGGTACTCGGTTTTGCATATTTTTGACTCGTTTTCTGCCCATTTCAGCAACAACTATCACTCGAGACCTGGTAAACACAAATGGACCAGCAGTAACAAATTCTAACTAAAAACAAAAAGAAAACTAAACAAAACCACTCAAACTAAACACGATAAATGGGTGTATTTTGCAATACATCAGTTAGTTATTATGAAAATATATTACCAACCATTACCACACATATACAAACATGTGCAGCTAGTTTACACACACATTTACATGTGTAGATTATATGTGGGTATTTACTTATTTTAATTTTTGTTTTAAATCTTTTTTTCATATTATTCTATTTTTATTCACATTTTAATTAACATATTTTGTGTATGTAATATTTATCGAATATCTACAAATATTATACGTTTTTAAATATGTGTAGGTATTTATTTTGTCACGTCATTTTCAAATAAAATAAAATTATTTACTTAATTTATTTGCATATTAATTTATAAATATTATGTGAACAAAAAATTTACCACATGTGTAAATAATTTAACATTTAATTGATCGTCAATTTTTTTTGATTTTTTGGCTATTTAAGGTGTTGTCATGTGTTGATTTTCAAGCATCAAGTCTCTTGTTGTCCTTGATAGCAACTTGATTGATCGTAACAATGACTCTGATACAAATTCCATGGACGACCCTAAGGTTGCGGGTGGGCACCGCTCAGGGCCCAATATTTCAAGGGGCAAAAAAAAATCAAGTTTTAAGTACCGTAAGAACTAGAGGTCTCGGTGCCCTTCGACCGGCCAGATTATCTTTCATCATAGAAGTCCTACAAAGCAACTTTTTTGCGATATGACCATTCAAATGGTCTCATGTTGAGTAGTCAAATTAGAGAAAAAAAGACTGAAGATAGTTCAAGCTTTTTTCGGCGGTAGTCTCGGTTTCCGATTCCGACAACCTCTTTCAAGGTGTAACTTTAGATCAAAAGAATCGAGAAGGATGAAGCTTAAACATTAAATATTTAAATATTATTTTTACCTTTTTTTTAACGGCTAATGAATACTATAAGTCTGGCCACCCGGGTAAACCCATTGGCGAAAGGCCACTCACGCCTGCGAACGCAGACAGCGCTGGTAACCCTGCCCGCCCATCATTTCATGGGAAACTCACCACCCGAATGCCCACTGTGAAAAACTCCTGACTCACATGAGCATATTACACCAAAAATAACTCGAATCTATGACATCTACATTAAAAGACCATAGAGGTGCTCCTCTCAAACTAGTTGATCTGAGGCTCATTCGCCTCGACACAATCTATACGTAGCAAAAGATATTGAAATTTGAAAGTGAGATCTGACAAGTCACAAAGCTTCAATTTCCAAGATAAAGTACTTTAGATTGATTATTTTTTTAATTTTTATTTAATAGTTCATAAAAATAAGTTTTTGAATAAACTTATGTTTTTCTTCATGTGTTTTGACCATTTTAACAAATTTGCTTTCTGTGGTTACACTTTTTTCTTCAATATTCTTCCTGCTCCTAACTCCGTTTATTATTCTCGTTAAATGGCAGTCACGTGCCCCTCACATGAGGGGCATTTCTGTTTTTTTCATTCAAATCAGATTCAACGCCTATTTAACTAGGTTTTTTTTCCCAAATCACCTGCAAATCGTTGAATCTGATTTTAATGGAAAAGACATAAATGCCCTTTATGTGAGGGGCACGTTACTGTCATTTAACGGTGATAATAAACGAAGTTAGGGGCAGGAAGAATATCGAAGAAAAAAGTGTAACCATAGGGAATAAAATGGCTATTTTCAAACTATTGGAGCAAAATGATTAAAATGATCAAACCACAGGGAGCAAAACAAGAGTTTACTCTTAAGTTTTTTTACGACAAACAAACCGTATATAAAAATAAGTTTTTTTACAAGGGCAGTAGCAAAAACCACCGTCAATTACAACCACCAAATTAAAATAGAAGCATTTACATATATCTCCTTCTAAGTTTCTTTATTACATACTAGGTTATATACTCATGTATTACATAGGGTTGTTTAATAGAAAAATGAAATTACAATAAATAAAATTCTTTGTTTCCTTAACTAAGTAATATTATAATTTAAATTTTATTTTTTTGAAAAAGAAAAATTAACATAATTAGATTTCAAAATTGTAAGTTTATTTAAAATAAGAAAAATTGAAAAATTTTAGTGAGAAAAAATATAATAATGACACGTGGCATTTTTGGAATCATTTATTAAAATAAGGATTTACAAAACCCAAAATTTTAATTACATATTTACTCTTTTTAAAATCTATATATTACATATTTATCCAATTCATTTAAAATAACTTATTTTATTATCATTTCACCCTTAATGAACCAGTTAAAGTACTATTTACATTTCATTATTTGTGAGGGGCAATTGAGTAATTTTAAGTTAATTAGGAAAAAATATAATTAAAGTTAGAGGTTGAAGAAATATGTAATTAAAGTAAGGGGTTGAGAGAAATATGTAAAAACCAATTAAAATAGCTGTCAAATTAAGACAAACAAAAATTACTCCATTGATCCCATAATATGTTTGGTTTTTTGGATCGAGACGTTAACCAAAGAAACCCAAGAACCTTAATTTCTTCAATGATGAGAGCAAGAGATGCCCCGCGATGATTAACAATCATTTTGTTTCGAGACTTTTAGATGCACGAGATAGCGGTAAGAATAACCAAGTGAATAGTTTTCCTCCATTTAATAAGTTAAAAATGTATTTTCTGTTACTTAGTTTAATATACTTTATGTATTTCTCATTTAGTTTGATTAGGGTTTAGTTATTTAGTTTCATTTATATTTTTCTCTTATTTTTAAAATATACAAGTTAAGAACATTTTTCAATGTCTAATGACTCTTAAATTTAAATAATTTTGTTTTAAAATCGACTTGATTTGGTTTAAGATCAAAAATTATTTTTTGCTTTGATGATTGACTCTCAGGTGTGAAAACTATTTGATTAGCTTTAAAATCATTTTTTTCGTGCTTCACTTTTTGATTATTACTTAAAACTTATTTAATTAGGTTTATTAGTTTATATGTTATTGACTTACTGAAACTTATTATTGATTCATTGGTTATAACAATTATCGTCGTATATAAATAAATTATATACATATTTATATATATATATATATATATATATAAGTTTATATTTTTGGGGTCCATTTTTACTAGTCGTACACCAATTCAAGTGGGGAATTGGTAAAACACACGCTTATTTGGCTAACTCTGAAACACTTAATTACAATTTGATATCAAGAAAACTCTCTCAAAAACTTAATTACAATTGCAAACCCTGACTCGGTTTATATAGGTTAACCTAGACTCATTATTAGACTATAGTACGAACTGCATTTAAAATATTAACATTCTAGACCGACTTGCATTAGGATACTTGTGACAACCTTGGTGAGCAACTACTTGTAGCCCAAGGACTTACAAATTCGCCAACATCAATTGCACAGAATATGTAAAACATAAAATTGGAGAGGTTAGAGAGAGACCTTCAGCTGGTGGTGTTTTGAGCTTGAGCTACGGCGGCTGTGATAATCAACCACAACCATGATGCCACCGTAAAAATCCTTAACTCGATTCTGGCGCCACCGCCACCGCCACTTGCCGTTGCTGCTTCCATCTTACAAAATCAACTGCTCAATCTGTAATGAGTGAAAGTAGATATTTGTAAGTGTCGAGCGTTGAAAGACCCCTGTTTTTTATTAATAATTTTTATTGAAAAGTCAATCTGTCACTTTTCATCATTTAATAATCGCTGCTAAAATTCAGACGCTAATTTCTGATTGGTGAGACCTAGATTTCTGGTAAATATAGTAATATCTCTTTATTTTATTGATTTGATTTTTTTAAAATAAATGTTTATACATCAAGGAATGTTTGTCATGAGGTTGATCGTATATACATAAGTACTAATCTATAATCTATACTAATAAATAAAGGTTTAAGGTGGACACTTGTCACTTCCTCGTGTCTCCTCACATTAGTTTTTCCGTCTCTCTCTCCTAATAAATGCGCATATATCTTATTAAATAATAATGATATTATAAATATATTATTAAAGAAAAATACTAATTATATTAAATAAGAATATATAATAGGAAATCAAAATATAACTAATTAAAGAAAAATACTAATTTATTATATATACACATTTTCATTATATATATATATATATATATATATATATATATCATAATAGTCTGACAAGTTAAGACGTATTTATAAATTTATAAGTTTATCTTTTTTAATATACAATCCCGTGTAATACACGGGATTATAACCTAGTATATAATAAATAAAGGTTTTGGTTAGACAAATTTTTTCGCCTCTCTCTTATATTAATTGCACAAATTTTCCTTAATTGTTTTTTTAATAATTTTTTACTTTTTGTCTCTCTCTCTCACATATTAAATAATAATGGTTTCTATAATTATTTTTATAAAATATTTTTTATTTAAAAAAATATAGTTTTGTTCATAAAACATTTTTAAAAATTGAACATTTTTAAAAATTGAACATTTTTGCATTCTTTTTATAAAACATTTTAAAAAAGTAACTATATGGCATTTCTAAAATTTGTATAAAAAAAACTATGTAATATGTCATAGATATGTAATATGTAAATATTTATTATTAAGTATATAAAATTGAATTTGTTCATTGCATTTATTCAACACGTCTAATACACGGGCTTTATAACCTAGTTTCGTATATACATAAGTATTAAATTTTTTTTATTCAAGTCAACTCACATAATAAATGATGAAATCAAATTAATTTTTAAATAAACAATTAGTACGTCAATCCTTATTATAAATAAATAATACAAATACAATATCTTTACTGGTTTTTATTTTTTGGAAACCGAGTCATTACATCATCTATAGAAACATGCCTAAACAACTTTTTCCAATATAATAAATACAATTTAAGTGGTGATGATTCGTTGTTTGAATTAACGCCTATAAATATGAATGGGTACGATGTTTTATCTTAGGAATGGATTGGATGAATCAGTTTAAGGCACATACATATTGTGATAAGCGAACCGTTAGGATAAGCAAACCTAATGGAGAGTACGTGGTGATACCAAGTAATCTATACATACTAATAAATAAAGGTTTTGGGGTGTCACATGGCATTCTCATGTTCATCCTTAGGACTTTTTTTCACGCCTCTCTCTCCTATTAATAATACAAGTTTCTATAAAAAAAATTATAATTTTTGTTTTCCGTCTCTCTCTCCTATTAAATAATAATGATTTCTATAACTATTTTTATAAAAAAAAAAATTAATTAAAAAATAGTTTTGTTCATAAAACATTTTTATAATTTGAACATTTCTTTCATTCTTTTTATAAAACATTTTTAAAAAATAACTATATAACGTTTCTAAAATTTGTATTAAAAAATTATGTAATATGTCATAAATATGTAATATTAGATTTTCATTACTGAGTATATATAACACTGTATTTATTCAACTTGTATAATATACAAGGTTTCTAACCTATATTATAATAGATGAATAACTATACTTGCTACGTGTCGACTTTTGATGAAATCTAAATTTTTGTTTTTCGTCTGTCTCTCCTATTAAATAATGATTATGTTAAATAATTAAATATCTAAAATTTATTCTAATATTTTTATTAAAAATTACTAAATCATAAGAAAATTTTAATTATATCTTATTTTAAAATACAATTTTATAATTTTTAAATATTCATTATTTGTTATTTCACAGATGACTAATAACATTTAACATACAAATCTTCATAGAAAATATTGTTTTATAACCAGTTATATTTATTTAACCCATGTAAAACATGGGCTTTAACCTAGTAGTAATGAAAGTAAGGTTGAGATTATCTCATTAGCAAAATCTAGGATATACTTGATTAAGCGATGTAGTGCCTTCTTAGCCTATGATTTAGATGTTGTAGAACCAAAGACTGATGGCTACAAAATTCTCTAAGTACAAATGCTGCTGATCTCAGAGTTTGCTGCTGACCAACAAACTGCTGCGGACAAGCTTATCTGCTGCGGATACTTGTTCTCCTGCTGAAGAACAAATCTGCTGCGGATAGCCTTATCTGCTGAAGGCCAAAGTTGCTGCGGATAGGCTTCTCAGCAACATCAACACTTGATGCTGCTGACAGGCAAATCATCCGCAGCTTTGGATGGTTACATCTTGCTGCTGATCATCATCTTTGCTGCTGACAGCCTTGTGCCTTGAAGACAAATCGTTGCAGTTGACTATCCATACCAAGCATCACTGACAATTTTCTGTAAAAGCAACTGACACACTCAAAGCAGAAGGAACCTCAATGGCACAACCAATGACGGACAATAATGCTCTTCTCCAAGCATGCAAGTAATGATGCATAAAGAAGACGCTTCAATAAAGTTAACTAGTTTTAGACTAAACAAGTAAAAGTTAGCTACATACAACAGATCAACGGTCTGTGTTAGATCTGATCCTTAGAACCAAGGGGCTGTCTTGATTCTAAGTGAGTATAAATAATGTGTAAACACTTCATTGTAAGAGTGTTTTTTGTGCTTTTTGATTGAGTTTCAATTGTAATCGTTTATCTGCAAAAGCTTAATACAACAGTGTTCTTAAAAGTATTCTTTCTGCTTGCTCGATTACACTTGTGTAGTTGTTATTGTTTCCCAATTTCAACTAAGAACAGAACCATCTTGTAATTTCTCGATCCTACAAGTGGTATCAGAGCTTTGGCTCAGATTAAACAAACTCACACTTGTTTAATCACTTCTGGTTCTATTCTAAACTCTCTCTCTTTCATTAAGTCACCAAGAGCAAAGATGGCACAGAGCAACGGATTTGAAGACATCGACAACATCAACCGACCACCAAGATTGGTATCTGGGGAAGACTACGACATGTGGAAAAATCGTATGGAAAGTTTTTTCTGCTATCAGGAGTACGGAATGTGGAAATCCATCAGGGATGGACCCTACACTCTCATGGTGGCATATGCTGACTCTGGAGGACCATCAGTTCCAAAGGAGCCCTCCAAGTACTCAGAAGAGGACATAAAGAAGATGGAGGTGGACTTCAAGGCACTAGGAGCTATCCAAATGTGCCTTCCAAATGAAGTTTTTCATAACTTCAGAAGTTACAAAACTGCTAAAGAGCCCTGGGAGGCTCTTGAGAAGATGTTTGCTGGCTCTGAGGAAGTCAAAGAAAACAGAAGAGACATCCTTAAGCAGCAGTATGAAAACTTCGTCTGGAAGGAAGGTGAGTCTCTAACTGTTCTATATAACAGATATACTTATCTTGTAGGTGAGCTGCAGTGCTCAAAAGTGAAGTTGGAGAATGAAGATATTCTTAAGAAATTCATCAGATCTCTACCTAGTTGCTGGACACTCTACACAGTGTCCATCAGAAGAACTGAGAATCTGAAGACTCTTCAGATGACTGAGCTATTTGGTATGCTCAAAACCTATGAATTAGAAATGATTCAGGCCAAGGAAAGGAGCTCAAGCTACCAAACAGCTTCAACATCTACCACCACCTCTTCTGCTCTTCACTCTGAGCACTCAGGTCCTAGTACTAGCAACTACTATCCTCCCATAGTCACACATCCTCAAACTCCTACCTCTAAAACAAACACATCACCATTTCTTCTTGAAGCTCCTCCTCAAGCCTCAACCTCTGCTGCTTTTGTTTCTGAAAACTCAAGCAACATGTACTTTATCAAGGAGGATCTGGAATGTTTCCATCCATATGATCTAGAAGAAATGGATATACAGCACTCGTATGCCATGCTCTCTATAAGAGCAAAAAGGTTCTACTCTAGAACCGAAAGACCCATTCCAAGAAACAACTCCAACACCAGAGTTGGCTTGGATAAAAACAAATTGAGATGTTACAACTATAACCAACTAGGTCATTTTGCTAGAGAATGCAAGGCACCTAGGGCAAACCCAACTGATGATCGAACAAGACAAGCTCACCAAGCCCAACCTAGACAACAACAGCAACAAGCTACTCCTCCAGCTCAAACTGTAGCTTGTGCAGCTGTTGGAACTTCTGACTTTGACTGGAGCTTTCAGTATGAAGATCTGCCTACCAACAACCAAGCTCTTATGGCAGATACAACTGAAATACCGCCTCAGGTATATGAACATATATGTTCCCAAGCCTGTATTGATAAGGTTTTAGGCTACAGAAAGCATAATCAAAACCTCATAGATCAAAATGAAGAGTTTCATCAAATGAAATCTGAATTCAAAAAGGTCGAAGACAGTTACAAAGAAAAAATTAACTGCCTAAAGAAAGAGATTTCATCATTAAGACATGAACAAACCAATCTTGAAACTCAGATTGATGATCTACTGGCCAGATTAAAAGCTACCAGAGCAGAATTGGAAGAACAGAAAGTTCATGTTGACAAATATGAATTTGCATCCAGAAAGCTGCAAAGACTTTTGGATGCTCAAATTCATGAAAAGGTAAAAACTGGTCTGGGGTATCATGCTGAACAATATCAAGCCGTTGCACCTCCTGCTGGCTACGTTGCCATCCATGAACCAAGATTCAATCTTGCAAATCTTGATATGGCCAACAGAAATCTTGATCCTTCTAAGGATGAACCTTTGGTGCAAGAATGCACCACCTCATCAGAGTCTGAATCAACTTGCTCAAACTCCACTGAAACAAGTGAAGCTTCATCTCCTCCTGCCCCTCAAGTTATTCTGACTAAAGATGAAGTCCCCATTATCCATTCAGCACCAGTACCAGCCATTTCAGTACCAGTTCCTACACCATTCAAACAAATCAAAATTAGTTATCCTCCAGAAGGTAGGAAGCTAAATATTGAAAAGGGTCAGTCCTCAACTTCAATCCAACCAAGGAAGGTGTTTGACATATGTCATGCGCCTGGAGAGAGGGCTCCATATGTTCAAAAGACATTGGAAGAATCCACCTTTGAGCATAACAAAGCTCACCCCTGGAACTTCAAAGACTTGTTCAAAAGAAAGGACTATATGTACTTTCAAAGGGACAAACTGGCGAAATCATGCTTTGTGTGTGGGAAATACAATCATACTGCCAGCACCTGCTTCTACTACCTTCAGCAGCAAAGAAACCTCAAGCAACATGCTTTTGAGAAGACAAAGAAGAACAAACCGGTAAGAAGGTTTGAAGCTAAGACAACTCAATTCAAAAACTCTGTTTCTCCACCAAGGGAGCAGTTGTCAAAACCTCTACAATCTTGCATCATCTGTGGTGAATCAGATCACTTTGCTGCAAATTGTAAGTTTAATCCTTTCAATTAGATTCTTCTTCCAACCCCAATTATACAAAAGCCTATTAGTAAGGTGAAGAAGGATAAGCATAAGTCTGTTCTTAAACCATCAGCAGCCAACAAAACTGCTGCTGATCGAGTAAAGCCCAAGCAACCAAAAGGAAATCCTTCAGCAGCAAAGTCTGGAGCTGCTCAAGTAAAACCATCAGCAGCAACAAAATCTGCTTCTGATCAGTCAAAGTCCTCAGATGCAGCTTCTGCTGCTTAAAAGGCAAAGAGAGCTGGAAAACCACCAACTTAACAATGGAAGGCAAAGAAACCACCAAGCATCATCATTGGTTCAGTTGAATGCGTCTATCCTTTGTTGTAAATGTGTCTGTCCTTTGTTGTAAATAAAAGTTATAAGTAAACAGCATCCTTTTTGGCTGCTGACAGGTCTGATCTTCAGCAGCAAAGAATTTGCCCCTGACTGCTTTAACTTATCAGCAGGAACAAGTTTCTTGCGGATAGCTTTAAGGCTGTCAGCAGCAACACCCTTGCTGCAGATCATTGCATCCATCAGCAGCAATTGATTTTGCTAATGACAGACTTAATCTTCCGCAGCAACCAAGATTGCAGCGGACAGGCTCACTCATCCACAGCAATCAAGTTTGCTGCTGATGGGTAAATTTAAGTCCAAATTAACTTTTAACCGCTGTAAAAAAAAATTTAACGTCAGTCTTTACCATGACTGCCTCGGTGTATTACAGCTGTAACAATAAAAGGTGAATTGGGTTGTACTGTACAAGTTATTTTGCTTTTTCCCTCTTCTTTCGTTATAAGAACGAATCAAATTTCCTTACCACCTCTTCACCTTCAATTTCACCCTAAACCCACATCACTTTCTCTCAAGTCCCCACCATATTCAAGCCCTTCATCTTTAAAACATTCAAAGCCTCATATATTCTAACCTTCCCTCCAAATCAAACAACAATGGCAGACATCAATAACCCTGATGATAAGTTCTCCCCATACCATAACCTTACAGCATATCTTACCAAAGGAAAGAAATCCGAAGGATTTAATGATATGATCGATTTCTTATGTCGATCAAAGATCTACTTTGCCCTCACCACCAACCCTACCATATATATCCCTCATATGGAGGATTTTTGGAGTACCGCCGTCTACTCAACCGAACAGGGAATTCCCCAAATTAAAGCCAAAGTAGACGGCAAGGATATCACCATCTTGGAAGCCACACTCAGAAAACATCTTAAGCTTCAAGATGAGGGAGCAGCCATCTCATACTCGAAGGACGAATACATGAGGACCTTTGTATCCATTGGATACACTGGAAATCAGACCGAGTATACGATCGAGAAGGCGCTGATGGGCCCTCCATGGAAGTATCTTTGTCACACTCTTCTCCAATGCATATCTCAGAAGAGGAGTGGATGGCATCAGGTGAGCTCCGCACTTGCCTCCGCCTTCCATGGTATGGTCACTAACCAAGGCTTCAACTATGCACACCTCATCTTTGAGGGTTTGAGATATAACCTTCAAGAGGGTGCAAAGCAACAATTTTTTATGTACCCAAGATTCTTGCAGGAAGTTTTCAATCAAGAACTAAAAGAACTTTCAAAATCTGCAAGAATCTACATTATGTTGGGACATAAAAATAACATTTTTCAAAGCATGAGAACTGTTTCCAAAAAAGTTCTCAGGGGTCAATGTTCCATTGTTATCTACAATGGTGAACATACAAAGTACCCCGGGTGACAGTTCAGCAATCCCAGTTGATACTGATCCCACACCCTCCACCTCACATCCTGAACAACAGTCTGCTTCTACCATTCGAACCCCTGTGCATACTACTAAGGATGCACAGGCACAAAAATTACTTACACCTATTTTGGATGTTATCGTTCAACTGGAACACAGGGCCCCGGTTGCAACGACATATACTAGAAAAAGGGGCAAGAGAACTCCTTCTTCTCCTGCCTCCAAGGCCCAAACCCAACCTAACAGCCCTCACTCAGAATCACAACATTTTGATGAGAATATCATAAGGGACAACCACATTATTAGAGAGACTCCTTTGGATGTCTCTCTATTAGGATTAGGATCACTTCCCGAATCTATAAAACAGCCCCCTGAGCCTTTCCTTTCTCTTCTGAACTTAAGTGTTGAGGAACCTGATCAAGATGATGTACCTTCTCCAACTACCACTATCTCAGAGGTACTGATTGATCTTGCTTCCAACACACCCAACCCAAGTTCTTCTACCCTGAAGGTCCACTCTAGGAGTTATGAAAGAGTGGATATGGAAGCGGCTGTCACTACTGCTGGTCCATCAAATGACCAGGAGGACAGTGACAACATTGCTAAGACCTCAACCACGGCAACTCACAGTGAGGATGCTTCCTTGGAAACTCCCCTCACTGAGAGGAATCTCAGGTGCCAAGAAACCATGGGTGATGGGGATGAAGAGGCTAGGCCTAGGGCCCCATCTAGATCCAAGGATTCCACAACTGTGGATGAGGACAGACTGAAACTTCATAACTTGGAATTGACGGCCAGGGTGGCTATGCTAGAGGCTGAAGTGTCCAAACTAAGACACTAAGTCTCTATGCATGAAGCTGATAAGCGACCAAAGTTTTATGCATTAAAGGGTGTAAATGTTATATTTAGGTAAATTAAAATGTGGAATACAAAAGTTTTGTGTAGCTATGCATGTGCAGATGTTGAAAGCTTAAAGTATGATTTTGGAAGATATTAGGTGAGAGATGCCAGAGTCGGAAGAGACACGGAGAAAACGGGGCAGAAACTCAGGACCTGGCGTAAGCCTACGCCACCTGGCGTAAGCTTACGCCGCCCAGCGTAGGCCTACGCCTGAACATTTCTTTCACAGCAGCTTCCAGTGTGGCAGCGTAAGCTTACGCCAACCCAGCGTAAGCTTACGCTGGTTACGTTTTCTGGACGCGAATTTTCGGGAAACAGCCGATTTTGGTGTTTAATTGGGGGTTTCTTCCCCAAATTTAGGGGATCAACTTTTACAACTGTTCTTGGGCGATTTTGGGGGCGATTAGAGGCTATAAAACACCATTCCAAGATCGATTTGGAAGATTGATACCGAATTATTGAAGAATCGAAGATGAATTCCACAACCATAAGCGGCTAATCCACCGGTAATCATTCCCGGGTGGATTGTTTGTAAGTTTTTAGGGTTTTATCATGTTCTAGCTTTGAGAAAGAATTCTTGTAATCGTTTGGTTTGAAATACTTGAATCTTTGTGTTTAGTATGGTTATGAACTCACGGGAGTCGATAAATTCTTGCACCATTGACCCCGTTAGATGATAATTGCTATGAACGTTGATTTGTGTTGAATCTATTGATTAATCTAATTCTATAGTGCATACATTTGTCTCGATTTCATTCGTGGATATTGTTTTACACTATTTTCCGATGATGTATGAATGTTGATGTTCTTGGTTAGATTTGGTTAATTTGATTTGGATAACCATTCGATTGTTTGAACTCATATGTTTGTGTGATAATCCCTAATTACTTGTGAACTTGAAACCCGGGTGTGATTCCTTTTTAATTATTGTTTACAATCTAAATCGTTTGTTTGGTACTTGATTACTATCGGTCATAATTGTTAGTTGATAATCATTGTTTGTTGAGTTTGATAAGTTTCACCTAAATCATTGCTTGTGTTTGGTCAGAAAGACCCATTGTCACTTCATAAATCGCATTGACAATTGAAGTTAAGCACCGACCACAAACTCTTCGTGGTTCGACACCCTTCTTACCCTAACTAGTTTAAGGTGATTAGGACACTGGTGTGCTACGAACTATACGCAAAAACCTACAAGTTCTAATATTTATAATAAAACGGACAAACCTAAACTAACGCGCACAATACGGCAAGTGTACCGATCGTTTACAGAATAGATAGATAAGACCGAGTATCGAACCTACGGACACTGTATGTACAGCGAAATACTGACTCAGATGCAGGATAACTAATTACAAAAAGGGGGGTTTCTTTTATTTAAGAGAGAAATAAACTAGAGAAAATAAAGGAAAAGACGAGGACAAACAAACTAGCGTGAGAATAACTACGGAACGAAAACAGATAGGGTGAAAGCACTACCTAGGCCCGAATCCTACACGTGTCTGACGAAGGTTCTATCGGCAATGGAACTGATGTGATACCGAGATCTTAAAATACTAAACTCAAAGGGAACCTAGAGCACCCTCGACCCTTCTCAAGGATTGTCAACTAAGAGACCTAAAAGCCGTTAAACCACCGGCTGGACGGGTTCCCCTCACAGGTCATCCAGTCTACTCAAGAATTATCCGCTAGACAATCTACCTCACAGCGCGAAAGTCTCAATACACCTAAGTGCAAGGGATAACTAAGAATTTCCTATTGGACTCGGTAAACAAGATGCGAACGACGAACTAGACAGACCTTCTCACAAAGATTCTAAACTAGCGACCAGACACACGAGATAAACCGACAATCTCTCACCTCACAGCTATTAAGATTGGTTGAATATTTAGATTTACCAATTCACGAATTTCATTCCTATGGAATACTACGTCTAGCAAACCATCCAATAATTAAAAACACACGGCAATTGATCTAGCATGCACCTATTATATGAAAGACATTCATCAAAGCACATGAGGACTGAAAAATCATTTAATTGATAATACTAAATACGCATACACATCCAATGATCAAAACCAAGTTTGTTACATCATGAGTTCTTCACATTCAAAAGTTCTAAAAACTAACAAAAACCAATGTCAAACATGTGCAATCATCTAAACCTAGGTAGACAACAAGAATCTAGCCAAGAAACATGTTCAAAATTATAAAACAATAAGTAACCAGGCTGTTCATCATGTTAGAATTGACAAGAAAACAAGAACGAATCAAAAATATGTAACCCGATGTGAATCCGGCTTCAATTCTTCGATCCCAACGCTTGTTCTTGATCAATATCCACTTCTCCTCCTCCGATTTTAGTCCACAATCACCTTCTTGAGGCTAGAATGTTCCTCCTTTTCGTCTTTTGCCGTCACAAGGTGGTCTCTCCGCTCCAGGCTCGTCTCTCTTTTTAGGGTTTCTAATTTTTGGGGTTTTAAAACAATTTCTGCGAAAAACCACCCGTAGCGTAGCGCAACGGGATCTTGCACACTCCTCGCGTAGCGCGAGGGCCCCAGAAAAGACAAAACAGTCGGGCAATCATTAAAAGGGCAATTCTGACATTTTTCAATCCTCGCGTAGCGCGAGGGACTTCCAATACCTGTCGCGCTACGCGACAGGGGTAAAAATCCAGAAACTCTATTCTTTCTTATCCACAGCCCTCTCGCACGAACCGGAAACTCGTTCTTCTTCGTTTTCAATCATATCCGCTTCCTTTGTGACCTAACAACCATAAGATATAGAAATATTAAGTACAAGCAGTTATAAAAGAAAACCGAAGCAAAAAAAACACAAAGTGGGAATAAAATAGACAGTAAAACGGATGTATTTTGCAATACATCACATCCCCACACTTAACTCTTTTTCGTCCCAGAAAAAGATTAGAAGAAAGAGATCAAAGATTAGCGAGCCCGAATTAAATCATTTCATATTAACAAGGGGGAATACCGACATAGAAACCGTGATTGCTGGTATACTGGTCCATTTTAAATCTAGGAAACTAAACAAGCCAAAAATATTTTATATATTTACCCAATTAACCGTGACCCACATCCTCTTGGCACTAAGCTACCTACTTTCGGGCTTGGCAAGGATTAGTTATGATAAGCTATTTTAACGAATTAACTCGTGAATATAAAATACTCTTATATTTTTTCCATCAGATCACTTGCAATAATTTACAGCTGGCCCATATTTATTTATTATTATTTTTATTTTTTATTTTTTTTATTTTATTTTATTTAAAAAAAAATTTTTTTGATCAAGCTTATAGCTTTTTGGGCATCTTTTAATTTTGATCAGCAGCGTGAACCCGTTATGCGTCTATAGCAACAGGGCGACGCGCTCTTTTCCCAGGTCTCTGCCATCGCAGAACAGAGGAAAAGGGGGAAATAAACTAGAGATTTTATAGATACAAGATTCGAGCAAATCAGGACTTTACCTACCGCACCCTACTGGCTGGAATTACACTATCGGCCTAAAGGAATGTAGAAACCACAAGTTAATATTATTCTTAATTAAAATTTTCAAGGGCTTGCTAGCTAACTAGACCTACCAACACATCACAAGCTTGCTATGATTTCCTTCCCACAAGTTTCAATTAAATGATAATCAACGAACTGCTAAATTATTTTTCTCATAAATTCACAATCAATTCAGGAACAATTTCAAATTTTTTTTTTTCAAATAAAAAAAAACACACTCTAAACGAAAAAAAAACAAAACTAAACGACAGTGTCCCATCCCCACACTTAAACTTTGCATTGTCCTCAATGCAGGAATGGAAACACGACTCAAAAACAAAAACAGGGAAAAGTAAAAGAAAATGGAAAAGACTTAGCTGGTATTTTGACGGATCAATATGCTCCAAGCATGCAGCAGCTCTCAAAGCCTTGTTGAGGATTCAGCATCCCCACACTTCGCTCTCGTTGTGTTCTCGCTCCTATTTTTTTTTTTTTCCGCGTAGCGCGACGGGGGACGAGCAAAGCGTCGCGTAGCGCGAGGGGTGGAATTTGACAGAAAGTTTCGAAATTTTCCAACACTTAGTCAAATTTCTCACCCCTTATTTCCCAAACCTTCCAACCACCATTTACAAAAACAAACATACCTGGGGACCCGCATTCTGCTGCTAAAAGCTCTTCCAAAAATCAATTATAATCTCTGCATGCAAACATCAAAACACAAAACCTGCAAACCGGGCACTCCAATGATATGTAACTGGTTTTCCACAACCCGAATGGAGATTGAGTACGGGTTATGAAAAACCAAACCTGCAAAACAAAAACAAGCAAAACCCGAGCAGCATAACACTGACACAAATAATAGAATAAAAATAAAACTAAACTAAACAGATAATGTACAAAATACAATCAGCCATAATAATGAGGACGAATCACAGAACAGGAGAAGCAACAAACACAATGACAGCTAAAATAAAGCAAATAAATAACTAAAGCGAAAATCTGGGTTGCCTCCCAGTAGCGCTAAGTTTACAGAAGAGTCTTCAGCCAGACTCGTGCCTCGCAAGTAAACTCAATCAGGAGGCCTCTCCTTAATCCTCTTCCCATCATTTTTACTCAATCTCATTCTCTTGTCGATGGACCGGAAGAATCCAACAACCAGGCCCCAGAAGACTCGAAACAGACTCGAGTCGGGCCACCAAGACTTGAATTTTCCTGGACCGAACTGCATGCCATGCATGTAATGAGGAGCATGGTCGTCTCTGCAGTCTGGAACAACTGCAGGGCCTCTAATCGACCAGGTTTGTGTCCTTGAAATGCGCCGGTCCAGGCGCTCTCTCACCCTATCCCGTGGCACGTTGGATCTGGATGGCGATCCATAATCATCGTCGTCATCCACGGGCCGGCTATCATCATCAGCAATCCCCACACTTGGGGTTTGCTCATCCTCAACAAGAAGTGGTCGCTCCATCTCCATCACTTCTTCTTCATCCTCTCGGTTTGGTGACTGCTCGATAACCGCTGCTGGCTCTCCATAAAGTAATGTCTCGAGAGTAGTAATGTCACCAACAGGGTCAAACACCTCATCAGCCTCTTGAGTTGTAAAACCAACCAACTCGTCACCAAACTCAAACTCCCAGGATAGTACATGCTCCTCCTCCTTCGTCATGTCATCCTCTATCCTGGCTTTCTCACTTTCCTCATCAATCTGATCATTAGGATGCTCTGTGGTCACGAGATCAGATGAAAACTCCAACTCATCATCAGAATCGGCCCACAATGCGGAAATCGGTTGAATTGGGACATCCTGCTGAACCAGAGGTGGGACTGACTCGTCCATTAACGTCTTTGGTCCTGGTGTGTCGAATACTTCACCTTCCTCTGCCCACCGGGCCTCCATCTCAGCAAACCGGGCACTCCAATCTATCTGCCTGACTTCTGCTGCTGATGGGATGTGAAGACTCTCCTCCTGCGCTCGGAAGTGAGCAACTACAGCCTCATCTACACTCGGAACAAGTGTATCCTCTACAGCAAAAATCACGTCTCTCTCCACATCAGCTGGTCTGTCCGCCTGCAGATCGTGCCTCAAATAAGGTTGGATGTGTTCTTCTACATCCGGATCCTCAAAATCAAATATATGCCGAGCCGGAGGTGGGACTTGGGAAGAACTATCGGAAATAGCAAAAACTCCGCTGTCCGTTCTCGTCTCCGGCTCTAATGAATCATCAATCACAGGGTCCTCTATCTGCTTCATAGATGTAGCCATTGCAAGTTTAAGAGCTTCAATCTGACTTGTCAGAAGATCCATCTCAGCTCTCCATTTGATGTCTTTGGCTCTCGCTTCCTTCTCCATCAGCTCCATCAAATGGTACGATCTCGCCAACGCATCATCCTCCTGATATCTCTCATCGTACCGGTGCGCAGAATACCCATATGAATAAAAATGCTGACATTGCTGCGTCCAATGGGGTCCACCACAATTCTCGCACCACATCTTCCTCTTCTTTCAAAATAAATAAAAATAAAAATAAAGAGAAAAATAAAGAAATACAACCTAATCTAAAACACCCAAATAAAAGAAAATATACACAAATCCTAAAATCAAAGTCAATTTTGCTATTGTCAAGTGTCCCCGGCAACGGCGCCAAAAACTTGGTGTTGGTGCAAACTATACGCAAAAACCTACAAGTTCTAATATTTATAATAAAACGGACAAACCTAAACTAACGCGCACAATACGGCAAGTGTACCGATCGTTTGCAGAATAGATAGATAAGACCGAGTATCGAACCTACGGACACTATATGTACAGCGAAATACTGACTCAGATGCAGGATAACTAATTACAAAAAGGGGGGTTTCTTTTAT
The DNA here is from genome assembly GCA_023525975.1 of Smallanthus sonchifolius. NCBI lineage: Eukaryota > Viridiplantae > Streptophyta > Magnoliopsida > Asterales > Asteraceae > Smallanthus > Smallanthus sonchifolius. The sequence continues at coordinate 9,432,734 of CM042046.1, read as the reverse complement.
TTAAGAGAGAAATAAACTAGAGAAAATAAAGGAAAAGACGAGGACAAACAAACTAGCGTGAGAATAACTACGGAACGAAAACAGATAGGGTGAAAGCACTACCTAGGCCCGAATCCTACACGTGTCTGACGAAGGTTCTATCGGCAATGGAACTGATGTGATACCGAGATCTTAAAATACTAAACTCAAAGGGAACCTAGAGCACCCTCGACCCTTCTCAAGGATTGTCAACTAAGAGACCTAAAAGCCGTTAAACCACCGGCTGGACGGGTTCCCCTCACAGGTCATCCAGTCTACTCAAGAAGTATCCGCTAGACAATCTACCTCACAGCGCGAAAGTCTCAATACACCTAAGTGCAATGGATAACTAAGAATTTCCTATTGGACTCGGTAAACAAGATGCGAACGACGAACTAGACAGACCTTCTCACAAAGATTCTAAACTAGCGATCAAACACACGAGATAAACCGATAATCTCTCACCTCACAGCTATTAAGATTGGTTGAATATTTAGATTTACCAATTCACGAATTTCATTCCTATGGAATACTACGTCTAGCAAACCATCCAATAATCAAAAACACACGGCAATTGATCTAGCATGCACCTATTATATGAAAGACATTCATCAAAGCACATGAGGACTGAAAAATCATTTAATTGATAATACTAAATACGCATACACATCCAATGATCAAAACCAAGTTTGTTACATCATGAGTTCTTCACATTCAAAAGTTCTAAAAACCAACAAAAACCAATGTCAAACATGTGCAATCATCTAAACCTAGGTAGACAACAAGAATCTAGCCAAGAAACATGTTCAAAATTATAAAACAATAAGTAACCAGGCTGTTCATCATGTTAGAATTGACAAGAAAACAAGAACGAATCAAAAATATGTAACCCGATGTGAATCCGGCTTCAATTCTTCGATCCCAACGCTTGTTCTTGATCAATATCCACTTCTCCTCCTCCGATTTTAGTCCACAATCACCTTCTTGAGGCTAGAATGTTCCTCCTTTTCGTCTTTTGCCGTCACAAGGTGGTCTCTTCGCTCCAGGCTCGTCTCTCTTTTTAGGGTTTCTAATTTTTGGGGTTTTAAAACAATTTCTGCGAAAAACCACCCGTAGCGTAGCGCGACGGGATCTTGCACACTCCTCGCGTAGCGCGAGGGCCCCAGAAAAGACAAAACAGTCGGGCAATCATTAAAAGGGCAATTCTGACATTTTTCAATCCTCGCGTAGCGCGAGGGACTTCCAATACCTGTCGCGCTACGCGACAGGGGTAAAAATCCAGAAACTCTATTCTTTCTTATCCACAGCCCTCTCGCACGAACCGAAAACTCGTTCTTCTTCGTTTTCAATCATATCCGCTTCCTTTGTGACCTAACAACCATAAGATATAGAAATATTAAGTACAAGCAGTTATAGAAGAAAACCGAAGCAAAAAAAACACAAAGTGGGAATAAAATAGACAGTAAAACGGATGTATTTTGCAATACATCAGACACTTTAATTCTTTATCTTTGACCGGTCCCCTCGACACCGATTAGAAGCCCATCAATGCCTAACTGTACCTTCTCCCTCTCTTGTAATAGTGGGCACCCAAACTGATGTTTATTTGTCCAGTGATGCAACCAAAAAGGGGGAGATGGTCCCAATGGAGGAAGACTCAGACAGTATTGACGACTGGATTCAAGAGCAGACTGTATTTCAATGCACACTTTTCAAGCCAGCTTTTGTACAGGTTCATGACTTGCCAGCTTCAGACAACGAAGAAGAAGAGACATCTGAAGACTAGAAGTTAGTCGTCAGGGCTGTTGATGAAATGCTGAATGATGCCGAAGACATAGAACAAACATATACACCTTTCAGCATCATCCCTGAAGCAGCAGCCATCATAAGTCACTCCACTGTCCCCCAATTTCCACTTACTTCAACACAGCTAGAGTTTGATACAATACTAGCTTGGGGGTATGATGGAAAGTCTGAGAGGTTCTGGATTGGTTGGGAGTTTGGCGGAGTAGAAGAGCTAAACTGGGACTTTCTCAACATCATCCAAGTCCTTCACCTATACCATCTACAATGCATCAACAACTCAACGGACCTCTCAGCAGAACTTGCCATTGGCAGGTTCTATGACTTGATGGAGGATAATCTACCCAACTTTCAAAGACAAATACAAGCAACAAAAAGGGTAGCCTATCCTGAATCTTCAACAACAGCAGAAAGAAGACTGACTCCTAGAAGACTTGAAATAATAAGGAGCAGTCTTCTCACTGAAGAAGTTCTGTGCTTAAGAAGATTTCTGTACAACTCCATTGTCAAGGACTTAGATGTGCTGGGATGGGTAAGCACTAAGTCTCTTGACCACACCTTTCTGCTAAGCAACGGCTCCTCTCTCGCCATCAACACCAGGAACATCCTGCTACTGCCTACAGACTTTCTTTACAAGATCTTTCAACTCAGAGCAAATATCTGCAATGTCAACTCCCTCGAAAGCCAGGCAATGATGGCTACTGTCAGAGCCCATCTTGAACAAGAAGGAAGGATTGCTGAAGCGGTATATGTGTCAAATTCTGACACTGATTCTGACTCAGCTTCCCTTCGAGTAGACATCTTTGCTGCTGCATATGAATCAAGATCCACTGTCAAAGAAATGCTGATAGAATTTACAAGTCCTGAGTGCAAAACAGATGAAGCTAATGACCTTCCCTTATCAACCTCTCAAATTGCCAATGAAGCTGAGGCTGAGATTCCCACAGCAGCACAATCATCTGCTGTTGTGATCAGTGAAGCCGAAGCAGAGGCATCCAACAAAGATAAGGGAAAGGGAATTATAACCGAAGAAGACGAAGAGAGGTTGCAAAGAGAAAAGAAAGAGAAAGAAGAAAGAAGAAGAAGAAGAAGAAGAGAAGAGGAGATGGCTGAAACAAAGAAAGTTCAAGATAGACTCACAGCCATTCTCCTTGGAGAACAACAAATCCAGATGTATGCAAAACAGTTGGATGAGCTCAAAGTAAAGATTCATGCAGTTTATCAGATTGAAGAAGATGAAGCTCTTGCTCTTCAACTGCAGGAACAATTTGACAAGCAAGAAAAAGAACTAGAGAAGAAGAAGGAAGAGGCTAAGTTCAGAATAACTGATTCTGAACTAGCCAAAGAAATGAGAGAGGAGTGGGTAAAGGCTTTAGTTTCTCAAGGTGAGGATGCAGACTACCTTGAGAAACTATCAAATAAAGAAATCTACAGAGTCTGCATGGGTCAGTAAGGTCAATTGGCAAAGAATAAAAAGGCTGAAGAAGAAGAAAAAGCCAAACAAAAGTCCAAAAAGACCATTGCCTTTAATAAACGGACCCATGAAGAAAGGAAGGTCATGATTGACTTCCTTAAAGCTAGAGGAGAGAGTGGAAAGAGGCTAGGTCCCATGAATTTCATGAACTTGCAAGCCCTCTATTTCAAAGTCAAGAAGGATGAGGAAGAAAGATTGGAGAAGAAAGGCTCGAAGAAAAGGGTAAACATTCAAGAAGAAGAAAGGAAATCAAAGAAACCCAACACTTCCTCAATCCAACAACCTTCCACTCTCCTTCCTAGACCTCCCTCATCTCCTCCCTCAAAGTCCAAATCCACACACCCAGCTCCTACTCATCAACAACCTCCCAAAAAGAAAAACAAACTCACTTCCAAACCTGAAGACTCAAGAGAAATAATCAGATGGTCATATAGCCCTGAAGACCAATGGTTTGAAGTGTTCAGGGGGAGGACAGAAGCTAAAAGATCAATCTATACTTCTGTTGATGAGGTACTACAGCTTCCAGATTCTGATCTAAGAAGAATGAGAGCTGGGTGAATCCTCTAAGCCTAAGAATGAAGGTGGGAGACATCTTTTGCTGGCAATCAGACATTACTTCAACCCCAGCAAAGATGAAATCATTGATGCCAAACCTCTTCAATCCCACACTCCATTCATCAGCTGGTCCTACAATGCTGAGAAGAATGAATTCACTCTGATAGATGTTAAAGGACAGAAGATGAGGTGTTCAAGCAAAGCTATCTTCAAAATGGCAAGCAAAGACATCAAGACTCTATCTGAGCTTCCTCTTAACAATCCCAGCATGGACCAGAGAGGATATGAGGTTGAAAGGATAGTCAGAAATATGCAAAAGCTTCAGCAACAAAGGCAGTAAGAGAATTTTGGTAGCATCAGTCTAGGGGGAGTTTGTAGAACCAAAGACTGATGGCTACAAAATTCTCTAAGTACAAATGTTGCTGATCTCAGAGTTTGCTGCTGACCAACAAACTGCTGCGGACAAGCTTATCTGCTGCGGATACTTGTTCTCCTGCTGAAGAACAAATCTGCTGCGGATAGCCTTATCTGCTGAAGACCAAAGTTGTTGCGGATAGGCTTCTCAGCAGCATCAACACTTGATGCTGCTGACAGGCAAATCATCAGCAGCTTTGGATGGTTACATCTTGCTGCTGATCATCATCTTTGCTGCTGACAGCCTTGTACCTTGAAGACAAATCGTTGCAGCTGACTATCCATACCAAGCGTCACTGACAACTTTCTGCAAAAGCAACTGACACACTCAAAGCAGAAGGAACCTCAATGGCACAACCAATGACGGACAACAATGCTCTTCTCCAAGCATGCAAGTAATGATGCATAAAGAAGACGCTTCAATAAAGTTAACTAGTTTTAGACTAAACGTGTAATAGTTAGCTACATACAACAGATCAACGGTCTGTGTTAGATCTGATCCTTAGAACCAAGGGGCTGTCTTGATTCTAAGTGAGTATAAATAATGTGTAAATACTTCATTGTAAGAGTGCTTTTTGTGCTTTTTGATTGAGTTTCAATTGTAATCGTTTATCTGCAAAAGCTTAATACAACAGTGTTCTTAAAAGTATTCTTTCTGCTTGCTCGATTACACTTGTGTAGTTATTGTTTTTGCCAATTTCAACTAAGAACAGAACCATCTTATAATTTCTCGATCCTACAGATGTCAAACCCGAAAGACAAGTATATTCACTCGTCCAGGTAACGTTTCAATTTCGATGACGGAATTTCTTTAAGTAGGGGAGATTTGTAACATACCGAAATTTCAAACCATATATGTTTAGGGGTTGGAAAGACATCAAACCATAATTTAGGACAGGTGTCGGTTAAGAAACGCGACTCTAGAACATAACCGGATGCGAAACAAAAGGACGGTTCGACCGGAAATAGCCTAAAACTTCCAATAGGCATATATCGGGCTAGGAAATAAGTTACGAAAACCATAATATATGAAACTTGGGTGTTCGAAGAGAACAATATAAAAAAGGAGGTTAGCTTAGCGGACCGCTACCCCAAGCTTAGGTGCCCTATATCAAATTTTGACGCCCATGCAGTTAAAGTAATAAAAAAAAGTTGGTGCTAAAATTTAGATTTAAAGTGTTAAAAGTTAGTATGATATATGGAATTAATTCAATCAATGTTTATAGTTATTATGCCGATAAAAGAGGTTTTTTCTCTAATAAATCATCTCAAAAATTATTTTAACAAACTGTTTTATTAAAATAGTCATTTTTATCCATGAAATTGATACATAATCAATTGACTTGGAGTAATTTTATAAATTTGGATTTAGAAAATTAGTTATTTTCATGCATGAATTTTATAAGTCTATTTTCATATATCAAGTTGAACAAAATGGTTACTTCATATTTGGGGGATTTCAATCTAAAAGATGCACATCCCCTTGAGTGATTACGAATGAATCATATAACTAAAATCCATATTTTTATCAAATACTGTTTGAAAAAATCTAAAAGATGATTATGATTTATGAGTGATCCAACTTGGTAGGATCCAATTTGAATACATAGCCATGGTCCATGGGATCCATCATGTTTCTGGGCAAAAATTTGGTTGTATACTGACTATAAGGTCCCTACAAACATTATTGGAGCATACTCTACAACTGTCCATACATAGCTTTTTTTTTTAAAAAAAATTATTAAAATTCATGTATTATTAGTTTTCTATTTGTTTTATTAGTCTACTTACCATTTTTTTTGTTTTTATCTTATAATCTTCAAAATTTAATGTTTTATAAAATTTGGAATAAATTTAATGTTTTATAAAATTCTAAATATCCCGTTACGACGTGTTTATTTTTATCTACGTTTAAGTGTAAATTTATTTAAAAAAACCAGAAATCACATTTTTGCTCTTCAATTTGTATACGTGTACATAATCTAGTAGGATAAGCTGCGTGTTGCGATGGTTGGGTTTTAATAAAATTTATATTGAAACGTAGATAAAAACAAGTACCGCTTTACATTATATTCGAAATTTTATAGAACATTATTTTTGAAAAGAAACAAAATATGTTACAACTATCGAAAACCATAAAAAGGAATATCAATACCGATAATGATATTGTTTAATATGTATCGGTTCAGTTCGTTTAGTTACTCGTACTGTATCGGCAAATGGTATAGTTTAGGACACAAATTATTCTTAACACAAAAAAGTCTTGTTTATAATGATTTCATTACATAAAAGTTGTCATATATAATACAAAAAATAAATTCGTGTAAACCAAAAAATAAAATAGTCTTTTACATCGACCAAAAACTATAAAAACATATGTCAATACTGGTACCGATGTTGTTTTGTCTGTTTCGATTCCGTTCGTCACGGTATTGGTACAGTACCGACACTCGACATAGCCTACGATACAAAAAAATGTATAGTTTACAACACAAAATAAACCGGTTCGTTACGTACCGGTACTTGGTATAGTTTACTGTGACACCCACATCTCGGATGGATCACCCGAGATGTCGGCCACTTATCGGATTTACTCATGAACATATAGTAACAGAGATCATACATAGCGGAAATCCTTAAAATTTTATTTCATAACATGTCTTAATGTACATTCTAAACAAAGTACAAGCATAACTATTCCAATGTCGGTCTATAAAGGATGCCGTATAGCTTGTATGATGCATGCCTCTACTACATGAGACTACATCTTTACCTGATACACATGCTTAAACACATGTCAGCTTACGCCTTATATCGGTGAGTTCTAAGTTTTAGTAAAAATATATTGGACCTTGTCTCATATATAAATGGATTTATATGCACGTATTCAAAAACATCACATTAACTTCTTGCCCAAACATAATACTTTATACTTGCACACTAATCTATTTGAGGTCACGTTAACCTCTAAGCGGTCGTCACCACTTATACATATCCTTGCACAAGGTGTCTATACTACATTCCACAAAGGAATGCAGTACCTCTGTCTCTCCTAAGTTGCAAGATATCATGTAGTATTTGGCCAGACGTGACAAAATCTTTTTTTTATAGACCTTTATGGTCAAATATATTTGACATGGAAGAACATACCAAAAATATGTCTATTAATGGTTATAAACCCTTCTAATTTACCGGGAAAAAACTTACCGGGTTAGTGACCGAGATCCGGTTCAACCGGTATTTATCGTCCGGTTTGAACCGGTTTTTAAAACATCGCTCTTTTGTATATATAACTAGGGGAACCTCACGCTCTACGGTGGAGAAATAAATCACAGTAATGATGATAAAATGGAAACATCAAGGTTTGTAACGTAAAAGTCAAATTACAAAAAAATAACAAAAATATAAGGTTAATAAAATATGGGGTGATAAAACAAACATTTGAAAACACAAAAAAAAACTAAAAATAAAACCCCACCCCCAAGGTTCAAACCCGAGTGGGTGGGGTGGAGAAGAGTGATCAAGAGGTTGGGCGCGGAGCACCAGACCATACAAACTTTGTGTTAATATTTTCACTCAAAAACTATTAATGCAAGAAACAAAAGTGGGTAAACAAAAAAATTACAACCAATAGGGGGAGTGTCGTGTGGCAGAATCGCCCTAAAAGAGCCAATCACAGAGCGTCATACTAAAATGTATGTTTATATAATACTTCTCACTCTTCTCTTTATTAAAGCATGAGAACTTGTTATCGAAAACTTTATAAAACCATGTTAACACTTTGTTAACTAAAGAAATCGGGTAACGCAGCTTGCATTGGGTAAGTTACCTTGAAGAGTGCTAAAAACGGAAAAACATTAATTAAAAGGTATATTCGAACATATGACATCTGCTATAAGGCCAAGGGAAGTGGTTTCACATTTTCACATTTTACACCCTTTCACGTCAGCGCCACATTAGATTTTACAGCCTTTTCACATTCTCCACGTTAGAGAGAAATGGTTCCACACTACCACATCATTTTCTTTTTCTAATTTAATTTAATATTAATTTGTTTTAATAATTAATATAAAAACCTTAATAATTAAAAATGAAAATAATAATTTTTTATTAATAATTATAAAAATCTATACATACTAATAAATAAAGGTTTTGGGTGCCACATGCATTCTCATATTCATCCTCAACATTTTTTCCCTCCTCTCTCTCCTATTTAATGATACAAGTTTCTATAAAAAAATTATAACTTATGTTTCTCACCTCTCTCTCCTATTAAATAGTAATGATTTTTATAACTATTTTTATAAAACATTATTTAATTAAAAAAATAGTTTTATTCATAAAACATTTTTTAGTTTGAACATTTCTTTCATTCTTTTTATAAAACATTTTTAAAAAATAACTACATAGCGCTTCTAAAATTCGTATTAAAAAATTATGTAATATGTCAAAAATATTTAATATTAGATTTTTATTACTAAGTATATAAAACATTGCATCTATTCACCCTATATAATATACAGGGTTTCTAACGTATATTATAATAAATTAATAACTATATCTGATACGTGTCGACTTCTAATGAAATCTAGATTTTTGTTTTTCGCTTTTCTTTCCGATTAAATAATGATGATGTTAAATAATTAAGTATCTAACATATATTCTAATATTTTATTAAAAATTACTAAATCTTAAGAAAATTTCAATTATTTCACAGATAACTAATAACACCAAACATACAAATCTTGATAGAAAATACTATTTTATAATAAGTTGTATTTATTTAACCCATATAATACATGAGGCTTTAACCTAGTACATTAATAAAAAAAGGAAATATCCAGACATATTATAATTTATTAAAAAAAACTTACTACAATTTTCTTTAGCCCCACTTGAAATTGAAATATGAATTTAAAAAAGAATATTATTGACTTTTTTACTTCTTCACCCAAGCACAACTTGCAACTTTAACCTGCCTTGTTCCTTTTCTACTTTAGTCGCACAACAGGCAAAACTCAAAAACCTAAATTTCATCCGCCATACTTCTTCTTTTTGAGATGTTTGGCCCCACCCCCTAACGGCTACAAAGCCCCTCCACGCCAGTGGAAATCTCCACGAGCCCCCTCCACGACCGTGGACCACGCGCAGGGGGCGAGGTGTTGCACGGTACCACGCCGGCCAAGTCATCTCCACGCCACTTTCCACGGAGGTACTCCCCTTGACCTAAGGGCTCAAACGCTTATTACCGTGTCGCTTACTACCGTGCTACCCGTTATAGGTTTCCCCTTCTTACTCTTGTAAACACCTAAAAATTTAATAAGCACCGGTGTTCAAGAAACACATTGTTTCCTTTTAATCTTATATAGGAATTATAAAGCTTACGAAAGAAACTATTATGATTTATTTGATGTTGCAATCTCAATCTTACAAAGATAAAAACAATCACACATAAATCTTACAAAGATAAAAACGTTCACACATAAATCTTACAAAGATAAAAACGTTCACACATAAGATTTTGATTATGACACCATTACATGCAATAGTATTGTAGGGATATTATTTGATTAGATCACTTTGTAATTATCTTTATTGTATTCATAGGGTGGGAATCTATCTTTCACATCTCTCTGATACCTAAACTCTCTGTCATCCACATTAGCACCATATGAAACTTTTTCTATCCATTCCCAAGCCATCGCGTTACGACAGGACATGCGTTAGGTTAGCTCGAAAAAAAACCCGTGGATAAATGGGAAAAAGAACCATAAAAATAATATTCTAGCGACCATATCTTCGGAAATCACGTTGATAAATGGAAAAAACAAAACGAATAAAAAGTCGTTTAACTAAAAGATAAAACCGTGTGAAACCGTAGCGAAAAAAAACCCATAAAAATAAAAACCGGTGCAAAAAAGTTATAAAGAAAAGGATAAATAAAAAAATAAAATAAAAAAACGATATGTGTTTTACATATCTCAAAAGCAATAAAAAATACCAGTGTGAGTTCCAATAATACCGATAATGGTACCGATGATGTCCATTAGATATCAGTTAGGTTTGTGAATGAACCATGACTCAGTTTAGTTTACGATAGAAAAAAAAAATATTTGTGATGGTTTTGTCACACAAGTATTGTACAATGTAGCCCAAAAACTAAAGTCGTGCTTTACATCTACCGAAAACCATATAAACGAACATCAATACTGGCAACGATATTGTCCGGTCATTATCGGTTTGGTTAGACACGGTAACGGAACGATAACGGTACTCGCTATAACTTACAACTAAAAAAATACTTGATTACGAATACAACTTCGTTTTCAAAAAAAATTATATCAGAATATTATCAAAAAAACTAAAGGTAGTTGCGTATTCCATTTTTTTAAGTTAACGAATAAAAGTTATTACAGAACAATGAAATAAGTAGAAAATTAAACTGCTAAAAGCGTATATTAAATAGTATAAGGGCGTAAAAAAAAAAGAAAGTAGAAACACTATTCATATTCATTGAAGTTGTACTTTAATATAGACTAGAAGGAGGGTCCCGCGCGTTGCAGCGGCTTTCGAGCGATAGTGCTAGCTTTTAAACACGCACGTTGCGACGTCTTAAACCGCAAAAGAAATTAAAATCCTCGAAAACTTCTAACATAAAGCAAAAACATTTAGGTGAACACACCCTATGCGATAATAACGTATGTAACAACTTTTTAAACCAAAACTGAATATAAGAAAATAAAAAATATAATAATAACAAAAGCATGCATTAACATGATTGTACATTAGGCTTACCTTGTAACCCTTAAATAAAAATAGAAGTGTATGACGTTACCAAATAATTAATTCTTTTTAAAATAAGTTATAAAAAAAACTTTAGATAATTAAGAAAATAAATTTAACTAAAAAAATTTAAATAAAAATGCAAAATTAGGGGCAAGGTCGAACCCGCATTTCCTATGGCAAAGACACTTCTTAACCAAATAGACAAAACATCACTTTGTTGTTTAATTGATTCTATATAAAACAATATGAGAATTTTTTTTTTAAAAGAAGCATGCATCACTTGCTTGTACATTAGACTTTAACACTTGTAAATGTTGGATAGTAAATTCCACTCACATGCAAATCTTGTTTTTTAATATTTATTATAATTATATAATATATAATTATAATTATAATATTATTAATAACTTATCTATTATTACTTAATTATTGAAAATTCGGATTTTTACACCTACCATCCCAATGTTGTGCTATTTTAACGTTTTAACATCGCTCTAGTGATCATGCAACTTTAGGAAAAAGTCCAAACATTTTTTCCTTTTTTGTTCTTGCAAAGCCTTTTCTTGTTCTTGCATCATGTGAATTTAATTTCTTATTCCTCCCGCTCGGGACACAACTTCTCCACCTAAATCCGCTTTTTTTCTTCAACATCTTTTTTGATGAAACTACTAAATTGAGAAACGATCATTCTTAGCTTTTGTTGTCTGTTGATGATGGTGATGTCAGTTTATTTCTTTTATGTTGCGGTCTTGTCGTCTCTTCATAGTCAAGGAAATCATCATCGTTGGTGTTGAGGTCGGGGGGGGGGGGGGGGGAACTAGGCTTCTGAATACGTTGTGGACGTATTAGAATCAAATGTCTTTGTTAGTTTTGCTGACCGGTGAAACTCGACACCCATGGGAGGAACGACAAACTCGTTTTGTGTGACTTCTAAAAAACTTCACATGACGTAAGGTGAGTGATATGTTGTCTTAATAGTAATATATTTCTAGGGTTTGTAACTTAGTTATCATGTTTTAAAATATATAAAATGATTAATATTTTAACTATCTACACACAATAGGCAAGTACACATATCCCAACGTAATATAGTTTAGGTAAGAACCAAATATCGAACTAAGGACACAGTGGCTCTCAATACTCATTTGTTGTTATCGTTTAGTCTAATAATAAGGATATTGGTTTTTGAAAGTACATACAAGTGAGGTAACAAAACGAGACACGAGTTGAGAGATAATCAGATCAATGACATATCACTTGGGCTAGAATCCACTTGGAAGTAAATATATATTTTAGGAGAAGATCAACGATGTGGTTAATATAGGGAGTGAAAACTTCTTTGGTCGGGTTACTGTTCTAATGATCGTTTGGAAAGCAAACGTGCTCCCACAAATGCTAACGCTTTCTCAGGTCATTGTTCGGACTAAGATTATCCAATTGACTTGCCTCCCAACTAGGGTTACTAAGTTGTATGGCTCTTTGAACAGTCGGATGCACAAACAACTACCTCGAAGCCACTCATAAAGACCGAAAAATTATTTGATTTATGTTCTTTAGTAATAAAATGGAAGGGATCCCAGCTAGGGTTACCCCAATCCTCAATCTATTGGAAATCTAGAATGACGAGAGACTCTAACCACCGCAAGACCGAAATATATACATTTTGACTACAACATACTTTAAATAAATACTTCTTCCACCTCAAGCCTTAAACCTTGTGGCTCCAGCTAAGAGTTCTACGTGAGCCAAGACACGTGGATATAAGAAATACCGACACAAAACACAATGTCCAACTAAGACTCAAAATGCCGTGCTTGAATACTCAATGTTAACCAACCAAAGTTTAAATCTTTTACCAATTGCGTCTAGTACCGTATCAAAGATTTGTACAAAGATGAACAACTTTGAATGAATGCTCAAACAACTTGTATTGACTAAGACACTCACAAGATTTAAGACTTTAATAACTGAAAATTAAGTGTTCACGTCTATAAAGGATGATCATAGTAAATATAACCAAGAAACATAGACACATCATTTTACTAAATTAAAATATTAAGTTACACCAACTTTCATCTGTACCCAAGTGATACAAGTGTTGGACTTATATGCCCGAATAACGACATTCGACAACACCGACATCGAGATAAGATCCAAAGAGTTACACCACGAAGAACAATGTATACTAAAGGATTTTTAAGAGTTAAACGGACCTTGGACGAAGCTAAACCGAAAGGCAAATGATTATTTATGAAATAATCATCTAAATATTACCTGGGATAATCGATGGCAAAGGGAGATCGTAATTTGGAATTACGAACGACTAAATTAACCGATATGGTAATTTGAAATTACGGAAAAATTAAGTTATATATATAGATATATGTATATAATTAATTATAAAAGTTTATTAAATTATAATAATAAATATATAAAAGTTATATATTTAATTAACCAAAGAGTTTGATTTGATTAGTGATTATTGGATAATCACAAGGTTTTATTAGTAACTTAACGCTAGTCTTGGGGATTAAGTTACCTAATAATTATAAATACAAGATGGAGGCAAGAGAATTACAGAGACCATAATTGAGTGTTCTTAGAGAACAATTGACAAACCCTAATCCTCCTCCTCCTTTGTTACAACCCAAATGGTAGAACTCACTCCAAAAGACTAGTCTGATGGAAGAGGGAGCCATTTGAGTTATAAATCCCACATGTGTTGCCATACAACCGATGTGAGACAACTCTCATACCTTGCAATGGTTTAAGTCTATAACAATCGACCCTCCTTAAGGGCTAACGTCCTCGACGGTCACGGCCACGTTGGTCATGCCTGGCTTCCTCCAGGCCACCACTCCATGGGCCACCACTCCGAGTTTGGCTCTGATACCAATGTTACAACCCAAATGGTTGAACTCATCCCAAAAGACTAGTCTGATGGGAGAGGGAGCCATTTGAGTTATAAATCCCACATGTGTTGCTCATACAACCGATGTAGGACAAGTCTCATACCTTGTAATGGTTTCAGTCCATAACATCCTTCTGTAGTGTCATCGCCACCCTCGGAAGGGCCAATGCCACCATCCGACGTTGCAGCCATCATTGTCGTGAGTCGCTGTCGGTTTCTTTTTCCGGCCCGTGAGCCGCTCTACTGTCCTCGCCGTTCTTGAGCCGCCACCGGGAGATGTGGTTGCCGGGTTGTCTCCGTGTGCCGCTAGGAACCGCCGTGCACCACCTATATTGAAAGGTGTTGCTAACACCGGTTTTGTAGGTGGTGACACCAGGTGAACAGAAGGAGTTAAAACGAACCGGGTTCGTTTTTGGTGTTCGGGACATTGGAGATAAACCGGATAGAGATTTTCATATAAAAAACTTTGTCATTCGTCGTTAACATGGGACACTTCTGTTTCCATCCATGTTAAAGAAATTGAAAGAGATTTTTATTGTGAGGTCCTTAGTTTGTCAAACCGGATCCATACTTTTCATATTGTCATATTTAGGGTATCGGGTATACCTCTGTAAGTGTGAGACCACTCACGCCTCTCACGTGAGAGGGGGTGGTGTTTAAAATTTTCACATACCTCACACCCAATCACAAACCATACATTCAATCTCACACCCACAATTCACCCTGTGAGTTCACTCGCGCCTCTTCACACCGTGAAAAATTGAGGGGTGGTGTTCTCACACTCATACCATGCTACATAGGTGCCACATAGGCTCACGCCCCCTCTTCACGAAGGTATACATGATACCTTTAGTGACATCTCAAAACACAAGGCAAATATACTATTCTTGTTATAGGGGACCGGTTAATCAAGTACAAGAAACCGAATGAAACAATACTCTTATGCAAAATGGTAAGAGAGGTCATTTGGTGTTGGCACATGGGTTTATGTGAATTGTGTCCTCGAATATTATGGTCCGTTTTTGGCTTTAGAGAAGATTGGCGACGCTGCTTATAGATTGGACTTACTTTCTGATGCACAAATCCATCCTACGTTCCATGCATCTCCATTAAAATTAGCACATGTGAATCCATCCTACGTTCCATGTATCTCCATTAAAATTAGCACATGGAGCCCACATTCGCTACTTGTTCCTCTCCCAAATGCACCAATGTTCCATTTTGCAACCAAGAGCTATTTTTGATAGACAACTCATCCAACGTGGTAACAACTAACAAACCTACCTACAATAAAGATCCTTGTTCATTGTTCATGGGAGAATCTCGAAGACTTTAAGATAGATGTTTCCTCATTTTCATTATTGAATCTCTTTTAAGGGGGTGTTGTTACATAAAGGGGGAGTATTGTTACACTGTAATAATAGTTTGGATGATAAATGTCAAAGTATGATACTTTGAGGCGTAGTTTGTGAATGTGAGTAAGCAACTTAACCAACACTAATTAGTTAGTTGTTAATAACGAGTATTAAAAGAAATAGTCAGGAATAAAGAGATTACCTAAGATTTGATACCAATTTCTTTTATTCTGGATTATTTCTCTCTCTAACCAAACAGTTTAAATAAAGAGAACTGTAAGAACGATAAGCATTTCAATCGGTATGCTAATTATTCGCTCGAACAAAAATGACGCAAGACATAAAGATTATCCGCAAACAAACTATGTCATCACCATCACCTACCATTTCCAATCATATTATGAAGCATTGGATTGGAATCATTACTAGGTGAGCTTGGTGAAACATTGGAATGACTTGTACTTGACATAGAATTTGTACCTAAAGTCCGAAGAGCACTTTTGAAGGTTGTGCTATCTTTAAAATTAAAACCACTCAAATACCCAGGCCTAGTAATAACACCACTTGTTTCTATGTCTCTTGAAAGCATTGCCACCACTCGCGACATTGGTGGTCTTTGCGTAGGGGAGGTTTGGGTGCATAGAAGGGCGATTTTCATCACTCTTTTTACCTCATTCTCATCAAATTCATACAATTCTTCATCCACCAACTCAACTTCACTATTAGCTTCATGTAGGTTCCATGCCTAAAAACACACCAAAGGCACCGGATAGAAAAAGTTATATACTAATTAACAATATAAATATATTAAAGTTATATAATTTATAAGGAATAATTAAGAAAGTGAAAGATACCCATTCAAGAAGATATATTTTATCATCTTCCAAAGTTGAATCAGAATTAGACCTTCCACTAATAATCTCTAGAGCTACAACTCCAAAGCCAAACACATCAGCTTTTTCTGTAAGGTATCCACGCATTGCATACTCTGGTGCCAAATACCCACTACAAGATGCATGTAAAGTCATAAGAAGTTCAAGAAAGTCAACTGATATATACATACATATAATATATATATATATATATATATATTTGTGTGTGTGCGCATGCGTGTGTGTGTGCTTCACACTGAAAAGGCAAGCGCGTTATATAAAATCTTACATTGTGCCTGCAACACGAGTACTCATGTGTGTTTTCTTGTCATCATAAAGTTTGGCCAAACCAAAATCTGAGATCTTAGGGTTGAGTTCAGAATCAAGTAAAACATTGCTAGCTTTAACATCTCGGTGTATAACACGTATTCGAGATTCCTCATGCAGATACGCAAGACCTCGTGCTATTCCAAGACATATTTCAAACCGGGTGGCCCAATCAAGAGATAACCTGTTGTATCCTACATCATAGACAACAAATGTAACATTATAGTTTTTTATGCTACAATTAATGTCTAAAAACTTTTCTTATGATGAATGGATACCGAATAATGCTTGATCAAGACTCTTGTTCTCAAGATACTCATAAACAAGAAGTCGTTTGTCTCCTTCAATGCAGCATCCATATAATTTAACAAGATTGCGGTGTTGGACAGCAGATATCGTTGCAATTTCAGCAATAAACTGAGCCTTGCCCTGGTGGGAGGCTACAGAGAGTTGTTTAACAGCTATTACTCTTCCATCATCAAGTGTTCCCTGTTTACCATCAAAAGTATATTAAGAACTAATCATGGTTAAGTTTGAGTTTAAGAAGCAAAAATGGATTTTTGAAAAAAAGTATAAACTACCTTGAAAACAGGTCCAAAACCTCCCTCACCAAGCTTATTTGCAAGACTAAAATCACCGGTTGCATCTCTCAGATCTCCATAACTAAAGGTATATGGTTTGGCGTCAATTCCGAAAAACTCTGCAAATCAGCAAACGGATGTAAGTAGAAGTAGCAAAATGGGTTGGATTGGGTAACGTGTGTAGCCCTTTTCATATCAAAGAAAATATTTTTTTCATAAACAACTAATGTGTAATATAATTACAATTATTTCAACAATAATCAAACTATTAAGACTCAAGGAACCAAGGTTTGAAATTCAAATCATCTTTGAATTATTATTACATAGTCAAAGGTAGTTATGTATATTTCAATGTATATCCTAGAATATCTCTAGTCAAAGGGAGAGATAATTCTCCTCCTTAATTTCTTAAATCAATGTACATATCGGCTATATATAGCCCTCCTACCGTAACTTGTACAATCAATCAAATATACAAAGATTATCATTTGAATACCATAAACTTTCTACAAACCTCTAAAATAAAATGATTTATGTTAGGTTTTATTTTACCCATTTGACCCATCAGAGGTCAATCATAAACCGAGTTAACCATCCAAAAGTAACTGTGTTGAAATAGCATTTATTCCTAATAACTTATACAGTTCTGTGGAGTTGTTTGACTATATCTTTAGATTGTTTCCAGAACATTATACATGCAATACTGATTATGTAACAAAAACAAACAAACAAACCCAGTGAATCCCACTCATAAAGCAGGGCCTGATTATGTAACAACAAAAATACAAATAATGCAAATGGAAAACATTTTTCTTGTATTTTGGAAATAAAGATCCAGAAAAAAAACTACCTTCATAATTGTCAGATGCATCCTGCTTTTTCCTCCGCTGAAGAAAAATATATATGGCTAATAATGACAGAAAGCTAACAACTGCAATAGGAACCAAAATCCCAACAATTAAACCGGTCCTATTCTTCGTCTTCTTTGTGTAGGGTGGAGTGTTGCTCACACTGGGACGAAAATCTGTACAAAAAATAAGTAAAGATTAGTTGATGTAAAGTATCAAGAGCTCGAAGTTAGGCAACCAAGTTAAAGAAGGAATTTTAGTACTTGGGGTGGCACTGATTGCTGAGATAAGAGGTCCAAAATTCCCTTGCTCAGGTACACAGCAAGTCCCTTTTCCAGACCAGAATAAATGTATCTCAAGGTAGTTATCTGAAACCTGAACCGTTGCTTGCCTTGAAACAGGACTAAAAGAGGCCCCCCCTGCTGCCCTTTTTATATCGAAATCTTGAAACACCCGGTTTCCCTGAATGAAACAAGATTTGAGAAAAGGGTCACTCTTGGTATGGGTTAAACAGGCCGGGCCAGTTTGACCCACATACACTTTTTTAATAATAACTGATGCTTTAATAATTTAGGAGGTTGTAATTGTTGGGTGTGAAGGCTTATTGGGCCGGACTGGGCCCGGTGGGCCTGGGCTGATTTGGGCTGCCGACAACAACAGGGCCTTGGGCCTGTTTTGCGGCTGTTGGGTCAGCATGAGGGTGGCGGCTGCCCTTTAGGGCTGTTTAGCCCATTGACTTGCTGATTAAGTTATTTCTTAATTAGTAACCCTAATCTAGTCTTATAAATATATTCCTGATGTAATTGTATTCTCTTGAGCACCTAATAAGATTAAACCCTAGTTGCAAAGTGGACGTAGACCAATTGGGGCTGAACCACTATAATTCTCGTGTCTTCTACTTTTCTGTTTATCGATTGTGTGCGTGTGTGTGTGATTCCGCTGCGTTAACGACTCTTGATACCTAACAAGTGGTATCAGAGCCTTGGCTCGTTGTGTACACACGGTCTGCACTGGTTCAATCGCTGAAGGGGTTAAAGGCTGTTTCGAGAAGGCCGTTGTGGTTCTGATAGGCTGTCTACTGCTGTCAAGGATTTCAGATCTGCTGCTACAGTACCGCCGCCGCTACAGTACTTTCCGGCGTGAACAGTACTTTCCGGCATGAACAGTGATTTTAGAAAGAAAAAAAAATTTTTTTGGCTGATTCCGTGCTGTTTGCTGCTGCTGTGTCTGTTTCGGTCGCTGAAGAAGGGGCTGTTCGGGACTGATTTGGGGGTGATTTGTGATTAGGGTTTCCTGTTTTGGACCCTTGAAGTTGCTGCTGGTCACGGGTTTTGCAGGTGAAGCGCCGGTTCGGGTGTTTCAGGGTTTAGGGTTTCTTTGGAGGTTGCTTGACTTCGGTTGGTGGACTTTCTTAATTTTGGTTTTTTCTGATTCTCGTTTGCAATGGCTGAAGACGGGAAAATTCGAATCGAAAAGTTTAACGGGACTGATTTTGCATGGTGGAAGATGCAAATAGAGGCGTTATTCGGTGAAAACGATTTGGAGATGGTATTGGCAGAAAAACCGGATGGAATGAGTAAGGCTGACGAAGTGGTTTGGAACACTAAGGACAAAAAGGCGAGATGTAAGATTGTACTGGCTTTGACGAGGAGCGTAGCGTTCAATATCAAAGAGGAAACCACGGCTTATGGTATGATGACAGCTCTGTCAAACATGTATGAAAAGCCGTCTGCCGGTAATAGAGTGTTCCTGTTGAGGGAGTTATTCATGATGAGGATGAATGAGGGAAGCTCGGTGCCTGATCACATAAATAATATAAATTCAATTTTGTCCAGGCTATCGACCGTTGGGACAAAGCTTGATGATGATACTCAAGCTGCGATACTGTTATCCTCTTTGCCTGACAGCTGGTCAGGTTATGTGACAGCGATCACTAATTCTGGTGGAGCTGGGAATTTGAAGTTTAGCGTGGTCCGGGATAGTATTCTGGGTGAGGATATTCGCCGGAGGAACACTAGTGGAGGATCTTCGTCTTCTGGTATATTCAATGTGGGCAGAGGAAGGGAAAATAACTGGAGCAGTGGGAGTAGGGGAAGGAGTTCGTCTAGAGCTCGGAAGAATGTGAAATGTTGGAGCTGCAATGAGTTTGGACATGTGAAAAGTCAGTGTCCAGGAAGGAATAAGGAAGAGTCTGGGAAGAATGAGGGCAAAAGGCAGGTAAACACGGTTCAGGAATCTGATGATGATGTTTTGGTTTGCTGCGTAGAGTCTTCTACAGATTCTTGGGTTATGGATTCTGGTTCTTCGTTTCACGCGATGCACAGCGGGGAGACGATGGAGAATTTAAAGGTTGGTAACTTTGGGAAGGTACGAATAGCTAATGGTGATGTTCTTGATGTTACGGGCATGGGTGACGTGAATTTGGTTACTTCTTTGGGAACCACATGGAACTTGAAGAATGTCAGGGTTATTCCAGCTTTGAAGAGTAAGCTTTTCTCTGTCGGTCAGCTGGATAAACAGGGACTAGAAGTAAGGTTTGGTGGAGGCAAGTGGAAAGTAACTAAAGGTAATCTGGTAATTGCTCGTGGAAACAGGCGAGGTTGTTTATACATGGTGGAGGTACCTGCTGAGGGAAGTATGACCGTCCCTCAAAACAAAGTTAGGTTCGCTGAATCAAAGGGGCGAAAGAAGGTTCAATTTGCAAGAGGTGAGCCTGGTGCCAAGGTGATTCAAGCTGAGCGGGGTCGGAGGTCAAAACCGGGTCAGGGGTTTGGTGACAGTGGGAGCACGGGGCGTGTTCTGGGTACAGTTACAAAACAACGTTGGGTTTTGAAGACCGGTAGTCCGACTGTGAAAATCTCTCCTATGGAAGTCTTGCTAAAGGAGGAGAGTGGTGGTTCTCGGGTTATCTCTGGAACTGGTGGATCGTGCAAACCAGTTGAGCTAGAGAATGAGTTGGAGCTCGGGGAAGCTTCAACTGCCCTTTCATGTACATGATGAGAAGGGGGGTTGCAACTAGGGGAAAATTGATGAAGTCTGAGCTTGTTTATGGGGACTGAAGGCTCGGGAGACTTTGGATATGAAGGATACTGGAATTACTGGATCAGGGATTACTTGGATGGTGTTTGTGGATTGAGCAAAGCCTTCAAGTGGGAGATTGTTGGGTGTGAAGGCTTATTGGGCCGGACTGGGCCCGGTGGGCCTGGGCTGATTTGGGCTGCCGACAACAACAGGGCCTTGGGCCTGTTTTGCGGCTGTTGGGTCAGCATGAGGGTGGCGGCTGCCCTTTAGGGCTGTTTAGCCAATTGACTTGCTGATTAAGTTATTTCCTAATTAGTAACCCTAATCTAGTCTTATAAATATATTCCTGATGTAATTGTATTCTCTTGAGCACCTAATAAGATTAAACCCTAGTTGCAAAGTGGACGTAGGCCAATTGGGGTTGAACCACTATAATTCTCGTGTCTTCTACTTTTCTGTTTATCGATTGTGTGCGTGTGTGTGTGATTCCGCTGCATTAACGACTCTTGATACCTAACAGTAATAACTAAGAATAGACTTTGGATGAGGTTCAACCCGCTTTATCCGTTCCCCAGTTGGCTAATTTTTCGATCGGATTGAACTGTTTGAGATTAACAACAACTCAAATCGACCCGTTTGAGATTAATAACAACCCAAATAGACCCCCTTAAATTCTACTTCGGGAAAGGTCGTATATGGTTTTCAAAAATAGCAAACTCCATGTGTTCCTTATAAGGGGTATTGTTTGACTTTTGAGGTCAAACTTCAAAGTGCAAATTTCATCTTTAAACTAGCTACAAATTTTCAATTCAGGACTCATATAGTCAAATGAACACAAACCTGCAAATAAATGTCAAAGACACGCCTTCCGGTACTTTTCCAAGTGAGCCCATCTTCTATCTGTAGTTCTGCAAACTCGAGGGTTACTGTGTAGTTACCATTTTCCAGCCCTAAACCATAATATCTTAATGATCCAGCAGAGAGTCGTGCTGTCTGGAAAAGTTCTGAATCTAAAGTGTTTGTGAATTGGCGTGAAGAGGAAGCTATATATTTTGGGTTGTCCCTTTGACCAACATTGCTGACACCCCACCTTCTTTCAGAAGTCACATAATATGTTGCTGCTCCAAGTGTTTCATTTTCTTGCTCATGAAGTAACCGGTTAGATGATGTGATTAGAGGACCACCACAATTGATTCCAAATTCACTATCTAAAGAAAACAACATTTAAGGAAGTGTGTGAGTTGGCGTTAAATAAAACAAAAAAAGGAATTAGAAACTTCATGTTATTGCTTACATCTCGGGGACCCACGAGCACAAGGGAAATTCCTTTGGAGACAATTCAAACCTGAAGGCAAACTACTGTTTCCTGAATCTCCTAAAGTGAAGTTGTTCACAACTAAGTTGCTGCAAATTGCACACATCAGAAATATGACATTAGTTCCAAAACCTATGCTAAAAACTAATTTCAAACTTGGTCACCAACTACTGCTTCACATCATGCCCTTACAGTTGTAAGTTTGCCTCATTGACCCAAGAAGGAAGTGTTCCAAATAGTTCATTGTATGACACATCACTGCATGAAGAAAATTGTAAAAGAATTACAAAAACTTATTTATCAATTTCACAATAAACTTATTTATCATTTTCAATTTTGCAAATACGATACCCCAAATGCAGCCATGGATTTCACTTACATATTTCTGAGATTTGATCTCTTTACATCGGGAAGGGTACCATTTAAGCTATTGTTCCCAAGAAATCTGAGAATAATGAAATCCATATTAGATTTTTGATGTTATATAAATGTCAATATCCATCCCCAACTATTTAATTCATTTGTCATAGAAAGAGAATATGTGTATTACAAGAAAGAGAGTCGACTCAAGTTGAACAATTCTCTTGGAATCTGCCCATTCAAATTGTTGAAGCTCAAATCCCTGAGAAGTATACACCCAAAGTTAGTAGATGCAATGAGACCAAATAGTAAGACCGGCAATAGATATAGAAAATAACAATGTAGATTACTCACAGTCGGGTCAAATTTTGATATTCTCCAATGTCAGTTGGAATAGGGCCAGAAATTTTGTTATTCCTCAAAACTCTGCAAGAAATGCATCTCGTTATATTTTGTTTTCAGGATAATCACAGGGGTAGACTTAAAAATGATTAAAATATTTGCTCACAGATCACTAAGGGACTTCAAATCCCTGATAAAATCCATAGTTCCATTCGATAAACCACTTATCCTCCTGCAACATTCATAGAACCGGAGCAGCTAAATTTTAGAGGATTTAACTAACAAGATTAGACAACTTGCAAAGTATAATAATGAATTCTTAAAGGAAAAAAGGCTTACAATTCCTGCAAAGAGGTCAGTCTAGAAAATGAAGGTGGTATTGAACCTTCAAAAGAGTTCCCCTCAAACCTCCTATATGAACATCAAGCATGTAAAAAATTATAAAGTTTCATCTCATATGTAACACCTTGAATATGCCATAGAAGTTAACTTACAATGACTGTAACTGTGTCCAATTCCCTATAAAGTCGGGTATTCTCCCAGTGAATTCATTATCAGAAGCCCATCTGACATCACAAGATCCATAATAAATGATGAAAATAATGAAAAACTAATGTAGAGCAATAAACATATAGTGCTCCTTCCATTTAATGAAAATTGCAACTTTTGACTTGGTGCCTAGTGTAAATGATTACTATTTGTCAAATGTCTAAAATGCCCTTCAATACAACACAAAACAAAGGAATTTACGATAAAATTACTTGTAATGACAACGGAAAACTAGGAACTTGTAACATGAATACTTCCTCAAAATCCGACATCTTAAAAAAGAAAGTTGCAATTTTCACTGGATTGATGAAGTACTACTTTGAAACATCATTAAAAAAAATAGCTCTTACACTATAACCAGGTTATGTAAACTAGCAAATGTAGAAGGTATCTCGCCACCAACTCCAGAACTATCAATGTAACTGAAAAAATGAACATATATGAAGATGATATAAGATTCGTTCAATAGGCGCAGCAAAAGGTAAATCCAGGAAACTCCAAACGTTCTTTCATCCAACTAAGCAATTTAATTAGAAAAAAAATTAGAAGATAATAATCATGAATGTTCTTACAGCTGTTGTAATCTTCGCAAATTTCCAAGTTCAGATGGCAGGGAACCATTGAAATTGTTTGTGCCAATTCCCCTGCAACATAAAATTTTACATTTCATTCAACAACGAATCAAACAAAGAAGTTGATGCTTTATGACAGGTAAACAAAAGCAGAAAAATATACAGCAATCTAAGGTCAGAAAGCTGTCCTAACTCTGGTGGAAGCTGCCCAGATAAAGCATTGATGCCCATAGTCCTAAAGATAAATTCAAAACATTATCATAAATCTCAGCTTTATTCTTAAAAATATAGGATAGAAGTGATCATTGTGTTAAAAGTATAAAAAGGAAAGGCTTACAGCCACTGCATCCGAGTTAAATTGCCAATTGAAGGTGACAAGGGACCTGTCAAGTAGTTCTGGCGCAAATCTCTGTAGCAAATACTTGATTACTTGTATATGTGTGCACACAAACACACACACATATAGATAGTTGTAGGTTTTAATTTTCAATATCCCAAGATAAGTTCTGCATTTTTTAGGGGAATGGTTTTTATAACTATGTTATTAGGACATACAAGTTTCATCAATGAGTTTCTTGAGTTAACAGCATATTAATTTGGTAAATAACTTTGCACCATTTGAAGAAATTCATAGCATAGCACAATAGTGAAGAAATAGCGGCATACATACAGATTGGTAAGATAAACCAAAGTCCAGAGTCCTTCTGGTATCAAGCCCACAGCATTCAATGAATAAACCCTTCTGGCAAAAAAGATATAGAATACTTATAAGTAAAAGTTGAAGTGGTAAAAAACTGTTCCTAAGGGTGGAGGGGCCCCTCCATTTTTACCCACAAGTACCCTAAACACCACCCAGTTAAAACATGCCACCTCATTTTAACCCAAAACCATCATAGAGTACCCTAAAGGGATGGGGTGCCGTCTTTTGAACCCAAAAGTACCATAGCAATTTTATTAAATTAAAATTAAATAATATATGAAAATAAATAAAAAAAACATAATTTAATTAATCAAAAATAAAATACATAACCAAAATTAAAGTGAAAAAAAATCCTAAAATTCGCAAGACCAATTGTAATTCACGGCTATTTCATGTTTACGATCAAGGCCAATTGCCTTCCACTTTAAATTTAGTTGGTGTGTGGATCAGTTGCTTCCACCAACTTGCACGTTAAAATGTTCAAGAACTCGAGCCCAAAACAAGTCGGCCTTTAGTTGATTTCTGACGTCGGAGTCTTCGAAAATATGAAGCCAAGCCTTGTACTTCATCATCTTTGCCATCCGAGTCGGGAATGGATGCATAACGGTCAATGGGTGGTTCAGGTGGATGAAATGTGAAATGACCCGGTGCGATTTGAGAAGGCATGTTTTGCATAGCTGGACGTTGCGGGTAGTATTGTAAATATTGAAACGGTTGGGTTGGAATTGGTTCATTTTGGCTAGAACCAACCTTCGGTTTAGTTGGTTTTCGGGTTAAAGTAGGTTTTCTTCTTGGATCCATTTGAGTAGAAGAAAGTTTAAACTTTTTTGTGTAAAAAATTTGAAATATATTTGTTAATTTATAGTGTAAAAATAGGAGTTAATTTTTTTATTGTTTACAATTAATATCCAACTTATAGCCATTGGCAAAGGTCAATTCCTTCGGCTTCACATACCCGTTAATGAACCCGATTGGGTTACCCGAGCCGATTGCGGCAGTGTACCCGCACACTTACCCGACCCCCCCCCCCACCCTAAAAGAGGAAGAACCAAGAGAAGCACTTACAGTTGAGTGATGTGGCAAATGGAATTGGGGAAATTACAATCACATTTGATGCCAGGATTATAAGATTCGTTATTGAAGGTGCTAGAGTCCACGGCGGTGCCGCTGCAAGGTTCTCCGCTTAGGTTCCATCTCATATATGCTACTGTACTTTCTGCTATCCCCCATTGGCTGAACATTTCATTTATAACTCTCACTGCAACACCAATTTCATTCAAATCAATACCACAATCATGTTAATAGTAACAAAATCTAAAACTCAACACACTAGCGAAATTAAGAACGAGGTATTGATCTAGAATTTCATTTCCAAACCTAACGTTACCCTAACCCTAACCAAATTGCTCAAATCTCAAAATTCAAAGAGTATGAAAACTCAAAATATGCGTACGGACCATCGCACTCGTTGTTACCACCAGGTATCAAGATGGAGGCCTTCGCCGGAGGAAAAGTCGTGAACCGCCGTGCTACTACTGGCAGTTGCCTATTCAGGCGGGAAAATCGCAAAGGAGCGTAACAAAAAAAATGTGGATATTTGTTTCAAGGATTGTCAAACTTAACCCTCTACTTTTAGTTTATTATGATAATACAATTAAATTTCATCGGGAATGTTCCACTAAGAAGTGATTTTCGCTAAGAAACACTAAAAAGTGAGTTGGAACCGTCTCATCGAAATCTAATCCGGACCCAAAAACCCAAACCACCCTCCACCCGCACCCCCAAAAACCTAAACCTCTCCCCTCCAACTCCACCCGGAAAAGCCTAAAACTACCACCCCACCCCCCAAAAACCTAAACCCCCATCCCCACCCCCCAAAAAACCTAAACCCACCCCCACCCACCCCCAAAAACCTAAACCCCCCTAGAAAAACCTAAACCATAAAATATAAAACATAAAATCTAAACTCTAAGGCTAAAACCCTAAAATTCAAATGTAAAATCTAAACCTTAAAAGCTAAACCCTAAAAGCTAAGATGGTAGAGTTCGACGAGACGGTTCCAACGCCGCCGAAATTAGCTCAATCGGAGTTCGTTTGATATCGTTTCTTAGCATTTTGGTCATTTCTTAGCGAAAAACCACTTTTTATTTGAAACTCCCCCTAAATTTCATTACCTCCTACCAACAAATTGCCATTATAGAGATATGTTTTATTTTTAATTCTTTTGTAAATTAATTTTTTAAAGAAAAATTGTAATACAAATGATTTAATATGTAATTTAAAAAATGATACATCTATCAAATTAACAATAAGAGTATGATTTGTTGCTATATCTTTTTTTTAGAAATTAGAATTTATTAAAGAATTGAAACAATAAAAGATTAGAACTTTAAAAGAATAGATATCCATCAAACTAATAGAAATTAAAATAAAAACGATTTAGAGTTTCAAAGAACTAAAATCTATAAAAATAATTAAAATTTATGATGCATTCAACAAAATAATAATAAGAGAAATAAAATTTATCACCGCTGCTCACTATTTACCGGGCGCCGCCATGCATTGCCATCAAACACACTCTAAATATGACTAAAATTAGAGTTTACACTTGATTTGGTTCATATCTTATTTATTTTATTATATGAATATGACATAATCTATACAATATAGTTTTTTATGTAATTTTATATTTATGAGTTTGATGACGTATAAAATATAATATAAAGAAATAATTACACGGATGGCCCATGTGGTTTATCCCGATTTTATTTTTGGACTTTGGCCCAATAGTTTGCACGAACGTAACACGTTTGGCCCCTGAGTTGGATGGACGTTAAATTACCCTATTAAATACGTATGAAATGACCTAAATACCCTTGGTATTAAAAATAAAAATAAAAATAAAAACTGTCAAACCGTGAAATGAAAACTTTCTCCCCCACTTCAATAGTTGCCGCCGGCCACCACCGTCATAGACGCTTCTCACTGTCTCCCTCACACAACTTAGTTCATAGACACCGGGACCACCGTCACCCTTTAGTTTTCAAAATTGTGCATCTGTTTCAGATCGATTTTTTCAAAATTAGGTTTTCAATGGTGGAGTTTTGCTTTGGTTAACAGAGAAGGAGAAAGGGGCGATGTCGAGGGGTCGGCCCAAGTTCCGACTGAATATTCTACCTGTCTTAATCCCTATTACAGAGGTTGAACCCCAAGTTCAAAGCCCAAGTGCAGCCTGATGTCCTATTTGGGTACTAGTTCAAAGGCTAAAACTTGCTCTATCCAACGATTAAACACTATTTTTAGTCAAGATTACAGTGTTTGTGCGTCTCCATCAAAAAGAGTGGGTGTTGAAACGACGGTGCTCAAACGGGCATCCAATGGGGTCAACATGTTCAAACGAGTGGGTGTTGAAACGACGGTGTTCAAACGAGGGTGGTGGTGGTTGTCCGGATATGCCAACTGAGTCACAAAAATTCGCACTGTACATCCTCACTTTACCTATCAACGCCGACTGTAGAAGCTTCGCTGTAGCCTCCGGCGCCGGAAGATTGTCGGCGACTATGCCGTAGCCTCCTTTCTTCTCAATTTTTGCCCTAATTTTTAACACATGCTAAATTTCTAGGGTTTGTAATTAAGAATCCGGCCTTATATGTTCGAATTTCAAACATTGTTTTAACGAAATTACGAAATCTGCCTATTATTGTTGGATAAATCAATGGGAAGTTCTGAATTTGCATCAATGGTGATTCAAATCTGGACGAAGAAAAAAAGAGACGGGGAAGGGGTGAGATTGACTAAGTTGTGGGGCCCACTAGAGTTTAGGTTTTCTTTGTTAATTTTTTATTTTCTTTTTATTTTTTTAACCTAAGGGTACTTTGGGTATTTTTTAAAAGTTTAACAAAAAAACTAACTGACATCCAACTCAGGGGTCAAACGTGTTACGTTCGTGCAAATTATTGGGCCATAGTTATAGTTTCTCATTCCTATGGCCAAAAGTGAAATCGAGGTAAACGACATGGGCCATCCATGTAATTAATTCTAATATAAAATAAAAAAGGACCAACTGAATTCGGTTAAGCGACTTAAAAGTCCTTAAAGATTATATTTTAGCTGATATAACTATTTACTAAAAACCTATGCAAATTTTTCTCTAAGTCAACCTAATTCGACCCGACCCGTTTTAACTAGTAAAATCATCTAGTTGAACAAATTTCGCATTTAATCTACTGGACATGTCACATTAAAGTCTAGTATTATTGATATTTTAGATATTGTGTACCCATTAGAGAGTAAATATTATGATTGTAAACAAGACAAGATGAACTTGAGCTCGACTCAACTAATTAGCTTAAACTAAACTCGAGTTTAATTTGATAGCTTGAATAATCGAAGGATCAAACAACTCAATTAAGCAAGCTTGATTAACTAAAAGTGATCCATGATCAAGCTCGATTAAGCAAACTCGATTCATGAATTGAATGAAGGATTAAAGATCATCAATCTGAATTAAACAGGAGAGAGATAGAGAAACCTTCAACAGGATCAGTGGTGTTTTGAGCTTGAGCTATGGCGGCCGTGATAATCAACCACAACCACAACCATGGTGACACCTCCAAAATCCATAACTTGATTCGGCAGCCACCACCACCTTCCATCTTACAAAATCAACAACTGATCTTTTGACAACTTATAATTTCAAATCACATATATAAAGTGTACATGAGTGAAAGCATATATAATTATTTTTTAATAACCTTTAACAACTTGTCATACATTTTATATGTTATTTAATGCGCAACTTGATCATTAATTATGAGAATTACTTAGGACACCCCTTTTAAAAAAATGTGTTTTTATAAATAACAAATATTTAATATATTCAGAAATTTTAATTTTAATTTCTTAATAGAAGTCTTCAACTTTGTATGTAACTCTAAGTCAAAGTATTAAAAAAGGTTTGATGCTAAAATTGAAGTGTTATAAATTAGTATGATACAATTAATTTCGTAAATCAAATGTTTGTAGTTATCTTGACGATCGGTTTTTCCCTAGAAAATTATCATAATTATTTTAAAAAACTTTATTATTAAAATAGTCTTCTTCTTTTTTATCAGTGAAATTAATACACAATCACTTGACCTTCACGTAATTTCAATTTAAAACATGCATATCCAGACAACCCATAAGTGATTATGAGTGAATTATGTAACTAATCTTAGTGATTTTATTGTCATCTAGTTATTTTGTTTTATTGGATTTACTTAGTGACCAAATGGGAAGTTATAGTGAAACATCAAACAAGTTGGTAAATGTGGAGTGCACACTTGTTTGATGATCTTATAATTTCTGATGCTAAAGACCTTGTTGTATCAAGGGGGCGAAATACACTGAACAATGGGGTCTGGGGGCAGCGCCCCTGGTTAGCAAGGTCCTAGGGGTAGCAGCCCCTAGTGGGGTCCAAGGGGCAACGCCCCTGGCTGTGGTTGTAAACTGCTAAAGGATGTGAAAACTGATTCTTGAAGTGAAAACCAATTTTATTTTCTATGTTTAGTTATGTATTGGAAAATGATTCTGGAAGCGAAAACTGCTAAAGGATAATTCTCCGGACCAGTTTGGTTATGCTGACTAAGTTTACTCCTTTGGAGTAAGTTTGTCTCTTCGGAGTAGATTGCCTCTCCGAAGTAAATTGTTCTTCCGGAGTAGATTGTCTCCTTTGAGTCTAATGACTTAGCAGTTATAAATTGACAGTTGCGGTGACTTTCTACAAATAACCGTTATGACGTTCCACTGTTTTTTGTTTACCCTATATATGAATGCAAGTTTGGTCAGTACAAATATTTAGAAAAACATATTCATTTTTGTTTTCCCTCTAAGTCTTATCCGATTCAAAAGTACCATCGAATTATTTCAGTTTGAAAGTGAATTACGATTCTCAAAGAAGTCAGGATAGATCGATCTCGAAATACTATAACTAATATCTATATTTTTATCAAGTATCGTCTGAAAAAATCTTATAGGTCATTACAAAATGAGATCAATGTTTAAAAGTCAAACCTGACAAAACTTATAAATTATTACCACATGCTTCGAATTGTAAGCGACATCCATTAATTTAGCATCTCCAAAATAATATCAAATATAAGTCGGCGAGGGCAAATTCGTAATTTACCACCGTGTACAAATTCATCAAATCATTAAATTAAAGAAACTACAAAATGGATTTTATTAGGAGGTGAAAAAAAATATTTATTGATTTAGACGTCGCGTACCTGTGCTTCTTTCATTGGCTTTTTGGCCAAGACCTTTTTTTTATATTAGTTTAACTTTTATAATAGTTTAATTTATATAATTAATTTTATACATATTTTATTTTTATCTTATAACTGTTAAAATATAATGTTCTATTGAATTCCGAGTGTGTCGTTACGACTAGCTTATTTTTATCTACGTTTCGGTATAAATTTTAATCAAAACCGAGCTATCGTTATTAAGTACAACTAATCGAAACACAAGCGTATAAGCCGTCGAATCTACTTTAAGGTTTCGTTTTTTTTTCCTTTTACAACTTTAAAAATATGATGCTTTATAAAATTCAGGATTTGCCGTTTTGACGTGTTTTTTATAAGCGTTTCGATGTGATCTTTTTTGGCGGGGTGAGTACGAGTGTATAGATTGTCGAAATTGAGTGTTACAAGTTTTAACACTTGACCAATACTGGCCGAACATTGGTATCAGTGTTATTTTTATCGGAACCGGTATCTGTATTTTTTTATCAATATAAAATACTTGGCGATATCCTTTTGAGCATTTAATGATTTTATTTTTTCTTTTTCGTTTGCTATAGCAATTGCCGGTTCCGTAACGAATCAAGGGGAAACCGACCAAATTCCCGCCGCATAGCGCGGGGAATCCCACTAGTTTTTTAACCAATCCAAATTAATGATAGAAATTGCTTCAATGAAATGCAAAATTGGTATAGTTTATTTTATGGCGATGTGTCTTGGTAACTTTGAATAGTCATTTGTACGTGATGTCAAGACCAATTAGATGGGAATTTGATATCATAAATTAAAAAAGGAAACCGTTAGTTACATAAATCACATGTGAACCGTATTTATAATCGTGCGATGATTCTTGACAGATGTACAATCCTAACATTGTTAATATACTTTTTTATGTTTAGAGGGACTATTTTGTGTTATAAAAGTCTCCTAGCTAACAACTCTAATAGAATAATACTTATCTTGATCATAGGATCATATAAATCGATTTTACTTTGCTTTAATTCGTGAATTAAAAAGATATAGATGAGTTGATTATGTCATAATGAAATTAAAAGTAACAAATTAATCACTTAAATAGTCCATATGACTACATTTTATAATCTAATTTTGTAATCTAAGTCACTATAATTTATATTACATTATTTATATCATGTTTAAAGTTCACAAATTTTAGCCGGTTGTCATTATTTACACTAAAATTACATTTTTACCCTTAACTTTTTATACATGTACATAAATACCGTACTCTTACTCTTGACAACACTCAAAAAGTTAAGAAGCACTTGTGTTTTAGAAACAAATGATTTCCCTTTAGGTAAGTAATATATGAGTTAATTACACAGATGGCCTATGTGGTATGTCTGGATTACACTTTTGGCCCTTAGTTTGATGAGCAAATGCCGGTAAATATTCCTCAAATGCTCACACAACAATTTCAAAGTATTATCTATGATAATGTGGAAGATCTCGTCATACAATTGGTTGAGCTTGACCCTTATGAAGGGCCAAGTTCTTCCAAACGAAATAAGAAACGCAAAGAAATGGATAGAGGTTGTAAGGATGTTGACGCACGCTTGTGGAACGATTACTTTGCTCCAAGCCCGGTGTTTGATGAAACTTTCTTTACACGACGGTTCAGGATGAGAATATCACTTCTCAATCACATTGTCGCAGGTAAATCTGAACATTATAAATATTTTACACAAAGATATGAAGATGTGGGTAGAAAAGGTCTATCACCAAGACAAAAATGCACAAGTGTCATTCGTTAGTTGGCATATGGCACTCCAACACACCTATGCGATGAATACATACACATTGGTGAAAGTACTGCCCTCGAATGTCTACACAAGTTTTGTAGGTCCGTTGTAGAGGTTTATTCAGCAGAATATCTAAGAAGGCCAAATTAAAATGGCATTCACCAGTTACTAAAGGAGCATTCAGTTGTGCACGTGTTTCCCGAAATGCTTGGAAGCATTGATTGTATGCATTGGAGTTGGAGAAATTGCCCAACTGCATGGAGAGGTCAATATACTTGTGGTGATCATGGGCATCCAACCGTTATGTTGGAGGCAGTTGCATCACACGAGCTCTGGATTTGGCATGCATTCTTTGGATTTGCAGGATCAAACAGTGATATCAACGTACTTAATCAGTCCCCAGTATTTGATCAAAAATTAGAGGGGAATGCACCAGAGTGTAACTTTACAGTGAATGGGAATGTGTACATGAAAGGGTACTATCTTGTGGATGGCATTTATCCATAATGGGCAACACCAGTAAAGAGTTTCACGTATCCATCGAAAAATAATTTGAAAATGAAGTTGTTCAAAAAACGTCAAGAGTCTATAAGAAAAGATGTGGAGAGAGCCTCCGGTGTCCTTCGAGCTAGGTGGGGAGTTATGCAAGGTTCAGCAAGATGTTCTACCTTACCTGTGTTAGGTGATACAATGCATAATATGCTTGTAGATGATGAAGGTGCGACCATAACTAGTTGGTCACATGAAGAGTACGAACCTGATTTACCAAGCTATAAAAATGGAGCACCGTCACAATTTCAAACACGTCTAAAGAGGTTCAGAGACTTATGTAGCCAAGAGGCTCACTAGGCACTACGAAGCGATCTAGCATAACATATTTGGACGAATAGTGAGTAGTTTATGTTTTGTATTTATTAACTTTGTATTTTCGTTTGATTTTATTGTTTTAGGTTGTTATTTGTATTTAATTTAATGCAATTTTAATTTTTGTTTGATTATTTAGTTATTTAATTATTATTTTATTTATTAATTTAAATCATTTCATAACTGATTAGGTATGGGAAGGATAAATATGGTAGTGTCGGGATAAAATGAGTTTATGAGAAGGATAGATGAAAACTGAAAAGCCAATGTAGCATGCTGACCAAGACTTTTTGTGGGAATGATGTCACTTAACGTTGCGTGCGGTCTAAACATATCACAAAAAGCTTTATCCATAGTTATCAATCACATCTCCAGTCAGCCATCTTCAAATCAAGATTAACAAATTACAATCTAAATTTACAGATTACGATAAAAAAATATAACCATCTCGATCGGTATGTCTACATATTCACTCGAACAAAAATGACACAAGACAAGAAGATCATCCACAAACAAACTATGTCGTTGCCATCACCATCACCTACCTTCTCCAATGATACTACGAAGCATCGGTCTAGAAGCATCATCAGGTATGCTTGGTGAAACAGTGGACTGACTTGTACTTGGCATAGAATTTGTACTTGAACTCGGAATATCACTTTTAAAGGTTGTAGCATCTTTAAAGTTAAAACCAGTCAAATACTCAGGCCGAGTAATAACACCGCCTGCTTCTATGTCTCCTGTAAGCATTGCCACTACTCGTGACATTGACGGTCTTTGCATTGGTGAGGTTTGGGTGCATAAAAGCGCGATTCTCATAACTCTTTTTACTTCATTCTCATCAAAGTCAGACAACTCTTCATCCACCAACTCAAGTTCACTATTAGCTTCATGTAGGTTCCATGCCTAAAAACACACCAAAGGAACCGGATAGAAAAAGTTAAATACTAATAACAATATAAATATTTAAAGTTAAATAATTTAGAAGGAACAATTAAGAAAATGAAAGATACCCATTCAAGAAGATATATTTTCTCATCTTCCAATGTAGAATCACAATTAGACCTTCCACTAATAATCTCTAGGGCTACAACACCAAAGCCAAACACATCTGCTTTCTCTGTAAGGTGTCCACGCATTGCATACTCTGGTGCCAAATACCCACTACAAGATAGATATAAAGTCATAACAAGTTCAAGAAAGTCAACCAATATATATATCACACACAAAAGACAAACACATTATATAAAATCTTACATTGTGCCTGCAACACGAGTACTCATGTGTGTTTTCTTGTCATCATAAAGTTTGGCCAAGCCAAAATCTGAGATCTTAGGGTTGAGTTCAGAATCAAGTAAAACATTGCTAGCTTTAACATCTCGGTGTATAACCCGTATTCGAGATTCCTCATGCAGATATGCAAGACCGCGTGCTATCCCAAGGCATATGTCAAACCTGGTGGCCCAATTAAGAGATAACCTGATGTCTCCTACATCATAGACCCCAAATGTAGCATTATAGTTTTACAATTGATGTCTAAAAACCTACACTTGTGATGAATGCAATGTGATATCTCTTACCGAATAATGCTTGATCAAGACTCTTGTTCTCAAGATATTCATAAACAAGAAGTCGTTTGTCTCCTTCAATGCAGCATCCATATAATTTAACAAGGTTGCGGTGTTGGACAGCAGATATTGTTGCAATTTCAGCAATAAACTGAGCCTTGCCCTGGTGGGAGGCTACAGAGAGTTGTTTAACAGCTATTACTCTCCCATCATCAAGTGTTCCCTGTTTACCATCAAAAACATCTTAAGGACTAGTCATGGTTAAGTTTGAGTTAAAGAAGCAAAAATGGATTGTTGATGAAAAGTATAAAGTACCTTGTAAACAGGTCCAAAACCTCCCTCGCCAAGCTTATTTGCAGGACTAAAATCATCTGTTGCATCCCTTAGGTCTCCATAACTAAAGGTATATGGTTTGGCGTCAATTCCCAAAAATTCTGTAAATCAGCAAAAGCATGTAAGTAGAAGAAGATGGGTGGGTTGGATAACATGGTAACACTTTTCATGCAAAGAAAATATTTTTTTTGTAAACAACTGTTATACTATTTCAACAATAATTTAACTTTAAAAATAGAATGATGTATGTAAGGTTTTATCATTATAATACACTTTGGATGATATTTTCCTTTTTAGCTATTTTTTTATTATACCCATTTGACCAACTAAAGATAAAACATAAATTGAATCAATCCATCCAAAAGTAAATGGATTGAAATTGCATTTGTTCCTAATACCTTCTTCAGTACTATGGATTTGTTATGTCTTTAGACTGTTTTCAGAATATCAGATCCAGAAAACCTACCTTCATAATTGTCAGATGTATCCTGCTTTTTCCTCCGCTGACGAAAAATATATAGGGCTAATAATGACAGAAAGCTAACAACTGCAATAGGAACCAAAATCCCAACAATTAAACCGGTCCGATTCTTCTTCTTTGTGGAAGGTGGAGTGTTGCTCACACTGGGGCGGAAATCTGTACAAAAGTAAGTAAAGGTTAGTAGTTGTCGAGTATCAAGAACTCGAAGTCAAGCAACCAAGTTAAAGAAAGAATTTTAGTACTTGGGGTGGCACTAATTGCTGAGATTAGAGGTCCAAAAGTCCCTTGATTAGGTACACAGCAAGTCCCTTTTCCAGACCAGAACAAATGTATCTCAAGGTAGTTATCTGAAACCTGAACCGTTGCTTGCCTCGAAACAGGAGTAAACGAGGCACCTCCTGCTTCCCTTTTTATATTGAAATCTTGAAACACCCGATTGCCCTGCAAGAAACCAGATGTGAGAAACTAATGATGTAAATTAGGCAAGAGAAACCAGAGGAGTGAGTCCGGCAGGTTGGCTAATGAGTTGAAAGGGGTCAGTCTTGGTATGGTTTAAAACAGGCAAGGCCGGGACGTGTTGGCCCCCATACACTTCTTTTTATAATAATTGATGCTTTAATAATTTAGGAGATTGTATGAACTAAGAATAGACTTTTTATGACTTTCGACACGATTTATTCGTTCCCCTTTTTGCTAATTTTTCGATCTGACCTATTTGATCCGTATGAGATTAGTAACAACCCAAATCGACCCACTCATTAGTAAATGTGTCAAAATGTCATATCTACTGGGAATGGTCATATATGATTTTCAAAAGTAGCAAATTCCATGTGTTCTGAATAAGGGGACTATTTGACTTCTAACTTGAGT
Organism: Smallanthus sonchifolius; assembly: GCA_023525975.1. Lineage (NCBI taxonomy): Eukaryota > Viridiplantae > Streptophyta > Magnoliopsida > Asterales > Asteraceae > Smallanthus > Smallanthus sonchifolius. The sequence continues at coordinate 9,395,771 of CM042046.1, read as the reverse complement.
TCAAACCATTCAATTTCATACATGCTACAAATTCTCAATTTAGGATTCATATTTAACAAACTACTGGTTTAGGATGAAAAAGTAGTTGTTGATGATGATGAAGAAATGTCTTCAACTTCATTAACATATATTTAACACAAACCTGCAAATAAATGTCAAAGACACGCCTTCCGGTACTTCTCCAAGTGGAACCATCTTCTATCTCTAGTTCTGCAAACTGGAGGGTCACTGTGTAGTTACCATTTTCCAGCCCTAAACCATAATATCTTAATGATCCAGCAGAGAGTCGTGCTGTCTGGAAAAGTTCTGAATCTAAAGTGTTTGTGAATTGGCGTGAAGAGGAAGCTATATATCTTGGGTTGTCCCTTTGACCAACATTGCTGACACCCCACCTTCTTTCAGAAGTCACATAATATGTTGCTGCTCCAAGTGCTTCATTTTCTTGCTCATGAAGTAACTGGTTAGATGATGTGATTGGAGGACCACCACAATTGATTCCAAAGTCACTATCTGTAAAAAACCAACATTTAAAGGGGTGTGTGAGTTGAGTTGGCATTAAAAAAAAGGAATTTGAAACTCCATGTTCCTGCTTACATATTGGGGACCCACGAGCACAAGGGAAATTCCTTTGGAGACAATTCAAACCTGAAGGCAAACTACTGTTTCCTGAATCTCCTAAAGTGAAGTTGTTCACAACTAAGTTGCTGTAAATGGCACACATTAGAATATGACATTAGTTCCAAGACCTATATTAAAAACTATGTTCAAAGTCGGCCACCATTTACTGTTTCTTAAATAAAAGGCACAAAGCAGAATTTAGAAGTAATAATGTGATATTCAACATCATGCACTTACAGTTGTAAGTTTGCCTCATTGACCCAAGAAGGAAGTGTTCCAGATAGTTCATTGTATGACACATCACTGCATGAAGAAAATTGTAAATAATTTACAATATACACACACACACACACACACATATATATATATATATATATATATATCATTTTCACTTGATTAACTAGCCTATAATCAATTTCGCAAACATGAAACCCCAAATGAAGCCATGCATTTCACTTACATATTGCTGAGACTTGCGATCTTTATATCGGGAAGGGTACCATTTAAACTGTTGTTTCCAAGAAGCCTGAGAATGACGACATCCAGATATAGATTTTGGATATCATGTTATATAAATGTCAACATACATCCCAATTATTTAATTCCATCATTGATACTTATTGCCCTAATTGTATGGAATATATAATTTATCATAGAAAGAGAATGTGTATTACAAGAAAGAGAGTCGACTCAAGTTGAACAATTCTCTTGGAATCTGTCCATTCAAATTGTTGAAACTCAAATCCCTGAGAAGTATACACCCAAAGTTAGTAGATGCAGTTAGACCAAATAGTAAGACTGGCATGAGATATAGAAAATAACATCTGAGAGCTTTCCTAGGATAGTTTATATATTTATAAACTTCAATATCACTGTAGATTACTCACAGTCGGGTCAAACTTTGATATTCTCCAATGTCAGCTGGAATAGGGCCAGAAAATCTGCTATTCCTCAAAACTCTGAAAGAAATGCATCTCTTTATATTTTGTTTTCAGGACAATAACATGGGTAGACTTAAGAATGATTAAAATATTTGCTCACAGAACACTAAGGGACTTCAAATCCCGGATAAAATCCATAGTTCCATTCGATAAACCACTTATCCTCCTGCAACATTCATAGAACCAGAGCGGCTAAATTTTAGAGGGCTTAAATTATAAGATCAAACAACTTGCAAAGGGGAAAAAAGACTTACAAGTCCTGCAAAGAGGTCAGTCTAGAAAATGAAGACGGTATTGAACCTTCAAAAGAGTTCCCCTCAAACCTCCTATATGAACATCAAGTATGCAAATAATTATATAGTTTCATCTCATATGTAATGTAATATCTTGAATATACCATAGAACTAAACTTACAATGTTTGTAATTGTGTCCAATTCCCTATAAAGTCAGGTATTCTCCCAGTGAATTCATTATCAGAAGCCCATCTGACAGCACAATAGTTAGTATCCATAATAAATGATACAACTAATGAAAAACTAACATGGAACAATAAACATATAGTGCTCCTTCCAGTTAATGAAAATTGCAACATTTGACTTGGTGCCAAGTATATATGATTATTATGTCAAATAACTAAAATGCCCTTCAATACAAGACAAAACAAAGGAAGCTACAATAAATGTACTTGTAATGATAACGATGCAAAACTAGGAACTAGTAACATGAATACTTCCTCAAAATCCGACATCTTGAAAAGGAAAGAGTTGAAGTTTTCACTGGATAGAAAATACTAATTTGAAACATCATTAAAAATAAACGCTCTTACACTGTAACCAGGTTCTGTAAACTAGCAAATGTAGAAGGTATTTCACCGCCAACTCCGCAGCTATCAATGTAACTGACAAAACGAACATATATAAAGATGATATAAGATATGTTCAATGGCATTGTGTATAGATATGTGCAGAAGAAAGGTAGATCAAGGAAAGAACTCTAAACGTTCTGGCATCCTAATCTTTTGAAGAACTAACCAGTTTAATTAGAGAAAGTTTAGAAGATAATAATCAAGAATGTTCTTACATCTGTTCTAATCTTCGCAAATTTCCAAGTTCAGATGGTAGGGAACCATTGAAATTGTTTGTGCCAATTCCCCTGCAACATAAAATTTAACATTTCATCCAACAAATAATCAAACAAAAGAAATTGCTGCTTAATGACAAGTAAACAAAAAAGAAAAAAATATACAGCGATCTTAGGTCTGAAAGCTGTCCTAGCTCTGGTGGAAGATCCCCGGACAAAGCATTGATGCCCATAGACCTAAAGATAAATTTAAAATCATTGTCATAATCTCAGCTTTATTCTTAAAGATGTTAAGAGTGAAATGAAAATGATCAACACATTTAAAGTATAAAACAGGGAAGGCTTACAGATACTGCATCCGAGTTAAATTTCCAATTGAAGGTGACAAGGGACCCGTCAAGTAGTTCTGGTCCAGATCTCTGTAGCAAATACTTAATTTTTAGCCGAATACAAGCATAGTTATTCATGAGAACTAGTGCATATGTGTGTATACACAAATACAAATACAAACACAAACACGCACACATATAAATAGCTGTAGGTTTTAACTTCCAATAGTTACTGAAAGTCTGAAACCAGTTAATAATATTCCCCAAGAGAAGTTCTGTATTTTTAAGCGAATGGTATTTTTTAACTATTGTACTTGTAGTTTCATGCAAAAGAGAAAACCATACAAAAGCATCTACACTCACTCATTCACTTTTGGCATGCTGTTTGCACAATAATGGAATTTTCTAACTATTGTACTCGTAGTTTCATGCAAAAGAGAAAACCATACAAAAGCATCTACACTCACCAATTCATTTTTGGTAAAGTACAATAATGGTCGGTTTGCAACAAAACTATAATTCTAATGGTAAAACAACTAATTCGACTCCTAGTCTTATTTAATAACAAATAAATTCCATCCATAAACATCATGAGTATATCAATATTAGAAGATGCTAGTTAATTTGATCAAATACTTTCTTGATTTAATGGCATACTAGCTTAGACCCACGGGATGAAAAATATCTATACATAAAACTCTTAAATTTTTATGTATATATTTTACAGGTGTAAAAATGTATTACATATACTAAGGATAGAAAACAAAATTCAAAATATGTAAAAACTAATATATAATTAGGTTTCAAAAATACGTTCATTATTATTTAATGTAATTTGACTTTCATTACTATCTGATTGAAAATAAAAGCTACATAATTAGATTTTAAAGTTTCTTATAATAAGGGATAATTTAAAATAAATGTGTTTTATTAGGATAATAATTATTATTTTCTTTAAAAGTATATTATTATTAAAAGAGAGAGGTGTATTTAATAAGAGAGAGAGGGGGGGAAAAAATGATGAGAATGAATATGGAGACGACACGTGGCATCAAAAAACCTTTATTTATTATATAGTATAGATATAGATTAATGTGATAAATAACTTTGCATCACTCAAAGAAAATTACTTAGGAATATTCCCAAAATAAACATTTTCCTTTTCAAATTTCTTAAAACAAACAAAAAAAATTCCATTTCCCCAAAATAAACATCAAATTTTTGCCAGAACATTCTTCAAACTCGGCGAATTCGCCGAGTTACGAGTTACCTAAAATGAGACACGTAACTCGGCGAATTCGCCGAGTTTGAAGAATGTTCCAGATTGGTAAGATAAACCAAAGTCATAAAAAGTGTAGCTCAAGAAATTCATATCATAATACAATAGTAAAGAAATAGCGGCATACATACAGATTGGTAAGATAAACCAAAGTCCAGAGTCCTTCTGGGATCACACCCACAGCATCCATTGAATAAACTCTTCTGGTGAAGCAACAATTGTCAAAAGATACAGAGTACATATAAGTAACACTTCATATGAAATGCTAATTAAAGGGGAAAGACTTACAGTCGAGTGATGTGGCAAGTAGAATTGGGGAAATTACAATCACATTTGATGCCGGGGTTGTAAGACCTGTTATCAAAGGAACTAGAGTCCACGGCAGTGCCGCTGCATGGTTCTCCGCTTAGGTTCCATCTCATATTTGTTACTGAACTTTCAGGTATCCCCCATTGGCTGAACATTTCATTTATAACTCGCACTGCAACAACAGTTTCATTCAAATCAACACCATAATCATGTGACTAGTAACCCTAATACCCTATTTTTCAAAATGACAAAATTGAAAACTCAATACGGATCAGGAACTAGGTTTTGATCTTCAATTTCATTTCTAAACCTAACGTTACCCTAACCTAATTGCCAAAATCTCAAAATACAACAAGCATTTACCTCGCAACTCGTTATAACGCGAATCCATATCAGTTTTAAATAGAGGATACTGTCGTGACCTTCACCGGCGGATACAAAGCGGACACACCGGCCAGAATCTACGATTACGATTGTCATCGCCATAAACCACCGTGCTACTACCAGCAGTTGCCCTTTCAGCCGGGAAAATCGCAACGGAGCGTGACAAAAAAGTAGGTAGATATTTGTTTCAAGAATTTTTAAAACTAACCCTCAACTTTCATTTTATTATGAAAATACAATTATATTTCATTCTCTCTCTTTTTTAAGAAAATAAATCTGTTTTGATTTAATTTAAAAGATTTCACTGAAAATCGAATGTGAATTTAGGTTTAAGAACTTGAAACTCGTTAAAATTATAGTATTAGATCATAGTATTATTTACTTAATTCTACTTGACTGGTTGTAAACGAACACGAATGCGGACATATTCGTGTTTGTTCGTTTAACTTAAACGAACAAACGATTGGACACAAACATTTAAACGAACGGGTTTTTTTGTTCATGTTCGTTCGTTAAGAAATTAAGCATTCTCGTGTCCGTTCACGTTCGTTCATTAATAATATAAACGAACGGTTCACGAAAATAAAGGAACATAACTGAACGAACATTGATTAAAAGTTTAATAAATATGCTCGCAACTAAATACGAACAAAAGAACTAATATTAGTTTCAGTAAATCTACTCGCAACTAAATCCGTTTTATAAACCAGTAAGAACAGAAGTTGAATCATAATCTAGTAAGAATATACGTAAAGAAACCTTGTTGCAAGTAGAAAAAACGGTTATGGTCAAGAACATAAGCAAAATTTATTCCAAAAACCTTGTTGGGATACTATTCAAGCACATTGGTTTAGCAAAAGTTCTTCAAGAGACAAATTTGAAGCTTAGGTTCAAATAGAGAACCGTAACACTTATAACTATTGCTTTAAATGTTCGGTGAGAATTTTAAGAATAATTTTATAAGATGATCAACTCATTTTAACTTTCTTTTATTCTTTTACTAGGTTAAAATCTCGTATATTACACGGATAAATAAATAAAATGTTATATATTTAGTAATAAAAAATTTATATTTTTAAAAACTCGTGTAATACACGGGTTGAATAAATCAGTATATTACATTGGTTGAATAAAATATAATGTAATTTGTTAACAAACACATTTGTCAAAATATGTTTTTAAAAAATGTAATTTGTCGTGATAGTTATAAGGCCTGTTAAGTTAGTTTTTTAAACATGATTTTTCAACTGGGGATTAATTTTTTAATTTAATTGATAAATGTTAGTTCATATTAAGTTCATTTGATTGATGATATAATAACTATTTATAATTAAATAATAAGTATTCGTAATTAGATATATTAATATAGAGATTATTAGTTAATAGAAGAGATAAATAGAAAATCTAATATTTAATAGGAGAGAGAGACGAGAAAATAAAGATGAGGAGTAACCAGAGAATGACACGTGTTCTGAAGAGATTTTCATTTATTAAAGTAGTAAGATTTGAACTCAAACTCAATAATCTCATAGAAGTTATGATCGTTTAGCACTAGTAAATAGCATAATTAAACTGGAGGGATTAGAGAGACACCTTCAGCTGGATCGGTGGTGTTTTGAGCTTGAGCTACCGCGGCTGTGATAATCAACCACAACCATGATGTCACCGTAAAAATCCTTAACTTGATTGTGCCGCCACCACACGCCGTCGCTGCTTCCATCTTACAAAATGATCAGGTGCGATCTCCTTAACAACTTTTTTATTTCAAATAACATACATAAATGTGGACATGAAAGCAGATTCTTTTATAACCCTTTCATTTTGTATGATCGGATTAGTCAAACATACGCTTTCCTAATATTTTATATCAAAATCTTCAAACATGGTGAATGGATGTGCTATTTGGAAAGTCAATCTGTCACTATTCATTATTCAATATTTGATGGTTGCTTAAACGCAGTTGTCAATTCCTGATTGGTCAGAGCTAGCCGTCGTTATTTGATACCAAAAAAAAAATTGACGCCTCCGAACACTCATTGGACGCGGTGACAAACGGGACGTCGGTACTCAACCCAGGCGGTGTATCTCTCCTGAATGCCAACCCGAACGAATTGGCCCCTATGACTTTTATTAAAAAACAAACGGTTTAGGGATGAGAAAATTATATTTCTAAGATTTATGGGCGGTAACTGGTAAAGGATAACTGTGAATGAGAGAGCTAGGGGATGAGAAAGATATTCGAAACTCGGATATCCGAATTTTCGGATTCAGATTTTGATATCAGTTTTAGAAAATTTCGGATATCCGAATTATCCAAAATATTATACTTATATATTTTTTTGATTGTTTTTATAATTTAAAAATAGAGTAAATTTCGTTTTTGCTCCCTGTGGTTTGACCATTTTAATCCTTTTGCTCCAATAGTTTGTAAATGACCAAAACACTTCTTGAGGTTATCATTTTGTTGCCATTTTGGTCCATGACACTAACTCTGTTAAATATTTCAGTTAAAATTAAGGGCATATAGTTTGAAAACAGGCAAAACACTCCTTGAGGTTATTAATTTGTTGCCATTTTGGTCCATGACACTAACTCTGTTAAATATTTCAGTTAAAATTAAGGGCATTTTGCTGTGTATATATATATAGCCCTTAATTTTAACTGAAATATTTAACAGTGTTAGTGTTAGGGAGCAAAATGACAACAAAATGGTAACCTGAATGAGTGTTTTGGCCATTTTCAAACTATTGGAGCAAAAGGGTTAAAATGGCCAAACCACAAGGGAGCAAAAACGAAGTTTACTCTTAAAAATAAGAAAATTTGAATCTAAATCTGAAATATTATATTTATATATTTATATTTAATTGTTTTTTATAACTTAAAAAATAATGTATTTATATATTTTTTATGTTTTTAATTGATTCGGAATCCAAAATTTTGGATATACGAAATTTCGAATACGTACTCAGATAGTGAAATAAACTATTCGAAAATTTTGGATATCCGAATTTGAACACCCCTAATCACGAGTGATCCAACTTGGTAGGATGAGCTAGAATGTGTGGAGCCATGGATCCTTCATGCTGTATGCTTGTATGTTAACTAAAAGGCTTACAAACATCACCAATAAAATATTAAAATGAGATCAAATATCCAAAAGTCAGAAGTCAAAATTCAAAAGTTTACTGGGAAAAAGTTGTAGATTATTGACCACACGCCTTGAATCGTAAGCGACATCCATTTTGACATCTTTAAAATAATTACAATTATAAGTTGGAGAGGGTAAATTCGTAATTTACCACCCTGTACAAAAAACATTTTTTACCTGAATTAAAAGAGTAATTAACTAATTACTTACACGTACTGTTACCTACCAACTCCAAATTAATGCAAACTTGGTATATTTTACGTTATGTGAATACGCGTCTCGATAACTAATTTAAATAGTTTATTTATATGTGGTGTCAAGGCCAATTATATGTGAATTTGATATCATCATACATTAATTTGTTTATGTTTAGAGGGTCTACTTTGTGTTATAAAAGTGCCACCTAACAACTCCAATAGGATACTAATCTTGATCATTGGATAATATAATATGAATTTTAACCAATTTTACTTAGCTTAAATCCATGAATTAAAATAATATAAATGAATAGATCTATCAAAATAATCGAGGTATAGAAACACATGATTTCCCTTTATTCTTATATAGGATATGAAAGAAATTTTTATTATGAATTATTTGATCATGAAAAAAAGAAGATCTCAAGTAAGACACTCACGACAAATCCAAAGGCTTTCAGTACCACAAATTTGTCTGAAGTCTCTCGGTGAAAGGTGGAATCATTGGTATAGAGTGGTGAGGAAAAGAGGTGTGGGTAATGTATTTACCGATGGATCACCGCATATTCGGTTAACCGACGGATTTTATAACAGATCTAATGTCGCAAAGATCCATGGCCCACACCAACAAAGCTTCATCGATGATCTATCGATAAATACTGAAGGATTACCAACACATATTATAAAATATACTTTTCATGATTTTGGACTATATGTTGATGTTCTGTCCTTAATTACCGAGGTATAACCGACAAATGTTTGAAGATTTTATTTTTTTATTCTTTTTTAGATTTTTATCAGTATATGTCATTGATTCGTCATTAAATACAAACAAATAAAAGTCATCAGTGATAATTCTTCTCTACTAATCTATGTTTTAGTATTTTGTCCATTACGAAAGCACTGCATTGGAAGAGTATTGTGGAGATACTTTTGACATAACCTATAAATATATCTGAAGACGATATAAATGAATACATGATTTTCGAATATTAATTTAATAATTATTTGGCGATCAACATGTAAATTTGGATAGTCTTCTGTCACACCCTACTAAAGCGGAACCACGTAATGTAACAGATCATGGTTTCAAAACACATTGATATAAAGAAAGCGTTCTAAAACCATTCATAAAATAAGCTTAAGTATATGCATACATGCGTCCAAGTGTACCGGTGTTTATAACCACACAAAAGACATCTTAAACAAGAAAAATAAACAAGTGTTTCCAAGGTAATCCTAGCATGCAACCATAAACCTACACTTAAGCAAATGTACATGAAAAACTTGTTTAAAAAGTGTTAACTAAAAAAAAACAGTTGGTTAGTTCACATGTATAATGAACAGTACACAAAATAATTTACTGCACATGTATGTTGTAATTATAATTGGTTAGTTCACATGTTTAATGAACAGTACACAAAATAATTTACTGCACATGTATGTTGTAATTATAAAGAGCCCACAACTGAAACTGTGTCGATAACCAACACCCCGATCTATGCCTATCATATACATGGATGATTAGATATATGCATTCACATCCAAAAATATGAGGTGTCAACCCAAATAGTACTAACATTTGGAATTGAAGTTGGTATTTTCTACCGCACCAATTGTGAGTTTTCGCGGCCCCATTTTCTCTGAGTTAATTTAATTCTTTTGGAGGAAAAGCATGTTTTTACACATTTATGCACATGAAATTGTTTCTTGATATAGATTAGAGTAAACTGTCATTTTGGTCCCTGTGGTTTGGTCACTTTTATCCAAAAAGTTTATTTTTCTCCTGTGTATCCTTATGCTTTCTAAAACTTGTCATTTTCATCCACTTAGTGAACCCATCCATTGGGTATTTTTGTCTTTTTATATATTTCTTTATTTTATTCATTTTTAAACTCTTAAATATACCCCTCATTTAACGTTAAAAATGGATGGGGTTAACCAACTGGATGAAAATTGTGAGTTTTGGAAAGCACGAGGATACACAGAAGAAAAAATAAACCTTTTGGATGAAATTGATAAAAGTGACCAAATCACAAGGACGAAAATGACAGTTTACTCTATAGATTATCTGAGTTTTGCTATCATGTCTAAGTCCCCATCACACAACTGATTAAAAATTATTTAGGAATGTCAAGTAATACTAGATTAAGTTGAATCATACCTTTATAACTTCACTAGAGAGATATAAGAAAAATGATTGATGGTGTTGTTTATATAACCCTTGTATCTCTTCATGCATTGCTCCAATTGTAACTCCCATAAACCGTTTAGATGTCCTCACCTTCATAACACCATTTATTTGATTGCAAGAGTTACTAGCAACAAATACATACAGCTATAAATAACATACAGCATGTTTACAGGCCCGACAAAGTGATTCCATTGTCCCCGTGTCCCAAGCACGACTGCATATTCATCATTCATAAATTTGTATTTTAGAATAGAACATTTCACAAGTTTAAAAATATGGTGACAATACTTACATATCAAATATGGCCTTGAAAAGTGTCCAAAGTCTTTGAACTGCATCAGCCGCAGCTTCTGGATTATTTGCATATCTGCAAATGATTCATTATTTTAATTTACAAATTATTATACAAACCTAAATCAGTGACTGAAGCAAAGAAAGTGTTTCGGTACCTAAATCGATTTGCAAGTCCGTCAATTTGAACAGTGATTTCACGTGCAGGCTTTTGATCCAATACCAAAGGACCCTGATTAATCACTTCCTGCTCATAAACACATGAGTCGGTACAACATAAACATAAATAGAGGTGGCAATTTGAACCCATATCCTTATTAATGGTCAATACAGGTTATGATTTATCTCTAACGGGTCAAAATGGGTAGAAAGTTGTCCAAATTGTAATTCTAAGGCCATCTGTAATGGTCATGCGAATTTCATTACCAGCAAGAAGCTAGAGGAAAACAAAATTACAATAGAGTTAGCACCGTTATATGGCAACATTGCCAACATCAAAAATACACAAAGTAATGTTAAGAAGCTTAATTAGTCCTATTTTTAATCCATAATTACAATGTCTCTTTTAAGACTTCCACAATCTTGAAGCTTGAAGCCGCCTTTCCATTGAGAACACCTTATCATTAGTAAGTAATCAAAACAATTCGATCATAAAGTGTGTGGTTGATCCTGCTGTCCTTTGCAAATGCCTCAAAATCAACATTGAAGACGATGGTTGCACCAAGCTTTGTCAAATCAAGCATTTGAGACCGGGCATTCTCATGCATCCTCTTCCCTTCACCTATTGAACAAATTGCACAAAAAGTTTCAGTTACATTAAAATGTTTGACATAAAGTTTCAACGTAACTTACCACAACTATTTTGTGATATGACAACGATATTGCTTGCGTCCTCCAATGTTGATGCAATGCAGTGAGGAACGGCGAAATCCCCAACACATGCTATCAGTATTTTTTGAGATGTGTTGTATAATTCTTTGATCTTTTTCTCTGTGTGTTCTTCATCCTCAGGTTGCATAGCCTCAGTTTCTTTTTCCATTTTCGCTTGTTCCCCGTTTTCTTTTTCGATGACTCCTCAAGTTGCAGTTGGAGAGCTTTCGAAGAATCAGGCTGCTGAATACAATACATTCTCCTAAAAACTATAAAAAAATAAAACAATTACATTTCAATTAGAAAATCTTATGTAGAACACATTAAAAAACTAAAATAAAAAATAAATTGGTTAAACATGTCTACCCATGACACCGACGGGTTGACACGAACACGACATGATTGTTTTTTTTATAACTTTCTAGTAGGGTGATCATCAACCCTAGTCATTCTCCACACTTGTAATTGGTAACATACAATGATACAAATGATGCCCTAGATCAATAATAAAAAATCTAATCAAAATTATGTATCTAAATACACAACTGATGCCCTAATAAAACATGTTCCTATTAGATCGATATCTTGTTGCTTATGCAGTTGAGCGGGAGAAAGCATGGATAATCTTTTCATCTCGTGTTCATTTGCAGATATTATTTGGTCCCAAATGAGTATGTGGTGTAAAATTTCTCCAATCTATGCTTTCTCTTTTAAGGATTTAATGAAGTTGCATAAAACATTACTGAAAAAACCTAGAAGAACAAAATTTAGTTAAGAGAGCATCGTGTATAGAACTCCCCCTCAATTTAGCATATATTTCTGTCTGTGGAGTACAATCTTCTTTGATAATTATTTGCTTTATCTTTGATGTGGTATTCTTTAATTTGAACGGTCCATGTTGCATTGTCTTCATATAGTGTAGTTAGGCTTCTTTTGATCGACTTTAGTCCACAACTTTCTTGACTATGTTGAATTATTGATCCATGACAAACACATATTCATCTAGCATCATATACCAAAGGGGCTTTGTCCTGGCGGTACCTCGATTACTTCCAAATGGGAGGTTGCCGGTTTGACTCTGGGACACAACAAAAAAGGGGTATGTGGCCAGGTCGGAGGTGGGGTTACCCAGTTGGAGTTTCTCCTAGAGTGGGCTGCCCTGGATGTTGTAGGTGTTGCCCCTGAGAAACCCAATTATCCTAAATATTTAGGTGTTGCCGTTAAAATAAAACAGCATCATATAGAGTAATTAACTCAACTTGATTTGATTATGTCATTGTTAATATCTATATTGTTGATCACCATGAAATTATCGTTTCTCCATAAGTAAAATGTATGCAGGTTGAGATCGAGGTGTGCAAATCTGATAAGTAACATGCATCAGTATAACCAACTAGTTAGGACTCTGTATTTATCTCGTAAAAAATCCGATGTCTCGAGTTCTGCAAAAATATCAATTTATTCATTGATACGCTATGTGACGCTGTATCGTTAAAAAAAACCTTGTCAGGAAAACCCATTGAGATGAAGATAGAAATGCTCTCAGTCAATAACTGTATTTGAGATAAGTGTGTTAAACGATAGAAATCCTTTTAATGCCCATTTTAAATGTTTATTAAATCAATTAAACACTTAAACTATACCTTAGAAAACTCCAAAGTTTGAATGTAGTTGATAAAGAACACCGTTCACAGCAAATATTAGCTAAACGTCGTTACAATCATTCATCATTTGACAAACAAATTAAAATAGAGACAAAAGTTTAAGTCAAAAGTTTAGTGGCAAAAGTTGATTAGATGAAAAGTTTTGTAAGCCGTAAGCCACTAAAGTATGTGGTCCTACTGGAATGAATATTTCAATCATAGGCCGATGAGGGGCATTTTTGTAATTAAACTCATGCTCATAATAAAACAGGATTATTTTCACCCAAACTCATTACAATCCATTAATTTAAATCTATTCGGCCTAATAAACTAAAGGCTCTAATCGTTGGTCATTTGGTGCAATGGTAGCTTCAAGACTTCTTATAATGGAGGTATTGGGTTCAAATCCTGGCAACAGCAAAAATGAGGTCTGTGCCCAGGTTAGGGGGTTTACCCAGTTGGGGGTTCCTCCTGTGGTGGGCTGCCCTTGATGTTCTAGGTGTTGCCCCGGAAAAACCCAATTATCCTATAATATCTAGGTGTTGCCGTTAAAAAAAAAATTAAAGGCTCTAAAATGTTGTTTTCCCACCCATACTAACTTACGCCGTATTTTCACCCACCCATACCGTCGCCGCTTCTCCCACTGCTGGATCTTCCACGCACATGTTAGATTTCATATCCATATTACTTTTCATTCTTGTTTTTGTTAATTTTATTTCGATTCATTCTTTTTTCCTTAATAGTTATAAAACCCATCGGCACATCCAAAATCAACGATTGTTATAACCTTTTTAATTCGGGTTTTTGTCAATTTTCTTTCAGTTAGTTCCTTTGTGGATTTGATTATTTTGAATCGGTATATTTTATTATAACTTATCGTTAAATAGAAGATCAGTGTTCATGGATATCTGCTACAAAACCTTAAAAATAAGCCTTTAAATAATGTAAATGAATTTAACATATTTTTGGAATCATATTGAATTTGATAACATGGAAACTATAAGATTTAGAATCATATAGTATATTATATTATTATGATGTCTGTTTGTTCAATTTTATGCAATGTTTTGAAACCCGGACCGGACCGGCCGGTCGGACCGGTCGGACCGGGAACCGATGGTCTGACCGGTCCGGTTACATGTGTTGAACCGTTTCTGCAGCGAACCGGTGGTCGGACCAGTTGAACCGGCGGTCGGACCGGAAACCGGGTGGTCGGACCGGTTGAACCGCTTGACTATTTTTTATTTATTTTTTATTTTTTAATTTTTTTTAAGTCTCTTGGCTTCTTATTTCGTAGGTAATTGTTAGTTTAAAATTATTGGAATTGACTTGTTGGTGGTTTTTGAAAAGATTAAAAGCTATTTAGACTGATATATTTTTATAATATTTATGACGTCGTCCGGTTTTTAAATCCGGTCCGACCGGTCGGACCGGTCCGACCAGTGGACCGGTAAGGAGACCGGTTCGACGTTCGGTCCGGTTCTGAAAACATTGATTTTATGGCGTGTTATGATTTAAATGATACAAATTATTGCAGAGTTGTTGGTATTCTTTGTCATAATAATTTATGTTTTAGTTCATTTGTGTGCAATTAGGATGCAAGTGTTTGGTTTTATCATCGTGCAATTATTTACAAGTTTGTTTTCTTGCAGACATATATGTTCAAGTATGACACCGTTCATGGCCAATGGAAGCATCATGAACTTAAGATTAAGGATGAGAAAACCCTTCTTTTTGGTAAGATAGTTATTTTTTATTGGGAAGTTTCGCACCTGTGTTTCAGATAGTTAATATTCAATTATGTTTCAGTTAGTTATTTTTTATTGGAAACATCCGGGACGGGTATACTTGAAACCCGACGGGTACGGGATTAGTTTTGAAAATTTTCGCTGGTGTGGGATTAGGTGATACCTGGCCCGATTACCCGAAACCACGTACCCGTTTACCTGAACCATATACCCGAATTATATACCCGGAAATTTTTAATTTAATTTATAAATTCCCTTGACTCGTGCTTATTAGTTATTCATTTTAGTAGGTATATTATATGGAAAATTAAATTTTCTTTTGAAATATCTATTTTTAAATATAAAAAATAGAGTCATAGAAAAGTACACGACACATACCCGACGGGTATACCTGATACCCGACGAGTAATTACCCGACACAAACCCGACGGTTAATGGGTCGGGCAGGGGACATGATTTTACAACTGGTATGAGTTTGGGATTATTGATACCCGAACCCGACCCATTGCCATCCTTATTTTCTAAGAGTGTATAGTATAACAGAAAATTATATTTTATGTTTACTTCATTACTTTTTTTTAAATGTAAGCGGAATTATATATAAAATAAAGAGATACTCCTCGAAGCCAGAAGCTAGGGGGGTCGCAACATTTACAACATAACCGTACTCACGGCTAAACCACCAAAAAATAAAAATCGTCCAAGCATCAAAAAACATTAAACTAAAAAGCATTCCAATCCTCCCAACAGATATTCTTGATTTTAGATCCGTTTGTTATCCATAGAAATGCAGATTCCTTGATTTGCATCACGCAGTTGTAGTCCTTCGCTGCTGTGTTTTCAAATATCCTTTTATTCCGGGATAACCACAAGTGCCAAATTGTTGTAAGCGCGATTGCATGAAATAGTTTTCTTCGATCTTTAGAAGCTTGTATATTTTCCACGAAGCTTAACACTTCCTTTACCGAATTAAGCTTGGGGTGTTTATGAATTTTTCACCATACCCATATTTGCCACCAAAACGATCTTGCAAAAATGCAAGACACCAATAAAATGGTCTGCTCCTTCCTACTGAATACCACAGTTGGGGCATTTTAGGTTGATAACTACTGCGTCGCGAGCTTCCAATGCATCCATTGTGGCTATTTTTCCTTCCAATGCCCTCCACATGAATAATCGTACTTTAGGCGGTGTCCAGGTGTTTCATTTGAAATCAACAACTACATCATTCATATCTTTTGAATTTTCCAACTCCTTCCTGACCAAGCTGACAGAGATGCCCTCCTTAGTGTTGTTACTCCACCTTCATTCATCTTTGTATTGAGAAAGTTCCACATGCATTAACAAATCGAGTAAAATATTAAGTTATGTAGAGATTGTTCCGAGAGAAGGGTTGGATTTCCATTCCCAACTCCATGATTTTGATTCGGCCCTGAAACATTCTGCAATGGAGATAAATTTGTTAGTTGTTAAGGAAAATAACTCAGGAAAATAATCTTTAAGGCAGCCGGTCCCGAGCCAGTTGTCAATCCAAATTTTGGTGT
This sequence comes from Smallanthus sonchifolius, assembly GCA_023525975.1. Taxonomy (NCBI): domain Eukaryota; kingdom Viridiplantae; phylum Streptophyta; class Magnoliopsida; order Asterales; family Asteraceae; genus Smallanthus; species Smallanthus sonchifolius. Next base: position 9,379,195 of record CM042046.1, on the reverse strand, counting down.
TGGATCCATCGCCAACTTTGCTTCTTATTTTTTGATGAATATCAATATTGACTTTCCAAAACTCTTTCTCGATTGCCATGATATTCTTCAACACCCTTGGTATATTTTTCTTCCATTGAAATGATTTTGTGGATCTTGAACCCCCATGTATCGCTACAATAATTCTTGACCACAATTGAGTGTTATCGTTTTTTAGTCTTCACCACCATTTAGCTAATAGCGTCAAGTTTAGTTCTTTGATACTTCCCACTCCAAGCCCCCCTTTTACTTTTGAACCCATTACTCTATCCCAAGCTATCCATCTAACTTTCTTGTTTGAGTTTCCACTTCCCCATAGAAATTTCCTCCTAATTCCTTCTAAGGTATTAATCACTCCTGACGTTGCTTTGACGGTGCTTTGAACACTGATAAATAGTAATTAGGTTAGCTTTCTAGGACCGCTTTGACCAGTGTGATTCTGTCAGCCAAAGATAGTGTTTTAGCTTTCCAGTTAGATAACTTTTTATTGAATTTCTCTATCACTGGGTCCATGCCTTAATCCTGTTCATAGTGTTTAGTTCATTACTATTTGATGTAAAAGTGGCCTCAAATTGGTTCCTTACGCAAGGGCAAAGTATTGTGAGGGCAATGGTGCAATTATATTAAGCAATAGTGTGGTTTATCTATATCTATATTATCTATATTAATATATAATAGAGATTACAAGGATAGACATATAATTTATTTAAAAAATTAAGACACCTTATACCTATTTTATTACCTAATGTACATATTGACTGTAATACCCCATATATTTTTATAAGCTCGATCTCGTAATGATAAACGAGTAAAATGACTACTCAAAATTTGAGTTTTAGACGAGCTTTTAGTGTCGATCGTTTAATAATAATAATATTAATAAAATAATAATATTATTAATAATAATAATAATAATATAATATATTAATAATAATAAATATTATTATTCTTGAAACTTGCTCCGTTTTTAACAAAACTTAGGTCGACTTGTAGAGAAAAATAAGCTCATCCTAACGACATATTCGTAATTTTATAAAACGCCATGTTTTATAAGTTATAAGAGAAAAAGAGTTAAGCAACTGAATTAATCTATACATGCTAATAAATAAAAGTTTTGAATTGCCACATGTCACTCCCTCATGCCTCCTCACATTGGTTTTCCCGCCTCTATCTCCTAATAAATGCACCTATATCTTATTAAATAATAATGATATTATAAATATATTATTAAATAAGAATAATAATTATATTAAATAAGAATATATAATAAGAATTCAAAATATAACTAATTAAAGAAAAATACTAATCTATACTCCCTAATAAATAAAGGTTTTTTGTAAAATGGTTTTCCCACCTAAAGTTTAATTATAATTTAAGATTTTAAACCTCTCACAAATAATAAATGCTTAACAAACATAATTGCTAAAATTATTTAATATCATTTGACTAGAACTTAAAAACCGTTTGATTTGAAAATTTTGAACTATGTATTATTTAAATTATAACAAAATCAATAAATTAACTCTCGCAAATTTACTATAATTAGAAAATTAAATTGACAATTTTTAAAAAAAATTAACAACTTATCTTTGTTAAGCAAATAACAATTAATCAAAATCAATTTTTTAGAATCTAAAAAATTTACCTTATGTAATTTGGTTTTGTGAATGTAATTATAATTTTTTTTTTCACTATGTAAAGTAATTCTTATTTAGACAATTATGAATAATATATGTTTTTTTTTCATGAACCGTGTAATACTGGGAACTAACCTAGTTAGATTAATAAAATATTAATAAAAACATTCAATATATGGCGTTTGTTATACGTCCATGTGACGTCAGTTAAGGCATCCCACATCGACCATTTTAGAAAGTTAACAATCTATCGTCCCTTATAAATATAACCATATAGGTTCGTTTAGATTATAAATTTTTTTGAGAATGTTCTAGTATAAATAGAATTTTGAGTCCTCAATATCATACCCGGGTATTGTTAATAATTATTTTGGAGCACGAGTAGGGAGACTATATTAGATTGTCGTAGATACTTTTCAGATACATTTCTCGTTTAAGTTATGTCTAGTTAATCTTTAGTTATTATTATTATTAAACTATTGAATTATTATTTGGGTAGATATTGGGTAGCCTAACTTTAGTTAGGCATGGACTGATCATTCATGCTTAACCAAGGCAGCGTTAGCCGGTATCAACCAAAATAATAATTAGTTAGGTGTATCCTAACCTAACATAGGGTTACTGTATCAGGATCCAGAAATCTTCGAGATAGGAGACGAAGCATTACTTTTAGTTAGAATTCAACTTTAAGGTGAATACATTTATTTCCTCACTTTTAAAACATGTTGAAACATTTTGGGGTTATCATACAGTCATGTCGTGAATATATTTAATGTTTTTAAACAGATATCACACTTTTAAATTCCTTTGAGCAAACAGATAAATATAAGAAAATCCTTAGGTGTTCTGTAAGGAAAAAAAACATTAGACGGGGGTTGCCCGCAGCAGACCTAAAACTGGGACGTAACTCTCAGTAGTCGACTTACTAGATAATGAGGCTAGTGTATACATTGGTTATCCTTCAGGTATTCGGTAGGAAACAGAAAACGGGAGTTACCCGCAGATGACGTAAAACTGGGACGTAACTCTTAGTAATCAACCTATCGGGACAAGGACACCAAGTGTATACACAATAAATATAAAAGTGCAACAATGAGGCCGGTTAATTATGATGTGAATACATTCAGCTAGTTATGAATAGCCTTGATAATAAGGTAGTGGTTTAGGAAGGATATCCCCTAGACTCCAGAATGCATTTCTCAGTTTTTAACCACATGGTGGTTACTACAGTACATAGAGCATGGCTTTCGTGGCTCGAGATATTATTAAACAGTATTGTAATTCGAAGTATAAAACTTTGAATTTTTAGAATAAAGATTGTAAATTATGAGGGGTGTTTAATTCCCCATGTTTTATGAAAATAGCAGTTACTCAACTACAAAAGTCGAGAATTTTCATAAAACTCAGAACCATGTATTTCCGTTGTGCAAATAAAATGATTATTCAAAACAGGTACCAATCTGAGTCGCACGCCCGATGTGTCATTTCTCGGGGTGTGACATTGACAAAGGCTCAAATGTGTATAATTACCTTGTAACCCTATTTATAATTATAAACTCTATTAATTATCATTTAATCCATTCCATTAAAGATTAGGTAAAAGGAGATGAACAATTTGTGGAGCACTAATCATTCATATACAAGTTTTATCATTTTTATTTTAACCACCAAAACTTTCCATTTTGCTAAATCTTACTCATTTTACTTTTTATTCACTCAAAACATTATGTGTCTGTGTTTAATTTGAGCATTGATACCTATTTATGATAGTATGTTGTATTTGTAATTATGAGGGTATGATTTTGTATTTTATGGAGGCAAAGGTTGGCTTATGGTTATGTTTTTTAATCTAATAAAGGAAGTAACTGAAAAAAAATATTAGAACAAAATACTAAATATTAGAACAAAATACTAGATGTCACGTACAATAATCATAATTTTATATTTTGCTTGATACCTTTTTAATACATTTCCATTGGAATATACGGATACATTTATATGAGAACTTTTCAAATATTCATTGAAATTGTTTCTAAACTTGTTATACACTTAAATAAATAAGGATATGAATATTTATGAAGTTTGTGAATTTACTAAGTGATTTTTATTGTCTGAATTCAAATATTTAATCACCTTAGATATATTTTTATTTTATACTAAATTATTGTGGTAGTGAAAGTATGTCACGTTTTTCATATTTGTTCTAAATAAAACTCAGTGGTTTAGAAATAATAGTAAAGTTTAAATAAATTTAATATCTTTGGTTTCGTGTGGTTTGATTTTCAAATCTCTATTGTGATGTCTTTTATTATATTCATCTTGGGATACATAATCAATTATTGTGTTATAAAATAATAGTTATGTCATTTTTTGCACATAATGCATCGAATAAGTCAAAGCATAGTAGTTTTTGTTTGTATACTTAAATATATTGCCAAAAGACGATTGATACTTTGGTTCTAAACGGTTACCGAATCAAACCGAACCGACATCAATCGAATTCCCGCCGCGTAACGCGGGGATCCCACTAGTGTTACTAATAAAGAGGTTAACTACTCCTTTATGAACCAAAAAATTTGTTTTAAATCTTCAATATTTTAAATTTTATATAAAAGTTACATCGAGACTGACTACATTCGTGTTGTTGTGCATTGTGGGTTCATGCAAGTACATAACAATTCACTTAACAACTATCCTTTATTTCTAAGTATCCCAAACACTAGTATAAAATATTCCGTTGATACAAATAAGAACAATAACTAATAATAACTAAGTATATACTTATATAAAAGTAAATATTAATGCCTCACATTTATAAGTATTAAAAATAATACCTAGTGATACAAATTAAATACATGTTACTTGAATTTATATAAAATCAATGTTTTTATAAATCTACCATCTTATATGTATAAAAATCCTTACATATGCCTATATTAATCAATTACACCAAAGAATTATTTACCTAGTTAACAATTATATTTATTTAATTAAAACCTTTAATTAAACCAATTTTTATATAAAAAGCTTGATATTTTTATAAATCTCCACATTTATTAAACTCCTAAAAAGTTGCTACTTTTCCCTCATTCTTTCTTGCTAAATGCCGTCCAAGACTAATTCCCCATTTACATGATTATTTTTTTTAAATCTAAAGATATCCTATTCAAATCTAAATGCATATCTTAAAGAAATCCTATCATAAATTCCTATAAGTCAACCAAGAAAATATTAGGGTCCCTAGATTGAAAGCCCAGGAAACCACGCTTCACATCTTTCTTCTCCAATCGACATTCATCAGAGAATTCCAAGAACCAAGAGCCATCTTCATTCAACCTCTTATATCATCTTCATACATCTCATTCAACCTCCATCTTTATATACTGATTGATTTTACCTGGAAAATACAGCCATAAACATCCACTGGAGTTCAAGCACTCTTCATCCATTCTTCAATCAAACGGTTTGTATCCATAATTATTCATGCATGAATTCATCCTTGTTCTTTGATTATAGTTTTTATCATCCACCCCAATACTTTGGCAGCAAGTTTCTGTCCCTGTGAAGGTCCAAGAAACTTCCAAATCAGTCCAAGGATCGCCCCTAAGAAGGTAACCCGGAAAACCGTTGTAATCTTTCAATTTCACGTGTTAAATTTACGTTTTCTAAAAAGATATTGCACTAAGTCCTATTCCCTGCAACCCATGATTTTTACAGCATTTTTTTACCCGCTTGAAGCTCCCTACTCGTGCGTATAATCTGCCATTCAAAAAGGTACGCAAGACTACTCGAAAACCTCGAAAACCCTAAGGTTTTTAACGTTAAATTTCGTCGTTTCCACACATTTATAGGCACATTTTGACCACCTCATTGTCCAAACCATTAAAATTAATAAATTTACAGTATATAATGTTTCTAAATCTGATTCATAACAACCCATGGCTTAAAACTTGAAAACTAACTAAAACCATCGAAAAACCGTTGTGAAACCATCAAAAATGTATTTACAATCTTGTTTATTCAAAAATGACACTTTTACCAACTAACTTTCATACTCAGGTTTTTCCAGAGGACATAAGTCGTAAATAAAGAGTTTTCCAAAAAGAAACGCTTAAAAGCATCTTTTTAAACAACCGTACGATTTAAAACAAGTTTTAAAGCCATAAATTAGAAAACATAGTTAAAAGACTTGGAAAATTATAAAAATTTGCAGAAAACTTCAAAATACTATTCTAAACCTAGTAAAAATGATAAATTAGGTGCATGTCTTAAACTTATATGAAACGCGTTCAATGTACGTAAAATAAACCGGTAATTAATCTAATTTTTAATAATTAGTGAATAAGACCAAAATTTAAATCTTATCATTTCCAGAACTTACATATACTGTATTAGGCCTGTAGAAAATATAAATTCGAATTTCTAAGTTTATTAGATGATTAATACGAATTTAGGTCATTTTTCGGCATTTAAATGCCTTAAAAATAGAAAAATACTGAAAATAATTATATAAAACATTTTAGTAAGCTTTGAGTCATAACCTAGTGTAGAAAAATACGACTTAAAAGTTTTAAGGTAATTTTAACTGCTTAGTAATATATATCGTTTAAACGTGTTAACACGTTATTTATTAAGTGAAATTAACAAAATAACATAGTAGTTCTAAAAACTTATATTTTCCAGAAACTTTTACTTATATGTTCTAAGCATGGTTCCTATTTTAAATAATATTAAGTAACCCATTCCAAAACGTATTTTTGACAAAAACCAACATGTTAATATAAAACGGTATTACTATAATATTATCTTACATTCCTTTATATAAATATATATAACTTATATTATAACTAAGAACTATAATAGCATAATATTATTACATTATTGTATATATATGATTAACCTAAACTTATGCATTGATAACTAATACAACAACTAAACTAAATAATAACGGGTTTTTGGACATGGTGTACAACATCACTTTAGGACACCGACATGTATGGATTTGTCTATGATAATTGAATTGTTAGTTACACATTATTCTAAACATAAGGGCCTTAGTGTATACAGTCGATTACAACGCCTACAAGCTACTACAAGGTTAGTTCATGTTATCCATGTTTTACAAATTATATATATATACACGTTTTGGGGACATGGGATACATACTCTTAAACTATTTTATACTTGGTGTAATAATTGAATAAGGTCATTTTAGCTACCATAACGAATCCCTGAACTTTAGTACACAATCATTAACTCCTTTGGAGCCAGCGAATATATGTGTAGTATTATATGGTGAAACCCCCACATACCATGGGCATGACGTAACCGGGACAACCTCTTATGGAATTATAGTTATATAATGATGATATATATCTTGTGACATATATGCGTTTAACAGTTTTAAACTTATGTTGTCAGCCATGAGTGATTAAGCCCATAACAATAAGGGATGGGTTAGGGAATATTATTTCTAGATGTCCAGGGGTTGTAGGCACATGGTTGATTGTGAACTTATTTAATATGCACTATAATTATTTATTGTGTCTGTTGTCTTAAACGCATGAATTCACAGCAGTTTTGTTGACGTATTTTGAGTATGCATTTCAGGTACTAACCAAGTGAGGAAGACTTAGGCACAACACTTAAAAGTACAATCATGACGAAGCTAGAAGAATAACTTTGTTTAGACATTAGTTCTTTGTTGGTTGTAACTTTGTTTTAATTTAGCTTCCAAGGCATGTATTTTGAGATTGGACGTTTAGTCCAACTATGTAATGTATTTTTAATTCTGTTGTGTTCGGTTGATATCAGTCTTCGCGCCTAGCCCCTAGTCGGGTTGTGACAGATTGGTATTAGAGCCAACGTTTTCAGCGAATTAGGGTCATAGAGATATAGACTCCTAGGCTTTAAGTGCAATATCCAAAAAACTAAAAAAAACAACCCACACACTAATAGGTTCAACATGTAGGAGTTAGGGTATTTATAAAAATATAGTTTTGAACAACCTTATTTTCTTTAGTAATTTGTTTAAATGTTTACATACTAAGTTCTTATATGTTATATTGTGCGTCTTAAGATCCGCGGAGCAATGGCCATGAACGAAAAAGGTAAAGCAGCCATCGTTTATGTAGACTCATCGAGCTCACCTCCTAGGCCCATTATACCAACGTACTCTATGGAGTATGGAACTCAAATGATAGTGCCTCCTTTTGACATGGGCGTTGGACCATCAAGGAGACGAGTTTGATGAGTCTACATAAACGATGGTTGCTTTACCTTTTCCGTTCATGGCCATTGCTTCACGGATCTTAAGGCGCACAATATAGCATATAAGAAATTAGTATGTAAATATTTAAGCAATTTGCTAAATAAAATAACGTTGTTCAAAACTCTATTTTTATAAATACCCTAAGTCCTACATGTTGAACCTATTAGTGTGTGGGTTGTTTTTTTTAGTTTTTAGATATTGCGGTTAAAGCCTAGGAGTCTATACCCCTATGACTCTAACTCGCTGAAACCATTGGCTCTAATACCAATTTGTCACAACCAGACCGGGGAAATAAAAATACATTACATTATTTGGACTAAACGTCCAATCTCAAAATACATGTCTTGAAAGCTAAATTAAAACAAAGTTACAACCAACAAAGAACTAATGTTTAAACAAATTTATTCTTCTAGCTTCGTCATGGTTGTACTTTTGAGTGTTGTGCCTAAATTCCCTCACTTGGTTAGTACCTGAAATACATACTCAAAATACGTCAACAAAAATGTTGGTGAATTCATGCGTTTAAGACAGCAGACACAAATAAATAAGTTTGGTGCATAATAAATAAGTTCATAATTAACCATGTGCCCACAACCCGTGGACATCTAGAAATAATATTCCCCTAACCTATACCCCTTATTGTTATGGGTTTAATCACTCATATCTGTCAACATAAGCTTAAAGCTGGGAAACGAATATATGTCACAAGATATTTATCATCATTATATGAATATCATTTCATAGGAGGTTGTCCCGGTTATGTCAGGCCCATGGTGTACGGGGGTTTCATCAAAAGTTTAGGGATTCGTTATGGCAGCTAAAATGGCCTTATTCAACTATTACACCAAGTATAAAATAGTTTAGGAGTATGTATCTCATGTCCCCAAAACGTGTATAGAAACAATTTGTAAAACGGGGATGAGATGAACTCACCTTGTAGTACAAACTAGGGTCCCTATGTTTAGAACAATGCGTTACTAACAATTCAAATATCATAGACGTGTCCATACGTGTTGGTGTCCTAAGGTGATGTTATACACTAAGTCCAAAAGAACCTGTTGTTATTAGTTTAGCTAATATATTATTTATCATTGAATAAGTTTAGGTTAAGTATACATATTAATACTTAAGTTATTATAGTTCTTAGTTATTATAGAAATCATCTATATTTACAAAAGGTAAACCAATAATATTGTAATACTGCTTTATTCTAACATGTTGGTTTTGCCAAAACTCATATATAATTTAAGATTATCTATAATATTCAAGTGGGAGTCTTACTTAAGTTATACAAGACTAAAAGTTCTTGAAAAATAAGGTTTATAACTATTCTATTATTTTTGTTACTTTTACTTAATTAGCTTCCGTTTTAACTTGTTTAAAAGATATATATTCTTAAATAATTAAAATTAACTCAACATTTCTAAGTTATATTTTTCTACACTAGGTTATCACTTATAAGTTATAAAAATAATCTTTATATAATTATTTTCTATATTTTTAGTGCATTTAATTGTGTAGAAATGACCTAAATTCCTAATAATTATTAAATAAACTTAGAAATTTGATTTTATATTTTATACAATGTTTAAGTCCTAAAACTTATAAAACTCAGTTTTTGATCAAAAGCACTATTTATTAAAAATTCATGTTGTTATCGGTTTATTTGATGTACGTTAAACATGTTTCATAGTAATTGGAGACCTGCACCTAAATCAACATTTTTTCTAGGTTTAGATTAGTATTAGGAAGTTTCCTGTAAAGTTTCATAATTTTCTGAGGTGTTTAACTATTTTTCTCAATTTATGGCTCTAAAACTCGTTTCAAAATCATAGAGTAGTTTTGTAAACGTTTGTTGGTGAAAATGTCGTTTTTGAATAAATAAGATTGTGGAATCCATTATCGACAGTTTTACAACGGTTTTCGATGGTTTTGATATCTTTTCAAGTTTTGAGCTATAAGATGGTATGAGTCAGTTTTAGGAACTTAGTAATATGTAAATTTAGTATATTTAATAGTTTGGACATATAAAAGGTCATACGTGCCTACAATGATGTAAAATAATGAAGATAACGCTTATAAACGTAAGGTTTTCGGGTAGTTTGTGCACCTTAACAAAGGATGGGTGTTTAGCAAGATCGGGGGCTCTAACAAGAATGTTTAACTTCTGGAATAAAATCATATTTCAAAGGGGCGAAGTGAAAATATGGACGAAGCGTTAATTCGTCTGTTTAAGGTGATAATACGAGTGATCAAGGCTTCTCATGCACAAACCATTTCGGGTGAAGGTTTGTGCATGGTTTGGAGTTCTAAATGGATCATCTCAGATTCAAATAGTGATCTTTAGTAAGGTTATGATGGAGTTAAAAACTTAGCTTTTGATTATACAGTTTAAAATCCGATTTTTAGGGTTTTACAATTTTACTTTTCGGTTATAAGATTTCAAAAGCTACATGTATGCCAAGTCTTGATCAAGTCATCAGTGGTTATATCATCACCCATGAATATGGCTATCCATGGCTGATTATATGAACGAATTGAAAAGGAAAACCCGACGGGTCGGGTGGAACAAACGAGTGTACTTACTTGTTTATGTGGTCAATACTTGGGACGATTCTTGGAGTGTTTCTTCTAAACTACGAGAACAAAAACGAGGATGAATATAAGACAATGTTAGGGGTGTGATTTGGACAGAAATCATGTATGGATTATATATGGTGTGAATACAAGAGATTGAATGGCGAATAGCGTAATAGCTTACATGGTGATGTAAGGTTAAATATCTCGTGTTTAAGAGTCATTTTGTGTACATTTTAATAGTTTAAATTTGTATATAGAGTCGGTTTTACGTTGGTATTTGTATTTGACTGTGTTACAGGTATTATGTGCTAAATGAGCGGATAACGAAGCATAAATGAGAAGGCACGAAAGTACAGGGGTCAATGTTTAAAAATATCAAAGTTTTCTGGAAAATGGAGTCTTCGCGGTACGCGAAGACTCGAAGTGAAAATTTTGCGGTACACGAGGGCCAGAAAAAGCCCACCCGACTAATTTGTCCTTCGCGCCACGCGAAGGACTGGCCAATGATGTTCGTAATACGCGAGAAAAAGGATTACGACTCTTTTTGAGATAATTCCAATTATAAGCCATTAGGGAACCATTGTCAAATTAACTAGCCTACTTTCGTCCCAGAGCATTCCAGAGAAAAAGTTTCAGCCTTTTTGAGTTTTTTATGCTAGATCAAGTTATACCAAGTATTGAAGAATCGATGACGATGTCGATGAGCGGCTAATCTCTTCGTGTCGTTTTCGGGTGTAGGATCTACTTGTAAGTGATAAACTAGGGTTCATACTTGATTTGGTTTACTATTCTTGTAATCGTATGATTGTTTGAGTGCTTGATTCTTAGATTTGTTTAAAACAATTTGGTTTTCATTCAATTTAATACATTCGTCAATTTTCGGTTTTCTATCGTGAATCATTGAACATTTAGATCTGATCTTCTAAGTTGTTAATTAGCTATTGAGTTATTAATCTGTGTCAAGTACCCGGTTTTGTAATCGTTGCTCAACGCGGTCATATAAGTACAAACCAGTAATCACAGAACTTGTAATCTGAACCCGGAAGCGATCCGTTTTCTCTTAATAGTTTTTACAAAGTTTAAATTTAATTGCTTTTTAATTAAAACCCGAACAGTTTTCATAAAATAAACACTATATACCAATTCCCTGCGGATACGATACCCTAATTTGCTATACTATAGTTTAAGGTAGCTAAGGATTAGAATAGTTGATTTTTTATTGATTGACAACGCGATCAAAATGGGAGAGACATTAGTCCAGGTCTGTGTTTGAGTCTTTTGTTTTGAGTCAGTTTGAGTCATAAAAATTTAAAAATCATAAAAATTTAAAATTTTGGTTCAGGCTGTGTTTGAGTCTTTTGTTTTGAGTTAGTTTGAGTCATAAAATCATAAAAAATTAAAAATTTCAAAAATGTCCATTGATTAGAATTTTTGCAACTGTATGAAAAATAATAGTACAATCGGGAACTGTGCTAGTGTGAAAATTAAATGAATAATAAAGATGATCAAACAGGTCTAATTTGTAACGTTTTGGTAGGCCCAACTGACTTTGAAGAACTTAAATATCCTGATAATGTATATAAGTTTAATTGAATAATTAATTCAGGATGAATTGTGGGTTCTCATCTTAGGGGTGTTGGTAAGGTCGAAACTGTCAATATAGGGTTATAGGTACCACTGTAAACAAAAAGTTATAACTTTTTAAAATTTGGCACACCGCTATCTTTTTATGAAAATAAATCCGAAAGTTGGTGGCGCCCGCATTCTATCATCCGCATCATTAATGAGAATAATTAATTAAATTGAAAGCTTAGGTTTCGCCTACGTGTTACCCTCCGGGATAGTGACTTGGTTGATACACCCACATGCGGGACTTAAGTAATCAATAATTTGGACATCTAAGTTAGGTTTATGTGTTACCATTCGTGATGACGACTTGAAGGATACACCACTATTCCAAAGCTTATGTACTTCATTGCTAAAAACTGCAGTCTACGTAACATATGTTGAGTTCCAGCTTAATTGAAACACTACTTGGTTAGGTTTAATCATATAAGTGTTAATAAAATCTCGAATCATTCATGCATCGATCCATTATCCATCTTAATTTTTAAAACATATATATTCGTGTTTATAATTGTGGGAAATCTACAAGGTTTAACCTGGACCTAAACTTGACCTTTAGACGGGATTAGGCTGAGTCGTAGCTTTTTGAGTGTGAGAACCATAGATATACTGCTGCTTGGTAATGTATAATATAGTAGATCACAAAATCGGGGGCTTGATAGTCGGTGGCTGGGTTAATTCGGATCGAAATACCGATTGTTACAGTTAATGTGTTATGAAAATCTGTGCTGTGTAGAATGAAAGCATAAAAACAAGTTTTCCGATTATGATTCCATGCATTATTCTTTTTCGGGGCGAAGAAAGGTTAAGTGTGGGGATGTGATGAGTGGTTGATAAACCGTGCTAATTGTATATAATCATAAGTGTTTAACCCAAATAATGTGTGAAATAATTTAGTTTGACTTTTTTTTATATTTTATAGGTTTTGAGATATAATGAGTTAAAAACAACAAAATCTAATGAACAAAAATTGAATGGAATGAAATTAAATAATCCTTGAACTTATTTATATTTGAAATCATATTTTTGTTGGATTTAATTTCATATGATACCATGAGCAGGTTAACACATGAATATCATGATGGATGATGAAGATGGTTTTCATGTGGACTCAACATAAGGAACATTATATGCTTACAAATTGTTCACGTGAGCTACTACTACAAAATATCAAAAGGAAGTGAGTAGGCATAAATCAAATTAAAGAAGTTGGCCAGCAAAAAGAAATAAGGAAATGTGATGGGCTCACATTCGTTGGACTTTTGGGCTACAACAAACAAAAGAGAAAAAAAGTATAAGTTTTCTTTTTGGGCTACGTTGGACTATGCAATTGAAGCCCAAGAGTGGGAATTAAAGTCAACACGAGACGCAAGTTTGGGATTTTACGGTTGAATTGGAGGGGATTTTGGCTGGACGCATCACGAGGCCATCTTGGCGGCTGTGGGTTGGAACAAGCAACAGAGGTGACAACAATTGTCTTGGATTTGATTTTCTATTTATTATAATGCTTGGCTAAATCAGATGTGGTTTTTTCTAGGCGGACGATTCGTATATGTTTCATGTTTTAATTCAGTTTGTTTATGTATTTGGATCTTGTTAGTTTTTTTATACAAACTTGATAGATTGAGGTATTCGTTAATTTAAACAGTTATTTGAATGCTTTGAGTTTGCTTGTTTTACGATCTTGTTCGGTTGATGACAAAACCTAGTGACAGGGTTGGGTGACTAAAGGGGGTAACTTGGTATTTATAAATTGGGTGATTGAATTATACTGGTTTGTGACGGAACTGGTTTTATAGGTTGTTGACAACAGGCTGTCTTCAATTATTGTTTTAACTAATTTTCCAACACTAAGTCTATGTGGTGTCCAATTAAATAACTGAATTATGCATAAACCTAGAACCTGAAGTTTGGAGGGAGTTACATCTTTATTTGATCTGTGTTTTAATTATAATTTACTAAACTAAGCAATTAATCTTTTCACTTATTCTCTGTGGATTCGATAACCCTACTTTCCTGTCTACAGTCTAAGGTAGCTAAGTAGTAGTTTTTATAAATGTTTTTTATTGACCTTGACACCGCGATCACATGGGATGCCCTTGGCTTGAATCCTTGCTTGTTCTTCACCAAAAATCCAAATTATAACAGAGTATGAAGGCTGTTTCGAACTCATGGGCTATATCCTTGCTTGTTCTTCACTAAAGATCCGAATTCATAATTCATACAGGTAGTATTCATGTAAGTAGCTCTTAGTGTAACATGTTGCGTATGGTATGTCCCCGTGTTCCGTACTGGAATCACGTCGGGTATAATTAGAACCGTAATTATTACGTATAACCGTTCGGGTTTTAAAGTTTATATTTAATTGGTTTTTGGACGATTGGGCCAAGCCTAACGACTCATGTATGGACCAAGCCTAATAATTCATAGATGGGCCAAACCTATTGGGCCTTGTTTGTAACCACTTATTGTGTCATAAATTTCTATACTGGTACCCATCTATGTTTATATCACTTATGCATTCTAAGAAAAAATAACCCTAAAATTAGGGTTGTTACAAAAACAGCCCCCTCAACTTCCAGATTTGGCCCTTTTCGCCAAAAATTCTAGAATACTTAAGGTAAAAAAGGACCCCTCCACTTGTTTCATTCTATTTTAACCTCCATAATATTATTTAGACAAATAACATTATATATATATATATATATATATATATATATATATTAGTTCGTTACAAATCATCCACCCTAATTTAGGGTTTCGTCCCGGAAACCGCCACCACATGAATACCTTAGGATAGTAAATCAACATCTCATCATTAGTTGCCCGAAGTTATTTCACCCTATATTGTGCTTTAAATAGACTAGCACCTGCTTAATTTCCTCATTGCATAATTAGCTCGTCTTACTATCCGAGATAGTCACCGGTTCCTCTAGATGAAGCATTTATCATCTACCTTAATATCACCATGAGACACAACAACAATTGCACAATCAACTCACCCCACTATATGAGATAGTCACTATTTCCTCTAGATGAAACATTTATCATCTACCTCAATATCTCAATGAGAAGCAACAACTTATCCCACCAAACATTTCCATGAATGGGCCACGTTAAATGTATCGTGGAGTTTATACAACTCCCCAAGGTACCTCTATACAGTAATCCATTTATCAATATAGTCCACAAACTGGACGACCCAACTAAACGAGAATTTAGTCTTCCACTTCTTCCTTGAAACAAAGGGGAAACTTTTATAAACACCAAGTTTCCCACTCAAATACCAACAGACCTCCTCCCTAAATTCGCATTGGTTTACCTATCGATCTTGAGCGAACTTTCAACTTCACTTATTTAATAGATCATTTCCGCCGTGTATCGAACCATAACAATATGTCTAGGTATTCGCTCACCAATTTCATCTGAACAAACCGGTGTTTAACATCATCCACCATTTAATAACTCAAACAATGGCATGAGACCGAGCGGGTTCTGTGAGATAGGAAGAGAGAGGGAGTGTGATTACCGTCGTCAAGTCATTCAAAAACCCGATTAACCTAGATAGCTAGAGTAAGCTGGGTATCGTATCCACGAGAAACATGTGGTTAGTATTACACGTTTCATTTTATTGTGAAAATTAAATTGATTATTAGATTGATTTTTAATTTCAATTGATGGTAGAGAGTTACAATTAAACTACGATTTAGATAACTGAAACACAAAGATGAACATAACCAAGCTTAAGTTTGATCACACAATTAGTAATCTAAGTTATTTCCTGATCTAAAAAATTACATAGACATAATCTTGAATGAAACAAGTAAGTGACAAATAATTGAAGGACCTGCAAGTGTACGTCTAAACTTATAACGTATAAACACCAATAAAGTTAACATATACGAAGTGATCTCTAGCAATTACCAATACAATAACAAAACCTTCAACCATATATCTCAACATGCAACAATTACACACCAATGGATAAAGATAGATGATGTGATACTAGTCATTGTACTTTTAGGAACACGGATACTTGAAACAAACACATGAAAACACCAAATTCATCAAATGCATTCAACAAACACAATGAAATTCATGTCAAATACAGGTTGGAACTCAAATTGAACTAAATGACTCACAAACTTTACACCCGGTTGTGATCGCAGAGAAAATTAACCAATCATAAAAATGGAAGAATTAAATATTGTCACCAAATAATTCTTCATTGACCAATTAATTGAACCGTTCAGTTTACTTGCATCCATCAGTCGATCATTGCTTCCTTTGTTGTTTGTGTCTGTAGTCCCCAAGAGGGAACTGTCGAATAGGGATGAGCGTTTGATACCGAGTATCGGTATCCACTTTTCCATAAATTCGGTACCGGTACGGTACGGGTACCGAAAAAGATGAACACTTTGTAACGAATACCGGTACCGTACCGAACCGGTACTGTACCGATAAATTCGGTACCGGTACTCACTTTTCCATAAATTCGGTATCGCTACGGTACCGATCTCATCCCTGCTGTCGAACTCTCCCAAAAACTGCCGTCTGGAACTTCCTTTATGCCAAACTCCTTTAATTCCTAACCATTTTGATTAATGTGGGGCTTGGGTAAATATCATGTAATGGGCTGCCAACAAATACAAACTAAATTAATTGATCCCATTAAAAATTAAGTCCATATGAATTTGTTTGATTTCTGGCCTAATTTAATTTCTTTTGTTATCTTATTTGATTATTTTCTAATTTAGCTCAATTAGACTAGTTTAAATTGACTATTACTAAAACTTATGCAAAATGAAAAACACCTAAAATTAATAGATTTTAGAAACATATCGGTACATTTATTCACTAATAAATATGCAAATAAACGTACATAAAATGTACCGCTCAGAGTGCCGCCCATGAAGAGAAGGACAGAGGGAGTGCTGCTTTTTATTTGGATTTGGTGGGCTTTTTATTAGCTTGCCGGTTCTGATTTGGATTTAGTGGGTTTTTATTTCAAGTGTGTCATTTTTTCTTGATTATGGTCCTTGAATGAATGTAGTATAAGACATGATTTAATATGTGGCTCTTATAATTATTTATCTAATTATTAAATGATCAAATATAATTATTTATTTATTTAATAATCTATGACTAGTAATTAGTTCTAGTAATTAGTTGATGAGCCTAATTACTCTTAATGGACCACTAATGGGTTTTCCTTTGGGTGTATATATAAATAGAGAGATAACTAGAGGGAATAGACTAATATTCAAATCTATCACCACTAACAGAAATCGTCCCCCTCTCTCTCTCTCATAAAATCGTGAGTCTCAAGAACTCACCTAAGCCATCCTAATCGTACACCCTAAACGGGAACCCGATCCAGATTAGAGATCATGACGTCTTCCCTATCAACGGTGAATTTAGCAGGTATGTTTAATATATTGTTTTTCATTATATAATTACAAGAACTGATCAACATATAGAACCGGTATTTCTTATCATTTTGTTCCTGCAGAGCCGGTTCTCATGTTTGCTTTCAATCGATACCTAATGTCGCATGTTATAGTTGTGTTATATATATATATATATATATTTAGATGTTTCTTAAATTATTGTACGTTCTTTTGTTTTAATATGAAGTTGTTTTTCTAAAAAACCTTCATTTTATTTGTTATTATCATAAATATATAAAAGAGAGTCATGTCAATAAATGTTGCTAACCTACGCCTGCAGACTCTTTTTGTTGATTGAATCTTGATGTTGATGTGTCACTAGGATTAGTCTTCTTGCATTTAAGTGGTGTCATTAGTCATTACCCAACTCTTAAAAGCCCATCAAATAAATCAGAAAAACAAGAAACAAAAAATTGCAACATTCATTTTTCATAGTTTGGCCATTAAATTATCGACGATAAAATAGTTAGAAATGAAAAATATCTGTCGCCGTCAGACTTCTGGTCTGGTGGTAACTGATTTTCCTGTAAAGGGTTTTCTTCTAGGGAGGTCATAGATTCGAATTCTGGCGAGTGAAATTTTACCAGTACCTTTCACAGGACTAGGAGTTAGCCATCTGACTTAAATATTCCGCTTTAAAAAGTTGTTGTTCCATGATCTGAATATCCTATTTTGGGATGTGATAATAAAGTTATATTTGTTTTAAAATATATTGAATATTCAAATATGAACTTTGAGACGAATATACCCTTCCTTCACTATGTCCTCTTCTCTGTGGACTTGGTAGAAATCAAGGAAATAACGACTCGTGTCTCCTTTAGATTTTCAAATTTGTCCTCTAGTTTGTTCAAGTTTGTTTGTATACAATTTTTCATGCATTAAAAGTCGTACATTTGAATAAACTTTTTCATAGTTGGATCGGTTATAACAGGTCACTTTACTGGTTTATTGATCGAACAAGTTTTAAAAACTTTATTATATCATTAATAAATAATAGTTAAAGAATTAGTTAACAAAATAAAGTGCTTTTAAGTAAAAATACACCGGTAAATAAGATTTGGGAAGAAAAAAAAAATTGAAAATCCAGTACAACCAATCATATTAATTTGTCGTTTTCAACCGGTCAGTGTCATAATCGGGCGGCCAAAATGAAGGCGATTCAAGAGTACTACACCGGACCGGTTGTGTAGGCGGTTTCCGACTTTCCGGTCTGATCAGGTTTTGAAAACAGTGATTCGAATAGCTCGATTACTCCCCAGGTATTCAATAAATTTCCAAATAATACACTAAAGACGTAAGTTTTTGCAATTTTGTTGCGGTCTTTTTCGCGTGACTTGCAAAACAACAAACATGGAGGATGATGTATGTCAAGTACAATTTTGATACATAAGTGAGTTAGTTATGATACGTGATAGAGATATTAGATGTAGAAATGGGAAGATGATTATGTGAATTGTTCCTAAGCCATATAATATAAAGAAAAACAACAAATAAAAGGTGTAGATTTGACTGAAGAATGTCTCTAATGTGGGACTATGCTACTTGTTAGAGGCTCTTGCCTAGTCCTAAGTTCAAACTCAGGTATGAGATTAATTATTTAGTATAATTTATGAGTAGAAGTAAGGTAGATTTTCCGTTTAAACAAACAAAGACCGAAGAATGTTGAGTTAGTGTCAATGTTTTCAGGACCGGACCGGACTTCAAAGCGGTCTCTTTACCGGTCCACAGGTCGGACCGGATTTAAAAACCGGACGACGTCATAAATATTGTAAACATAAATCAATTCAAAATTTTCAAAAACCACTAAAAAGTCAATTTCAACAATCTTAAACTAACAATTACATACGTAATATAAATTCAAGAGACTTAAAAATGATTAAAAAACGGTCAAAACATTGGTTTCCGGCGCAATCGGTCGGTCGCTGCATGTCCGTTTCAATACATAACCAAACCGTCCAAGTCTCCGGTTCATGGTCCCGTTTCAAAAACACTAATAGTGGTTTTTTTAAAAAAATTCTAAATTTGTATGCGTTCCGTACGGGTAGAGGATAGCAATGTTTCGTCAAACAAACCGTCAATCACGCTCCCAATGTTTTCTTGTTTTTTGTGTTTAGTCACATGCAATAATATCGAATCCGTCAAAAGCGGTACAACCGATGGCGTTTTTCTTTGACACTTACCCGTGTACATCCGTACCAGTCCAAATCCGTACTCACTCCATCTTCAAAAACACAAAGTAGACGACATCGTATTTACCAGACCTACTGGGTATAAAAAAATTAGAGTAAACTTTAATTTTCGTCCTTGAGTTTTGAATCAAACTTCATGTTTCGTCCCCATGTAACACATATCATCTCTGACGTTTTATGTTTTAACACTTTGCGTCCCTGGTCCTTAACTCCGTTAACTTTTCTATTAGTTTTTATGTAAATTTACTAATATACCCCTCACACTTCTTCTTCAAACATCAGACCACACACCACCAACCCACACCACTTCCTATAACAGCCACCACCACCTTTAATCCCACCAGCGCCACCTATGTCCTCCACCACTTCAACTCTTCCTCCTCCACCACTAAATTCCAAAGCATAGGCCTCCAATCCTAGCTCCGATTGCCCGATTTCAAAACCTACAAAACCACCTCCGGCAACCCCACAATCGCCACTCACCACCACTACTGTACCAATAAATTTAAAATCAAATGAGATATGAACTTTAGCCTATCCCATTTGATAACCATCAATTAGGATGTACCATCCTCCAATTACTCTTCTTCAGCTCCCACAATTAGGAAGAACTCGATACCACCAACATGCTTCTTCGTCAACGTATCGTCTTCTTGGGATCCCAGGTATTGTTAAAACGAATCCAATCTCTTTCGTTCTTGTTTTTTCATATGCAGTGATGAAATTAGTTGAATTAGGGTTTTTGAAAATTGGGGCTTTGCGTTTCAAAGTGATTATTGAGGTTTGAGAATCCAAAATTAGATGAATTAGATTAGAGTAAACCCCAAACACCTCCTACTACAAGCACAAATTCATCATTCAAGCATGAAACCGAGGAATACATACGCCAGAGCTGTGACCTAGTAAAATATGTATACGCCATAGCTACATACACCTCGAGGACGAAATATTTAGTCAAGTGCGTCGGAAAATAGAAGCCGGTGCAGGTCCGAACAACTCGAATTGAGAGTTGTTGTGGTGGCGCCGGACTAACGGGCCGGCGACGAAAAAAGGAGTGGGGAAGACTGTTGTTTGAAGAAGAAGGGGGTATATTAGTAATTTCATATAAAAACTAACATAAATTTTAACGGAGTTAACAATCAGGGACGAAAACTGTTAAAACATAAAACGTCATGGATGATATGTGTTACAAGGGGACGAAATCTGAAGTTTGGTTCAAACCTCAGGGACGAAAACAAAAGTTTACTCAAAAAATTAAAATTGGTTAAACAAATCGCAAGTTTGCTAACCAGATTCGTTTGATTTTCACTGGGTTAATTTTAGATTAGATAATACTGATGTTGGTCTGAATCCTGGTTGATTTTGGTCCATGTAATTGCCCTGATTAGGGATGGCAAAAAAATCCAAGCCCAAAATGTTTACCTGAAATCCGAAACATCCGGGGCGGGTATACCTGAAACCCGATGGGTATGGGACCGATTATGGGAGTAGTTTTAAAATATTTCGCGGGTATGGGATTAGGTGATACCCGACCCGATTACCCGAAATCACACACCCGTTACCCGAACCATATACCCGAAAAGTTTTAATTTTTATTTTTTCTTAACTTTTGTCTTTTAATACTTCATTTTAATAGGTTAATTATACGAAAAATTAAAATTTCTTTTGAATTATGTACTTGATGATATTAATGTATGTATTTTTTTCATTTTTAATATGTTATGAAAAATATAAAAATAGACGTATAGAAATGTGCACGACACCTAGTCGATGGGTATTGGCCGATACCCGATACTAACGAGTATACCCGATACCCGACGGGTAATAGGCTAGGTATTGGATACGATTTTACAACCGGGTATGGGTTTGGGATTATGGATACCCAACCCGAACCCGACCCATTGTCATCCCTAGCCTTGATCTGTGGTGGTTTTGGTTTTCAGCTTCGACCCCATTTTCGTGGTAAATTGGCGGTTTTGGCAGTCAAATTGATCGATTTGAGCACAAAATTCGTTTGATTTTCATTCGGTTTTAGATTTGATAATGATTGATGTTGGTTATATTTAGTGGATTAGATTATTATCGAGCAAAATATTGGTTGATTTGAATCCACGTACATTACCCTAATCCGTGGTGGTTTTTGGTTTTCAGGTTCGACCCCTATTTAATGACAGGAGTTATGGAGATACGAAAATTGATTGAAAATGCCTTCTAACTTATTTGCTTTGAACATTTTTGGTTCATGTTTTAGATACGGAATTTTGAATTTTAGAAGGGTATATGCAAGATTAATTGTGTACAACATTTAAGGGAAAATTCCGATGAATTTCCATTTTCCTTTATTTGATTTTTCAACACTCACAAACTACATGTGCTAAAATCGCTGAAATTTTCATCAAATGGGGGAAATCGACGACATACGTGGGTTCACAAATAACTGGCATGTGTAACATTTCCTCCATTTCGTCGTATCATTTACGAAATAGGGTGGAATTGTCGACATCCATTTTCAGCGTGCAGTCCACATGTTTCGGCGTGTCTGACATTGGCTGAGCCACATAGTGGTGTACGTGTTCACCTGACACCAGTCAATTTCTCGTCTCATATGTAACGTGCAATATGATAATTTCAAACGACACCATTGTTTTTTACAATTGACACCATTGGTTTTTATTAAAAATATATTGACCGCATTGACATGAAAAAACTATATATATATATTTTACTAAACAAAAAAAGTCATCTAAATGTTTTACATAATAAAAATATTTATAGTCTAAAAGTTAAGCTTAAATATTACTTAATTTCTAATAGTGAAGTTTAAATTATTAAAGACCCATATTTTATTTTTAGAGTTTTAACCGAATAAGGCAATAACCAAAATAAACTATAAAATCAAATAAATTTGTATTTTAAAATTTTAACTCAATAAGTTATCTGAACGTTTTAAAATGTATTTTTTTATATATATTTCAAATAACTCTGTATGTTTATTATGTGTTTTTTTTTCAATAACATTGTACTTTTTATTATGATATTGGCTTTTCTTATGTGATTTGACCCGACCCGGCCATACCTGGAAATTTTAACTCCGGGTTATCATATACCCGAGTATAAAAAAATACACCATAAGAATTTTTTTTTACTCCAGATTATATTCCTTAAGTTATTAAAAGCCATGAAAATGTAAAGTTTAGTCCAATTCGCCTGAATTTTTAAAGGCTATATCCAATTCGTCAACACATGGGTGGTTTCAACGAATTAAAAAAAATATATATTTGTAATTGATTTTAAAAGCTACAAAAGTTGAATGTGTAAAGTTTTTAGACGAATCGCCTACAAATGGTAATGTTTCGCCGGTTTAAGGAAATTATTTATGGTAGCCACGAAGCCAGCGAATTCGTGTCATTTGATAAATGTTTCGACGATTTTGATGTGTTTATTCGATAGAAGTTGACTTTTAAATGTTTAATTTGGAGAAAACGAAAAGTCTAATGTTTATTTTCGAAATTTTATCTAAGAGTTGATTAATCATATAATTTCAGATATAAAATTTCATAGGTTACAACAGGATGTCAAGGAAAAATTGATAGAGTTAAATCTATGGCTTGAAATTTATTTTCAATACGTTTGGATTTTAATTTTAAATTTTTAAAACATGTGCTCACAACCAAATTGCCACGAAATTTATGATGAGAATAACACAACTATAGAAAGGATTATTTACGACGGCGAAAACTGTCACAAGTATCCCTTTTATGATGGATATACAATTGAATTTACTAAAAATAAAGATATTTGAACCATTTGACTCCCGAGTGTGTTTTGGTTATTTCATGAAAAAAAAAGTTAGCAGCTAAATCTAATGTCGTCAGCCATCTGGACACAGATGGGTAAGAAAATGAAAAGTGTGCAAATCAAGGTTTTAAAATAGTAATGAAAAGAAACTCAGATAGTTAATCTGGACAAACATTAAAAACTCAAATAGTAATTTATTTATTTATTTTTTCTGTTTTTTCTTCTTACAAATACATCCAAAATTTTACATATAATATACAAACACAAAATAAAACAAAAAGGTAAAAAAATCATCATAAAAGTTTGCAAAAAATTTAAATTATCATAATATTAAACAAGAATTCCAGTTTTCTTGGTTATAATAAATTTATTAAAATACTATTTGTAAATATATTCACGGTCGTTAATTTGTAGTTTGGTCATTGTCTAAACTTAAGTGATAAAAATATCAATATGTCATTTTAAAAAACAACAACCAATTCCTAAACTTAAGTCTAGAAGAAGTTAATTTTCAAAATCATCATGTTTATCGAATAAATGCTTCTAGAATTAGTTTTAACAAATATCATGAAAGTCATATTTTTATTCTCACAATAATAAATTTGATTTTTTTTCGAAAGACAAACTTTATTAGAAAACGCCCGAAAGACCAACCAAACATGGAAAAATTACAACATAACTATACAAAATGAAAATTGCATCAATCTAACCAAAAGATTGATAAAGGTTTAAACCGGTTGTTAAATCAAAGATAACCAAGAGCCTTGATATCTTCCATTATTTTCCTAGGGGAGACTTCCTTGTTGGAGAAAAGAGATTCATTTCTTGCTTTCCATAAGCACCAACAAGCGATAACCAATATGCCATGAACAATATCCTTTTGGTAGTCCGCCTTAGGAACCTGTTTATATATTTCAAACAAGTCCCTAACCGAGAAGGAGAAGATGGGGGCAAGCTTACACCAGCTGCTGATATGTTGCCAAATGACCGATGCAGAGTAACAAGAGGTGAAAAGATGGTCCGCAGATTCCCTGGCATCGCCGCATAGAGGACATGATAGCGAGGTAAGCTGTACATTCCTTACACTTAGGGCCTCGAGGGTGGGAATCCGGTTTATTTCCGCCCTCCAACCGAAGATGTTGCATTTATTAGGAACCCAATTGCACCATTTGAACACAAACAGATCCTGCGGACTATCATTCTTTGTAATAAGGAGTTTAACAGATTTAACTGAGAAGATTTTCGAGTCGGCTCCCTCCCACACCCACTTGTCTTCGCCATCAGGAGCATGAACTTGGCCGAGAAGGATTTGGCAATGATGCCATTCAGCAAGCTCAA
Source organism: Smallanthus sonchifolius (assembly GCA_023525975.1). Taxonomy (NCBI): domain Eukaryota; kingdom Viridiplantae; phylum Streptophyta; class Magnoliopsida; order Asterales; family Asteraceae; genus Smallanthus; species Smallanthus sonchifolius. The sequence continues at coordinate 9,354,288 of CM042046.1, read as the reverse complement.
TGGAAGAAAGCGGAGGGCGAGTCCAGCGCCAATTCCAAGAGAGAGAGATTGGTTCTCCCAAATGTAGCAATCCCTGATCATGCATTTTTTCTTTTTTTCTAATCTAAACAGATTAGGAAAGATGGTTCGCAACGGGCCGTTTGTAACCTAAGGATCAAGCTAGAAACGAATCCTATCGTCCGAACCGAAGTGTAACACCCAAAAATAAAAAGAAAAGAAAATCCAAAATTTCACTCCCTCGCGGTACGCGAGGGAGATTTTGACAAAACCTCGCGGTACGCGAGGGGACTGGTTATGCGTCAGAAAATCATCTTCTCGCGGTACGCGAGAAGAGTTCCAACCAAGCCTCGCGGTACGCGAGGGAATAGTACACGCGTCAGGGCCGGAAAACACGTGTCATTCACCCTTGCCACCAGCCGACACGTGTCATGCTGACTCAGCACCGTTCGTGACACCTCATCCTCTCGCGGTACGCGAGAGATTTCCTTGGCCGGCCTCGCGGTACGCGAGGGACTGGAAAATCAGCCTATAAAAGGCCTTCAACGGGATTGAAATTCTGTACAGTTTCCAAACATTCCTTATACACAAACCCGATCTCTCGAAACTCTACGACGTCCCGAAGCGCTATTCAAGAATCCAACGAAACCCTGCTCAAGCCATAGTTCCGTCCAAATCCCGCAAAGTAGGTATCGTTAAAACTATTCATATATATATAGTCGTAAATATATATATATTCTCTCATATATATTCTCGTTAATCGTGTCTTCCTTAGGAAGAAACGTGTCGAGGTTCTGCTCAAATTCCGAAGCCTACAACCCTACCAGCCATCAAAATCAAGGTGAACACGTTTAACGCTTTTCAAACGATAAAACCATTTTATTTACGAAAACGGCATGAAACAAATTAAATGCTTTAATCATAAGGGTAATCTACGTGATAGCATTCAGGCCATAAGCATACGTAGATTTGATCAAATGGTATACATGTGACGGGTGAAAGTCCGGTCCGTGGCTGGGTACAGATCATGAAAGGGGGTATCATAAGACTGAGGATATGGTTCCTTAGCAGATTATACGAGGGACGAGTTCCTGAGTATCATATAAGACTAAGAACAAGGTTCTTAGCATCACGACCCTGGGAATAGGCTATCAGTCTGAGACATAGAGCTCAGCCAGTTGACCCCATGGCAGTTAACCCAGTGTATGTAGGTGGTATATATTTCAGGTGAAAAAGACTGCTGAATGTGTAGATTTACCATACAGAAACGTGCTTAAAGGCTTTAATTTGGTTTATGTTAGAAATCATTTTCGTGTCAGTTAAATGTGATTCACCGGCTTTATGCTGATGTTCATTTTCAAAACGTTTTTCACAGGTAATGAAAGAAATCATTAAATTCAGGGTGGTGCAGTAAAGACAAGATCTTTAGGCATATTTAAATCCCTGTGGCAGACTAATACAAGACCAAATGTTGGATCCCTAGGGTCTCGGTCATAGCACCCTTCTGGATCAACTGATCTGCCACCCATTGTTCTGCGTACTTCCTGTCTTCCTGGGCTAGTTCATAGTCAAATATAGTTTGTTCGTTTTTAACTACGACTTGTCTGGTGAAGTACAGTTCAGCACGTAGATCGTCAGCCTCTCTAAGAGCACGATCAAGGTGTTCATCAATTGATTTTGGCAGTTCATCATGGTATCCATAACAAGGAGGTGGTTCCCTGTGTCCCATCCTAAGATCGTGATATGCTGAATTAACAGACCACACGACTTTTCCGTCGGTTGCATACTGACGTCCATCGGAGGGATCTACATAGAAGAAAGGTTCCTTGAAAACGGGATGTTCTGGAATAGGATCAAAGAAATACTTTCCACCACTGCCTTCACAAACGGCAGCCTTGTCGGATTCAGAAATCGAATGTGGAGTTTCTTCACTTGGACTGGGTGGATGTTCTTGAATTGTTCCGGTAGGGTATACTATGTCTAATGATTGAGGTAGTGGCATAGATGTCATAACAGTACGTAAAGATTCTCTTGAATCTTCCATTTCCACTGAATAATCTGATTCTTCTCTCAGAGGTTCAAGCCTTGCTTGAGTCTGCTCCACTTGTTCTGCGACCATTCTGTTCCAATTCTCAGGGGTCGGTAGATAGTGGACATAATCATCATAGCTTGGTACTATTTGATTAGATGATTCTCCAGGGAAGTAGTTTGGGTAATTATAAGGATAATAGTATGGATCTGTCATCCTGAAATTTATTGGTTATGTTAAAGGCATCTTCCTACCGTTCGTTCAGTAGGCACAACTATTGGTTAAAGCTAAGATACTATCATACAAGTATCAAATTTTGCTAAAACCCTTGAATATGGCTCTACGTGATAGCATTCAGGCCATAAGCATACGTAGATTTGATCAAATGGTATACATGTGACGGGTGAAAGTCCGGTCCGTGGCTGGGTACAGATCATGAAAGGGGGTATCATAAGACTGAGGATATGGTTCCTTAGCAGATTATACGAGGGACGAGTTCCTGAGTATCATATAAGACTAAGAACAAGGTTCTTAGCATCACGACCCTGGGAATAGGCTATCAGTCTGAGACATAGAGCTCAGCCAGTTGACCCCATGGCAGTTAACCCAGTGTATGTAGGTGGTATATATTTCAGGTGAAAAAGACTGCTGAATGTGTAGATTTACCATACAGAAACGTGCTTAAAGGCTTTAATTTGGTTTATGTTAGAAATCATTTTCGTGTCAGTTAAATGTGATTCACCGGCTTTATGCTGATGTTCATTTTCAAAACGTTTTTCACAGGTAATGAAAGAAATCATTAAATTCAGGGTGGTGCAGTAAAGACAAGATCTTTAGGCATATTTAAATCCCTGTGGCAGACTAATACAAGACCAAATGTTGGAACGGACGTAGATCCTAAACATTTTAAATGGCTTGTATTATGTAAATTAATTCAGCAGATGTACATTATATAATAGACTTTTGAATGTCTATTATCATGAAATGAAAAGGGACGTGGATCCCAAGTTTTGATAAAAGTACAGAATTAACCCTTGAGGTTATTTACATGACATTTCATTACAAAAAGGGCATCAAGTAAAAACAAAGACTTCCGCTGTCCAAATTTATGGGACCTCATTCACATACCAGCGTTGTCTCGCGACGCCCGGGCAGGGGTAGCCCGGGGTTGTGACAGGTTGGTATCAGAGCCATATTCAAGGGTTTTAGCAAAATTTGATACTTGTATGATAGTATCTTAGCTTTAACCAATAGTTGTGCCTACTGAACGAACGGTAGGAAGATGCCTTTAACATAACCAATAAATTTCAGGATGACAGATCCATACTATTATCCTTATAATTACCCAAACTACTTCCCTGGAGAATCATCTAATCAAATAGTACCAAGCTATGATGATTATGTCCACTATCTACCGACCCCTGAGAATTGGAACAGAATGGTCGCAGAACAAGTGGAGCAGACTCAAGCAAGGCTTGAACCTCTGAGAGAAGAATCAGATTATTCAGTGGAAATGGAAGATTCAAGAGAATCTTTACGTACTGTTATGACATCTATGCCACTACCTCAATCATTAGACATAGTATACCCTACCGGAACAATTCAAGAACATCCACCCAGTCCAAGTGAAGAAACTCCACATTCGATTTCTGAATCCGACAAGGCTGCCGTTTGTGAAGGCAGTGGTGGAAAGTATTTCTTTGATCCTATTCCAGAACATCCCGTTTTCAAGGAACCTTTCTTCTATGTAGATCCCTCCGATGGACGTCAGTATGCAACCGACGGAAAAGTCGTGTGGTCTGTTAATTCAGCATATCACGATCTTAGGATGGGACACAGGGAACCACCTCCTTGTTATGGATACCATGATGAACTGCCAAAATCAATTGATGAACACCTTGATCGTGCTCTTAGAGAGGCTGACGATCTACGTGCTGAACTGTACTTCACCAGACAAGTCGTAGTTAAAAACGAACAAACTATATTTGACTATGAACTAGCCCAGGAAGACAGGAAGTACGCAGAACAATGGGTGGCAGATCAGTTGATCCAGAAGGGTGCTATGACCGAGACCCTAGGGAGATTCTATCAAGATTTGGGAGATGTGCTTCTCGATTAAAGTTAATGATAGTATTTGTATAATTAGCTAACTTTAGGTGATATAGATGCATATCTATATTTCTGTATTTGTAACAAATAGATGAAGTTTAAGCGATAATAAACTTCAAATTTTGACCCAAATTCTTGTCTTGTATTCTTAGATGTCTCAACAAAATAACAATAGCGGTCCAGCTACCTACATTACCAAGGAAAAAGGAAAAGAAGTTAATAATAATCCTGAAATAGCTACTCAACAACCAGAATTGCAACAACTGGTCAAACAAAGCATTAAAGAAATGCTTCCTGCCATAATAAAGGAAGTACAAGAGAACATCAAAACTCCAAGCTATGTAATCTCTCATTCAAAAAGAACAGAAAACCCTCCGAAAACCAACACAGAGCAAGTAGCAAGCTCTCGTAGAACTCAAACCTCGAAAAGATCCAGAACATCAAACAATAAGTATTCTGAATCTGAAGAATCGTTAAATCTAAGCAGTGAGAGCTCAGAAGAAGAGAATGAAACAAAAAGGTATAGACACAAAGGGTGTTCTTATAAAACCTTTCAGGACTGTAAACCTTATGAATTTAAGGGCACCGAAGGCGGTATTGCTACTCTTCACTGGCTAGAGAAAATGGAGTCAGTAATAGCAATTAGCAAGTGTGCTAAGAAAGATCAAGTACTGTATGCTTCAAACTCCTTCAAAAATGAAGCGTTGGAATGGTGGAATTCAATCATTTCTGCCAAAGGGAGGAGAAAGACAAATGCTATGGATTGGAAAGAATTTCGGGCAAAGGTGAAAAAGAAATTTTGCCCCAAGACTGAAAAAGAACAAGCTGAAAGAAAATTTCTGGAGCACCGAATGGTGGGTACCAATGATCGAGAGTATACTACCAAATTCTTTGAATATGCTCGATTGGCACCTCACCTGGCTAAACCCGAGTCGGTTCTCATAACTCGATATATTTACGGTTTAGTTCCAGAGATCCGTGATTTGGTGAAGGTTGTCTCACCAAAAACCATTGAGTCCACCGTAGAATTGACCGGTACCATGACGGCTGGATTAATCAGAAATATAGAGGAAAAGAAGAAAGTCGAATCCTCTATAAAATCAAAACCCGAGGCCAAAAGATTTAGCAAGAACTTTGGGCAAAAGGGGTTACCATTTAACAATCCATCATGCAAAACGTGCGGACGCAGGCATAGTGGAAAGTGTGTTTTTGAAATTCAATTCTGTAATTATTGCAAGGTCTCAGGTCACTCTACTGAGAATTGCTTCAAGAAAAAGGGAATAACTTGTTTTAGTTGTGGAGAGCTGGGGCACATCAGCAATAATTGCCCTAAGTTTGCAAGGACCGGAAGAGCTGGAGGATCAGGAGCCAAGATCACTCCAGAAAACAAAAAGACCGTACGAGCTTTTGTTATGAATACTAACCAAGCTGAGAGAACGCCGGACGTAATTACCGGTACGTTTCTTCTTAATAATGTTTATGCTAAGGTCTTATTTGACTCAGGTGCGAACCGGAGTTTTATAGATTATAATTTCTGTAATCTATTAAACGAACCATTAAGTCCCTTAGCTGAAACATATGAAGTAGAAACAGCGAACGGTGATTTGATAAAAATATCCCAATCACTGAACAATTGTTACATTACATTGGCTGGTTTCACTATCCCAGTACAATTGTTACCAATGTCAATAACTGGCTTTGACATTATTTTGGGGATGGATTGGTTATCCAATAACCAAGCCGAAATCCTTTGTAATCAACAAGTTGTAAAACTTATTTCACCAACAAACAAAACTCTAACTATCCAAGGTGATAAACCCACAAAACCTATCCAGATAATCTCCATACTTAAAGCAACCAAGTGCTTAAGAAAAGGATATCTGGCATGTCTGGTATCAATTACTGCCTTGGAAAAGGAGAAGAAGATAGAATCAGTACATGTGGTATCTGAATTTACAGACGTTTTTCCTGAAGAACTGCCTGGATTACCACCAGAACGAGAGGTAGAATTTCGAATCAACCTTGTACCTGGTGCAACTCCAATTGCCAAATCCCCGTACAGACTGGCACCCACAGAAATGGCAGAACTCAAGAAACAATTGGATGAACTTCTTGAGAAAGGTTTTATCCAACCAAGTTCTTCACCCTGGGGAGCTCCAATTCTCTTTGTTAAGAAAAAAGACGGATCAATGCGCATGTGTATTGATTATCGGGAACTGAATAAAGTTACCATCAAAAACCGATACCCGCTTCCACGGATTGACGATTTATTCGATCAACTCCAAGGAGCTTGTCATTTTTCAAAAATCGATCTTCGTTCAGGTTATCATCAGTTGAAAGTGCATGATAACGATATCTCGAAAACTGCATTTCGAACACGGTATGGACATTTCGAGTTCACGGTTATGCCATTTGGACTTACAAACGCTCCTGCCGCATTCATGGACATGATGAATCGTGTCTGCAAAACTTACTTGGATAAGTTTGTCATAGTTTTTATTGATGACATACTTATTTATTCCAAAACCCAAGTTGAACACGAAACTCATCTTCGAACCATACTTGAACTTCTTCGAAAGGAAAAACTATATGCTAAGTTCTCCAAATGCGGATTTTGGTTAACAGAAGTACAATTTCTTGGTCATGTCATCAACATGAACGGAATTCAAGTAGATCCTTCCAAAATTGAAGCTATATCCAAATGGGAAATTCCCAAGTCACCCACCGAAATTCGTAGTTTTCTGGGATTAGCGGGATATTACCGCCGGTTCATTCAAAATTTTTCTCGTATAGCAATCCCACTCACATCCTTAACTCGGAAATCTGTAAAGTACGAATGGGGACCCAAACAATCTGAATCTTTTGAAACCTTGAAACAAAAACTGACAAACGCACCTATTCTATCTTTACCAGATGGTATTGAAGACTTCGTAGTTTACTGTGACGCCTCACATACTGGTTTAGGTTGCGTATTAATGCAACGCAAGAAAGTCATTGCTTATGCATCTCGTCAGTTGAAAATTCATGAGAAAAACTACTCAACCCACGATCTAGAATTGGGCGCTGTAATCTTTGCTTTGAAATTATGGCGACACTATCTCTATGGGGTTAAGTTCACAATCTACACTGATCATAAAAGTCTCAAGTACATATTTAGCCAGAAAGAATTAAATATGAGACAAAGAAGATGGATGGAAATCCTGAATGATTATGATTGTGAAATTTGTTATCATGAAGGAAAGGCAAATGTAGTAGCAGATGCCTTAAGCCGAAAAGAAAACGTCAAGCCAAAGAGAGTACGTTCTCTCAGACTTGAACTACAAATTGATCTTGTAAGTCAGTTAAAAGAGGCACAAGAGTTAGCTTTAAAGGAAAGTAACTTTGAAAAAGAAGGAATGAAAGGAATGCTTGACTTACTGATCAAAGGAGAAGATAATATCCTTCGCATGAATAAACGTATTTGGGTACCAGTTACAGGTGATCTTCGAGAGCGAATCCTCGAAGAAGCACACAAGTCCAAATACACCATGCACCCAGGAAGTGATAAAATGTACAAGAACCTTAAAGAAAGTTACTGGTGGATTGGTATGAAAAAGAACATTGCTATCTACGTAGCAAAATGTTTGACTTGTTCCAAAGTCAAAGCCGAACACCAAAAGCCAGCTGGATTATTGCAACAGTTAGAATTACCAGTTTGGAAATGGGAATTGATAACTATGGACTTTATTACCAAACTTCCTCGAACCACTCGTGGAAATAATGCAATCTGGGTTATCATTGACCGTTTAACCAAATCAGCTCACTTTCTACCTATTAAAGACACCATGAGTATGGACAAAATGGCGCAAATTTACGTTAATGAAATTGTAACGTTACATGGTGTGCCTCTATCCATAGTGTCAGATAGAGATAGTCGCTTCACATCTCGATTCTGGCAAAGTTTTCAAACAGCTCTAGGAACTCGATTGAACCTTAGTACTGCTTACCATCCACAAACTGATGGGCAGAGCGAAAGAACCATACAAACCCTAGAAGATATGCTCCGAGCCTGTGTGATAGACTTTGGAGGTAATTGGGATGATCATTTACCTCTAATGGAATTCTCATACAACAATAGTTATCACACAAGTATTCAGGCCGCACCATTTGAAGCATTATACGGACGAAAATGTCGAACGCCTGTATGTTGGTCAGATATCGGAGAAAATCAGTTATCAGGACCAGAGATAGTCCAAGAAACCACCGATAAAGTATTACAAATACGTGAACGTTTAAAAGCGGCTCGAGATCGACAGAAAAGTTATGCAGATAAACGAAGAAAGCCGTTAGAATTCCAAATCGGTGACAAGGTGTTATTAAAAGTTTCACCTTGGAAAGGTGTTATTCGTTTCGGAAAGAAAGGAAAGTTAAGTCCACGTTTTGTTGGACCTTTCAAAATCATTAAACAAATTGGACCTGTTGCCTATCAGCTTGAACTACCAGTAGAGATGGGTGGAGTACACGATGTATTCCATGTATCAAACCTACGTAAGTGTTTAGCTGATGAATCCTTGCTTATGCCTTTACAAGATGTGGAAGTAAATGAAAAGCTCAAATTCATCGAACGCCCGTTACAAATTGAAGACCGACAAATCAAAAAGCTTAAACGAAAGCAATTGGCATTAGTCAAAATAAGATGGGACTCCAGACGTGGCCCAGAATATACTTGGGAACTTGAGTCAGAAATGCGCAAAAAGTATCCACATCTCTTTCAATGAATCTCGAGGACGAGATTATTCTAAAGGAGGGGAGGATGTAACACCCAAAAATAAAAAGAAAAGAAAATCCAAAATTTCACTCCCTCGCGGTACGCGAGGGAGATTTTGACAAAACCTCGCGGTACGCGAGGGGACTGGTTATGCGTCAGAAAATCATCTTCTCGCGGTACGCGAGAAGAGTTCCAACCAAGCCTCGCGGTACGCGAGGGAATAGTACACGCGTCAGGGCCGGAAAACACGTGTCATTCACCCTTGCCACCAGCCGACACGTGTCATGCTGACTCAGCACCGTTCGTGACACCTCATCCTCTCGCGGTACGCGAGAGATTTCCTTGGCCGGCCTCGCGGTACGCGAGGGACTGGAAAATCAGCCTATAAAAGGCCTTCAACGGGATTGAAATTCTGTACAGTTTCCAAACATTCCTTATACACAAACCCGATCTCTCGAAACTCTACGACGTCCCGAAGCGCTATTCAAGAATCCAACGAAACCCTGCTCAAGCCATAGTTCCGTCCAAATCCCGCAAAGTAGGTATCGTTAAAACTATTCATATATATATAGTCGTAAATATATATATATTCTCTCATATATATTCTCGTTAATCGTGTCTTCCTTAGGAAGAAACGTGTCGAGGTTCTGCTCAAATTCCGAAGCCTACAACCCTACCAGCCATCAAAATCAAGGTGAACACGTTTAACGCTTTTCAAACGATAAAACCATTTTATTTACGAAAACGGCATGAAACAAATTAAATGCTTTAATCATAAGGGTAATCTACGTGATAGCATTCAGGCCATAAGCATACGTAGATTTGATCAAATGGTATACATGTGACGGGTGAAAGTCCGGTCCGTGGCTGGGTACAGATCATGAAAGGGGGTATCATAAGACTGAGGATATGGTTCCTTAGCAGATTATACGAGGGACGAGTTCCTGAGTATCATATAAGACTAAGAACAAGGTTCTTAGCATCACGACCCTGGGAATAGGCTATCAGTCTGAGACATAGAGCTCAGCCAGTTGACCCCATGGCAGTTAACCCAGTGTATGTAGGTGGTATATATTTCAGGTGAAAAAGACTGCTGAATGTGTAGATTTACCATACAGAAACGTGCTTAAAGGCTTTAATTTGGTTTATGTTAGAAATCATTTTCGTGTCAGTTAAATGTGATTCACCGGCTTTATGCTGATGTTCATTTTCAAAACGTTTTTCACAGGTAATGAAAGAAATCATTAAATTCAGGGTGGTGCAGTAAAGACAAGATCTTTAGGCATATTTAAATCCCTGTGGCAGACTAATACAAGACCAAATGTTGGAACGGACGTAGATCCTAAACATTTTAAATGGCTTGTATTATGTAAATTAATTCAGCAGATGTACATTATATAATAGACTTTTGAATGTCTATTATCATGAAATGAAAAGGGACGTGGATCCCAAGTTTTGATAAAAGTACAGAATTAACCCTTGAGGTTATTTACATGACATTTCATTACAAAAAGGGCATCAAGTAAAAACAAAGACTTCCGCTGTCCAAATTTATGGGACCTCATTCAGATACCAGCGTTGTCTCGCGACGCCCGGGCAGGGGTAGCCCGGGGTTGTGACACGAAGACACCTCTAATGTAGTTCGACAAAAGGGTACCGTCCAACTTTAAGTTTAGAACCAACCTGGAGATGTTATTCCAAGCTCCCGTGAGGGACTTTTTTAGCGGCACCATGGACCAAGAACGTCTAGAATTGTGGAAGGCAGAGATCACTTTACGCCACAAACTATGTTCCTCGGTTTTAAAGCGCCAAGCCCATTTGGCAAGCAAGGCTTTGTTTACGTCTTCCAGTGGGCATAAGCCCAATCCACCAAGCTTTTTTGGGTTTAGTGACTTTGTCCCAAGCAACCTAATGAATTTTTTAGAGTCTTCGCTTTCACCCCAAAGGAACTTCTTACGGATAGATTCCAAATCATTAATAACTTTACAAGGGGCTTTGTAAAGGGAGAAATAATATGAAGGAAGGCATTCCAAAACAGATTTTAGGAGGTCAACCTCCCTTCGATGGAGAGAGTTTTGGCTTTCCAAAGAGACAGTCTTTTTTCAAAAGTTTCCAAGACCGGACCCCAGTTGCAAATTCTATTCATATTTCCTCCCACCACAATACCCAAGTAAGTAAAAGGAATAGAAGATCTTTTGCAACCAAGAGTGGCAGCCATTTGGTCAATCTCATCGGGAGCGAGTTCCACACCGTACAAATTGGACTTATTCAGATTAATCTTTAGCCCGGAACAAAGATGAAAGCAACGAAGAATCCTAGCAATGTTGGCCACATTGTTTTTCATTCCGTCGCCAATAATAATTGCATCATCTGCAAATAACATGTGAGAAATGACCGGACCATCGATAGGGGTTTGAACCCATGCAAGAAGCCCGCTTCACCCGCCTTGATCAGCAGATAAGAGAATACTTCCATGGCTATTAAGAATAAAAAAAGGGATAGGGGCAGAGTGAAGAATCCCGTTGATCCAGGTGCACCATCTTTCCGGAAATCCCATAAGCCACATCGTCGAGATCAGGAATTCCCAGTTAACACTATCGAAAGCCTTTTCAAAGTCTAACTTCAGGAACAGAGTTTTGGTTTTAGTCTTTTTTACCCAGGAGATTACCTCGTTTATAATTAGTGGCCCATCAAGGATAAAGCGGCCATTCAGGAAACCTGATTGAGACTCGGAGATAATTGAGCCGATTACCGATTTGAGACGATTTGCAAGCACTTTGGAGATGACCTTCCTTATGGGCCCGATCAAGCTAATCGGACGGTATTCATTTAGATTGGATGGGTCCTTACATTTGGGGATAAGAGCGATAAATGAGGAGCCACAACCATGATTTATGACCCCGTCCTCGTGGAATTGGTGCATGAGCCGACAAAAGTCCACTTGGAGGATATCCCAAAAAGTCTTGAGGAATTTGAAATTAAACCCGTCCGGTCCCGGGGCACGGTCCGAGCCACAGTCCCAAACGGCCCCTTTGATTTCGCCGACCGTGAAAGGCAGCACCAAAATGTCAGCTTCGTGGCCCGAAAGTGTCTTGAATTGGAGGCCATTCAATGAAGGACGATAGGGATGGGATTCAGAGAATTTAGATCTGAAGAACGACATGGCCTCTTTTTTCAGGCGTTTCGGATCGGAACACCAGGTGTTATCTATAATCAAACCGGGGATTGAGTTTCTAGAAGCTTTACTCTTGATGATACCATGGAAGTAGGTTGAGTTGTCGTCCCCATAAGAAGCCCATCTAATTCTTGAAAGTTGCCTTAAATCTTTAGCCTTATGGTTTTCTAGTTCATATAGCCCATTTTTACATTCCAATCTAGTCCACGCCTCTTCTTCTGTTAAGTCCCTAGCCTCCATGAGTTCGTCTAACTCAAGTAATTCCTTTTCCAAGTTGTCCTTAAGCTCATCCTCTTTTAATCGGACAGATTTCAACCAAGACTTGATTTTTTCCCTGAAAAATTTTAGCTTGGCAATAATTAGTTATCGGGGGGGGGGGGGGGGGCTTCATAAATAAACTCCTCGTCAGCCTTGCGAACCACCGAATCAAAGTCCGGTCTGTCTAGCCAGGAGTTAAAAAACCGGAAGGGTTTGGGGCCAAAATTAAGGTCGCATAAAATGAGAAACAGCGGCCCGTGGTTTGATACAAAATGAGGATGGGCTAGATAGCAAGCACCGGACCATAGTTTAATGAATTCATGGCAAACCAAGATCCGATCGATCTTGCTACATTTTCCCCCATTCTTTGAGACATAAGTGAATTTCCTTCCTTTCATGGAAAATTCATGAAGATTTGAGTAAAAGATAAAGTCATTAAAATTCCAAGCACAAATATGATTGAACTTGGAATTCCTTCTTTCTTCAGGAAATCTCACTGCATTGAAATCGCCCAAAAAGATCCAAACCCCGTCATAGGAGTTTTTCAGAGAAGCCAAACGAGACCATAGGGAAATTTTCCGAGTGATGTCTTGAGTGGCATAGACGTTGACGATATTATATTTCATGTCGGAACCTTTAACCAAACCTCTAAGGAATAGAAAGTTTTGATCAGAAGTAGAGTGTTGGCAAGAGAACATATCAGATTCCCAAATACATAATAACCCACATGACATACCGATTGCATCCACGAAGTCGAATTCATAGTTGGAGGATCCCCAACATTTCTTAACGATAGAATCCGGAAGGTGGAGAATTTTGTTTCCTGTATAGCAATGAAAGAAATCCCTTTTTCTTTTTCTAGGTTTTTGATCCAAAAAGGCTTCAGATCGCCCCCAATCCCATTGATGTTGATGGACATGAAATTCATTGATAAATAAATTAAATACCTTCATTCAAGATTGCCTCTCTGATTTGTGGTTGATAGCCATGAATTCCACTCAAGCCCAAACCGACTGTCACACCCCAACCGACGGCGAAAACGTCGGGGCGGGACATGTAGACTGTTCATGAGCACGAGGTTGACTAAATTGAATTATATTAATCATTCAAATTCATTGCAAATATTCAAGACAAAACAAAAACCAAGTGCATAAAATGAAATACATAATCCTTTATTAAAATTATCTAGGTCCAAACTTATGTATAGCAAGTCTTGATCAAAATCATACATTAGCACTTGAAACATGAGTAAAATAAGGTCAACTAAAAAGTTGGTGAGCATACACAGGTTTAATCATAAATAGTGTATAGATGTAAATAATCAAATCCTTACATAACATGATAAAATAAGGCATTTATGGGGAGCAACTATTGTGTAACTAAAGTACAATCAAACTTTGTAACTAGCATGCAAATTGTGTTGTCGGTAACAATCACCCCAATCTGGGTGGGTTTGTCAGACTCAATAGATCTATCATTGTTAACCGTCGGCTTGAATAGTTAATGGTTGCACATAAACTGCACACAAAAGTTAACACACCTAGCACTCAAACATAAAGCTGAAATTTGCACACATGAATGTAAAGAGGATTTGTGTTTGTATAGTTTGTGTAAATGTAACAACTGTATGTATAATGTTCATGTTTCACCCCAAAAAGTGTAAAAGTGTGAAAAAGGGCTATGTAATACTCACCTGTATCAAAGATGTTGCTAGCACAAGAGTCTAGGTAGCAAGGTGTTCCTTGTAACTTACAACGTCAACCTAGAGTGTAATGTATATAAATCTAGGTTAAACAATGTGCACAATAGTCTATGGTCAAGTCTAGGATCGGTATGGATGTGTGTACGAAGGGTTTGAGTTGTAGATTGAAAGGAAGCGTGTAGGTTATTGTGTTTGTACTTGAATGAGTGTTTTTATAAAACGAAAGTTTGAAATGAATAGTTTAAAACGATTGAAGTTAAGGTTTGGGTTTGAATAACTAAATAACTTAAATAGTTGTTATTTATTTATTTAGTTACTAAAAAAATGTGAATTATATTAGATAAAAATTAAATAAATAATTTTACTTTATTTGTTTATTTATTTATAAAGATATGTAAATAGTGTTGATATATAAAATTAATAGTAATTATATATTTATAGTGTAGATTAAAATAAATAAATTTATTTACTTATTTATCATTTTGAAAATAAGTATTTGATTGTTTTAAATAAAATTGACATTTTATATACTTTATAAAAATAATGCTCTTATTTGGAAATTAATTTAAATATTTGGAAATTAATTTAAAATTTTGTTTTAAATCTTTAATATACTATTCTAATCATAAATTCATAATAAAATGAATTTATATTGAAAATTAATGAATCTGGTTTTATTATGTTAAAAATATTGTAGGGTTTATAAAAATATTTTTTTTATAATTTTTGGAGTGTTAGAAAACTGCAAAAAAATATAAACAGGCCACTCGGCTCGAACCCGGGTGGCACCTGTGTGCGTTGTAAGTTTTACCACTGGACCAAGGAGACAATTACTTATACGGAACCGAACTGGATTTGTTTTAATATGTTACAGGGTGGGAGCCGGATTCAGTTGTACAACACAAAAGAAAAAAAAAGTGTCGGGCCGATTTGAACCCGTGACCTATTCTCTATAAGTCGAGTGTGTTAGCCAGTGTATCCGGGCGATCGCCTTGGTTACGAACTGGTTGGGATTATTTAAAACCCGGAAACCCGTTTCCCCCCTTCGTCCCCATTTGAATACCTGTAGCCCTAGCCATGCGATAGCCCCGATAAGCATACGATCGAAGCTCCGACCATGGGGCTTTTGATCTCAGAGTCAGAGCGAGTTAAATGGTACAAGGATTACCTGCTTTGGTGAAGTAACGAAGGAGGACGGCTGGAATTTCTGGTTTCGGTTTCTTCGAGTTCGTCAGAGCTTCAACGGTGAAATGCAGATCGTATGAGTGTTCAGAGAGTTTGGGTGGAGGTATGCGGAGGTGAGGGAATGAATTAATTCATTTAATTTCATCCAATTGTATGACTTGGTTAGAAGCTTGCGTATGACAGCCGTTGAGGCGAAATACGCGTTAATTTGAATGAAACGCAAATGAATTGGGTCTAGGAAATGGTCTGCATTCATGATAGAGTCGGTTCGCGTGATTTACGGGTTTATAACGCGTTGATTTGCACGAATTGATGGTGGATTGCTATGGGTTTGACTTGGAGAAGTCAAAATTATATGAATTCAGAATTTACTGCTTTAGATGATTGAATTGGACCGTAACTTTGGTCAAGACGGAACCGATTGGTGACTACACACATACAAAGATCCATTACAATAGATTTGAATGTTTTCGGGTGTTGATTTGCACCAAATCAAGGCCATGTTTGACTTTTAATAGTCAAATTTGATTATAGAGTCAAAGTCTCGGTTCAAAGGTTCAAGTTTAAGGGTTCAATGACTAAGGGGTGTTCAAATGTAGATTAGAAGGGTTAATTTGTTTTGCTTATAAAAAGAAAAGAATTGGTTTCTTTTATAAGAAAATTTATGGAACTTAAATCTTTATTTGATAACTTTATAAATGAAATACTAACTATATTATAAAGTTATAATGTCAATTTTATATTTGTCAAATAAGTATTCATATGAGATTTAATTAATAAGTTTAAACGTAAGAATATAATTTACATACATGTTTTTATAGATAACTATTTGTATTTACATCTATATAAATAGTGTTTTAAAATTTTAAATTTTATAGATGAATACCCATTTATTTAATGATTTAGGTGAGAGAGAATAAAATGATTGAATAAATACGAGATTTAAAAGTAGGGTTAATATTGGAACAAAATAAAATAAAATAGAGCCGGTA
Source organism: Smallanthus sonchifolius (assembly GCA_023525975.1). NCBI lineage: Eukaryota > Viridiplantae > Streptophyta > Magnoliopsida > Asterales > Asteraceae > Smallanthus > Smallanthus sonchifolius. The sequence continues at coordinate 9,338,094 of CM042046.1, read as the reverse complement.
AATCATGGAGGTTACACCGACACCCACATTTACTGTTTCGAGGACTTCATTTTCCACATCCAAGTCTGAATTGTGCCCCAATGGAACTATCTCAGCTTCTATCTCCGAGTTACCGATTTCCATCTGAGACGCCGATGATGAGGCCGAAAGGAGAGATCATCCAGAGGCACAAAGGTTGAGATCCAAAGATGGTTTCGGAGCAGGAGGGTCAGAAGAGATTAAGACCGATGGGGGGAAAATGAAGTTGAACGGAGTGGGTTAGGACTCCGTCGATATGTCCAGTAACTTATTAAGTCCAAAGGGGTCGTCATCTAGCCTTAACCTTTTCTTGGGCCTGGGTATGCTTGGGCTGGAAGACTTTTTTGAACTAGAAACCTTCTTTGACCTTTTGTCGTTTTGTGACTTTTTTCCACCCGGGTTAAAGTAAAAAACCGAGTTACCAGGGGGATGTGGACCGATCTTGACAACATGGATAGGGTTTGCATGGGAATCGTCACCACCGCAAGCATTCCCTACCCCGATGATATGCGGCTGGTCATTTAAGTCCCGAGGCGAGCTGTTCAAATTCCGCTGGGGATTGTGATGTGTGGCGGAGCAACCTTCGGATGAGGAAGAATTCCGGGGAGATGCATGGGAATTTTCAAGGTCCGGCGAGGATGAGTCGAGGTTATCTAGACAATATGGAACCCATTCACCCGGTTCCTCATGAATCCAGACCCTGAAGGATTTGTTTTGCCAGTTCATTGAGATTTCTTCCGAGATCCTTTTTCAATCCCCAACCAAAATTCCGATACAATCATATGAGAGATTTTTTTCATTCCCATCAAGTTGAGATGGTTGTATAACTTTCCCGAATAGTTCTCCGATACTGTTAACAACCTTACTATTTAGGAGATGAAGAGGTATACCATATAATTTAAGCCAAGCAATTCTCTCATAAGCTATTGATTGTCCATACCATAACTCCAAGCTGGAGAACCAGGTAGCCCAAGCCTGCTTGTTGTCCCTGAACATTGTGGCATCTTCATTCTTCTCGAATTCCAGCAGGATAAAAAACCCACCTAAGTATTGAATACTTAGATTCTGGAAGCCCGCGTCTTTCGCGCGGATATGAAAGGTTCTCAACATCTCAAAGTTTAACGCCGTTCCAATCAGGGCCTTGCCATGCTGCAGACTGAAAGCACTCGTAGCTGGATCCACCGTAAAGGACTTACTAGTATGAGGGGGGACATCATTGTTTTTAAGTGCATCGAGGTAGGATTTCCCCTTAATGTGGGGTTGGTGATGAGAGCTCTGTTTGGAGTGAAGCGATGGGTTGGAGGTACGATGGTGACGGACCGGTCTGGGAGGCAGTCCTTCATTTTCCGATGAAAACTTAGCTACATTAACGTAAAGTTTGGAGTTGCCCATCCTTATCGTTCGAAGATTTCTTTCAAGGGCTATGATATCGGTGACTACCTTAAAGCTTACAAACCCAAAAGTCCTACCTTCTTTATCTTTTTTCCTGGCTATGTAGACACCTGCTACCTCTCTGAACAGCCCAAAACTTCTCTTTACCTCCTCCGAGGAGCATTTCTCCGGAAGGTTTGAGACGAAAAACTTGATGATCTGCTCCTGATTCTTCCCTTTTCCTGGGTTACCCTGCTTTCTACGGCGGTTACCGCGTGGTACCTCACATTCTTCCTCCAGGTCTTGCTGGTGATGGTCGCCGGTGGAAGGTCTTCTCGCCTCCCGAGGAGGGTCTTCTCTGCTCCCCATTCTCTTAGTCTGTGTGTGCATATATAAATTTTGATAGGTAGAGAAATTTTTCTAGACATTTTCAACAATTTTATAATTAAACTAGGATCTTTATCCGCCGAGCGTTGCGACGGAGTCGAAACATAGTCTAACTCGAATTTCATCACTCTGTGGCATGAAGCGAACCTTAAACGGTTAAGGCGGTTACAAAAGAAACATAATTAGGTAAATAAAAAAACATATAGAATTATGGCTAATAAAAAAACAAAGAAATTTTTTTTGGTTTTGACAATAACGTATTTAAGTACATAAAAGTAACGTACGGATTTGAGGCGGATCAGTTTTGAAAATCGAACCATAGATATAAAAATGTATTACGCATCTTACATTGCGCCTAATAATTAGAAAATAGTTAGGTAAATAAAAACCATATAAGATTATGGCTAATAAAAAAACAAAAGATTTTTTTTGCTTTGACACTAACGTATTAAAATACATAAAAGTAACGTATGAATTTGAGACGGATCAGTTTTAAAGATCGAACAATAGATATAAAAATGTATTATGTCTTTCACATTGCGTCTAATAGTTAAAAAATAATAATAAAAAGAAAAAAAAAACCTGGTAATAAAAAGAATATTGAAAAGAAAAAAAAAACAAAAGAAAAAACAAAAAAAAAAACGTTTTGTGGCGGGAGGGTCTTAAGGATTATGATCACACCACTACACCAACACCAACACCACATAGTTGTTTTAATGGAAACAATTAATTATATAACATTAAATTGAAAATAATAAAAAGATGAAAAAATATGTAATTGGACACCGACCTTAGAGATTAAGTTAGTTAGGAATAATGGATTAAATAAATATTAATATTAAAATAGTGATAAAAAGGATACCTTTTTATACATCGCAAAAGAAAAAAAGAAAAAGATAGAAAGAAGGTTGACGACGTAATGGTGATGTAAAGAAAACACAAAGCATGCAAATGGAAGATGTACGCCACACACAAACTCTTTCACATTTGCCTTTAACCCACGCGCGTTGCGACACGTTAAATGACATTAAAAATGAACGTGTGCTCTAAACTTTAACATTTGGACTGGTTTTTGCATAACCTATAACTTAAATAAATTTAATAGTATATGATACCAATTAATATCTATATGAGACTAAGTGTATTACCTCCTATTAAAATCTATATAGGATTAAGATTTAGCATTAGGTTTTCAACTCTTATCTATTTTAATTGTTTTTTATGAGGAAAAAAAAAGATCATCTAAAGCAAAAGTTTTTTTTTGGTACGGAAACAATTTAGGCAAGTAATAAGTGAGTAGCTCAATACTCTCCATGTGTCGCGCCACGATGGTACTCCACGTCACACATTTTTCATCAACCTACAATTAATTCAGTTGCAGAACTGGTAATTCGATGCATCTCATTAAAAAGTAATAAATAAATATAATAAACTTTACCTTTTTTTTTTAAGGCAAACTTTATTAAACGAAACAGGCCAAAACCTAAACCGGGCAGGCAACAACCGGACCGAAAACAAAACAACAAAACCTTACATCAAATTAAAACTACACCACTTATCGCACGCTAAAGACTTGTTCTTTGATCTATTCGAATACCACAAGAAACCTAACGATTTGATGTTGAGGATGATGTCTTCAATCTTAATGGGCTTGTCTGAGAATCTCTTTTCATTCCTAGCAAGCCAGATGCACCAACAGGTAACCATAATTATACCATGAAAAACTTCTTTGGTCATCTCCCCTAAACCGGCATAAGAATGGAGCTCCAAAAGGTCTTTGATCGAGAAGGCGTAAATAGACGACACCTTACACCGGTTGCTAATGTGTTGCCACATAACCGCTGCGGTCCAGCATGAAGTCAACAGGTGGTCCGCAGATTCGAGATCCGAGTTGCAGTTGATGCAACCTTGATCTCTGATATCCATACCCCTCTTCCTAAGAGCCTCTTGAGACGGAATACGATCTAACTCGGCCCTCCACATAAAAATAATGCATTTGATATGAACCCATTTCGACCACTTCATAATGTAATGCGAACCGTAATTCCTGTTGTTAATGATTAATCTCCTCACCGAACCGACCGAAAACCTGCCAGAATTATCCCCCGACCACACCCAATTGTCCTTGTCCTCCGAGATTTGCACGTCGGCTAATAACACCTTACAAGAATCCCATTCGGCCGCCTCCTGATTAGAGAAGTTGGCCCTTTTCCAAACTCCCCTAAAACCGGGATGCCCTTGACTGAACCGATTAGAGACGAAGCAATTCTTTTCCGCTTCAAGAGCAAACAGAGATGGGAAAACATCCATTAAAGGTTGGGAGCACAACCACGGGTCTAGCCAAAACCGGATATCTTTACCATTCCCCACCTTGCCTTTGAAAAAATGGTAAATCCGAAGCCCTGAAATAACCAACTTATTATCGATAGACACAATATTTTTCCACACACCGGTTATCGCTTTGTTACCGGTAAAAACGACCAACTCCTATTCGAATAATGGAAAGCATTAATCACTTTTTTCCATAGGCTGTTACTTTCATTCTTGTACCTCCAAAGCCATTTAGCCAACAACGCATGGTTGGTATCTTTAAGTTTGCTTAAGCCAAGCCCGCCCAACTTCTTAGGAGACGCCATCCTATCCCAATCGACCCAATGAATTTTTCTCGCCTCACTAGACCCTCCCCAGAGAAATTTTTTGATGATAGCTTCCAACCCATCCAAAACCTTGATAGGGGCTTTGTATAAAGAAAAATAATACGTAGGAAGAGCTTCAAGAACCGATTTAATTAGAGTTACTCTACCTCCTATAGATAACGTGGAAGCTTTCCACGAAGACAATCGAGACTGGAAGATGTCCGTAAGGAGGTTCCAGTGCGTCACTCTGTTCATATTGGCACCGACTACAAGGCCTAAAAATGAGAACGGGGTCGAACCAGAATTGCATCTAAGAATATTGGACATAGAAGCCGCTTCCGCCGACTCGGCACCCAAACCAAAAAACGTAGATTTGCCTAGATTTATCTTAAGGCCCGAGCATAGATGAAAGCATCTAAGAATTCTTAGAATATTCTTCACATTGGAGGTAGACCAGTCCCCAAGAATGATAGCATCATCGGCATAGAGAAGATGAGACAGGACCGGGCCGTTTTTAGGAGTTCGAAATCCATGAAAACCCTAAACTTTACCAGTCAATTGTGGACATCAGCGTAGGGAAGTAATACTCCTCAAGGTACTACGCATTAAAAACTTGCACCAGATGCATAAGAGGTGTGCGATATGCCTTTTGTAAGTATTTGAATACCATCAAACACAATAAGTATTTACAAAATCATGTAAATTATTTTTTGGGTTAATTGTATAAATGACCCGTATAGTTTGATTAAATTATACGTTTGGTCTTGAGGTTTTAAAATTTACAAACATAGTTCAAACTTTTGTAACCTAGTTACGCCTTTAGACCCTGACGTTAACACCAATTAGTTTTTAACGTAAAATTAGCTCATTTGTCATCAATGTTACTTACGATTGCAAAATTAACCCAAAAAATAATTTAAAATCAGTAATTTTTTTTAATTAATAGTTTTTTATCGATTTAACTCATTTTAATGGTTAAGCTTGCAATCGTAAGTCACGTAAATAACACATAAGCTAATTTTCCATTAAAAACTAACTAGTGTTAACATAGGGTCTAAAGACGCAACCAGATCACGAAAGTTTAAGCTAAATTTATAATTTTTAAAACTAGAATGCCAAACATACAATTTTATAGATCCACGTATATTGTTTATACAATTAACTCTTATATTGTTTTTCAAAGTAAATCATAAAGTATAAATACAACACATCATAAAAAGTTAATTTTTCTTTTCTTTTTTCTTTGAAATATTCTCTCATGTTTTTAACTTTTATGATAGAGGATATTTTTCCATATATAAAAATACTAATAATTATTCAAATAAAAAAAGTAACAATTGTACCTGGCAGGTACTTCTATGCGTAACAACCCATCCGCCTGTATGTTTATATGCCCACAACTTCTCTCTCCCCCTGACTTCACACACACACACACACACACATACTTTGCCCTTTTCACCTCATCAAGTGACACACACAGAATAAACAATGAAGAAGTTGATTCGCCGTCTCTCTCGGGTCGCCGACTCATCTCCGTACTCTCTGTTACGTCCAGAACCTCCGATCACCGTTCGCCTGAGCCAATCCTTCCGTATGCCGAAGTCTCGCCGCTCCGGCGCCGTTCCAGAGGGACACTTACCGATCTACGTCGGAGAAGAGATGGAACGATTCGTGGTGAGTGCAGACCTTCTAAACCACCCGATATTCATCAACTTGCTCAACAGATCTGCTCAGGAGTACGGCTACGAACAGAAAGGCGTCCTTCGTATCCCCTGCCATGTCTTCGTGTTTGAACAAGTGCTCGAAGCGTTACGAACCGGCAAAGAAGCGTCTCACAACCTTCTAGACCTTCTCTCCGATGAATTCCTGTAACAGAGTACGGATGCGTGTTCCTTTTAGCTTTACTTTTTTGTTCCTAATCGCTTGTCATTCAAGCCAATAGTTAGGTTAGATCATATCGTTTGATGTTGCTTAAGAACTTATCGAATCAAATCGAATCGGTTTTAGTTTTTTTTAAGTTTTTCGGTTGTATATACACAACAACTTCCTTTCATTGTAATATCCGTTTTCTCCATCCGAGTTCCATAGTTTCTCCGATTTGAATTCTGTATTTTGCTTTGCGAGTATTCAATTAACATAGACTGATCGATTTGTTCTATAAATCTGCCGATCAAAATCGTAACAACTTTTTTTTAACGATTTCGGTTTTGAATTTTGGTTCACATTTACTGTTCATCATGATTATGTTGCAAATGCGTCGACATAAAATCCGATCTGGTGGAAAATCTCTATCTCTTATGAATTTTTGAGAGAGTGGAGACATGAATGATGACATCGTTTTTGGTACTTGACTTGAGAGTAGCACGCAGCCGCGAAAAAGTGTGTGGAGGTTTTTGATTGGCGTGACGGAGACGAAAGGAAGCGTCATGTCATTGAGAAAGGTGCCCTTCCGACCAGTTTTCGCAGAGTTTCTGTGGCTCTATATCCGTGACTTCCGTATTGCACGGTGCGTTCAGAATTATTATAATATTGACGATAAATAAATAAATAACCGTCGATATATATAAAAATCATAATTTAAAGGGCATTTGTGCGATGACAAATGTCTTTAACACAAAAACAAGTAGATTTAAATAAAAATCTCAATAGTACGGAAGGAATCATAGAAGTGGTGGAGCTGGAATCGTATGAAAATATGTAAATTAGTCGGATCGAATGCTAGCCTGTAAATGAATCAAGCCGAGCCCATTTATTAAATCATTACGTTAAAACATTGAATAAATATAATTTGTTATAAAAACAATATTTCCTATTAAGATTTGTATTCTTGATGTTATTAGTCATTTGTGAAATAAGAAATAATTAAAATTTTCTTATGATTTAGTAATTTTTAATAAAATATTAGAATATATGTTAGATATTTAATTATTTAACATCATCATTATTTAATACGAGAGAAAGACGAAAAATAAAAATCTAGATTTTATCGAAAATCGACACATAGCAAGTATAGTTATTCATTTATTATAATATAGGTTAGAAACCATGTATATTATACAGGGTGAATAAATACAGTGTTATATATATTTAGTAATAAAGATCTAATCTATATCTATACTATATAATAAATAAAGGTTTCTCAATGACACATGTCGCCTCCAGATTAATCCTTGTAAATTTTTTCCCGCCTCTCTCTCATAATAAATACACTTCTATATTTCAATAATAATATATTTTTAAATAAATTATTAATTATACTAATAAAACACATTTATTTTAATTATATCTCATATTATAAGAAACTTTGAAATGTAATTACCTAGCTTGTGTTTTCAATCAAATAGTAAATGAAAGTCAAATTACATTGAATAGTGTTTTATGTATTTTTCTAAACTCAATTATATACTAATTTTTACATATTTTTTTTATTTTCTTTTCTATTGTTAGTATATGTGATACATTTTTTCACCTATAAGATACATATATAAAGATTTAAGAATTTTATATATTGATATTTTTTCACCCTGTGTAGTACACAGGTTCTAAACTAGTTATATGATAAATAAAGGTTTTTTAGTGTCACGTGTTGCCTCCATATTCATTCTCACCAATTTATCTCGCCTCTCTCTCTTGTTTAATGCACTTCTATATTTAATAATAATATATATTTAAAGAAAATACTAGTTATACTAATAAAACATATTTATTTTAAATTATCACTTATTATAAGAAACTTTGAAATTTAATTATGTAATTTTTATTTCAATCAAATAGTAAATGAAAGTCAAATTACATTCAATAATAATTAACGTATTTTTGAAACCCAATTATATATTAATTTTTACATATTTTGAACTTTGTTTTTATCCTAACTATATGTAATATATTTTTAGTTTTACACCTGTAAAATATATAAATAAAGATTTAGATATTTTTCACTTCGTGTGTAGACACGGGATTTAAACTAGTATTACATAATACATAATTTTTTAACACAAATTTTAGAAACGTTATATAGTTATTTTTTTAAAATGTTCTATAAAAAGAATGAAAGAAAATTTTAAATTATAAAAATGTTTTATGAACAAAGCTATTTTTTTAATTAAAAATGTTTTATAAAAATAGTTATAAAAATCATTATTATTTAATATGAGAGAGAGCTGGGAAACACAAATTATAAATTTTTTTATAGAAATTTGTATCGTTAAATAGGAGAGAGATGTGAGAAAAAAAATGTTAAGGATGAACATGGAAATGACATGTGACACCCCAAAACCTTTATTTATTAGTATATATAGATATATAGATATAGATTCTTAATAAAAGGTTGAGCTCGTTTAAGTTTAGATCGATTCGAGCTTTTTTTAAACTGGTCTTGAGTAGCTTATGATCGACTTGGCTCGCTTACACCCCTAATCTATACTGTATAATAAATAGAGGTTTTTCATACCACGTGTCGTCTCTGCATTTATTCTTATTATTTTTTTTCCCGAATCTATCTCTTATTAAATGCACCTTAATTTTTTAACAATAATATATATTTAAAAAAATATATTAATCTATACTATATAATAAATAAAGGTTTTAGTGGAACACTTGTCACTTTTCTATTCATCCTTAATTAACCTTTTTTTCCTGTCTCTCTCTCCTATTAATTACACAAATTTCTTAAATTCTTTCTATAATTTTTTGTTTTCGGCTTCTCTCTCCTATGAAATGATAATGATTTCATTAATGCTTCTTACAAAACGTTTTTTTATTTAAAAAAAATAGGTTTGTTCATAACACTTTTATAAATTGAACATTTTTTCATTCTTTTTATAAAATATTTTTAAAAAATAATTGTATAACGATTTCTAGAATTTATATCAAAATATTATGTTATATGTCATAAATATGTAATACGTAAATCTTTATTACTAAGTATATAACATTACATTTATTCAACCCGTATGATACACGGGGTATCCATCCTAGTATATAACTATATGAAGGATCGCCTATTATATATATAAAAAACATTTGTCATCATTAATACCTTTAAAAAAAAAAAAAAAAAACTTAAAAACTATTTGATTGGCTTTCGTTTTCGTGTAACTATTAGGTTTTCTAATGATCAATCTCTCCCCCCACCCCCCACAGACACACTTGGTTTTTTGATGAATCTTGGTTTGATATAAATGTTTTAATTGAATGTATGGCGTGTTTATGTTTCTTGGTTAATTTTTTATTATTTTTTAACAACAATTTGGATCACTGGCGGGCCGCTAGCTCAGCCGATCATCTCCACCACCCTCAGGAGGAAACCCATCATAGGTGAGAAAACCCCCTGACCCAACTTGGACATCCCCTATTTTTTCTGTCACAAGTGGGACTTGAACCCAAGACCTCTCCATTTTAAAGAAGTCTTTGTATACATCTTTGTCACTATGCTAAGCTAGTGACTATAGTTAATTTTTTACTATTATCTTTCTTTATGGACGTGAGTTCTTGAATTCTTATCACCAAAGTTTAAAATCATGTGAATGTCTTAGTCTAGACTATTTAAATCATGTGAATGTGAATGATTAAATTCATGAAAACGTATAAGTGAGTGAAAATCAGTCTTTAATCATTTCCTACTTAAAATGCATTCTATACTATCGTCCCTAATCTGTATTATATAATAAATAAAAGTTTCTTAATGCCACGTGTCGCCACCTTATTCATTCTTATAATTTTTTTCCGCCTCTCTCTCTTAATTAATACATTTCCATATTTTTAATAATAATATATTTTTAAACAAATTATTAATCTATACTACATAATAAACAAGTAAAATAAGAGGACACTTGTCACATTTCTAAGCCTCTTCATTTTCATTTTCCCGCCTCTCACTCCTATTAATAATCATCTCCACTATTTTAGTCAACTAAATTAATTATTTGTTTCAATTTTTATTACACATTTTTAATTTAAAATTATGTTTATCATCAATTAATTTGTTCAATCATATTTTTATAAATTCTACAAACTGAATACAAATTTATAGCCAGCAAGAATTCAAATATAAAACTTTTAAATATATATCTATATATTCACATTGTTCCATTTTGACGAGTGTATGTGTTAATAAATTATATTATATTTCATTCAACCCGTGTAATACACAGGTTTATTCAACATTACACGGGTTTTAAAAACATAAACTTTTTATTACTAAGTATAAAACATTACATTTATTCAAACCGTGCTATATACAGGATTCTAACCTAGTTATACTAATAAAACACATTTGTTTTAAACTATCTCATGTTATAAAAAACTTTGAAATGTAATTACCTAACTTATGTTTTCAATCAAATATCAAATGAAAGTCAAATTATATTGAATAGTATTTAATATATTTTTGAAACTCAATTATATATTAATTTTCACATATTTTTTTTATTTTGTTTTCTATTGTTAGTAGATATTAATAATACTTTTTTCACCTATAAGATATGCATATAAAGATTTAAGAATTTTATGTATTGATATTTTTTCACCCTGTGTAGTACACAGGTTCTAAACTAGTTATACTAATAAAACATATTTATTTTAAACTCTCCCTCCCTTATAAAACATGAAAATCTAATTATGTAACTTTTATTTTCAATCAAATAATAAATGAAAATAAAATTATATTAAATAATACTTAATATATTTCCAAAACTCAATTATATATTAGTTTTTACAATTTTGAGCTATCCTTAGTATATGATACCTTTTTATATATGTAAAATATACACATAAAGATTTAAAAATTTTATTTATTGATATTTTTCACCCCGTGTGTATACACGGAATCTAAACTAGTAAGTACTACATCAGTGCTCGAATATGTTTAGTTTTTGTTTAGGTGTTAATGGTGGATTAAATTTTTTTTTGTGGTATCAAATTTCCTGTTACATATAATTAATCGGTGTTACTCGAGTGTTACGTGTTTAATAAATAAAAAGTGAGGATAAGTTAATATATAACATATGAAAACAATTTTTATTGGAAATCATTAAAGTTGGTGATCCAGTAATAAAGAAAAATCATTTAAAAATAACAAAGTTTGAGTAGTTTATTGGTTTAAAGGTAATATATAAAGAAAGATGTGAATTTAAGCTTATAGAAACTACTAGCAGTTTTAAATAAATGTCATGAAGTTAAATCTAGTTTTTGGCAATTAAAAACAGATGCTTAATATTCACGGTTCTGATTGATAACTCAGTTTTTATTTATGATTGATGATAAATTATTATTAAATAAATTTCTTTTGAGATGAATTAGATGTTACTAGAACAATTATTAATATAAATTAACATAAATTACAAAATCCGGTGACAAGGAGTCCATCATTAGATACAAAACATGACATGTCATCTACAGCTTCCCACTCAAAACCAACAAAAGGAAAAGGTTAATAAAAAGTTTAAATATTGATATATTTAATTGCTTAATTAAATTTTAAGAAATGAAGTGATAAGCGTTGAAGATATATGTCCGAGTAATAACATTCGTCAACATTGCTAATGAAGTACGATTCATAAAGTTACAACATGAGCAACAAAACCGATTACCCATTTTTTATACGAAATGACAATGAGTTTGAAATTATTTATGAATTAGTTAAAAACGAGTTATTATTGATTTATTTAGAATAATTAACAATTAAAGGGATATTAATGAATTAATTATCAAAGTTGTTGATAATTAGAAGTAAAACAAATATGTTATTAGTAGTCTTCCAATCTACTACTTCTATCTCTAAAACCCCGGTGCATGTGATTGGTGCTTTGGAAAAAATTAGAAGGCACTTTTTATGGTCGGGTTCAAGTTCGAGCAAGAAAATACATTGGGTATCTTGGTCATTGATATTAACATCTAAACAAAAGGGCGGTTTAGGAATTGGATCCCTAAAGGATATGAATCTTTCTTTACCTGCCAAGTGGTGGTGGAGAGCTAAGATGTTTATCATTCTATCCCACTCAAGGCAAGCATTACCGGATCATGGAAAAACATTGCTTCTATCAATCGAGACTTTGGTAAAAAAATATATTGATCTTGATGATTTAATTCTCGGCTTGGTGGAAAACGGCTCATTTTGTGTGAAAGATCTTCAGGCTCGTATGGAAGACAATAACCGTCGTATTTGGAATGCTTGGGTCCCAATAAAGGTAAATTTCTTTTGTTGGAGATTATCCATGGATATGATTCCTACTTTGGAGACTTTATCTAAGAGAGGTATAGGCGACAATTCAATAGTTTGCTCGTTCTGGTGGTTCCTTTATCGACTCAAGAGACCATCTTTGCATTGTCATGTGGCTAAGGGTGGTTGGAGCTTAGTTCAAAATTGGATTAGAATTTATGCAATCCCAAACCGTTCGGTCAAAAAACTGCTAGAGTTCCCATTCACGAATTCAAAAATCGACAAAAAACAGAAGTTGTTTCATGCAATTTTTTTTGTTACGCTATGGTGTATATGGATGGCTAGAAATGATAAAGTATTCCAAAATAAAAAGGTTTGCTTGATGATGATTTTTGAGGAGATCAAGGTTATGTTATATCTATGGATAAAAAACATGGTGAAAACCGGGGTCATAGATTGGTCATATTGACGTACTTTAATGTTCTATTATAACTTGTTGTTAGGTCTTTTGTGGGTCTAACTACTTGCTAGTCCCCTTCTATTTTAAATTCAATAAAATATTGTTGTTCAAAAAAAATTAGAAGTTAATTAATTAATTATCAAAGTTGTTGATAAATATTTAAATTAGTAGATAATAATAAACTAAAAAATATATTTTGATTTAAAATTCAAATTAGATTTGAATTCAAAACCCTAACTTATTTCCTAAATTTCGGAAACTATAAATAAGGGTGTAAGGGATTAGAAAGTTTGACCCCATTCTGTAACACTCAGATAATTTCCAAGCAATACAAAGGCTAAATCTATCAAAAGAAAAAGTTCAGCGATTAAATTGAAAGTTCTTTAAAGAAGGAGGACTAAAATTGAAAATTCTGAAAATGGAAGGGGTAGCGGACCGCTACCTTATACCTTACTCGTTCGTTACATGTAACGGAAAGGAGGAACCGGGTGGCGACACATGTCCTATGACTCACCGGCTGAAATCTGACGCGTGGAATGGTGGCGGACCGCTAGCCTAAGCCTTAACTGTCCGCTACATAGGCGCCAAGCAGAATAAGCTTCCTTAATGGGTGGCGGACCACCACAGCCCTGTGTAGCGGTCCGCTACGGGTACAAAGTTTGTCCTATAAATACTTGGTCGATCCTAGTCCAATTCCTACACAAATTCACACTCTAAAAACACACACTTACACTCTGGAGCTCTGATCCAGAGCCATGGTTCGCATACGAGGGTCTGGTTTCTAGCAAAACGTCCGCAAACTGACATAGATAGTGCCGAGGTAAGGTTTCTGAACATCTTGAGGTTCCTTTGTTTAAACCTAAGATAGGGATGTTGATTATGATAATGTCGGATGTGATTTAGGGTCGTGTCGAGATATTGATTGTTATAGTTGATTCAGATGGAGGTTCTGCTTGAGGTGAGTTCCTCTAAACTGTGCTCAATGTAAAATGATTTTATCGGGTCGGGATGGGACTGAGGGGCGAGACCGATCCTCTCGTTGTTAGACTGGTACTTGTGTTGCTAGTAGCCTGGAAGGTCTCAGTATATATATATATATATACTATATAATAAATAAAGGTTTTTCAATGTCACGTGTCACATCTATATTCATTTTCATCATTTTTTCTCGCCTCTCTCTCTCTCTTATTAAATACATTTCTATATTTTATTAATTACGTCTTTCTCTCATATTAAATACACTTATGTATTTTATTAATAATACTTTTAAAGAAAATGATAATCTTTGTATTAATAAATCTCCTGACATATTTTGACGAATGTATGTTATATTTCACGTGCTTATTCAACCCATATAAAACACGAGTTTTAAAAAAATATTTTTTTATTACTTAATATATAATATTATAATTATATTTATTAAACCCGTGTAACACAATACATTGGATTTTAACCTAGTATATATATATAATAAAAGCTCAGGGTCCTTATGTGACCAATGGGTGGGATATTGGGATGTATGGTTGTTTTCGTATTGTGAATGTGATTGTGAAAACATGATTTGTTTATGAACTCCCTAACTTTATGCTGATCCAAAATATTTTCAAATGTTTTTTAGTACAGGTGACCACTGGCTGTAGTTGGCATTCCAAGATATGTACAGGTGTTTTGAGATAGGGATTGCTGAGGACAGATTCTTGTATAACCGTAAGGCCTAAATGAATGGCACGTTCTTCGTGAACTATAAGACCAAAGTTATGTGTGTTCCTGTTATAAGACCAAAGTTATGTCTGTTCCTATTAAGAACAATATGTTTTATTTACTAGTTAGTCCTTACTGTAAAACATTATTATATATGAAATGAAAAAGTTATGACTTTTAAGTCTTTCATTGTGTGTTTTTGGTATCAACGTCACAGTAACTAGAAGACGACCTTCTGACCGGTATGTAGTTATCTGACAAACAAAATATTCTGTTTAGGAAAGAGCGGTGTATAAATCTCTCATATACCCGTCGTTCTTTCCTAGAAACATATCTATTGGAGATACTACTCTGGTTAGATAATTGTCATGTGTTACGGGTGAGACACATTCATTTTGCAATGCAATCTAGAGTTTAATTACAAAACCATAATCCCACATCACCACCCAAAGTCACCGCCACAGCCATCCTCTTGCTCCGACTAGTAGCGCCGCCGCACCACCCTTGTCTGCCGCTATTGCCACCATCACGACCTTTAGATGCCACTGTCATCGCCGTTATTCGCCTCTGTACGCGAGAAGAAACAGGCGGAAGCTGGTGACACGCAGATTATGGCGTGGCGCTCCTTAGCGTCTGACTCATGCGCAACTAGTGCGGACCAGTTACGACTGCTAGGATCGCGGTTCCCAATACTCGGTCAACTAGACTGTTTCAACTCGTCATGAATTAATATGACGGTTTTGGTGTGACCAATGATGACCACATAAATCCATGTTATTGTAATTACCTTTGTCAATAAAGTCTTGTTAAATAATAGGCATGGAGGTTTTCTTTTGTGTGCACTTATGAGAATTAGAGAGGAGCACTTTTTAATGGTTCTTCCACAATCACAACTTCATCTTCTTTCTTTTATCACAAAATTCACAAACCACTTTAACCCGGTGATACCTCGGGCATGAGAGACATCTCCGACAGTACACATTGTTCCGGTTAGTGTACCCTGAGAGACAAACGCGTTCATCTTAAAGGAGGCACAAAATCTGTTTTAAGGGATCCGTGTTGAACACAAATCATCAACCACCTTTAAAGATTAGTTCGTTCGTTTTGCAGCCGAAGACTCGAACTCGTGGAAGACTATCGTTAGCAAGGGCGAACCTAACCTATGGGTAGGGGTAGCCCTCGCTACCCCTCAACTTTTACGTGCATTGCAAAAAAAAAATTACGGTTTTATGTATCCGGTTACCCATTACGTTACCTCTGAGAAAAAATTACGGTACCCCTCAAATTTTTTAAAAGCTTAACACTTCATAAAAAATCCAAAATTTTATAAAAAACCTAATACTTTATAAAAAAAATCCCACATTTTATCAAAGATTAGCCAGCATGGCCAAATGTTTTATTAAAAACCCAATACCTCAAAGTCTCAATTCTCAAACCCAACTTACCCAAGCGCCCGACCAAGAAGAAAGACATAAAGCAGGAACTGTGAGACCGATCGACCAACCGCTCCATGTTATTGTAATTACCTTTGTCAATAAAGTCTTGTTAATTACAAAAATAATAGGCATGGGGGTTTTCTTTTGTGTGCACTTATGAGAATTAGAGAGGAGCACTTTTTAATGGTTGTTCCACAATCACAACTTCATCTTCTTACTTTTTTCACAAAATTCATAAACCACTTTAACCCGGTGATACCTCGGGCATGAGAGACATCTCTGGCAGTACACATTGCTCCGGTTGGTGTACCATGAGAGACAAACGCGTTCATCTTAAAGGAGGCACAAAATCTGTTTTAAGGGATCCGTGTTGAACACAAATCATCAACCACATTTAAAGATTAGTTCGTTCGTTTTGCAGCCGAAGACTCGAACTCGTGGAAGACTATCATTAGCAAGGGCGGACCTAACCTATGGGTAGGGGTAGCCCTCGCTACCCCTCAACTTTTACGCGCATTGCAAAAAAAATTACAGTTTTATGTATCTGGTTACCCATTACGTTACCTCTGAGAAAAAATTACGTTACTTCTCAAATTTTTTAAAAGCTCAACACTTCATAAAAAGTCCAAAATTTTATAAAAAACCTAATACTTTATAAAAAAATCCCCACATTTTATCAAAGATTAGCCAGCAAGGCCAAATGTTTTATTAAAAACCCAATACCTCAAAGTCTCAATTCTCAAACCCAACTTACCCAAGCGCCCGACCAAGAAGAAAGACATAAAGCGGTTACTGTGAGACCGATCGACCAACCGCTCGACCTGAGCTGAGACCACCGCCCGACAAGTGGCGGAGCTTGAAAAAAAGCGCAGTGGGGACCGGGATTTATTTTTCCTATCAGGAGGGGGCCGGAACTATAAAATTTTCGGCCGAATACGTATAAATTAACACTACTGAGCGAAAAAACGGGGGGGGGGGGGGGTTGGGGCTCACAAACCTTCGCCCCTGCCCCCGGCGCCGCCTTCGCAAACCCCAGTCCTTCGCCTCGTTAGTCGCATGTTACCGTAAAAAAAAATTTACACGAAAGTACGGTAAAAAAATTGTTTCATTATATGAAAGTACGGTAAAAAAAAATTCGTTACCCCTGAATTTTATTCTAGATCCGCCACTGACCGTTAGATTTGTATAAATCATGTATTTATATTTATTCTTTTCATTTGGTTTTGTATATGGATTTGTACTCATATATTTCTCAAATATAACGAGCGTATCATTATTATTTTATTATTGTATTAATAAAAGGTGACTCATTATTCTTACAAGTGTTTCTGCTTAATTTGCTCTTTCCTTCTTTGTTTTAGCTTCTACACCAATTTTAAGCCTTTTAATGATCTTTACGAACTCTAACAATTGTTCTTACCACTGACTAATGCATGTACGTAGAAATCTACCTTAGAATTTTGAGAACTTGTTCAATATTGTTTGAGCAAATCATCAATTAAATAATTAAATTTCATACAAGTTGTCTTTTTAAACTATCAACTTGTATTGTGTAGTATGTGGCTGTTCAGAATATTTTCCAGTAGTGTGTCAATTTAAATGTGAATTAACAAAGTTTAAGATTCAAAGAAATGAGTTCAATGCGTAGTTTTTAATTCATATATAAATTAACACATCATGGTCTACTAAAAGGAGGAAATTGCGATTTTCATTGTTGGATCTTGATCTGTTACAACAACTTTGTGTTGCTTAATAAATGTTGCAAGCAAAAGACGTAAGAAACCATTTATACAGTTAACAGTGTCTTCTTTGCTTAGCATACCAACACCAAATGCGACATATTTTTTTTATAAACATCTACAAGACTACAACCATAGATGAAAAAAAACCATATTGAACCTAAGACATGGTTTAACAATATTTTTATTTTAAATGTAAAGTAAGAATATAGTCTTTTTTTTCCAGCTTTGTTGCATAAAATATACTTTTTAGTTTTACATGTGAACTAATAGTATTTCACATGTGAAATTGCATTAGTTCAAAGGTAAACAATATTTTAAATATATCATCAAATTCTTTGTAACTGCATTTTGTTTGTTTCATCCGCCTAAAACAATGTAAATCACTTTTGTTTATCTTAGTAATCAACTGAAAATTTTCATACATGGTTCTTTATGTTATTCATTTTATTTATTAGGGTGGAACTATGGAAGGGGTGGGTATCGGGTACACCGCCCCCACCATTTAGGGTGGTGCCATCGGGTAGAGATTCCGGGTAGTAGAACCCTAGAGTGAAGCCATGAAGGTGTGTTTATTTTTGTTGTATTTTTGTGTTAGGGTAGTATCGGGTAAGAAAGATCACTGTCCCCTCCCTTTAGGGTACTCTAGGATAGTTTTAGATAAAAGTGACACGACATGTTTTGATTGGATAATCTGTATGCATTTTATTAAAACCATAAAATCTAGAATACTATCCCCATTTATTTATAAATAATTTTTTAATTTTTAAAAAACGACATTTAAAAACAAAGATATGACGCGCAATTAGTTATAACGGTACATCTAATTCACTACAATTGTGGTCTAACATTTACAAGGGTGGGTCTAACTTTTCAGTTTTGATTATTATAGTGAGTTTTGATGCACCATTGATTACTTTTTAGTATAGCTTTCGATACCGATAGAGAAAACAAAGTATATCTCTTAAATCACGTGTCAATTAATAATTGTATTGAATTTTAAATAATACTTAGTTTTGAATTGAAATTAATATAATCCGTGCATCACGAAAAGAAAACGTTAGTTTATTTAATTTATATAACTTTAAAATGTGATATTTTATAAAATTCCCGAATATACCTTTGTGACATACTTATTTTTAATTTTAATCGTGGTGATGTACAAAGTCATTGAAGCACGAACGTAAAAGCCGGAAAGATACTTCCAGGTATCTTTTTTTATATAAAAAATGTTTTCTTTTACAACCTTGAAAATATGATATTTTATAAACTTCCGGACTTGTCGTTTTGATGTGCTTATTTTTATCAGTTTAAGACATGAATTTTTTCGCGAGGTGAATATCAATATACATGTCACCTAAACCGAGTTTTACAAATTTTAACACCCCGTCGTAGTGCGCGACCGCCACCACCTAGTTTAATTAATTAATTCAATATGATTAAATAAATAAAAAATTTAAAGCCATAAGATGTTAGGTAAAATATTTTTAATATTTTCATACATTAGGTTCTACTCTGACTAAAACTCTTTTATTAATATTTTTTTATATTTATTGGTGTGAAAATATTATGTTTAATATATGCGTGACTTTTCTGTTTGTAATATATTAATAACTAGGGAACTTGCCCGCGCTCCGCGGCGAGAGGGCCCCGTGCCCCTGGCCCGCAACGTGAGTTGGACCTTAACGGTTGAGGTGGTGGCATTCACTTTGGTAAACACAAAAAAAAACGTGGTTAAGTACACATAAGAAACGTATAAAGTTACTGCGACTCGGTTGTGGCGGTCTAATTTTTCACGGTACCATCATGTTACCGTCAGTCGATCTAATGTACTTAAGCGTGTCAAAGAAATGTACGAATTTTAGGTGGTTCGGGTTTGGTGATCGAACAACACAAACGTACTTCAGTACGTAAAATTGTACGAATTTTAGACGGTACAGTTGTGGAGATTGAATCATAAATAGATAAGATATTACGCTTCTCACATTGTGGCGTAACAGTTTAAAAAAATTATCAAAATAGAAAAAAGTAAGAAATCTAAAAGGAAAAAAAACAACCCAAAAAAATTAAAAAGAAAATAAGAAATAATAGTTAGAAGAATTAAAAAGTCAATTCAAATTAAAAATATTACATGTCTTAACTAAATGAATAATGGAATTAATTGGGCTGGGTAGAAAAAGAAATGCTTGTTAAGGGTATTTAAACTGGGACCATAAGGAAGACTTTTATCAACCTTAACCAATCCACCTAGGCTGCTGTTTGTTCAAGGTTTGCGAAATATTTAGTTGAAATATTTATTGGTTTATATGAAATATTTATATTGTAATATATTTTTTTAATTAGTTGCATTAATGATCCCCCTTAGGGGTAATACGTTTAGTCCTCAGACCACATGGTCGCTTGCAGGGGCGGACCTACATAGTCCGGAGGGGGTTTACCGGAACCCCCGAGTTTCGAAATTTATATAGAACGGTATGTAAAAAAACTGGTGTGAATCCCTTAAAATATATAGAGTGAACCCTCTGAACAAAATTTATGGATCCGCCACTGGTCGCTTGTTTTTTGCATTCTCACCCCATGTGATGGTGTTCTTGTATTTTTACGTCTTTTCTCGTCTTTTCTCAGTTAACATATTTAGATATATGTCGATTTTCACTCATGAATCCTGTATATTAGTTGTATCAGTTTCTTTGTTTTCTCTCTGTCATCATCTTCTTTAGTCCCCATTTATAGTTACCATGAAGAGCCAATGGACGATAACAATAACCAGGATGATTTGACAAAGATGGTTTACAGTAATTAAATTATGCATACGCTCATTAAATTTTGCTTCTCTTTGATGAATCTTTAAAATGTTAACTTGTTTTGCTTCTCTTTTATTCTCATGTTAGTTATCCAGTCATTTAAATATGGTCCAACAAATGTCAAGAACATTTGACCTAAATCTATCTAGAGGTGCACGAATCAAGTTGAAATAACCTGGGTCGGGTTGAAACAGGGTCAGGTTGTAGAAAACAAAATTGGACTTAACCCGGGTCGGGTCCAAACCAGTTCTTGAGAGGATTGACCAGTTTGAAAACCGGGTTGAACCCGTTCTTGAGGGGGTTTGGTTCGGGTTCAAACCTGTTTTGTATATAAAAGGCTAGAACCGTTTTAAAACCTACAGCTTCACCTAGATCTCAATTTGCTACAAGTAGGGCTATAAATGAACCGAACGTTCAGCGAACAGTTCGTGAACCGTTCGGCGGGAAGTTCGTTTACGTTCGTTTGTTTAACAAATGAACGAACATGAACAAGGAATCTCGTCCGATTAACTAAATGAACGAACATGAACACAGGTCTCGTTCGTTCAATTGTGTTCGTGAGCCTTCGTTTATTAACATTCGTTCGTTTATGTTCGTGTTCGTTCATGTGTCGTTTGTTTATGTTGTTCATTAAATATTTTTGTATATTTTTATTTTATTTTATCTAAACTTTATATATTCTTTAACTTTTATTTTATGTTTTACCTTAAAATTAACTAAGTAAAGTAAGTTCGATACAAGTACAAAAAACTTAATATTAAAATTATCTTATTAAATGTTTATTTCGAAAGACATTAGAGTTTACATAAAAAGTCTCAAACTAGCCTTCGTTTGGTTCTGTTTGTGAACAAATCCATTTCCTTAATGAACGAACATGAACATGAAATTTCCTTCGGTTAGTGTTCGTGAACCGTTCATGAACAAGAAAAATATTTAACGAACGAACACGAACAAGGCTTCATTCGGTTCGGTTCATTTTGTTTACAGCTGTGGTTCGGTTCATTTCGTTTACGGCCCTAGCTACAAGGCTACAACAATTACATAATACACAAGTTCAAAGGCCAATCAAATTGTGTTGATTTATGTAAAACATAAACCAATACAATTTCATTAAAAAATCCATCAAAATTTCATTCCAAATAATCAATTTGAGAATGTCATGATTACATAACATAAATAAAGAAAACAATAGTCATATCCTATCATTTAAAAAGATAAACGCCATCAGTATCTCTATTCATCAAAATTCACCTCAATTTTTTAACAAAACTGAAATCACATGGTTCTTTGTTTCTTTTGCTTCTTATACTGTTTATAAAGTTGTAACGCTAACGTTGTTCGATCCAGTTCACGTCTTAACCTCTCGCTTTCTTCCATTTCATTAACAAGCAAGAAATGCTCAGACAGTTTGGTCCTCACCACATTCTCATCCACCGAAGCGGCCTTATCAGCTCCACCACCTGCCGCCAGCGGTAACTGTGGCCGGTTACCCCTCTTTCTCGTGCTGTTAGATTGCTTGTTGGCGGTCTTTACAATGATTTTGTCTTTGTCAAGTGACATGTCAATGAAAGCTTGCTGAGGAGTAACATTAGCTAGATAAACCTGATTGTTTGCATTTGTAAGATTTGAAATCCCGGATGCCATCGTTGCAACAGATGGATGATAATGTCTAGATAAAATGGATAACTCCCAAAGTACAGTTGCGAACGCACCACTTAGGCTTGGATCTGAAGCATATGGTTGATATTTCTGCAAAGTGAGATGAATATTTGACTAAGATCATATGCCTCAAAACCCTTTTAATAAAATAAAATTAAGAAAAAAGAGGAAAAAAAAACTTCTAATGTAGAATTTAGAATCTTACCGCGATAGAACCTGACAATGAGCCACCCCCCGAATCATTTTCTAAAAGATCACGGCATTTGACATTTTTTTGAAGGAGATGCTTTAAGGTAACCAAGGCTGCATATATTACAAATTACAATATATGTAACAGTTTTTAAATATTTTTAACAAGTTTTTTAAAATATAAAGGTGCAAATATTTGATGGGTGTGTTGTTGTATATACCAGCCATGGATTCTGCAGCTCCAAAACATAAAGAAAATGAAGCCAAACGTTTAATGAACGCAGCAGCACGTTGCATGTCATGTTGTCTGTCATCACATAACATTATCTTCAGAGCTTCAGCCAACACTTCACCTTGATCTCTATACATATAAAACAATAAAAAAAATTACATTTAAAACAATAAATAAATGGGTTAAAATGGGTTTTACTTCTTCTGTAACATGTCAAATTGGTAAACCTAGCTAAATGATAGACACTCAAAGTGTATTCATAATGCATAAAACCGCCTATACAGGTAACCCTTGTTGGTCCAATTTTTATGCTAGATAACCTACTTTCCTTTTCAAAAAACATAATTTAAAGGAACTAATTTTCAAAGGTTTCAGAAATGGTTAGATGGCTGACATGTCAGTAACCTTAAATCATTTTTTTGAAACTTTGATGATTTTTTCTAGCATGTAATAAGTTGGTTTCCAAAATCATAAACTGAAAAAAGTTGCTTACCCTTTATGCAATTAAGGCTACTAAAAAAAGAAAGATTATTATTGTGACAAATATACGTTGGCCGGTCTGACTAGAACACTACTTGACCTGCTATATACAAACAACTTGACCCGCCCATTTTACCACATTTATCTATCAAAAATGTTGTATATTAGTATAGTACTGACCTCCCAGGCCTGTACTCGAGTATGAGATTGTAAAGTTGAATAAAGAAATCCTGTAAATCAACATTTAAGGCATCAAGGTTGTTCCTCATTACTTTGAAAGCAACTATGCAGCACCTCAGGCGTTCAGTCACAGTCAAATTACTTGAAAAACTGTCAGGTGAATTTTTAACATCATTACTTCCCCCAGCAAGCTTTCTAAGATATTTCATTAAATCAGCCATGAAATCCATGTCGATTAAATGAGAAAATTTCCCGATTCCATTTAAACATGGAGCAAGAAGTGGGTGCTCCCCAAATGGACCAGTTATTGAATCGTTCCCTTCTGATCTGAATCAAGAAAAAGGTTACACGAAATTAAGTGAAGAATATTCATAATATTTGATACAATAGGGTGTGAATACAATAAGTAGAATATACCCTGAACGCATAGTATGCTTTAATATACGGAAATATGTTTCGAATACGGAAGAAAGAGTATCAGATTGTATCCTCCTTTTTTCATTTAAATCTTGTGCAAATGATGCAGCCATGTAATCAGCTTTGACCTGAAAACCACATGATTAGATTAATCCTATAATAAAAATAATAATAATAACAATAATAAATGATTGCGTGTAATAACAATGAAGTACCTCCTCTCTTGTCTTTGACAACGCTTCCTGCTTACTTTTCTTTTTTTCATCAGCTGTCGATTGTTTTATTTCCATGTTTCTTCTTCCTGTCTTATAAAACTTCTTTTTCATTTTCTTGTCTGGCTTTGTTGTTGCAGGCTTCCTAAGATCTTCATCAAACGAGAGAGACAAGAAAACCTGCATAATCAAAAGAAAGTTACTACCACCAATTTTAAATTTAGGTCATTTCCTATAAAGAACCTGAAAAAAAAAAAGCATTCAAGTTACTACCTCGACAGAATCAGGATGTAAATGACAATCACCGTCTTTTACAAGACTAGCAATAAGTTGAACAGCCTCCACAGTAACTTCACCGCCATGTTTTCCCTCATTTGTAAAAAGTGACTGAATTGTATTACAACAAAGTTTCCTGTTTACAAGTTCGCCAGAATTGTCAAGAAAACAATGAACTCTTGATTGATTTACAGAAAAATGACAAGATTAAAAAAAAAACCTTATGACATCATCTGTGGAGCTTATATTTTTTATGACTGCTTTTAACAAGCTATCACAAAAATTAAACCGTGGATTTGCGTCCAGCAGTGTACAAATGCAACGAATGGCCACCCGCTTAAAACTAGATACTTTTTCCAATGACATCAGCTTCTGGAGGTAAGCCTATTTAACACACAACCAAATAAAACTATTAAATATTTGCTTTTTCAAAAAATGAAAATTAAATAGTTAAGAAACACGTGAATCAAACCTTGTACACAGTTAGAAGTGTAGATTCATAGAAGCGAGTTTTTTTGACTTCTTTTGATACAACCATTGCTAGCTCCTTCTCGGTAGGTAGCCTAATACGGTTGCTGTTCCCCATAATGACAAACAATATACGGTTAGTAACATGAATGTATGAAAATAGTATTTACATAACAAAATAATATACCCAGGGATGATATCCTTGAAAACAGCTAATAAAGACTTTAGACCAAGTATTAATATATCACGGTCTCCATCTTTGCAGATTTGCAGCATTTCTTTTAAAGATTTGATATTGCCTTCAGGATCCATGAGCATTGATGTTCCAATTTCAGCAAGCCTAAACTTCTTCTTCTCATTGGATTCTTCAGCTGTGAGATCTTTTTCAACCTCAGCCTATAGAATAATTATCGTTGTAAGATGGACGATTACATACAAATATTACAACTAAAACATAAGTTAATAGGGGCATGCCAGTTGCAAAAACAAACAATACTAGGATCACAGAAGTCAAATAAGAACAAGCTAGAGGTGGCAAAATGGCAGTCAAGTGGGTTGGGTAATGGGCCAAATAGATTCGGGTCAAAACTCAAAACTGGTAAATTATACGGATTGAACTGGACCGGGTTGGGTTGACACAAAACACTATTTGTCCAAAATTGTAAACTTTTAATAAACAACTAAGAGTGTCGAATATGATTCGAATATATCGTTTCAATATTACAACTAGTTAACAAGATAAAGGATTTAGGAGGTTCAATGCAATAAAGATAAAAGAAATAACCCGGATCGACCCATTCATAAGCAATTGGTTATGTGTAACAGGTAAGTGACAGAAAAATAAGTTAGGTGAGTAGAGTACCAAAACTTCAGCTTGAGAGCTTTGTTGAACTTCTTCTACTTCTATCACCTCCTTCCCATGTTTTTTCGCCTCTTTTCTCAATTTTTTTTGCTTTACACGTTTTTCTGCTTTTGTCAACTTCACAACACCATTGTCTCTGCCAACATCTTCATTTTCACCCACGGTTTCATCCTCAATGGGTGTATTCTTGTTTTGATTTGACACTACATAAAATATCACCAGAAAACTCAAAAACGTTGATTCTTGATACCACTAATGAGAAACAAAAATTCATGAGTTACCTGTCCTGTAGTACACCTGTCCATCTAAGGTCTTCACAGGGAGAGCATCAACAGCATCAACTTCATGCTGTTGAATATTATCAGTGGCTAATGATTTCTTTCTCAAACGTTTCTCATACTGAAACTCTAGGGCATCTTCTTTCACATCAACAGAGCGGTCATTTTCTTTGGCATCAGCAACACGATTGACATGCCTTTATAGTACATAGTGTCAATAATGTATTAAATTTGGGGAAAATATTTCAAGTACAGAACAAGAAAAAAGATTGCCAAATTAGAATCACAAAGTTTATAAAACTTGACCCAGTCTAGGCAGCTAAGATATTCTTATTACCTTAATCTATCATGGAAGGTTAGGGACTACCACACCATAACATTCCATTTGTGAAAAAAAAATTCACCTCATTCTTGTTGTCCCAAATTACCCTTTTGTTAGTGTACAATTGGAGAAGGTGCAAAAATACAATAGGCCACTTACCTCTGATGTATGCATAAAGCCTATAACAAAAATCACAGTATTGAGTATTGACATGCATCATGAAAATGCAAATGACATGTGATGTCTACGATGCATACCACAAATTAAAACTTTAAGTATGTACGACACGTAGTACACATGTTGGGAAGTATAAACTAGACTTGCTCACCTTGTAATTGACTGAGTGTCAAGCCTTGATACAAACCCAGCATACTCTCGGTTTTTATTGACAAACTCCAAATCCTCATCTGAGACTTCAACTTCATCCTCAGGCACCTCAGGTGGTAGCTCAGGTGGTAGTACCACCTTTTGCTTCTGTCTCTTCCTTCCCATATAATTTGATCAAGCGTATAAACTGTTGTATTTCAAGTTATTCATAAAAAAAGTCAAGAGGGCAGTTATAATTTGAAACTATATAACAAATCCAGGAATTTTCCTCATGAAGGGTCAAAATATGCCGCGTCATAAATGCAACCAAGTGTAACACATTTACCAAGAAATGAAACGATGTAGATTTGTACAGATTAGTGCAACTATGATTCAACTTGATTATAAATTCAAAAAGGTGAATCTTTAATGCAAATTGAAATGAAGAAAGTGGTCTTGGTTTGGTATCAAGTTAACTGGCCATGTTAATTCGTAACAAATCTACTTAGTTACATAGGTATAAAAATGAAATTTGGTTGCATTTTGAGAATACCTTTTCTTTTTTGCTGATAACTCATCTTTTATGCTTAAAATTGCAGAATATGACAATATGTGGATGTGTAGCATCTTTCAATGAACTTATTTTAACAATCAAATCTAACTTCTAAAACATGTTTGTAGGTCTCTGGAATCACGTAAATGACATATAAACTTCAACAAAATACCAAATTCTTAAACATGTTTAACATAATGAAATATTAAAACTTAATGCGAACCCTATTCTTTTTTAACTTAAACCAAGCATAGCTGTGTTCTAGGTTCAGTGATCTTTTAACATTTGTAATATAAACACATTAGATAATCATGTGTATTTAGAAGAACATCAAACAAAATTTCATTCATTCATTCAAAGAATCGCTGATCACCAAAATACCTATTTTCCAGTAAGAAGAGGCCAGCAGCGGCAGTAGTTGTGACTAGGGGTGTTCAAAACCGGATATCTGAAAATTTCGGATAGTGGATTTTACTATCTGAATCTGTATGGATATACGAAATTTTGGATACGGATTCAGGTAATTCTGGAAAAAAATTTGTAAAATTTTATTTGAATTCTGAATAAATTAAACAACAAATTCCATTCAGTAATACACAAATAATCCTATGAAGATGATACATACAGAGACAGACTGTATGATCCTACAAACTAAAACTTTCACATTTGGAATTTTTGTTCAAACATGTTGTATTGTAACTATAGAAATTATAGTTTTATTTTAATTGTTATTTAACTGTGCATATGGACCAATATGAAGAACCAGAATATACTATATTTACTTTAGGGTTTCAAATCTGAGTTAAAACACCTAAAAGTTATGTATAACTACGAATGTAAGTCAAATAAAAAATGATTAGAAAGATACTTTAAACATCATCTAGGCATCTAATAATGGAGTGGAGGTGGAAGAACAGAACACAGACAATAGGAATTTGGATACCTTTCAAACTTGGCAGAACAGAAAGCAGGCGGCGGTCACCGGTCGGAACGCAAGCGGCAACGGCAGCGGCGGTCGGTAAGTGGCAGGAGGGACGAGGGAGTCGGAGGTTTGAGGTCGAGCGTGGAGTAGGAATGGCGGCAGAGAGTTCAGGTGAAGGTGAAGGCTGCTTGACAACAACCTAATCAGATCAGAACAGTGGGCTTTCGAAAATAAAAAAAAACCAATGGGCTGTTACTATTACTATTGGGCTTAAGAGTTAACCTAAAAAAAAAAAGCATAAATTTACTTTTAATTATTTATATTTATTCCAAATACATCCCACTACTGAAAGTAATGCTAACAAATGGTCCAGAGACTCCACCTTATCATCGCACAGGGGGCACAAAATAATTGGAACATCTCTCCCTTCGTCATCCAAATTAACCCGAGTATGTAATCTATCTAGCAACACTCTCCAATCACATATAATAATTTTCCTAGGAAGACATTTGAACCATCTCGAAGAGATTTGTAAATTCAGAAGGATACAATCTTCAATCTAACCTCTTTAACCAAGAATTCCTGGGAGCCATTAATACACCATACCATGCATCCCTATCTTGACTAATCTGAACTCGAGGAATCATCTCCATAAGCTCTTCAAACTTGGACACTTCCGCCAACTTATGAGCTTATCGTTTTTTTTCGCCTTACAAACATATTAACTTGAGCTTATATCCTATTTAAGCTCGTGAGTTCAAGTTAATAAATCAAAACCTATAAAAGAAAATAAGTCTATCAAACATTTAAGATTACAATAAGTGTTTTTTTTTTAACAGCAAGGAAGTTAATTATAACAACTAATTTCTTTTAATCATGTCACCAATGTGACTTGAACCCGTGACCTCTAAACTTTAGGAGGCTTGTCTCTGTCATTGGGACACCAACTCCAATGGTAAGATTACAATCTATACTATATAATAGATAAATGTTTTTTCATGTCACGTGTCGTCTTCATATTCATTTTCATCATTTTTTTCTCGTCTCTCTCTTATTTAATGTTTTCTATCTTTTAATAGTATTATATATTTAAAGAAAATATTAACTATACTAATAAAACACAATTAATTTAAATTATCCATTATTATAACAAACTTTAAAATTTAATTATGTAACTTTTATTTTTAATCAAATCGTAAATGAAAGTCAAATTATATTAAATAGTAATTAATGTATTTTTGAAACTCAATTATATATTAATTTTTACATATTTTGAATTAGTTTTCTATCCTTATTATATGCAATATATTTTTACACCTATAAATATATACATAAAGATTTAAAAATTTTATGTATTGATATTTTTCACCCCGTGTGTAAACACGGGATATAACCTAGTAAGTAATACAAACAACTTGTTAAGCATTTATCTATTAACTGTTGCTTCAAACGAGTTATCAACAAATAGAAATCGAACAAGACCCCGCACAAGTATTGTCAACATCCGTTTTATGTATTCAATCAATTCACATTATTTCGATGATTTATTATAAATTTTTTTTATCTTTACGACTCTGCAATATTATTCAAATTTTAATATTTTATAATGTTTTTCATCAAAAATAACCACCGAAAATAATTTTTTTTTGAACGGCAACGCTAGATAATCTAGGATAATTGGGTTTCCCTGTGGCAACACCTAGAACATCTAGGGTAGCCCACCACAGGAGGAACCCCCCAACTGGGTAAACCCCCTGACCTGGCCACAGACCCATTTTTTGTTGTTGCCAAGATTTGAACCCAAGACCTCCATTATAGGAAGTCTTGGGGCTATCATTACACCAAATGGCCGACGGTCACCGAAAATAAATAACACAGAATTACAAGGTTGGTGGAAATTGAAGGAGGGGGTTATGATCAAGAAAACATAAATATTTGGTGGCACTATTTAACATGTGTTAGGTATATTGAAATAACAACCCTAATAAAGTCATATGAATCAGGGGCGGATCTATGAGGAGCCCACTTTCGACGCGTAGTGGGAATTTTCGACGCGCAGCGGGATTTTTTTTTTTTTTTATCGTTTTATGTATTCAGATACCCCTGAACGAAATTTTAGATACCCCTGGATTTTTTTCCTAGATCCGCCACTGATATGAATCAACCATATGACATGCATTTTTCATATTTAATCAGGTATATGCCATTTTCAACAATTTATTACATTTATGTGCTTTCAATAGTACTATTTTATTATAGTTTAAATTTCAAATAATAAAGTAATTACAATTGTTTTTGAAAGACGACTTTTATTAGAAAAAAACCAACGCTAGCAAACCGCTAGGATGAAATACATACAAGAGATACCATATTTGTTAATTACATTGTTATATATGTTAAAGCTACACCAATCCTCCCATTGCAGTATATTATAACTTGATCGGTTCTTTATCTATAGATACTAGAGTGACTTAATGTCTTCATATATCTTTTCTCCTCTTGTCGTTTCGTTTGAAAAATGGGCTTCGTTACGGGCCCTCTATATGCACCAGCAGGCGATAATAATAATCCCTCGAAGCATCTTTCTTTGTTTTACCTCCTTTGCAATTGTCTTGTGTAAATCAAGCAGGTCTTTGACTGAGAATGCGTAAATTCAAGGAATTTTGCTGCATATGCTCACCTTTTGCCATATAATGGATGTGAGAGTTAACTTGTATCTTCCTTTTTCTTTTAAGCTGCTAAGGTCGGTAGTCGATCTATCTCTGCCCTCGATGCACTTATGTTACATTTCAAAGGGATCCTGTTCCATTCCATAACAAAATTGTTGCTATTGACATCATCCATGCAGAGTAATCTTTTGACCGAATCAACCGAGAACTTCCATCTCCATCAAGTTGTGGCCCTGTTGCAATCACCGTATTTGGTATTCTATTCCATCTCCACTTCCATGTTATTCTTTGATTCTACACAACGAAACAATCACTTACCAAACCTTTTTTTTTTCTAGGGAGAGCGTCTTTAAGTGGCTCATTTGTAACACAAGCGTCCAGTCAGAACCGAATATTTTCCCCATTTCCTACGTGTCCTTTTATTAGATTCTGTAGCTTGATACCTACAAATGATACTTTGATTCCATCTTCGTAATGTTATTCCATACACCCTAAATTTCTTTCTTTTTCTTTTGAGGTAGCATTGACCGATTTCTTTATTATTATTATTATTATAATAATTTTCTTTCATAAACTTTGGCTTTTAACCAAGCCAATTTTTATGAAAGAGAGTAATTACATGCCTAAATAAATTGAGAAAGAAACTGTGTTTTTGTGTAATTTAAAATTAGTTTTAGTCACAGAGAGAAACAATTCAGGGGGAAATGTGTATGGTTGAAACATTTACATTAAATAATAGCAAAGTGAAATAGTAAGAAGAAAAATAAATCACAACCCAGCTAAATATAAATAAAAATCAAATATCCTAAAACATAAATATAAAATAAGCATTTTTTTGTCCAAAACAACTTTTCAACACCATTAAACACAATTGAATTCAAGTCATTCAAAGAAAATGAATGCATTAAATGTGACATAATTAATTAGTTTACCATCAAAACTTTATTATCACACGGATAGCCTTCAATTCTATTGCATTAAATCCACCCAAGACATGTTTGTGGTAAATGCTGGTTTTGGTATCATTTAGAAAATATTATAATTTTCTGCTTTACCGTTAAAAAAATATATTAGAAAATATTAACAAAAATAACAAAAAAAAGTAAATTACATTTTTTTCATGTATGATTTTATGTACGTACCTACTATGTTAGAATCTCATGTATTGCACATGTTGAATAAATGTAATGTTATTTACTTTTTTTATTTGAAAGGCAATTTTTTTAATTCCTGGTAGGAGTGAGACTTGAACCCACGACCTCCTTAAACCTTAGTGTTCCTAGAGGATTTTCCTCTACCAATAGGTCACCAACCCCATTGGCGTAATGTTATTTACTTAGTAATAAAAAAATTATGTATTTAAAAACCCGTGTATTACACGAGTTGAATAAAACGTATAAAACATAATTTAATCTGTTAACATTTACACTCGTCAAAATATGTTTTAAAAAGAAATTACTTTGATATGACGAATATAAATTCTATTAAGTTAATTTTTAACATTTTTTTAACTAAGTATTAATTTTTTTTATTTAATTAATAAATGTTCATTTGTATTAAATTCATTTGGTTAATGATACAATAACTATCCATAATTAAATAATAAATATTCATAATTAAATTTATATTAAATATTTAAAAATATATTACGTTTAATATCATTATTTAATAAGAGATAGTGACGTGAAAAAATGTTAAGAACGCATCAAAAAGTGATACGTGTACTCATAACATTTTTATTTATTAGTATAAAAAATGATAACATTTGTCCTTAATCTTCATTGATTATACCGATTGTCTTTTATCTAAAAGGTTTGTAACATTTTACATGCTTTAGTCTAACGGCGTTAGATTTTCACTTAACATAAGGGTAAAATGACTAAACTATCATTTATATTTATAAAATAAAAGAAAACTACAAATAAAAGTTGGGTTACCCAATTTAAAATAAAAATATAATAATTAAAAGTTATAAACCCTGACTACTAAATTAATTTCTATGTGCATGTGTTAAAGCTATTTTTTCTTTTATATTTTTTTTTGTTAAAGTGTTAGAATAAGGGTTGGGATTGTTGTTGCCTGAAAGTAGGGAAAGGTGTGATCAAAGTGTGATAACAAAACGTGGTGTGTAAGTAGGATGTCTAAAAGAGGAGAGAATGCATACCGGAAGGGGAGTGAGAAGGGGTGGTATCGTAAGGTTATTCGTAGTGGTTTCACGCTCATCTTTTTCACGCTCATCTTTTTCACGCCCCTTCACGTCAGCGCCACATCAACACAAGGCTTTTCACTGTCCATTTTTACTAAGGTGCGTAGTGGTTTCACGCCCTGCATTTAATTAATAATAAAAAAATTAAAAACATATAATAATAATAACAAAACTAATAATAATATAAATAATAATAATAAAACTAATAATAATAGTAATAATAATAAAACTAATAAGATTAATAATAATAAAACTAATAGTAATATTAATAATAATAAAACTAATAATAATAATAAAACTAATAATAATAATAATAATAATAATAATAATAATAATAATAATAATAAAACTAATAACATTAATAAATAATAATAATAAAACTAATAACAATATTAATAATAAAATAAATAATAATAACAATTTGACTCAAAAGTCAAACAAGGAACAAGCTCATCGCCCGTGAAATGCCCCACGCCCCCCCTCTCCTTTCACGCCTAGGGGGCGGTGTTTCAGGGCGTGAAAATCCTATGTGGCTCACGCCACCTCCTCTCACGCTCCCTCATCTCACGCTCCCACTACAGATGGTTTAAGGAAGATCGCCCCCCGCACCCTTTGGTACCGGAAAAAAAACAATTAAAAATGGGATGGCTATGCCGATTCATTCATGAAAGTTTTAACATTTATATATTATTATTTCATTTAACACATAATTTTATTTTTCTCAAATAACTTGAGCTCATTAACTTTTAAAAAGAACCTAAATACACATTTTATTATTTTTTTTTATCAATACTTCAATATGTTTAAAACAAGTATTTTTTGAGCTCGTAAACAACTTTGTGAAATGATTTCAAGAGATATGTTTAAACGACTGTATTTCATTGGCTATTTTCAAATTACTATAAATATAAGCCTTTATTTAACACACAAACATGAACACCGGTAAGAACGGATACGCATATTCAGATGGTTTCTTTATCTTGATTTGTGAATTCTTAGACTATTAAATGAGTTCAAACAAGATTTTGTTGTCGAAGATCTTTATGACTTATGAGGACAGACCACAATATTCTAGCCTCAAAGTTTACCATGATGATGACAGGACATATGACAACGACGTCGTATTTTTCATGGTCTATCTGAAAGTCCATGATTTTAAAGACTCTGATCTAGACCTTATAATATCATGGTTTGGATGCCTACTTCTTCCCACCGGTCTATGGTACTATTTTAAAACCTCGTAAGGTAGTTTAAATGCAGGGTTAGTTCCACTGAGGAGTGAAGAAGATGTTGGACTAGTATGCCCGAGTAATAACATTTGACAATACTACTAACGATGTAAGATCCAAAGGGTTACACTTTGGACAACGATTACAATCATCGAATATATTAACAGTTAATATAGTCTATTACACGAATACATAAAGAGGTGAGATAATTATTTATGAAATAATTACCGGGACAAACTGATACGATTGGACACAACGATTATTTATGAAATAATCATCATCATCATTATTAAAAATGAACCGATGGAAAAATGTTTGAAACATGTTTATTAATTATGATATTATTTAACTGCAATTATAATTATATTGGATATAATTATATATAACTAATTGTTAGTTGATTAAATAATTAAACAAATGAGATCCATAAATGTAATTAGTAAGTAATTACATGAGTCTAGTTGTAATTAAATGGTACCCTAAAACCCTAACTTGGAGAACAGGTTGTAGGCTTATAAATAGGGATTTAGAGGAGGTGGAAGACAACACAAAAACCAGGTTTTAAAAGTTAAAACCCTAGTTCTTCACCCCCTCAAAAGGAAAGTAAAGTTGTTACTTTCAGATTGCTAAAATGCATTGACACAAGACTCCATGATAATTCTAAAACATTGAATCCTTCGTCACAAAGTAAGGGATGCATACATAGAGATGTGATAATCCTTAGAAAGTGTTGCTACCTTAGTGGAAAAAGGAACTTTACCATCTATGAGAAATATGGTATTTCTCAAAAGATATCAAACAGCTTGAGGAAGCTTAAGACAAACTAGAAACGTTTTAGCAACTTGGATACTTTTTTGCAAAAGACGTTTAGAATCATCATCAAACAAATAATTATTTGATAAATACTTACCAAAACAACAAATGTTCACGTTTGGAACGTGAAAGTAAGATCCAAGCCATCTTTTTAGTTTATGAAACTAAAGGACAAACTTGTATGTCATAAAAGTTAAAATAATACAACGAGTTTAGAACTCGACAGTTATACTCTAGATCGATTGTCTGCTAAGACCAATATGCCTTGAAACATAGCTAAAGATGTTCTCTAACGAGATCAATAAACGGTCAACAGATCTTGAGATGATCAACATGCATTATAAATAATGTTTAAAGGGTAACACATCTAATCAGAGACGATCTGTTGGATGTTTGATAATGTTACCAAATAAAGGTGTAAATGACTAATGAATTTATAAAGTAGTTATCAAAATAAATGTGTAGAGGTAAGTGCGATCTAAGATCCTTCAAGGCTAAGTATGTAATTGAAATACTAAGTAAAGTCTAAATTCAAGATATGAATCTTGGAATATATATCATTTCTCAAATCACATCAGATGTGATTAATAAAGGAACACATATGTATGGGATAAATAGAGAACCATAAACAAACTTATAAGGAAACATCGGGTATTTAATATGAACACATGGTTGGTTTATATATAAGCTACCATAGTGTTTGCTTATGCAAAGATGAAACAGTTCTTTCTAAATCATTACAATATGAAGAGTCATACAGTAAGTGCAAGATATGAGGTATCATATCAAGATATGAAGAGTCATATTGATGCGCTATAAGGTTAACAATTTTAAATCTCATGTAATTATGAATTATATATTGAATACTTTTATAAACAATCAAATATATGTGAGACATATAAATATTGACAAAGGTTGTCAATATGGTTATTCAAGGATTGATGAATGATCGCGTTGTCAAGGTCAATAAAAAATATTTATAAAATTCACTACTTAGCTACCTTAAACTGTAGATAGGGAAGTAGGGTTGTCGATGTAACATCCTTGATTTTTCCGGCATATTTTATTTATTTATTTTATTATATACAATAAGTACAACATTTAAAATCCAGTACCTATTCAAACACATTATGCCACATTAATTATTATATTAAACTCATACCAATTCAAATTTTCAAGCCTCGCATTACAACTATGTATGTAAATGAATATAATTAATCATGTTAAAACCCCTTTAAACAATTGGTTATGAAATCCATCAACTCATAAAACACTATAATTTGAAAAGTAACATTTAAGTTTTAATACACTTTATAAGAACAAATTTTATAAATAAAATGAGCTTTTATAAACAGTTAAAAAGAGAATGAAATAAAGATAGTCTTGAAACCCCATCTAATGGTTTTGAGCATTGAACCCCCCATTTGAACTTTTCCCCCTTGACTTGAACCCTGAAACTATTTCAACATCAATTTTGACTTCTCAAAGTCAAAGGTGACTCGAATCGATTCCCATTTGTTTGGATCCGAAGCTGAAGATGTTGGATAATCATGCGAAATAGTTAGTTGATCAATTATGAATCTTTATGACGAGTTAATTCAATCTTAATCACGACAAGTAAACCCATTCATTCGTTTTTCGGTTATAGCATTCAAGCCCTAAACACTAACTCAAGACTCCATAATTTCAATCGATTGAGAGGTGTAACGGGTGTCTCAATCATAACACAAAGTCCCTACCCCAATTTACAATCGAATTCCACCTGAAATCGTAAGGAAAACCGTCCCCCACCTCCCTCTCGTCGTGGACTGCCATAGGAACAAGAACACCCCCTCTTCGCAGGAATTGAAGGTCGAATACAGGTAACACATTCACCCTATTGCTCGATCTAAGTTTCCATTCCAAAAGTCCCTTGAATCTGAAGCGAATTCATGCGTAATGGGGGCTAGGGTTTGGCTGGGTCGAATTGGGGAAGAAGATTCGTAGAACCCTATTGTTAAAAACCAAGTATTGTGAATTCCTTGACAAGGCACATGCCCAGAGTAGTTGGTTAAAGCCCTTGTCTCCCTTACCAGAGGTCGCAGGTAGAGGTGCACAAATCGGTTTTTTTTTTGGAACCGGATCCGGTTCGGATCCGGACCGGTTCCGTCAAAGTTGGTCAATAACCGGATCCATTAGAACCGGTTCCGGTTCGGATCCGGTTCCGGGTGTGGAGACTTGGAACCTATTGGGACCGGTTCGGATATTTAGAACCGGACCGGTTAAAAAAAACCGGTTCCACCGGTTCCGAAAAAAAAAAATTAAAAATTAACAAAGATACACTATAAAATACATGTTTTATTTATTTTGTAGATTTTTTTAAGTTATTTAACAATAGTTCGTACAAAAAAAATACAAAAAACATAATTGAATCACAAAGCATTAATTATTTATTATGTTTTCAATATTCTTCGTCGTAGTCTTTGTAACATCGGTTTTCATTCTTCTTCGCTTGAGATACGTTGGGCTTCATCGTAAGCTTGTTCTTCGTCCGAAAGTGGAGTCGCCGCCCCATGTTCTACTTCGAATTCATGTATTTCTTGTTCAACGTCAAGCTCGCCTTCTAATTTTGTAACATGTTGTACACGTTCGGCGGCATCCAAATGGTCCTTCAAGCAAATACACATCTCCATAGATTCCGGTGTAAGCCTCGTTCTTCGAATAGATAAAACCCTGCCACTAAGATAAAAAGCGGATTCCGAAGCTACCGTGGAAGCTTGGACGGTTAGTAGGTCACGGGCCATTGCGGCTAGAACGGGATATTGGGATTCCCTTCCTTGCCACCAACTCAAGATATCAAAGTTTTTAAACTCTTCGGATCTTAGAGTAGAAATAAAGTCGGTTGCTTGATATCTCCCAAGCTCGCTACTTGGTGTGGTTCCACGAGCTCGTTTAGTATTTTCGTTTCTTAAAGTGTTAAATAAATTTAGCATCGGGTTCCTTGAACTACTAGAAGTTGAACCCGAACCCATTGATTCACGTATGTTTGATGGATCACCACTTCCACCATATTTGCGTAAATAATAATCAAACATATTATTAAAAGCCGAATTGAAATCCCTTATTGCATTTGATTCAAAATTTGGGTCTTCCTCGAACATATTTAAATCATCCGATATTGATCCAATTAATGTTTCAACACCGGTTACATTAATCGTTGGGTTTAAGGCGGCCGAACATGTAACAACGGCCGGCATTTCTGAAAAATATTTTTTAAATTTAGCTTTCATAGGTTTTACCATTTTTTCAAAAATAGTGCCGTGATATTCAAACTCTTTTAATTTATTACATATTAAGTATAATTGTTGAAGTATTAGCGAAGACGTGGGATAATAAACTCCCGATAAACATGTAGTTGCATTTTTAAAAACCTCAAGCAAATTAGTTAGTTTCTCGATCATATCCCAACTTATATTATCAAATTTTTGTAAACAACGTTTCTTTTGCACAAGTTCATCATTGAAATGTTTTAAAGTAATTCTTTGCCTTAAGGCCGATTCAAACATTTTCCAAGTCGAGTTCCATCTAGTAGGTACGTCCCAATTCGGACCTAAAAAGATGGAATCCGTTTGTTGGCACAAGTTTCTATAGTTTATATATCTTTTTTTGCTTGTGCTAAAAACTTCACGTAACATCACTTTAAAATTTTCTTTTACGTCTCTTATTTCTTGGACGTTTAGACCGTCTTGCACAACCAAGTTAATGATGTGTGCAACACATCGACTATGAAAAAAAACACCGTTACAAGGCGGTTCATATTTTATTTTTAATTTTTCGACCGCGTTTGTGTTATTTGAAGCGTTATCAAAAGATATTGAAAATATTTTCGGTTGAATTTTATAAGTTTGAATTACCGAGTCTAAAATATAAAATAAGTTTTCACCGGTATGTGGATATCCAAAATAATCAAACGCAATCGTACGCTTCATCATTTGCCACGACTCCGGTTGAACCCAATGTGCGGTAACGCAAAGGTACGATTCGGGTAAACCATGTGGAGCGGACCAAACGTCCGTTGTTAAGTTAATGCCGGTATTTAATTTTTCAAAACCTAAAATTAATTCTTTTTTGGCTCTTTTCCACATTTTTAAACAATCTCTTCTCAAAGTAGAACGACTTACATTTGTGTAATTCGGTTGAAGCGTCTCTTGTATCATCCTCGTCAAGCGCGGATTATCAAAATGATCAAAAGGCAAGCCTTCTTGAATGACGAAATGTGTCATTCTCTCACGAACACTTTCGACATTGTATTGCCAAACTCCTCCATCCCTACCAATTTGAGTTTGATTTTCACCTTCTTGAGTGTGTCTTGCGTGACTAGCAATATGTTTCCTTAAACTGCTATTTCCCGCCGCAGCTAAAAGTTTACCACAACGTTTGCAACGAGCCTTTTGCGAGCCGTACGACATTTCGCATAAATCGAAATAAGCCCATATTTCTTGGTTTCGGGAGCAAGGAAGTATTGACACAACCGTAACATCGCTAGTAGAACCACCAACCGAATTTTGAGTGCTTGCGAAAGCGGAAGCCATGAGAGCGTTTTTTTTTTTGCTTAACGTGAGCGTTTTTTTGCGTTTTGAGAGCGTTTTTGAGTTTTGAGAGCTAGAATGTTGTGGTGAACTAACACAAACACCCAATACCTATTTATACTAAATTTCAATCCTTAAAAACAAAAAAAAAACAAAAAAACGGCCATAAAACGGCTATATAGCCGTTTTTTTTTTAACCCCAACGGCTAGAACCGGTTCCGAACCGGTTCCAAAATGTCCGAAAAAAACCGGTTCCAAAAAATCCGATTTTTATCCGATTTTTAAACGGTCCGTCAAAAAACCCAGAACCGGTCCCGGAACCGGCGGTTCTCATAATATCCGGACCGGTTCTAAAAAAACCGGTTCTCACCGGATCCGGTTTCGGATAATCCATCGGATCGGTTCCGGTTCCGGTTCTTTTGTGCACCTCTAGTCGCAGGTTCGAAACCCAGCCTCTTCATTTCTTTTTCTGTTTTGAGTTCCTCTTGTTAATTCCATTTGCATAAACTAATCTTTAAATCTTGAAATGATTCCTATAAACCTACTAAACATATTCAGTAACTTTTATAAAAACAAGAAAACATTTTAGTCATTTTAATCCGTTAAAAAAAATGTTATAATTCGTAAATAAAGAAATATAAAAATGATTTATTTAATGATGTGGTTTTTATTTATAATAGTAGTGTTTATAAAATAAATCTTAAAGAATTATTTAGCCATTATTACCCCATTTCTTAAAACATATAAATAATTATTTAAACACGTTTATAGAATTACTGAAATAATTATTTTTTTATAAATAATTATACAAATTCATTTAACTTCGTTTGAAGCTCATATTTATTCAATAACTCATTTATATTTTAAGTAAA
This sequence comes from Smallanthus sonchifolius, assembly GCA_023525975.1. Taxonomy (NCBI): domain Eukaryota; kingdom Viridiplantae; phylum Streptophyta; class Magnoliopsida; order Asterales; family Asteraceae; genus Smallanthus; species Smallanthus sonchifolius. The sequence continues at coordinate 9,297,671 of CM042046.1, read as the reverse complement.
TGAGATTATTTAAAAAGTTCAATTAATTGTTTTTATTTACATAAAAATAATTATTTAAACCTTTCCATTCCATAATCTATTTATTAATTATTCGTAGAATAATTATATAAATAGATCCAACGTAATACTATTTAAACTTTTTTCCTAATTTGTTCATTTAATTTAAAATAATTATAATCCAATATATTATTATTGTAAATACTACATAATATGATTTGAACTTCTGATTAATTCTTATTGGCATTAACTTATCATTATAAAACATATGTATTTTCCCCCAAAACTTATACAAATCCCACATCCGACCCCAAACTCCAAAACCTCTAGAGACTCAAATGGATTTAGAATTGTTTATTCTCATTGAGTCTACAATATAAATTTATCCGTGTAGGTTGATTGTGAGGGATACTCACGAGTCATATCCATCCTTAACAATTCATAGCACTTACTAGCTTCATTACAAGGTGAGTTTACATAGCCACTTTTTACTATTTTTACTTTTTGGGGTGGAACATGTCATTAACTATATTTCATACACAATTCAATATCTTTGTTCTTATGCTTTGGTCTTTATACTTTATGTCTTAAACTACTTGGTGACCATTACATGTGTTCATGTCAGTACATTCATTAACTTGCAGCTCAAGCCTAAGGTAGTACCTAACATGATCATTTATATGGGAAACTGAAACTATAACTTACCACAAGACATTGCCTAGTTTTATTGGGTATCAACTATAACTTAGAGTATCCGCTTGCTCCTTTTTTTAAAAATGGCAATAAGTGAGATTGCGTATCTAATTTTCTATTATCAGGCTTGAATAGTACGCTTGGAACATTGTATGTTTTCACATATATGCTTTAGACATGCTTTGAACATATTGAATTGTAAACATATACTTAACTTTTGTTTTATGTCAAAACCTGTGCTACTCACCAACTACTTGTAGTTGACATTTACTCACATGTTTCAAGTGCATCAGTTTGAGGACACTACTTGATCACTTAGGACTTTGGACCTAGCTTTATTAAAGATTAAATTCAACTTATGTCATGTTTGAACTCTTTGTTTTCCATTTCTATTTGTAATGGATGTTTTAATTATGATGAAATAATATTATCACTTGTTAATAGATGATCATGTGCTTATGAACAACCGAGTCAGCCCCGACGTATAATCCGACGTCGGTCGGGGTGTGACAGTCGAATCCACAGGGAACACGTGGAGAATGCTATTTAAACTAAACTGATTCAATTACTACTAAAGTTTAAGACTTTATTACTTAGAACACTTGAAATTATAAAAAGCAATTAACTTTAAGTTTTAAAAACAATTGGAGAAGAATGACCACTCTGGGATTCAGGTTTAGCAAAGCACACGCATAATTTTAGTTTCAAACCAGATCAGAGATTACATAGACATTAACCTTGTTTAAATTGTTTAACCCAACCACAGAATAGTCAATTCAATCACAAAATAGGATTATTCCCGATGCAAGGAAACCAAGAAACGGCTATAGATGTAATAAATTGAAAACGTGCAATTGTTAATAAGTCAAACATACAATTGAATTCAAAGAACTTAAAGGGTTCACAAAACTTCAATCCAATACTGATCATCTACTAAAATCATACGAGTACATGCATAAATCGTTCACCCGGAGGGATCACAAAAACGTTTAGTAGCTCATGATTGTCGAAAACGTTAAAGTAATTAATCTAGAACAAGCATTAGAAAACAAGAACAATTGACCAAACTATGCTCAAAATCGCCTAAGAACTCCTCTGGGACGGCTGGAAAGAATCATAATCGACAATGGGATCATAATGGGTTTATAATTACAATTAGGTTTAAAATTGTCGTAATCCCTTTCTTCGTGTGTCGCGAACTTCCCAGGCCAAATCTTCACGTGTCGCGAAGGCCAAAATAGTCGTGACCCTTTTCAAAGCACTCGCGTGTCACGAACTTCTCTCCCGGGATCTTCGCGTGGCGCAAAGATCCTAATTTCCAAGATTTTGACTTTTAAGCTTTGACTTCTCTTTCTTTGACCTCTCAAGATTCGTGCCTTCATATATATGACTCGAAAACTTCCTCTCTTTAGAACATTTAACCTATAACACACCAAACTACAAGACACATATAAAACCGACTCGATAAACACAATTAAACTGTTAAAACGTACAAAAACCGACACTTATACACGGGATATTTAACCCTACATCAATGAAATATCAAGGAGTTGATAAACTTCAATCACCTTAACTATTGCAAAGTTTGATTATATGATAATCAATTTAAACCTCAGAGCCATGATCTAGAAGTTAAGTTATAATACCATCTTGTACGCTTTGGAAGCATACTTGAAGGAAAACACTCATTGTCATTGAGAAAGAGTATAAGTGATGTAAGGTCAAAGGTACTATGTTTAAGAGTTGGTTTTGTACAATTTTAAGTGTTTTATCTTGTATATAGAGTCGGTTTTATGTTTGTATTTGTGTTTGAGTCTATTACAGGTTAAAGGTGCTAATGCTCGGATAACGAAGCATAATCGAGAAGGCATGAAAGTACAGGGGGTGAAAGTGTAAAAGAATCAAAGTTTCCTAGAAAGTCAAGTCTTCGCGCCACGCGAAGACTGGGAAGGATATCTTCGCGACACGCGAAGAAGTGAGAAGCCAGCCCGATTGTTTTGTCCGTCGCGACATGCGAAGGACTGGCCTCCAAGGTTCGCGACACGCGAAGAACCCCTGAAACAGGTAAAAAGGCCCTAATTATAATTAAAAGAGATTGCAGCCCCCATTCTTATCTATCTTCCATTCAGCCGACTAGAAAGCAACCAGGGGCGATTTCCAGAGTTCCAACTCATTCCGGATCAAGTATTGAAGCTATGCTCGTGTGCCTGACAAACATGTGTGGCTAAGCTGCATGTGGCTTCCTCCCGAAGGATGGTTCGTTTAGGTTCCTTGCTTTAATCAGTTATTTGTATGTTTGGATCTTGTTAGCTTCTAACAATAGCTTGATAGATTGATGTATTAGTTGAGTTAAATAGTTTAATTGTATGCTTTGAGTTTATTTTCTTTACAACTTGTGTTTGGTTGATGACAAGACTTTGTAACCGGGTTGGGTGACTAAAGTGGGTAACTCGGTGTTCATAAATTGGGTATTTGAATTGTGCTAGCTGTGACGAGTTAATCATAGAGGTTGCTGACAACAGCTTATCTTCAATTACTGTTTCAACTGATTTTCCAACACTATGTCTATGTGGTATCAATTGAATGACTGAGTATTGCATGAGTCTAGAACCTGAAGTTTGGGAGGGAGTTACATCTTTATTTGATGTGTGTTTTCGTTCTAATTTATCAACTAAGCAATTTCACTAACCACTGATTCCTCGTGGATACGATACTTTTCTTACCCTTACTAGTTAAGTGTTTAAGGATTGTTTTTTACCGACCAAACAACATCGATCAATAAGTGTTAAAAGTAACATTATACCAGCTTCATTTTCATTTGGTCAAAAGGGTTTTGATATAAGAAGTGTAAAGTAATTAAATAGTATATGGTGTATTATAAATGTAAGTGTTTCAAATAGTTCAAGTATAAACGGTTACAAACTACTTAAAAGAGTTTAAGGTAGTGATAATTATTTTGGAGCACATTATTGGAGTTTGAAAGACATAAGTGAATAAAAAAAGGAGTTCTCTTAAGGTCACTTTGAGTAAAATAACAAAAAAGATAAATTGAATGAAGAAGTTCATTACAGATATCAACAAATGATGTTGGACATTAGAAATTTGTTCAATTATCTAAAACAAAGTTGAACATATATCAAATCTTGATTATCCAAGAAAGTTTGAACTTTAGATTCTTATTGGATAAGAATAACATGCTAAATGTTCAACCTAGCTAGAAGGAGTATTGATCTATGCCTTAGTATTTGGGTGATATTGAATGGTACAACAACATTCTATCGGATATTGTAATTAACTGTTAATTCTTGATCATTAATGATTGCTCGGTTCAATGTTTTAGTACGGTTAATCCCTGAATAAAAGTTTTTCTAAATGTCCTTAGTCGTTTAGATTTATGGAAATAAGTCTAAGGTGAGACTATTGTGAATCGTTGGCTTGTTCATTGTTATGAATCGACTAATTCGTTCATAATATGAAAGTTCAAGGAGTTGAAGCCCAAGTTCACATATATTCATTAGAGAATGAGTATTAGACGTAACCCGTTTCAGAACTACTTTATGGATCGTTGTTATAAGTAGGTTTTAAAAATGGTATTGTTATTATACCCTCATACATTAAATATATACTATAACTTGATTATGTGGAAGGGCGTTTCTTGACATTGTCTAACGCGGTTCTTTGACTAGGCAACAATAAAGACAATTGTTGAAAACTAATCTGAAATTTAGTGAGAGTTGTATACAATTTAGATGGAATTTTGTCCACTTATTATTATAGGTGAAATATATATATTTAAAAATCATGAAGAGTAGTTATTTTAAAAGTGTAATTATTGTTTAAATAACCAAAAGTTGAATAAAGTTGAGAGGGCAAAGGTGAGTATTGTTTAAAATACATTTTTACCCTCAAAATTTTTTTAACACATTCATTAAGTGTTGTACATTAAACAATCATACTTGTATTATTTAAATTTTAATATCCCTTTGCTGGTGCATTATAATATATTATAGATATAGATATATAGGTATAAATAAAGGACGAAAAGTGTAATATACTGTAATTATATTATTGTTGTTGTTGTTATTATAACCGACCACAATAAACTCACAATAATATTGTATTGAGTAATTTGTTAAAGCATCTATAACCGTTACTCTATGGAATGTTCGTAGAAGTAAAATGTTCTAGTGGTAGCGTGTGACTATCGACTTTGAGTGGGGGGGGGGGATTGTCCATGACTACGAATGTTGATGGGCGGAGAAAGAAAGAAGGAGAGACTAACAGAGAGAGGGGATGACTGGTTATTTTTCTTCTTATGTGACTCCCCTCCGTGAAGAAGACAATCGTTGCGAATGGTCTTAATTAGCACTTAACTTCATGACCAACAACTAACGTTCAAATGTGTCTGGACCATGACCTTCAACTGCCTTGTTTGATCACCATCATAGTTATGAATAGGGCTGTAAACGAACCGAACGTTCAGCGAACAGTTCGTGAACCGTTCGGTGGGAAGTTCGTTTATGTTCGTTCGTTTAGTAAATGAACGAACATGAACAAGAAATTTCGTTCGTTTAGTTAAATGAACGAACATGAACAGAGGTCTCGTTCGTTCGATTGTGTTCGTGAACGTTCGGTAATGTGTTCGTGAACGTTCGTTTATTTACGTTCGTTTGTGTTCGTTTACGTTCGTTTATTTATGTTCGTTCATGTTCGTTTGCTTATTTTATTTTATTATTGTAGGAAAATGACGACATGGTATATGTTGAGCTTCCTTGAATTGAAGATTTTGGATGGTGAAATAGCGATCGTATGAAGAATTTTGGGAATTTAGAACTTTCAAACTTTTGTTTTGGGATTATTATGGTTATGAATTATGATTATTATGCTAGTATTTTGGGATGATTATATCTAACTTTCAAGTACTTATCTTTTGGTTGGTTAAATGTTTGGTAAACTTGATTTAATTATTGGATAGCTGAATGTTTATGGTTAATTGCTATTTTTTTATTTTCACATTAATAGTTGTTCGTTTGTGTTCGTTTGTGTTCGTTTATGTTCGTTTGCGTTCGTTTGTGTTTGTTAAGAAGCTTAACGAACGAACACGAACAAATGCATTTCCTTATTGAACGAACACGAACATGAAAATTCGTTCGGTTACATGTTCACGAACCGTCCGTTTGTCCGGTAAATCCTTAACGAACGAACACGAACATGATCATGTCCGGTTCGGTTCGGTCCGTTTACACCCCTAGTTATGAATGCTCGTCTTACATTATGATCAAATACCCTTTCTAAACGTTCTTGGTGACTAGTTATAAAAAAAAATCTTCAAACATGTATTCTAAGATGATTTAGACTTCACTAAATTAAATTGCTACTTTGTACATGTGGCAAAAAAAAAAGATGCACACTGTGAAGATCGATAATGATTATTTGTTTGTTTGGGTTTATTGTAGACTTGACAAGGACATTAAAATAGTTACGTGATGGTGTTCGTGACAACTCATCCTAGTGTCATGCTAGGTATTTTAATAAAATCCTTCATTGTTAGATGCTATTTATTTTTTTATTTTTATTTTATTAAACATAGGTGATGGTTGTTTACGTTAGGGGTGTGCGAAGTCGGTTATGGGTCGGTTTTCACATCTTCCATAACCGTTTGGTTGGTTATACCTCCATCCTTTACCATAACTGCTTGGTCGGTTAACCATCGGTTTTGGGTCAGTTTCGGTTAATTAACCACTTTCGTCCTCTAATCACAAATCACATATTTTAGTAAAAGCCCTGGAATTACGTTAGTAATATTTTTTTTGTTTCTAGTCGTAAATTCACAAATAATTCATTAGCTATCTACAAATTTCTTTAAAATGGACAGAAAAAATTGTGCATATATATTTTGTGCACCCTTAACCCCATAATCATAGTGAATTGAAGAAATCATTTATAGTTTGTGCATATATCTTATGCATACGGTTGCATCGGTCCGGTTCGGTTAACGCTTGGTTATGAGACACCCTTAACCATAACCATAACCGTTTGATCGGTTAATCAAAGAATCTTAACTATAACCGTTGGTTAATTCGGTTCGATAACAGTTCAGTTATCGGTTAATTTATGTTAACCGTTAAAGTTTACTGATCTCCATTGTAGACTTTAAGTAACATTGGAATGGTATGGTTAAATATTGTTGGTTGTAAATAAATACTTGCACAAACTTTAATTCAAGGAAAGAAAATCAAGCACTACACTTTTGACTCCATTATTCAAGATTGGTTGGTAATCACTTAATGTCCAACACGATCCTACTTCTATCGTCTTTTCATCAAAGAAAATATTTTTGTTAGAAATATATGTAATTACGTATGTAGATTGTAGAGTAAAAGGATTTATGGATTTTTCTAAGTGGAGTAAAAAAGAAAAACACAACATATATATAAATATATATATATATATATAGTTCTAATACTAATCGGAATTTAAGTATAGAACTATATAAGCATTTGTACGTAATCCAAAGTTGCAAACCATATATAGCGAGTAAAAAAAAAGACATTTACGCAGGTATATAAGAGTTTCTCCTTTTCACAAGTCTGTATGCAGGCGTCTGTTCCCATAGACAAATCTCCTTCTCCCTCTTCCTGATTGTCGCCACCAGAGCAGTCCCTAAGATTTCGGGGGCCCTATGCGACTAAAAAAATGGACCCCTAAAAATCTAAAATATAAAGTTAAATATATGAAAAAAAAGAAAGTTGTAACACTAAGTTTGATTTTTCTTTAAAAAAATTAATTCAAAAATCTCTCTTGAGTGAACTCATCTTATTTAATTTAGAAGGCAGAAGACATCGACGAATGTTGATGGAGTAATTGCCGTATATTTTTTTTATTTAGTAAAATTGTTAATTTGGACATTGCTCAATGATGGAGTAATTGTTAATGGGTTTTAAACTCAATTCATATGGCCCATAAGTTAATTGTTAATTGTAATTTGTACATGACTCATCAGTTAATTTATTTTTTAAACTCAGTTTATGTTAAATATGTTTTTATATAATATATATAATTTATAATTTTGGGCCCCCGAAAAACCGAGCCTTGAGCGGTCTCCCACCCCACACATGCTAAGGGTCAGGCCTGGTCGCCACCTAAGCAACACAAGGACGTCCGCCGCATAGACGCCCTCTACCTCTATGTATCATAGTTAAAAACAATAAATGCAAATGTTTATACTCTTTTCACATCTCTATTTAGAATACAAATATACAAAGTAATAGCTAAGGTCGGCTTCTCCAACGTAAAACCTTAAAGTTGTATTCTGTATTTGGATATCGTTTGCGGTTCTAAAATAATTTTTTGGATATCGTCCATCGAGTTATAAAAGTACATTAAATAGACCGACGATCGCATGATTATTTACCTCGTGAATATGTTTATTCGAATTTTTAAATTCCTATCAAATTCTACAAGTTAAAATAGAATAAAAAAAGGTAGGTGAAGATTATGAAAGGGAAGAAGAAGAGTTATGAAATAAGGCAACACATTCATTAATTATCATTTAAAGGTGGTTTGGTGTGTATAATAAATATAAAACAGATCCAAGAATACATATATATTGGTAAAATAAAAAATGTTATTTATTTATAATTTTCTTTTTCGGAAGCGTATGAAGTGATTTTTTAAAGACAAATTTCTTTATTCCTATAGGAGTGACACTTAAACTCATGACCTCCTTAATCCTTAGTGTTCCTAGAGGATTTTCCTCTACTAATAGGCCATCAACCCCATTGGCTGATTTGATCTGAATCATTGATTGCACTCATTCAATGGTTGATGTTGAGGTATGATAAGATTATAAGTAATAGACCACTTAGTTGTCCGGTTGAACGGTATAGTCTTAACTTTTAAATTAAAGGTCGGTTAACGGTCATGGGTTTGATTCTCGTTCGAAACAAAATGTTTCAGGTTGAGTTATTGGGTTTTTCTAGTTGTGGCTTTCCTCCTGAGTGGTGTAGGGTCGAGTCACCACACTTTTGTTCTTCAGGCAGAAGATTGATTTGTTTGCCAGGGTAGTCCGGATGTCCAGTCTTTAGCGCTTAAAAAAATATATATAAATAATAGGAATCTAAAAATAGTAGTAGGGTACGTGTTGACTTTTTTATTTTTAAATCTAGTTTTAGTAATTTTTTAAAATTTAAATAGATTTTATGCTTAAAAAACTAGTTACAACGATGCATCTAAGTTGTCTAATGACAACTGTAAGTCTAAACTAGTTACAACATTGTATGTGTAAACAAATTACAACATTTCGTCCAACGTTAAACAACACGTTCAAATTACTCACTCTAACGTATAAACGAAATGTGCAACTAAAACCACATCTTGCTTTTAACATACATATATACTCGGTTACTCACCCTCATGGGCGGAACATTTAAGGGGTCAGAGGGGGCCCAGACGGCAGACACACCCCCTCCCCTCCCATTTTTTGCTTAAAAGTATTTATTGTGGCTCACTAAGTTTATTTTATATTAATTATAGTGTTTGAATCCCTTCTAATCCAGATCAAAAACTCAAATATGTTTCACAAATTCACTAATTTTAAGATTTATAGTCTTTATTTGGTGAAAAAATTTTGGTTTTTTATTTGTAATATTTTCGGCCCTTCTAATTTAATTATTCAAGTTTTGTCACGGCTCACCCTAAGATACATGTAACGTGTTACGTGTCCTAGATACTTAAAAGTTGGAACGAAAAATCCAGGGTCATATAAAATAAGACTTTAGGGAAATTGAAAAAATAAAACGTTTAGCTGTGGCAAATTTCAAATAATTAACATTTAGGTGTGAGTGTACAACTTGTTATGCACGTCGTACCACACATTAACTAGCATTAAGAGTTGATGCAAATTACGGTATTTAAGGGTGCTTTGACATTAATTTTGTAGGGGTAGTTTGTTATACAAAACAAGGACATTTGAGTTTGTTTAGGATGGTCCATGGGGGACTTTTGTTGGGATACTAACTTTTTATCTTATTTTGTATTGGGAAATTCAAAGATGAAAATTAATTTTAGGCATGAATTTATGTTCAATATTTATATGAGGTGAGGGCATACGGTAGCCTACCATAAAGGAGTCAAGTGATTCTATATGTCACAATCATTTGAGAGAAACACCGTTTCCTCTCTAAGTGAGGGATTTGAGGAATATGCGTGAGATATTTCATGGGAAATGAGGATGCAAGTGGGAGTGAAAGGTGAGGTGGCAGTAGCTGATTGGGTGTGATGCAAGTTAGCAAGGTGAACACCATCCCTTCTCCAAATAAGGGGCGTGATTTGCCTCACTCACCGGAAGGCATACCACATGGCGGTTGGCGCGTACTCTAACAAACTTTTATTCAATACTAGGTTAGAAAACCCGTTTACTACACGTGTTGAACAATAAAAACGACAAAATTCATAAAACTGTATATATTTCTCATGGCTGAAAGTTTGAAATTATGTATAAGTATCGATTTATAGTAATAAATCAATAATATTGAAAATAAAAAAAAAGATAATTATAATTTATAAATTTTCATAATTTGAAAGTTAAGGATTGAATGTTCTCATAATATTGAAAATTTCTTAATTGTATTGAATGAAAGTTAATGATTCGAATTGATGTTACTATGATTTCTGTTGACTAAGTTTGGACGGAAAAAACTTTAGTTGACCTTATAAAAAGATGACATATAACAACATGAGATAGTGATTTATTATATAAAGGATAATAAATATAGAAAATTTTAAAGAATAGTAACTAAAATTCAACTTAAAATTTTTAAATAGTAAGATTCCGACTTAAAATTTTAATTAAATTAATGATTTTAATAGGTTTACTTAACTACCTCTTCAGACCATTTTCACGCTTAAAAACATTGTTGACGTAGCATCATTTCATCTCAACCCTTGATGTTTTTGTTTAATTCGTAGCCAATATATGATAAAAACCTTTTGTATTTAAATCTTTCCAAACATATAAATAAAATTTATTACGTCTTGTTTATATTTAAGGTTTAGTAACGATTTAAGAGAGCGTGGCCTCTTTGAATATATATATATATATATATATATATATATATATATATATATATATATATATATATTTTGAAGAGCAAACATTTTATAAAAACAACAGCTAGCAAAGATACGGAACCAGCAAAAACAAAGAAACATAGGAGAGAAAATTTACAGAAACAGTGAACCAAACAAGTAGATTAGAACCTGAACTTTAATGAGCTGGAGAATGTATATTTGACTTTTTGCAACTCGTGACGGAGATAAGATTCTTTTCTGAAGTCAAAAGAAAATATCTTTTTATTATAAAACACGTTTTCACATTATAAAAATAGGTAAAATTAAAAGGGGCTAAATGTCTAAAACGCGTAAGAAGAGATATTAACTATTAATGAATGTAATCAAGGGTATGATGGGATGAGTGACTTAAACCCTTTAACTGTGTCTAAGTTTTAATTCTAGTGATAATTATAAATGATTAAGGTTACAATGAAGGGTTGTATATAATAACCATATTTATATAATACTACTTTCTAATATTGTTAATTACAATATGATCTAATATTCCCCTATAATATAATGGTAGGGAGCGACATGTGACTTTGAGTGTAAAAACATGAATCTTTGAGTCGGCGGCGGCTTTGTGAACATGTCTGCAATCTGATCATCAGTCGATATAAACTGTACATTGAGTTTTCCTTAAGCCACTTTTATCACGAACAAAGTGAAAATCAATTTCAACATGCTTTGTTCGAGCATGAAAAACTGCATTGGTTGCAAGATATGTTGCACTAAGATTATCACAAGAGAGAGTGGGGGTAGATTTTGTGTCTATCTCAAGTTATTGAATTATAAGAGCTTCTATCCAAGTTAATCTCTACAACTGTAGCTGCTATTTTACATATTTTGAATTTTGTTTTCTATCATTTATATATTCAATACATTTTTACACATGTAAAATATATACATAAAGATTTAAGAATTTTATGTATCGATATTTTTCACCTCGTGTGTAGTACACGGGGTATAAGCTAGTATCTTAATATACCCCGCATTTGAAGCAGGAGGTTCTCGAATGTTGAGATTGAATCGAAAATCATCGAACAAAGTTCTAGGTAACCCTTTCGTGAAGATGTCGGCTGCAATAACCCGCATTTAAAAATATTAAATAATGAATTTTGTTACAATTATTTATTTTTAAAAATAATAATAATAATAAAATAAAAATAAAATAATAAATAAATAAGGTAAGATGATGCAGAAAAAGAAAACGTAAATTCAAAGAAAAGAAATGAAAATTTTGTTCTTAATAAAATAATAATAATAATTTAAAAGAAAAAGAAATATTAATTGAAATTGAAAATTTAAATGAGACAAAAGCCATTAATACTAGGATCAAAGTGTGTAGTGGTTGAGGTGAGACCTTAAGTCCCAAAAGACTTGGGTTCAATCCCTGTCACCATCATTAATTTCTGAGGTATGCAAATGAGGCATATTTCTTAGGCTGATGCACCAGAGTTTTACCCACGCCGATCCAGGGTTCGAGCCTTGGCTCCCCCTCAAGCCCGGAAGGGGCCGTATTGGGTGGGATTTGTCCTTAGATGCTCTCCAACTCTGACGCCAAGTGGGCCCGGTTAAGACAACATATTGGCCGGAGTTGGACGAGGCTCTCCCATATAACGGGGGGTGCGACGTCACAACATTAAATGTTCGTCGTTAAGTGGATGACCTATAAATGGTATTCTGTTTCGTGCGGTTCACGAGATAAGATTAGAGCCCTTGTATATAGCAAACCCCATAGACTGACAATCATCTGGGCACCCAGCCTAATCATCATAAAAAAAGGTTTAAGAGTGGAGAAACTTTGCCAATGAACATCAGTGAAGGCTTGGGGGAGTGGAACTAGAGTTGTGCCGAATTAGTAATCCATGATTGATGGTGCCTTTTAGATACCTGGAAAGTCGCTTTGACTACAACCAATGATTGTCAAAAGGTGCGTGCATGTATTGGCACACTTTTTTGATGGCAAAGGCAATGTCCGGCCTTGAGAGAGTGACATACTAGAGTGCACCAACAAGTTGGCGATATCTGACTGGTTCATAAAATATGGGACTGTTTCCCATAAATAAGACTTGTGAGGTGCTCGTTGAAGGACCTCAGAAGTATTTTTTTTAGATAGTAGAATATTACGACCTTGTCGCACGATTTCAACGCCCCTAAAGTAGTTAAAATCGCCTAGATCTTTGAGAGCAAAGGCATGGCTAAGCTGTTTGATGAGTGTATTGACAGTTTTGGTATTGTTAATAGTGACGATGATGACATCAACATAAACCAAAATGTACATGATTGTGTCCCCAAACTTGTATGTAAAAGGGTAAGGATCAGTTTTGGATCCTTTAAAGTTGAGTTTGTGAAAGGCTTGTGACAAACGATGAAACCATGTCAGTGGTGTCTGTTTAAGGCCATATAAAGATTTGTGAAGTAAATACGGATGTTTAGGATCAACAAAGCCATGTGGTTTCAGAAGGTAGACCGTCTCCTTAAGGTCACCATGTAGAAAAGCATTGTGAACATCCAATTAATGAAGCGGTTGTTATTCATTTGTACATGTATCATATATGTCACATGTGACATGTGATACATTTCCGTTGTTGTGTAACAACAAAAGAAACAACTACTCTAATGGTGGTAGATTTTACAACTGAGTTGAAAAGTTTCGTTAAAAACGACCCCGATTGTTGGCAAAACCATTTTGCACACGGCGAGCCTTGTATCGAGTGACCGCTCCATTTTGGTCTTTCTTTAACTTGTACACCCACTTCCAATCAATACCATTAGCGTTAGTAGTAGGGTGTACCAAGGACAAAGTGCCATTTTCATAAGAGCTAAAAGTTCGTCGGCAATGGCTTGACGCCACTCCGGATGTAGGTTTTTCAATGGTAAAGGAAGGGGACTCATGAAGAGTTTTGGCATATGTGGAAGCATGATTGGCAAAAGAACTATAAGGAACTCAAGGTTTGAGATTTTGACATAAATTGAAAGGAGGAGTATGATATAGTTACGAAGTATATCTCTATGTTCCAAGATTTTCCTCTATCCCCAACATGTATCATACTTGGACTCAACTTCTAAAAAATTCCTATCTCCAATCCGATATATATGATACCATTTTGACCCATAGGGAATTCTTTTTGGAGATGATGTTCCAAGTATGTTTAGTGATCAAGGCAATATCCCACGTTCTAAGAATCTTAAGACCTAGCCCATCGTGGCTTATGAACTTACAAACCTCTTTCATTTGACTTTTGCCTTACCACTCTTCATTTCTCCATGGCACCAAAGGAAACCTCACATTAGTTTCTCAATCTTTTGAAGACAAAGCTACAAATGACTACAACTGCATGATGCAGATCAAAAAATCGGCGTTTTCATGGGTATCAAACGGATCAAAAAACTACATTACGTTGGAAGATTGGAATGCTTTTCAGTTTAGAGTTCATTGATGTTGTAATTTTGTATTATCCGCCAGATCAGCTGCGGTGTATTTGAGGCTCCCCTTAGCTGCTGGCCCGGGGGAGAGTTTATGTTTTAGTATTTATATATCCGTCTGCCTTTCAAAAGAAAAAGTTTCTCAATCTCTTTAGACAGAATAGGTAAGAAATGTCATCTTGTTACGCCCGTAGTTGAACATTAATGAGCTTTAAATAGCAATTACTCTTCAATTGTTGTTGAATCGGTCAAAGATAGGCAATAATCACAATCCTTTGTTAAATTGGTTCACATTTCAGGTTTGCTCATTTCTAGTATGCTTAGGATTCCTCCTGACTTTGTATTATATGGTACTTGACAACTGGTCGTGTGCATACTATGATACTTATAGCAAAAATAGTGGCGGACCCATGAATTATTTTTATGGGTGTCAGAAATTTTTTGCTTTTGGATGTCTATTAAAAATGATTTTTTTTTCGGATCGGGTAAGGTCATTGAAACTTTTTTTCCGGATTGAGTAGGGTTGTCGAACTTTTTTTTACCGAATTTGGTTAGGTTACTAAATACTTTTTTACCGAATTTGGTTAGGTTACTATTCTGTTAAGTTTTTCCTTTATAAATGCGCAACATGTATATATTTAGGCAAGGCTATAATCAACATATGTTATGCACCATTATAACCAACATAGATCAATGTTATATAATTACGCAAAATTATATCAACAATGTATCCATGTTTAAAAAAATATACATCCTTTTAAATATATATATATATAATAATATATGGGAACTGAAATTATCGATTTTACGGTATAACGTTTTAAAATAACATACTATATAAAAGTATGAAACTATACGTAATAAAAACAGGTAACAACAAATGTTATTTTACTTTTGATCTTTCAGTCATTAACTTTATTATTTAAGATTTATTACTATTTTAAACGTGACCATTAAAAAAAGTAAATCAAGGTCCAAATCTATTTCATACACTGCAACGTAAAATGACTAAAATCCACTGTGTATCATGTATTAACCAACCTCATATATATTATATATGTGTGTACACGTGTGGGTGGAAGTGACTTTTCACGAGGAACTTAAGAAGTGATTTGAGTGTCTCCAACCGAATATTCCTGTGGTTAAGTATTGTATCTCATAACTAAAATGTTGAAGTTCAAATGTTGTAGGGTGTAGATTATGATGTATTTATTGTAGAAAATCCGGTTAAAACGGGCCGGTAATACCGGTTAGACCGAGTTTCGGTCACTAGCACGGTAAATTGAAAGAACGGTTTGTAAGTTGTATAACCGGTATTACCAGGTTATACTCAAGTTGAGTGATTAATTTTACCATTTAATGGTTAAGGCTAAGTTCCATCATCATCTTATTTTACTACTCTAATAAATGAAAATCTTTTCAGGACACGTGTCACTCTTTGGTTACTTCTCACATTTATTTTCTTGTCTCTCTCTCCTAATAAATATTAGATTTTCTATTTCTCTCTCCTATTAAATAATAATGTTTATCTTAATAAATCTAATTACGGATAGTTATTATTTAATTATAAATAGTTATTATATCATCAATCAAATGAACTTAATATAAACTAACATTTATCAATTAAATAAAAAAATTAATACTCAGTTGAAAAAAAATGTTTTAGAAACTAATTTAACAGATCTTATAACTGTCACGACAAATTACATTATATTTTATTCAACCGATGTAATATATTGTTTATTCAACCCGTGTATTACACGGGTTTTTTAAAATATAAATTTTTTATTACTAAATATATAACCTTTTTATTTTTTTAATCCGTGTAATACACGGGATTTTAACCTAGTAAAGTAATAAAATAAAATAGCTGTTAACTTTCTATTTTAGCCTTTGACTTCAATTTAATTTATATAGTCATGATTTTCGACTAATTAGACCAATAAATAATATAAAATAAAATCAAAACTATTTTTCTATTTTCCCTGTTTGACTAATATCATTTACAAGAATATTAATTTAAGTAAGATGAACAAAACCAAATTTACCAGTATGATCACCAGAAACCCTAACTCAAATGGAGATGTTAAGATCAATCCTCGGTTTCTTCATCGCAGTAGGGGACGGCACGGTCATGTTGCACCGAGGACATCGAGGGTTGCTTCGCGATATAAGCACATACAGCAAACAACTCGGACAACCAGCCGCATACGCTTGAGAAGATCGATCACCATCATCAATAACCATTGTTTCCTTAACAGAAGACGAAGAATTCGAAGAACATGATTTCGGGATAGAAACAGCTCGTTTCTGAATCCTTTCGCGTTCTGCTCGTTCCAGAGCGGATTTCACTTTATCCAGAGTGCAAACACTTCTGTAAGCCGGTGGTGAGGATGATAAACTGACGAGATTCAGATCTAAACTCGAGTCATCGAAGAGATTCAACGGCTTTTTTGAAGACGGAGGGAAGTTAAGGTCCTGCAGCTTTGAAACTGTTTGATCAGATGATGAAGATGATGTGTTTGCGTTTGGTGATTTGCATCGCTGGAGGTAAACTTTTCCTGACTGAATTCAATCATTCACCGAACAAATTGAAATCAGATTATGATCATCGATGATTACTGAATAAAAAAGTACATTCGCCATTAATGAGATCAACAAATAGATAAATACAAAGTTATGACTGCAAATAAACAAGTAGGCATCAATGCTGTCATAAATGTTCGCATTCCTAACAATCTGCCCCCTTAAATTACGAACTACACTTTACGAACGTTTTTATAATATTAAATTCGAGTTTCTCATTAACTGCTCTTCGTAATCTGTTCATACACGAACAATTAACAACTATTATAATTTTAAAATCGAAGATTAACGATACGATCGTACGGAATATTGTTCCAGTTCATGAAATTAGGTCATCCGTTAGAATTTAGATCGTTAATCATATCAGCAAAATTATCATACGAATCGTAAAATTAACAGAATAACAGAGCAATTATCGACGATCGATCACTAAAACTAGGTAAAACTTCGAAAAAACCTAATTATAAAGTGGAATCAGGTCCGAACGGAGAGGATTTACCTTCAAATCGAGACGTTTTTCAAATCCTGACGGAACGTGTAAGTCTAGGTCTAGTTCCTTTGAGGAGTCGAGGTCGGAGCCAGCACCGCCTCCGAGTAAATCACGAGTAATTAGAGCCGTTGATTTGGAATCGTTCATTATCGCTTGCTGTTGGTTCATCACCGAACAAAGATAAGTTACGTCGGTGACCATCACGGTGGGGATTATTGTTCCGATTTGGTTGAGCAAACAGGCGTGGAGGAGAGGCAGCGGAGATACGGTGGGGGAGAGGCGGCGAGATTGAAAAATTAGGGATGAATAATGGAGTCCGTTACATGTGTGTATATAGGGGAAGTTGGAAGGAAGAAGACCATCATTATTGCTAGTAAATATGCAATTAATGAATACCTTCTCCCTCGTATTAATATTAATTAAATGTTGAAATCTACTCCAACCATTAAATATCTAAAATGTTTTAGTTATTGCATTTTAAATTTTAAGCAACCGTATTAGAAAAAAATCAAATATTAATATATTTCTAAACATTAAACTAAAGCTAATAAATTAATCATTTATAAAAGTTGCGATATCGGATGTTTGTGGGTAACAACTAGACTAAACCGAGACCTAGAAATTGCAAAACTATTACCTCAGGACTGACCCATACGAGGATACCTCGGTCTCAGGTTTTATAAGTTGGTACGGTCAGTATAAAACTGACTTAAAAACACATAAAGCATAATTGATGTTTGATTTTGAAAGAACAAATGAAACTTGGGAACTAATTAGGTTTGATTCACAACTGGCGTTTGATTTTGAAGCCTAAATTGATAGACTCACAATTGTCGTTCAAACGTTTTCGCATACATATATTTTCTTTAAGCAATCATTTTCGTCTTGAAAATTGGGGTGTTACAACTGCTTTCGCATAATCAAATTGAGAGTACCGTCTATCTTCCTCAAAATACACTTCATTAAAATCCCCCAACATAATCCATTCACCTTATAATTTAAATCTAACATTGAACAATTCTCCCCAAAGATTTAACCTTTGATGTCATCATTAGGGGCATAAACATTAGCAATATTACAGGCACCTACTTCCCTTTCTAAACATCCCAACCCTTCTAAACATTCCCAAACTATGATAAAATATACGTGTTTGATTTTCAAAACTTTATTAAACAACGACGCGTTCAAGGTGGAAATCAGACCCCCCATATCTCCCACAAGCATCTACACAAATAGGCTGCATCGCAAAATTATCCCCAAGCATACTAATAAAACGAATCAACAAACCTGACATTTGAGTCTCTTTGATGGTAATGAATGAGACATGATGTTCCCTTTTCAATCGTTTAATCTAATTGGCTTTTATCGAGCCCTCCTGTCACAATCTTACTTCAACATTGTAATCAACAACATTATCATTAATCAAGTAAGCAACGTTACGAGGACCAACGACTTCAACGACTTCCACAAACTTTAAGTTTACTGTCAGTAATGAAAACATCAAAAAAGTTAATGAATCATGTCTCTTTTGGACAATAAACCAATAAATTAGTTAAGAGGACTTTGCTTAAAGTCCGTTATTCGCCACTCATAATACTGAACCCTTTTTTCTACAAATCTTTTCTATAGAAATGAACCGTGAATTTCAATTAAAGTTAGCATTTCTCAATAAAAGTGATTCGTGTAACAAGATACATGTGTACAATATTCAGATTCATCTTATGTTTAGGTTTGGGCCAAATTTTTGCGCTCATGTATGTTCGACAGATAACACGACCCGTTTAACAAACCTAAATCCAAAGCATATGACGTGAACGAGTTAGGTGGCAAAACTAGTTCGACTAATTTTCAAAACTAACACGGATGGAAACTTAAAATAAAAAGTAGAACACTTTTTAAGAGTAAGTGATAAATTTCTAAATGAATTAAACCATTACATTGAGTGTGTATTGCATAGAATTAAATTTAAAAGTAATGAATAAATAGACGAGTGGACTAATGAAATCGACAATTCACACGCTTTTATAATTAAAATAAAATCAATCAAATATGATAAAATTTAGGAAAAACTTCAAAAGTCAAAATCAAGGCTTTAGAAATTTGGGTGTGAAAGTCAAGCAAACAAAGTGGCACAATTTTTAAATTGGATCTTTTTTCTAATTCATTTGTTTTTATCTTGTTGCTTTAAATATAAGTTTGTCCGATGTTCTCCATTATAAAAAGTTGGAAATAATGTTTATAATTTTGATATATGTAAAATGTTAATGTATGAAACGTAAAATGAATAGAACATAATTAATAGAACATAATTATACACGACTGAAGCTAATCTAATTTTTCCAAGAAAGATTTTTTAAAACTGGAATGACTTTTGAATCATAAGAAGCCTAAAGTCTTTATGCTCTCAATTATATCTTTAACATTAGGTGATTTGTTTTTGAAGAGAACCGAGTTCCTTTCCCTCCATATGCACAAATATGTGATGAGGATAATGCCTTTGAATACTTCTTTGTACATCTTATCCAAAAAAACTGACTTATGAAGCTCAATGAGATCACAAGTTGAGAAAGTGTAGATCGGGTTGATCTTGCAAGAAATACTAACATGTTCCCATACAACCGAAACAAAACAACATGATGTAAGGAGATGGCATGCCGATTCATGCGAATTTCCACAAGGCGTGCAAAAAATATAATCAACAGGAACATTGCGCCTAGCCAAGGCCACTAGTGAAGATACGCGATAACTTCAGCCATCCGGCCAAAAATGTTACAATTAGCGAGGACCCAACTGCACCAATACATGAGATAGTTGTTGTTAGAAGCCCGACCTTCAGGTATTAGGGGCTTAACACCTTTCACCGAGAATTCCTTTGTAGTGTGATCTATCCATTCCCAACTATCTTGGTTGCTCGATAAAACCACCGGCCCAAGCATAAATGAACACTGAGACCAATCATTTAGTTTCGCCATGGAACGAGGTAACCTATTCCACCTCCATATCCAGGAGGACGGAGAGGCAGAGGAGACACAGTCAGCTACCAAGCACTTCCTATTACGCTCCAAAGAGAACAAGTTTGGGAAAATGTATTATAAAGGTTCATTTGCCACCCACGGGTCCAACCAAAAACGAATATTTTCCCCATTCTCGATTTTTCCTTTTATTAGATTGTGTATCTGCTTTTCGCCACTTTTCCATTTTGAATCAAGCTTGACTATGTTGTTCCAAACACCCGTTAGATTAGCCTGTCAAGGAAGGTTTGACCATGAGTTTCTCCCTTGATGGATTGCAGTCATCGTCTTCCTCCATAAGCTTTGAGGATCACTTTTAAATCTCCATACCCATTTTAAAAGAAGAGCATTGTTTATATCCTGTAGCCGACAAATACCAAGCCCCCTTCTTTGATCGGGAAGCCACCTTATCCCATGCTACCTAATGAATTTTCCTTTTATCTTCAGCCCTGCCCATATAATTTTTTTCCGGATTGATTCAAAGCCTTCGATCACTTTATTTGAAGCTTTGTATAATGAAAAGTAGTATGATGGAAAACATTCCAATACTGATTTGAGAAATGTGAGTCTTCCGCCAATCGATAAAATTTTGGCCTTCTATAAAGTTTTGGCATAGTTTGTTCAACTAGAACACAACATAACTGCCTTTCAAAAAAAAAGAACACAACATAACTACAACTTGACCTCGAGTTTTAGGTTAAAATAATTATATAATTACATAATTGAATATTTGATTAATGGTAAGTCTTTATAAAATTGTTACATAACATGAACAAACATTGCATATTTAGGCGGTATATATACATATTTAATAAATTTGATGTATTAACTTTAATTTTCTTACCTTTTTAAACAAGAAAAAAAGTATCCTCTTTTTTTTAATTAAAAGTATTATTAGTAAATGAATTCATATATGAAAAACATTCAAATTTTTTTAAATGCATTAAATAAAGGATAATTTCATGGTAACGAGGGAAGGGTTGGCAAAGATGGAGGCTGAGCGGAGCCTTGATGTGTTGGGTCATTTAATCGAACGTATATAGGAAGAGAAGTAGATCAAGTAACCTAGTAGACACATGCTTTAATTAATATATTTATTGCCTTTTGAAAAAAACAAATAAATGTATTTATTATTATTATATTGTTATTTAATACACAACACTCATTTTTCATGATTTTTTATTTATTATTTACGAACCTACTTATTTACCAAATTTAATAATTTGAGTAAATTTCAACTTGCCTATTAAGGAATACGATAATAAATAAACTTTAAATACGCATGCAATACATATATTCTTTGAAATTTAAATATTTCGTTGAATTATGAATGCAGATGGAAATTAATCAAATGATCATAATAAATATTAATAGCCACTAAATTAACCTATATATCCACTTCAATGTCATTAATATGAATGAAATTATTTAATTAATCTATACATACTAATAAATAAAGTTTTGAGATGGACACTTGTCATTTCCTCATGCATTATCATATTAGTTTTTCCGTCTCTCTCTCCTAATAAATACACATATATCTTATTAAATAATAATGATATTATAAATATATTATTAAAAAAATGCTAATTATATTAAATAAATATATATATATATGGGAAGGTTCCTCTAAAAAGTGGTTTTTCGCTAATAAACGCTAAGAAGTGGGTCAAACGAACTCCGGTTGATCTCATTCCAGCGGCGTTGGAACCGTCTCATCGAACTCTAATTCGGACCCAAAAACTTAAACCCCCTCCACCCGCACCCCCAAAAACCTAAACCCCCCTCCAACTCCACCCCATAAAGCCTAAAACCACCACCCCCACACCTCAAAAACCTAAACTCCCCCACCCCACCCCCCGAAAAACCTAAACCCACCCCCACCCACCCCCAAAAACCTAAACCCCCCCACCCCCACACATCCAAAAAAACTTAAACTCTAAAAGCTAAACCCTAAGGCTAAAACTATAAAATTCAAACGTAAAATCTAAACCTTAAAATCTAAACCCTAAAAGCTAAGATGATAGAGTTCGACGAGACGGTTCCAACGCCGCTCAAATGAGCTCAATTGGAGTTCGTTTGATATCGTTTCTAAGCGTTTTGATCATTTCTTAGATTTCTTAGCGAAACCCTACTTTTATTTGAACCTCCCCATATATATATATAATAGGAAATCAAAATATAACTAATTAAAGAAAAATATTAATTTGTTATATACACACATTTTCACTTGATATATCTCGAGACGATCATAAATAGTCTGACAAGTTAATACGTATTTATAAATTTATAAGTTATATCGGTTTCAATATACAACTCATGTAATACACGGGATTCTAACCTAATATATTAGATGTCAGAAGTTATTTGTTATAATCTATACTTACTATATAATAAATAAAGGTTTTAAAGAGATACTTGTTACTATCTTATACATTCTCATCATTTTTTTTCCATCTCTCTCTCTTATTAATAATACAACTTTTCTTTAATTGTTTTTTTTTTAATTTTTTTATTCTCATCTCTCTCTCCTATTAATTATACAACTTTTCTTTAATTGTTATTTTTTATAATTTTTTGTTTCTCGTCTCTCTATCCTATTAAATAATAGCGATTTGTATAATTATTTTTATAAATTTTTTTCATTTAAAAAAATAGGTTTGTTCATAAAACATTTTTAAAAATAACTATATAACGTTTCTAAAATTTATATTAAAAAACTAATAAATATGTAATAATAAGTATGTAATATGTAAAATTTTATTACTAAATGTATAAAATTTATTTATTCAACCCGTATAATACACGGGGTTTCTAACCTAGTTAATTAATGTATCAAAGTCTTAAAAATATTAAGTTTAATAAATATCGACATGACCAAGAATTTAATGAAATTTATTACTCCATCTATATTTAAAAGAGCACAATAAATTCTATTTTGACTAGCTTTACGTATACGTATATGTATATACTGTTCAATTTAGAACACTAAAAATTATGAGAATACCTAAAACAAAACGAATCATTCATTTTTTTAATTTTAAAAAGTTTTAAAATATAAGAAAATGATATAAATGTAATGTTTATACGTTTTTCATGAAATTTAAACAAAAAATATAAACAAATTTTGTTTATATACATACCTACACATGAAAATACCTACACATGTGTAATTCATGTGTAGGTTTTTTAACCTACACATAACATACACATGTGTAGTAAACTTTTAAATATATAAAAACATATGAAAAAACTAGTTTAATGGTTTGTTGTTTACATAGACAGGGTTAGGTTCAATTAAGAACTCCAAATATTTTGAGAACTCGCAAGAAATAATTTATTTATCTAAAATAGTAACGCTACTTGTTAAAATACAACATTTTTATATCGATTAATATGTGTAACTTTACCATAAAATCTAAACCCTAAGGCTAAATCATAAGGCTAAAACCATAAAATTCAAACGTAAAATCTAAACCCTAAAAGCTAAGATGGTAGAGTTCGACGAGACGGTTCCAACGCCGCTGAAATGAGCTCAATCGGAGTTCGTTTGATATCGTTTCTAAGCGTTTTGGTCATTTCTTAGATTTATTAGCGAAAACCTACTTCTTATTTGAACATTCCCCTATATATATATATATATATATATATGTATATATATAGGGTTAGGTTATAGTAAAAAGAGTTTTAAAAATAAAAAAAGGTAAGAAAGATTCTAAACTTGACATGTGTCATTTTATTGTTTTTAAAGAGATGACATAATGGTCAATGTGTAATATACCAGGTCAATGTGTAATACAAGGTCTGATATTACACAATGATCAGACCTGATATTACACAATGAACTGATATTACACAATAAGCATATTACACAATAACCTGACATATTTGAGCGAATTACACAATGAGCTGGAAAACGTAAAACACAATGATGAAAACATATAACACAATGATAAAAAATATTTGACACAATGAACTTGTATTACACAATGACTTGACTAATTACACAATGAACTTGTATTACACAATGACCAGACGTGGTATTACACAATGAACTTGTATTACATGATTAACTTGTATTACACAATGACCTTACTAACTACACAATGAGCTGGAAAATGTAAAACACAATGATAAATACATATAACACAATGAACTTGTATTACACAATGAACTTGTATTACACAATGACCTGACTAATTACACAATGACCAGACGTGGTATTACACAATGAACTTGTATTATACAATGAACTTGTATTACACAATGAGCTGAAAAATGTAAAACACAATGATAAATACATATAACATAATGAACTTGTATTACACATTGAACTTGTATTGCACAATGACTAGACGTGGTATTACACAATGAACTTATATTACACGATGACCTGACTAATTACATAATGAGCTGAAAAACGTAAAACACAATGATAAATACATATAACACAATGAACTTGTATTACACATTGAACTTGTATTACACAATAAACTTGTATTACACAGTGAACTTGTATTACATAATGACCTAACTAATTACACAATGACTAGATATTACACATTGAACTTGTATTACACGGTGAACTTGTATTACACAATGAACTTGTATTACACAGTGAACTTGTATTACACAATGACCTGACTAATTACACAACGACCAGATATTACACAATGACCAGACGTGGTATTACACAATGAACTTGTATTACATAATGAACTTGTATTACACGATGAACTTCAATTATACAATGACCTGACTAATTACACAATGAGCTGAAAAACGTAAAACACAATGATAAATACATATAACACAATGAAGTTGTATTACACATTGAACTTATATTACACAATGAACTTGTATTACACAATGAGCTGGAAAACATAAAAAAAAGTTTCTTTTTTGTTTATAACGACACTATACTCGTTTTAAAGATAAAAAAACGCTCGTTTTTATGGTGTAATTTTAAAAAAAATATAATGTCGTATGTAAAAGTTATGAACGTTTAAAAATGAGGGGATAACTTGATAAAAAAGTCAACAAAAGTGGTCAAGACTAAAATACCATTCCAACAACTTTTTCTTCTACAATTTAATCTCAACCATTAAATATGTTCTACAATTTAATCTAATGGCTCTAAATCTTTTTCACATTTTTTAGAATTATAATCTTTTTTACCTGAAACTAATCATATATATATATATATATATTGTTAGGAAAAGATATTTATAAAACTGTTTTTCCAGACCACAATCTTTGATTCTTTGTTCGTACATAAATACAACCTTTGAAGACTGGTGAATCATATAATACACACGAGATTAAAAATATCAATGCATAAAATTTTTAAATTTTTATGTATATATATTTTACAAGTGTAAAAATTTATTACATATAAAAAATAAAATTCAAAATATGTAAAAAATTATTATATAATTGGGTTTCGAAAATACGCTATTACTATTTTTTTTATTTGGTTTTCATTTACTTTTTGATTCAAAATAAATTTTATTTAGTTAGATCTCAAAAAATCTTATAATAAGTGATAATTTAAAAAAATATGTTTTATTAGCATAATTATTTTTTTATAAATATATTATTATTAAAAGATTGAGATGTATTTAATAAGAGAAAGGCGTGAAAAAAAAACATTTATTCATTAGATAGTATACTATAGATTGTTTTCTAACAGAAAATATATTCGAGCAATTGAAAAGTGCATCACTAATTCGTTAAATCATAACATATTAATTATTTTTAAATGAAATATAATACAAAATAAAACAATGTATCATTTTTAGACGTTAAGGGGCATGGAAAGTTGAATAAAATAATTGAATGATATATAATGGTACCAATGTACAACACCCAATGCGTATGAAATATAAATTCACTGATGACACTCATGTCATTTAATGACTTTTATTACGGCATTAAATACCACAACTAATTTAATATCTTCAATTATATCTCAATAAAGGATGTACAACACCCAATGCGTAAAAAATGTAATAAAGCATTTAATATATACAACACATTTGAATACGTTGAGTCGTTGAAACAATTGTCAATAGAATTATATTTGATGACTAGTTTAGAATCCCGTGTATTACACGTGTTGAATAAAAAATAATGTAATTTGTTAACGCGTACACTCGTCAAAATATGTCTTTAAATAAATGTACTTTGACGTGACAGTTGTAAATTATGATAAGTTAATTTTTAAAACATTTTTTAACTGGGTATTAATTTTTTTATATAATTAATAATGTAATTCATATTAAATTTATTTAGTTAATGATATAATAATTATCCATAATTAAATATTAATTATCCATAATTAGATTTATATTAGGTATTTAAAAATATATTTTTTAATATTATTATTTATTAAGGTCCACGTGCTATTTAATCTGGGTAAATGGTTTGGGCGGGAAAAAGAAAGTGAGATTAAAGGATGGAGTGACACGTGACAAAACATGTGATCATTTATTAGGTTAAAGATTTTTCGTCTAGTGTTTTTCTTTTAACATTTTATTGGTAGAAATATATTTCAAAACTGAAAATAGATTAAATTATATTTTTTTGTCTTTATGAAATTATAAAAATAAAAATATTATTATTATAAAACAAAATAAAAGTACTAGTAAGTTATGATTGCTAGTTTATCAATATGTCATCAACAAGAAGTGTAAATATGTTTTTTAGATAGCAAAAGAATATGAGAAACAGGGATGTTTACATCATTCACACATATGTAATGCAGTGAGATACAATGATGTATTTTAATCTTTATCATAACAAAATATATATATATATATATATATATATATATATATATATATATAGGGAAGGGATCAAGAGAAAACCACAAAGTTAGGCGAAAACCAAGAAAACCACATCATTTTAGGCAATTTTTTTACTTACGTATACGTATCCAAAATCAATTTTTTTGATTTACGTATACGTAACCACAATTTTTTTGTTTTATGTTTACGTATACGTAACACTATGTGTAAAAATGTTTTTTGGTAAAAATGTTTAATATTACATTGATACTCTTATAAATAAATAAAAATAAAACAAAACAAAAAATAAAAATTATTATATGATTGGGTAAAATTGGTTTTTTTAGTGGTTTTCTCGGTTTTCGCCTAACTTGTGGTTTTCTCTGGAACCCTCCCCTATATATATATATATATATACACATGTATAGTGAGAGATTTCGATAAAAAGTCAAAAAAGTGTTTTAAAACACTTATAACCGGCTCATACGAACTCCGATTTTACTCATTTCATCGGCGTTGGAACCGTCTCGTCGAACTCTACGATTTTAGCTTGTAGGGTTTAGCTTTTAGGGTTTAGTTTTTTCCTTAGGGTTTAACCTTAAAGTTTAGCTTTTAATATTTAGGCTTTTGGGGGGTGGGGGTTAGATTTGGGGGGAAGATTGGGTTGGTGGTTTAGGCTTTTGGAGGTGGTGGTGGGGTTTTTAGACGACTTTTTCGGCTTTTTAGGGTTTTTTTGTTAGGATTTAAGTTTTTGGGTGGTGGGGGTGGGGGGGTTTTAGGTTTTTCGGGGTGGAGTAGGGTGGGGGTTAGGTTTTTTTTTGGGGTGGAGGGTTTTAGGCTTTTGGGGGGTGATGGTGGGGTTTTTAAAATACTTTTTACACTTTTTAGCTTTATTTGAATATCTCTCCCCTATATATATAGGGGTGGGTTCCAGAGAAAACCAATAGTTAGGTGAAAACCGAGAAAACCACTAAAAAAACTAATTTTAACCAATAATATAATAATATTTATTTTTTATTTTATTTTTATTTTTTTACAAGAGTATCAATGTAATATTACAAATTTTTACCAAAAAATTATTTAAATATTGGCTTACGTATACGTAACCCATAGTGTTACGTATACGTAAACAGAAAACAAAAAAATTCAAAAAAATTGCGGTTACGTATACGTAACTCATAGTATTACACATTGTTTTAGTGGTTTTCTCGGTTTTCGCCTAACTTTGTGGTTTTCTCTTGATCCCTCCCCTATATATATATATATATGAGAGGGATCAAGAGAAAACCACAAAGTTAGGCGAAAATCGAGAAAACCACATCATTTCAGGCAATTTTTTTATTTACGTATACGTATCCAAAAACAATTTTTTTGATTTACGTATACGTAACCATATTTTTTTGTTTTATGTTTACGTATACGTAACACTATGTGTAAAAATATTTTTTTATAAAATTAAAATAAAATAAAACAAAAAATAAATATTACATTGGGTAAAATTGATTGGGTAAAATTGGTTTTTTAGTGGTTTTCTCGGTTTTCGCCTAACTTGTGGTTTTCTCTGGAACCCTCCCCTATATATATATATATATAGGGGTGGGTTCTATAGAAAACCAATAGTTAGGCGAAAACCGAGAAAACCACTAAAAAATCAATTTTAATCAATAATATAGTTATATTTATTTTTTATTTTATTTTTTATAAGAGTATAAATGTAATATTACAAGTTTTTTACCAAAAAATCATTTAAATATTGGCTTACGTATACGTAACCCATAGTACGTATACGTAACAGAAAACAAAAAAATTAAAAAAAATTGTGATTACGTATACGTAACCCATAGTATTACACATTGTTTTAGTGGTTTTCTTGGTTTTCGCCTAACTTTGTGGTTTTCTCTTGATCATTCCTCTCTCTCTCTCTCTCTCTATATATATATATATATATATATATATATATATATATATATATAAATTTCTTCTTGATCATCAACTTCATATGCTTTAAAACGATGCCTTGTTAAAAGCCTTGTCGAGAAAAATCAGTGGAACAAAACATTAAAATGATTGCAGTGCGTATTCCCCCCGGATGATTATTAGTTAGGCTTCTTGAGTCGATGCATCCCATTCTCATGAACCGATTTCTTAAATGTTTTAGTCGAAAATAATTGGTAAACAAGTCTGCCACTTTTTTGCTAGAACGAATTTGTTGAACAACATCGTCACTCTCTTGCAAATCATGTCTGCAAAAAGAACTTTGGCAAAACTATGCTTCGTTATGTCGTGTTTGATGTATCATGCAATTGTGTTATCTTCATGTAAGATCGTCGGTCCCTCATCTCCGAAAGAAATACAACAAGATCCTTGAAGGTGTTGTGTTACAGTCCTTAACCAAACATATTCTCGACTGGCTTAATGTATAGTTAATATTTTTGCATATATATATATATGAAGTAGGTATGATTGTCTTTTTTACGAAACACCATGAAATTGCATTAGTACTGTCACCATGAATAACTATACAGTTTTAGATCAATGGGTGCAAATATTAGACACACCTTACATCTGCAAAAACAACCAAACTTGTTTTCGATTAATTAGGTAAAATACAAACCAATATCTTTTAGACATTGAAGATATCGAAACATTTGTTTTATCTCATTCAATTGCCTCATTGTCAAGCATGAGCTACATCGTGCCAATAAGTTTAAAGAAAATGATATATCTTGTTGTTTATAGTTTACAAGAAACATTAACGTGCCGGATTCACTTAAATATGGTACTTCTAGACCAAAAGTTTACTTTTCGTCTTTAGAAGATCTGAAAGAGTCTTTTTAAACCTCAACTAATTGAATTTCGGGGCGAAATTCCTTTAACATGGGGAGACTGTGACATTTCGGATTTTTATTCACGCATTTTTAATATATATCATGTAATCATTTTCTATTAAATGAAATGCAAGTGTTTTTTTTTTCTATTTTTGTACAAAATATAAAATTTTATTTTATGGATTTAAAATAATTAAAATTTTATAAGTTTTAAACTTATGTAAAATTTTATATAAAAATCTAAATTAAAAAGGTTCATATATAAATAAGATAGCCTATTTAAATAAAATAATTAACTTTTATAAAAATATTTATAATAATAATAAAATAAGTTTATAAAATAAAATTGAAATTAAAAAGAAATTTAATTAGTTTATTTTTAAAAGTTGAGGGGACTGTTTTAAAAATTTTTTAAACTAAAAGGTTTTAAAGTAAAAATAAATTAAAGGGCTGTTTCTGGACAAATCAAACCACAAGGACTCATCCGTAATTATCTCAGGGACCAAATAGATTCAGAAGTAAACTCCAGGGACCGAAACTGCCAAATCCTAATTCGCAATTCCGGCTGTCTTCCCTAATGACCGGCGGTCCGAGCTATTTTCCGGAGACCCACTCGACACGCCTGTCCCCTGCACCTCGACAGCCGAAATTGGTCTCCCTGGCCTCGTCGTCCCCACGCGAACAAAAGCCCTCGCCCAATTTGTCTCCCCAACATTCGAAACGTCTGATTGTGTTTGTGGCCGAAAACCCACGCCGCGCAATTGGCCCCAACAGTAGACCTCCACCACTGCAAGACAGCTCGTTCGTTTCGGCATGTCCAGATAAGTGTGTAGGTGTACTCAATTGCGTGTCCCACCATCAAATTCAACTTCAACTATAAAAACCCATTGCCGGTCCTTCTCGGGCTCCATTCTCTCCCGACTCTCTCAATCACTCTAAATTGACACCATCACTGAGTTCGTCTTGCTAAAACGAAACTGTGACCGGATTATAAGGACCCAGTTCATCTCGAGTCGTGATTTCTCATTCTTGGTATTTTCGGACTTTCGGTCCAAACGTCTCGACCCTTCGTGACCAGGTACGAGCCTCGAATTCGTTCCTTTATCTTCTGTTTTCAACTGTCCAACTATCCCAATCGAAATCTCGGCCTCAGGCCTTCGATTACCGGGCAAACCAGTGTCCTCGG
The DNA here is from genome assembly GCA_023525975.1 of Smallanthus sonchifolius. Classification (NCBI taxonomy): domain Eukaryota; kingdom Viridiplantae; phylum Streptophyta; class Magnoliopsida; order Asterales; family Asteraceae; genus Smallanthus; species Smallanthus sonchifolius. Next base: position 9,266,550 of record CM042046.1, on the reverse strand, counting down.
ACACGGTTTGCCGGTTTCCGAGAACCAGCGACCAACTTGGCGTGTGTGTTTATAAATTAAATGATACACACATAACCAGCGATGGGCAGTAGCCCGGCTGGTTATGCGTGTGTGTGTTTGTGTCTAAGGTCGCGGGTTCGATTCCGGTTGGCCTTCGGCCCAATTTTTTTATTTCTGTTTTATAAAACTTTTATTTTATTTGTTTATTTTATCTCATTCTAATAATTTCTCCATACAATAAAAACTATTACGAGTGGTTTGACTCGTTCGTCTATTTTGAAAACGATTAAAACAATATTTTTTTTATGATAATAACCCACCCAATCTTTATAAAATAATAAACTCTACAATTTTTATAAACTTGTTTAAATAAATTTTAATATATAATAATGATAACATAATTAAACAAAAAGAAACTTTTCTTCTTATTTATTATTATATATAAATACAATAAACATGATAACAAATTATTTAAAATATAATATTTTAACAAGATTAAAATATATATAATTTTTTTTTATATTAAGTTTTACAAAATCATTATCATCTTCATACCATATTTTATAAATGTTAAGAAATATTATTATAAACCTATACGCATTTGAATACGAATACGCACATATAAAACATACAATAATACATATTTGTCCACATAGGGTTTCAACGTGCTTAGTTTTCAACATCCTTATCACCCACACTCGTGGATTAAAACATCCGCTAGCCAGGTGAGTTACATAGCCCCTATTTTACATTTTTACATACTTTGGGGTGAAACACTATTTCATGCTACTCAATCAAATTGTTTATACGTGTTATTCATGTGGATTATATGCTTATTATCTTGGGTGTACACTTATTTATTTTAAACATAAGAAAACCAACAGTAATATTAATAGATCTATTGTGCCTGACCAGCCCACCCGGTTAGGGTGTTTATTACTGCATACTCGGATATAGCCGCGTGTTATATTCAAACATATCGGATATAGTGAGCAACTATATTCAAACATATCGGACCTAGCTGTTGTGCTATGTTCAAGCGCGTCAATCAAGGTTTGAATTGTGCTTAGATAAATGATACAACCATGTATGCTATGTTTAACAAGATAAACAATGAGTTGCAAAACGTTTTCATCTACTATTTATCGGTTCCCCTAAACCTATGTACTCACCAACTTTATAGTTGACACTTGATTTAAATAATGTTTCAGGTTTGGATATGTGATTGCTTGCTGAAGATCCTACCACTTAAGAACTTATGGACCTAGTTAATTAAATCAATGTTTTGAAATAGACTAGGTTATTTGAATTTGTATTGTACTTGAATGTTTGTTGTCTTTAATTAAATTAATGAATTATGCAATATTTTAGTTATCATGTGCTTTTGAACAATCATTCCATTGTCCGCCTCGATGATTCCTCCATCGGTCGGGGTGTGACAGCTTGGTATCATAGCCATGGTTATAGGGAATTAGGTTATTAGACACAATGACCTAGACTATAACCCTATGACTCCCTCTTATGTGTTACGTGCTAAATGATTATTTGCTATGTGAATTATTTGTAGTTAGGTATTATTTGAATTTTCCCAAGTTTGGTAAATGAGACTGGTGTACAAAGATACAAGTTCTAATATTTATAATAAAACGGACAAACCTAAACTAACGCGCACAATACGGCAAGTGTACCGATCGTTTGCAGAATAGATAGATAAGACCGAGTATCGAACATACGGACACTGTATGTACAGCGAAATACTGACTCAGATGCAGGATAACTAATTACAAAAAGGGGGGTTTCTTTTATTTAAGAGAGAAATAAACTATAGAAAATAAACTAGAGAAAATAAAGGAAAAGACGAGGACAAACAAACTAGCGTGAGAATAACTACGGAACGAAAACAGATAGGGTGAAAGCACTACCTAGGCCCGAATCCTACACGTGTCTGACGAAGGTTCTATCGGTAATGGAACTAATGTGATACCGGGATCTTAAAATACTAAACTCAAAGGGAACCTAGAGCACCCTCGACCCTTCTCAAGGATTGTCAACTAAGAGACCTAAAATCCGTTAAACCACCGGCTGGACGGGTTCCCCTCACAGGTCATCCAGTCTACTCAAGAAGTATCCGCTAGACAATCTACCTCACAGCGCGAAAGTCTCAATACACCTAAGTGCAAGGGATAACTAAGAACTTCCTATTGGACTTGGTAAACAAGATGCGAACGACGAACTAAACAGACCTTCTCACAAAGATTCTAAACTAGCGGTCAGACACACGAGATAAACCGACAATCTCTCACCTCACAGCTATTAAGATTGGTTGAATATTTAGATTTACCAATTCACGAATTTCATTCCTATGGAATACTACGTCTAGCAAACCATCCAATAATAAAAAACACACGGCAATTGATCTAGCATGCACCTATTATATGAAAGACATTCATCAAAGCACATGAGGACTGAAAAATCATTTAATTGATAATACTAAATACGCATACACATCCAATGATCAAAACCAAGTTTGTTACATCATGAGTTCTTCACATTCAAAAGTTCTAAAAACCAACAAAAACCAATGTCAAACATGTGCAATCATCTAAACCTAGGTAGACAACAAGAATCTAGCCAAGAAACATGTTCAAAATTATAAAACAATAAGTAATTAGGATGTTCATCATGTTAGAATTGACAAGAAAACAAGAACGAATCAAAAATATGTAACCCGAGGTGAATCCGGCTTCAATTCTTCGATCCCAACGCTTGTTCTTGATCAATATCCACTTCTCCTCCTCCGATTTTAGTCCACAATCACCTTCTTCAGGCTAGAATGTTCCTCCTTTTCGTCTTTTGCCGTCACAAGGTGGTCTCCCCCCTTAGGGTTTTCTAATTTTTGGCTTAAAAAGAGGTTTCTGCGAAAAACCACCCGTCGCGTAGCGCGACGGGATCTTGATTCATCCTCGCGTAGCGCGAGGGCCCCAGAAAAGACAAAACAGTCGGACAATCATAAAAAGGGTAATTCTGTCATTTTGCAATCCTCGCGTAGCGCGACGAAATTCCAAGACCTGTCGCGCTACGCGACAGGGGTAAAAATCCAGAAAGTTTCTTTTTTTTTCTTATCCACAGCCCTCTCGCACGAACTGGAAACTCGTTCTTCTTCGTTTTCAATCATATCCGCTTCCTTTGTGACCTAACAACCAAAATATATAGAAATATTAAGTACAAGCAGTTATAGAAGAAAACCGACGCAAAACAAACACAAAGTGAGAATAAAATAGACAGTAAAACGGATGTATTTTGCAATACATCAGAGACTTATACACATACATACAAGACTTTAACCACATAATACATACTTTACATACACATTTGACAAACAAACATATGCAAACAAATACACTACACCTCCTTATCCATACTCTTTCCTCGTCCATACTATTTGCAACATTTCTACACATTTTATACTCATAGACTCTCAAGTCTATTAAAATCTTGAAAATCTCGTCAACGACTTAATTTCTTGAAACCAGTAAAGGACATATGCAATCTGGAAGGGTGACACCTGTACATTGGGTTTTCTGTCTAGGAAAGCATTTTGTATAAATCCAAATAAACGGACCCGTATGCTTTCCTGGGAATTCCTGAAGTGAGTGTTTACCTATAGGCTAAAGCATGTCTCCTTGAATGTTTCGAGGAATTACTTAACGTTGATAAGCCATTGTATTCGCAAGAATACGATCCGAACCTAAACTCAAAATTTGGGGACATTATAGTAAGATAGGAAGAATTAGATGAACATGCAAAGCAAATCATTAGTACGGGTGCACACGTAATAACGATTTGTAGTGCATACGAATCCCGGCAATTCCTATTACGCGAATAATGATCTATGACATCATCTCCTACCCGGAATAGATGGCTTATTTCCCCATCAACCTTGAATAAATGCACATACATTGGCACGTGACATGACGAATCCCGCATTTATGCTTACATTATTCCCACTATAGCTCATATATATCCACTTTATCTAAAATATCATTGTCTTTTCTTATGGTGTTAGAATGCCTCCTCGACGTGCAAACTCTAGCACTTCCAACCCGGATCTTGCTACTCTTCTTGCCCAACTGGTAGGACAAATGACCCAAGCCAATAACAACAGTGACGGGTCTCACAACATCCAGGGAAACGGTGGTACCAACCCGCCTCAATGCACGTTTAAGCACTGTAACTCATGCAACCCTACAAAATTTTACGGGACTGAAGGTGCTACCGGCCTACTACAATGGTTTGAAAGCATGGAAAGCACGTTCTTAAACAGTGACTGTCCCGATAATCTTCGGGTTCACTATGCCACAAGTGTACTTCAAAAGAGAGCCCTCACCTGGTGGAACGGTGAGAAACGCACTCGTGGTGTTGAGGTTGCTACATCTTTATCATGGGATGATCTGAAGAAAGCTATGACTGATGAATTCTGTCCTTGAAATGAAATGAGGAAGCTCGAGACTGAGTTTTGGGATCTTGCCCAAGACAGCGGGGATAATCTGGCTTACACCACCCGATTTCAAGAGCTGAGCCTATTAGTACCTCATATGATCACTCTCCTTGCTCGGGAAATTGAAAAATACATAGGCGGGCTGCCTATGCAAATTCAGGATGCTGTGTTAGGAAGCAATCCTCCTACACTTGAAGCTGCTATTCGTCTATCCGCTACGCTATCCGACAACCACGTCAAGGCCGGAACCTTAACAAGAAAGGGTTCCAAGAAGGTTGTTTCTACCCTTGCGGCCGTCAAAGATGTAAAGCCCGAGTCTTCTAACCGCAACAAGAAACGAAAGGGTCGAAACTTCGTAGCTGTAACTCCCACCGCACCTGCTATTCAAGTGGCACCTTTGGGTCAAAACCCAAAACCTTATTCGGCCCAAATCCCCAATGTCAGACCTGCAAATACCACCGTCCTGCCAACTTACCATGCTGATTGTGTTCAAGCTGTGGACGATATGGACACGTGGTCACTACTTGTCGTACCCGTCCTCCCGTCCATCAAGCTGCTCCATCCAACCGTCCAAACTATCTGGCACCTCTCAATGGTCGGGCATGTTACGAATGTGGAGACCCAAACCATTTCCGTGACCGATGCCCAAAACTTCATCATCAAGGTGGTCCCCAAGGACGAGCGTTTAATATAAACGCTAATGAGGCACAAGCAATCAACGACGTGATAAACGGTACGTTTCTCGTAAACAATCATTATGCATCCATTTTATTTGATACCGGTGCCGATAGGAGTTTTGGGTCTCTTACCTTTGAATCTCGACTTGCTAAACAAAGAACGAAACTTGATAATTCTTATTCCGTGGAGATAGCAAACGGGAAATCTATTACTATAAATTATGTTATCCGCGACTGCAATCTCGATCTTAATAATCATGAGTTCTATGTTGATCTCCTTCCGATGCAATTGGGAAGCTTCGATATTATAATTGGCATGGATTGGTTATCCAAGCACCATGCCGAGGTTATTTGCTAAGAAAAGTGCATTCGTATACCTCTCCCTTCGGGCGACACGTTAGTTATTTTCGGTGAAAAACCGTGTCGTGGTCTTCAACTCATGTCTTGCACCTTGGCACAAAAGTACTTGCGGAAAAAGTACGTTGTCTTCTTGTCCCACGTAGTTGACACGAAAGACAAAGGTAAGAAATTGCAAGACATTCCGATCATTCGAGACTTTCCCGAGGTATTCCCCGAAGATTTACCCGGTCTTCCTCCCCCTAGACAAGTAGAGTTTCGTATTGGCCTTGTGCCCGGAGCAACTCCCGTGGCAAAGGCTCCCTATCGTCTTGCACCTTCCGAGATGCAAGAACTCGCAAGTCAATTACAAGAACTCTCATCCAAAGGATTCATCCGACCAAGCCATTCACCTTGGGGTGCTCCCGTGCTGTTCGTAAAGAAAAAGGATGGATCGTTTCGAATGTGCATTGATTATCGTGAACTCAACAAGCTTACAATCAAGAACCGTTATCCTTTACCCCGTATCGACGATCTTTTCGATCAACTTCAAGGTTCAACATGTTTCTCCAAGATTGACCTTCGTTCCGGATACCATCAACTTCGTGTTCTCGATGAAGACATCCCGAAGACTGCCTTTCGAACTAGATATGGTCACTACGAGTTCATGGTCATGCCTTTTGGCTTGACTAATGCACCTGCGGTTTTCATGGATCTCATGAACCGTGTATGCAAACCTTATTTGGACAAGTTCGTGATCGTTTTCATTGACGATATTCTCATCTATTCTAAAACGAAAGCGGAGCATGAACAACATCTTCGTTTGATTTTGGAGCTCTTGAAGAAAGAACAACTATACGCCAAGTTCTCCAAGTGTGAATTCTGGCTAAAGGAGGTTCAATTTTTGGGACACATAGTCAACAATAAGGGGATTCATGTGGACCCGGCAAAAATCAAAGTGGTAAAGAATTGGAGTACTCCTAAGACTCCTACCGAGATTTGTTCCTTCCTTGGACTAGCGGGTTACTATCATTGCTTCATCTCAAATTTCTCCAAGATTGCGGTTCCGCTCACTGCCTTGACTCACAAAGGTAAACCTTACGAGTGGGGACCCAAACAAGAGGAAGCTTTTCAAACTCTCAAGCACAAGCTCTGCAACGCTCCTGTTCTAACTCTTCCTAGTGGTAATGACGACTTTGTCGTTTATTGCGATGCATCTAACCAAGGTCTTGGTTGTGTTCTTATGCAGCGTGGCCAAGTAATTGCATACGCATCACGTCAGCTCAAAATCCATGAGAAGAACTATACGACCCATGATCTCGAGCTTGGTGCTGTCGTTTTCGCCTTGAAAATTTGGAGACACTATCTTTATGGCACCAAATGCATGGTTTTCACTGACCACAAAAGTCTCCAACATATTTTCAATCAAAAAGAGCTTAATATGACGCAACGACGATGGGTCGAACTTCTTAACGACTACGACTGCGAGATTCGCTACCACCCCGGCAAAGCAAATGTTGTAGCCGACGCCTTGAGTCGTAAAGAACGTATCATACTTCATAGTGTTCATATTCATAATGATATCCAAGCCCGCATTCTTCAAGCACAACACACCTCGGTTACCGAGGGAAACATGTACCAAGAAATGGCATGTGGTGTAGAACTCTTGCTAGAAACCAAAGCCAATGGCCTATTGTATTACTTGGATCGTATCTGGGTTCCCTATCGTGACGACCTTCGTATATTTTTGATGAACGAGTCCCACAAAACTCGATATTCGGTATATCCCGAAGCTGATAAGATGTACATGGGTCTTCGTCAACAATATTGGTGGCCCGGCATGAAAAAGGATATTGCCCTCTTTGTGGCAAAATGCTTAACTTGTTCTAAAGTAAAGGCCGAACATCAGAAGCCTTCCGGACTCCTCGAACAACCTGAAATTCCCATGTGGAAGTGGGAGAACCTTGCTATGGACTTCATCACCAAACTCCCACGCACTTCTAGTGGGCACGATAGTATCTGGGTTATTATCGATCGACTCACAAAGTCTGCTCATTTCTTGCCTATTCGTGAGGACTATCGAATCGAGAAATTGGCTCGGATCTACATTGATGAGATCGTAAGTCGGCACAGAATCCCATTGAACATCATCTCCGATCGTGATTCACGTTTTACTTCCCGATTTTGGCAATCATTACAATCTGCGCTTGGTACTCGTTTGGATTTAAGTACGGCTTACCATCCTCAAACTGATGGACAAACCGAGCGAACCATCCAAACCCTCGAGGATATGCTTAGAGCTTGTGTCATTGACTTTGGTGGCAATTGGAATTCTCACCTACCACTGATCGAATTTTCCTACAACAACAGCTACCACACAAGTATTAACATGGCACCGTTTGAAGCTCTTTATGGACGAAAGTGTCGTTCACCGATTTGTTGGAACGAAATTGGTGAAGCACAAATCACCGGTCCCGAGCTTATCCAAGAGACCACCGATAAAATCTCTCTTATTCGTGACAACATTCGAGTAGCAAGGAGTCGGCAAAAGAGCTATGCCGATAAACGACGAAAACCCTTGGAATTTCAAGTTGGGGATATGGTTCTTCTAAAGGTATCACCTTGGAAAGGCGTAGTCCGATTTGGAAAAAAAGGAAACTTGCACCTCGATATGTGGGTCCATTCAAGGTACTCGAAAGGGTAGAGAAAGTGGCCTACAAACTCGATCTTCCTTCAGAGCTCAGCAACGTTCATCCGACTTTTCACATATCTAATTTGAAAAAGTGCCTAGCCGACGAGAATCTCCACATCCCTCTTGATGAAGTGCGCATTGACGAAAAAATGCACTTTGTTGAGAAACCCGTGGAAATCATGGGCCGTGAAGTCAAGAAACTCAAACGTAGTCGCATCCCCATTGTCAAAATCCGTTGGGAGTCTAAACGTGGACCCGAGTTCACTTGGGAACTTGAAGACCAAATGAAATCCAAATATCCGCATCTCTTTTCATATCCTCCACTAGTTGAATTTCGGAGCGAAATTCCTTTAACATGGGGAGACTGTGACATTTCGGATTTTTATTCACGCATTTGTAATATATATCATGTAATCATTTTCTATTAAATGAAATGCAAGTGTTTTTTTTTCTAATTTTATACAAAATATAAATTTTTATTTTATGGATTTAAAATAATTAAAATTTTATAAGTTTTAAACTTATGTAAAATTTTATATAAAAATCTAAATTAAAAAGGTTCATATATAAATAAGATAACCTATTTAAATAAAATAATTAACTTTTATAAAAATATTTATAATAATAATAATAAAATAAGTTTATAAAATAAAATTGAAATTAAAAAGAAATTTAATTAGTTTATTTTTAAAAGTTAAGGGGACTGTTTTGAAAATTTTTTAAACTAAAAGGTTTTAAAGTAAAAATAAATTAAAGGGCTGTTTCTGGACAAATCAAACCACAAGGACTCATCCGTAATTATCTCAGGGACCAAATAGATTCAGAAGAAAACTCCAGGGACCGAAACTGCCAAATCCTAATTCGCAATTCCGGCTGTCTTCCCCAATGACCAGCGGTCCGATCTATTTTCCGGCGACCCACTCGACACGCCTGTCCCCTGCACCTCGACAGCCGAAATTGGTCTCCCTGACCTCGTCGTCCCCACGCGAACAAAAGCCCTCGACCAATTTGTCTCCCCAACATTCGAAACGTCTGATTGTGTTTGTGGCCGAAAACCCACGCCGCGCAATTGGCCCCAACAGTAGACCTCCACCACTGCAAGACGGCTCGTTCGTTTCGGCATGTCCAGATAAGTGTGTAGGTGTACTCAATTGCGTGTCCCACCATCAAATTCAACTTCAACTATAAAAACCCATTGTCGGTCCTTCTCGGGCTCCATTCTCTCTCGACTCTCTCTCTCACTCTAAATTGACACCATAACTGAGTTCGTCTTGCTAAAACGAAGCTATGACCGGATTATAAGGACCCAGTTCATCTCGAGTCGTGATTTCTCATTCTTGGTATTTTCGGACTTTCGGTCCAAACGTCTCGACCCTTCGCGACCAGGTACGAGCCTCGAATTCGTTCCTTTATCTTCTGTTATCAACTGTCCAACTATCCCAATCGAAATCTCGGCCTCAGGCCTTTGATTACCGGGCAAACCAGTGTCCTCGGACATGGTTTGCCGGTTTCCGAGAACCAGCGACCAACTTGGCGTGTGTGTTTATAAATTAAATGATACACACATAACCAGCGATGGGCAGTAGCCCGGCTGGTTATGCGTGTGTGTGTTTGTGTCTAAGGTCGCGGGTTCGATTCCGGTTGGCCTTCGACCCAATTTTTTTTATTTCTGTTTTATAAAACTTTTATTTTATTTGTTTATTTTATCTCATTCTAATAATTTCTCCATACAATAAAAACTATTACGAGTGGTTTGACTCGTTCGTCTATTTTGAAAACGATTAAAACAATATTTTTTTATGATAATAACCCACCCAATCTTTATAAAATAATAAACTCTACAATTTTTATAAACTTGTTTAAATAAATTTTAATATATAATAATGATAACATAATTAAACAAATAGAAACTTTTCTTCTTATTTATTATTATATATAAATACAATAAACATGATAACAAATTATTTAAAATATAATATTTTAACAAGATTAAAATATATATAATTTTTTTGATATTAAGTTTTACAAAATCATTATCATCTTTCTACCATATTTTATAAATGTTAAGAAATATTATTATAAACCTATACGCATTTGAATACGAATACGCACATATAAAACATACAATAATACCTATTTGTCCACATAGGGTTTCAACGTGCTTAGTTTTCAACATCCTTATCACCCACACTCGTGGATTAAAACATCCGCTAGCCAGGTGAGTTACATAGCCCCTATTTTACATTTTTACATACTTTGGGGTGAAACACTATTTCATGCTACTCAATCAAATTGTTTATACGTGTTATTCATGTGGATTATATGCTTATTATCTTGGGTGTACACTTATTTATTTTAAACACAAGAAAACCAACAGTAATATTAATAGATCTATTGTGCTTGACCAGCCCACCCGGTTAGGGTGTTTATTACTGCATATTCGGATATAGCCGCGTGTTATATTCAAACATATCGGATATAGTGGGCAACTATATTCAAACATACCGGACCTAGCTGTTGTGCTATGTTCAAGCGTGTCAATCAAGGTTTGAATTGTGCTTAGATAAATGATACAACCATGTATGCTATGTTTAACAAGATAAACAATGAGTTGCAAAACGTTTTCATCTACTATTTATCGGTTCCCCTAAACATATGTACTCACCAACTTTATAGTTGACACTTGATTTAAATAATGTTTCAGGTTTGGATATGTGATTGCTTGCTGAAGATCCTACCACTTAAGAACTTATGGACCTAGTTAATTAAATCAATGTTTTGAAATAGACTAGGTTATTTGAATTTGTATTGTACTTGAATGTTTGTTGTCTTTAATTAAATTAATGAATTATGCAATATTTTAGTTATCATGTGCTTTTGAACAATCATTCCATTGTCCGCCTCGATGATTCCGCCATCGATCGGGGTGTGACACTATTCAACAAGCCCAGTTTTTTAATGTACATGAGTTGCGGGATGCTTTACACTTATCCCAATAGACTTTCAGTAATCATTAAGTGTTTAGGATGTAAATTCATTAGCATTGTCCAACCGAATTTTCTTAATGGTGTAATGTGGAAATTGTGTTTTTAGCCTTATTAATTAAGCAAATAGTAATGCAAACTCCATATTACAACTCGAAAATAAGAACACCTATGACTATCTAGTGATGCATCAATTAAGACCGTAAAATGTCACCTTTTTCCTTCATTTCCAGCTCGTTTTTTTTTAATTGTATTTAGCCTTCTGTTTTAAGCGTACCAAACAAATATGTAATAATACATAATTAAATCACATAAATTTGCTCTAAAAGAGAGTGTTAAATATCGTATATTATCTTATAATACATGTATAATTTAACTGATATCAGTAAGAGGCTAGGTAAACACGAGAAAAGCGTATACGCTATGATTCTTTGACATTAAACTCGCGGAGACCCGCTGGATAGTATCGTTTTAAGAGGATGGTAGAACGACTGTAACATAAATCCTTATAACGTTCTCGGTGATGAATAATGCTCGAGTTATTGTAACTCTTCTTTCTTGTAAGGATAGTTTGTTTAGTGAAATAAGCTACTAAATAGATTAAAAAGTCACCAAGTTATAACGATGATATAACATAAATTATGAGTTACTAAATAGATTAAAATATAGTGAACTGCGTACGATTTAAAATGTGACACGTCAACGTTTAAACTTTTATTATATATATTTTCATTTTAACCCCTTATATAATATCTAATATATGTTTTTAACTCATTTTATTTTCTAATAATCATACTTTTCTTTTAATAACTTTCGTTCGTTAACTTTTTCACAAAACGGAGTGCGCAAGTGTTTTTAATTTTTTTGTCAACGTTCCGATAAATATTTTTTTTAAACGATATTGTATTCAAAATCGAGTTTATTTTTATCGTAGCCCATAGCGAGTGCCGTTACCGTTGTGGTATTGTCACGAGCCAAACCTATTATGAGCGAACAACATCATTGCCGATATTGGTACTATCGGAACCGGTCTTAGTATTCGCTTTTATTGTTTTCGACGATCCGAAACGGTAATATTTTAGTTTTGTTTTTTTATTATTTAGTTTTATATTCTTTTTTATTAACATTATATTTTTACTGTTGTGTCTACGTTATCATTTAAATTTTATTAACAACCGCCTTATACCCACGTTAAACACGGGTATAACCAGCTAGATATAAATGAAATGAAAGTTTACGTTAGCAACTATAATCAACCACGTGTTCACGTTATCATTTTTTACACCTTAAAATGGCAACTTTCACCATTACATGTCATCATTATGAAAAGGTATAGATTATTAGACCACTTAGGGTGTTGGGGGCGGGATACCCGCGTATGATCGAGTATGTGAGAGGGGACCGGGTAAGTGGGGGTACACCGCCCCCAATGAATCGAGTAGAGGCGGGTTAAATAGCCGAGTAGTAGGGAACGAGTATATTTACTCGGATGAAGCCACCCTCTCTCCACTCTTTCTCTAGTGGACCCCACCACTCCCACTCACACCATTTCTATTTATTTATTTTTTTATTTTTTAAAAAGTGGGTGAGTAAATGAGTAGGTGTTTCCAATGAAATCTGGGTAAATGAGTAAATGAATAGTTTTGAGGTGACAAAATTTCTATTAGACAGTTTTGGTGAGTAAATGAGTAATGGGGTTAATGGCCCCCAACACCCTTAAGATAAAGAAACTCGTGAAACCAGTAAATTAGTAAAAATTACTTGGTTGAAGACAACATAAACCTTTTATTTAATATTGTACCAAATAATTATAGTTTGTTGAAATATCAAATAACTAATAATTAGATCATCCCAACGAACCTAGGGTTCAAACGGAAATAAAAATAAATTTGATATGAGTTACGACTCACGCTCCTTTAAAACTATATGTATATCAAGCACCAACGAACCTAGCGTTCAAACGGGCAACGCCTCTAGCAGGATTTCAACCAGGGTTGCGACCCCTTGTGGGTCTAAGGGGCAAAGCCCCTAGCTGGGATCTGCTTAAGGAGTTTCTGTTGTGGTAACCGAAATTCTGTCAACCATTTTAAATGTCAACTGATATACTATTTCACGAATGGTTGTCATTTCAACACAACCTTGTAATAGTTGTCAAACTATAAAACAGAGGTTTTTGGTCATCTTATGAGATATGGTACAAGTTTTCATATCATAAGTTACATACAAAGTTGAAAGATTAAAACATTATTAACCATATAATTTAGTTTTGATTCTCATACTTGCTTAATTAATATACAATCACTCATACACGACCACATTTTTTTTAAAGAAATGATAACAATAAAAAAAAAACTTTACGGGGTATTATTTTGTATAATGTACTATCAATTGAATACCTTGTACTTAATTTTCATCATTTAATGATAAAAAGTGGTCGCAACAACTTGAATGCTAACATTCAATATTAGTTAATTTTCCTCTTAAGCATGACGATCTTCTTACGTCATGCCTGATATCCATTAACATTGTCAAGATCGAACTTACACAAGTTATGCTGAAAACACAAGTATTAATATTTTGAAAGTAAATATAAATCTACTAACCTTCTTATATTGCAAAAGTATTTTCTTTGTGTTATACATATATAATCATGATATATAAATCACTAGTTTAGCCATGAGGTGATGCCCAAGGGGAAAACAACAGGGGTGACGACAGTTAGATAGTCGGGACTCTTTGATCAGATTCTTCACAATTTGAAAGAAATGTTGAATTTGAATAAAATAAATTTAAGGGAAGTTACTCAACTAAATATGTTGTTCTTGAAATTCAAACTCTAATCTTACTACTCTAATAAATGAAAATCTCTTCAGGACACGTGTCACTCTCTGGTTACTCCTCATTTTTATTTTCTCGCTTCTCTCTCCTATTAAATATTAGATTTTCTATTTCTCTCTCTTATTAAATAATAATCTTTATATTAATAAATCTAATTTCGTATACTTATTATTTAATTATAAATAGTTATTATATCATCAATCAAATGAACTTAATATAAACTAACATTTATCAATTAAATAAAAAAATTAATACTCAGTTGAAAAAAAATGTTTTAAAAACTAACTTAACAGACCTTATAAATGTCACGACAAATTACATTTTTTAAAAACATATTTTGACAAATGTGTTTGTTAACAAATTACATTATATTTTATTCAACCGATGTAATATACTCACGGGTTTTTAAAAATATAATTTTTTTATTACAAAATACATAACATTTTATTTATTTAACCCGTGTAATACACGAGATTTTAACCTAGTTTCATAAATAGTGAAATTCATATTTCAATTTCATTAAACTCCAGAATTTTAGAATGATACAAGTAAAACTAAGATTTTGTACTTAAAATGTAGAGTTAATTAGAGCGTTCTATTCAGTGTCTCTATATTCATCTCTATCTTTATTATTTAGAGATTTCTTTTATTTTGCACCTCCATCAGTATCTCTATCTCTATCTTTATCTCCATCTTTAAATTTTAGAGTAAATAGAGATTCTATAAATGTAGAGATCCATTTTCATTAATCTTTGTATTTTTTGTGAGTGTATAGAAAAGAGAAAAAATAATAAAATAAATGTTTGTGAGTGAGATAGAGAATGAAATGTGGAAGGTTAAAACAAATTTAAAGAAAACTTTGAAAAAATGTGATATTTAGTTAAATTATATAGATAGAGATGAAGATTCTGATGTCAACTCCCTCATTCTCATCCCTACAATTTAACTAAAAATCATCATTTCTTAAATTTATATTTCATTTTTTAAAAAGTTTTCACATCACTCCCCATATTTATCCCTTATTTCAATTAAATAATACTTCTTTATTTTTTTATTATTTATTTTTTCTCTTTCTTCCACTCACACGCATTTATAAAAAGTATAAAATAATATATAAAGGATGGAGATGGGGTGAATGATGACCCCCTATTTATAAAAAGGTGGCTATAGTTTTCTCTAAAAATACAGAGGATTAAGATGGGGTGAATGAATAGAGATGGGGTGAATGATGACCCCCTATTTATAAAGGGTGGTTATAGTTTTCTCTAAAAAGATGATGGAGATGAGGATGGGGAGTTGATGTGAACATAAAATTACATGATTTTTTATGTTTCCATTATAATTTAAAAATGATGATAAGATAGGAGAGCTGATGTGAATGCTCTTACACAGGTAGTCTTTTTTGGTTTGTGAAAACTAACAAGTTTAGGTACTAAGTGTTTAAAGTAACATGTTTGAGTAATATGCTTACTGTTTTGTAACAAGTTTTGGTATTAAGACTAACTTCTATTAGTTTTTCTGTTTAGTTTGGGTAAAATAACTTTTTTTTTGTGAAAAGTAACGCGTTTGGGTACTAAAGGTTTAAAGAGAAGTCAACGGAAGTTAGCCTTAATATCCAAACTCGTTACAAAATTGAAAGCATAAAATCCAAAACTCTTACTTTAAACTCTTAGTACCCAAACTGTTACTTTCCGACTTTCTGCAAACATCTATGTAATTGGCTCTAAAATGTATTTATGAAAGAGTAAAGTACACGGACGGTCGTTGTAGTTTACCAAAAATTTGGATTTGGTCCCTAGCTTTCCAAAAGTACACGGACGTTCATAGTATTTGCACTTTATAACACATTTAGTTGTAACATTTCTGGTTTTATTTCTTTATTTTCAATTCAATGTAAAACATTTCAAATCCAATTCTAGTGCAACGTTTAAATTCAGTGTGCAAACAACTAAACCCTAGTATATGTACGAATCCACAAAGTTTGATTCACGTTTATTCTAAAAATCCCTATATATATATAAATATTTAAACATATACATGTATATATGCATTAGTACATCACACAAGTACATACACATATATAAACAAACGATTTACAAGTGATTCCACACAATGTGTAACATCTCAAAAATAGTAAATAAGTAATTAATAATACGATAGGGATTTAAACGTCATAAAACGAAATAAGAACGGATGGGCTTGGGCTCGGCTCCAACGGGCCGATGGAAGCCCAGGTATATAAGGGGCAATGCAGCCCACTTTCTCCACTTCACCTTCATTTCACCATCCTAGAGAGAGAAAGGAGAGCTCGGGTCTAGAGAGAGAAAGTCGTCGGATAGACACGATATTGAAGGAGCACGTTACAGCCGAGCTCGTGAGCAAAACCTCCGAATCAGAGTTCCAATCCAGGTAACGATTCAACCATAATCTGAGTTTTTGTTTGTTTTTGGGTTTTTCGGGTTTTAGCTAAATAGGAGACGTTTTTATAGATGAAACCTGATAATAAGCCTAGAACTAGCATCTAGAATGAAAACCGCACGTTGTGATCAAAGAAAATTGCAAGATTGGCATGATCGGGTTAGCATGCAAGAATTTCGGATTTTTGGTCCAGGAACCAGGTATTGCGTACTTACCAAGTGCGCAAGAAGGACTTCCTGCGTACTTACCAAGTACGCAGGAGCAAGTGCGCAGGCAGCAGACAGCAGGCAGCAGGCTGATAAGTAAAGTCAGTAAGTTTAGAATGATTTAACCATTAGATTCGGGGTTGTGTCTAATGTGTATTTAACTACCTAATCCAGATCCGAAGTGACGTGGTTGGACCTTTGTTTAGGACAACCTAGAGAAGCTTATCAGGTGAGTTCTATGTGCCTCCTTCTATGTTATGTGCAAACCTTATTCAATGTTTTGGGGCTGGAATGTATACACTAAATGAATAAATGATATGAATGCTAATGTGATCATACGTGATGTATTAATATATATTTTATATATATATAAGGGAATGAATTATGAACAAAGAATGAAACGTATGTTTACAAAGAATGAAGGAAAGAATGGCATAACGTAAATAAACGAAATCTTGCTTTATAATTATTTATATTGCATGTTATGAATGTATGTATACGTTATGGACGGAAACGAAGCTAACGGCTACTTCTGTAGACGGACGACCACGTGACAATTTTGCAACCGGGAAAGATACGTCCTTCGCAAGCTAGGACGTACAAAAAGCATAAAAGGGCGGTCGAAGTAAATGCTAATATAGTATAACGGTTGCATAAACAATAGTTCGCGTGGGAAACGGATGCCTTAGGACAGACGGGCGAATATGACGGACTACGACAGTAGGACGGGTAAGAAGGACGGCCGAAGGTTGGCCGGACCAAAGTTAAGGCGGACGGTTTCTAGGACCGGACGAGTAAAAGGGCTACGACGGTAGTTCAAGGGCTTATGTCTTTGTGATATACGTACCGTAAGTTGGGTTGATCACCCTTATGTGTATGACCAATGAAAGTTAAGGAAAAGAAAAGGTGAATACATATCTATGTAATCACATAAGAATGAAGAAAGAAAAGTAAAAGCTATGAATACGTATTCGTAGAAATGTATGTAAATAATTATGTATACTTATAAAGAAAAGAATGATCATACTTAATAGTTTTAAACTAGAACTCACCAGCGTTAGCTGACTTTTAGTATACATTTCAGGTACAGAAAGGAAGGGTCGTGCGAAGGCGTGAAGGGTACCCGGCTCAAGACTGACATCCCATATTTATATATGTTAAGACAAATGTTATGAACAATGACTTCCGCTGTTAAGTCATGTCATGTTACGTTATGTAATGAATGAATTCGAATGTTTTAAATTTAAGCTCAGTGATTATGACTATGTTTATGAGTAAATCCAACAAGTGAGGTTACCTGGGTAAGGGGCCTTACAAGTTGGTATCATAGCAATAGTTTGAGAGATTCAGACATCCCTAAATGTCTGAACTCAAATTGATTATGGGACCAACGCACGGATGTCAGTCATGGGTAACCAACGCCAACGCTAGCACGGTAAGTAAGTACTAAAGTTAATACACTTGGATAAGAATAGATACCTTAACTTAGAACAAATAGATGTCAATGTCACAACCGATTTGAAGAGTTTTGAACCCGAAAAGCAATGTAAATTAGTAATCACAAACCGGTCACTGTAATTAAAAATTTACCTTGCTCGTACTGTTCCAAACTATGATCTGAAGAAAATGACATTGATGTATTCCCTTTATGACCATCAGGAGACTAAGAACTATGGCTGGAGGAGGAAGAACAGGACGCCGAGGCGGTCGCACTGGCCGAGTCGGTAGGCCTCCACTGAATCCAAGACATCAAGAAGAAGAGGATGTGCACACGGAAAACACAAAAAGCGTGCACCAAACTAATGTCACCCCAACTGGGGGCGACCATCAAGGGTCTCTATAGTTAGAACCCGAGGTCAGAGATGCTATTGCCCGTGAGGTCGTGCTCACTTTAAAGAATGTGTTGCCTGACTTGCTGTCTGAAGCCTTAAAGAAAATCAAGGAAGACGACGAAGGTAACCACAAGGAAAAAGTATATGACAGCGACGGGGATGAAATAAAGATGGGATCAAGCAATAGGGGGTGCACTTATAAAGGTTTCAAGGACGGAGACCCACCCAAATTTGACAGGAACAAGGACTCGGTGGCCACCCTCGAGTGGGTCGAGAGGATGAACGCTGTCATCAACATCAGCGAGTGTCGACCAGACCAAGCTGTTAAGTACGTTGCTCATTCTTTCACCAACGAAGCACTAAGTTGGTGGAGGAACATTCAAAGAACTAAGTCACCCAATGCGATCAACAAGATGACGCGGGAAGACTTGAAAAGGCTCATAATTCAAAAGTTCTGCCCACAGAATGAGATCGATCGTGTGGAGAACGAGTTCCTGAACTTCAAGGCTGGCAACAAGACTCATCGCCAGTATACATCAAGATTCAATGAACTAGCTCAACTAGTACCACACCTAGTGGAAACTGAAGATCGTTTGATCAAGTACTATGTTAAGGGATTGCCACAACGGGTCCGTGTTCATGTAAAAGCTAACCTACCCTCGACCTTCGAGTTGGTAGTGAATCTGAGCGGAATCGTCTACGACGATTATGCCAATGAGGACCCACCAACAGAGACCCAAAAGAGAAAGTGGGAGAACCTGTCTAGAGGCACCGGAAGAGGGATCGTAACAACTGAAACTAAGAAGCCAAGGTCGGATGAATATGAAACATGCAAGAAATGTGGGAGGCAACATCTTGGCGAATGTAAAATCGGCATCACCACATGCTATAAGTGCGGGAAGCCGGGGAACTTCTCTCGAGAATGTGTAAGAAACGTCAAGTGCCAAGTATGTGGATTGTTTGGACATCTGACAAAGAACTGCCGGAAGGCTGGCCAATCTAGTTCGGGAAAAGAGAGGGAAAAGGAACAGCCACAGGCTAGGACTCGAGCCTACGCCCTAACTGAGGAGGAAGCAAGGGGAAACCCTGATGTTGTGTCAGGTACGTTCCTAGTTAACGACGAACATGCTGCTATTTTATTTGACTCTGGTGCTAGTAAAAGTTTTATATCCAATGCATTTAGTCGTAAACTAGGATGCACTATCAACACCATAGTAAAGGCCTTTAGCGTACAAACTTCCGTTGGTAAAAATTCGGCAGTATTTCAAGTAACAGAGGATTGCATCATAGAAATAGAGGGTCATAAGTTCCCTTCTAGATTATTCCTTCTCACCTTAGGAGGATTCGATATAGTATTGGGTATGGATTGGCTAGCTGCCAACGAAGCTCAAATCATATGTAAACGTAAGAGGATACACCTCAAAGCTCCTAACGGCAGTCCAATTACGGTTTATGGGGATTGGAATTGCACGATGCCGAACGTCATCTCGATGATCAAGGCCGAAAGTTACATGAGGCGCGGTTACGAAGCTTATTTGGCATATGTTATTGATGATAGAATGAAAATGAATGAACTCAAGAATGTACCCGTGGTGTGCAACTTTCCGGAAGTATTCCCTGAGGATCTACCTGGGTTACCACCCGATCGGGAAATAGAATTTCAGATTGACTTATTGCCAGGAGCTGAGCCCGTTGCCAAAGCCCCCTACCGATTGGCTCCGTCAGAAATGAAGGAATTGATGTCTCAACTAGAGGAACAAACAGAAAAAGGATTTATCAGGCTGAGCATCTCACCGTGGGGCGCTCCGGTACTATTTGTAAAGAAGAAGGACGGCAGCATGCGCATGTGCATTGACTACCGCATGTTGAACAAGAGGACAGTAAAGAACAAATACCCACTGCCTAGAATATACGACCTTTTTGATCAACTGCAAGGTGCGAGTTGGTTCTCAAAGATCGATCTTAGGTCGGGTTACCATCAGTTGAAAGTAAGAGAAGAAGACGTACCAAAGACCGCGTTTCGCACGCGTTATGGGCATTATGAGTTTCTCGTGATGTCCTTCGGATTGACCAACGCACCAGCAGCGTTCATGGATTTGATGAATAGAGTATGTCGACCAATGTTGGATCGATCAGTGATAGTTTTTATAGACGACATACTGGTATATTCGAAAAGCGAGGGTGATCACCACTGTCACCTAAGAGAGGTTTTGGAGGTGTTAAAGCAGGAAAAGTTGTACGCAAAATTCTCCAAATGCGCGTTCTGGCTTAGGGAAGTCCAATTCCTAGGTCATGTAATAAACCCAAACGGAATTATGGTGGATCCTGCAAAGATCGAGACAGTAAAGGAATGGAACGTCCCAAAGACACCAACAGAGATACGAAGTTTTCTGGGATTGGCAGGCTACTATCGAAGATTCATTCAAGATTTTTCAAGAATAGCCTTGCCACTAACTAAGTTGACACGGAAGGAAGTGAAGTACGAATGGGGTCAAACCCAAAACAACGCGTTTGAAGAACTTAAGGCACGATTAACCCAAGCTCCAGTCTTGACTCTACCTGAGGGAAATGAAGACTTGGTAGTCTATTCTGACGCTTCGGGGCAGGGTTTGGGGTGCGTACTTATGCAATGAGGAAAGGTAATTGCTTACGCCTCGCGGCAACTAAAGATTCACGAGGTTAACTACCCAACACACGATTTAGAGTTAGCGGCAGTAGTTTTCGCGTTGAAATATGGAGGCACTATCTGTATGGAGTTAAATGCACCATTTACTCCGATCACAAAAGCCTGAAGTACTTTTTCGAGCAAAAGGAATTAAACATGAGGCAAAGGAGGTGGTTAGAGCTACTGAAAGACTATGACTGTGAGATATTGTACCATCCAGTCAAGGCAAACGTGGTGGCTGACGCTTTAAGCAGAAAGGAAGAATCGGAACCTATACGGATCAAAGCGTGTCAGCTGATTATAACACCAGATTTGATGAATGAGATATCAAAGGCACAAGATGAAGCACTATTAGAAAAAATATAAAACGGGAAAGAATAGTGGGACAACAAGGGAATTTAGATGCAAATGCATACGGTGTACGAACTAGGTTTGGCCGGATGTGGATACCTAAGATTGGCGAGCTTAGAGCCAAAATACTCGATGAGGCCCATAAGTCTCGTTACTCTATCCACCCCGGGACAAACAAAATGTATCAAGACTTGAAGAAAGAGTACTGGTGGCCTGGCATGAAGAACGATGTGACTGAGTACGTGAACAAGTGCTTAACATGTTCACTAGTTAAGGCCGAGCACCAGAAACCATGCGGTAAAATGCAACCTTTACCAATACCAGAATGGAAGTGGGAGGAGATCACGATGGACTTCATTACCAAGCTACCGCGAACAGCTAAAGGCAATGATACCATTTGGGTGATCGTCGACCGCCTGACGAAAAGTGCTCACTTCTTGCCAATACGTGAGACTTCTTCGTCAGAAAGACTAGCAGAAATATTTATCAAGGAAATTGTGAGCAGACATGGTATGCCGCTGTCGATTGTGTCCTACAGGGATACTAGATTCACGTCAAGGTTTTGGAAGAAATTCAATGAAGCAATGGGCACCAGACTGAACATCAGCACCGCTTACCACCCCCAAACCGATGGACAATCGGAAAGGACCATTCAGACCTTGGAGGACATGCTCCGGGCCTGTATCATTGACTTCGGTGGGAGCTGGGACAGCCATCTACCATTGGCAGAATTTTCATATAACAACAGCTATCACTCGACTATTGGCATGCCACCATTTGAAATGTTGTATGGGAGGAAATGTAGGACACCGGTTTGTTGAGGGGAAATTGGACAAAAGGATTTTGCAAGTCTCGAAGTGGTCAAAGCTACTTCCGAGAAATTTGATCAAATCAAGGCTCGAATGAAAGCTGCAAAAGACAGACAGAAATCATACGCGGATAAGAGAAGAAGGGATTTAGAGTTTCGAGTGGGGGACATGGTACTGTTAAAGGTATCACCATGGAAAGGAATCATTCGATTCAGAAGACGAGGCAAACTAAGTCCAAGGTTTGTCGGACTTTTCAAGATCATAACGAGAGTGGGTCAAGTTGCTTACAGACTCGACCTACCCGTTGAGCTTAGTGGAATACACCATACGTTCCACGTGTCGCACTTACGCAAGTGCCTAGCTGACGACACAGCTCACATACCTTACGACGAGATCGAAGTAGATAACAGTCTAAATTATGTAGAGGAACCGATAGCCATCCTTGACAGAGCTGAAAAATGACTACGCAATAAGTCGATTCCTCTAGTCAAAATACAATGGAAGCACAGAAAAGGGTCAGAAGCTACGTGGGAAAAAGAAGACGAGATGAGGGGACTATACCCTCAATTATTTAACGTATAAGCAGTTTCGAGGACGAAACCTCTTTAAGGAGGGTAGAGTTGTAACATCCCAAAAATAGTAAATAAGTAATTAATAATACGATAGGGATTTAATCATCATAAAACGAAATAAGAACGGATGGGCTTGGGCTCGGCTCCAACGGGCCGATGGAAGCCCAGGTATATAAGGGGCAATGCAGCCCACTTTCTCCACTTCACCTTCATTTCACCATCCTAGAGAGAGAAAGAAGAGCTCGGTCTAGAGAGAGAAAGTCACCGGATCGACACGAGATTGAAGGAGCACGTTACAGCCGAGCTCGTGAGCAAAACCTCCGAATCAGAGTTCCAATCCAGGTAACGATTCAACCATAATATGAGTTTTTGTTTGTTTTTGGGTTTCTCAGGTTTTAGCTAAATAGGAGACGTTTTTATGAATGAAACCTGATAATAAGCCTAGAACTAGCATCTAGAATGAAAACCGCACGTTGTGATCAAAGAAAATTGTAAGATTGGCATGATCCGGTTAGCATGCAAGAATTTCGGATTTTTGGTCTAGGAACCAGGTATTGCGTACTTACCAAGTGCGCAAGAAGGACTTCCTGCGTACTTACCAAGTACGCAGGAGGAAGATCATGCGTACTTACCAAGTGCGCAAGAGGTATTCTCTGCGCACTTGTCAAGTGCGCATGAGTATGGTCCTGCGCACTTAGCAAGTGCGCAGGCAGCAGGCTGATAAGTAAAGTCAGTAAGTTTAGAATGATTTAACCATTAGATTCGGGGTTGTGTCTAATGTGTATTTAACTACCTAATCCAGATCCGAAGTGACGTGGTTGGACCTTTGTTTAGGACAACCTAGAGAAGCTTATCAGGTGAGTTCTATGTGCCTCCTTCTATGTTATGTGCAAACCTTATTAAATGTTTTGGGGCTGGAATGTATACACTAAATGAATAAATGATATGAATGCTAATGTGATCATACGTGATGTATTAATATATATTTTATATATATATAAGGGAATGAATTATGAACAAATAATGAAACGTATGTTTACAAAGAATGAAGGAAAGAATGGCATAACGTAAATAAACGAAATCTTGCTTTATAATTATTTATATTGCATGTTATGAATGTATGTATACGTTATGGACGGAAACGAAGCTAACGGCTACTTCTGTAGACGGACGACCACGTGACAATTTTGCAACCGGGAAAGATACGTCCTTCGCAAGCTAGGACGTACAAAA
Source organism: Smallanthus sonchifolius (assembly GCA_023525975.1). Classification (NCBI taxonomy): domain Eukaryota; kingdom Viridiplantae; phylum Streptophyta; class Magnoliopsida; order Asterales; family Asteraceae; genus Smallanthus; species Smallanthus sonchifolius. The sequence goes on along the minus strand of CM042046.1, from coordinate 9,242,439 downwards.
AGCATAAAAGGGCGGTCGAAGTAAATGCTAATATAGTATAACGGTTGCATAAACAATAGTTCGCGTGGGAAACGGATGCCTTAGGGCAGACGGGCGAATATGACAGATTACGACAGTAGGACGGGTAAGAAGGACGGCCGAAGGTTGGCCGGACCAAAGTTAAGGCGGACGGTTTCTAGGACCGGACGAGTAAAAGGGCTACGACGGTAGTTCAAGGGCTTATGTCTTTGTGATATACGTACCGTAAGTTGGGTTGATCACCCTTATGTGTATGACCAATGAAAGTTAAGGAAAAGAAAAGGTGAATACATATCTATGTAATCACATAAGAATGAAGAAAGAAAAGTAAAAGCTATGAATACGTATTCGTAGAAATGTATGTAAATAATTATGTATACTTATAAAGAAAAGAATGATCATACTTAATAGTTTTAAACTAGAACTCACCAGCGTTAGCTGACTTTTAGTATACATTTCAGGTACAGAAAGGAAGGGTCGTGCGAAGGCGTGAAGGGTACCCGGCTCAAGACTGACATCCCATATTTATATATGTTAAGACAAATGTTATGAACTTAATTTTAAATGACTTCCGCTGTTAAGTCATGTCATGTTACGTTATGTAATGAATGAATTCGAATGTTTTAAATTTAAGCTCAGTGATTATGACTATGTTTATGAGTAAATCCAACAAGTGAGGTTACCTGGGTAAGGGGCCTTACACAATGGTTTGAACCCTAACACCTTAGTTGAACCTTGAAATCGCGATTTTGGACCAAGACCAAAAACAAAATCACCTGTTTGACTTTTAAAAGTCAAACAGGGCCGAATCCTCAAAATCCAAGTCCCTGTATCGACCCAATCGATTACTACGGGTTCCTATGTCGTGTATAAGCAATAATCAACCCAATTTCGGCCCAACAACAACTCAATTCGATCAATTAAGTGGTTGATTCAAAATTTGAACGAATTGACTTTAGATAGTCAAATTCGTATCAAATCAGGATTCAATTCATGACATTAACGCGTTCCAATCCCTCAAATCACTCACAAGTCAATCACGCACGTACCTAGGCCGCTATCAGGACCCAATTCATCCCCAATTCAATTGATTATCGCGTAAACAGTCGCCGCGACATCTCCGGTCGATTTGAAAATTGAATTAACTTATACGAATGAAATCAATCAAATTAAAACACTTCCCTACTCTCGTAATCAACCACACAAACTCTCTCATCCTTCAATCGAACCGCATATCACCGCAGAGAGCCTGTCGAGCACCAAGATCAGCCGAGCATTTGATCCTGTCGTTCTCATTCATTCCTACGCCAAATCAGGTACCAATTATGTCAATCGATTCGTAATCAAACCCTGATAAAAAAAAACCCTTTTCAATTCGAGTTGACATAACAGAATCGAATTTGATTTGGGATTAGGGTTCATGGCGGGTTTTGAATCAAAAACATGAAACTATTCTAAATCTATTATGTGTAAAACGTTTTTGGATTACATGTTTAACCAGCGAAACCACCTGGTCCGGCCGGTAAGTCACTGCGCCGCCGAACCAGGTGGCGTGGGTTTGGCGTGGGTTCGAAACCCACGGCCCGCGACCAATCTGATTATTTTTGCGCATCACTTAAAGACCAAGCCCAGACCTAACTCAACGGATGGTTAAAATAACTCAGAACCCATGAGATTTCAGGAACCACCTCCTGGTCCAGTGGTTTGTTCATCCGACTTGCACAACACAAACCCGGGTTCGAGTCCCCCCAGGTCTGTTTAAATTTTTTTAACCCGTTTAAAGCTCCAAAAATTTTATAAAAAAATATTTTTATAAACCCTATATTTACTAGAACAGAATAAAAATATTTTCACAATTTTTGCATAAAAATCGCTATTTTTACAACTTTAATTGTTAAATACTCAATTTAATGTATATTATTTATTTTGAGTAATTCTTTTACCTAATGTAGAAATTTTGTGACAAGTTTTATAAATACATTATACAAAGTTTTATAAAATTTAAATTATATAATTAAACACCTAAAAACATATATAGACTTTATATACCTAAAGAATACTTATCAATTTTAACTAAATTTATTTAGTTTATCATAACCATTTCAAATAGTAAATAAACAAATAAATTTATTACATACTTAGAACTTAATTATATTTAAGATTTATTTCATGAATCTATATTAATTACCTACCTTTATAAATAAATAAATAAAGTAACAATTATTTATTTATTTTATATCTAAATTGTTTGTTTAATTTATATTTAATTAAACATAATGACTACTCATTTTTTTTATATACATATCTAAATAAATAAATAAACAATTATTTAATTTATTTAGTTATTCAACCCAAACCCTGATTCAATTATTTTAAAACTATTCATTTCAATTCTTTTCACTCAAGTATGAACTATAAGTTAACTACACTCCCTTACATACTTCAACTCTAACTCTTGTACACACTTCTAATTAAATCCTAGACTTAGACCTAGACTATTGTGCATATTATTAATTTAACATATACTACACTCTAGGTTAACGTGGTGAATTACAAAGACCATTTTGCTACCTAGTTTCACATACTAGCTACACCCCTGAATCAGGTGAGTATTACATAGCCCCTTTTTACTCTTTTACACTTTTGGGGTGAAACATGAACTCTATACACACAACTATTTACACTTACATAAACTACACAAAACACAAATCCTATTTACATTCATGTGTGCAAAAATTTGAGCTTTATGTTTGAGTGCTATACGTGTTAACTATTTGTGTGCAATTTCATGTGCAATCATTAACTAATAACCCGACGGTTAACAATGATAGATCTATTGAGTCTAACAAACCCACCCAAATTGGGGTGATTGTTACCGACAACACAATTTGCATACTAGTTACAAAGGTTTGATTGTACTTTAGCTACATATTAGTTGCTCCCTATAAATGCCTTATTTATTCATGATATGTAAGGATTTGATCTCACATTTATATACTATCTATGTACAAATCTGTGTATGCTCACCAACTTTTTAGTTGACATTATTTTATTCATGTTTCAGGTGATAATGTGTGAGTTTGATCAAAACATGCTACACATAGGGCTTGGACTTAGTTGAAAATTTAAATAAAGAATATTATACATTTCTTTTACGTATTTGTTTGAATTTGATTTTTAATTGGTTTGTTTTGAAACTATGCAATGAATTTGAATGATTAATGTATTTCAATTTAGTCAACCTTGTGCTCATGAACAGTCTACATGTCCCGCCCCGACGTATTCCGCCGTCAGTTGGGGTGTGACATTAGTCCCCAAACTTTGCCAAAAGTACATGTATGATCCCTATGATTTGCATTTTGTAACGCATTTAGTCTCTAACTTAGACCTTATAAAACCTTTAGATTTGTTGGATGGGTACTAAATGCGTTACAAAGTGTAAATCACATAGACAATCCATGTACTTTTAAAACGCTATGAACCAAATCCAAAATTTTAATAAAACATAAGAATCATCCGTGTACTTTCGGATCAAATCAAGTAGTCCTGTCCTATGAACCTTTTATTGCAACGAATTTAGGATACAAAATCATGTGGATCCTACCTATTCGAAGCTATAAAATAAACGGGTCAAACAGGTTGGGTGGCGAACGGCGTGTCCACATCATTAGAAAACATTAAACATGTATTCAAAAACACGATTAAACACAATTCATATTGTTCAAGTTCAAGCACATAAAATATATTCTTTCACCAGCACATTGGTTCTTGGAAGATTGTTAACAAGTACATGCGATATCCAGTTGAAAACACGGCAACTTAGTTCATCAGATTTCGACACCTCGAAATCTGTCAATTTAAGGAAATTTAAAGCCCTGATAACAAAAACATATTAACTACTCAACCTCTTGAAGATAGTCTTCAATTTGAGCTGCAGTCAGGACTCTGCAACAAAGGAACACAATAACTAATTACAAGCTGCTTATTAAAATGTTCATAGTTACATCCACCTATTTGGTACCGATAAACTTGCCTGAATGTTCTGTCAGCCTCAATGACACCAATCTCGATGTTTTTGCCAGATATTTGTCCTTCAAATCTGATACACATGATGAAAAAGATTACAAACATAAACCACATGTCATATCACTGAGAATAAAAGTCACATTCATTATTAGAGGTGGCAATAAGAATGGCGGGTCGGGTAACATGTCAGAAGACATACATTTGGTACGGGTCGGGTGACCTTAGGTTGACCTGTACAGTTTTTGTCTATTTGCATATGACTAAAATTATATATAATCTATTTGCTTTTTGAGTAAATCTATTTGATAAGTTGGATGCAATAAAAGTACATTTGACCTGTTAGAGATGAAGCACAACCTCGATTTCATAAGTAAATGGGTAAAAAATGTCACCTCCAATGATAGCACGAGAAATATGTGACATGAACTAGACTAATAACATGTGCCTACTAAATGATCCCACCTCACACCAATCAAGATTCAGGATTGGAGATAAGATTATATGCTATAATTAGCATACTAATAAAGTAATAAGTGACAATTAAAGACTTTCAAGACAAGATTTTTACCCCTCCTTCAATGTTAAAATAGCTGTGTGTATCGCATCCTCAAGCTCCATATCATCAGTGTACCTGCAAGCAACATCATCATTCTTAAGACAAACTGTTGGATGAATATTGTGTCTAATGTCTATAATTAAAAACTGATTTATAAATTAAGGATCACAATTATAAGAACAAAATACAAAGTTGCAAATGTCTGAAAATAATAATGACATGCCTCTTTTCAAGAAATGTCTTCGCATTAGATACATTCTTTCCCATGGCCGAAGCTTTCCAGGAGAAATATGAACCTGATGGATCCACCTGCACAAAGTGCATGTAAGCTTAGCTTTTAGAAATATTACAAGCCTAAGCATCCCCAATAGTCGTTCTTGGGGGTCGGTTTTGACACATCAGCCGTTTTTAGCTATTGGGGTGTTTGGTTTTGGAGCTTGTTTTTGCAGGTCGCTTTTCCACAAGAACTCCCAAAACCAACTTGGTGGTGGGCCTCATGTAGAGAGAACGAGTGGTGGAAATGAGTGGTTAAAAATTAAAAAGGTGGTAATGATGTGGCAATGTTTTTGGGTTTACTTTATTGGGGTGGTTTTTGGTGTTCTTGAAGAATTGTGTTTTTTTGATGTGGCAGCTGACTAGGCACGGTCTTAGGTGGTTTTGAGTCTCTTTAGAAACAAACTACAACTAACAAAAAGCATACTAATGTATTGTATAGAAAGAAATGATGTAATAAACTTTAAAATCAAATTGGTGAAATATTGGACACTAAACGGGTGTCATGTAGGGTAGAGGCAGTGATTCCCAGCCAGACAAAATAAACGGGTTCATGTCATAAACGGGTTGACACAGCTCAACCGTTTAGTAAACATATCAGATAAGGTCGACCTGACCAACCCAATTAACCTGACAACCCTTTTGACCTGTTTAGATAGTAAGGTTACATAATTTCAAGTTCAGGTTACCAACCCAAACCTGACACAAATTGCAAGTTTGCAACCCTAATTATAATCGTAGGGGAAGTCCACATGACTGCTTGAAGATTTTAGTATGGTTGAGTTTTAATAGAACACAGAAATAAAATTTTGAACCCAAATCACATACCTGATATAGTTGGGGACCTTTGTCATCATAACCAACAACAAGAAGTGAAACACCAAAAGGCCTTACACCACTAGATGAAGAAACATAATTTAGAAGTTGTATTTGACCACTATGTAAACGTACTTATCAAGAAAAAAAAACAACTAAAAGGAGAATATTTTTAAAAGAAAAGTTATAGATGCTTAGAGCAGAAAGCTGAGCTGTAGAACAAACATACCCTGATTGAGTAAATTCCTGCATAACAGCAGCAGTTTCCCTTACAAGTTGTGTAACAGGGATTGGTTCCTGCAAATATGATATCCAAATAGATAAGTAACAGGCTGCTGCTGATTATTTAAAAACAAAATAAAATTGGAAATACGAACTCAAGAAAGTCGAATCCTATACAAAAATTGTGACTCTAATGAATGTTGCATGTTTGTAGCATTATAGTTTTAGAACTGGAAAACAGCATTTACTATTCCAATAGAAATAACTGACAGATTCAACATTAAAGTAGTACAATACCATAGTTGTCGATAGCGAATAGCGGTAAATAGCGACAAGCCACCTATACGCTACGTAGCGAATAGCGGTAAATAGCGGGCGCTATTTCACGTTTAGCGATACACTGCTAGAAATTTTTAGAAATATTTTATATTCAACTATTGTAGGATATGTAGCAATTATAATCAATAATCATCTAAATCTTCATATATTAGGGTTATTAGCAACCCTATTTATATTAATCAAGTAAAAAACTGGTTAAAAAAATAAAAATAAATCGCTATCTGGTCGCTATATGGTCGCTATCTGGAAATAGCGGAGCCTAAACGAAACGCTACGTAGCGCGCTATAGCGCCCGCTACGGGCGCTATTGACAACTATGTACAATACTGAAAAGACTTGGTGAAAACATTAAGGCTAACAAGTACTTTGTATAGTAGTTGGTACTGCTCGGCCTGCTTCCTACTCTTTCTGACCAGAACTCGAGAATCAGGCCCCATCCCACTGCACATGAGAATGTAAATACAAATAAAATCCAACTGAAACTAAAATGCATGTAAAATGTACAATTTGATGTTTGAAATCTTACCTATAAACAACTCCAATATTAGGAGTCAAAATCTGAATCTTTTGCACCTACAAAACCAGGAAAACCAAATTTCAGAATCAAGCCAATTGTATTGTATGTCTTGCTTTACTATAAAAAAGAAAATTACAAGGGAAAAGGTAAAAGAAGCCATAAAACAGGGCTCTGTAGTTGCTAAAAACATATGTGGAGTTGAAAATATGGAGATTTGTGCATAATGCAGGCTTTGATAATGCTTTGATTTTATCTAAGCCTACATACACCCCATATGTGAAACCTATACAAATGGTTTATGTTACCTAAAAATTATTACATGCCAATTTCTTTATTCCAACCTGATCACGTCGCCATATACCCCACCAAGAACAAGGGTTCTACTACATGTATGTTTTCTTCAATTCCTTGTTTAAGCATCTTAATTAGGCAGTAGTAGTCTAGATTAGTGGGTTAGTGTCTTTGTTAGTTTCCTTGATTATAAGCCTGTAAAATGCTAGGTTAAATTTGAGAATGAATGAACTAAGTTTCCAATTATCTCTTTGTTCCTTCTTTTTCTACTAATCTCCCCATCCCCGATTTTGGTACACAACAAAAACTACTTCAGAATTATGCTTCTTCTCACCGTGAAGAACACCAGATATAATAATCTAATACAAGTATGCCCACGAAAGGAGAAGATTGTGTATAGTCATTGCAAAAAGTAAAAGTGAATGAAGTGATTAATATGATATTTTGCTCGCTATCATAATTCCAATATCAACCACTAAAATGTTAAAACATAGACTTTGTACTTACTGATGTCTCATCAACCAAAATGGATGGAAGCTTCTTTTCGGTTGCAATTACGACCCCATTAGAAGCTGCAATAAATCAGTAACCAATTCAACATGTAAGAGTAGACTAACAAATCAAAATATGCAAAAATAACAACTGTCACGGCAGCAATCCAGACCATGATGTTCTAAATATGAAAAATAATCTTGTAAATGGAGATACCTTTTATCCCCAATGAAGTTTGACCAGAGCCAACAGCTGTGAGGGCATGTTCAATCTGAACAAGCTTTCCAGAAGGACTAAAAATAACATGTAACACCATATTAGTTTTCCTACACATATGCGACCATACATGCCATCTTAAAATTACAATATTCGGATCAAATGAGCTCCGAATCAACTCACAATTTACAAAACCAATGCTCTCTAACCATAACAATAACAATGACAGTTTCAATCTTTAGCAGATAAATCAGTTATACCTGAAAGTAGTAAGAGAGAACGAGTACTGACTGTCACCCATATCGTATAGAAAATCTGCGCAGGATCCTGTGAGGTGGAAAGCGTTATGATAAATCAAAAAGTTAAGAACAATCTTAGCCTAAATGAACCCTAATTTCAAAATCACGTCCGTAACAAACCCTAATTTCAAAATCATGTCACTAATAAACGTAGTTGTAACTTATAAAACAGTGATCATGCATAACAGATTGCATGGTTCACATCATGAACGAAAGGAATCGGAAATTACGGCTAAGCAAATGTGACAGAAAACTTTGGATCTGAAATTGTTGAAAGATGTTTGATCGCGCGCTGTATATAGATCAGTGAATATGTATGTAAACTTTACGTACCTGGAGGAAATCAAGCTGCTAGATGTGAAGAAATGGCTATGAATGTTCAGTGGAGACGACGATTTATGAAGGGAGTAAGCGATTCCTTGTTGGCTTGGAGGGAAAGAAAGACCTAAAGGAAGTAGACCAGGACCTCTCAAAATAAGTAAATTACACTTTTAGCTCATTTTTAGTTTACGATATCAGAAATTGTTTTTTGTGTTTAAATTTTTTACACGTTTCATCTCTTACACATGAGGGTATAGTTATCATTTTTTATATTAAATCTAGTTACATATGAAGGTATAGTCGTCATTTTTATCCGGATTGTTTATGTGATTTATTTAACTAAGAGGATTTATAGTTGGTTTGGTATAAGTTTGTGAGTGATTTTTGTATATTTTAATGAGTGGTTTAAAGTGACCGTGAGTGGAGGAGAGATAAAATATATAATTTTTTTTTGTAAATATAAAGATAAAAGTAGTTTTTTATAGTGTAATTATAAGGATAATGAGAGAGAAAAGGTAAAGAAAGTATTATTTTTAGTGTAATTATAAGGATAAGAAAATATAAAGAATCGGCTGGAAATGCAGATTCCAAACCTAATTCACCACTTGTCTTGTCCCTTCCCCCACCCACCTTCATTGTCTTCTACGATTCTTCTTTGTCGCTCTCGTTTATTAAAAAAAAATAATAATAAAGGGTCGACCTTGAATAGAGGAGAATTTCAAGAGGCAAATGTAGAAATTAGGGTTTAGGAATAAGCGTTCGAAATTTTAGTTTGAGAGAGGAGAATTTGAAGAGGCAAATCTTATTAGGGTTTAAGAATAAGCGCTTCAAATTTTAGTATGAGGGGGGGGGGGAATTTAGAGGAGGGAAATTTTAATTTTGTTAAAGTGTTTCAAGAAGGGACAGATGGAAATTTTCAGAAGAAGCGCTCAAAATATTAAAAAAAATTACACTCAGATATTGTCCAGACGTGACCTTTAAAAAATAATTACACTCAATATCCACTTTTTCAAATCTCTTTCAGATATTTAAGTTAAATCAAGTCAAGAGCATTGTTATTTTTTACTACTATTCTTGTAAAATGTTTTATAAAAAAATAAATAAACAAATTATACAACCCCAGAAGTAAATTTGTAGTTATTTGTAGATAGATTTTTAAAACATAGCAGGCAGCTCTCGTAGCTCAGTTGGTTAGAGCACCCGTTTAGTAAGCGGGAGGTCTTGAGTTCGACTCTCAATGAGAGCATATTTTTTTTATTTTTACTTCCCTCAATTTTTTTGCACCCCTCTATTTGAGAATTTGAAAGATGTACTCCTGCTGCTAATAGCATTTGAATGTTAAAATGAACAAGATTTGTCGTAAATCAATTAGCCGGATCAACGAATTTCTCCGGCCGGCAACCTTTATATCCGACATCCAATCACTTTTAGACCTAGGAAAGCTAGACAGTGCGGTCAATCTCGCCCTTGATCACCCCGTTTACTTCCATCATCCTCCTTACGTCAAACTTTTGAATCTTTGCATTGATAAAAAAGCCTATAATCACGCCCGTATGGTGCACCAACATCTTTATACCAACGGGTTCAATTCAAATTTGCATATAAACACCAAATTGGTGATACTATATTCTAAAGCTGGTGACATGAAAAGCGCCCGCCAAGTGTTCGATGAAATGCCTGAGAGAAGTGTGGTGTCTTGGACTGCATTGTTATCTGGGTATGCGCGGAATGGGTATGATGAGGAAGCCCTGAAAGTGTTTGTTGGCATGCGTAGAGCCGGTGTCAAGGCTAATCAGTTCACTTATGCGAGCAGTTTGAGCGCGTGTACAAGGTTGATGTTTTTAAGTTATGGTTTGCAGATACAGGGTTGTATTTACAAGGGTAGATTTGTTGATTGTGCTTTTGTTCAATGTGCGTTGATTGAATTGCATTCAAAATGTGGTGAGATTGAGGATGCTTGTTACGTCTTTGATATGATGTCGATTAAAGATTTGGTTTCTTGGAATTCGATGATCGGTGGGCTTGCTGTTCGAGGGTTTAGTAATGATGCCATTCTAATGTTCCGTTTGATGTTTCTTGACGGTATGTTGTAGGGGTGCTAAACATGTCGTGTTCGCGGGTCCAACCTGACACGAATCCGAAAATTTGACACGAACCCGAACACGACACGAATATTTGCGGGTTGACACGAACACAATTCATTTAACACGATTTTTTTTTGCATATTATTATTTAAAAATTACAATTTGAGAACCAAAAATGCAAATTTCTATTTAATAATTACAATTTGATTATATATTCTTATGTCAATATATGTTTTAATTTTTATATTTTGGGATAAAATACTCAAACAATTTAATTTAATGTTTTACATAAAACACAAATTTGTAAAAGAATTTAAAAATAAATGGGTTAGACGGGTCAACCCGCTAACCCGCCGGGTTGACACGAACATAACCCGTTTATACCTAGCCCAAACCCGCAAATTTCGTGTTAGTTTCACACCCCTAGTATGTTGTTTCTTTAAAATAAATTATCAACTTATTTCCAGTTTTTTCTTTTTAATTTTTCATCACTTTCTAGTTGTTGGATTTTGATAGGTATGACTCCTGACAACTTCACCTTGGCAAGTGTTCTCATGGCTTGTGCTCGAAGTAAAGATCTTGCAAATGTCATGCTGCTACACGGGTTTGTTTTAAAATCAGGTTTTGGATCATATAATAGTTTAAACGGGTCACTTATTAATGCGTATGCAAAAAGTGGAAGCGTGAGAAGTGCAGATCGGATATACAAAAGCATGGTTAAAAAAGATACAATATCTTGCACTGCATTAATAGCAGGATATGCTCATGAAGGAGGTAATATCATGGATGCCATGAAACTTTTCATAGAATTGCATCAAGTACTCATGAATGTTGACAATGTAATATTATGTTCAATGATCAACATTTGTGCCAACACAGCATCATTAGGCCTAGGAAAACAAATACATGCTATTTCCTTAAAATGCTTGGCATGCCATGATGTACCCATGAACAATGCTCTTGTTGACATGTACTCAAAATGCGGCGAAATCATAGACGCGCGTCGGGTGTTTGATGAAATGAAGGAGAAAAATATTATCTCATGGACTTCATTAATTGCTGGATATGGAAAACATGGATATGGGAATAAGGCAATTGCGCTTTACAAACAGATGGCGGATGAAGGATTGGAACCAAACGGTATTACATTTTTATCACTCTTATTTTCATGTAGCCACTGTGGCTTGACTGCAGAAGGAAGTGGATTCTTTAATAATATGGTTAATAAATACAATATATTGCCTCAAGAAAAGCATTATTCGTGTATGGTTGATTTATTAGCGCGCGGAGGTGAGATAGAAGAAGCCTATAATTTAGTAAACAATATGCATTTAAAGCCAAATGCCTCAGTTTGGGGTGCAATTCTTGGGGCATGTAGTGTACATGGCAATGTTGCAATAGGAAAAGTAGCAGCCAGGCATCTCTTTGATTTGGACCCTGGGAAATCGGTCAACTATGTCGTTCTGGCTAGCATTTATGCAGCAGCTGGCTTGTGGGATGGTGCTTGGGACACAAGAAAGTTGATGAAAGTTGAAAACTTACAGAAGAGGCAATCTGGATGCAGTTTTTTTCAATCAACAAGCAAGAGGCTTTTGCCTCCATAACCAAAGCTAAAGTTTCTAGTATCTCAGGTTTGTGCTTGATTTTCTAAAATTTTGTTTTAGAAGAGAGCGTTTTTTCTATTATTCATAACCCATATAACAAACAAACAAACAAACAAACATATCCAGAAAAAGCCTACTCCAACAGTAGGGTCTATGGAGGGTGAGATGAGGACAAACCTTACCTCTATGGCTCTATCCCAAGGGATAGAGAGGCTGCTCCCAGAGACCCTCGGCTCAGAAAAAAAACCACTTAAAAGAAAATAGCATTTGAAATAACATAATCTACGAGTAGCAAAAGATAAAAGAACGAGGTATAAAAGCCACAAGACTAAAGACACACCTAAGCCTAAAGGCAAACCTAGTTATTCATAACCCATAAACATTATTATATATAATATACTAGGGTAAAATCCCGTGTATTACACGGGTTAAATAAATAAAATGTTATATATTTAGTAATAAAAATTTATATTTTTAAAAACCCGTGTAATGCACGGGTTGAATAAACCAGTATATTACATCGATTGAATAAAATATAATATAATTTGTTAACAAACACATTTGTCAAAATATGTTTTTAAAAAATGTAATTTGTCGTGACAGTTATAAGGTCTGTTAAGTTAGTTTTTAAAATATTTTTTTTCAACTGAGTATTAATTTTTTAACTTAATTGATAAATATTAGTTCATATTAAGTTCATTTGATTGATGATATAATAACTATTTATAATTAAATAATAAGTATTCGTAATTAGATTTATTAATATAAGATTATTATTTAATAGGAGAGAGAAATAGAAAATCTATTTAGAGGGTGTTTGGGAGTGTGGTGGTAAAGTGCTTAATGACTTATTGGCTTTTTCAAAATGCCGATAAGTCAAAAAAATTTGCACTTTTTTTAAAAAAAAATCCAATAAGTCAATAAGTCATTCTCAAAAGCCAAGAAATCCTGGCTTTTGGAAATGACTTATTGACTTATTAGCTTTTCAAAAAGTTAATAAGTCAATAAGTCATTTCCAAAAGCACATCCAAACACCCCCTTAATAGGAGAGAGAGACGGGAAAATAAAGATGAGAAGTAACCAGAGAGTGACACGTGTCCTGAAGAGATTTTCATTTATTAGAGTAGTAAGATATACAAGTACATGCAAGGAATTTTTAAATGAGCCTATATGGGCTCCTATAAAAAGAGATGCATATGAAAATATGTCAGATTGTTAGGAGAGTTTGCTTCTTACCAAGGTTTCGGAGCTACAATCCAAGTTACTGAATATAAATTTGGTTAAACTAAAAACCAAATTATCTTTTTGATTTTTTTCTTATGTATACAGGTTAATGATTTTGACCAAGGAATTGACTGATATAACTCCAAATACTTACAAGTGAGATATAAAGCATGGGTTGAAAGTTTTGAGATGATATCTTTGAATTCTATATATTCAATTAGTTATAGTACTATGCGAGAAACATTAAAGTGTTTGCTGCTTCCATTTACAAGAGCGAGTTGATGCTATTGCATCTGATTAATGTATAAAGTTGTTCTTGAAATAGCAATGGGTCAAAATTGCCACATTTAGTTTGTGTTATGTTTATGCGGAATCAAATTCCTTACTTTATAATATTTTGCTGCAGGGGACGCTACCAATCTTGAATCTTGTTGATGTTTTCCAGCTTTAGGATGGTGGCTGGATCAGATATTAATCATGTCAATATCCCCATTAAAATGCCACTTCTTTGATGTTTTGCTTAATCCTGTTTTTTTTTCCTGTTTTAGCAAGAGGAAGCCCTGTCAGTGCCAGTACCCTCCACATGACTAGGAGTTAGCCGTTCAAAAAAAAAGGAAGACCTTGTGGCTGGCGAAGCAGGTTCTACAGCTGGGCATGTCGGATGCATTTGATTTGCTAACATTCAACTTGTACGGCTCTATTGTTGCTTCAAAAATGAAGCGGGTTGAGCAGGTTATCCGTGATGAATATTTGAAAATGTTCTTTTCTATTACGAGTCAAGTCAGGCCGGGTTGGGTTGATACCTAAACACCCGTTTTGTCCAATTTGTAGAATAGTTTATAAAAAAAGTAACGCGTTAATTATGAATGGGTCAATTTGGGTGTGCTAGCTGTCTATATGCAAGGTTATCATCTTCAAGCAGTTGACTGTAACTTCTTTTGTTATGTTGTTCTTGCAGGAATGCATTTCTTATTATATTATATCAACACTTGGATGGAATTAATAATGTCTTTTTGCTTTACTTAATTTATTTAAAATACGAAACACGATCATTATTAGATATCATTGTTATAATTATTATTTTTAGTCATTAGATTCTCTTTTCCTAAATAGCTCGCTCAACCCAAACTCATTTTGGTCATAACCGTTTTGACTCAAACCGAATTGATAACCTGCTTCGACTCAAAACTTGGTATGACCTGATACTTGACCCACCCGTTTTGCTAGGCATAATGAAAACGGATATGATGATCGACATGGATTGACAGTTGATCAAAAATATGATACCATAGTGATTAAGGAACCGAAATATGTGGGCTGAATCATTTGGGTTTTTTTAAGATTGATTCAATTTGTAGAAATAAACTGGAAAAGAAAAGGGAAGCACACTACACAACACCGTTAAGACTCGTGACCAAGCTCGGACGTAAGAATAAGCGACTGGTTGATAGGAGAAATAAGAGTACTGAGAATGACGAAAGCTAATGGAATTATCTCTTACCCTTCATGTTATCACCTGATGCATATTTATATCTTGTCTAGATTCTTAAGCTAGTGATAGCGACCTAATGTGTGGTCCCCTTCCGGATCAATATTGTTACCCAGTTGATACGCATGTCGTTATCTATTATCTTGAGTTTGCTATTCAGTGGGGTTCATTCAGTTATTGAAAGACGCCCAATTTATTAAACGTCACTTTCCTTACCGAAACGTCTTCTTATCAAGACCGATTTGGAGTGTTACCCCTTCAATTCTAAATATATAACGTGCTTACATTACATGTATGGCAAGTTGATACAATATAAATGTAACCTATTTACCAAACTTATACTTCCTTACATTAATATATATACTACAAATTAAAATTATAGCTTAACATTTTTATCTCGGGTTTTATTTCGAATTTGGGTGGTGGAGAAAACACCTACACCCGAAATTAAACTGATTGCTTGAATAAAAATCTTGATTTTGTCTAAACTTGGATTACCCGAACCTGACAACCTTCTCAATCTTGTTTTCATTTAACATGAATTATGCATAATTTTTATACATTAATGAGTATAATTAGGCCTGGCAAACTGGGCGGTTTTCGGGTAACGAGTCATAACGGATTCGGTGTAATATCCTGGATTTTCCGACCCAGTTCATAGATATTTATTTAATAAATATAAATCTTGTATACTTGAAACTTAAATATATGTATATTTATGAAAATAATACAAAAAATATATATATATATATATACTCTCGAAATTTTAATAAGTTTGTAAACTCATTTTGATTATTTACTCATTTTATAAAAAAAAATTAAACATATTATTTTATAGAAACCTCGGGGACCGAAACTGGCATTATTGAAACTTGTTTTAAACTAAACTTTAACTTTAACATAAAAGGGTAAACTTAGAAAACTTCAAGGACCTGTTTCGCACAAAGACCAAACCCTGAATCAAGAAAGCAGTCGTGGGTTCGAGTCCCGCCAAGCACCAGTTCCCACCCCTATTCGCACGAAATCACGATTTCGGCCGAATTGATTACTTCTCGAGTTTCCAGTTGCGCATGCGACCTCTTCCCAAGGTACATTAACTCGACATTGCAACGGTAACCACGCGTGAAGCCGGATTCGATCCATTTTATCCCATCCGTGAACTCCCCACCTAATCCTCCATTTAATGGCAAATTTGGGTATAAATACCCGTTGTCACAGCCTAACGACATCACCCCATTCCTCCTCATACTCTCAATTTCCCCGATTGGTACCTGCATTACTCGATCCGATCCTTGGTCAGCCGAACGTGAAACTCGAGCCGTTCTCACTCGTTTCGACATCGTTTAAGGTAATTCTTGTGCCCGTTTTGTTCGCCACAGTTCATAGATCGAAAGCCCTCTGTTTAATTCCATTAACAGAGGGCAATTCGATGTGTATTTCGGTATTTGAAAACTAGGGTTCATAAGGATTTGGGGTCAATTCGAGATCCTGTTTAAGAGTTTTTCCTTTTCAGTTTATACACTAACGAGCCGTAGTCGTAATGGTTAGTGTTGTGTGTATGGTTTGCGACCCCGTTCCAGACCCGAGTTCGAGCCGGGTAAAAACCGATTTTCACCCATTTTAATTCTTTAGCCTTTTAAAACAGTTTTAACACTTTTAATAATTTTTATAAATTCTGTGATACTTATATAAACGTGAATTGTATTTTTATTTACACTTTTATATTTCGAAAGTATGTTAATTAAATTAAACTTAGTTAAAAACTTATAATAACTAATTCTTTGAAATAGTTTTAAAAGCTTAAGGACTATAAATATATTTTAAAACTTTAATTATGGTTTTAAAATTCATAAAAACTATAAAAGCATTTTACTTATAATTTATATAATCATAAATTTATTTGTTTATATAAATTTAAAACAAAAGGCATAGATATACTTTATCTTATTTTTATAATAAACCTTGAGAAATAAGAAATAAATCTTATATTGTAAACTTATAAGCTATAAAAAGAGTTATAAAATAAGAAACCCTGTCTAAATCTTTTATTAACTTATAATTACATATTACTTATTTAAACTTGTAAACATTATATATTACAAAACAATGTGTAAAATGAATACCTGATAAAATCTTAAATACTTAATATAAATTATTTAATTGGATAAAGTAATTACCATTTTTAAATAATTATTTATCCTTGTCAAATAATTGTTATTCTTTAATAATTAATAATTATTAAAACACTTAGTAATTATTTGTTTATTCTTAGTCTTTAACTACTTATTAAAGATGATTATCATAGATTTCTAATAATTATTTATTCTTTAAATAAATGTTATTAATCTTGATTCTTTGGTGCAACCTTATTTATAATACTTAGAAAAATACTTTAACTATTAACACATGACTTGTGAAATCAATCGTTGTAAAACTTTTAAAATGTTATTATTCTAAACCACGAATCTATTAAACTTTGATTTTCAAACTTTGTGAAAACCTATTTAGAAACTTACATAAACTTTATAAACACAAGTCGTTATCGTCTCCCATTTGGAACCCTAGTCAATCTTGAAATCCTAGATCCTTTGTCTTAGACTTTTTACTTAAAACTTTAGACTTACATTCTTAGGCTTATTGTGAGGATATTCTCCCTCTCCAATTCTTGCAAACTCTTGTCGGATACTCTTCATCCAAATCCAAATGAGTATATTTAGCCATTTTTTCCTTTCTATACTTTTGGGGTGAAACATGTTCAAAACTTTAAACTTATACAATTCTTGTACAACTATGACTAGATGCTTATTCTTATGTTAAACTTGAGACTTGTATGCTTAGATTAAACTTAAAACTAGCATATTCATTAACTTTGATCAAGCCTATAGTAACAATGATAGATCTATTGCATTTGACCAATCCACCTTGATTGATTGACCCTTCGGGGGGAGCCCTTGGCGATTGTTACTGAATTAAACTTTTAAACTTGAGACTTATAAGGGTAACCTGCGGGTTATGCCTAAACTTGGTTGGAGGGTTGATATGCACAATGTTTAAGATACTTGTTCTCATACTTACATTATAGAATGCATAAATCATAGTGATTGTAATTCTTTTCAAATACTTGTTAAACTGTGTCAAAACCTTTATATCTCACCAACTATTTTGTAGTTGACAAATTCTTTCACATGTTTCAGGTTCTACATCATGAGACTTGTTTGTGATCACATAGGACGCTTTGGACCTAGACTACTTATTAAATAAATGTTGTATACTTGTTATTTCCTTTGTATTGAACCTTTGAATCTATTTATTAATGAAATATTGAAACTACCTTGTGCTATTGAACAACCGCGTCCGCCCCGACGTATAATCCGCCGTCGGTTGGGGTGTGACATTCGGGTCAGTCTTTTAAAAAAAATCAATTTGGTTCGAGTCGGTGGTGACGTGGTTGGGTGTGGCGGGTGGAGAGGGGTGGGTGTGGCGGGTGGAGAGGGGTGGGTGTGGGGTGGGGGGGCAACGGTGGCGGTGGGGGTAGGGGATGGCGGGTGGGGAGGGGTGGGGTGGGCGGCCGCGACGGCGATCGCGACGATCGGGGAAGGGGCAGGTGTGGGGTGGGTGTGGGTTGGGGGGGTGGGCGGCGATCTGGTGGTGGCGTCGTGGTGGGGTGTGCTGGGGGTGGGGTGGGGTAAGTGGCGGCGGGTGGCGGCGTGTATGGGTGGGGGTGGATGGGATGGGGTGGGGTAGGTGGGGTCGACAAGCGGTGGCGACGTGGTCTGGTGTGGCGGGGTGGCGGCGATCGGCGTTGGCGGCGTGGTGGGGTGTGCGGGTGGGGGTGGTGGATGGGGGTGGGTGGGGTGGGGGGCGGCAACAGGACGTGGCGATGTGGTGGGGTGTGGCGTGGTGTGGTGGTGGCTGGCAGCGAATGCGGGTGGCGGGTGGTGGGTGGTGGTGGTGGCGGGTGGGGTGGGGGCGGCAGGGGCGGGGCGACGACATGTGGGGTGCTGGGTGGGGTGGGGTGGGTGCGCCGATTGCAGGTGGAGGTGGGTGACAACGTTGGGAGAACCGTATGCACTATTTTTAAGTTTGCAAAATTTTATAATATTTGATCATTTTGACATGTTGACTTATTTATGGTGACCCAAATGAACCAATTGAATATTTGGGGTGACTCAAATTGACCCGTTGACTTATTTAAGGTGACCCAAATTAACCCGTTGACTAATTTGAAGTCAACCAAATTGACCCATATACAATTGATTTTTGCCCAAATGAACCGATTTTTTAATGAATGGGTTAAAATTGTCACCTCTATATAATAAACAAATTTAAGCTCAAAATATGTTTTTATAAATGGGAAAGTGAATACGGTGCTATAAGCAATCAAATCTATGTCGTTTTGATTAAATCTAACTAAAAATTAAATTAAATCTTTTGTTTCTCTAATTACTCTCCGGATCTTCTCATCTGTATTGGTTCGAAGATCCGTGCGTCCCCAAAGGCCATGCTTATAGAATCAAATCCAAGCAATACAATTTTTATTTTTTCCAGCTCTAAGTTCTTGAATGTGGAAATAAAATCATACTGAATTTTCCGAAGTGTCATCTTTTTGTCAAAATTTCACCTAAAATCATAATTTAGATTTTATATATTTGGGTTGTGCACTCCTGCTCCGACAATAGTGGGTTGGAGTTTCTATGGATTCTTCTATTTTTTTTTAACCTTTAGATCATCACAATATTTAAAGAAAAAACATTTAAAACTGCTTCCCTGTTGAAAATATCGTCTAGATTGGAGGAACGATTCTTTAACTGATTAATTGAGATAGAGGAAGAAATATGTGAGTTGTGTTTATAAGTCCGTTAATGGCAAAATTGAAGATAGAGAACAGGAAAATAAACAATACCTACAAAATTAATGGAGATGAAATAAGGAATAAGATTAATTGCAAAGTTAGTGGAGAATAAATAAGGAATAAGATTAACTTTTAGTTATATTTAATCAAAACGACCTAGTTTTGATTGGTTTCGTATATAAGTTACATGTCTAACAACACCATATTCACTTTCCTTTTTTTATAAAATAATAAAAAGAAAACTCAAACGTCCTATATTCGAACTTCATCCTAATATTCTTAGATATAACCCCGCGTGTTGCGGCGCGGCACCGTACGATGATACTAACGTGTTTAACTACATATTTAAATCTCACGCGATGTGACGAGTTTACGAACCTCGTTATGCGGCGACGGCAGCAATAACGTGACTAAGTATATAAAAGAAACGTATGAAATTGTCGCAACTCGGTCATGAAGATCGAAAAATAGATAAATCACGGGAAAAACAAAGATTCAAGGGAAAACCAAAAGTCAAAATACAGGGGCTGTGTGGCATTTCTTTTAAAACTCCAGGGGCTGATAAACTTCCTTCAAGTTCATGGAATCCAAACCCTTTTCGTCATCATCCTCATCGTACTGAAAACAAGTCTGCTTTGGGTGGAGTGGACAGATAACGACTGAAATTAAGCTGCCACGTTGTGTTCTCCACACCAACAACAAGATTTTCATCAATCGGTCTTCAAAAGATTACGAATTTTCGAATTCGCTTGTTGTTTTATATGGTGTTTACAGTATCTTTTCAGGGTTTCTGATCAAATGGCATCTGCCTTCCTTTCAAGAACACTTTTTGCACATCGTTTCGTTTCATCTTCAGCAATCAACCAAAACCCCCAAAAATTAGCTTCCCTTTTCTTTGTAAGTATCAATTTCCCTTGTGGTTCTTCATTATATTAACCTAATTTCATCATCAGTTATCAAATTTAACAAAAAAAATTATGCAAACTTTATGGGTTTTGAGCCCTAGAAGCTATGTTCATGAGTTAACTTTTTGTTATTTGTTATGCTTAAATTAACCATCCTTAACAATAGCCCTAACTTAGGGCTATGTTTATCAAAAGTGTATTATGATATGATTTTCTGTTATTGAGGTTCAAAAGTTGCATTTTTGTACAAGTTGTTTCTTAAAGAAAAATGAGTATTGAGATTAATGTAAAATACTAATTGTAGTTTTAGCCAATGAGCTGGTGGTGGAGTGGTAAGGAAGAGACCTGGTGTTCCTTGTGACCAAGGTTCGAATCCTGCCCTCCCCGTTAGTTTCTGTGACGTGCAAATGAGGTCTAGTTCTTAGGCTGATGCACCAGAGTTTTACCCACGCCAATCCAGGGTTCGAGCCTCGGCTCTCCCTCAAGCCCGGAAGGGGCCGTATTGGGTGAGATTTTTCCTTGGATGCTCTCCAACTCTGACGCCGAGTGGGCCCAGTTAAGACAACATAATGGCCGGAGTTGGACGAGGCTCTCCCATGTGATAGGGGGTGTGACGTCACAACATTCAATGTTTGCCGTTCAAAAAAAAATGCTAATTGTAGTTTTAATTTTGTAGTATAAGTCTAGTAAGATTCTCCATATTGTATAAAATGATAGAAGAATATAGGAGCATTTTTCTTGAAATTAATTTAATTATTCAGAATTTTCACCTCATTTTCTTTATTATTTTTTAGAAGAAACCCCTACAATCGTGGGCTAGCCCAACGACCCGTACGGCATATAGGAGGCCTACCTTGGTTCGTGGTGATATGGCTACAAGTGTGGCTGGGTCTACAGCTTCTTTTTCAACGCGGTCCATGTCGACTGGTGAGCCTGTTGTTTCAGTTGACTGGCTCCATGCCAATCTGCGTGAGACTGATTTGAAGGTACTCACCTGTTTGACTCTCTAATGTTGTTTGTTTTTTACGTCTATGCTAATCATTCTGATA
Organism: Smallanthus sonchifolius; assembly: GCA_023525975.1. NCBI lineage: Eukaryota > Viridiplantae > Streptophyta > Magnoliopsida > Asterales > Asteraceae > Smallanthus > Smallanthus sonchifolius. The sequence goes on along the minus strand of CM042046.1, from coordinate 9,220,846 downwards.
AAAGATTATGCATGCTCACAGAAGGTGATATTCGACATTATATAAACTGAGTACCCTTCATTTAAGAATATTTATATGGAAGTTAGAGATTCTTATTAGCTGTATGGATAATATATGCAGGTGCTGGATGCATCCTGGTACATGCCTGATGAACAGAGAAATCCACTCCAGGAGTACCAGGTGTGTATTATGATCTGTAATTTAAGTTTTAAATGTAATGGTTTCTTCTTTGAATAGCTTATATAACAAATTTCAATTTTATTTTCTGTTATTTTTCTCCCTTCTTCTTTTTTTGTTTCAACAGGTTGCCCACATTCCTGGTGCTCTTTTCTTTGATGTAGACGGGATATCAGATCGAACTACTAATGTGAGATGCCGTCTTTTAGCTTCCTCTTATGTTCCTTTTTGAAATAAACTTAGTTGTAGACCGAAAAAAAGACATCATAAATAGATATTTTTTATGATGCCATGTTTTTGGCACCAAGGTGTCGTTTTTGTACTGTTCCATCTTTAGCAGATGTTGCAAAATTGGCGGTTTAGTACGTCTCTAAACAGCTTGTGTCGGTTGACCCATTATTACTTTTATAAAGTAATGTATGATGTATCAAATATGATTATAAAAACTCAATTTTTAAATAATAATATATTTTCTTTTTGATAAACTGTGTTAGAAGGTTGTAAGCATTTTAATACACTTTGGCGACTATTTACTCCAGTCGACCATTTTGTTAGTGAATGGGTTGAAATTGCCACGTCTAAAATTTGTATCTTTATGTGTAACAATATGAGTGATTGAACAGCTGCCACACATGTTGCCATCTGAGGAAGCATTTGCTGCTGCAGTTTCTGCTCTCGGTATTGAAAACAAAGATGGAGTTGTTGTTTATGATGGTAAAGGGATCTTCAGTGCCGCCCGTGTCTGGTGGTCAGTTATACAACTTCTGAATTTAGCTTTTGTATGATGATGGAATTATGAAGGAATAGAATGTATAAAGAACATTAAAAAAACGGTTTCTTTTGTCCAACAGAAAAGAGTGGACTGTTCTTTTTATTTCCCAAAATAACAATAAAATATTTATAAAAACATTTGAAATTTTAATTACATTACTTCTATTTTCCAAAATAACTATGAAATTTATAAATTTGTTATAATCTTATTTGAGGTTTAAATGAGATTTAGTTTTCGTTCAATAATCATTATTAAATGTTTTAATAGGATGTTCCGAGTTTTTGGACATGATAGAATATGGGTATTAGATGGAGGGCTTCCCAGATGGCGTGCTTCAGGATTTGATGTTGAATCTAGTGCTTCTAGTGATGCAATTTTGAAAGCTAGTGCTGCCAGTGAGGCGATAGAGAAAGTATACCATGGCCAGCCTGTAAGCACATAACTTTTCTACATACTTGTTTCCTTAACATAAACGAACATACCCAATAAAATCCCACTCATAGTAGGGTCTGGGGAGGGTGAGATCAGGGCACACCTTACCTCTATCCCAAGGGATAAAGAGACTGCTCTTGGAGAGACCCTCGGCTAAAAAAAACCTCATTTTTTTTCACACATACAAATATGTATATATTTGTGTACTGCCATAATATGTAAATAAGATTATCTTTTCTAAACGGGTTTTTTTTTTGCATATTAATTTATTTTCTGAATCAAAGTTATGGGAATTGATGTAAGTGATTTACTTTGGCAGGTTGGTCCAGTTACATTTCAAACAAAATATCAGCCACATCTTGTATGGACACTTGAACAGGTAATTCTTATCAGAAAGCTGTTCATTGTTAGTATGATGAGATGTTTCACCAAAAGAGAAAATTAAATAAGATTTTACATACATATGTGTGTAAGATTGTTTATTCATAATAAATCATCTATATTCGATAATTATTATTAGTTTTATCATCATTATTAATAAGGCTTTAAGGTATATATATATAGTAGATACGTCTTGTGATAGAATCTGAATTCTGATTATATTGAAATAAGAACAAACAAGATAGTTGGCCCGATTCGAGCGGGGCTAGTCTCCAATTACTAGAGTAACTTAGATAATAAAATAACAAGACAAAAGAAAATGCAGGAAAACACAAATACTTAAGCTAAAAATTGGTGGGAACAGTTAGGAGTTCCCCCACTTCCTGATTTGGTATTTACATATTGGGAGAGACGACCGGCCTCTTGAAAGCCAATCAACCTATTTTATTATTTATGTACTGTTTTTGTTCTTAAAAAACTGTCTTTGGTTCGTTTAACTTTATTATACCTTAATAGACATTTACTTATCTAAATGGAGCTGTAATGATGCAAACAAACTGTTGGTTACCTAAATGGAACAAAATGTGTCTATGAAGAAGAAACTAAACAAAACAAACCTAAATGCAACTGAAATGAAAATTAACAACCAAAAATGAAAGATAGTATGAAATCTTTTTCTGTTATATAAGCTTAGAAATATAGTTATCCACCCATTGACGCAAACAGATTGCATGTCAATACATTTGTTTTGATGTGTGTGTTTTTTTGTGCACATTTGATGATATTTCTGCTGTGATTGTTACAGGTTAAAAAGAACACGGAGGACCAAACATATCAACACATAGATGCTCGGTCAAAAGCCAGGTATAATTACTCAATATAACTTTGTTATAATCATGTGTGCATGAGGGTTATACACTGCAACTACAAACTAGTGAACATCTTACTTAGAGGTGGCAAACAGCCAATTTTGTACAGGGTCAACCTGAAATGTTTTTTTCCAAGGTTTTTTTAAATTGTTAAAAATAATTAGTGTGTCAAATGTTACAAATTTATATTAATTTCGATTATATCTGATTTTTTGAATAAAATGATTTAGGAGGTTGTAGGCATGAAAATTAACACTTTGGTCAACTTTAGTCCCGTTCGACCTGTTGCCTTTTTGAGTTTTTTTTTAGTATTTTGTCTGTTTGATCATTAGACTATTAGAGATAAGCACAACCTGAATTGACTCATTTCTAAGTTAATTGGTTGGAATTGACACCTCTAATTACTGCTCGTGTTTGAATGACATGATTGGTGATATTCGTTTTTCAGGTTTGATGGTGTTGCAGCTGAGCCTCGAAAAGGAATAAGAAGTGGTCATGTGCCTGGGAGTAAGTGCATTCCTTTTGTCCAGGTAATCTAATCATCTTCATTAGTTGTGTGGTTCCTTTAGTGTCATGCAGAAACCTTGAATTTCAGTCCTTTTTTATTTTTATTTTTAACATATAAGCAAAACCAAGATTTTACAGCCCTGATATATCTTTCAGTATCAAGAGAGCTTTTTTTTCTCGGTGGTCGCTAGTTTATGGGGCAGACCTATGTATTAAAAAAAGTGTAGTAGAGGAAGCAAGGTGTGGGGCCCGGTGGATTGGGTAATGAGTCAAATCGGGTTTGATAAATGGGTCATTTTTAGTATGGGTCGAATCAAGCTAGGTCGGCTCAGGGTGACCCCCCTTTTGTGCATTTCATTAAATAATAAATGAATTAATTGTGATTATAAAGCAATATACCATAATAATCTTAATCTTTTAGTAAAATGATTTAGGATTCATTAAAACTAGATTTTTGGGTCAACCCGTTTGAAATAAAACACAACCCTAATTGACCCGTTCATAAGTAAATGGGTCAAAATTGCAACTTCAAAATTATGTAGTATTTTATGTTGAAAAAAGTTAGAACTTGTTATTGTGACATTTTTCTTGATTCCTAAAGAAATGTTCATATCACGTGTGACATGTTTCGTGATTCTTGCAGATGTTAGACAGCTCACAGACACTGCTATCTGCAGACCAGCTCAAGAAAAAGTTTGAACAAGAGGGTAACTTCACCAACTACTTTTTAATTAAAACTTATATTTTTCAAATAGAATTAAAATGCAACATTATTGATTTGTTTTCGCTACATTTCATATGAGAAATTATTCTGCAGAGATCTCATTGGACAAACCTATTATGACTTCATGTGGGACTGGAGTTACTGCATGCATTCTTGCATTGGTGATATTCATTTTTTCCTTTTAATCTGAAAACATCGGTTTTCGATATTTTACAAGAATTAGTTATTAAAGTAAAATATTTTTTTAGGGACTCCACCAACTTGGGAAGACAGATGTTCCGGTTTATGATGGATCTTGGACGGAATGGGGAGCACAAGAAGATACTCCCGTCGCCACTTCACCTCCAACTTCAACTTCTTGACATTAATGAGTGTTTTGATTTGGTAGTGTTTTCCGATTTTATTCAACTTCAAATATTTTTCTGTGTTGGTTACATATGATGCTGCCTGTGTTGAACTTTAGGCAAAAGAAAACCTTGTTTGCCTGTTGAATGATGAATCAAGTATCGATTAACCGATTAACCTATTATGGTTAAGGTTATGCCTGTTTGGCGGTGGGGAGATGGGTTGGGGAAGCAGACTGTGGCCATATTAGGGTTTGAATTGCATACTTGTGTTGATGAGAATAAAGCAGGCAATTATGTGTACATATGTTGATGAGAAATGTGACTCATGTGTATTATTATAATTTGTCAAATGTCTGAAAAGTATTTAGTATCAACTAAGAATTTCCCGCGTAACTCACTGCGAACTTGTATATATACAAAATAAAAAAGTTTACTTACAGTGGTATTAGGTTTAATCACGTAAAAGGTGCGGTTGTGTGATCAGAAGATAAAGATGTAAGATGTCTAAAAGTATAAGTATATTTATATAGATTTGATAAAATCTATTAATTTGAAATAAATACATATATTGTAAATATTGAAAATCTACAAAGATTTCAATAACATGTTTTAAAATCATTTTATTTCTTAATCTGACTATAGAGAACTTTAAAAAAGTGTCAAATTCAGAATTGTTGGTTTTGAATTTCTCTATTTTATTGTTATTATCTTTTAAGGGAAATGTTTGATTCAGTTGAATTTTGATGACCCTTAAATGTGAATTCTGTGTAAGAATGGCAAAATGTGTCTAATCGTGTTTAACAGGTTCGGAAACGACACGGTTAATGCGGGTGCTAAACACGAACACGACACGATAAACTAATCGTGTCTTTTTTTCTCAAACACGCACACAACCCATTGCTCCGACCACCACCCTCACTCCCACCAACCCGGTCAAATCCACCTTCGTCACATTCAAAGTTTTTAATAAATTTATTAATTAACACAATTATAAGTTAAACATGATTATGTTGCTAATCAAATACATTACATATTCGAAATGCTACGTAAGATTTCAATCACCTACAAAATTCAATGATATTTTTATTGCAGCATAACAATATCAAACACAGAGGCAAAAGATCATTTATACAATGACTATTAATTCCAATTCAAAAAACCATCAATGCTCATGGTCACAGATTCACAGGACCTTTTTATTAGCTTCTAGTCCCAACTAAAACCGTTAAACCAAAAGTTTGGTTCAGATTATGACATATTTCTCACTATGGTTTTAAAGAGAAACAGTGGCAAAAACAACACTAAGCACATTGGCTCATGCATCATTCAAGGCAAGCACTCCAGGCAGTGTCTTTCCTTCTAGAAGCTCCAAGCTAGCACCGCCACCTGTCGAGATGTGGCTCATTTTGTCGGCTAACCCAACCTTTTCCACGGCTGCAACCGAATCACCACCTCCAATGATGGTTGTAACCCCCTTCCCACTAAGTTCTGCCAATTTCTTGGCAATAGCCTGGGAACATAGTATTCAATGTTAGTCATCCAGAACAATATAAAATATGGCTAAGTGAGTGAGTCGGGTGGTTCGGCAAAGGGCCGGCTCAAAACAGGTCGGGCTGGCATGCAAAGGCTTTTTTGTACACTTTTTTAAAAAATTATATGTGATTAATGTGGTAACTATTATAATAATATAAATCTTTGAATAAAACAGCTTAGAGCCTTGAAGTTGTGTGCGTTATAAAAGACTTGGGGGAATGACTAAAAAACCCGTTTGACCTGTTCCCCTAGTCTAGTCCCCTTTAAAGCTATTTTTATTCATTTGACCCACTTGAGATAAAACACAACTAAAATCGATCCATTTACAGATATACGGGTCAAAAATGCCACTTCTAAATTGAAAGCCAGTAACTACATGCAGCATAAGGCTGATTTTATACATCAAATTTCTCATTTTCTATTATTAAAGCGCATTTAGACATTAGCATATGCATAAAGAATAAAGATCCTAAGCAACTTTAGAGGCCAGCAAAAGTAGTAACATACCTCTGTTCCTGCAGCAAACTTCTCAAACTCAAACACGCCCATAGGTCCATTCCAAATAACAGTTTTGGTAGTATCCAAAGTTTCACTGAAGGACTTGATGGAATCTGGCCCGATGTCCAATCCCATCCAGCCATCTGGAATTTCATTTGCTGGAACAACCTGAATTCAACAATAACACCTTTTAGCAACATGAAACACAAAACACTTTCTGTTAGGAAGAAACCAGGCAACTATTTGGTATGGGTCAAAATGATTCGGTCAGGTTGGCCCGAAACACTTTGTTATGAGTAATTAACGTGTCAATTGTCAAATATGATTACAAAAGTTACATTCTTTTAAAAAAGTTTATAACTTTTGGGAAAAGATTTAGAAGGTTGCATTGCATTAAAAATTACACTTTGGGATACTTTCAACCCATATCCTTCTAAGATAATCTTTTTGACATGACCCGAATTGACCCATTCACCATACTTAAGCAAGAACGATACAGAAGAGCAAATGAAAAAAACCTTGCTGTTGGCATCAGCAGCAAACTTGTCAGCAATTACAACATCAGAAGGGAGTAAAAGAGACACCCCTTTAGACTTGGCCTTTTCAATAAGTGATGTGGCAAGATCAAGTTTATCTTCTTCCACAAGTGATGACCCAACTTTGTACCCTTGGGCTTTATAAAAGGTAAATATCATACCTCCACCAAGCACAAGGATGTTGACCTTTTCTAATAAGGACTCAATGACACCAATTTTACTTGAAACCTTTGACCCACCAACAATTGCAGCAAATGGCTTACTGGGATTAGACACAGCTACAACAAGGTAATCAAGCTCCTGAAAACATAACATAGGTAAATAAATCAACAAAATTTGACTCATGATGGCCTTGTAAAACAAATATGATGTATATACCTTTTGCATGAGGTATCCAGCAACAGAAGGCTTCAAGTATTTTGCAACACCCTCAGTAGATGCATGTGCCCTATGTGCAGTACCAAATGCATCATTGACATATAAGTCTGCTAGTGATGCAAGCTTTTTTGCAAATTCGGGGTCGTTTTTCTCTTCTTCTTTATAAAATCTGACATTTTCAAGAAGCAAAACACCCCCTTCTGGGATCTCAGCCACCATTTTCTCAACATCAGGACCTATGCAATCATCTGCCATCTTGACCTGTTGTTATACGTAAATATATAAAGAAAATACTTTAGACTAATAGTTAAATAAGGGTAAATATCGTAAAAACCAACATGCTTTCTTATTTGCTCGAAAAAGTCCCATATTAAAGTCCCTAAACATGTCAAAACCAATACTGGTATACTATGTTAGGATTAAAGACGATCACACATGAAAACACGAATGCGGGAAAAACACGAACACGAGATTTATAGTGGTTCGGTCTAAACTGACCTACGTCCACTTTGCAACTAGGGTTTATATTATTTATGTGCTCAAGGAATTACAAATACATATGATGTATATATAGAGATTAATCTAGGGTTAGTAACTTAATTTCCAAGTTAGGCCCAACCCGTGTAGAGCCCATTAGGGCCGGCTGCCCCATATGAGACTCCACACCCAACAATCTCCCACTTGGAGGCTCGAACTGCGCTCCACCGTCTTTCATCATCTTGTACCTCTTGTAATATTCCTTACCACTAGTTGCATCAGCCTTCTCATCAGTTAACCTGAAGGCACGTTGAAGCTGCCTCGAGCTTCAACTCATCAGTCACGACCAGTGACTCATTCTTTGTCCCTGCCTGCTCCCACTGTAATGAACTTGTTACTCTACTGACCTCTAAGACAACTTGAGAACTCACACTCTCCATCATAAGCAAGTAATCCACTGGAGAGACTTTTTCAGTCGGAATGCTGGTCTTCTTAACCCATTGTAGCACTGGAGCTGTAACTGAAACACGACCTGTGCTCCCACTGTCACGATGCTCTCTACTTGGTTTAACCTTCCGAACTCGTTCATCCTGAATCTTCACTTTGACTCTGGGTTGCTCACTTGCAAAGCAAACCCTCTTCTGCCCACGAGATTCTGTGAACCGGACTTTGTTTTCTTTCTGAATCGGGATAACCTCTCCCTCAGACGGTATACTAACCATATATTCCGAAACTTAACTTCGTGTCCTTGTTCATCCAACTGTCCGACAGAAATTAACCTTTTCTTCAAACCTGGAATTACCCTGACATCCTTCAAAGTCCATGAACCGGTTGAAGTCTTCAAATCTATGTCACCCATGCCCGTAACCTCAAGAACATCATCGTTCGCCAATCTTACCTTCCCAAAATCCCCTTCTTTCAAATTCTGCAATGCTTCACTGCTGTGGGTAGCATGGAATGAAGCACCAGAATCCATCACCCATGAATCTATAGCATCCTCTACGCAACAAATCAACACGTCATCTTCTGCTTCAACCTGATTCACTTCCCTTTTTGCGTTCGGACACTGATTCCTAAAGTGTCCCGCTTCCTTACAATTCCAACATATCACATCCTTACGAATCTTTACTGACTCCTCCTCCTGCTCCCACTGCCCCGATCTTTCCCTCTACCTCTGCCGTCAGTAACCAACAAAGTATTTGATGATTCACCTGAAGTTTTGCGTCTGACATCTTCTCCCATAAGCAGGTCCCGAATCCTATTAAATGTAAACTTAGTAGCGGAACTACTAATCGATGTAACTGTTCCTGACCAACTATTAGGTAGTGAGGATAACAACAAAAGGGCTTGAACTTCATCGTCGAATTTAATGTCAACTGACGCTAAACGAGACAGAATTGTATTGAGGTTGTTAATGTGTGTTGTTACTGATCCACCCTCTCTCATCTTAGTATTCACCAGCTCACGGATCAAGAAAACCTTGTTTGCTGCAGACGGCTTCTCATACATGTTAGACAGTGCTTCCATCATCCCACGCGCTGTGGTCTCCTTCAAAAGGTTGTAAGCAACATTCTTTGACAAAGAGAGCGTTATCACTGCCCGGGCTTTCTTATCTAACTTATCCCAATCTGCTGGTAACATCTTTTCTGGTTTTTCCCCACTCATCACTACATCCAAATCCTTCTGACATAATAGTGCTTCAATCTGCATCTTCCACCACCCAAACTCCTTTCCATCAAACTTCTCGTTTTCTCGTTTTCTCGTTATCTGTCATTGCGAACTGCAACAAACCAGAGAGCGTTATCACTGCCCGGGCTTTCTTATCTAACTTATCCCAATCTGCTGGTAACATCTTTTCTGGTTTTTCCCCACTCATCACTACATCCAAATCCTTCTGACATAGTAGTGCTTCAATCTGCATCTTCCACCACCCAAACTCCTTTCCATCAAACTTCTCAATCCTCGTTTTCTCGTTATCTGTCATTGCGAACTGTAACAAACTGAAAAAACAACCCAAAAAAACTGACCTCGTAGAACGTGCAGACTGCCCGAAAATCGCAGCAGCGAAAACTGGACAGAAAACAGCAGTTGTTGACTTTTTCTGGTCAAACTTAGCAAGTTGTTGACTTTTCTGGTCAAACTCAGCAAGCTGTTGACTTTTTTTGGTCAAACTCAGCAGGGGGTACTGTAGATACGGCAATACTGTAGCAACGGTACTGTTCCGGCAGCTCTGTAGCGGGGGCGGATACTGTTCATGGGGAAAAATTACTGTTCACATCCGGGAAACACTGTAGTGGTGGCGGTACTGTTCACGCGTGACTGTAGCGCACTGTAGCGTCGGATTAATGTTCACGACGGGGGTTACTGTTCACGGTAGTGTTACTGTTCATGCACGGGTACTGTAGCGATGTCAGTACTGTAGCGACGGAACCCTAATCTGGCGGCGGCAAACAGTCAACGGTTCGTGTGTTCTGATCTCGAGCCAAAGCTCTGATACCAGTTGTTAGGATTAAAGACGATCACACACGAAAACACGAATGCGGGAAAAACACGAACACGAGATTTATAGTGGTTCGATCTAAACTGACCTACGTCCACTTTGCAACTAGGGTTTATATTATTTATGTGCTCAAGGAATTACAAATACATATGATGTATATATAGAGATTAATCTAGGGTTAGTAACTTAATTTCCAAGTTAGGCCCAACCCGTGTAGAGCCCATTAGGGCCGGCTGCCCCATATGAGACTCCACACCCAACATACTAAAGTCTCTAAACTTGTCTAGAAAGCACGTTTTATTGGGTGGGGGGGGGGGGGGGAGAATAAAATAATGACTTGTTACCCCTTATTTGATGAAGTGATATTTAACATTTTTGCAACAAAAAAAATTATATCGTCTTATTTTAACCAATTTAAGAGAGAATAAATCATTATTCTAATCTTTTTTCACAAATAGTGCATTCTAGACAAGTTTAGTGTTTTAGACATGTTTAGTGACTTAAACATACTAAAAATAGGTTGATGGAATTTTCATTTATTTTTTACATGTTTAGAGAATATTATATACCAAAATTAGGTCAACGACTTTTTCGAGCAAAGTAAGAAAGTATGTTGGTTTTTTTTTACCGTAGACGGATCGTTATACAAGTGAAGGTGAATTAACAAACAAACCTCAACTCCAAGGAGCTCAGATAGTCTAGGCACCAATGGCTTCAAGCTATATTTTGGTGTAACACCCTTTGGTCGTCCCTATAAACACAAGAACACAAAAATCCCATTCTATTCACAAAGCTGAACTAAAACACAAATGATATAAAATGTTTCAATTCAGATCTAACTCATCTAAGTAATATGAATGAACATAACGGATTTCAAATCTATATCATATTCAAATAACCAAACACTGCAGAATGATATGAATGAAAATTAGGGCAAAAAACCTATTCAAATTCACGTGCCTTGAAGAACAAAACATAACAAAAATATATACCAGATGAGACGAGAGGATGACTCTAGCACCGTTAGACATCAAGTATTTGATCGTAGGGACGGCGGCGCGGATACGAGTGTCATCGGTGATCTTAAAACTGTCATCCAACGGGACATTGAGATCAGCCCTCACGAACACTCTCTTCCCCTTCAGATCTGCTTCCTTCAAGCTACTTACACTTTTCTTTGTCGCCATTTCTCACAAGCAAACACGATTGTTTGATTTCAGATACCTGTTAGAAAAAATCTAAATAAAACGAAATCGCAATACGTATCACGATCGGATACGAAAACAACTGAAATCGTTGGATAGATTAGCGTGTAGATATAGAAGGAAATAGTGAATTGATCGATCGGATCAAACTTACGGTGATGTGAAGATGGTGAGATGAGATCAGGGTGAAGAGAATCTGATGGAAGAATGGGTTTTGTTTGTGGAGTGTGTGGCTTAAAATAACAGTCGGTTGAGAAGAAGAAGAATTCAAATATAATATGTGAGAAATAGGAAAGTAAACTAATTATTGAAAGTATTTTATGAAATATATTGAAACTAGTATCAATACCCCGCGCGTTGCGGCGGTGGTAGGGGTGTCCTTTTTATTCGAAACCTGAATACCAAACCCGACCCGAATTAACCCGAACCCGGTTAAGATGAAACCCGAGCAACCCGAACCCGATTAAAATGGAACCCGAACCCGAAGGTGGTATTCGGTTTGGTAATTGGGTTAAAAAAATGTTAATCGGGTTAACCCGAATAATAATAAGAATGTATTTTTATTATTTTAATATTTATTTATAAACTTAGCTCAATATACATGTAACCATTTTTATTGCTTATTTTACTTGAAATTTTTTAATATATGACTGGAAACGGATGAGCGGATATGAAGGCGGCAATTCGAATAATGAACATTATATTTGTTGATTCGATTTGATTTTTTTTTAATTTACAAGATTGGTTGATACTGTTTGGTTTTATGCTTATTTTATTTGATGTTTTTTAGTTAATATATGTGTTTATTGTATGAGTTTGAATGAAAGATCATATATTGAGAGTGTTTTTATTTGATATTTTGTGTTTATTATTTGATAAATATAATGTTAAGTTAAATTGTAAAATATGCTTTGCAACTTGTACTTAGAAACCCGAATACCGATTAACCCGACCCGAATAAACCCAAAACAGAATAACCCGAAAATGATTAACCCGAATCTTATTTGGGTCGGTAAATGGGTTGGATTCATATAACAGAAAACCTGAATAACCCGAACCGAATAACCCGAAGAACACCCCTAGCGGGTGGTGCTTTGTGACGATTTGGTTGTGAGCACCGGCGGTGGTGGTTCGTGACGATTTGGTCATGAGCACCGAGTTGAAACTTAGGTAGAAAGAAGCATGTCAAAACCGCATATATTCTTAATTTAATAAAAAAAATACTACGTTCTGAAAAAAAAAAAATATGTCATATTTGATCTCTGGGTTTTGGCCTTTCAAATCAAAACGTAAGCGAAAAAGTTAAGTCGGTTCATTTTTTGGTATCTTCAATAATGTTAAACGTCATAAATTAAGTATTTACACATGTAATTCGTGCGAATAAACTATTTACTATATAAAAATAGATGAGACATGACAGTCACACACATATTTAAAACATATACACACGTCTGCACAAACACACATAATCGCACCAACATGAGATGACATTGTCCCTAATTGGTTATCATAATTACACTCAAGCTTCAGCAGCTTATCAAGTGCTCATCAAACATTCAAGTTCTAAGTTGTAAAATCATCAGTTTCTCATTTTCGGTTATGGGATCAACATTTGTGGTAACTTCTGGAGAGGTCATGATGTCGGATGATGAAACTTGATTTCCATAAGTGGAGGTAAAAAGTAAGAAGCGAGTCTTGAATCTCGAGTATAAAGAACATTTAAGCATGTAGTTGTAAAATCATGTGTTCACTCTTTTCATCTCAAAATGCTTCTTCCATAACTTAAATCTGTTTCTAGAATCAGTAACATGACAACATTTCAATTCAAAATTATAGTGAAATCAGTCCAAAAACGAAAACTTGATTTCAGTTCCACACCTGTGTTGGCCATCATTTATTGCATTTAATTTTCATCAATATTACTTAACCACTCTGTATATTTGTGTTCGGGTCGAAGCAGAAACTCAACGAAAAGGGTTATATGATAAATTTGGAATGTGAAGCATAGGTACTCTTATTTAGTGCAATTTCTGGTTGCAAGTGGTTCAAGCGAACATTGAGAAACAGAGATTTTAAGTTACCTTAAGTTGCCCCAAATTGAAAACAACTTGCTTGATATGTTCCGGTTGTAAACCAATTTGAAGATGTGTTTCCGGATGAGTTACCGGGGGTACCACCGGAAATGGAAGTGGAGTTTGGGATTGACTTAATCCCAGGTGCAAAGCCGAGCCAAAGCATCTTATAGGTTGGCATCGCCGGAAATGAAGGAGTTAATTGAGCAATTGCAAGAGCTTCTAGATAAATGTTTTATACGCCCAAGTGTCTCACCTTAGGGTGCACCCATTCTTTTCGTTAAAAAGAAGGACGGAAGCATGAGGATGTGTATGGATTATCGGGAGTTGAACAAGTTGACGGTGAAGAATATGTACCATTTACCTCGGATTGACGACCTCTTTGATCAATTGCAAGGGGCGTCATGGTTCTTTAAGATTGATTTGAGGTCCGGGTACCATCAGTTGAAAGTGAAGGAAGAAGACGTCCATAAGACAGCTTTTCGCACTCGATACGGTCATTATGACTTCACGGTTATGCCTTTCGGTTTGACCAACGCACCCGCGGTTTTCATGGATCTTATGAACCGGGTGTGTAGGCCGTTCCTCGACCGTTCAGTGATTGTTTTCATTGATGACCTTCTCATCTATTCACGGAGTGAAAGTGATCATGCCTTTCATCTTCGTGAAATTCTTGAAGTGTTGCAAAGGGAGAAGCTATATGCTAAATTCTCAAAGTGAGTGAAGGGGATTAGGCATTCAAAGCAAGAAACCAACCCTGCCGCGGCTCAAGGGTGTCACGGCCAGAATGTAGGAAATCGAACGATCAAGAGGTCAAGGACAATCCAGCCGCGGCTCAAGCCCTGTCGCGGCTCACGCATATCAAGTCCGAGAGTTCCTAGCTAGAAGGAACGAATGTGGAAATCAAAAGAGTACCCCAGCCGCGGCTCAGGCCCTGCCGCGGCTCACGAATATCAAATCCGGAAGTTCCTAGCTAGAAGGAACGAGTGGGAATCAAAGAACATCCAGCCGCGGCTCAAAAGTACCAAGGCCGAAGGTTTGGTTCGTTTGATGTCGGACGACATCTCCCACTCAACACTTAGAGAATACCAAAGAAGTTAAAACAGGAAACAATCTCATACCAGAAAATAATACTAAATAGCTGAGATAATGTCTCATTGGGCATAAGAGTCAACTATAAAGACAACACCAATGGGGAAACCTGAACCCATGATAGAAAGAGATCAGGAAAGAACCAGTAACACAAAAAGGGAAGTCAGCTAACAAGACAAGATATGTCAGGGGCAGAACCTGTACACAGGGAACATGGGTCAACTATACAGACAAAGATAATTAAATACACCCTGAACTCCCTAAGCACGAATGAGGAAATAACAATCATATTAGCAGAAGTAGGGAGAGATGTTTGACTGCATACAACCTACAATGGATGCCCAGTCCAAACATCTTGACCATGGATACCTTATAAATAGTCGGGCCGATTTCAAAGGTAGGACTCATGTTTTAACACACAGATTCACAATATCATAATTTACTCATCTCTTCTTTCTCACCTTTTACCTCCTACTATACACATACTTATTCTCACGCCGGAGGGTGGTCACGAGGAGAAAACCCCTTCTGCTCGTGGCGAGGCTCACAGTGTTTCCTGTTTTGCAGATCATCCTCTCAAGACCTGGAGATCCCGTTCGTTCATCCAAACCCAAGCCCAGAAGTCCTAGTTTAACTTGTCTATCCCGCACTGCTTCAAGACTCCCGCCTCTAGGTGGTAAGTTTTGTAGCAACATTTGGCGCCATCCGTGCTCTAAAACGGAAAAAAAAAAAAAAAAAAAAAGGAAACGATGGGCGAGGGCGAGGAAACTCCTAACAATGAAACCAGAAGTTCTGATATCCTGAACTTAGACGGTAGCAATGCTACCAGAAGGGAAGGAAGCAAGAACCAAATGAGCGGCCTTAATGACTCTGAAAAACAAAGCAATGACCAAGTTGTCGTCACTCCGGAGTTCTTGCGGCAGAATCGCCGACAGATTCTCGCTTTGTTGCAAGTGGAGGAGAGGGAGCGCCAGTTGAAAGAAATCCGAACCCGTCTAGAGTTCGGAGATGACGAAAATGACGGCTCACCAAAGAAAGATGAAGAAGAGAAGGATAAGCTACACAACACCGAGGCTGTACGTCAAGAGACAACCAAGAGGAAGCTAGATTTTGAAGATGACTACAGCAAGCCATACAGGCCATCCACGGCGAGATCAAGATCAAAGTTTATCAACAAAATTGCAGAATTCACGTTTCCCCCAAAACTAAAAATGCCATCCAATGTGGGGAAATATGATGGTCTGGGTGACCCAGACGATCATCTCGCCATTTTCATAGGTGCAGCCGAGGTAGAACAATGGTCTATCCCTGTATGGTGTCATATGTTCATGCAAACACTGACTGGAGCAGCGAGGGTATGGTTCGATAGCCTTCCGGTGGGAGAGATAGGAAGCTTCGAACAGCTGGAGGATAGTTTCTTGAAAAATTTCAGCCAGCAGCGAAGATCCATCAAGGACCCAACGGAACTACACAACATAAAAAGAGCCGACAACGAATCAGTAGGAGACTTCATCCCGAGGTTCGTAAGGGAGAGCATGCAAGTAAAAGGAGCTGGTGAAGACATACGCATCTCGGCCTTTATCCACGGCGTTCGAAGCGAGCAGCTGGTTGAGCGATTCCATGAAAACCGCCCTTGTACAGTCGAAGAAATGTTAGAAAGAGCTAAAGCGTTCGTACGAGGAAGAAAAGCAAGCGATCAGTTGAAGGATCGTACACAGAAAAAAACAACTACATGGGATGTCCCTAAAAGGCAAACACCACAGAAAACGTGGGACAAAGGGCATTTTCAACCACGCTTCCAGCAGCGGAACGTGCCATTCCAGCCTCGATATTCACCGTCACCACGACCCAATGTCGGGCCTACTGTTAGCCTTCCACCACTATCCAAAACACCAAGCGAGATCCTAGCAACAGAAAACGTTAATTTCATGAAACCAGCTCCCATGAGGCCAGGCCCTAGAAAGGCCACGGAAAAGTATTGTGAATTCCACAAAGACAACGGCCACACCACCGACGAGTGCTTCTCCCTAAGGAGGCAAATCGAGTCAGCTATCAAAACAGGCAAGTTGGCACACCTGCTGAAAGAGCTGAAGGCTACACCCCAGTCAAGTGGAAAGAGGAAGGAGATCCTAATGGTAAGTCAACTATCAGAAAACGCAGGCATGAAAAGAAGCAACGACCACATGGAGTCATGGATGGAGCAGGAAATTAGTTTCCCCCCAATTAGAAGCGGTGATTTTGCAAGAGGTGCACTACATGTATCAGCTGATATTGCAGGTCACCAGGTACGAAGAGTTTACGTAGATACCGGAAGTGCATCCGAAATCATGTACGAACATTGCTTCATGCAACTAGATGAAGAGGTTCGGAAGGGCCTCGTCACACAAGTCCATCAGCTGACGGGCTTTTCGGGGGAAGTGGTGCAACCACTGGGGAAAATACAACTTCAGGTGACAATGGGAGACGAAACGGGGAGACGAACAGTCCCAATGACTTTCCTCATAGTACGCTCTCAATCAAGCCACAATGTGATTCTGGGAAGACCGGGTTTATGTGCGCTCGGGGCAGTCATCTCCACCATTCACGGAGCCATCAAATTCCCGACACCAACCGATATAGTAACTTTATACTCAACCAAAGAATGTAAAAGCGTAAAAGTTTCAACATCAGTAGCCACGAAAGTCATAAACAAGCAAGAAGGTGTGGCACAGGAAGAATGGGCACTCCACCCAGAATTCCCGGAACAGAAAATAACGGTTGGACACCAACTGGGAGAAGAAACGAAGAGAATGCTGAGGCAGTTTTTACTCAACAATCTAGATGTCTTCGCTTGGCAACCTTCAGACATGGAGGGGATTTCAAGGGAAACGGCAGAGCACCGTTTAAACACCTACAAATCAAAGGAGCCAGTGGCGCAAAAAAGACGACATTTGGGGCCAGAGAGAAACCAAGCAGTATTGGCGGAGGTTGAAAAGCTTTTGTGTGCTGGCATAGTACGGGAGGTGAAGTACCAAACCTGGGTAGCCAACCCAGTCATGGTAAAAAAAGGAGACGGGACGTGGCGAATGTGCATAGATTTCAAAGATCTTAACGCCGCATGTCCTAAAGATTGTTACCCACTCCCAAAAATTGATTCCAAAGTAGATGCTCTGGTAGGTTTCCCACTAAAATGTTTTTTGGACGCTTATAAAGGTTACTGGCAGGTACAGATGGCCAAAGAAGATGAAGACAAAACAGCGTTCTACACTAGCACCGGGATATTTTGTTTCACAAAGATGCCTTTCGGCTTGAAGAACGCTGGAGCTACCTACCAACGATTGATGGACACGGCTTTTAGCGAACAAATCGGTAAAAATCTGGAAGTATATGTAGACGACCTGGTGGTGAAAAGCAAGAACGAAGAAGGGTTATTGGACGACCTGGGCGAAACATTCAAAACTCTAAGAAGGGTCAACATGAAGCTCAACCCAAAGAAATGTTTGTTTGGGGTGGAGCAGGGTAAATTTTTTGGTGTAGTTGTCACCAAGGACGGATTCCAAGCAAACCCAGAAAAAGTGAAGGCGGTGCTGCAAATGCCCTCACCAAGATCTGTTAAAGATGTGCAAACGCTCAACGGGCGTCTTGTCGCCTTAAACAGATTTTTGTCCAAACACGCCGAGAGAACTTTACCATTCATGGTGACTCTAAGAAATTGCCTAGGTAAAAAGAACTTCGTATGGTCACAAGAAGCAGAAAAGGCATTCGAAGAAATGAAGAGTTACTTGAGTCAATTGCCAACGCTCACGGCTCCAGTCCCACAAGAAAACCTGACAATGTACCTATCCGCCGGAACCGCGGCCGTGAGTGCAGTCTTGATGACAGAGCGGGGTAATGTTCAAACCCCTATATACTTCATCAGCAGAGCGTTAAAAGACCCAGAAACAAGATACTCACCAATGGAGAAGCTAGTGTTATCCCTAGTGCACGCTTCAAGAAGGCTCCGGAGGTACTTCCAAGCTCACAGCATCGAAGTACAAACGGAGCACCCAATACAACAAATCCTGAGAAGACCGGAGATCTCGGGAAGATTAGCAAAATGGGCGATCGAGCTGGGGGCGTTCGAGCTTAAGTACAAACCAAGATCCGCAATGAAGGGTCAGGTAGTGGCCGATTTCCTGGTGGAAATACCAACCAAAAGAAAAATGCAAAAACAGGTGGCGCAAAGTAACCAAGAAATTAAAGCTGATAGTACCTGGAATCTCCACACGGACGAGGCCTCAAACAACGAAGGCTCGGGGGCTGGTTTGATACTAGTGGGACCAGACCAGATCGAGCTGACCTACGCACTAAGGTTAGATTTCAAGAGTTCTAACAATGAGGCAGAGTATGAAGCGTTACTCGCAGGTTTAAGATTGGCTCACAAGATGGGGGTACGAAAATTACACGCTCATGTGGACTCAATGCTCGTAGCAAACCAGATCAACGGCTCATACGATGCTAAGGAAGAGTCAATGAAGCGATACCTGGAGAAGGCCCAGGCCATAATCAAGTTGTTCGATGAATGTACGGTCATACACATCCCAAGAAGCAAAAACAAAAAAGCCGACGCTCTTAGTAAGTTGGCCTCAGTCACTTTCACACATTTAGCAAAGGAGGTCAGGGTAGAAGTGCTAGAGTCCCCGTCTATCGCAGACACAGAGATCAACACAATCACGGAAGCGGAGAACCCAACCTGGATGATTCCTATCATCCAGTTTCTCACAAAGGGTACGCTACCAGACGATAGAGCCGAGGCAAGAAAAATAAGAACAAAGGCGTTGCAATACGAAATGGAAAGGGGATGTCTGTACCGAAGATCCTACCTAGGACCTCTACTGAGGTGCCTCAATCAAGAAGAAGCCAACTATGTAATTCGGGAAATCCACTTTGGCATATGCGGAATACATGCAGGCCCAAGGATGGTTGTCGCGAAGGCAATGGGAGCAGGATACTACTGGCCGGGTATGCACAAAAGCGCCATTGAAGAAATTCAGAAATGTGAGAGTTGCCAAAGGCACGCCCCAATGTGCCACCGACCGCCAAATGAGATGGTCCCCGTCACGGCGGCATGGCCCTTTCAAAAATGGGCAATGGATATAGTCGGGCCATTCCAAATAGCTCAAGGGAAGATAAAAATTTTTATAGTGGCAATTGATTACTTCACCAAGTGGGTGGAAGCAAAAGCTCTCGCATCCATCACGGGCATACAGGTGAAGAAATTTGTTTGGGAATGCATCATTTGTCGGTTTGGTCTCCCGTTGTTTATTGTGACAGACAACGAAAAACAATTCGCGGACAACCCATTTAAACAATGGTGCGTGGATATGAAGATACAACAAATCTTTACTTCAGTGGCACATCCCCAGGGAAATGGTCAGGTAGAGCGAGCTAATCGGAGCATCGTGGAGGGCATAAAGACACGCTTAGGAGACGAAGGAAGAAATTGGCTGGAAGAACTACCACACGTGCTATGGGCACATCGGACGATGCCAAAGACAAGTAATGGGGAAAGCCCATTCAGCTTAACGTATGGCACCGAGGCGGTAATACCAGCGGAAATAATCATGCCAACACAGCGTATTCTCCAGGCTAACGAAGTGGATAATGATTCGGAACTACGGTTGAACCTGAACCTCCTAGAAGAACGAAGGATGATAGCAGCAATCCGCGAGGAAAAGTATAAGAGAGAAGTTGAAAGATACTACAACTCAAGAGTGCAAAAAAGATCGTTCAAAGAAGGAGAATACGTGCTCCGAAGCAATGAAGCCAGCAGGATGGAAAATCAAGGGAAGTTGGGCCCGCGCTGGGAAGGCCCCTACCAAATCAAGGAAACAGGAAGAAACGGTTCTTACAAGTTGGCTCGTTTAGATGGAAGCGATTTACCACGAACGTGGAATGGAGCCCAGCTCCGGAAATGTTATATGTAAGAAACATGTAAGCAGTCATTGTAATCAATTTTGAAACAAGGTGTATGCGGACACCAGGGATTACATTCAAAAACCATTATCTTTGTCTTTGAGGAATCATACCAAATAGACGAGTCAGCTGACCAAGTTCAAGCTGAAAAATAATCTAAGTCGTCCAGCCGCGACTGGACAGACGAGACAGCTGACCAAGTTCAGACTGAAAAATAATCTAAGTCTTCCAGCCGCGACTGGACAGACGAGTCAGCTGACCAAGTTCAGACTGAAAAATAATCTAAGTCTTCCAGCCGCGACTGGACAGACGAGTCAGCTGACCAAGTTCAGACTGAAAAATAATATAAGTCTTCCAGCCGCGACTGGACAGACGAGTCAGCTGACCAAGTTCAGACTGAAAAATAATATAAGTCTTCCAGCCGCGACTGGACAGACGAGTCAGCTGACCAAGTTCAAGCTGAAAAATAATCTAAGTCGTCCAGCCGCGACTGGACAGACGAGACAGCTGACCAAGTTCAGACTGAAAAATAATCTGTCTTCCAGCCGCGACTGGACAGACGAGTCAGCTGACCAAGTTCAGACTGAAAAATAATCTAAGTCTTCCAGCCGCGACTGGACAGACGAGTCAGCTGACCAAGTTCAAACTGAAAAATAATCTAAGTCTTCCAGCCGCGACTGGACAGACGAGTCAGCTGACCAAGTTCAGACTGAAAAATAATATAAGTCTTCCAGCCGCGACTGGACAGACGAGTCAGCTGACCAAGTTTAGACTGAAAAATAATCTAAGTCTTCCAGCCGCGACTGGACAGACGAGTCAGCTAACCAAGTTCAGACTGAAAAATATTCCAAGTCTTCCAGCCGCGACTGGACAGACGAGTCACTTGACCAGGTTCAGGTTGAAAAATAATCTAAGTCTTCCAGCCGCGACTGGAAAGACGAATAAGTTGATCAAGGTCGGACGGAAATAAAGAGATCTTATAAACAAGCAAGACTACATTGCATAAACATAAAAGTCCACTTAAAAAGTTACAAAGATAAATGTCCACGCAGGGACAACATAAGATAAATGACCACGCAGGGACAACATAAGATAAACGTCCACGCAGGGACAACATAAAATAAAGACAAACGTCCATACATAAGCAGTATACAAAGACAAACATCACTTGGGAGCAAGAAAAGCTTGGATATCGGCAATCGTAGAACCAACCATGCTAGCTATGGACGTAGACATCGGAAATTGGCAATTATCAAACTTGTCAGAAAGTTCACGAAGCCGATCAAGAGCATCCGCGTGAAACTGGCTGGAGTCTTGAGCCCTTTTCCCTTTCTTGCCTAGACCCACACCTTCTTTCAAACCACCATTGTACCCAACCTTATCAGCCAACGAATTAAGATCTCCTAGCATGTCCAAAAACTCATCACTATTACGAACCTTCTCAAAGGCCTGCCGCATGCCGGTAGAAATAAGCCAAGACCTCTCATTCTCCAATCGCGAAATCTCACCGCGAAGAGTAGCAATTTGGGAAGTAAAAACAGTTCGCTCGCTATCAAAGGCACCCCTTAGTGACTGATTTTCAGTCTCCAACTCCAAACGTTTCTCCTGAGCGCGATACAAGTCTATTTTTAAATCACGATTGGCTCGAACACTATCCAGCAAACGCTCGTTAGTACTAGCATAAGAGTTGAGGAGGCAAACCGCCGAAGAGAAACCAACATCAGTCACCTCCTGGGTCGACATATTCTTACAACGAGCGCGATCAGCAGGAGTACGCGCAGAATACATAAATTCGCGGCATTGCTCAGATGACTCGACCAAGGTACCATTGTGAAAGCTCCAGTTAGGAACAAAAGGGGCACTCATGTCAACATTAGAACCAGAAAAGTTCTTAGCATAATTCAAATCAATTGACGGGTTTGACCCGTCCTCGGAACTATAATCATGATCAGCCTGGAAGGTGGAGTTACCACCAGGAGCGATCGGCGACTCATCTCCTGCCGCGACTTCCTTACCGGATGTATCACCCACATTAACCTTCCTCTTGCTAGGACGTCTAGAACCCGACTCCAGAGGAGGAATAATGAAATCTTTAGTTTTTTCCAAAATGGTCTTGTGACCCGGCTTAATGGGCACCACGTCCTCTTCAATCGGTTCGGTCGTAGACAACTTCATGCGGTCAAACAAACCCATTCCTACAAACACATACCTTAACATTAGTAAGATGCAAAAACCACGAAAGTAAATTTAAAAGGAAATTACTCACGTTCCCCATTATAACGGAGTACGGGTCAAACGGATGGATCATCCCAGTTACGACTAATCCCAACCATTACAAGGAAATGCTCGGAAAAGGGGCGCAGAGCCGTCGGGACGGCTAGTAGCTTATCATAATCAACCTTAAGATATTCACGAGATTTGGGAATGGGATCTCTAAGCGACTCCTTCGGCGGGGACCAATGCAGCTCAAACGGGATCGCACGAGCGGAGATGAAGAAGAAATGATCTTTCCATCTTTTCAAGCTAGTGGGAGGGCAAAGGGTGTGACTAGGATAAGGAGCTTTTCGTTTCTCAAAAGTAACCCAATCACCCACCCGAGTTGGTTTGTAAAAAGCCCTAAACAAATAAATGTCCGACTCGATCCTAAGGGCACGACAAGAAATGTCAAAGTGATATACTCTGATCAGTCCTAAGGGAACGACTTGGGATAAGTGAATCTCGTAATAACTCAACACCGACTCAAGAAATACGCTAACGGGTATGCGAAAGTTGGAAAATGAAAAGATGGCGGTATATAAGGATATCATCCCCGGAGGGGCATCACGAACGGTCGCTCCCGACGGAGGAACGACAGGCTCTAAAGAAGGGTCAATACCATATTTTTTGACAAAAGCATCTAAAAACCTAGTAGTAATGACGGACGTTTGAATATCCATATCACTACGACACTCCATAATAAAAGGAAAACAAAGAAGAAAGAACTAACCCGCCAAGTTGTGATAAGCAAAAGCCGACAGAGAACTAGGACAACGAACCGGCGAGACGAACCAAGCAAAAAACCGAAACTTCTTATCTTGAGGAGTTTGAAAATAATGAAGACAAAGAGCATCTATATATAGCAGATAATGGAGGGGAAAGTAAGAGGTTTGAAATTCAAACAAGTTCAAAATTCAAAAAATAAGAGGGAAAGTAGGTTTGTAGGAGGGGACATATGATTAGACCATTCAACCTATGATGGGACAGAACGGACTATAGCAGTAGATAGGACGACGCATTGACTGACGAGAGCATAATCCATCATCATGAATTCGCATATCATGATAATGGACTGGGGGGACTTGAAGGGGATTAGGCATTCAAAGCAAGAAACCAACCCTGCCGCGGCTGGAGGCCTGCCACGGCTCAAGGGTGTCACGGCCAGAATGTAGGAAATCGAACGATCAAGAGGTCAAGGACAATCCAGCCGCGGCTCAAGCCCTGCCGTGGCTCACGCATATCAAGTCTGAGAGTTCCTAGCTAGAAGGAACGAATGTGGAAATCAAAAGAGTACCCCAGCCGCGGCTCAGGCCCTGCCGCGGCTCACGAATATCAAATCCGGAAGTTCCTAGCTAGAAGGAACGAGTGGGAATCAAAGAACATCCAGCCGTGGCTTAGGCCCTGCCGCGGCTCAAAAGTACCAAGGCCGAAGGTTTGGTTCGTTTGATGTCGGACGACATCTCCCACTCAACACTTAGAGAATACCAAAGAAGTTAAAACAGGAAACAATCTCATACCAGAAAATAATACTAAATAGCTGAGATAACGTCTCATTGGGCATAAGAGTCAACTATAAAGACAACACCAATGGGGAAACCTGAACCCATGATAGAAAGAGATCAGGAAAGAACCAGTAACACAAAAAGGGAAGTCAGCTAACAAGACAAGATATGTCAGGGGCAGAACCTGTACACAGGGAACACGAGTCAACTATACAGACAAAGATAATTAAATACACCTTGAACTCCCTAAGCACGAATGAGGAAATAACAGTCATATTAGCAGAAGTAGGGAGAGATGTTTGACTGCATACAACCTACAATGGATGCCCAGTCCAAACATCTTGACCATGGATACCTTATAAATAGTCGGGCCGATTTCAAATGTAGGACTCATGTTTTAACACACAGATTCACAATATCATAATTTACTCATCTCTTCTTTCTCACCTTTTACCTCCTACTATACACATACTTATTCTCACGCCGGAGGGTGGTCACGAGGAGAAAACCCCTTCTGCTCGTGGCGAGGCTCACGGTGTTTCCTGTTTTGCAGATCATCCTCTCAAGACCTGGAGATCCCGTTCGTTCATCCAAACCCAAGCCCAGAAGTCCTAGTTTAACTTGTCTATCCCGCACTGCTTCAAGACTCCCGCCTCTAAGTGGTAAGTTTTGTAGCAACAGTGAGCATTTTGGTTGCGTGAGATCCAGTTCTTGGGTCATGTGGTGAATGATAAGGGGATTACAGTCGACCCAACCAAGATAGTGGCGGTAGAAGATTGGACATCACCGAAGACGCCTTCAGAGATTAGAAGTTTCTTTGGGTTGGCGGGTTATTATCGACGGTTTATTGAAAACTTCTCTCAGATTGCCTTGTCGATGACGAAGTTAACGAGTAAGGACACAAAGTTTCTATGGAGTCCCGAGCAAGAATCTGCCTTTCAACTCTTGAAAGAAAAGTTGACTAAGGCGCCTATCTTATCCTTGTCGGACGAGACCGAAGATTTTGTGGTATATTCGGATGCCTCGCATTCGGGGATGGGGTGTGTTTTAATGCAAAGGGGGAATGTGATTGCCTATGCATCTAGGCAATTGAAGACTCATGAGGTGAATTACCCTACCCATGATTTAGAGCTTGCGGCTGTGGTTTTCGCGCTCAAGATTTGGAGGCATTATTTGTATGGGGCTAAGTGTACGATCTATACGGATCACAAGAGTCTCAAGTACTTCTTTGACCAAAAAGACCTTAACATGAGGCAAAGGCGGTGGCTTGAATTGGTCAATGATTATGATTGTGAGATACTTTACCATCCGGGTAAAGCGAATGTGGTGGCGGATGCGCTTAGTCGGAAGACGAGCCATACACATATCAAAGTGAAGTCATTTAAGATGACAATTTCATCATCTCTTATTGATGAAATCCGGGAAGCACAAGTGTTAGCACTTGGTGGTGATTTGAAAAAGAAAAGGATGGTTGCTTATGTTGATAAGCTTGGGGAAAATAGCTCGGGGTTATAGACATACTTTGATAGAATTTGGATTCCTAGGTTGTCAAGTGTGTAGGAAACTATTTTAGATGAGGCGCATAAATCCAAATATTCTATCCATCCGGGGGCCACAAAGATGTTTTATGGCTTGAGGTATCATTTTTGGTGGCCGGGTATGAAGGGTGATATAGTTAAGTATGTGGAGAGGTGTCTCACATGCTTAAGGGTAAAGGCGGAGCATCAAAAGCCGTATAGAAAGCTTCAACCGCTTGAAATATCGCTTTGGAAATGGGAGAACATTACCATGGATTTGATCACTAAACTACCAAAAACTCGAACGGGTTATGATGCGATACGGGTAGTAGTGGATCGGTTGACAAAGAGTGCACATTTCCTTCCAATAAAGGAAACATATTCTTCGGATATGTTGGCGGATTTGTATGTGAAGGAAATAGTGTCACGTCATGGTGTGCCGGTGTCGATTATATCGGACCGTGATTCGAGATTTACTTCTCGTTTTTGGAAGAAGTTACATGAGGATATGGGGACTAGATTGAACCTTAGCACCGCTTATCATCCACAAACGGATGATCAAAGCGAGCGGACGATTCAAACGCTCGAGGATATGTTGCGAGCATGTGCTTTGGATTTTGGTGGTAGTTGGGATGACCATTTACCATTGGCGGAATTTTCATACAACAATAACTACCATTCTAGTATTGGTATGCCGCCTTTCAAGGCATTGTATGGGAGAAAATGTAGAACACCCGTGTGTTGGGGTGAAATTGATCAACGGGAGCTTTGAAGTAAAGAGGTGGTTAATGAAACTATTGGTAGTATTGACCAAATTAGAGCTCGCTTGAAGGCGGCTCAAGATCGCCAAAAGTCCTATGCGGATAATAGGAAGCGGGCGATTGAGTTTCAAGTGGGAGACTTTATGCTTTTGAAAGTCTCTCCTTCGAAAGGGTTGATACGGTTTAGTAAAGAGGAAAATTAAGTCCACGTTTCATCGGACCATTTAAGGTGATGACAAGGGTGGGTGCGGTGGCCTACCGTTTGGTGCTACCTGAGGGACTAAGTAGACTTCATAACATATTTCATGTGTCTCATTTACGAAAATGTTTAGCGGATGAATCTACTTTTGTCACATTGGATTATATAGAATTGGATGAAAAATTGAATTATATTGAGGAAACGGTGGCAATCTTGGATAGAAAGGTGAAGAAATTGCGAAATAAAGAGATTAGCCAAGTTTTGGTGAGGTGGAAACATAAGAAGGGGGCGGAAATGACTTGGGAAACCGAGTAAGAAATGTTCAAATATTATCCGAACCTTTTTATGTGAAGTCGGGTTTCGGGGACGAAACCCAAATAAGGGGAGGTGATTTGTAACGAACCAAAATCCGGGTTTTGTTTTCAAATAAATAATAAAATATTATGAAGAAAATAATATTTTAGAAATAAGTTGAAACAAGTGGGTTTCAAGTTTGTAATGAAGTTATACTAGTTTTAACTAATTTTGGAATGAAATGGGTGAAATGAAAGTTGAGGGGCCAAAAGTGTAACATGGCAAATCTGCCATTTTGACTAGCCAAGTCAAAATTGAGTTCATTTGTGTTGTTTGGGGTCGTTCATAGCAAGAGGAGAAAAGGAGAAAATCGATTGTAGAGCTAAATCGTGCGTTTGAACTCGGATTTGTGAAGGTTTTGGCTCACACAACACTTTCCTAACATCAAGTAAGTGATTATCTCCCTTTAAATTCATTTTTGAATGTGTTAGTGAGTGGGTTTTGTAGAAATCCAAAAATGTTGAATGCATGTGGTTAATTGGTGTTAGATTGTGGATAATCTAGCTAAACTAAAGGTAAAGAGTAGTGATTAACATCCTAGAACCCTTTGATTTTGATTTTGAAAAGTTAGGGTTCATATGGTGAAAATTGGGGGTGTTTGGATCATGATGCTAGAATGATGAATTAATGAAGATTAAGTGCTTAGGTGGCAATAGACACTTGAACAAACACCAAATTGACCTAATAAAAGTTATTGAATGAGAAATTAGTGTCAAGATATTGGAAAGAAAACTCAAGTAGGTGAGTTTGTGTTGAAAGAGTGTGTTTGGTTATGGGGATAACCCAAACGGGTCAGTTTGGGTTGGAAATGGAAATTGAGTTGTGGACTCAATTGTAATGTGATTATGTATGTATGATAGATTACTAAACTAGGTGTATATGTTTAGGTAATCAAATTGTAAAGCTAGAAGGTGGTGAGGGATCTTCTAACTCAAAAGGTAAGTGTCTTTGCACTTACTTAGTAATGATGATAAATGGGTGGAATGTGTAATATGTATGCATAAAATGTGTTGTATTGAATATGTATGATGATGGCATGAACTAGTATGTGATAAGTATGAATGTAGTTATAGTAACAATACTATAACGGATATGTGTTATTGATGTATGTGGTTATAGTGGTAATACTATAATGGTTATGTGAATGAATGTAGTTATAGTTGAATTACTATAATGGAAATATGAAATGAATGAATGTGGTTATAGTGCAATACTATAATGGATATGTATGTATGAGGTTATAATCTAAGAATCATAATGGATATGAGGTTATGATCTATGAATCATAATGGATATGAGGTTATGGTTAAAATACCATAATGGATAAGAGGTTATGATCTAAGTATCATAATGGATATGAGGTTATGGCCTAAGACCATAATGGATATGAAATGGTGGATATGAATGTTAAATGAAGGAAATGAAACTTGTTGTGGAATACAAGTGTTATGAACCTTAAATGACCAAATGGGTGCAAACGGGTCAAATGGGTGAATGGGTGGAAACAAGTGATAAATACTTGTTTGTTATGTTTATTGTCATTACTAACGGTGAAATGTTCATGTGGTTTTGTAGGCAAAGCTCCGATGTAGGTCAATGTCAAGTCCGATGCGTTGAAGGATTCTCGTACGCATTTTGGTATTTTAGGGGTTTAAAAGAAAATCCTTATTTTGTTTTTGTATATTGGTATTAAACTTGATGTCTTGTTGGTTTTAACAATGTAAATATGGTGTTAAAGCAATGGTCAAAATACCCAAGTGTTTGGGGTTTTAAGTGTTTTGATGTTTTGGTGAAAACTTGTGAAATTTTGCTAAGTGTGGAACTGGGCAGAAAAACCCAATTACAAGGGTTCTCCGCGGTACGCGAGAGTCAGGGAGGGTGGGCAGGCAAAGTTAGACTCCCTCGCGGTACGTGAGAAAAAAAAATTGGGGATAATTGCTTCCGCGTTTGTTTAAATGTTTTAATAATTGGTGTTACAGATTTAGTCTTGCATCTCAATGGTGGATCTTGATTCTTAATGATTTTGAGATCGAATTCTGGTTTGGAATGATGAATAGATGCTTCTGGATCACCCCGAATCGTTGAAAGTCGCCCCCAGGGGCAGATGATATTCGAAACCCTAGCTTAATCCCTTAAATAGACATCACAACATACTTATTTTGTGTCTAAAAACAATATAAACATTTCATAATCCCCAATACACCATTTTAACACCCAAATATTAAAAACCCCTAAATCATCCACTAGGAACCCTAAAATCCAAAACCTAAATTTGGGTGTTAAAACCATGTAATCTACCACCATTTGACATTAATAAAGCTAGGTTAACACTTATAATCAATAAATTAACCTTTTAATCCACCCAACTCGGTCAATTATGTTGATTAACCCAAAACCCACCAAAAACACCTACAATTGAGGTTTAGAGAAGAAGAGGAACTTACTTGATGTTTAGAAGATGAAGAAACACATCAAGAATCACAAATTGAACATGCAAGAATTAAGATTTTATCTCTTACAATTCACGACACAAACATACACACCTGGAATCGTGTGTGTGTCGACACCCCTCCCCAAAAGTAATCAGACTTTGCAATTTACATAATGACCCATGCACTTCCATTTTTGACCTATTTTTTCCAGAATGTTTAAAAATGCATAATTGGAAATATAACCCTTCACTTTTATTTGATTTATTTACACCCTTGTAATATGGTTAAACATATTACATAATAAATCTTGAAAGTTTGTTCATTACACGTGGTCAAGTCTTCTATGATGAACACCTCTGGTTTACGCTCGATCTATGCTCAAACACCTATGTTAGCCCATGAGAGTGTATGCTATGCCGAGGCAAATTTGTCCTCTCCAAATTTCAAACTTTCACATGTTAAACACGCCTGGTTCTCGCGTAGCTTAGCTCAATTCTCAAGTACTATTCAACATTTACCTAAAAACACAAAAGACACTTCTAGTAAAGGTATTCCATGCGTAACGTGGCAACCCTTAAATTAAGGTCCAAATTATAACCAACCTTTATGATGCACTATTTAGACTTTCATTGTAAGTCTTAGTTAGAATGATTTTATATAGTTGGAATAACATATTAGGTTATTGACACCATAAACATTAGACATTGCCATGCATGACAAACTAGTATTTTTCCATAATATTAGAGATTGTTATAATTATTTTACGTATACCTTTTGTTATATTTTTATGTAACTTAGAAGGACGAATGATGACATTACTGTAGCAAAAGTCAAGCCATAAAACTCACCCACTAAACTGATTCACATGTGAAACTAACCTTATGATCGTTAGGTTTCGAGGGTTTGTTTATTATTACCAACTTGTAAACCATGTTACACTACCATAAATCTTTTATAATAAATACCTTTTATCCATATATTTTATAAACTTTACTAACTATAACAGGATTATAATAACTACTTAGAGTTTGTTTAAACCTAAACCTAACCATGAAGTTTAGCCTAGCTGCATACACTTAACCTAACTAATTACCTGGAGATTGCTCAATACTCCTCGTCGCGACTTTTTGTCACCTAAAGAGTATGTGACACTATAGGGAACAAGGTGAGCACACCATATAACACACTCATCACCACCCGTAACCCATCCCTTCCCCTCATCCCTACCGTAAACATGTGTTTAAGGGGACACCATGGTAGTTAAGCGGTGTATTCTACAACCAAAAGGTTGAGCTTTAAACCCTAAAGATGCATATTGTTGAATATTTATCCTAGATCATTAACAGTAACATCTTTATAATTTAACTAATTATCACATTTTTAATTTTATCTTTAAATTTAGTTTAACCATCCACATATCATTCATTATCTCTATCTATCCCACTCAAACATTTGTCTATTATTTTTTCTTTCATAGACAATCAGGAAAATTACAGAGATTGATAAAAATAGATCTTTATATTTAAAAAATCTCTATTTACTAAACTCAAAATTTTAAAAACGTAGATAGAGATAGATATATCGATGGAGGTGCAAAATAGAAAAAAAAAATCTGAAAAATAGAATTCGAGATGGAGACGGAGACCCTACTATGAATACTCATACCGTAAAAAAAATAAGGTATAATATCATATATACCCTTATAAAGTTAGAATAATATCATATAAACCCAATCAATTTTAAAAATATTATATTTACCCAATTTTAATGAATTTTTATTTTATACCCATTCTACCCTTACCAATTATGTAATATTTTTAACCTAATTTTCTATTGTAAATGTTATTATCACCTTGTAGCATTTGCCGGCACCATGTCGTAATCCTCACCATGTTCTGTGAGTTAGAGAAAGTTGGATTAAAATCCATAAAATCGGTTAGTTCTAGAATCTTGCTTTTATTTAGTTCTTCAATATCATTATTACTTTTTTGAAAAAAACTTGTTTTTAGTTGTTCCATGTGGTTTATACAATAAGACTATTCGTAGTACCCGGTGAAGGTGAGAGTGTTAGCATAATAAGTTGTTATGGGCTTGGGCTTTAGCCTATTTATCTTGTAAGGCTTAGCCTGCCTATTTAATTCTTGTTTTATCTTCATTTGTAACTAATCTTCATTTGTGTAATATAGAGACTCTATCTTTTCTCTGTTCATGTTCATTTGTAATATGGTATCAGAGCCTACTCGATTCATGCTTGATTGAAGATTTTTGTTGTCGCTTCCGCTCCGTCGTTGATTTGTTCGTTGTTTGGTTGTTCGTTGTTGAAGAGTAGAGGCTTAGCGCTCATTCGGTGAAACTTGCATCAGATTTCTTTGACTCGTGAGGTATCAATGTTACGGATTTCATTTTATTTGAACTGACTTGTGTATTTGGAAGAGCTTCTGGACAGATTGACAGGTTTAGACCTCGTTTCTGTCCCATTTTACGAAGTTTGTGGTTTGGTCACGAAGTTTGCGGTTTCATCAAGTTTGCAGTATCTTCGAAGTTTGTGGTTCCTGAAGTTTGCGGTTATTGAAGTGTAACACCCATAATTGGAAAACCAATTATTAAAACATTTAAACACACGCGAAAACATTTATCACAAGATTTTTTTACCCCTTCGCGTACCGCGAAGACCCAGGGAATCCCTTTCGCGTACCGCGAGGGACCCTGGTTTACACCGTCCGCAGGGAGGGTTCTTCGCGTACTGCGAAGAACCTCCCATCATACTTCGCGTACCGCGAAGACCATCATTTAGCATGTCCGCAGGGAGAGCTCTCGCGTGTCGCGAGGAAACCCCTCCCCACCTTCGCGTACCGTGAAGACACACTGTAAACAGAAAGTTAAGGTATTTTGCCCAGTTCTATACTTAGCCAAATTTTCCCATTTTTCACAAAACTTCATAACACCAAAAAACTCCCAACACTTAGGCATTTTGACCCTTACTTAAACTATTCACATTATCATCATTTACCAAAACATCAAGTTTTGTATAATTTACAAATCAAGCTAAGGATTTTCTTTTAATCCCCCAAAATACCAAATCGTGTACGAGAATCCTTCAACGCCTCGGACTTGACATTGACCTACATCGGAGCTTTGCCTACATAACCACATGAACATTTCACCATTAGTAATGAAGATAATCATAACAATCAAGTATTTAAATACTTGATTCCACCCATTTGACCCGTTTGCAACCATTAGGTCAATTAAGGTTTCGTAACACTTGCTGTAACATCAAGGATTTTCAGGCCATAAACCTTCTGTACACATGTTATTATATAAACACTGAAGTCTTATACATGTTCAAACATTATATGTCACAATGATTATTACTTAGTATACATAAAATTCAAATTACCAACCTTACATTTGCACATGACTTCTTTATTTTATAACACATGTATCTAAATTTAAACATATATGTATAAGCAAGCATTCGGTTATAACTAAGGGTAAAACATACGAGTTTTAAAACCATGACTTTACATTTTTATTTAAATATACACACACATTTACAAATACAAAAATATACATTGATTTGGAACCCTTTAAATTGAAATTTTCTATTTTGAACCTCAAGTTTGACTTTAAAAGTCAAACAATCCCAATCCGATGAAATCCAAACTAATATCGATCGATCCCAACTGTCATGGACTTTCCGTGAGTTCCTTAACGAATATGGATCAGTTTCAAACCATACTAACGTTCCAATTTAATCCTTTGAAAGGCCAAATTTCGAATTTGAAATAGGTTGACTATCTAGGGTCAAACCGTGTCAAAATCAATCCCCAAATCACAAAATTAAACGCTTATCAGGACCGTAAATCACGCTCAGTCTATTCCCTTATGTATTCAGACCAAAACGCGACTCGATTCATCCTAAATCAACCGAATTGACGCGTAAACAATCCCCGCTAGCTGTCGTCGTCAAATCCGGATCAAATCTAGCAATTAAGATAAAATTTAACGAATTAAATCATACCTACACCTTCGCCTAGTCCATTACAATCTTTCTAAACCGCTAATCGTACCTCATTCCGCGTCTAGAACCAAAGCAAGCATCAAGAACGACGAGACTAAGAGGGTAGCCGCCTGCATTCGTGCCCAATCCAAATCCGTAAGTCTTGGTACCATTCGACTCGTGTTTGAGTCCTTATCAAAAGCCCCATATCCAACTGTAAGAACAGAACCTATCAAACACGAATTGAATTAGGGTTCGTGTTCTTACGAATGAAATTATGATTTGGGGATTTGATACAGCGTATTTTTCGTATTTAAATTTTCAAGTTTCTAGTTAAACAGCGAACCCACCTGGTCTGACTGGTTAGGTCACGGCACCATCAGACCAGGTGGTCTGGGTTCGAAACCCACGCAGACCAGAACTTTTTGCGCATGACTCAAAGCCAGACCCGGCCCCTTGAACCGAATTGGTTATATACAAATCAATCCAGTCCATAACACGGGTTAGTCCCCTGGTCCGGTGGTTGGGACAGCTGCCTTGTACAGAAGCCACCCGGGTTTGAGTCGAGTGGTCTGTTTAAATTTTTAAACCAGTTTTAAAGCTTCAAAAATTTTGTAAGAAAATATTTTTATAAACCTTAAGATATTTATAACAGAATAAAACCAGAATTTATAAATTCCAATATAAATTCAGATTTAATCCAAATTAAATGGTTAAATTTACACATTAAACTTTTAAAACAAAAACTTTAAATATCTAAAATTAATTTCTAAATAAAAACAATAAATTTTATAAAAGTTTATAAAATATTAACTCATTTAAAGTAAACTAGTATTTATTTTAGAGATAATAAATAAATAAAAATTTATTTCTAAACATATATTTACATCCATATATTTTAACATATTTTCATAAATAAATAAATAAAAATTATTTATTTATTTAATCTATTTAAATAAATGAAATTAGTTATTTATTTTATTTTTTTAAACTAAACACTAATCACATAAGTAGAATTTCTAAACATATATTTACATCATTATACTTTAACATATTTTCACAAATAAATGAATAAAAACTATTTATTTATTTATTTCTATTTAAATAAATGAAATTAGTTATTATTTTATTTATTTAAATTAAACTCTAATCACATAAGTAGAATTTCTAAACATATATTTACATCCATATATTTTAACATATTTTAAATAAATAAAAATTATTTATTTATTTAATCTATTTAAATAAATGAAATTAGTTATTTATTTTATTTATTTAAACTAAACACTAATCACATAAGTAGAATTTCTAAACATATATTTACATCCATATATTTTAACATATTTTCACGAATAAATAGATAAAAATTATTTATTTATTTAATCTATTTAAATAAATAAAATTATTTATTTATTTTAAACACTACCTACATAAACCAAAGTTCATTTTCTAAACATAGATATATATTTACATGATATATAATTTAGCATATTTTTCACAATTAAATAAATAAAATTATTTATTTAAATCCAACCCTACGTCAGTGACTATTAAGTTCATACATGTATACCTTGAACTCATAATACGCATTAAATTCGTATTTAAACATAGTATGCCTTTATATAAAATAACACAAATCTATTTGTACCAACCCACACACATCAAAACCCGTTGAACCCTAGACTTAGACATAGACTTTTGTACACAATATTAACTCAATACACATTATACACTAGGTTAACGTGGTGAGTTACAAGGATCGTTTTTCCACATAGACTCGCGTGTTAGCTACACTCTTGATTCAAGTGAGTTTTACATAGCCCATTTTTACATTTTGCACTTTTGGGGTGAAACATGATTACTCTTTGAAACTCTTTGCATTTACTTATATACAATTCAATAATATGATGTTATGTGTTATTTGTGCTTTATGCTTGAATGCTATGAGTTAAGACTACATATATATGACATTAGTACAATCATTAACTCAGTACAAGCCAACGATTAACATTGATAGATCTATTGAGTCTGACAAACCCACCCGGTTAGGGTGTTTGTTACCGACTTTACATTAGGGTAACCTGCGTGTTATGTCTCAGTCACAAGGTTTGATTGTACTAGTTTAACTATAGATTCTCCATAAATGCCTTATACACGTGTATCGTATGAATTGTATAAAATACTTTAAACTTGGTTATGTGTCAAAACCTATGTATGCTCACCAACTTTTTAGTTGACCTCGTTTTCATCATGTTTCAGGTACTAATGCTTGAGAATAAGTGCAAGATGCTTCACTTAGGACCGATTGCCTAGAATTTAAATTAATGAGACTATTTATGTATTTCCATTTTCCTTGTAATGTTGGATTTATGTTTATTTGTGACATGATATTGGATGTTTAATTATTTAAACTTTAGCAAACCTTGAGCTTTTGAACAGTCTACATGTCCCGCCCCGACGTATTCCGTCGTCAGTTGGGGTGTGACAGATTGGTATCAGAGCCTGGGTTATAGAGAATTAGGTTATTAGACACCTTTGACCTAGACTATAACCTTAGGACACCCATTATTTACCATGCTCTATGATTATATGATATGCTACATGCTATGTGTTACTTGCTTATTATATTTTTTGATACTTTAATTGTTAAAATTCATGAATTATTAGACTATACTTAAATAATAAATTAAATAAACAATATCCCTACCCATACCCTAAGCCTCATAACCTTCTTACCTACTTCTCTGTCGTCATCATCATAGCATGTGGAAACTTCATGAATTTAAATCTATAGAATTTCTTTACTTCCTCGTTAAGGTTTTAAACTTTGTTAATTATTAGAGGACACGTGCAATCTGGAAGGGTGACACCCGTATTCTGGGTTTTTTGTCTAGGAAAGCATTTCGTATAAATCCCAATCAACCGAGGGACCCGTATGCTTTCCTGGGAATTCCCGGGATGAGTGTTTACTTATAGGATAAAGCATGTCTCCTTGAAAATTATATGAATTTAACTGACCTTAATGTGTCATAGTATTCAAGTGATTATGTCACTATTTGAATACAATCCAAACTATGATTTACTACTTCATCTATCATTTTATTCCCTTTTAAATTCAATCAATTTTCATAAAACCTTACATCTTTTATTGTCTTATGCAAATCTATAGAATGCCTCCCCGTCGTGCTACCGTGGCCAACAATAACACTGATATTGCTGCTATCCTTGCACAACTTGTAACTCAACTCACTCAAGTTAATGGTGCTACAAACGGTAACCATGGAACTAATGGTGGTGGTGGTGCCAACCCACCGCAATGTACTTTCAAGCACTTTAACTCGTGCAACCCCACTAAGTTTTATGGCACTGAAGGAGCCACGGGTCTTTTGCAATGGTTCGAGAGCATTGAAAGCACTTTTCTCAACAGCGATTGTCCCGACAACCTCCGGGTCCGCTATGCCACCAGCGTCTTCCAAAAACGAGCGCTCACTTGGTGGAATGGTGAAAAGAGGAATAGGGGAATGGATGTGGCAATGGCCTTGCCATGGGATGAGGTCAAACGGCTCATGACCTAGGAGTTCTGTCCTCGCAATGAAATGAAGAAGTTGGAGGCCGAATTTTGGGATCTTGACCAAGATAGTGGTGAAAATTTAGCCTACACCACCCGTTTTCAAGAGCTAAGTCTTCTAGTACCTCATATGGTCACACCTTTGGCTCGGGGTATTGAAAAGTACATCGGTGGTCTGCCGATGAAGATTCAAGACACTGTTTTAGGGAGGAACCCAGCTACCCTTGAAGATGCCATCCGCCTATCCGCCACACTAACCGATAACCATGTAAAGGCGGTACGTTGACAAGGAAGGGTGCTAAGAAAGTCCTAGACACGACAACACCTTCTGAGTCCTCCAAAGGGGTCAAACTCGAACCTTTCTCCAACAACAAGAAACGAAAGACTAGGAATTTTGTTGTTGTTACCCCGGCCGCCCCAGTCAATCACATTGCTCCTATGACTCAGAATTCAGCCAAGAAACATTATGTGGCAGCAGCTCTTTGTGCAACACGTGCAATTACCATCACTTCCCAAATATACCGTGTCGGATATGTGCCAACTATGGAAGATATGGGCATTTAGCCAACACCTGTAGGGTCAAACCACCCGGCAATACAGCCAACCAGGGAAACAAAGGGGTTCCAACTATCACTAATGGGAATGCTTGCTTTGAATGTGGTAACCTAAACCACTTCCGAAACCGATGCCCAAAACTTATCAACCCTAATCAAGGTGGAGCTAGAGAGCGTGCTTTCAACATAAATGCTAATGAAGCCCAGGCCAACAATGATGTGGTCAACGGTACGTTCCTCGTTAATAACCAGTATGCTTCCATACTATTTGATACCAGTGCCGATAAGAGTTTTGTTTCACTTAATTTTGAACCTTTGCTTGCTAAAACCCGAACTAAGTTAGAGAAAATGTTTACCGTTGAAGTAGCGGATGGAAACCCCATCATCATTGACTCCATTATCCGCGATTGTGTCATCGAACTTAATGAATATTCCTTTCCCGTCAACCTCATACCTATGCAACTGGGAAGCTTTGATATCATCATTGTCACACCCCGACCGATGGCGGAATCATCGAGGCGGACAATGTGATGATTGTTCAAAAGCACATGATACTAAAGGTTGCATAATTCATTACTTTAATTTAAAGACAACAAGTTCCAAATACAATACATTTCAAATAACCTAGTCTAGTTCAAAACATTAATTTATTTAACTAGGTCCATAGTTCCTAAATGGAGAGATCTTCGGCAAGCAGTCACATATCCAAACCTGAAACATTATTTAAATCAAGTGTCAACTAAAAAGTTGGTGAGTACATAGGTTTAGTATTTCCTATAAATAGTGGTTGTAAATCGTTTTGCAACTCATTGTTTATATTGTTAAACATAGTATATGATGTAACATTTATTTAATCACAATTCAAACCGAGTTTGACGCGCTTGAACAGAGCACAACAGCTAAGTCCGGTATGCTTGAATATAGTTACCCACTATATCCGGTATGATTGAATATAACACGCGGTTATATCCGAGTATGCAGTAATAAACACCCTAACCGGGTGGGCTGGTCAGGCACAATAGATCTATCAATATTACAGTTGGTTGTCTTGTGTTTAAATGTATGTACATCCAAAGAATAAGCATATAGTCTCATGTATAACACGTATAAACAATGTGAGTAGCATGTATAATGTTTCACCCCAAAACGTATAAAAATGTAAAATAGGGGCTATGTAACTCACCTTGCAAGCGGGTATTTTTCCACGCGTGTAGGTGATAAGTATGTGGAAGCCTAAGCACGTTGATACCCTATGTAGACAAATGGGTATTATTGTATGCGTATAGGTGTGTATTTGTATTTAATGTATATAGGCTCTAATATAATTTTCTTTAATATTTATTTGTATAAAGTATAGAAATAGAATGATAATGGGTTTTTTTTATAAAACTTTAACTTATAAGGATATATATATATGTATTGTTTTAAACAAGTATTATATTCAATGTATTTATATAATAATAACAAAATAAAAGAAAAGTCTTTATTTATTTAAACAAGTTCATAAAAAAATATAATGCTAGGTTCATATAAAAATAATGAGACATTTTATATATTTAATGTATTTTAATAAGTTTATAAAAAATGTTACAAGATTTATAAAAATAAAGGACATTTTATATATTAAATGTATTTTAATAATTTTATAAAAAATGTTACAAGATTTATAAAAATAAAGGACATTTTATATATTAAATGTATTTTAATAATTTTATAAAAAATGTTACAAGATTTATAAAAATAAAGGACATTTTATATATATTAAATGTATTTTAATAATTTTATAAAAAAAAATGTTACAAGATTTATAAAAATAAAGGACATTTTATATATTAAATGTATTTTAATAATTTTTTTTATAAAAATATTATATATAAAAGGATGGGATGGTTTATAAAAAAAATATATAGTTTAATCGATTCGAACACGTAAACCAACTCGTTTTTGTATTTATTGTATCAAAATGGTATTAAAATAAGTTAATATAATTAAATAAAATAAAAAAAATGAAAACAGAATAAAAATGGGGTTGGGCCGGAGGCCAGCAGGCTCGAACCCGCGACCTCTAACTCGCACACACACACGCATAACCAGCCGGGCTACTGCCCATCGCTGGTTATGTGTGTACCGGTTAATTTAAGTATTCAAGGCAAAATCAAGTCGCTGGACCTCAGTGACCGGCGACCATGTCCGAGGACATTGGGTTTGCCCGGTAATCATCGAGCGATTGTCTAGATTTCGACTGGAATAGGTTACCTGATGATAACAGAAGGTATAGGAATCGAATCGAGGCTCGAACCCAGTCGCGAAGGGCTTGGTCGGCAGAGACTTTTGTATCGAAAATGTCCAAAACGGGAATCAGACTTCGGGGTGAAATCAGGCCTTGATATCCTGGTCCAAGCTTCACTCAGAGTCGACGAATGCAATGGTGCCTTCAATTTGGGGTGAGAGTGGGTGGAGGAGAGTGGGCGAGCTCGTGCAGGTCTGTATATGGCCATTTATAGCCGAGCCCAATCCCGATAATAAGACAAGCAATTGAGCATGCCTGAACATTCGTCTGG
Source organism: Smallanthus sonchifolius (assembly GCA_023525975.1). Lineage (NCBI taxonomy): Eukaryota > Viridiplantae > Streptophyta > Magnoliopsida > Asterales > Asteraceae > Smallanthus > Smallanthus sonchifolius. The sequence goes on along the minus strand of CM042046.1, from coordinate 9,180,705 downwards.
ACGAGACGAAGCTAACCAGACCATCGAAAGGCGTGGAGGTGGCCTGTCGGGCCTGAATTCGGGCGTGGGTTCTCGGCCACCAACAGGATCAGACGATCCGTGTGTTGGGGAGACCAATTGGTCGAGGGGTCTAGTTCGCGTGGGGGAGACGAAGTCGGGGATGCTTTTGTCGGGCGTTGAGGTGCAGGAGACAGGCTTGTCGAGCGGGTCGCCGGAAATTAACTTGGACCGCCGGACAAAGGAAAGGGGTGACCGGAAATGCGATTTGGGGATTGACAGTTTTGGTCCCTGGAGTTTGGTTTAATTCGAAACAACCCTTAAAATAATTACGGATGGATCCTTGTGGTTTCATTTGTCCAGAAATAGTCCCTCAAACGATTTTAGTTTTAAAACCTTCTAGTTTAGTTAATTACAAAACGAACCCTAAACTTTTTATTAAATAAATTAATTTAATTTCTTTTAAATCAATTTACTTTAACATTATATTTTAAATGTTTTTATAAACTTACTTATTATTATTATTATAAATAATTTTTATAAGGTTATTCATCTTATTCAAATGGGTTATTTTATTAAATATGTAACTTCTTTTTTTTTTTTTTTTTACTTAGATTTTTATATAAAATTTTATATTAGTTTTAAAATTTATAAATTTCTAATTAGTTTAAATCCATAAAATAAGATACCTATTTGTATAAAACCAAATAAAACTTAAGCATATAGAATTTTATAAAACTTATGTTTTTATTTAAAATCAATCATTTTGAATGGTTAATAAAATTGAAAACCATTGATTTATTTATATAAATTATCTAATTTGATAACATGATTTATATAGTTTATAACCTTCAAATATATATATATATATTTTTTTTTAAATTAAAAATATCTAAATTGAAATTTGCCAATACACCGATTTGTATAAATTTGATTAAATATACGTGTATATGTTTTGAAATAAAATGTTAATATTTACACGATAAATTTCGCAACGAAAATCTTTGAAATGTCACAGTCTCCCCAAGTTGAAGGAATTTCGTCCCGAAATTCGATTAGCGAAGGTTATGGGAACGGGAAAAGGGGTGCCAATAGACTTAGAATGGAATTACTTCACAAGAGAAAGATTCAGCGGGGAAATATCGTATGATAACGGATGACGATGCTAATTCGAGTCGAGTTGTCAATTAGTTGATCTAATAGTATAATGAGATTTATGCATACAATTGTTCGTACAATGCATGAATGTAAACTACTAGAACCCAGATTTAACAATATTGGTGCCAATCACTTTGTGACATGGCATTTTCCTTTAAAACTCCACCCCACGGGTGTTCATATTTTCAAATTTTGCAAAAACATTTTCTAAAACCGGTCCTCCTCTTAGTACTTATGCACGGTTTATACTCGTTATATCAAGTGGGTTTATGTATAGGGTGTACCAGCGGCTAACCCACCACCCCTTTGATATACCGGGGATTCCCCGCGCATAATTACTAGGATTTGGAACTTCAACAATTTAGGTAAACTTTAACAGAGCTAGCAAGTTGTATGACCGAGTTTAAACCTAATAGGTTTGTCTCACAAAAGTATAGGAATGAGATGAATGGTGATAGCATAGCTGTTATATGCAATTACGGGTTATAAAACTCATAGCAATGGATTTCCCATCCGCTATTTCCATGATATACGAGTTATCAAGATTGATTGATGGTTTAGCAAACAGTTGGTTAAAAGCAAGAGACACAATTTTTCTATTGGCATGAATATTGAATAAATCGGATGTATAAAGATAGTGTACAAAGGAACGTACCGTTAACAGTGTCGTCATTGGCCGGAGTCTCGTTAGCATTTATATTAAAGGCTCGTCCACGAGGACCACCTTGATTTTGAAGTCTTGGACATTGGTTCCGAAAGTGGTTTGGGTCTCCACATTCGTAACAGGCCCGTCCATAGGTGACAGTGAGAGGCATTGAATGATTGCCTTGAGTAGCTTGATTAACGATAGTGCGAGCACGGCAAGTAGTAACAACGTGCCCATAGCGTCCACATTTTGAGCATAGACGGCATGCAGCATGCGGGGCATGGTGATACTTGCAAGTAGGGCATTGGGGAAATGAACCTACATAGTTTCTCGGAATTTGACCCGTAGGAGTAACTTGGGTCATAGGTATGGCAGGAATGATGGCCGCAAAGTTTTGGGCCTTGCGCTTCCTATCATGATGGGAAGATTTGAGCTCTTCGTCTTTGTCGGACACGGAAGTAGCAGCTTTGTCGACCACTTTCTTGGTACCCTTCCTAGATAAGGTACTTGCTTTGACATGATTGTCAGTCAACACAGCAGACAAACGGATAGCGTCTTCGAGAGTGGAGGGATTACTTCCCAATACGGTGTCTTGGAGCGGCATAGGCAGTCCACCTATGTATTTCTCAATTCCCCGCGCTAAGGGAGTAACCATGTGGGGCACGAGCAGACTTAGTTCTTGAAAACGAGTGGTGTAAGCTAAATTCTCTCCGCTATCTTGGGTGAGATCCCAAAATTCAGCTTCGAGCTTCCTCATTTCGTTGCGAGGACAGAACTCGTCAGTCATAATTCGTTTCATTTCGTCCCAAGACAAGGACATAGTGGATTCGTTGCCTCGAGTACGTTTCTCACCGTTCCACCAGGTGAGTGCTCGTTTTTTGGAAGACGCTGGAAGCATAACGGACTTTGAGGTTGTCGGGACAATCGCTGTTTAGGAAGGTACTCTCCATACTTTCAAACCATTGAAGAAGGCCAGTAGCACCCTCCGTCCCGAAGAATTTGGTGGGGTTGCAAGAATTGAAATGCTTGAATGTGCAGTATGGTGGGTATGCACCATTCCCTTGCGTATTAGACCCATTACCATTGTTGTTAGCTTGGATCATTTGGCCTACTAGTTGAGTAAGTAGTGCAGCAAGGTCAACGTTGGAGTTGCTAGAGTTAGTATGTCGAGGAGGCATTCTAACACCATAAGAAAAGACAATGATATTTTAGATACGATGGATATATATGAGTTATAGCGGGAAATAATGTAAGCAGAAAAACGGGATTCATCATGACGCGTGCCAGTGCATGTGTATTTATTCTAGGTTGATGGGGAAAACTAAGTCATCTATTCCGGATAGAACATGATGTTATAGATCATTATTCGCGTAATAGGAATTGTCGGGACTTGCATGCACTACAAATTGTTATTACGTGTGCACCCGTAATAATGATTTGTTTTGCATGTTCGTCTAGTTTTTTTTTTCTATTTTGCTATAATGTCCCCAGATTTTGAGTTCAAATTCGGATTGTATCCTTGCGAATACATTGACTTATCAACGTTAAGTAATTCCCCGAAACTCTCAAAGAGACATGCTTTAGCCTATAGGTAAACACTCACTTCAGGAATTCCCAGGAAAGCATACGGGTCCGTTTATTTGGATTTATACGAAATGCTTTCCTAGACAGAAAACCCAATGTACAGGTGTCACCCTTCCAGATTGCACGTGTCTTTTACTGGTTTCAGGAAATTAAGTCGTTGACGAGATTTTCAAGATTTTAATAGATTTGAGAGTCTATGAATATAAAATGTGTAGGAATGTTGCAATTTATAAGGATTAGGAGAGAGTATGGACAAGGATAAGTAGTGTATTTGTTTGCATAAGTTTGCTTGTCAAATGTGTATGTAAAGTATGTATCATGTATCAAAGTCTCGTATGTATGTGTATAAGTCTCATGTACCAAACTCGGGAAAATTCAAATAATACCTAACTACAAATAATTCATATAGCAATTTATCATTTAGCACATAACACATAAAAGGGAGTCCTAGGGTTATAGTCTAGGTCATTGTGTCTAATAACCTAGTTCCCTATAACCATGGCTCTGATACCAATCTGTCACACCCCGACCGATGGCGGAATCATCGAGGCGGACAATGTGATGATTGTTCAAAAGCACATGATACTAAAGGTTGCATAATTCATTACTTTAATTTAAAGACAACAAGTTCCAAATACAATACATTTCAAATAACCTAGTCTAGTTCAAAACATTAATTTATTTAACTAGGTCCATAGTTCCTAAATGGAGAGATCTTCGGCAAGCAGTCACATATCCAAACCTGAAACATTATTTAAATCAAGTGTCAACTAAAAAGTTGGTGAGTACATAGGTTTAGTATTTCCTGTAAATAGTGGTTGTAAATCGTTTTGCAACTCATTGTTTATATTGTTAAACATAGTATATGATGTAACATTTATTTAATCACAATTCAAACCGAGTTTGACGCGCTTGAACAGAGCACAACAGCTAAGTCCGGTATGCTTGAATATAGTTACCCACTATATCCGGTATGATTGAATATAACACGCGGTTATATCCGAGTATGCAGTAATAAACACCCTAACCGGGTGGGCTGGTCAGGCACAATAGATCTATCAATATTACAGTTGGTTGTCTTGTGTTTAAATGTATGTACATCCAAAGAATAAGCATATAGTCTCATGTATAACACGTATAAACAATGTGAGTAGCATGTATAATGTTTCACCCCAAAACGTATAAAAATGTAAAATAGGGGCTATGTAACTCACCTTGCAAGCGGGTATTTTTCCACGCGTGTAGGTGATAAGTATGTGGAAGCCTAAGCACGTTGATACCCTATGTAGACAAATGGGTATTATTGTATGCGTATAGGTGTGTATTTGTATTTAATGTATATAGGCTCTAATATAATTTTCTTTAATATTTATTTGTATAAAGTATAGAAATAGAATGATAATGGGTTTTTTTTATAAAACTTTAACTTATAAGGATATATATATATGTATTGTTTTAAACAAGTATTATATTCAATGTATTTATATAATAATAACAAAATAAAAGAAAAGTCTTTATTTATTTAAACAAGTTCATAAAAAAATATAATGCTAGGTTCATATAAAAATAATGAGACATTTTATATATTTAATGTATTTTAATAAGTTTATAAAAAATGTTACAAGATTTATAAAAATAAAGGACATTTTATATATTAAATGTATTTTAATAATTTTATAAAAAATGTTACAAGATTTATAAAAATAAAGGACATTTTATATATTAAATGTATTTTAATAATTTTATAAAAAATGTTACAAGATTTATAAAAATAAAGGACATTTTATATATATTAAATGTATTTTAATAATTTTATTAAAAAAAATGTTACAAGATTTATAAAAATAAAGGACATTTTATATATTAAATGTATTTTAATAATTTTTTTTATAAAAATATTATATATAAAAGGATGGGATGGTTTATAAAAAAAATATATAGTTTAATCGATTCGAACACGTAAACCAACTCGTTTTTGTATTTATTGTATCAAAATGGTATTAAAATAAGTTAATATAATTAAATAAAATAAAAAAAATGAAAACAGAATAAAAATGGGGTTGGGCCGGAGGCCAGCAGGCTCGAACCCGCGACCTCTAACTCGCACACACACACGCATAACCAGCCGGGCTACTGCCCATCGCTGGTTATGTGTGTACCGGTTAATTTAAGTATTCAAGGCAAAATCAAGTCGCTGGACCTCAGTGACCGGCGACCGTGTCCGAGGACATTGGGTTTGCCCGGTAATCATCGAGCGATTGTCTAGATTTCGACTGGAATAGGTTACCTGATGATAACAGAAGGTATAGGAATCGAATCGAGGCTCGAACCCAGTCGCGAAGGGCTTGGTCGGCAGAGACTTTTGTATCGAAAATGTCCAAAACGGGAATCAGACTTCGGGGTGAAATCAGGCCTTGATATCCTGGTCCAAGCTTCACTCAGAGTCGACGAATGCAATGGTGCCTTCAATTTGGGGTGAGAGTGGGTGGAGGAGGGTGGGCGAGCTCGTGCAGGTCTGTATATGGCCATTTATAGCCGAGCCCAATCCCGATAATAAGACAAGCAATTGAGCATGCCTGAACATTCGTCTGGACGAGACGAAGCTAACCAGACCATCGAAAGGCGTGGAGGTGGCCTGTCGGGCCTGAATTCGGGCGTGGGTTCTCGGCCACCAACAGGATCAGACGATCCGTGTGTTGGGGAGACCAATTGGTCGAGGGGTCTAGTTCGCGTGGGGGAGACGAAGTCGGGGATGCTTTTGTCGGGCGTTGAGGTGCAGGAGACAGGCTTGTCGAGCGGGTCGCCGGAAATTAACTTGGACCGCCGGACAAAGGAAAGGGGTGACCGGAAATGCGATTTGGGGATTGACAGTTTTGGTCCCTGGAGTTTGGTTTAATTCGAAACAACCCTTAAAATAATTACGGATGGATCCTTGTGGTTTCATTTGTCCAGAAATAGTCCCTCAAACGATTTTAGTTTTAAAACCTTCTAGTTTAGTTAATTACAAAACAAACCCTAAACTTTTTATTAAATAAATTAATTTAATTTCTTTTAAATCAATTTACTTTAACATTATATTTTAAATGTTTTTATAAACTTACTTATTATTATTATTATAAATAATTTTTATAAGGTTATTCATCTTATTCAAATGGGTTATTTTATTAAATATGTAACTTCTTTTTTTTTTTTTTTTTTACTTAGATTTTTATATAAAATTTTATATTAGTTTTAAAATTTATAAATTTCTAATTAGTTTAAATCCATAAAATAAGATACCTATTTGTATAAAACCAAATAAAACTTAAGCATATAGAATTTTATAAAACTTATGTTTTTATTTAAAATCAATCATTTTGAATGGTTAATAAAATTGAAAACCATTGATTTATTTATATAAATTATCTAATTTGATAACATGATTTATATAGTTTATAACCTTCAAATATATATATATATTTTTTTTTAAAATTAAAAATATCTAAATTGAAATTTGCCAATACACCGATTTGTATAAATTTGATTAAATATACGTGTATATGTTTTGAAATAAAATGTTAATATTTACACGATAAATTTCGCAACGAAAATCTTTGAAATGTCACAATCATAGGCATGGATTGACTATCTAGTCATCATGCCGAGGTCGTTTGTTTCGAGAAGTGCATTCGAATTCCTCTCCCCTCGGGTGATACATTAAAAGTCTTTGGTGAGAAACCATGTAGTGGGCTTAAGCTCATGTCGTGCACTACGGCCCGAAAGTACTTACGGAAGAAGTATGTGGCCTTTCTAGCCCATATCGTTCAAAAGAAGGACCAAGAGAAGAGCATTCAAGACATCCCCATCATTTGTAACTTTCCCGAAGTATTCCCTGAAGCTCTATTCGGTCTTCCACCCGTTCGTCAAGTCGAGTTTCGTATCGACCTTGTACCCGGAGCTAATCCTGTGGCTAAAGCTCCATACCGCCTAGCACCTTCTGAAATGCAAGAACTTGCAAGTCAGCTTCAAGAACTTTCCGATAAAGGTTTCATTCGTCCCAGTCATTCACCATGGGGTGCACCCGTCCTATTCATGAAGAAGAAATATGGCTCATTCCGGATGTGTATTGACTACCACGAACTCAACAAACTCACCATCAAGAACCGTTATCCCTTGCCTAGGATTGATGACCTCTTTGATCAACTCCAAGGTTCCTCCTACTTCTCAAAGATTGATCTTCAATCCGGATATCACCAACTTCATGTACAAGAGGGGGATATTCCAAATACTGCCTTTCGTACAAGATACGGTCACTACGAATTTATGGTTATGCCTTTTGGGCTAACCAATGCCCCCGCGGTTTTCATGGATCTCATGAATCGCGTATGCAAACCGTACCTAGATAAATTCGTGATCGTCTTCATTGACGACATCTTGATCTACTCCAAGACCAAATCAGATCATGAACAACACCTTAAGTTGGTTTTAGACCTTTTAAGAAAAGAACAACTATATGCTAAGTTCTCCAAGTGTGAATTTTGGCTAAAGGGAGTTCAATTTTTGGGTCATATTGTCAACGAAAAGGGAATCCATGTTGATCCCACAAAGATCGAAGCCGTTAAGAATTGGAGTACCCCTAAAACCCCTACCGAAGTTCGTTCATTTCTTGGCCTTGCTGGTTATTACCGTCGTTTCATCTCAAATTTTTCCAAGATTGCTGTCCCTCTCACGGCCTTGACCCACAAGGGTAAACACTATGAGTGGGGACCAAAACAAGAGGAATCCTTCCAACTCCTCAAGCAAAAATTGTGCAATGCTCCTATTCTCACTCTTCCTGATGGCAACGATGATCTGGTGGTCTACTGCGATGCATCAAACCAAGGTCTCGGTTGTGTTCTCATGCAACGGGGCAAGGTGATCGCTTATGCATCAAGACAACTTAAAATTCACGAAAAGAATTATACGACGCACGATCTTGAGTTGGGTGCGGTCGTCTTCGCATTAAAAATTTGGAGACATTATCTCTATGGCACGAAATGTGTGGTGTTCACTGACCACAAAAGTCTCCAACACATCTTCAATCAGAAAGAACTCAACATGAGGCAACGACGTTGGGTCGAGCTCCTTAACGACTACGACTGAGAGATTCGGTACCATCCCGGTAAAGCAAATGTTGTAGTCGATGCCTTGAGTCGTAAGGACCACGTTATGCTTCATTGTGTTAGGATTCAAATCGATATTCAAAATCACATCTTAGAAGCTCAACACGTCTCGGTCACCGAGGGTAATCTGTATAACGAAATGTCATGTGGTGTTGAACTTCTATTAGAAACCAAACCTAATGGTCTCCTCTATTACTTGAATCGTATCTGGGTCCCCGATCGTGATGACCTTCGCGCAATCCTTATGAACGAGGCACACAAAACTTGTTACTCCGTCCATCCCGGGGCTGATAAAATGTACAAGGGTCTTCACCAACAATACTGGTGGCCCGGGATGAAGAAAGACATTGCACTATATGTTGCAAAATGTCTAACTTGCTCCAAAGTCAAAGCTGAACATCAACGTCCTTCTGGTTTACTTGAACAACCGGAAATTCCAGTGTGGAAATGGGAAAATCTAGCCATGGATTTCATTACCCAACTCCCTCGTACTTCTAGATGTTATGATAGCATTTGGGTGATCATTGACCGTCTCACCAAATCTGCTCACTTTCTACCCATCCGGGAAGACTATCGGGTAGAGAAACTAGCCCGAATCTACATTGATGAAACTGTGAGTCGTCACGGGGTCCCACTTAACATTATATCTGATAGGGATGCTCGTTTCACCTCCCGCTTTTGGCAATCCCTCCAAACTGCTCTTGGTACACGCTTGGATTTAAGCACGGCTTACCATCCCCAAACTGATGGTCAGACCGAGCGAACAATCCAAACGCTCGAGGACATGCTTAGAGCTTGTCTAATTGATTTTGGTGGCAATTTGGATTCACATCTATCCCTCATCGAGTTCTCCTACAACAATAGCTACCACACAAGCATCAACATGGCTCCATTTGAAGCTCTCTATGGTCGGAAATGTCGCTCTCCTATCTGTTGGAACGAGATTGGCGAAGCAAAAATCACTGGTCCTGAATTAATCCAAGAAACTTCCGACAAGATCCTTCAGATTCGTAACAACATTCAAGTGGCAAGGAGTCTGCAAAAGAGTTATGCCGACAAAAGACGTAAACCCTTGGAACTTCAAGTCGGTGATCTTGTACTTCTAAAGGTATCTCCTTGGAAGGGGGTGATCCGTTTCGGGAAGAAGGGTAAACTAGCACCTCGCTATGTGGGTACATTCAAGATCCTCGAAAGGATCGGGAAAGTGGCTTACAAACTCGAATTACCTCCATCACTTGCTAATGTACATCCTACCTTCCACGTGTCCAACCTAAAGAAATGCCTTGCCGATGAGAACCTCCATATACCTCTTGACGATGTGCGCATTGACGAAACAATGCACTTCGTGGAGAGACCAGTGGAGATCATGGGTCGCGAGATCAAGCAACTCAAACGAAGCCGTATTCCTATTGTCAAAGTTCGTTGGGATTCTAAGCGCGGTCCTGAATTTACTTAGGAACGCGAGGACCAAATGAAGCTCAAGTACCCTCACCTTTTTGATGATTCAGTCGCCTCAACTAGTTAAATTTCGGGACGAAATTCCCTCAATATGGGGATACTGTAACATCTAGGATTTTCAGGCCATAAACCTTCTGTACTCATGTTATTATATAAACACTGAAGTCTTATACATGTTCAAACATAATAAGTCACAATGATTATTACTTAGTATACATAAAATTCAAATTACCAACCTTACATTTGCACATGACTTCTTCATTTTATAACACATGTATCTAAATTTAAACATATATGTATAAGCAAGCATTCGGTTATAACTAAGGGTAAAACATACGAGTTTTAAAACCATGACTTTACATTTTTATTTAAATATACACACATTTACAAATACAAATATATACATTGATTTGGAACCCTTTAAATTGAAATTTTCTATTTTGAACCTCAAGTTTGACTTTAAAAGTCAAACAATCCCAATCCGATGAAATCCAAACTAATATCGATCGATCCCAACTGTCATGGACTTTCCGTGAGTTCCTTAACGAATACGGATCAGTTTCAAACCATACTAACGTTCCAATTTAATCCTTTGAAAGGCCAAATTTCGAATTTGAAATAGGTTGACTATCTAGGGTCAAACCGTGTTAAATTCAATCCCCAAATCACAAAATTAAACGCTTATCAGGGCCGTAAATCACGCTCAGTCTATTCCCTTATGTATTCAGACCAAAACGCGACTCGATTCATCCTAAATCAACCGAATTGACGCGTAAACAATCCCCGCTAGCTGTCGTCGTCAAATCCGGATCAAATCAAGCAATTAAGATAAAATTTAACGAATTAAATCATACCTACACCTTCGCCTAGTCCATTACAATCTTTCTAAACCGCTAATCGTACCTCATTCCGCGTCTAGAACCAAAGCAAGCATCAAGAACGACGAGACTGAGAGGGTAGCCGCCTGCATTCGTGCCCAATCCAAATCCGTAAGTCTTGGTACCATTCGACTCGTGTTTGAGTCCTTATCAAAAGCCCCATATCCAACTGTAAGAACAGAACCTATCAAACACGAATTGAATTAGGGTTCGTGTTCTTACGAATGAAATTATGATTTGGGGATTTGATACAGCGTATTTTTCGTATTTAAATTTTCAAGTTTCTAGTTAAACAGCGAACCCACCTGGTCTGACTGGTTAGGTCACGGCACCATCAGACCAGGTGGTCTGGGTTCGAAACCCACGCAGACCAGAACTTTTTGCGCATGACTCAAAGCCAGACCCGGCCCCTTGAACCGAATTGGTTATATACAAATCAATCCAGTCCATAACACGGGTTAGTCCCCTGGTCCAGTGGTTGGGACAGCTGCCTTGTACAGAAGCCACCCGGGTTTGAGCCGAGTGGTCTGTTTAAATTTTTAAACCAGTTTTAAAGCTTCAAAAATTTTGTAAGAAAATATTTTTATAAACCTTAAGATATTTATAACAGAATAAAACCAGAATTTATAAATTCCAATATAAATTCAGATTTAATCCAAATTAAATGGTTAAATTTACACATTAAACTTTTAAAACAAAAACTTTAAATATCTAAAATTAATTTCTAAATAAAAACAATAAATTTTATAAAAGTTTATAAAATATTAACTCATTTAAAGTAAACTAGTATTTATTTTAGAGATAATAAATAAATAAAAATTTATTTCTAAACATATATTTACATCCATATATTTTAACATATTTTCATAAATAAATAAATAAAAATTATTTATTTATTTAATCTATTTAAATAAATGAAATTAGTTATTTATTTTATTTTTTTAAACTAAACACTAATCACATAAGTAGAATTTCTAAACATATATTTACATCATTATACTTTAACATATTTTCACAAATAAATGAATAAAAACTATTTATTTATTTATTTCTATTTAAATAAATGAAATTAGTTATTATTTTATTTATTTAAATTAAACTCTAATCACATAAGTAGAATTTCTAAACATATATTTACATCCATATATTTTAACATATTTTAAATAAATAAAAATTATTTATTTATTTAATCTATTTAAATAAATGAAATTAGTTATTTATTTTATTTATTTAAACTAAACACTAATCACATAAGTAGAATTTCTAAACATATATTTACATCCATATATTTTAACATATTTTCACGAATAAATAGATAAAAATTATTTATTTATTTAATCTATTTAAATAAATAAAATTATTTATTTATTTTAAACACTACCTACATAAACCAAAGTTCATTTTCTAAACATAGATATATATTTACATGATATATAATTTAGCATATTTTTCACAATTAAATAAATAAAATTATTTATTTAAATCCAACCCTACGTCAGTGACTATTAAGTTCATACATGTATACCTTGAACTCATAATACGCATTAAATTCGTATTTAAACATAGTATGCCTTTACATAAAATAACACAAATCTATTTGTACCAACCCACACACATCAAAACCCGTTGAACCCTAGACTTAGACATAGACTTTTGTACACACTATTAACTCAATACACATTATACACTAGGTTAACGTGGTGAGTTACAAGGATCGTTTTGCCACATAGACTCGCGTGTTAGCTACACTCTTGATTCAAGTGAGTTTTACATAGCCCATTTTTACATTTTGCACTTTTGGGGTGAAACATGATTACTCTTTGAAACTCTTTGCATTTACTTATATACAATTCAATAATATGATGTTATGTGTTATTTGTGCTTTATGCTTGAATGTTATGAGTTAAGACTACATATACATGACATTAGTACAATCATTAACTCAGTACAAGCCAACGATTAACATTGATAGATCTATTGAGTCTGACAAACCCACCCGGTTAGGGTGTTTGTTACCGACTTTACATTAGGGTAACCTGCGTGTTATGTCTCAGTCACAAGGTTTGATTGTACTAGTTTAACTATAGATTCTCCATAAATGCCTTATACACGTGTATCGTATGAATTGTATAAAATACTTTAAACTTGGTTATGTGTCAAAACCTATGTATGCTCACCAACTTTTTAGTTGACCTCGTTGTCATCATGTTTCAGGTACTAATGCTTGAGAATATGTGCAAGATGCTTCACTTAGGACCGATGGCCTAGAATTTAAAATAATGAGACTATTTATGTATTTCCATTTTCCTTGTAACGTTGGATTTATGTTTATTTGATACATGAAATTGGATGTTTAATTATTTAAACTTTAGCAAACCTTGAGCTTTTGAACAGTCTACATGTCCCGCCCCGACGTATTCCGTCGTCGGTTGGGGTGTGACACTTGCATTTCCACTTACAAGTTTCATTTCATTCATTTAACATTCATTTACATCATTTCATATCCATTATGACTCTTAGGCCATAACCTCATATCCATTATGATACTTAGATCATAACCTCATATCCATTATGATACTTAGATCATAACCTCTTATCTATTATTGTATTTTAACCATAACCTCATATCCATTATGATTCGTAGATCATAACCTCGTATCCATTATGATTCACATATCATAACCTCATATCCATTATGATTCATAGATCATAACCTCATTCACACATATCCATTATAGTATTACAGTATAACTACATTCATTCATTTCATATATCCATTATAGCATTATCACTATAACTACATTCATTCTTTTCCACATACTAGTTCATTCAATCATCACACACATTCATTTCAATACATAGTATGCATCATAACACATATACCACCCAATTATCAACATTACTAAGTAAGTGCAAATGCATTTACCTTTTGAGTTAGAAGATCCCGCACCACCTTCTAGCTTTGCAATTTGATTACCTAAACATATACACCTAGTTTAGTAATCTATCATACATACATAATCACATTACATTTGAGTCCGCTACTCAATTTCCATTTTCAACCCAAACTGACCCGTTTGGGTTATCCCCATAACCAAACACTCTTTTTCAATACAAACTCATCTACTTGAGTTTTCTTTCCAATACCTTGACACTAAATTCTCATTCAATAACTTTTATTAGGTGAATTTGGTGTTTGTTCAAGTGTCTAATACCACCTAAACATTTAATCATCACCAATTCGTCTTTCTAGCATCATGATCCAAACACCCTCAATTTTCACCATATGAACCCTAACTTTTCAAAACCAAAATCCAACGGTTCTAGGATGTTAATCACCTCTCTTTACCTTTAGATTAGCTAGATTATCTACAATGTAACACTAAATCATCACATGCATACTCAATTTTTGGATTTATTCAAAACCCACCAAACATCACATTCAAAATGAAATCAAAGGAAGGAAATCACTTACTTCATGTTAGGAGAGTGATGTGCAAGCCAAAACCCCTCAAATCAAGCTCCAAATACACTTTTTGCTTCAAATTCGATTTCTCCCTTTTTCACCTCTTGGAATGAACGACCCCTTTCAACAACACAAATGCCAATTTTGACTTTAATATGTCAAATATGGCAGATTTGCCATATAAACTTTAGTCCCTCAACTTCCATTTTACCCATTTCATCCTAAACTAGTTAAAATTAGTATAACGCCATTAAAAACTTGAAACCCACTTGTTTCAACTTATTTTTAAAATATTATTTTCACCATAATATTTTATTATTTATTTGAAAATGAAACCCGGATTTTGGTTCGTTACAAATCACCTCCCCTTATTTGGGTTTCCCCCGAAACCCGACTTCACATAAAAAGGTTCGGATAAAAATTGAGCATTTCTTCCTCGGTTTCCCAAGTAATTTCCGCCCCCTTTTTATGTTTACACCTTACCAAAACTTGGCTAATCTCTTTATTCCGCAATTTCTTCACTTTTCTATCCAAAATTGTCACCGGTTCTTCAACATAATTCAACCTTTCATCCAATTTTATATCATCTAATGTGACAAAAGTAGATTCATCCGCCAAACATTTTCACAAATGAGACACATGAAATGTGTTATGAAGTCTACTTAGTCCCTCTTGTAGCTCCAAACGGTAGGCCACCGCACCCACTCTTGATATCACCTTAAACAGTCCGATGAAAAGTGGACTTAACTTCCCCCGTTTCCTAAACCGTATCACCCCTTTCCAAGGTGAGACTTTCAAAAGCACAAAGTCCCCCACTTGGAACTCAATCGTCCGCTTCCTATTATCCGCATAGGACTTTTGGCGATCTTGAGCCGCCTTCAAGCGTGCTCTAATTTGGTCAATACTACTCATGGTTTCATTGACCACCTCTTTACTTCCAAGCTCCTGTTGACCAATTTCACCCCAACACATGAGCGTTCTACAATTTCTCCCATACAATGCCTCAAAAGGCGACATACCAATACTAGAATGGTAGCTATTATTGTATGAAAATTCCGCCAACGGTAAATGGTCATCCCAATTTTCCCCAAAATCCAAAGTACACGCTCGCAACATATCCTCGAGCGTTTGAATCGTCCGCTCGCTTTGACCATCCGTTTGTGGATGATAAGCGGTGCTAAGGTTCAATCTAGTCCCCATATCCTCATGGAACTTCTTCCAAAAACGAGAAGTAAATCTCGTATCATGGTCCGATATAATCGACACTGACACAACATGACGTGACACAATTTCCTTCATATAAATTTCCGCCAATGTATCCGAAGAATACGTTTCCTTTATTGGAAGGAAATGTGCACTCTTTGTCAACCGATCCACTACTACCCATATCGTATCATAACCCTTTCTAGTCTTTGGTAGTTTAGTGATCAAATCCATGGTAACATTCTCCCATTTCCAAAGCGGTATTTCAAGCGGTTGAAGCTTTCCATACGGCTTTTGATGCTCCGCCTTTACCCTTAAGCATGTGAGACACCTCTCCACATACTTAACTATATCACGCCTCATACCCGGCCACCAAAAATGACACCTCAAGTCATAAAACATCTTTGTGGCCCCCGAATGGGTAATATTTGGATTTATGCGCCTCATCTAAAATAGTTGCCAACACACTTGACAATCTAGGAATCCAAATTCTATCGAAGTATGTCTTTAACCCCGTGCTATTTTCCCCAAGCTTATCAACATAAGCAACCATCCTTTCCTTTTTCAAATCACAACTAAGTGCTAACACTTGTGCCTCCCGGATTTCATCAATAAGAGATGATGAAATTGTCATCTTAAATGACTTCACCTTGATAGGTGTATGGCTCGTCTTTCGACTAAGCGCATCCTCCACCACATTTGCTTTACCCGGATGGTAAAGTATCTCACAATCATAATCCTTGACCAATTCAAGCCACTGCCTTTGCCTCATGTTAAGGTCTTTTTGGTCAAAGAAGTACTTGAGACTTTTGTGATCCATGTAAATCGTACACTTAGCTCCATACAAATAATGCCTCCAAATATTGAGCGCGAAAACCATGGCCGCAAGCTATAAATCATGGGTAGGGTAATTCACCTCATGAGTCTTCAATTGCCTAGATGCATAGGCAATCATTTTCCCCCCTTTGCATTAAAACACACTCCAACCCCGAATGCGAGGCATCCGAATATACCACAAAATCTTCGGTCCCGTCCGACAAGGATAAGATAGGCGCCTTAGTCAACTTTTCTTTCAAGAGTTGAAAGGAAGATTCTTGCTCGGGACCCCATAGAAACTTTGTCTCCTTACGCGTTAACTTCATCATCGGCAAGGCAATCCGAGAGAAGTTTTCAATAAACCGCCGATAATAACCCGCCAACCCCAAGAAACTTCTAATCTTTGAAGGCGTCTTCGGTGATGACCAATATTCTTCCGCTACTATCTTGGATGGGTCAACTGTAATCCCCTTATCATTCACCACATGACCCAAGAACTGGATCTCACGCAACCAAAATGCGCACTTTGAGAATTTAGCATAAAGCTTCTCCCTTTGCAACACTTCAAGAATTTCACGAAGATGAAAGGCATGATCACTTTCACTCCGTGAATAGATGAGAAGGTCATCAGTGAACACAATCACTTAACGGTTGAGGAACGGCCTATACACCCGGTTCATAAGATCCATGAAAACTGCTCAAACCGAAAGGCATAACAGTGAACTCATAATGACCATATCGAGTGCGAAAAGTTGTCTTATGGACGTCTTCTTCCTTCACTTTCAACTGATGGTACCCGGACCTCAAATCAATCTTAGAGAACCATGACGCCCCTTGCAATTGATCAAAGAGGTCGTCAATCCGAAGTAAAGGGTACCTATTCTTCACCGTCAACTTGTTCAACTCCTGATAATCCATACACATCCTCATGCTTCCGTCCTTCTTTTTAACGAAGAAAACGGGTGCACCCCAAGGTGAGACACTTGGGCATATGAAACCTTTATCTAGAAGCTCTTGCAATTGCTCCATTAACTCCTTCATTTCCGGCGGTGCCAACCTATAAGGTGCTTTGGCTACCGGCTTTGCACCCGGGATTAAGTCAATTCCAAACTCCACTTTCCTTTCCGGTGGTACCCCAGTTAACTTGTCCGGAAACACATCCACAAATTGATTCACAGCCGGAACATCGCAAATATCTTTCACCCTATCTACCACATCCGCAACATGAGCCATGTATGCCTTGCACCCATGCACCATGTACTTTGTTGCCTTCACATAAGAACATATCTTTACATTACATTTCTTTTCACCTTCTATGTAAATGGACTCACCCGATGGGGAATCGAGTTGTACCGCCTTAGGTCCACATAGAATATTCGCTTTGTTCTTAGACAACCAATCCATTCCCACTATGACATCAAAGTCTCCCATGGACATAGGAATTAAGTCAATAAGGAACGTTTCACCCCCCTCCCTTAACTTGCAATTCCTATAAACATCAAATACTAGGAAACTCTTATCATTTGCCACTTCGATTTCTAAGGGTTCATCTAACTTGCTACTTATAAATGAAAATTTCAAAGACACAAATGAACGATTTGCCCCCGAATAAAAAAGAACTAGTGCAGGTAAAGAGTTAATCTTGAATGTAACTGACACCACCTCCGAGTTGGTCTTTGCTTCTTCAATCGAGATGTGGAAGGCTCTACCTTTTGGCCTTGGTATATCTACCTTCTTCTCACTTCCACCTTGCTTCAAATCGGGACGGTCCGCCCTATTATGCCCGGGCTTGTAACAGTTATAGCATATCCGAATTTGGCTTGTACATTGACTAGCCATATGCCCCGACTTCCCACATTTATAACAATTTAAAGTCCCTTTCCTGCATTCACCGAAATGTTCTTTCCCACAAACTTTATAACCACAGGGAGAGAACTTGCTAAATGGCTTCTTACTAGGGCTCCCGTCCATTATCTTATTCACATCTTGCTCCACAATCTCCCTTTTCCTCTTCTCTCCCCTAGCCTCTTGCCTCCTCAACTCCACCTCTCTTTCCCGACACCTATTTATCAAATCCACAAATGTGGTGAAAGAGGATGGAGATATGCTATCTCTGAACTCCACCATCAGCATAGCATAGAACCTGTCAATCTTCGCCATCTCAGTCAACACCACGTCCGGACAGAACTTGGCGCGATCAAAGAAGGCCCCAGCCAATTCATCTATTGACTCATTTGTTTGCCTCATAAGGAGGAACTCCTCAGTCATCCTATCCACTGCGGCCTGAGGGCAATGATACTTCAGAAAGGTCGTTTTAAACTCCTCCCAAGTCATGGAGGTCACCCCTAGTTCACCCCTCTCCTTTCGAAGATTCAACAACCATTCCTTCGCCCTCCCTGTCAACAAAGGCACACTAAACATAACCCTATCCTCGGGCTTACACTTAGTCGTCTCAAAGTTAGACTCTATATCCACCACCCACCTGTGGTTAAGTATCGGGTCCACTTGCCCATTATATTCTTTGGGCTTGATCACCATGAACTCCTTAAGAGTACACCCTTGTGGTACCCTCTCTCTTTCTTTCAATACATCCTCTAGAGTGAGCTTAATTGCCCCTCTTATTTCATCCATCAACAAGCTTGTGGCTTGCTCAAAGGCCTTAGCCACTTCTTTCTTAATCATTTCTTGGATTCTTGGATCCAATGGTTCATTATTAGCTTCTTCTGCCATCTCTAAATTGAGAAAATGAACCAAAAACACCTTAATCCCTTTTTACTTTCAATACCCTAGGTATCCATTACACGTTCACTATTATATGTATTAAGTATATAATATATACCTACCTATATACATACATACATACATATATAACCACCTTCACCTAATCTTTGCAAATGTTCATTGTTATATGGTTATCATAAAGTCCCTTGCACATTTCGTCTTATTAAACATATTGGCCAACCATGTTTAATAATACGCCATGCCCAATTGTAATTACCATCTCCATATAACAAGTCACAAAACAAGTTTCGGCACACATAACACCTTAACAACATTAATCATACATATATACATACACCATATATATATATATATATATTGCCACTTTATCAAATCATTACTAACCTTTCATTTCCGCAAGCTCCGAGTCTTAGTCAAGTCCTTCATGGATTCTCATATCATTTTTCCCCATATCAAGAGCATCCGGTTTGAGTTTGGTGCCACCACACCAAATCCCTCAAACCATTGCTCTAATACCAAGTTGTAACACCCATAATTGGAACACCAATTATTAAAAAATTTAAACACACCCGGAAGCATTTATTCCAAGATTTTTTTTACCCCTTCGCGTACCGCGAAGACCCAGGGAATCCCTTCCGCGTACCATGAGGGACTGGTTTACACCGTCCTCAAAGAGGGTTCTTCGCATACCGCGAAGAACCTCCCATCATACTTCGCGTACCGCGAAGACCAGCATTTAGCATGTTCACAAGGAGAGCTCTTGCGTGTCGCGAGAAAACCCCTCCCCGCCTTCGCGTACCGCAAAGACACCCTGTAAACAGAAAGTTAAGGTATTTTGCCCAGTTCCATACTTAGCCAAATTTTCCCATTTTTCACAAAACATCATAACACCAAAAAACTCCCAACACTTGGGCATTTTGACCATTACTTAAACAACATATTCACATTATCATCATTTACCAAAACATCAAGTTTTATACAATTTACAAATCAAACTAAGGATTTTCTTTTAAACCCCCAAAATACCAAATCGTGTACGAGAATCCTTTAACGCCTCGGACTTGACATTGACCTACATCAGAGCTTTTCCTACATAACCACATGAACATTTCACCATTAGTAATGAAGATAATCATAACAATCAAGTATTTAAATACTTGATTCCACTCATTCACCCATTTGACCCGTTTGACCCATTTGCAACCATTAGGTCAATTAAGGTTTCATAACACTTGCATTTCCATTTACAAGTTTCACTTCATTCATTTAACATTCATTTACATCATTTCATATCCATTATGACTCTTAGGCCATAACCTCATATCCATTATGATACTTAGATCATAACCTCTTATCCATTATGGTATTTTAACCATAACCTCATATCCATTATGATTCGTAGATCATAACCTCATATCCATTATGATTCATATATCATAACCTCATATCCATTATGATTCATAGATCATAACCTCATTCACACATATCCATTATAGTATTACAGTATAACTACATTCATTCATTTCATATATCCATTATAGCATCATCACTATAACTACATTCATACTTTTCCACATACTAGTTCATTCAATCACACACACATTCATTTCAATACATAGTATGCATCATAACACATATACCACCCAATTATCAACATTACTAAGTAAGTGCAAATGCACTTACTTTTTGAGTTAGAAGATCCCACACCACCTTCTAGCTTTGCAATTTGATTACCTAAACATATACACCTAGTTTAGTAATATATCATACATACATAATCACATTACAATTGAGTCCGCTACTCAATTTCCATTTCCAACCCAAACTGACCCGTTTGGGTTATCCCCATAACCAAACACCCTCTTTCAATACAAACTCATATACTTAAGTTTTCTTTCTAATACCTTGACACTAATTTCTCATTCACTAGCTTTTATTAGGTGAATTTGGTGTTTGTTCAAGTGTCTAATACCACCTAAACATTTAATCATCACTAATTCATCTTTCTAGCACCATGATCCAAACACCCTCAATTTTCACCATATGAACCCTAACTTTTCAAAACCAAAATCCTAGGGTTCTAGGATGTTAATCACCTATCTTTACCTTTAGATTAGCTAGATTATCTACAATCTAACACTAATTCACGACATGTATACTCAATTTTCAGATTTCTTCAAAACCCACCAAACATCACATTCAAAATGAAATCAAGGAAAGGAAATCACTTACTTGATGTTAGGAGAGTAATGTGCAAGCCAAAACCCCCACAAATCGAGCTCCAAATACACGTTTTGCTTCAAATTCGATTTCTCCCTTTTTCACCTCTTGGAATGAACGACCCCTTTCAACAACACAAATGCCAATTTTGACTTCAATATGTCAAATATGGCAGATTTTCTATATTACAAATTTAGTCCCTCAACTTCAATTTTACCCATTTCATTCCAAAACTAGTTAAAACTAGTATAACGCCATTAAAAACATGAAACCTTCTTGTTTCAACTTATTTCTAAAATATTATTTTCACCATAATATTTTATTATTTATTTGAAAACGAAACCCGAATTTTGGTTCGTTACATGAAGTTTGCGGTTACCTCAAGTTTGCGGTTATTCGAAGTTTGCGGTAATCAAAGTTTGTGGTTATTCGAAGTTTGCGGTAATCGAAGTTTGCGGTTTTTCAAAGTTTGCGGTAATTGAAGTTTGTGGTTATTCGAAGTTTGCGGTTATTTTTTAAGTTTGTGGTTATTCTGCTGTCGTTCGGTTTTGATAATATGGCTGAGAAAGATGACTCTCTTTAGTCTATTATCACTCGTCTGGATGGTAAAAACTACACCTACTGGAGTTAAGTAATGAAAAACTTTCTTCGAGGGAAAAATATGTTGGGTTATGTCACATGTACTAAGGGAAAGTCTACTGATAAGTCTAAGCCTGCTGAATATGCCTTAGCTCTTGATACATGGGAAACGGATAACTCTAAAGTTATAACTTGGATCAACAACTCTGTAGGTCAGTCCATTGGTATTCAGTTGACTAAATATGATACATCTAAGCAAGTTTGGGATCATTTGGAAAAGCTGTATACTCAGTCCAACTTTGCCAAGTAGTACCTGTTGGAGTTTGATATCCGTGCTCTTCAACAGAATGAGATGAGCATTCAAGACTTTTATGGAGCTATGTCGGATTTATGGGATCAATTGCCACTTACGGAATCTGCAGCACTGAAGGTGTTTAAACCTTATATTGATAGAAGGGAAGAAAAACGTTTGGTACAATTCTTGATGGCATTACGTTCAGATTTTGGAGGACTGCGTGGAACTATTCTTCATCGTTCCCCTCTTCCAACAATTGTTCACGAGTTGATTGCAGAGGAAACTCGGTTAAAATCCCAGGTTGATAAAGCTCCTAAAGTAACTACTCCAGCTGTGTTTGCCGTTCCCCCTAATCAGTCCAGACAGGTGTTAAAGTTGTTTTTGATGAATGTGTTTTTTGCAAAAGTAAAAATCATTGGAAGTCTCAGTGTCCGCTGTTACTTAGCAGAAAGAATTCTAACTTGCATAAGCCCCCACAACAGAACAGATCAGGTGGACAATTTTTGACTCACACGTCCCCTTCTGCTGGTTCATCTGGTCCATCTTCATGGACATTTAAACCACCTCAGTTTACTGTTGCTGCTACACCACCATATGTAGAAATGAACAAACCACCATATGCTCTGGATCCGCAAGTATTTGAACAGTTCAGACAGTTCCTTGCCGCCAACCTTACCGCTATGTCTACTGTGGGACTGTCTTCATCTGGTACCTCAGGTATTTCGTCATAATTATGGATTTTGGATTCTGGTGCCTCACATCATATGTCCCCTTATTTGTCTTCCTTTCTTTCTTTGTCTCCTGTTTCGCCTGTTTCTGTCATGTATGCTAGTGCTACATCCATGTTGGTAGAGGGTGTTGGATCTGTGTCTACCCTTCATGTGTCTCTCAATGATGTCTATTATATTCCAAAGCTTGCCTTAAAACCTTGCTTCAGTCAGTCAGTTGTGTAAGTCTGGAATTTGGGTTTTCTTTTGTGACACTGTTTGTGTTGTGCAGGATCAACACACTCAGAAGGTGATTAGGATCGGTCGTAGGGTGGGAGATTTATATGTCTTAGAAGAACTCAAAGCGCCTGCACCTGGTGTTGCAGCCTCCAGTGTTGATTTATCTTCTTTTCGTTTAAGTCATTTGTCGTCTTAATTTTATATTTGGCATTCTCGTTTGGGACATGTGTCCGCATCTCGTTTAAAATTTTTGGTTTCTTCCGGTGCTTTGGGTCAGTTGCAAACTTGTGACATTTCTGATTGTAGCGGTTGCAAACTTGCTAAATTTTCTGCTTTACCTATTGATAAAAGTATTTCTCATTCTGTTGCACCATTTGATATTGTTCATTCTGATGTGTGGCGACCACCACCAGTATCCACTAAGGGCGGTTCACGTTACTATGTTTCCTTTATTGATGACTACACTCGTTTTACCTGGGTGTACCTTATGAAACGTAGATCTGAGTTCTTTGACATTTATAAAACATTTACGGCTTATGTTCAAACGCAGCATTCTGCTGTGATAAAGTGTTTCAGGTGTGACTTAGGGGGTGAATACACCTCTAATGATTTTACTCAGTTGCTTGCATCAGATGGTACCATACACCAATCGTTTTGTACTGACACTCCTCAATAGAATGGTGTTGTTGAAAGGAAACATCGCCATCTTATGGAAACCGCTCGTTCATTCCTTTTATCTGCTGAGGTACCTAGTGTCTTTTGGGGAGAAGCACTCCTGGCCGCCCAACATGTGATTAATAGGATCCCTACTTCTCACAATGATGATATGTCTCCATTTGAAAGTCTTTTCGGTGAACGCCCAGATTATGGTGAGTTACGGGTTTTTGGATGTACTTGCTTTGCTCTCCGTCCTCATGTTGAACGAGACAAATTGACAAATAAGTCAGCATTATGTGTTTTCTTAGGCTATGCCAGTGGTCCCAAAGGGTATGGCTCTCCGTCCTCATATTGAACGAGACAAACTGACAAATAAGTCAGCATTATGTGTTTTCTTTTGCTAGCGACACTGATATCCCAACCTCTTATGTTCCCAATTTGTATGTTGATCCTAATATGCCTGCTCCAGATACTTCTGTTGCACATGATGTGCCAGTTCATGAACCTTCCACGTCATCTGGAACCAATGTTGATTCTCCTCCACCTTCGAGAAAGTCTACTCGTGCATGTAAGTCTACTCAACTACCGGATTTTGCATACTCTGCATATTCTGCTTCATTTAGCTCTTTTATCGCGGGCATTTATCATCTGTATGAACCAGAATCATATAAAGAGGCTGTCTCTGACCCTCTATGGTAGAATGCTATGGCTGAAGATCTCACTGCTCTTCATGAGACTTACATCTGGGATTTGGTTCCTCTACCACCAGGTAAACATAAGGTTGGTTGTCGTTGGGTGTATAATATTAAGACAAAGTCTGATGGCTCTGTTGAACGGTACAAGGCCAGACTTGTGGCAAAAGGATATTCGCAAACGTATGGTATGGATTATGAGGAGACCTTTGCCCCTGTGGCAAAAATGACAACAATTCGTACTTTAATTGCTGTTACGTCCGTTCGACAATGGAAGATCTGTCAAATGGATGTCAAAAATGCTTTTCTGAATGGTGATCTTCATGAGGAGGTTTACATGACTCCACCCCCGGGAATAGCTCATCAGCCCGGTGAAGTCTGTCGGCTAAGAAAAGCTCTATATGGGCTCAACCAGGCTCCTCGTGCCTGGTTTGAAAAATTCTCTACAGTCATCACTTCTCTTGGTTTTCTTCCTATAAATCATGATTCAACATTATTTGTTCGCTGTACGAATGCTAGACACGTTCTCTTGTCTTTATATGGGGATGATATGATTATTACAGGTGATGGCATTGAATCTTTGAAACGTGACTTGGCTCACCGTTTTGCTATGAAAGACTTGGTTGGGATTATTACGGTATTTTTGGGGATTGAGGTAGCTCAATCTAAAAAGGGATACCTTCTCTCTCAGATGAAGTATATTTCTGATATGTTTAAACGTGCGAGACTTTCTGATAACAGAATTGCAGACACTCCTCTTGAAACTAACGCATGTTACTCTCCCACTGATGGTGTTCCTCTATCTTATCCGAGCATATATCGTACTATTGTAGGAAGTTTGGTTTATCTTACAGTTACTCGCCATGATATCGTTCATGCTATTCATGTGGTTAACCAGTTTGTTACCGCGCCTACTTCTGTTCACCGGGGAGCTGTTCTTCGTATTTTGAGATATCTTCGTGGCACTCAGTTTCAAAGTCTTCTGTTCCCCTCTACATCTTCTCTGGAATTGCGTGCCTACAGTGATGCTGATTGGGATAATGATCCCAATGATCGTAAATCCACTACTGGTTTCTGCATTTTCCTTGGTGATTCATTAATCTCATGGAAAAGTAAGAAACAAGATGTTGTCTCTAGGTCCTCCACGAAGACTGAATATCGTGCTATGGCTGTGACTACATGTGAAATTGTTTGGTTACGATGGCTTCTGGCAGACATGGGGGTTGTTGTTTCCTCACCTACCCCATTACATTATGATAATCAAAGTGCTATGTAAATCGCCAAGAACTCTGTCTTTCATGAACGGACAAAACATATTGAGATAGATTGTCACTTTACTTGTCATGATCTCCAGCTTGGGACCATCTCACTTTCTTTTGTTCCATCAGCCTTGCAGATTGCAGATATTTTCACCAAGGCTCAATCGGCTTCTCGGTTTCGTTTTTTGTGTGACAAACTATCAATGTTTATCTCTGTTGCATTGTGAGTTTGAGGGGGGATGTTAGCATAATAAGTTGTTATGGGCTTGGGGTTTAGCCCATTTATCTTGTAAGGCTTAGCCTGCCTATTTAATTCTTGTTTTCTCTTCATTTGCAACTAATCTTCATTTGTGTAACATAGAGACTCCATCTTTTCTCTGTTCATGTTCGTTTGTTAACAGAGAGCACATCTCACGCCACGTAGGCGCCACGTAGACTATGCCAGATTTCATCCTCACCTTCACCCTGGCGTGTAATGGTGGGGTGAGGGTGAATAGTTTTGTAATAATTACATAATTATTAGTTTTAATATTAAAAAAAACATAATATTAAAAAAAACATAATACTAAGAAAACATAATATTAAAAAAAAACTACTAAACTACATATTATATTTTTCTTCAATTTAACGAATTTCTCTCGCTCGTCGCCGACCAAATGATCGATGTTCATGAAATAAAGTCGCATATCGCTCGCCTTTTGTTTTTCCTTCTTTATTTGAGCTTCATCTCGGATATCTGGTTAAACTTGGTAGAAATTGGTATAGATAGGAGAATGAAGAAAATATTATGTATAAAATTGGTTGTCTAGGTTAGTATTTATATAGGTTAAATTAAAAAAAAATTAAATTAAATGTTTCAAACGGTCAAAAACAACGGTAAAAAAAATAAAAATAAAATCTCAAACCGTCAAAAAATTAACCCTTCCATGCCGTGAACACCATCACCCTCACCCCCCACGCCTACGCCAACCTCGGCGCGGTTTTCCACGTCCATGGTGGGTGAGGTGGCACCACGCCCGGGCTCTCACGGAAGCACTACACACAGTCTAACTGTTGCTGAATCATATTATATATATATATATATATATATATATATATATATATATAAAGTTATATATAATATTTTTAAGAAAACTATTTTTATGGATAAATATATAATTTTACAATTAGTAAAGTAAAAAATGGGTAAATATGATATTTTAATATTTTAGAAAAAAAGAAGGGTAAAATAGTCATTTATTAAATTGTTTTTAATGAAATAGGTATATATGATTTTATCACATGTTTTTAAAGGTGTATATGATATTTTTAGTTTTAGTTGGGTATATATGATAACTTTGTAAGGGTATATATGGTATTAGTCTAAAAAATAATAATAAAAAAAATACTAACCCTAAACGGTGTGTAACTAGCAAATCGGGTGGGTACATAGCCGGAGTGAGTGGTCGTTGGGCAATAAGTTGAGTCGAATAAACATTTGGACCAGAGTGTGTGTTTTTTCACGTATACACACACAACCGAAGTGTTATTGCGCTCAGTGTTCCGATATGAGTAGTTGGAGGAGCCTGATTTTGAGAATCGGCGAGAAGTCGTCTGAATACGGCGGAGTAATCGATTTCAAAGACCACATTGTAAGTTCATTCTTTCTCCCCGCTTCAATTTCTAAAACCCTAATCGTTTACGATGAACCCTAATTTCGTACTTTCTTGCAGGACGCCTGTTTTGGTGCTGTTCGGCGGGAACTAGATCATTCCGAAGACGAAATCTTAACTGTGATTTACTATTTACTATTATTTCGTGATTTTAGGTTTTGTAGACTTGTTGAGTTAACCTAATTTACATGTGTTGACAGTTTCTTCTCCAATGTTCAGAGCAACTGCCTCACAAGATTCCTCTGTATGGGACTTTGGTATACTGTGTTTACTTTTTTAGTTTTTTGATTATGAACTCTTGATGCCTTCCTGTAAGATTTATTGTCTTATTTTGTGAATTATTTGTGTTTAGATTGGGCTATTGAATTTAGAAAATGAGGATTTTGTTAAGAAAATAGTGGAGAGTACGCAAAAGAGTTTGCAGGTGAGTAAGCAAATATGTCATTGATTGTTTGTGTAAAATAAATATCAACATTCAAGTTCTTGTGCAGTAGCTGGGATTGTACTGTTTGTAGTGGTAAATCTTCTTGACTATTTGCAGGATGCACTCGACTCTGGAGATTGCAACAAAGTCCGTGTATCAATGCGGTTTCTAACTGTTTTGGTATGTTATTCTGTTATCTTGAGAGGAAAATCAGTATTAATATGTTTTTTAACTATTATAAGGGGTTTATTAGCTGAATTTAATGTATTTGAGTTGCAATTGTAAATACCATTTGGCTTAATCACACTTTCTATTTGCATGTTAGTGGTGCAACGGGTACCATATCACCCTGTCATTATATCATTTTCATTTGTTGACATGTATTTTGAGTTTTTTTTGCACTTGTGTCTTTTAGATGTGTAGCAAAGTGATCCAACCGAGCTCATTAGTGGTGATTTTTGAAACGCTATTATCGTCTGCTGCAACAATAGTGGATGATGAGAAAGGAAACACTTCATGGCAAGCCCGTGCTGATTTCTTCATAACTTGTATTCTTTCCTGCCTTCCTTGGGGTGGATCTGAACTTGTTGAGGTACATTTTCTACTTATGTTTCCTTTTAACTTTAGCAAAAAGAAATTATTTTGGTCACTATGTTTGATGGCTGAACACTTGATCGTTGCAGCAAATTCCTGAAGAAATTGAAAGAGTTATGGTTGGGATAGAAGCCTATTTAAGCATCAGAAGACACGTGTCTGATGTTGGTCTATCTGTGTTCGAGGATATCAACAAAATCAACAAACTTCATGTTGAACAGGTATTCTGTTCTATTCTTATATGAGTTACATACATCGCATGTGTTGTTTCGTAATAACTTTACTCGCTTTGGTGTTCCACTCACACTTAATTTATGTTGTATAGGATTTTGTGGAAGACTTGTGGAGTCGAATTCAAGATCTCTCCAAGAACAGCTGGAAACTTGAGAGTGGTATTTTCAATAATTCATATACTCAATACGTTGGCTGTTTTTTCAGTTTCTATTATAATTGATTTTTCTAAGTTTTGTTAACTTTCTGTATCCAGTTCCAAGGCCACATCTTTTATATGAAGCACAGCTAGTAGCTGGGAAATCTCATGATTTTGGACCAATCATCTGTCAGGAGCAACCAGATACCCCTGTGGAACTTTCTAGACTCAATTTTGGTAGTCAAAAATACGAGGCAGAATTGAAATATCCTCAGAGAATACGAAGGCTCAATATATTTTCTGCTAGCAAAACTGAGGTACTAAACCAAATATAAAGTTCTTTACACTTCGTTATAACTTACAAGTCAGTTAAAAAATAATGGTGCTGATTCTTCTCATAAACTTTTTGGTGGCAGGATTTACAGCCTATTGACCGTTTTGTTGTGGAAGAGTATTTATTGGATGTGCTCTTTTATTTAAATGGATGGTTTGTAACTTTTTTAAGTAATTATCTTAAACTTCTTTTTTTTGCTTTGGCTTATTCTTATATCTGTTTGTTTGTGCAAAGCTAGTCGAAAGGAATGCGCTGCATGCATGGTTGGTCTACCTGTTCCTTTCAGATATGAATATCTCATGGCCGAAACCATTTTTTCTCAGGTAAAAATCTCTAATTCAAATAGTTTTGACTTTTGATGCATAAAACAAATTTTGTTTTTTAAATTCTTGAATAACAACGAATGTTTTTTTGCCAGCTTCTTTTATTGCCTCAGCCACCATTCAAGCCCATATATTACACGCTTGTCATAATAGACCTTTGTAAGGTACAATAGCTGCTTTTTACCTGTTACTTTTTCTGGGGGTTTTGATGAATTTTTTATTGATAGTTATCTTTTTTTGTAGTCTCTTCCAGGTGCATTCCCTGCAGTTGTAGCTGGGGCTGTACGTGCCCTATTTGATAGGATAAGTGAGTTAGATATGGAGTGTAGGACACGTCTCATTCTTTGGTTCTCACACCACTTGTAAGTTTTCACTTATTTATTTAACATATATTTTGTATTTAATACTAATTTAAATTTATACTTGCATAATGATGTTGCCAGATCAAACTTTCAATTCATCTGGCCATGGGAAGAATGGGCCTATGTCTTGGAGCTTCCAAAATGGGCCCCACAACGTGTTTTTGTCCAGGAGGTTCTCGATAGAGAAGTCCGCTTATCATACTGGGACAAAGTGAAGCAGGTAATTTATAAGCATTTATAAAACTATCTCTGGTTGTTATTGTTCTATTCCATTTATTGTATCTTTTAGCAGACGTCTTGATCTTTTTTCTATATGTGTTGAAATGGGCCGATGAGTAACGGGTCAAAACTTTTTACAATAGTTGTGTTGTTACAATAGTGTTTTGACTTTTTTGAACAAAAGGACAGGAGGTTTTGTACATTTAAATACACTTCAAGAAATTTTGACTCATCTTACCTATTCAATTCGTTTCTCTTTAAGCTGTTTTTATTTTACTCGTTTTACCTGTTCTCTATTAAGGTCGTAACCCCAATTGACCCATTCATAACTCACAAGTAAATAGGTCAAAATTGCAAACTCTTATTTTTGTTTTTGTGCAGAGCATTGAAAGTACTCCAGCTTTGGAGGAGTTACTTCCTCCAAAAGGTGGTCCCGACTTCAGATACAGTTCAGATGATGGTGATAAAACTGAATATACACTTTCAAGGGAACTTAACAGTATGGTAAAAGGAAGAAAAACTGCACGTGATGTCATAATTTGGCTTGAAGAAAGCGTAACCCCAATCAATGGACTAGATGTTTCTCTAAGAGTAGTCGTTCAAACCCTTTTGGATATTGGATCAAAAAGCTTTACTCATTTGATTACCGTGTTAGAGAGATATGGACAAGTTATTGCCAAAATTTGTCCAAATGAAGAAACACAAATTATGCTAATATCAGAAGTCAGTTCATTTTGGAAAAATAGTGCTCAATCAACTGCCATAACCATCGACAGAATGATGGGTTATCGACTTATTTCTAATTTAGCTATTGTGAAATGGGTTTTTTCTCCATCAAATATTGACCTATTTCACACCACTGATCGTTTGTGGGAGGTATGCTAATAACATTATTAATCCTTTTATTTTTATGGATATACTTTATTCTCTTTTTGTTGCTTACTGTTACGCTTGTTCATTGTATATACAGATTCTCATAAATGCTCTTAATAAGACGTATAATCGTATTTCTGATCTAAGGAAAGAGATATCTCATTTGAAAAAGAGTGTTGTAAAAGCCGAGCAAATTGCAGCCACGGCTAAAGCTGAGCTGGATAATGCTGAAAAAAAGCTTATGCTTGTGGATGGTGAGCCTGTTGTTGGTGAAAATCCAGCTAGGATGAAACGTTTGAAATCAAATGCTGAAAAGACAAAAGAGAACGAGGTGTCTACTCGTGAGTCTTTAGAGTCAAAGGAGGCTCTTTTTGCACGAGCCCTTGAAGAAAATGAGGTACTAATTCCATATTGCCGTTACATTTATAGGATTTTGATGTTTGGAAAGAGTTATTTTACATGCATAACACGTCAATAGTATGAGTCATGAAATTTAAAAACTCATCTTAGACTAGAAGTAGAGGTGGCAAAATGGATGGGTTGGAAAGACCGGCAATTTTGGTTCGGGTCGGTTCATGCTGACCAAACACTTGTTCAATTTTTTTTTATTAATGTAGTTAGTGTCAAACGTGATTGCAATAAAACAAATCGTCTCGGTATTATTTGGTTAAAATGATTTAGGAGGTTCTATGCATATAAAATACATGTTTGACAACTTTGAGTTTCAACTTGTTTGTCCACACTTTCAACCTATTTTTATAAAAATTTAACAAGATAAAACATAACTTGAAACGACCCATTCTTAAGTGAATGGTTCAATATTGCCACCTTTGACTACGAATTAATGTATGTCGTCATAGATCTGAATAAACTTTACATTTCATGTTGACACTTTTGTCCAAAATTTTAGTTTTTTTATTAAAATAGTTAGTGTCGAATCATTCAATAGTAACCTATTTTTTGAATTTTAGAAGGTTCTATGTATTAGAGATACACGTGGGACAACTTTTGACTTGTTTGATCCACTTAACCTGTTTCCTTGTAAGCTACTTTTAAAAACAACATTATTTATGCGATAGAGAAAATATAATCCGAGCCGACCCGTACAGAAGTCAACGAGTAGTAATTGCCACCTCTGACTATGTGTTGATGCATATAGCCATAAATCATTAACTAAGTATATGTTTCCTGTGTAGGCCTTGTTTCTGTCTTTATACAAAAATTTCTTTGCTGTTTTGATGGAACGCCTCCATGAAACATTTGGAGAGAAAACTTTGGACCACGTGGGTGGTGATTCAGAAGCAATGGCTGTTGATGAAGAAGACACTTCTGCAATGGATACGGATAAAGAAAACGGAAATTCCAAGAGGTATTTCACTAGCATTACTTCAACTTAATTGTCACGTGTCAAAATTTTGTTAATAATTTCATCATAATTTCACTGTAAATTTTGTAGCAACGTCGGATATACCATTGGAGAGAAAGAACAATGGTGTTTATCAACTCTGGGTTATGTCAAGGCCTTTTCAAGGCAATATGCCTCTGAGGTTTGTTCCATGTTTTTTTTTAAATTTTTTATTCAAACATAGATATTTTTGGGGATAAAATCATGAAAGAATAGCCAAGTTTTAACATTGTTCCAATAGAGTCACTCATACCTTTTTAACTATAAAACCATTCAAGTTTCATTTATTGTTCTGTTGTGAATCTTTTTATAAATGTTCAATTTTTTTTTTTAAATTAAGTGACTTAAATGGAATAAATTTGAGACTTGAATACTTGATTACTCTTTAGTGATAATTTTGTCAACTTTACTTAAAACCGAACAATTATGAAATTTGGTTATTATTTGGTGAATTTTTTTTCTTCACAGTTACCTCCCATTTTAGGTTAAACTTGGAAAAAATAATCACTATATAGTAACCAAGATTCATATATGTTCCATTTAGGTCACATAGTTTTAAAATTATTAACGTTTATAATAATTTCACAACAACGGAACAATTGAGTGGTTGATTGTTGTTAGAAAAAAGCGCTAGTGACTTCGGTGGAACACCAAAGAAATGTGGTTACTATGGGGTGGAACATTCCCAAATTTTGGAGATAGATATTAGAAAGTACAATGAGTTAAATTGATCATTAAGAAAATTTTCTTGCACAATTATCAACCAAAAACTTCAAATTTTAACTGCATCTTAGGTAATGAAGTTTTGTTGTTGAACAGATATGGCCACACATGGTTAAGTTAGAGGAGGAAGTAGTAACAGAAAGTGTGCATCCTCTGTTCAGAAAAGCAGTTTATTCTGGTTTGCGCCTGCACGGCGATCAATAATTCAAACTATCTTTTTTGTTGTTTTTACATAAAGTTTTTGGAAATGAGTTGCAAATTCTGTAGTCAGGTTGGTAGGTTGGTTGAACCTAATATTTGTATGAGTGTAGGGTACAAGTTTATTTAACATGTGGAAGGTTGCTGCAACAACTACTATGTGTGGGTAGAGTACAAAAGTCCATGGATATTGTCAATTTTTATTCAACTTATATTATGCTATGGTAGATGATGCAATTTCTGACTATTATAAACACATATTTTAATATTATTCATTTTCTTATAAATATATACTTTGGCACTTTTTTAACTATTAAATGGTTATAAGGTTTTTGTGTTACCCGCTGCCTTATTCAGTTATATAACATAAAGTAATAGATATTAAACATGTTTTATAAGTAGGGGTGTAAACGAGTCTGAGCTTGACTCGTTTAACTTATTGAGAGCTCGATTCGAGCTCTATTTCTAAAGCTCGTGCTTGGCTCGTGAGTAGTTTTTAAAACTCGAGCTCGGCTCGTTTATTATTTATTAATTATTTTATATATATAATTATGTACATAAAATACTAAATAAAGTAAAATTTGTGAACTTAAAACACTAATAAAGTAAAATTAAATAGTTCTTTTTCAGAAGTTTTAGGGATTTAGTTACTTGTAAAAAGGGGTGTAAATGCCAAGCCTGCTTGCAAGCTACTTGAGATCGCCTCGCTAAAAGCCCAAGCTCGAGTTGACTCGCGAGCCTATTATTTATATATACTTTTAATTAATATATTAAATATATAATTATAAAATAATAATTAGTATATATAAAATTATTAAAAAAATTAACTTAGATAATATAAATTATGTTATATATAAAATAAAATATATAAAAATAACTATAATTATATATATAAATTAATTAATAAATAATAAACGAGGCGAGCTCGAGTTTTAAAAACTACTCACGAGCCGAGCATGAGCTTTAGAAATAGAGCTCGAATCGAGCTCGAGCTCAAGCTCTCAGTAAGTTAAACGAGTCGAGCTCGAGTCTTGTCAATTTAATTTTAATTTATATATATAATTATGGGGGGAGGTTTAAATAAGAAGTTTTTCGCTAAGAAATCTAAAAAATGACAAAAACATTGAGAAACGATATCAAACGAACTCCGATTGAGCTCATTCCAACGGCGTTGGAACCGTATCGTCAAACTCTACCATCTTAGCTTTTAGCGTTGAATTTTAAGATTTTAGCCTTATGGTTTAGGTTTTTTTTTTTTTTTTTTGGGGGGGGGGGGGGGGTGGGGGTTTAGGTTTTTGGGGGTGGGTGGGGGTGGATTTAGGTTTTGGGGGGGTGGGGTGGGGTGGGGGATTTAGGTTTTTGGGGGGTGAGGGTGGTGGTTTTAGGCTTTTCGGGGTGGGGTTGGAGAGGGGGGGGGGGTTAGGTTTTTGGGGGTGCGGGTGGAGGGGGGTTTAGGTTTTTGGGTCCGGATTAGGGTTCGATGAGACGGTTCCAACGCCGCTGGAATGAGATCAATCGGAGTTCGTTTGACCCACTTATTAGGATTTCTTAGCGAAAAACCACTTCTTAGTGAAACCTTCCCATACAATCCTTATTCTAATAAATGATTCCAAATAATGGCCACATGTCATTACCATGTTTTTTCTCACCAAAATATTCTAATTTTCTCTACTATAAGTTTGAATTTTAAAATTTAATTATGTTAATATTTTTATTTTTCAAAAAAGATAATATAAATTTTGAATTATAATTATTGTTTAATTAAGGAAACAAAGAATTTTATTTCTTGTTTTACACATTATTTTATTTTATTTTTTACACATTATTGTGTTTAATTTCATTTTTTTATTAAACAACTCCATGTAATACATGGGTATATAACCTAGTTATGTTATATATAATTAATTTTTAAAGTAAAACACTAAATAAAAACTAGGGCTTTTTCATAAAAAAAAAATAGGTATGGCTTTTTCAAAGATACCATTATTTTTCTAAGCCAACATTGTCGATAAGCCCAACACAATTCATTGTTGGTGTTACCAGCTGATGGTGCTGGAAACTAGGGCACAGCAGAGGTCTGGGCATAATACCACTGTTGCTGTAACCATCAACTCTACAACCCAAAAAGGTTTATTATTGGGATCGACTAAATGTACCCCCTGTATGCTTATTAATTATTATACCCCCTATTGACTTGACGTGATATGGTTTAATATGTATACATACGTACAACACATGTATACGGGCGTATAAACAAACTTATACCGGTGTATACATACGCCAGTGAGAAAGAGGTACGTTTAGCACAACCAATTATTACTAATTGATTATTTATTTATTATTTAGAGTGAGCATAGGCCACCTAATAGTGTCTCATTGATTGTTGGCCGACTCACCAAATGATACGACTTTATTACAAACACCAAACATCTCTTTCAAATACACACTTGCAGCATCTTCTGCACCTTCTTTTACTAGTTGTTACTCACCTCAAAATGATTTATAAAATTTACCAATAAGTTTATACGACTTCGCTTAAACGATCCTCAATCGTTCTTCGATGTGTAGGTCCTAGTTAACAAAAATAAAACCCGAAAACTGCAAATACCAAACAATGCATATGCGAGTTTCAACTAATTTAACAAACACACACACGTCGCGACAATTTACATTAACAGTAAACTTCATTTTTGCTCCCTGCGAGGCTGCGGTTTGACCATTTTAACCCTTTTGCTCCAATAGTTTGAAAATGGCCAAAACACTCCCTGAGGTTACCATTTTGTCGCCATTTTGCTCCCTGACACTAACTCCGTTAAATATTTCAGCTAAAATTAAGGACATTTTGGTAATTTCACGATGTAAAATTATATATATACATATCAAAACGCCCTTAATTTTAACTGAAATATTTAACGGAGTTAGTGACAGGGAGCAATATGGTAACCTCAAGGAGTGTTTTGGCCATTTTCAAACTATTGGAGCAAAAGAGTTAAAATGGTCAAACCACAGGGATAGAAAACGAAGTTTACTCTTACATTAAAGTGTTAACCTTAACCTTAGCTAGCTTACCTTGTATGCACCATGCGGGGCCTGGGTTTGACAATGGTTAAGATTATAAGATACTAGATGCCTGCCTGCAGATTTTGATCAGTATATAACCATAACTCTTTTGTCTCACTTTCCTGTTCCATTGCATAAATTTCCAAATCTTTTGATTGAACCCTCATAACTACCCTCAAAAGTCTTGAACTCAAGCTTTAAGTTTCTGTTATTTCACAAGCACGCCCGAAAAAGAACAAATCTTTATGGACCCAATTAACCATTTTGGGTTGTCGTACGACAACAATCACCAACACTTACCAATTCGCAAGTTTTCACAGGCAGCCCGTGTTGAACAGAACCAGTTCCTATCAGATGATCATTCGTCACGGGAGATGCTGCATCATCATCATCTTGATGATCATGTTTATCCATCTGAGATAACTGCTTCTGCAGATTCCATAGAGTACCAATTTGTTGATACCTTCTTTAACGTCGATCATTACCATGACGTTGACTTTGACCTTGACCAAACCACTTTCTTGATGCCTGATGACAACACAGATGTTCCTATGATGATCCAAGGGCCAGATCATGATCATGATCAAGGTCAAGATCAGATGAATGTGAATGGTGTAGATGATGGGCTGCAACTGGTGCACTTGCTATTGGCATGTGCAGAGGCTGTGGGTTGCAGGGACACTCGATTAGCCGAATCAGTTCTTTCCCAAATGTGGTACTCAGCAAACCAGTTTGGTGATTCGTTACAACGCGTATCATATTATTTCGCGATGGGTTTAAAATCAAGATTATCCCTTTTGCAAACCAACATCAGGGGAGTGACCCTTCCTCCAGAGGTCACTCGGGAAGAAAGAATCGAAGCTTTTCACTTACTTCACCAAACCACACCATACATTGAGTTTGGATTCATAGCTGCAAATGAAGCCATAGTTCAAGCGGCTCACGAGGCGGTCCGTTTTCACATTCTTGATCTGGGAATGAATCACATGTTGCAGTGGAGGTCCCTAATAAGAATCCTAGCTTCAAGTTCAAGTTTAACCACATGTCAACAAGTCTCACCAAAACTCATCCGGTCCATCCGGATCACTGGTGTTTTAGGGGACTGGGTTGATATGGTTGAGCTGGAAACCAACATGGAGGCGTTGGTGGCGGAAGCGGATTCTCTCGGGATTGAGTTACGGTTCCGCCTGATCGCGGGACCGGCCACCCCGGAAATGTTGACCAAGGAGAATTTAAGATTAAAAGAAGGTGAAACATTGTTTGTAAACAGCATGCTTCACCTGCATACATATGTGAAGGAAAGTAGAGGATCACTAAAAACTATACTTCAGTTGATCAAGAAGTTGGGACCCACATTGTTAACGGTGGCGGAACAGGACGCGAGCCATAACGGGCCGTTCTTTCTGGGACGGTTTCTCGAATCTTTACATTACTACTCTGCTATATTTGATTCATTGGAGGCTAGTATGGGGAGAAGTAGTATTGAAAGGATGAAAATAGAGAGGAATCACTTTGCAGAGGAGATAAGGAACATAGTGGCTTACGAGGGAACAGAGAGGGTGGAGCGGCATGAGAGGGCGGATCAATGGCGGAGGCAGCTAGGCAGGGCGGGGTTTCAGGTGGTGGCCGGAATGAAGGACCACCAAGCAACTATGATTAGGAGTTTGAGGAGTGGTGATGGATATACAGTTGGGAATGATCAGAAAGGGCATGTGTTACTTGGCTGGAAAGGGAGGCCAATAATGCTTGCCGCCGCCTGGAAACCGAGCTCTCCACCACCCTCCTCCTCGTAGTCCCACCGGCTACCACCAGTCCACTGCATACTTTTCTTTTCCTTTTAATGGACAAATTAGTCCACATTCTTATGTACTAAAAAGATTAATTATTTACTTAAAAAAGACAGGAGAATCTTTAATCTAATAAGTTGATAATTTCTTGTCATTGTGAGTACCATTTCTGCTGCAACTGCCCATTCAAGACTTGTCTGAATTCTGTTTTATTTGGGTTCTGATTTTGGTTGAGTATTGACTGAATTTAAAGCATTTGAGGCTCATGTCCTCTTGTTTTCTCATTTTTGCTAATTTGTCATAGTGTTAAATTTATGTAGCTATAATGTTCTTCAATTCTCTAAAACATAATTTCCTAAAAACTGGTCAAGAGAAGGTTTTAAAATAAAAATCTTATATTCTTTTTATTTGAAACCATGGCACATATCTAAGCTACGATTCTCTGATAGAAATCGAAAGCAACAAGATGACTTGATTCTTGTTTTTTTTAACAATTTTGGGAATGGAAACGGAATATCCTTTTGGTCCTCCGCGAAAATTACCTTCTTTTTTTTAACCCATTTTTAAAGATAAGACTATAAAGTCGAAATCAGAAAATTCATTTGGAATCTGAGTTCTTCTACATCATTTTTATTTACTTATTTTATTTTATTGATTTATTTAATATGAATATTTCTTCCATACCTACAAGCAGTGAACCATATACCTAATACAAGGAGTTTTTTATTAAAATTAAACACAATTTAATGTTCTATCAAAACCTTGCGTAGGGACAATGCAAAAGAGTACATATGTGAGTCGTTTGAGCCTTATATACTTTAACATGATATTCTTCTAGTCATCGTGTGTTGACACTTGACACACTTGCCCAAAATTGAATCGTTTGAACGAAAAAAATCGACACTTCTTGAAGTTGATGCAGTCTCAACTGCTTGCTTTCTCATTAACCGCATGTCGTTTGTTGTTCTTAACACTAATATTCCGTTCTCAAGTCTATTTTCTCGATTTCATATCTATTCCTAAAAGCAATGGCGCAGCTTTGGCCTATCCTGGATGGTGCCTTGCTATGATCGAGGAGATGGAGACTCTTGACCATGATACATGGATTTTTTTGAAAGACGACTTTCTTAAACCCCTACTACCTTCAGGAGCAGCCCGAGTGTTTACAGTACAAGTTAATCCCAACGGATCTCTGACTCGATTAAAAGCACGACTAGTTGCCAAACGTCACTCAAAATAGATTATTACGAGACAATCGGTTGCCAAACTTTCATTTGTCCACTTGTTTATTTCTTTGGCTTCTTTGAGTGCTACATACCAGGTGCTTGCGCTTCACCGGTCGCCTTCTTACACGAAGATTTACATGAAAAGGTATCTATGGAGCAACCACTTGGGTTTGCTGCTGGGGAAGAGTCTTGGAAGGTATGCAAATTACGAAAATCCTAAATCAATCTCCTCATGTCTGGTTTGAGAAATTAAACTACCTTACCATTACTCGTCTTGATATTGTCTTATTATCTTCTAAATAAGTGTGTAAGTGTGGTAAGTCGGTTCATGTCATCCCTAAGGACCTCACACTAGGATGTTGTTAGTCATATCCTAAAATATCTAAAGCGTACACAAGGTTGTGGAATCCTATAACAAAAACATGGCCATCACATCTAGACGGGTTTACACATGCCAACTACAACGAAGATCCTACAAGCAAGTGTTCTACTATCGGGTAGTGCGTCCTTGTCAGGGGTAATCTTGGTTCTTGGAGAAGTAAGAAAAAAAATGTAGTGTCATGCTCTAGTGTCGAATCCACCCTAATCCGAATACATGGTCATGGCTCAAACTACTTGTGAACTCACTTGGCTAAGAAATCTAGTCGGTGAAATTGGATTCCCCCAAACTAAACCTATAAAATTATGGTGCAATAACAAGGCAGCTATTCACATTGCAAACAATCATGTATTTTTCATAAAAGAACTAAATATATTGAAGTTAACTACCATTTCACTAAAATAAACCTGAAGATGTTGTCTAGGAGTCAGATTAGTTATATTCGTAAGGCCGGGCATGATTAGTATTTATGTTCCAGCTTGAGGAGGAGGGAAAAAAAAGGGGGGCGGGGGGTAAGCAATTGCTCAAATATTTTATAATAGTAGTAATAATGATAATGATAATAATAATTTGGGTTTAAGCATGATAAAAGTATACCATGTTTGTATATTTAACAGGCAACAAGCAATCTAAGATGTCTTCTGAGCATGGGCTTTATTTTGGTAGGCTGCAGACATCACGCGTAATTGATTTGTTATTTCAGTGAAGGATGGCCTCACCACAGGATCTGGGGCCCAGCACTGCTCCATCAGCCTTCTCCAATCAGGATCACAATCACTTGGAATCGTCGGTCTGAGTGTGTTATTCACAATGCCGCCTGTAATAAAAAGAAATTATTTAACAATAAATCATTAGTGTCATACAAGAAATCCATTCCTAGATGTGGTAACATTGACCGCTATTTGGGTTATGTTTCTATCTCTAACCCGATCAAATGGGTCAAACAAGTTGAAAGTCATCAAACATGTATTTTAGACGCACCCAACATCATATAAAACCACTTTATTCAAAAGATTAGATTAATATTTCTATTTTTTGATAATAAAGTTTCTTTAAGGGACGATGACATGTAATAACTACTTTCACATATATACCCTTCTATGCAATATACTTTTTGGTACACACCAAGTCATTGTACTTGTATAAAAATATTCTAATTTGGTACCTTTTTGGCATTGAAAAGAAGAGAAAAAACCCGGGTAAAATGCTGACTTGGAGGTTTCATGCTGGCATGGCATTTCTTTTATTAAAACAGTTGCTGATGTGGCATTTTTTGTTAGAATAGTTGCTGACATGGCATTTTTTCATTTAATATGGTTTTTGACATGGAATTTTGTTATTTTAAATCTTTATAATTATCTTTTATGATTTTTAATATTATTATTATATGATGCTAGATCTATTAAGTCAACCAAGTTAATACATATATAGAGAGAGGTGGCAAAATGGGTGGTATGGGGAACGAGTCATTTTGGAACTGGTCAAAATCGGTTGGGTCCGATTGGGTTGACTCGCAAATACTTATCTGTCTAATTTTATAAATAATTAATGCATTAATTATGATTACTAAGCAATATTAAGACAATAATCTAAATCTTTCAATTATAAGAATTCAGAGATTGCATGCATTAAAAATAGGCAATGGGCATATTTGACCCGTTTCCCTTTTAGCTATTTTTTATTAGACTTGTTTGAGATGAAATGCAACCCATTCAACCCGTGTATAAGTAACAGGGTCGAGATTGCCACCTTTGAATATTATCTAAAGATGGTAAAATAAGCGATCAAGCTCAAACAAAATCACAAGTAATCACACAATGCCCACCTATGATTGCACCATAGTGCATGTTAGCATATGGCTCTTCACGAGTAAGAATCTCCCATAACACGATCCCAAAAGAGAAAACATCAACCTGTTACATTGCAAAACAAAACGAACAGATAACATTAAAAAATATTTTTTATTTATTTTGATGTTTACATAAAATATACAAATGAGGCCAAAGAAGGAAATTTTTGCCTTTTCAGAAACTTTATTGCTGCCACCATTCAGCAGCTCTGGAGCCATCCATGGCAGGGTTCCCCTAACTCCACCTGAAACCAGAGTGTTCCTCTTGATTTTTGACAACCCAAAATCACCTACCTGCGTACTCATGGAGTTAAAGTGTCATTCAACAATAAAAAAGACCCAACTAAATACATTATGCATAATATTTCATGTGATAACCTTGCATATAGGGCGTGAAGAATCCTTCATGTTTACAAGAAGATTGTCACATTTTAAATCAAAATGCACAATGTTCTTGGAGTGTAAATACTCCATTCCAAAAGCTGTATCCATTGCAATTATAAGCCTCTTGCGGTGATCGAGATGCCTAAATATTATATATTTGTTAAATGAAAATATATAAATATTACAAAACTAAAAGATGTAATTATAATATTTTTTGTATTGGCAAGTATTACCTATCTTTACGAAGTAAGACATGCCTTAGTGAACCATCAACCATGAACTCTGTGACAGTAGCTAATGTTCCATCCGGCCCATCTTGTACTACACCATAAAAGGCCATTACATTTGGATGATGAAGCTTTGAGAGAATTACAGCTTCCCGCCAGAACTCTACTGTCTAGAATTTAAAAAAGAACAAAAAAAACCTTCAATATAAGATGAAAATTGAAATCGTGTGATTATAAGGCGAAAAATGTTTACGGTTAAGAATGAAAAATTGATAACAGTTGGCTTGTAAACTAAGATCATTAAACATGGCTGCTATATCCAACTTCCTTTAAAACAAACTGTAACCAGTTAGGGGTGTTTGGATGTGTGCTTTGAAAGTGATTATATCCTTCTGAAAAATCAGACTCGAACAATTAGTTGTAATAAAATGGATTGTAGCCTTGTAGGATGTGCTTTTGTTGTCTGAAGTTGTAACAATCAGATAATCATTTGTGTTGAGTACTTGACAAATTCTGATTATGTAAGAAATTTATAGAAACACAAGAAAACAAACATATATGATGTGTTATTGACTAGAGATCTAAACAAGTAAATTTATAGACATAGGAAACCAATCCTAATTGTTATCTAAATCCTATTCTTTTGTAATCTAAGTTTATCAAGAATAATGATGAAATCACAAAAAAGTAACCAATACTTAACTGGAGGGAGGTTATAATGAAAACCATTAAACAATTAGGAACCAAAGGAACCACTTTTTAGCCCTTGGATTATATTAAAATGGATTGTTTATATCTCCCTCTCTTTTGTCTCTTACACTCCATGAATCTCTACAGTTCCCTCCTTTTGTTTGTTTCTATTAGACTAGGATATAGTCTGTAATCATTGTAAACGTTTATATAGCCTAAGGTGGTAAACCGTAAATAATGTATCTATATATGTTACATAAATGAGGACGGGAAAATTGAATCTGGCCATACGTTCTATTAGTTTCATGATGAAAGGCTAAAAAGTGGTTCCTTTAGTTGCTAATTATTTAATGGTTCTCATTAGAACTCACCCCTACTTAACTAAACTTAACTAAAACTAATGGTTATCAACAATTAGAGAAAATCAAGAAACACAAACTCTAACAACGTTTTTTTAATAACTCATGTGCCATACCTACCTACAATGCACCTATGTGGCTATGTCTAACTTGAACCCTTGATCACTTGGGGAAGGGCGCCTTACATACACCAAGGATACTGCTAGGCCAAAGGTCTGTGGTCTCCAACAAAATCAATAGATACAATGACTTAAAAAACGTTCTTATGAAAAAAAGGACATTTGGGAGATGCAAGTCAAAGTCTTTCAGTTTAGTTTAGAAGAATGGATAATTAGGTAAATCCTTTTATCCAAACTTCACAAACTGATCATTGCAACTTGTAGTTACAATACTAATTATACTAGATAGTTAGTTTCAAAACCCAAATCCAAACACCCCCATAATGAGGTTCAGCTGTTACAAGATGTAAATGATGCTTACTAATCTCTCTTGCTCAGATGACCGGCCAGCAAAGCAACTTTTTTTTATGCG
This sequence comes from Smallanthus sonchifolius, assembly GCA_023525975.1. Lineage (NCBI taxonomy): Eukaryota > Viridiplantae > Streptophyta > Magnoliopsida > Asterales > Asteraceae > Smallanthus > Smallanthus sonchifolius. The sequence goes on along the minus strand of CM042046.1, from coordinate 9,136,998 downwards.
TTTAATTGCAACATCTGTTCCCCTCCATTTTCCATGGTACACGGTACCAAAAGTACCAGCACCAAGTTCCCTTAATTCTTCAAGATCTTCATTTCTTATAATCTGCAGCAACAACCACATTAATCTTTCAAAACCTTAATTTTTTAATATTACAATTGATGTCATTTTAACAACTTTGATGTGGGTTATACCTGTAAAGAACTGATATCATGATCACCTAGAGAGAGATCAATAGAAGGTAGCCCATCATTCCGTGTTTCAACCTACATGCATCAAATTGAGCAAAGGACATTTTAGTTCAGTAAAACAGGTTCAATCTACCCTAGCAACTAAAGGTGGCATTTTATGTTAGGATCAAACACGCAACACACAAACAGAAAAGTAAACGACACAAGAATTTACGTGGTTCAGTCAATGTGACCTACATCCACGAAGGCAACTGGGGTTTTCGTTGTACTGAGGTGTTCATAAATTACAAGTACAAGAGATCATTATATAGGCATCAATTAGGGTTAGAACCCTTAATCAACAAGTTAACTAAACTAGGCCCGCTTAGGGGCCTAGGGCCGGCCGGACCCCTTCCCCTGTTCTGGAACGAAGCCTACACTCCAACATTTTCGAGCTACTTATGTATGGTTGATTTGGGTTATTTTTTCAAAATATCTACCAGGTCAAATAAAATATATAGCTAAAAAGGGAACTGGTCAAATAGGTTGAAAGTTGCATGAAGTGTATTTTTAATGTATACAACCTCCTAAATAACTGTACTCAAGATATCGATTACAATTGCAATAGTACCTTCTTATGTAATCACACTTAATGCATTAATTATCCAGGGATAAAGTATAAATAGGCCACCCAAGAATTCAAAAGGTTTACACCAAGGCCACCCAAATAGTAAACCAACATTACAGGTCACCCAAGTATCGATTATGTTTTGGTTTATGCCAACTCTGGTGATAAACTTGTCGGATGATGAAAATGCCCTCACATTGAAACATGAACTTGCCATTTTAGGGTTAATGCAGTTATTACACATTTATGTCATTATTTAGTACTATTTTATTCGATGGGCAATTTTGTCTTTTTACAATTTCCCAGCTAGTTTCTAGCTGGAATTGGCATAACCGAAACAAAACTGATACTTGGGTGGGTTTGGGTGGCCTAAAATGCTGTTTTTAAATTCAGGTGGCCATAGTGTAACCTGTTCAATACTTGTGTGACCTATGCATACATTATCCTGGTTATATTACAAATTATTTTTAAAAAGGTGAAAAAATGTGTTTTCAGTTCAACCTTACCCAACCCATCCGACCCACCCATCTTGCCACCTCTACTAACAATGATGAAGTACCTCGTACTCTGAGTATGTCATTCTCAAGTTTTCTGCCAGATCATCAAGCTGCACGCCATCACTGTTTTCCATCTGTGATGGATTGTAACGTGGTTGCATAGATGTGGATTCAAAACCATGAATTTCTTTTTCTTCATCTTCAATAAAAGTGTTATGGGAATCCACATCAGCAGGAAACTGTGAAACGTTATATCCCACAGAGGTTTCTTCTTGAGCATTCTGAAATTTAGATAGAAACGCAAGGTGGTCTTGGTCGATAAGAGAAACATCCTTATTCTGAAGCTCATTTTGTGCTAATTTCTGAAAATATGACCAGTGTTTAGGTTCATGATTTGCAATATTTATACTCAATCCCACACCATCTTGTGGTAGAACACCAATTCCATGTGAATCCTCAGATATTGCTCTTGCAAATACATCAGAAAGAAAATCACTAGGAAATCGGTCATTGATATCAATCAAAATGTCTCCTTGTTCGGGCTGGGAACCAACATTAGGAGTAGAAGATTGGTTGCCACCACCGTCACTTCCCGCCTGACTGTTAGATGCAGGATATGCATGGTGCTTCACTTGTGATCCAGTTTCTGATGGTTTATCAAACTTAACTTTCTTCTCGTTGACCATGACAGTTTGACTAGTGCCTGATACATTATCGGTATCCTGAACCGAATCATTGTTTACTTTTGGTGCCTCGTTTGACTTTTCATAGTTGACTAGTCCAACATGGGTTATTTGAGGTGGTAAATCTTCGGTATGCAAACTTCCAACTGATTCTGAGATTGGCTCAACATCAGATTGTAAATGGGTAGCCAGCAATTGAGACCCAAGTGCATCGTCTGACTTGGTCAACCTATTTTTCTCCGACTGTCCACGTGGAATTCTCTCAGAATGATAAACCCTTGAAGGCGTTTCAAGGTAACTCAAATCAATAAGATCAGACCCCGAGTTATTTGGACCCACAGCACTGCCAGCTGTACCAAAATCATTATCATTTGATGCAGCAGCTTTCGCATGTATCTGATCTTGATGCCTATCCTCATTCATTTTAGGTTTTGGAGGAAGGACACCTAGTGATGCCACGTCATCCCTCGGGGATCTAACATTAGCTTGTTTAACTTCTTGCTTAACATAACTATCATTCTTCGGATTTTCCTCCTTTTGTGGAACAGAGGTTTCTAGATTGGGTTCTCCATGATGCATCTGGTTATGGTTTCCATAAGCATTTGACGAAGAAACATTGACATCAACCGAAGTCAAAGGTGATGTGTTCCTCTCGACATTTTGGTTATCAAGATCACTTAGATTATTAGCTGATGATGTCATCAACCCATTCATACCAGATTCCCGGCTTGAACCCATATCCATCCCATTTACAGCAACCAGAAATTGAAATTCATTATCACCACCAGTACTACCATGACTGAAACTAGTTTCATCCAAATCACTAAAAGAAAATAGAAACAATCTAAGTTTTTGTGACCCTTCTCCTATGCCTAATACATTACATTCCTCCATCATATTTTGTACATCTTCATCACAAGAAACAGAAACTAAAGCATCAAGATCCTCCCCGGGAAGCTGATATTTAATTGCACAAGTTTCAATATAAATTTCTAAGGTTTTTTGGCGTAATTCTTGCCAAAATATATCTTTTCTTATGCGAATAATCCGTGTACTTCCTCCAACATATCTAAGCTTTCCATCACTTGGGCGTGGTAATATTTTCCCACCAAAACTACATAATATTTTAATCTTAGATGAACTATCTGATTCACGTGTACTGTTGAACTCTGATGAAGTTTGGTGACTATTTTCAAGATGATTCAAGCCTCTTTCTACAATATTAACCATGGAAATATCCGACCCAGTTTCAGATCCAGTATGACTGATGCCTAAAATGCCCTTTAGTTCCAAGTAGCCAGGTGTACGGCTAGGATCGCCTACAGGATATGGAACAAATGGCATCCTAGGGTTGACCCGGTCCCGCATGAATTCTAGGGCAAACTCTTCACCGGTTCCTATGGAATAATTCAGCACGGGTTTGACTGAAGGAGGTCTTGGGTTTGCATTTTGGAAGCTTTGAGATGAAGGTATATCGCCGATACTCCCAGGTTGATTTGGATTGTATTGAATATGGCTGTCAGATTTTGAGTGGTCCATTGTAGAAACTTCTATTTAGACCTCTCTCAAATGTCAAAATTGATTGTGCCAGATCTTGCTTTCAGAATATCCTGGAAAATGAATGGAATCTGTATGAGGAAACTCATTCTTGAACCTATAAGATCAAACAAGTATGGCTCTGCTACAGATAACCATAGTGCCAACCATACTGTTTATAATAAAAATAAATTCCGACCGCACGAATTTGAGGAACTTTAGGGATCATTAATGAGCTTGGAACCTTCAAAAAGAGAATAATTCAATTACAAACTAACATTTATCGTAGCACAAAAGCATAAACATGAGTGAATAAGCACATTCGACAAAATTTAAATTAAATTGTGTGTTGATAGCAGTAACAACCCCGTAAAACACCACAACTTGAAATCATTAGCCGTTGGAAAGGGAAACGGGTCGACAGATAGGAAGCGGGTGATAAGACAATTGGGTTGGACGAGATGGGTCAAGCTTGGGACGGTTTGCTCATGATGGACGAATTGAAGATGTGAACATGCAGGCACTGCAAGTTCACTCCACGTAGCTTCTGCAGTTGTAATTTTAGTAATGTCTAGTTATTTTCTTTATTTCCCTTTCTTAGTCAGTTTTAATTCAGTGTTACTTCCTAGTTCCTAGAATTAAGCTACGTGGATTATGTTTTTGTTTGTTTGTTTCACTCTATGTAATTCGGAGATTGCATGAAAAAAGGAGGTGGTGTTTTGTGATAAAAGAAATTTATTACGTGATCTCCATTGCTAGCTCAAGTTTGGTCACTTGGGTGGTCTTCTTTGGAATCTAATCACAAGTTTAGGTGGTGATTTTTGTATCCTAAACTCGTATTAGACTGCCCTACGGTTCGATTGAGTGGTGCTTCTGTATCTCGAACGATCCGTAGCCTATCCGTTTCTGTTTGAATTTAAATTTCTATCCGTTACCTACTCTGGTTTACATCATGTGTGCTTGCTAATTGCTCCGGCATCACACAATTTACATCTTATACTCAATAATAGTGCTTTAACTTCAGCATACTCGCACATTCTCAATATAACTTTAGGCTGAGTCCCATCAGAATCCGATGATATAAGACAAATTACTGTATAATAAAAATACCAAATGAAATTAATTAAAATGTTGGCTTGCATAACCTGATAATCCATCATTAGCATTTAAACAACTTTAGCAGATGCAAACTTGACCAAATCTTTTCAGACAAATTCGGTATATTAGTTCTAACAGACAAGTTTTAAGGACATCACACATGAATTTGTCACATAATGCTTCCAGAGCAAAAGTAAACACAGATCATGACATTATAATGGAGTCTAGAAGCAACAAACACAGAAAGTTCAGAGTCAAAATCAGAAGTATATTCAACTTCCACAACTAATTTGAATCCAGCTGACTTCCTCCCATTAACATAAGTATAATCAAAACTAGGAACCAGTAAACACTAAACAGACATGATTATAATACCATTAGATGGATCACTTCACCAAAACCCTAATCTTCACACTTTAACTGGTCAAATCGTGCAACAAATCGTAAAATTGAAAATTGAAACAGTTAGATTGATAAACAAAGAGGAGATGACAGGAGAATGCAAGCGAGGTTAAGGATATCGAATCAACAACCGCATCGATTAATAAAAAACCAGATCCGGAATTATCGCAGATCAAATTCATCGATAAATCAAAGAGTAGATCATATACCTTTAGAACATATTGGGGAAGAAGAGTCCAAATTCAACGAAGCCACATCTGAGTGTGATTAGATTAGATTAGATTGATAGGCGTAGTCTGAGCTGCCCTAGCTTAAATCCTTTTTGGTGGGATTTTTGAGGTTTTTTCTGTTCATCAGAGATTAAGTCAAACGATCAAGTCGTCCTTGATGCAGTGATGCTACGTTATCGTTCTCTTCCGTTGGATTTTATCAAAACAGATATTAATCCATTAAAAATCATGTTAGTTTGCCTCTACAAAAGTGATACCAAAGGTTAAATGGTATTTAGGTGTAAAAAATTGTTGTTAGTTTATTTGTAGTGATTTTACGTCCAATTGATTCACGTCATGTCACGTCACGTCACTGCCACATCATTATATATATGAACAATCACTAGACAAAATCACTAAGATACGTAGTGGTTTCACGTCCGACGTTTAGTTTTTAATCATTAACTAATAATTGACTAAATTCTTGTTTTTAATATACATTTAAAAAAAATAATAAACCTACATTAAAAAAATTACAAGGATTCAATTTTTAGTGAATTTGAGAGTTTGAGAATTTTAAGTAAGAAATTATGACTCGCGCGTTGCGGCGGGGTCGTAAAGTAAAATTAACGTGGTTAACCACATCATTAAGTACGCGCGTTTGTGAATCTCGTTACACATGTTGCGACTGTGACATTAGTGTCGTTAAATTTGGTGACATTAGCACACGACGCTCTACGGCGGGAAGCGGATATTAAACAGTTGAGGCATTGAATAGTTTTTGAAGAAAACGTTTTTATAAAATAATTCAAAATTTAAATTAGAAAACCAATTTATAAAAAACGTTTTTTTTTAAATAATAAAAAAAACTAAGAGATCATACTAAATTTATTTTTGTAGTGACATCAATAGGAGGAGGTGGCAAGGCTTCCAAAAAAATAAGCCTACAATGAGTTTTATTTATTTTTTTCTACAATGACTTTTAGTGTAAATTATGCCAAATTGAGATGGCAATTAGGAGACCTTCGTCGGTGGCTTGGGATTGGCCACTGACGTTAGGTTTTGAGTGTTTGTTAATATGAAAGATTATATGTTTGACTTGGTAAGTAGTTTTATATTTATAAACGGTTTTTTTTAATAGCCAAACAATTGTTTTTTTTTATAGTTAGAACCTTTGGTTTGGTTCTAAAGGTATCAAAAAAGTTGGCTAAGATAGTACACATTATTATTCTAACAACAATTTCGTGTTTGTGGAAGGCACCTCACCCGCGATCACGTCCTATGGGGGCAGTGTTCCGTGCCCATGAAAGGGTCAGGTGGATCACACCTCGACTACACATGCTCTTAGAAAAAAACTTACAATTTTTTTTACAGGTTTTGTAAGCGAGTCAAACCAGTATGAATGGGACTTGTTCATGTTAGTACGTTTAAGTATAATAGAACGGATACTTGAAAGAACATTTTTTTGTATGTGTTCGTCAAAAAAATACATCTTATTTGTGTTTGTTCATCTAATAAATGAATGAATATAAGTTAACTGTATTAGAAAAAAAATACTAAATGTTTATAAATCGATAAAAAAAATATTAAAGTTGATCGAAGTATGCATAATATTCATTTTCGGTATTCACGTTTAGGTATAAATATATTATTAAATACATGTATTACGTATTAACTAAACTAAAATGTTGCATATGAAGATGATCATGTGGACTAGTGACCCGTCAGTGATCCTATTTGTTGTTAAAAAAATGATGCGTATGATTAAACAGGAGGTAACTAAATTTTAATGACAAAGTTATGTGTAATGACAAAGTTATGTGTTTCCGGTCAAGCATGAGATGGATGAAACATGTTTCATAACTTAATGCAAATCACATGTATATTAACTAAACTCAAATGTTGCATATGATTAAATTGGAGTTAACTAAACTTAAATGATAAAATTATCTGTTTTCAGTTAAGCATGATGAGATGGATGAAACACGTGTTCAGGTGTTAGCATTCAACATGTTTTTATATCTTCATGGATTAATGCAAATCACATGTCTATTAATTAAAGTCAAATGTTGCATATATGATTAAATGGAGTTAACTAAACTTAAATGACAAAATTATGTGTTTCTAGTTAACCATGAGATGGATGAAACATGTGTTCCGGGTGTTAGCATGCAACATGCTTTTATATCTTCATGGCTTAATGCAAATCAAATGTATATCAACTAAACTAGGTTAGAACCCGTGTAATACACACATGGTGAAAAATATCAGTACTTAAAATTCTTAAATTTTTATGTATATATTTTACATGTGTAAAAATATATTACATATACTAAGAATAAGAATAGAAAAAAAAATTCAAATTATGAAAAAATTAATATATAACTGGGTTTCGATAATACGTTAATTATTAACTTAATGTAATTTACTTTCATTTATTATTTGATTGAAAAATAAAAGTTACATAATTAGATTTCAAAGTTTCTTATAATATTTTTGTTAAATATCCCTATTCTAATAAAAAACTAATTTTTTTGTCACTTGTCACTCTCACATTCAATCACGTTTTTTTTTCGCCTCTCTCTTATTAAATACATCTCTTTTTTTTAATAATGATTTATATTTAAATAAAAATATTAATTATATTAATAAAACACATTTATTTTAAATTATCTCTTATTTTAAGAAATTTAAAATTTAATTATGTAACTTTTGTTTCTAACTAAATAGTGATGTAAGTCAAATTATAAAAATTAATGTATTCACCCCGTGTAATATACGAGTTTTTAAAGATATAAACGTTTTATTACTAAGTATATAGCGTTATATTTTATCAATCCGTGTAATACACAGGTTTTTTAAAATACAAATTGTTTATTAGAATATATAATATTATATTTTATCAACTCGTGTAATACACGGGATTTTAACCTAGTATTACTATAAAGATAAATGTGTATTTGATAAGAGAAAGATTCTAGAAAAAAAAATAAGAATGAATATAGAGACGACACGTGACATAGAAAAATATTTTTTTATTAGACAGCATACATATAGATTCAAATGTTGAGTTAGACAAAATTATATGCTTCCATTTAAGCATGAGATGGATGAAACATGTGTTGGTGTTAGCATGGAACATGCTTTTATAAACGGAAAAGTGAACATGGTGTTGTTAGCCAGCTAACTTAGATGCGGACGTAAAAAAAACGATGTCATTTTGATTAAAATCTTAATGAAAAATAATTTAATTCCATTTAATCCTCCATCTACTCTTCATCATTTTCCCACGACCAATTCCAACACTATCATTCATGTTGATAGTTGCATTATATGATTTATAAAGCTTGAGATTAGGAAAATTTTATACAACAAAATCTGGGAATTTTGAATTTACAGAGCTTCGTTTTTCTCTTAATGTCGGTTTCTTTCTACGTATTGATCGGAAAATAAACCAATAAACCCAAAATGATTTCAACTTTGTAAACTCCCACTCAAACTTCATAATCCAACATAAATATAAACTAGAATTGATTTCCATCACATGTTTTGATACAACATTAATGTAATCTATCCATGATGAAATATAGTGGTGCAACTGTGTATACAAAATTGATGGAAACTAGATAAAGAATTAAATTGTTTTTTTTATTAAGATTTCAATTAAAACGACGTAGTTTTGATTGGTTTCACGTCTAACTTAGGTGTCTAACAGCACCATATTCACTTTTCCATTTATATATTCATGACTTAATGCAAACAACACGTATGCTATTTACTTACTTGGTTATTGAAACTTCTTGTCTTAAAATGGTCATTTTGTAATGTTGCATTAGAGAAAATATTGTTTGTTAAGATAACTACTTGTGCTTAATCATCGAAATATTGAAATTGATATTGATGCCATCTTAAGTACATGCTTGATGCTTGATAAATCCTTATACTTTGAAACTTCTCATATGTCCATATCACGTATGACTCATTCTCGAATAAAATACTTAGAACATATATGATCTCATGATTTGCAAGTTGCAACTATCATGTCTTAAATACTAGGTGGAAACAACCTCCTGCATAAAATGTAGGGTAAGACTGCATGCATCGGATCGCTTTTCTCCCCGACCCTGCGCAAATGTAGGAGCTAAGTCAAAACACCGGGTACGCCTTTTTTTTGTCTTAGATACTAAAACAACTAGCAAACAACAATGTTATCACTTGTTAGAAGTTTGTGAAAACTTTATTGTCTTCATGCTTAATGATTAACTCTTAAGATTCAAGATAGCAAACTTAGATGACAAACTAAACTCTACATGTAAGATCACTTAGTTTGTTATCTTGGTATATACATTATGTGGTTTATTGAATATCTCATGTATTACAATACTGTTACTTAAATTGATTGTTTCGTAACACATGAATATATGAGGAATGCCCCAGGTAATTGAATTACAAGTTTAAAACTCCCAATTGTGGCCATAAACTACTTCACCAAATGGGTTGAAGCAAAAACCCTTGTCACCATCAATATCGTGCAAGTAAAAAAGTTTTTATGGAGCCATATAGTATGCCGATTTGGTCAGCCCTATACTTCATCAGTGATAAAGGCAAACAGTTCACCGACAAATCTATCAAAGAATGGTGCGAAAGAACTTCACATTCAACAAATATTCACTTATGTGGCTCATCCACAAGGCAATGCCCAGGTGGAACGGGCAAATAGAAGCATTGTGGAAGGAATAAAGAAGAGATTGGAAAAAGAAGGATCTGGATGGGTTGACGAGCTGCCCCTCACCGAACCCTAACAAAAACCAGTATGGCTGAAACACCGTTCAGTCTCACGTATGGTTCAGAGCTGTGATCCCCGCAAATCTAGGCCTTCTGGCCAGGACAATATACACAGCCAGCGGGGACAATGATAAGGAACCCATAATCAATTTGGACCTTTATGAGGAAAACGGGGATATTGCGGGCATTCGGGAAGCCAAGTATAAATCAACTCTAGAACGATTCTATAACAAGAGGGTGCATGAAAACCACTTAAAGGTGGGTGAATATGTACTAAGAAGCATTACCGTCGGCAAGGTAGGCCCGCAGGGCAAATTGGGACCTAACTAGGAAGGCCCATACACTGTCACTAACATTTTAAGAAAAGGAGCATATAAATTAGCAACGATTAAGGGAAACACAAGTACCGCATACATGGAATGAAGCCCAACTAAGAAGGTGTTATATGTAGGACTCTATTTTTTTATCCTCGTTGTAATGAACCATAATCGGTATGATATAGAGGTTAACATGCTCTGACACAACAAGGCAGTCGGTTAGCATGCTCCGGGTGACCTTAACACTATCTACAAAGGGTGTGCTCAATTAACATGCTTTGGCACACCAAGGTAGCGGGATAACATGCTTCGGCTGAACTTTACATGTATTACAATGGGTATCCTGGTTAACACGCTCCAACACACCAAGACAGCCGACTAACATGCTCCGGCTAACCATAACATTTATTACAAAAGGTGTGCCCTGTTAACATGCTCTAGTACAGTAAGGCAGACGGCTAACACGCTCCGACTGACCTTAATATTTATTACAAAGGGTGTGCCCGGTTAACATGCCCTGGCACACCAAGGCAGCCGGCTAACACTCTCCGGCTAACAATAACCTTCATTACAGAGGTGTGCTCGGTTAACATTCTTCGATACACCAAGGTAATTAGCTAACATGCTCCAGGTGGCCTTAACATTATCTACAAAGGTGTACCCGGTTAACATGCTCTTGCATACCAAGGCAGTCGGCTAACAATCTTTGATTGACCTTAACATTTATTACGAAGGTGTGCCCGGTTAACAATGCTCCAACACACCAAGGCAACCGGCTAACATGCTTCGGCTGATCTTAACATTTATTACGAAAGGTGTCCCAGTTAACATGCTCCAGCACACCAAGGCATACAACCAACACGCTCCCGCTGACCTTAACAATCATTACAAAGGGTGTGCTCGGTTAACATGCCCGACACACCAGGGCACCCGACTAACATGCTCCGGGTGACCGTTTACAGAGGGTGTGCTCGGTTAACACGCTTCGACACACCAAGGCAACCGGCTAACCTTAACATTTATTACGAAAGGTGTGCCCGATTAACATGCTCTGGCACACCAAGACAGTCGGTTAACACACTCTGGTTAACCTTAACATTAGTTCCTTGCTAGTGGCTGTTTTTTTTAACGACCTATAAAACAAATTATATTATAAAACTAACCAAATGATAGGTTCACCAAATACACATCCACAAAAAATAAATAAAAAATAACAACTAGTCAAGATATGCTAAAAACACCAATCATCCCAATTTAAGGACGCACAGTTTGACCGGGTTTTAACCATAAAAAGGCAAAGATTTCAATTTCTTCTGCGACCTTTTCTGGGACAACTTCTTTTGATTGAAGATCATATCTGATGACCATCATTTATACATGTTTTTCATGCATAATAATCCCCATATTATAGTACTAATTGAATAATAACCTTGTAATTGATACTTAAAACGTTTATATTTTATAATTGCAGGTTATTCGGTGTTTTAAAGGAAAAGAAAAAAGAAAAAATCTATCAAAAACACCAAGAAACCAAGCTTCTAGAAGGACCATTCCCGAGATTTGACCCCCCAAGAAGTCAAAATTGTCAACAAAAGTCAACCAACAGCTAAAAGACAAAAGTGGGCAGCAGGCAGAGGGATGCACGGGCGTGCATCCCAATGCACGGGCAATCCAATGAACTCCCAGTACACTGCCACTCGTACCCTATGATTCCCTAGGTGTTTATACGCCCGTGCAATCCAATGAACGACCGTGCATTGCTTAGTCTGGGGCCTATAAATAGGAGGCTTGAGTTCTTCATTCCACACACCTCAAGAAGCAAAGAAACACTATCCATAGAGAGTATCTTCGTAGTTAGAGTAGAGAGTAGAGAGGCTCCTCCTCCTTGTTTCGCAATAAGGGAGCCTAAGAAACTCAGCGTTACGTTAGTTAGTATGATCATTCGTGGCTAAACTCTTTCTATTTCTAGGGTGAAGATGAAGTGTGGTGCATGTTAATGTTTAACGTATTAATTTAGTGGTATGTTTATGTCTTTAATTATTCGCTTTTAAAACTACCTCTTGGTGGGTTTTTATTATTGTCTAAATCTGTCTTTATACTTGTGAGTGTTTTTTATTTTAAAGTGTAAGACCGTAAAACCTTTTTAATCAAACTTCATTTAATAATTGTATGTCTTTATACAAGTAGAGATTGATAAGCCAATGCTTGGTCAACACTAATAAGAACGCATATCTTTATACGAACTTGTTATGAGACCAAGAATTGGTGAACTCATGTTGGAAACGATACGTCTTTATACATGGTTCCATTGTTACACCGCCTCCCGGTGAACAAAGTATAATCACCTATTTAACAATAGTAATTAAGCATTTAAGTTCGATGTCCTAAACCCACTAGGATATAACATTCAAAGAGTTGAGGATAACGTTGTTCATAGCTGAGAATCATTACCATTTTATTATTAAATATTATAATTCGTGAATCAAATATTGTGAGAATGAGGCTCTAGCGGTGTACCGTTTACATGTTTGTAGTAGTCATACCACTAGATTAGTCAACTTAACATTATCACGTACCAAGCGGATTTAAAGCCCAAAGCAATACTCTTCATGACTTGATCATTTCGAGGATATTTACTTTCCTGCTATTTAATTTTCTGTTACACACTTCACGCACGTTTTTACTTTTATGTTATTTACTTTATCGCCATTTACTTTTTTGTCATTTACTTTTCTGTTTCACAAGCACACAAAACTCACTTACTAATTAATCCGGCTAAACGATAACAAAAGTTGAGTATTGGAACTCGACTGTGTATATTGGTTTGATACTTGGTTCTTACCTAATCTATATTACGCTGCGATATGTACACTTGCCTATTGTCTGTATTTTTAAGTTTAAAGTAATTATCATTTTATAAATTTAAAACCTAATATCGTGAAACCGTTTCTAAAACAAATATATTTATATATATTTTATCATTATAAACACGACACATCAATATCATTCGAGGACCTCCATAAGCATCATAATGTTGTCAATATCACCATATAAATAGACTTCCGCCACCTCTTGAATCCTTTTAGGAATTTATGCATCTCCAACAAGTTACAAACAACTATGAAATCTTGCACCATCTAGACACATTTCCCAGTCTGATTGAGCAGAATTGCACGAGACAAAAATATGTTAAGAAGTTTCATTATAATCACCACAAAAAGGACACAATAAAGAACGAAGCAAGACTCCCTTGTTAGCAAGAGCATAAGCAGTCGGAAGTCGATCCAGATTAGCACGCCAGGCTAGATAACGAACCTTTAGCGGGACCCAATTATTCCAAAAGATAACAAAATATGCCTCCTCGCCGAAATGTGAATGAATATGCCTTTTTATACTTTTAACAGAGAAGGAACTATAGACATCAAGAGACCAAGTCCAACTATCAACCCCCATATAAAAAGAAACATACCTTAGTTGTCTAGTCGTTTAAGGCTGCTTTTTTATTTTTAACTTATGATATAAAATCCCTTTGCCGTTTAAACAAAATAAAATAAAAATATAAATTTCTCTTCTAATCTGTCAACTTTAAGAGGAAATTTAGCATTCATTTATCTTGTTAAAATACAAACTTTTTCTAATTCTTTTCACTTTTTTTTAAAGGACTTATCTTAAACGTGAGAGGAATGTGAATTTATAAAAAAAAAAACATAAAAACCTAGAAAGAAAAATAAAAAAAGTAGTGATTTTAAAGGGCATATATATATCACACCACCGTATTCCTTTTTGTTATATTTTGAGAAATACGGGCGGGTTTTACAAGGGTGTTAGGTGACACAAAACGACACTTCTGACATCAGAAACTAAGCCCACGTCACTCCGGCCACTCCCCAAAACCCGGCATTACGACAAAACTCAGATCTTCACCACCATCGCCACCACCGCCACCCTTCTCGACGTTAGTTTTTTTCCTCATAAACAGCTGTCACCACCAGCAGAGTCTTACATCACCTGCTTTATTCTAACAATCTCCGCATTCCTTCACAATTTTAAATTTTAAATACTCCACCTTTTTCATCTCTCTCACCAAACCCATATTTCTTCTCTCTCTCTCTAGGGTTTTGCCTCAACAACAACCTACCGACCCGCATACATGGCCTTCTCATCTCTTCTCCGACCGACCAACCCCCCGCCGGTTCTCGAACCACCCCGTCAACCACTCTCCGCCAGTCGATCGTCGCTGAAGCTCCAATCCACCTTGTTCGGTGCCGCCGTTTCTGCCGGCTCTTCGTCTTTACAGTTGAATTTTGGTTTTATCTTTTTTTTTAATCTCTGTTTCGATTATCATCTGATAAATTGTTCGATTATTGTAATCACGTAGGACGTCTAACTCACGCAGCATCCATGTAATCAAAGCCACTGCTACCCAGATGCCCCCAATTGTTCCAAGTAAGAACATTTGTACGCGTTAATAGCATGCCTACCAACTGTTTGATGTTATGCTTAAGCGAAATGTTTCTAATTTTCTATCTGACAAATTGTGCCTCCTTGAATTTTGCATAGAGTCCGGTACCGGTGGGAAAATCAAGGTCGGAATTAATGGTATGTTTTATGAGTATTAGCAGCTCCGTTATTGTTTTTAATTTTTCTTTTTAAAGTAGTTGTTTCAGGCAATCTGTGTGCTAATTAATTGTACCTAGTTTAAGGTATATATGGAATTCAAGTTAGGATTTTAGTTTTGGACAGTCACTTAATTATACCCAATTTTTCTGTTATGGATTACTAGCCTCGAGATTGAAGAGCGTCATTGCGTTCACCTTGCAGGTTTTGGAAGAATCGGGAGGTTGGTATTGAGAATAGCGACATTTAGAGATGATATTGAGGTTGTTGCGGTTAATGATCCGTTTATTGATTCCAAGTACATGGTAAGGATGAGCTTCACAATAACTATGTTTTTATTGGTTGTTGACTCCTTTTGATCAGTGATCAATCTAAATGTCATTCAACATAACATACAAATATACTTTAATTGGTCATACTATTAGATATGAAGGTTATAAAAATATATTTGGAAGTTGGCCTTGAAATGGGTGTCGTTTTCCAGGCTTACATGTTGAAGTATGATTCGACGCATGGCCCATTTAAAGGAACCATCAAAGTGGTTGATGAATCCACTTTGGAAATAAACGGGAAGCATATAAAAGTTACTAGCCAAAGGTATCTAAACGGTTTTCTTTTAGTTAATAGCTTTTATACATTTGTTACTTGTGAAATGAGCTTTTATGTATTTTATCCTAAACATTAACTTCTTATGTGTTCAGAGACCCTGCAAGTATTCCTTGGGGTGATTTTGGAGCTGACTATGTCGTAGAATCTTCTGGGGTTTTTACAACTCTTGATAAGGCTTCAGCACACAAGAAGGTATAAAATTGAGTTTGGTTTACTTAAACTTCCAAAAGATGTTTGTACTGCTTGGTTGACTTTTTTTGGTGTCAATGTGCAGGGTGGTGCCAAGAAGGTGGTGATCTCAGCTCCATCAGCAGATGCACCTATGTTTGTTGTAGGAGTAAACGAGACCACCTACAAGCCAAACATGGATATTGTATCCAATGCTAGCTGCACCACTAATTGCTTGGCTCCTTTGGCCAAGGTACAATTTTTTTGAGCTTTCTGCTATTGTGATTTGTGGGCATCATTTTCTTAAATTTGAGGTTTGAATTTGATATTAAATAAAACAGAATTTACATATCAAAATAGTCTTTGAAACTGTTGTTGAAATGCTACTCTTGTATAGGTGGTTCACGAGGAGTTTGGTATTGTTGAAGGTCTGATGACAACTGTGCATGCAACCACAGGTCGGTTTGTGCCTTTATGTTTGTGCATATATATGTTTTTAAACCCTCTTTTTTCATTCTTTGCATTTAAATAAATCATGATTATAGTGTTTTGTACATATTTGTTCAGCTACACAAAAAACCGTTGATGGGCCTTCAATGAAGGACTGGCGTGGAGGTCGTGGTGCTGCACAAAACATCATCCCTAGTTCAACGGGTGCTGCCAAGGTACAAGGATCTTCAAACAACATGAAATCTTAAATTATTTGATTGGTTAAAAGTGAACTTTTGAGCTTCTTACTTTGCATATGCTTGATTTCTGAAATTTGCAATAATTTTGGGGCTGCTTGAAGATAAGAAGAGGTTTTGAACATAGAAGATTTACCGTTTCATGTTAAATTACAGGCTGTGGGGAAGGTGTTACCAGAATTGAACGGAAAACTGACTGGTATGGCCTTTAGAGTCCCAACAGCAAACGTTTCCGTTGTGGATTTAACTTGTCGACTTGAGAAGAGTGCTTCTTATGAAGATGTTAAAGCTGCAATTAAGTATGCTACCTTCTTAAGTTTATTGTAATTGCCGTTAGTTAGCAAGTTGCCTCATAAATGGTGATTCTTTTATATTGAAGGTATGCCTCTGAGGGTCCCATGCAAGGAATCCTTGGGTACACTGATGAAGATGTTGTCTCCAATGATTTTGTTGGTGATTCCAGGTCATTCTATTGTGAAATTCTGACTTTGACTTTTTCATATTTGTGTACACCGGTCAAGATGTTGACTTTGACCTTTTCAGGTCAAGTATTTTTGATGCAAAGGCCGGCATAGGGCTAAGTGCATCATTTGTGAAGCTGGTGTCTTGGTACGACAATGAGTGGGGTTACAGGTAACAAAGCACATTTTTCTCTTGTCATTCGGCCCAATCTGGGCTGCTTCTTGTGGGAATGTGGGTTGTTAACCGAATGTTTTAAAATTGATTTTGTGCAGCAATCGGGTTTTGGACCTAATAGAGCATATGGCATTGGTGGCGGCTTCCATCTGAAAGAGCAAACATGTTTCTGAGTCTTTATCTTGAAATGATAGTGTAGAATTGAAGAGATGGTTTGATATTTGGACCAGTCTTGATGGTAGCTAATCTTGCCATGGCTTGGTACAAACATGGGAAATAAAGAATATTTGGTTGGCATTTGCCATCTTTGACATGGTGTGCGTTTGATGTTTTAACTCGAAAACCGTACAATTTTCGATCACCATAAATGCTCATAAGCAACTCTTGCCACTAATGTTTATCTTGTACGAACTTTTTTTTAACACTAATTTGGATCACTGACAGGCCACTGGCCATCCAATCATTTCCACCACCCTCAGAAGGAAACCCACCATATGTAGAGGTGCACAAATCGGTTTTTCTCAAGAACCGGTTCCGGTTCTTACCAGTTCCGGTTCTTTGTTGAAAAGCAGGAACCTATGTACCCGGTTCCGGTTTTTCAAGGACCGGTTCCAGTAACTTAAGACGGGTGTTTCAAGAACGTATTTTCGGGTATTTGAAAAACTTAGTTAAACATATTAATACATTAATTAAACATATAAATAACTAACTTAAAAACTCAAATAACATTAAAAACTTAAAATGTTATAAAATAGATAAATGTTTAAAACTTAAACTCATAAAACATAGATAAATTATATAAAAAAACTAGATTGTCTGACCCGTTTGACTTATAAAACATTTTTTTCACTTTTAGTTTTAACCAATTTAAGTTTTACCATTATTAAAAATTTAAGCATATATGCGTCATGAATTTGTAAAACATAGATGGATTAGAGTCACAAGACACAAGGGTAGAGGTGCACAAATAGGGTATTCTCAAGAACCGGTTTCGGTTCTTACATGTTCCGATTCTTACCGGTTCTGGTTCTTGGTTGAAAAACCGGAACCTATGTACCCGGTTCTGGTTTTTCAAGAACCGGTTCTGTTCCGGAAGAACCGGTTTTTGGGAAAAACCGATTCCGATTCCTTGGACGGTTCCGGTTCCCTTTTTTTGTTCACCTCTAACCATAGGTGAGACAACCACTAGCTTAATCTAGTGACAAAGATGTATATCCAAGACTTCATTAAAATATAAAAGTTTTGGGTTAAGTCCCACCTAGTTTTAAGTGTATGAGAAAGAAGACCAAAAATATGTCAAAACATTTTGGTTGGGTTTTGTTAATCCTGAAACCAATATTGTCTGCGGAGTTCACGGCTTTATTTTTGACTCTTGATAGAGACTTCCTATGAGGTCAAATAAGCACGCTTAAATGTACAATTCTCATCCATCAACAAACAAGGTGTCCAATCTCTCTATCGTGGATGGAACAATCTAGGATTTGTCTAACGTGTCAGGTATAGTTTTGTTTATGTCACATATTCATATTTGGTTAACAACATGCCATATAATGAACAATTTCAGTCGAGTATGCCAGTTGATATGCTTTTAGTCTTGCTAGTTCTACTGGGACATGTGGATATAAGAGTTGAAAGTGTTAAATTTATGGAATCCTCTGAAGTGATTGGAAACCCTAGTATCTCATTATTTCTCATAGACGAGGCGGCGATTTTGAGTATTTTAAGTATCGATTGGGTATAAGTTTTCTACATCAAATCCTTTAGGAGTATGAGGGGATTGCCTTACTTGAAGGTGTGAAAATGGAATGATATTTATAACGTAATCAAGGTAATGAATCTTGGTTTTCACCATCATTACAAGTTCATTTTTGTTGTCGGGTGTGGGGGATTGATAGGATGTTTATAGTTGTATTTTAAAGCTCGAGAATCAATTTTGTGACAATAATGAATATTGGAAATTTCTTTGTTTAGCTTTTAGATTTGAAAATGAATTTTGTAACTCTTTTATGTTGTTGTAAATAGAAATAAAACCTAAAAAGGGTCATGTAATAACGTGTAGTGGCGAGTCTAACACATTATTACAACTGGGGAAGGAAAGATGCCATGATAAGGCGTCACACATGGGCCCAAGCCGCATACGTGAACCACACAATGGTGAATATAAAATGAAAGATTAGGGGGGTCAAGTGCTAATAAAGATCGTGGCACATTTCACAAGCACAAAATTTTCTACGTTAATTTGGTTAGTCCATGATGTCTAGGGTTCAAGGGTGGATAATTACTAGATTTACAAAATGTTCTACGTTAATTTTTATTGTTTGATTAGGTCAGTTTTGATACATTTTTTACGCCAAACCACTAACTAACCATATTGACAAGCCGGACATATAATGTGGGTACTGAAGGTTAAGGTTCCGAAAGAAAAAAGATGAGAGGCTAGATAGAATATTTAGAGGGAATGACATTCCTTGTGTAATGGGTGTTTCCATTCCATCGTCCAACCAAACATCATTTTTTTCATCCCATTGTAATCGTCCATTTCATTCTACCTCCCATTTATGCATACCAAACACCACCTAAATCATGAAACCAAATCATTTGAATGTCAAACTGACTGATGACTTTGCTTCTACTTGAAAGTTTTAATATAATATGTTTTAATACCCATATTTGTAGAATGCATTTGGGACTGAAAAATTGATTATATATATATATATATATATATATATATATATATATATATATATATATATATATATATATATGTGAAGGATCAAGAGAAAACCACAAAGTTAGGCGAAAACCACTAAAACAATATGTAATACTATGGATTACGTATACGTAACCGTAATTTTTTTGTTTTCTGTTTACGTATACATAACACTATGGGTTACGTATACGTAAGCCAATATTTAAATGATATTTTGGTAAAAATGTGTAATATTACATTGATACTCTTATAAAAAAAAAATAAAAAAAATAAATAAACATTATTATATTATTAGTTAAAATTGATTTTTTAGTGGTTTTCTCGGTTTTCGCCTAACTATGTGGTTTTCTCTGAAACCCACCCCTATATATATATATAAAGTAAAAAGACCAATAGGACAAGATGGGTAAATCTATAAAATATAATACAATATATATATATATATATATATATATATATATATATATATATATATATATATATATATATATATATATATGGTTAGGTTCAAATGCTAACAACATTTTTAGGTGATAACCATGATAACCACAATCCAACCAATCACATAATTTGTAATTTATTTAATTTTCTAATTATCAAAAGAGTATTTGAGTAAACTTGTAATTTTTATTTTTGGTAATTATGTGTTTTAATTTAAAGTTCATTAATTATCTTATTCTCTCTCTTAACACAAGAAAGTCAATTTCTAATTTATTTATTTTGTTCACCACTTTTCATATTCAAACAAGAAAATCAATTTCACCACTTTTACTCATTCAAACAATAAAGTTAATTATCTTATTCTCTCCGGTTTTTTTTGTAAGTTTAGGTGTTGGTTGTGGGAAAGTCATCTCTGGGCGTTTTTGGTGTTGTGTGTAATTTCTTCGAGAACTTTTTACCTTCTGCGTATTATTCCGGTAAAGTTTTTGGTGTTGTGTGTAATTTCTTCGAGAACTTTATACCTTATGCGTGTTATTGGTATAAAGCTGTGTGTTTTCTTCAACAAGTAACAAATCAACACCACTTACTGCAAGGAGTAATATGGACCCTAGTGAAAAATTTAGACATGTGATACGTATATGTAACGCGGTTGGTAGATATATGTAACACCGTAGGTACGTATATGTAACACCGTTGGTAAGTATATGTAACACAGTTGGTATGTATGTGTAACAAATTTTGACTTGAATTTTATGTTCTAGCATATTTTTTTTTGTATAATTGTAATGTATAACTAAAAAAAATTGTTGATCTTTTTGGCTTTAAAGTAATTTTTATGGGTTTTTAGTTATTAAATTTGAAATGGTAGGAGAGAGTGTGGTACGTATATGTAATACAGTTAGTATGTATATGTAACAAACTTTGACTTGAATTTTATGTTATAGTATATATATTTTTTTGTATGATTGTAATGTAAAACTAAAAAAAATTATTGAATCTTTTTGTTTTTAAATTAATTTTTATGGGTTTTAGTTATTAAGTTTGAAATGGTAGGAGAGAGAGTGTGGACTAATTAATGACTATCTAAATTAAATTATGTTGTTTTACCCAAATTACCCTTTTGCATTAAATATAATTAATTTTTTATTTTAATAATTAAAAGTTGTCATTAAATGAAATCAACAATTGATCAAACTCAATCAATGGTGGATATGTGGTTATCACGGTTATCTTATAAAATGTGATTAGCATTTGAACCCTAACCCTCTATTTTTAAATATAACTTTTAATACTTGGAAGAAAATTATTTAAATATTTTTAATATTTGGATGAAAACAATTTAAATATCACATTATCATTTTATTTTATTTTTTTATAAAAAGAATAAACTACTATTTTTCGTCCGTTTGATTTAGTCATTTTTGTTAGTTTCATCTAAAAAGTTAATTTTCCTCTCGTGGTTTACAAAACTTGTCATTTTCATCCATACTTTAATGTTAAATGATTAACATTTGTGTCTTTTTATACATTTCTTTAAAATATATATGAAATAAATATATTGACGGAGTTAAGTTACAGAACACAATTACCCGTCATTTAATGTTAAAATATGAATATAGTTAAATGATTTGACGAAAATGACAGCCTTAATAAATCACAAGGATACACATAAAAAAAAAAAAACTTTTGAATAAAATTGATGACTAAACCGTAAAACTATATAAACGAAAATGAAAGTTTATTCTTGAAAAAAAAAATTAAAAAATAATTATTAGAGACGCACCTTCCTTGTTGTACACGTGAGTGTTGGCCATAAACAGTTGCAAAGGTCCCGTTCCCAGCCGGCGGCCCTTTCTTTCTACACCGCCGACCTTCACCATTTAAATACTCAACAAAAGCCTTCTCTTTAACGCCAAAAGCCACTCCCATTCTTTAACCTCTCTAGGGTTTTGACCTTTACGCCTCAATCAACAACAACACGCACCAGATCTCCACCAACCCACATTCATGGCTTCTTTCTCCTCTCTTCTCAGATCCACCAACCCATCACCTCTTCTCCAACCATCACAGCAATCACCCACCTCGCCCACACGATTGCAGGTTCACATTTCATCCCCAACTTTTCTATTTCGTAAAATCATCATACGCCACCTCAATCTCATTAAATCGTTACGCTATTTTCGTGTTTTTTCAGGTGTCATCTTTAAAATTCCAATCCACCTTGTCTGGTGCAGCACTTTCTGGGGAATCTTTATCTTTACAGTTGAGTTTCGTTTGTGTTTTTAGGGTTTTGATCGATGATGATGATGACTGATGATAGAGAAATGATTCATTTGTTTTGTAGGAAGTCTCATGGATACCGCATTCAGCCAATCAAAGCCACTGCCACCCAGACACCTCCTAGTGTTTCAAGTAAGAACATTTGTAACATGCCTTCTAAGTGTTTGATGAAATGCTCAAGCCAATTTTTGAGTGTTTGTGTTTAACAAATTCTACCACCTTGGATTTTTTGTAGAGTCTAGCACTGGTGGGAAGACCAGAGTCGGAATCAATGGTATGGCTTTTGATATTGATGGGTTATGTAAAGAATTCAAATTTGGTGCTTTAGTTAGTTTTCTGGATGTATTACTTTATCAGATGAAAATGGGAATGTTATGGTCTTGTTTATCTGATTATCGTATGTTATTTTGTTTATTTACGTGGTATGATTTGAAGAGGATCATTGTATTGACATGAATCTTGCAGGTTTTGGAAGAATTGGAAGGTTGGTATTGAGAATAGCAACATTTAGAGATGATATCGAGGTTGTTGCAGTCAATGACCCTTTTATTGATGCTAAATACATGGTAAGGATGAACTTATATGTCACATTTTTTTTCGATTTGTTTGATGAGTACCTGTGACTAAATCGACAAAGCATGTATTGTTTTGACTAAATCAACATTTTACCTGTCGATACTCTCAATTTAAGTTTTAATGTAAGGTAGCAAAATCAAAATTGATTTCTTGTTTTTTAGTGGTAACGAACTTATTTTATATTGAGACAGTAGGTGTTTGGAGATTTGTTGTTTTCAAAGCGATTGTCGTGACATTAAAAATCAGAACTAGATAATCAAATGCTTAAAGTTATGGACAGTTCGGTAAATGGGTAATTTTACATTTACCTTAACCATGAGATGAATACTTTTTTCAGGCTTACATGTTGAAGTATGATTCTACTCATGGCTTGTTTAAAGGAACCATCGAGGTGGTTGATGATTCAACTTTGGAAATCAATGGGAAGCAAATAAAAGTAACTAGCCAAAGGTATTAAGATTGTCTTTTGTCGTTAAAATGCATTTATACTTTTTTACTTGTGAAATAAGCTTTTATTAAATTGATCATAAACATCATCATCTTTACGCAGAGACCCAGCAGCGATTCCTTGGGGTGATTTTGGAGCCGACTATGTTGTAGAATCTTCTGGAGTTTTTACAACACTTGATAAGGCCTCAGCACACAAGAAGGTTAACTATAAACTTCTGTTCACTTAAATTTAGAAGTGGAAAAATCAACCCAGTTGTGTGAAAACTTGACAATAATATAGTTTTTAGTCATGATATCCTTAAACATTGACAAAAAGTGTTCATGGGTTAATAATATATTTTAATCATATTTAGTACATTTTATTTATAAAATATCCTTAAAATGGACAAAAAGTGTTTGTGGGTCAAGGGGGACCAGATTTGATTTGCACATAAAGTTTCTTGTTTTTGACGTGAAGTCATGAACCCATTTGACGTGCTACTCAGCCCGCTTGTTTTGTCCCTTACATTAAACTTCTAGGAGACCTATGCACTTGTAAGTTGACCTTTCTTGGTGTTAATGTGCAGGGTGGTGCCAAGAAGGTGGTGATCTCGGCTCCATCAGCTGATGCCCCTATGTTTGTTGTAGGAGTCAATGAGACCACATACAAGCCAAACATGGATATTGTATCCAATGCGAGCTGCACCACTAATTGCTTGGCTCCTTTGGCCAAGGTACAACCTTTTTGAGCTTTCTACAATTATTGTGCTCATATTTTTTTTCATCTATGAATATATAAATAGAAAAAGATTTTCTTAACAAAATAGCATTTCCAACTCTTGCTGAAATGAAACTCTTGTACAGGTGGTTCATGAGGAGTTTGGTATTGTTGAATGTTTGATGACAACTGTGCATGCAACCACAGGTCTGGCTGCATCTTTATGTTTGTGCATATAAATGCGTATAAACACCCATATTTCTTTTACATTTTTTAATAAGAAGAATCATGATTATGTTGTTTTTTTTCAGCTACACAAAAAACTGTTGATGGACCTTCAATGAAGGACTGGCGTGGAGGTCGTGGTGCTTCACAAAACATCATTCCTAGTTCGACTGGCGCTGCCAAGGTATGCGGATTTTTAACTTGACATGAAATCGTTTATTACATGATTGGTGAAAACTTTTAACCTAAATTTCTGGAACGTGCTTTATTTTTTGAGTTTTGCAAACAATTTTAGGATTGGCCAAGGAAATTTTTAATGAAAAGGAACTGTTGTGTTTTTTTTGCAACTATGGGTTTTTAAATTTTCCACTTCATACACACTAAGAAAACGTTATAAAACCATACTTTATATTGTAAATTTTGTTATAAATATGATTGTTTTGTACTTCCTGTAATATTTTCAGTTGAAATTTTGTCCATAAAGTCAGATTATACTGTTTGTATCCTTGGCAATAGCCCAATAAATAATAATTTCGATACACAAAATTGTCCAAATTGGTACACAAAGTTATCCACAGAACCATATCTTTATTTTTGTCAGTAATTAATAATATCTATAATTACACTTGATATCTTTGTTATATATGTAATTCAGAAATTAACTGGTCAACTGAACCCTACTCAGACACATTTCTTTCAAAATTGCATGTTTTGATCCTTTACCCGACCTTGCCCGTTTTACCACCTCTAATCCATATTTTAAAATTTCAGGCGGTAGGGAAGGTTCTACCAGAACTTAATGGAAAACTGACGGGTATGGCCTTCAGAGTTCCAACAGCAAATGTTTCTGTTGTGGATTTAACTTGTCGACTTGAGAAGAAGGCTTCTTATGAAGATGTTAAAGCTGCAATAAAGTATGCCATCTAAGATTAGCCTCTTTAAGTTTATTTCAATTAGTAGAGGTGGCATTTTGGACCCATTTATTTACTTATAAATGTGTTGATTTGGGTTACAGTTATCTCTAACGGGTCAAATTAAAAATTAGGTGAAAGGTAAATTGATCAATTGGGTTGAAAGTTGCCAAGAGTTTATTTTTAATTTCAAGACTCCTAAATCATTTTATTTTAAATAGTTATAGATTATTCTTGTAGTAACTTATTTTTATTAAAAGTTAACAAAAAACTGATGGGCCAACTCAACCCAACCCGTATTAGAAGCAACCCATCAACTCGAATCTTTTTACCCGTTACCCAATGGGTCCGTCCCATCGTTTTTCCACCTCACAAAATGGTGATTCTTTTTTTATTGAAGGTATGCCTCTGAAGGTCCCATGCAAGGAATTCTTGGGTACACTGATGAGGATGTTGTCTCCAATGACTTTGTTGGTGATTCCAGGTCATTCTAGTCTTCATTTTGACTTCACTTTTTCACATTTGAATTTAAATTGAATATCTTGCAATTCTTGGTTTTCTGATACATTATGTGGTTTTTTTCAGGTCAAGTATTTTTGATGCAAAGGCCGGAATAGGGCTAAGTGCATCATTTGTGAAGTTGGTGTCGTGGTATGACAATGAGTGGGGTTACAGGTAAAAAATAACGAGTACATCATTCTTTTTGCCATTTTTAATCATCTAGAGTGTAGAATTTGGGCTTATATGGCTTCATGTGATTTTTGTGCAGCAACCGCGTGTTGGATTTGATTGAACATATGGCGTTGGTGGCAGCTTCTCACTAAAGGAGCGTTCTTGTATGGGATTTTTGTCGTTGCCATTCTAATTAAGGATGGCATAGAATCTTGTTTTGATTTTATGAACCGTTACAATTCTAAGAAATAAAAGGATATATGGTTGGCATTTGCCGCCAGATTATTTTGACATTTTTGTCTGGTATAAGTGATGAGTTGCTGGTGGGTTCAAATGTGTGCTTGGATCATTTGGTTCAAGTAAAATTAAGATTTCAAAGATGATTTTTTCCTATAAGTTGTATCCTTCTTTCTTGTATGATACACAATGACGTTCAATATTGCCGCATGACAAAGCTTGTTAGTATCCACAATATGGTAGTGTTGATGTTTTATGGAGCGCATTTGAGGGCGTTTTTGCAAGGGTTAGCAAAACCAACACGATACCTAAAAGAATTGCGTGCCTTAATCATAGGGGTTAATATAGATTACACGTTGTCAACGTCATCGTATCTGGTTCAGTGGGAATGTGAAAACAAGTGTAAGAAATTCGAGAAAAGATTTGAACACTAAACAAGGAAAGCACTGCACAACAAACAATCCAAACAAATTCCTCCAAGCAAATCAAATTACAAATTCTAACACAGAGCCACACGAAATAGTCTATAATGACTTGTACCAACCAACGAGCCTATTTTCTGTGCGTTTTTATAGACATATTTTTGGTTCTTGAATGATAATTCAATACGAGATTAACTCGGTCACAACACAAATTAAGCATCAGACCAAATGCAAGTCTCTAAATCATACAAACCTGTTCTTCAGGCTTCATGACTTCTAGAGCCACTCCTTCATCCTGCCCTTTTGAATTAACCCGTTTTCGGTTAGGTACTCCACAAATTCATCGATTAGATACGGCCAAGCACCATCAGCATCATAATTCGATAGCGCAGGGTCCACACTCTGCATAAATTTTATACAACAAATAATTTAGCAAAATCTTTTTTCAAGATTGGGGCATGGAATTCAGTTCTTGGATCGTACTCTTGCAAATTCCAGTAGCTGGGACCAAGTATCTCGAGAGATAGCTTTGTTATGCCGTGCCTGAAATTGAAAAATAATGAAAAAATAATCTTTAAAGTCATCTTGATAAGTGATAAGACGAATAAATAAAAAGCTCGTGCTGCAAATCTAAGGTTACCTGTAAAAACTGACACCAATTATCAACCAATGGCCACTGATTTTCTTCAAACAACAATTGCCACATTCCTATTGCCGTATCCAATGCCAGAGACTTCTGACCCTGAAATTAAAAGAAAATAGAATTCAATGCTACTTAAGAGCATTGCAGTATATATCATATATAACTATATGTATATATGGATGAATATATAAACATGAAATATGCATGATCTTCAAATCTTCATATACATGTATTTATGTATGTATATGTAAGTAGATCAGCACATATTCAGCCATTTCATTATGATGGTTTCTTCCCGAGCTTTTATAGCTTTAGTGAATAAGGATGTAGGCATCGCTAATTGACAAAATGAGATAAATGGAATATGCTAGATAAGCACCTTCTCCTTTGCCCAGCCGAATGCAAAATTATAGATCTCCTTAAACTTTTCTGCTAACAAGAAAAATTTTAGAACAAGGAAATAACACCAAATTAAGCAATCTTTAGAACTGATGATCGTCAAGCAAGTAATGATGAAAACCATAAGATATGATACATACGCTCTTCTTTCAGCTCGGAACGCATGGATGGAATTCGTTCACGGAATTTCTCTAGCGAGTCTATCCTGTTATTAAAAGATGATTAACTCAATTACTTAAACTTGATATCTGAACATATTACTCTCAATCTATCAATAAAAATGTGAATTGAAATGTTTTTACCCTAACGACTGCAAGCCGCCAACGAATTCCTGCTTTGAGAATTCACACATGGTAGCAGCCTTCATATGCCATGAAACAACCAACTGAAGTAGCAGCATCAGCAAATGTGTCAGCCAAGTCTTAATAGGGCATTACAATGGATTTATCTAATGTAATTTTATTAAATTATTCCTTAAAGAATTTTTTTTACAAAGAAAAAGAATTAGATCAATTTATGGAAAGCTTATACAAGTAAAAAAATTTATGAACTTGAGGATAGATTTTCAATGTATAGAAAGATGTAACCGAATCACTTTATATAATACACATCTTGACGTACCATAACAATATCTTGAGGATCCACCTGTCAGATCGGAAACAAGTATTAGAGTAACATTACGAAGATTCAATCGGAAATTAAATAATAATAATCATCATTAGAACTATCAATTTCTCTTCAACCTAGCTTCTAAGTAGCTTACACATTTAAACAGAAACCAGATAACCACAATTAAAATTAATTTGAGCATATGTTGTGGGAGATACCTGAAGGTCATTGCAGAGGTTACTAATACCATCAGCCATAATCATATCAGCATAAGGATCTATAAAGCAAGATAACAAACTCAGATTAAGATATCATATTTCCTTCAAAGATATTAGAATACAGACAATATGATCCCTCCAAAGGTAATATTTTGGATGCAATTTGCATGAATCTAATTATCAAAACAAAAGACGACAACAAATTGTAAATTTACCTTTGTATCTGCTGTATAATTCATCTAAATGTTTAACATCTATGAATGATTTTGCATGAGGCTGGCGGTAGAAGATATCAAATGCACCATCAAGATGCCAATCACTGGCCTTCAAGGCCGTTAAAGCAACTTTTTCACTGTGTTCGAGAATAAAGTGAAACAATTAACATAAAATACTTGAGTGATACACTTCTTAAGTATCCACACAAACCGTAAAAATCTACAATTTTAATATTCATTGAAACTTTTCAATTGCTTCTAAATAGGCAAGAAGCTTTAGTAGTCTTATAAAGCATAAAGCTCCTGGCTATATTGAACTCACACTAATATAGTAATATCAATACAAAAGAGTTAACAGAAAATTAATAAAAATAGTTGGTTACCCTGTTCCAGTAATTGTCATGAACTGATGGACTTTGTCACGATGCCCTCTGCCCAATTTGTTCTGTCAGTGATGATGAAAAATGATTAGAAATAGCAAAAAACCAGTTCTAAACTTCAAAGCCAACCTAAACTAGGTTAACTTTTTATATACAAAATCCAAATACGAAAAGTAGCTCGGTTCGACGTCCACATGTGGGAAATGAGACATTTTTATGGAACTGTGTATTTAGTAACAGCTACGATCGACGTAACGTCTACGAATAGAGGGCCCAACTGAATCTGCGCGATTCTATACATTAATTATTAATGCTTAATTGAAATAATAATTGTCATTAATATATACCATATGAATTCAAATGAAAAGGAAATCAATTCCTTACCTTTAGAATAAGTAGAAATATACTTTTAAAAGCAAAAGATTAATATAAATCTGGATGCAATTTTTTCTTCTAGAAGAAAGATTGTGCACGCTTATTATACAAAAATAGTGATTATTGAAAAAAAAAAAAGATTCTAAATCATTCTAGTTGCAGGAAAGAACACTAATTTAGCTAAATTCACATCCATGAACTCCAATTTCGATCAAAGTGTTTGCGATCTATCAATATTCAATCATGAGGAACTGATTTACGGCATCAAAGTAAACAGAAGTGATCAATTAAGAAATCAATTAATAACAGCAGAAGTGTGAAGATGATATCTGCGAACGCTGAACTGACCATCTTGAGATTGCTGGCGAAACCCTAACCACGAATAGATAGCTTGTCCGATGAATCAGTGACAACAAAATTAGGGTTTCGTATCCGATTTCCTCTCCGGACTGCTCAATTTCTCCCAATTTTGATGTGGCTCACTGCTAGAAGCAACCGCTGTCTGCACCTATCTTCACCGATTCCCAATTTGGATGTTTAGTTTCTAGAATAGATTATATGTGGCTAGAGGTGTATAAACAGGTTTTTTTTTGTACCGAGTCGGTTTGGTCAAATTTGATAAACATAGGGTTGAGATTTAAACCGTTTTAAGGAGTAGGAGTCGAACCATGCGTTTTGTGTCGGGCCGAAACCAGGTTAAGGTTAAACCGGTTTTTTTAAAACCTTTTCAATTTAATTAATAAAATACAAATGAAACAAAATAATTTTTGAGTTTTTAAATTAAAATACGTTACAAAAATAATAGGGGGGTAAAATGGTCAAAAACTGCAAAAGCAGGTACAAAAAAGGGCTTCAACGGTCATATTAACGTTAGAAACCGGTTTTATATTCTAAACTAGTTTCACCATATGAACCGACTAGGGTTGAGCCGGGTTCCAGACCAGCTTGACTCAAAACGGTTTTGTCCTGCACTCGGTCGTTTGTTTGTACACCTCTCTATATGTGGCTATGTGCTTCTAAAAACTACTTGATTTTGTTTTAAAAACCACAGGCACATGTGTTGCTGCAGATTGTTACCACAGGCACGTGTTGCAAACACATGTGTTGCTGCGGATTGTTTGTGTATGTATATCACTAACAACATTTTCATGTTGGCGTTTGAAAATATAATTAGATTTTGATTTATTTTTGTCACTAAAGCCATGTAAATTTAGAATAGAAGTAACAATAACAGAAGCTATATGGAGATTACAGACAATAACTCGAAAATCTGGAAGTTCGATCAAAGCCAAGTTTAAATAAAGTATCCGGATTCGGGGTTCAAATATTTGAAATGGATACTTAACCGAAACAAACAATTCGTTTTTGAATCAAACGTGAATCTATGAATTTCAAATTGATCACTATTTGGAACTTTATAAAACATTATATATGAAAAGTTATGAAGGAAAAAAAAAATTGTACTAAAATAAAAAAATTAAAAAAAATGAATTATATTTAAACCGGCTCAGTTTTGAATAAAATTTATATATAAATAGATAAAAATAAGAATGTCATAACGATATAATTGCATTTTATTAAACATTATATTTTACTATAAAAATAATAAAAAGGGAAAACGACGTCACTTTATATAAAAAAACTAAACCTCTAAGTAGTTTTGATGACTTTTATGTTTGGGTTTTGATGACTTGTACGTTATTATACGCAACTCAGTTTTAAATAAATTTTAAATCAAAAGATTGATAAAATATTATAAAACATTATTGTATTATTAAAATAATAAAAACGAAAGACGGGGTCACTTTGTATATAAAAAAAACTAAATTTTCAAGTAACTTTGATGACTTGTATATTATTATACACAACTCAATTTTAAACAAAACTAGAACTATATCCCGCGCGTTGCGGGGGTGGCGCGCTGTGACGATTCGGTTACGATTGAACCGAGACGTAGGTAGAAATAAGCACGTCGCGGCAGTGGCATTTAACCATATAAAAATTCAAGTCAAAACATTAATAAAAATAAGTATGTCGATTTCCCACGCATTACAGCAAAGTTAAAAAAAATCTGGGATTGCCTGCCCGGGTGTGGGGCCGGGCTAACCAGCTAGGCTGGGTTCTTGTTTGTTTTAGTTGTACAAATTAATTGTATTTAGACAAATAATTCAGGAAATTTGAAAAGAAAAAGATGCTATACTTAGTTGTACCAATTGCATTTAAAGTTGTAGAATATCTACAGTAAATTTCTCTCACAATGAGAATTTACTTTTTAATATTTATTTAATTTATATCAAAAGGTAGATAAAAATAAGGACGTCACAACGATATTCATAATTTTTAAAAATATCAAAAAATTATAAAAGAAATATAAAATATCTTCAAACTTGATTATCATAAAAAATAACATTATGAACTAAAACAAAAAAAGTACCATGTGTTAATAAACTAGTGACAATGTTACTATGTTATATATTTTTTTATATATTTATAATAAATAAAAAGAATAAGAAGATTGGAGAGATTCTTAACTTCTAAAAAGAGAACTACATAATGTTTTTTTATTGTTTTTCATATCTAGAATATAATATAACTATTATTATAGACATACATTAATAAAATACAAATTTGTATATGAATAATGATAAACAAAGAATTTATTTATGAGCATCTAGTCTAAGAAGGTGAATAATTAAAATAACAAAAGTTTATTCACAATAATATAATTGTTAATTACACAAACTATTAATTAAAGCATAAAACCATAACATAACAGGACGTGAATAAATATGAATTATGAATTACTCGACCAAAATATTATTTCATAAATTATCATTTTAACCGTAGACTAATTCTATAACAAAAAATTCAAAATATTCACAAGTTATAACCACTAAAGACAATTAAATGTTCACCATTCCCTAGAGTACTCCTTGTTCTCGTCTTTGATAAATAACAACAATGGAAGCTTCATGGAGTACATTTACTCCTAAATCAAATCGCCTCCTTTTCTTCTTGTTTTTATTAACACTATACATATATAAGCATGTGTATAAGTACGTGTATATATATATATATATATATATATATATATATATATATATATATATATATCGACAGGTACCTACCTAGCTACAACTAGTTACATTGTGTGATTTTATATATCTGATCGATGGAGGAGCATTTCGCTGGTGATGTTAAACAACGTGAGTGGAGACTCGACATCAATCACTTCAGGTTATCACAATCAAAAGGTTAAGAGTTTAAATCCTAAGAGTGAATGTTGTGGTTTATTTATTTAAAAAAATTAGAAAATGATAGTTAAAAAAACTGCATGTCACTATAAGAGTATCCGTAGTGGGAGCGTGAGAGGGGGTGACGTGGGCCACATAGGATTTTCACGCCCAGGAACACCGCCCCCTAGGCGTGAAAGGGGCGTGAAAGGGGAGGGGGTTGGGGCTTCTATTTTGTTCGACTTTTGAGTCAAATTGTTATTATTATTTATTTTATTATTATTATTAATTCTATTATTATTATTAGTTCTATTATTATTAGTTTTATTATTATTATTATTATTATTAGTTCTATTATTATTATTAGTTTTATAATAATAATAATTATTATTATATGTTTTTAGTTTTATTATTAGTATCATTATTATTATTATTAATTAAATGCGGGACGTGAAACCACTACGCACCTTAGTGATTATGGACAGTGAAAACCCTTGTGCTGATGTGGACGTGAAGAGGTGTGAAAGAGAGATGCGTGAAACCACTACGGATAGCCTAAGTAATTTAGTTACATAGGTATGAGTGACACACTAATATCTAGGTCTTTTATGACGTTAACAAGCATTGATAAAAGGTTCTAGTTTTGAAAATCTAGAGATACTGTGTTTTGGTCATCATCGCTAATGCCCAATTTTATTGTAGTAATATATTATATCTACGTATGCATCTATTCCTTTAAAAATATGCTCTATACATTATTTATCAGTAGAACATCAAAATATCATATAAAAAGAAGTGTTTGGACATTTATGAATTATATTAATTTTCTTTCGCTATCAATGTTATTATTATGTGATTTTTTTTCGTTATACGTAATTAAAAGCATACTCTTTATTTTGTTATTCGTATTCAACCCGTATGGTACACGGGTCTCTAACCTAGTTATTTAACAAAACAGTAAAAAAATATTATAAAGCGTTTGGTTTTAAATTATGTTCATTTTTTCTCTCATAGAAAAACAAGGAAAAGTGGAAGCATATTACAAGAAACAAGAAAGGATATTTGAAGGGTTTAATGAGATGGAGATAATGAGCAAATCAGGTTTTTTACCTGCAACCCTAACCGAGGTTGGTCATATGGATATAAGTTTGGTTAGGCATGATTTTGATCATAAGCATGAATAAAATACTTTATGGACCTGGATTTAAATCCATGACTTCGGCATGAAGAAATTCGTTACAGAAAAAACCTCTCACCAAAATAATTATAAAAGTTTAGCATATTAAATAGTAAATATTAACTTAAAATTGTAGGTTAATTCACTACTAGAAAACTAGTAGGTTTGCGATGCAATATTGTGTTGGAAATGGGTCACAAATCACTAATTCCGACAAAATCGTTGTGTTGGAAAAACCTTCGTCGGAAATGCATTTGCGACACAATTCTGACGCAAATTGTGACACAAATCCTTGTCGAAAATTTCCGACGTTTTTGGGACATAATTTATTTAATAATTATAAATATGGTTAATTATTTTAAAATTTTATTATAAATACGATATTTGTATTTCAATTCATTAATTTTAGTTTAAAAATATTTACGACGCAATTCCGACACATTCTTAAAAAAAATTACGAGGCAATTACGACACAAATTTAAAAACTTTTACGATGCAATTCTGACGCAACCTTATTTTTATTTTTTATTTAAAGGATAACTTTGTAGAATAGTAAACACGTTTCAAAAGTGTTCCAATTAGGTCACTCAATACGCATTTTATACGGTATACTCCCTCGGGTATACTACGGTGAGTGAAATAATTTGAACACTTTTAAATCTGGTTACTCTTCTGTGGTGTTTTCCATTTATTTAATAAAGCACAAAATTAAATAATACGATTTGTCGCAAATGCGTCAGAATTTTCCGACGCAATTTGATTTAAAAAAATAAAAGATAGAATAATATTATACAAAAATGCAGAAAAAATAATAATATTGTCGAGTTTTTTTGCTAAAAAAAAAAACAGAAAAACTCAAATTTATCCACGATAATTCCAAAACATGTTTTATAAAACAACCCATTAACACTATAATATGACAGTGAATTGCTGCTAAAATGGAGAAGAAGATGAGAATCTTTAACGGACGCCATTGCTAACCGGATCTATTGCAATCGATTAACTGAAAATCATGAATCAAAACAATGTAAATTGGCAAAACAACGATCACAATGAACCATCCATAGTATCAGTAAAAAAGAAATTACCATCCCTCATAATCTACTAATGTATCTTGAAGCATAAAAATATCATCCATAAAATGAATTAATAGTGATGGACATGAAGATTAAGGTTGTACTTTTGTTTATTTTAGCACTTAAAAAATGTTATTTAGGACAAAAAGTGTTTCTGGTCAAAGTCGACATGTTTAGACCCCATTATCCAACGTGTCTGACCCATTCATTTCAAAATTACAACAGAAAAATAAGAAAAGTGATACCTCACGATATAGGAAATATGTATCAAGCATTCTTACAACCCGACTCATTTTAGGCTCTTTCTCAACAAAATCATTTTGCCACATGGTCTCTCCTTGTATTTTATTCTACTTAAAAAGAAATTTGTTTAGAACATTTAGAAATAAATTTTTTGATGTAGTTCAAATATTTTTGAGTAAAATGTTAACTTCAAAATCTTAAATAGCGCCTTTTAACCTCTTGCACGATCGTAAAACCTTGTCTCACACCTAGACCAAATACCCATCAAAATGTAAATCTATATCTATACATGCTAATAAATAAAGGTTTTGGATTGCCACATGTCACCCCCCATGCCTCTTCACATTGGTTTTCCCGTCTCTCTCTCCTAATAAATGCACATATATCTTATTAAATAATAATGATATTATAAATATATTATTAAAGAAGAATAATAATTATATTAAATAAGAATATATAATAAGAATTCAAAATATAACTAATTAAAGAAAAATACTAATCTATGCTCCCTAATAAATAAATGTTTTTGTAAAATGGTTTTTCCACCTAAAGTTTAATTATAATTTAAGATTTTAAACCTCTCACAAATAATAAATGCTTAACAAATATAATTGCTAAAATTATTTAATATCATTTGACTAGAACTTAAAAACCGTTTGATTTAAAAATTTTGAACTTTGTATTATTTAAATTATAACAAAATCAATAAATTAACTCTCACAAATTTACTATAATTAGAAAATTAAATTGACAATTTTTAAAAAAAATTAACAACTTATCTTTGTTAAGCAAATAACAATTAATCAAAATCAACTTTCTAGAATCTAAAAAATTTACCTTATGTAATTTGGTTTTGTGAATGCAATTGTAATTTTATTTTTTTCACTATGTAAAGTAATTCTTATTTAGACACTTATGAATAATATACGTTTCTTTTCATTAACCGTGTAATACACGCGAACTAACCTAGTATTAAATTAAAGAAGAGTTGCAGAATTGATCGGTAAAATGATAAAGTTTATACCTTTAATTAAAAAACAATATTATATATTTATTCATGTTTAAAATTGTT
Source organism: Smallanthus sonchifolius (assembly GCA_023525975.1). Lineage (NCBI taxonomy): Eukaryota > Viridiplantae > Streptophyta > Magnoliopsida > Asterales > Asteraceae > Smallanthus > Smallanthus sonchifolius. The sequence goes on along the minus strand of CM042046.1, from coordinate 9,100,699 downwards.
ACATTATTTATCATTAGTAACCAATTTTTGTTACAAAATTCTTGCATGATTCATTGATTTTAAAAACTGATTATTTTGGTTAAAAGTTTCATATAAAGTTAGATTTTTAATTTAGTGTGCATTTTGTTAATTAACAACTTTTTTTTTTCATTTTGATTTCTCTATTTTAGTATTATAAGTTTAATTTTGGTACCATATTAATTATTAATGTAATTTATAATATAAAATTTGTTGAAAGTTGTATACATGTTATTAATTTCAGGATGAAATGAAGAATCTTGCTCGGAGTGAGAGATTGGCGATCCATGTGTCCAACATTGCTAATTTGGTTCTCTTTGTTGCTAAAGTCTATGCCTCTATTGAGAGCAGATCGTTAGCGGTTATTGCATCGACTTTGGATTCGCTTTTGGACTTGTTGTCTGGATTTATTTTATGGTTTACTTCAAACGCCATGAGAAACCCTAATCATTATCACTATCCAATCGGCAAGAATCGGATGCAACCTGTTGTAAGACCGTCATACCTTTAAACTTAGGTTTTCTTTAGCAGAAACGCCAGGTCTAGTGGACCATTGGCCTTTCAACCAACTTATATTAATATAGGTATCCGATGTTGTCACTTTCTTTTAATTTAACTCATAAGTTGTTGATTTGTAGGGCATCGTCGTTTTTGCATCAGTAATGGCAACTCTCGGGTTCCAAATATTGCTAGAGTCAGCGAGAGAACTCGTTGTGGGGGTATGTGCTCAAAATCCTATTTTGGAGTGTTGTGGGGCATTAACGTTTTTCTTTGTTTGTTATTCCTTAATCCTTAACTTGTGTTGGTTACAGACTCACCCTAACAAAGATCATGATGATGAAATGTGGGTGATTGGCATCATGGTGTTTGTGACTGCGGTGAAGTTTATATTGATGGTTTATTGTCGTAGATTCGAAAATGAAATAGTGAGAGCTTACGCTCAAGATCATTTCTTTGATGTCATCACCAATTCCGTTGGCTTAGGAGCAACTGTCTTGGCTATACGTTACAAATGGTGGATTGATCCCGTTGGAGCCATAATTGTGAGAACACACACAACCATATCTCATAACTTGTTCATTGACGAAGTATTCATTTTCATTAAGGTCTATCATGTCTTTTAAGGAAGCGATAATATACATATACCGCTTGAATATTTAAATCTTTTCACTAAGACCACATAACTTAAAAGTCGCATAACAATTAATTTGGCTTCGGTTCGATCTATACCAAATTTGGTATAAGGTGTTCTAAAATATTATAAAACGGCAAAATCTATACTATATAATAAAGGAAAACCATTGGGGACACGTGTCACTCTCTGGTTACTTCTCACATTTATTTTCCCGTCTCTCTCCTATTAAATATTAAATTTTCTATTTCTCTCTCTTATTAAATAATAATCTTTATATTAATAAATCTAATTACGGATACTTATTATTTAATTATAAATAGTTATTATATCATCAATCAAATGAATTTAATATGAACTAACATTTATCAATTAAATTAAAATTTTAATACTCAATTGAAAAAAATATATTTTAAAAACTAACTTAACAGACCTTATAACTGTCACGAGAAATTACATTTTTTTAAAACATATTTTGACGAGTGTGTTTGTTAACAAATTACATTATATTTTATTCAACCGATGTAATATACTAATTTATTCAACCCGTGTATTACTTGGGTGGATTGTGTATACATTATATCTAAAAACAAATTACTAACTCAAGTTGTTTGTTTTTCATTCACTTGTAGATAGCGTTATATACAATAGATACATGGGCAAAGACTGTTATAGAGAATGTATGGTCGTTAATCGGGAGAACGGCCCCACCAGAATTTTTGGCAAAAATAACATATTTGGTTTGGAACCATCATGAAGAAATAAAACACATTGATACAGTAAGAGCGTACACATTCGGGAGTCATTACTTCGTGGAGGTGGACATTGTGTTACCGAAGGATATGGTGCTCAGCGAGGCTCATAATATTGGAGAAATGTTGCAAATAAAACTAGAACATTTGGGTGAAGTTGAACGAGCATTTGTTCATATCGATTTTGAGTTCACTCACACACCTGAACATAAGAGAAAGTCCTAAATAACAATTGCATTTGTAAAACTGCAATTCATTTATGCTCTAACAAGAAGGTAGTGTTTGACATACATGAATGGACGATGAAATGAGAATGAAAAAATCATGTTTGGGTTAGCTGGAGATCGATCACAACCCGTCCAAACCGGTTCGGACCGGGCTGGGACCGGGTTGGCTATTCAAACCGGTTTGGGTTCAAATCGGCAAACCTTTTTTTTAAATAGCCGTTTTTATGTTTTTGACCGTCTTTTTTTTTTATCATTTTTTGGTTTTTTGGACCCCATAACTTAGTAGAAAACTTCTTGGTTGTGTGTGTTGAACCACACAATTTTATGGTGTTATTTCTACCTTTTTAGCAAAAAACGATCTCGAAAATGGTCGAAAATGCTGGTCCATCATCAACGGTTGTAAAAGTTATTCAAACCACACGAAAACAAGTGTTTGGCAATATTTTGATTTGTGTGAGATATCAAGCGGACCGAACAAGGCTCGTTGCAAGCTGTGCGGATCGTTTTGTTTTTAAATTAAAAAAACTAATTTAAGACTTCGACGGCTATTTGAATTTTGTATTAAAATTATTATTTTTTTCAAAAAATTTAACATAAATAAACACTATTACACCCTAGAAAATTTTCTCAAAATTCTTTCACAACAATCTCTAAAAAAAGGATGATAACATTCCATTTCAAAGTTTGTTAAAACGATGCCATCAGTTCAAACCCCAATCCAATCTCAACACCAAACCCAACCTCCGGCTTTCAACAACCGCCTTCTTACCATACCCAAATCAAAACTTTGAGTTTCAACAATTTCAACAAACCGGCTATCCACCATTTCCACATCAATTTCCATATCCCAGTTTTTAACAGTTTCAATCATATGCATTCACACCAATTCCAACCCGATGCGACCCTCAAATGTTGTTCACATCGACACTAACACCTGTATTGGGTGAATCTGCTTCCCCGTCGGCTAGAAAGAAAAAGGGGAAACATGTTGCGACAACTTCTTAGCCAAAAGTTGAAGTTAAAAGACGTTCCAAATCTAAGGAAAACTTTCTAGCTCGAGCTTATCTTCACATCTTCGTCGATTTGCAAACTAGAAACAAACAAAACTCCAACGATTTCTTGAAGCGTATCCACAATTATTTCTGTAATGAGCATACTTGTTCACGTTCCGCTAACAACTTGTGTTCACACTCACATATGATAGCAAGACCTACACAAAAGCTTTGTTTTACCACTGCATCAAAGCACAAAGAAGAAGTGATTAGTCTAACGATCAAATTATCTCTCTTGGTTGGGAAGAGTACCTTAAGGATGTCAAAACTAACTTTCAATACGAGCATATATGAAATGTGTAACGAACCAAAATTCGGGTTTCGTTTTCAAATAAATAAAATATTTTAATAAATATTATGGTGAAAATAATATTTTAGAAATAAGTTGAAACAAGTGGGTTTCAAGTTAGTAATGTGGTTATACTAGTTTTTAACTAGTTTTGAAATGAAATAGGTGAAATGGAAGTTGAGGGGCTAAAAGTGTAAAATGACAAAATCTGCCATTTTGACTAAGTGGAAGTCAAAATTAGACTTCATTTATGGAAGAGGTCGTTCATAGCAAGGAGAAAAAGGAGAAATATGATTTTGGAGCTAAATCGTGCAATTGAAGCTTGTTTTGTGAAGGTTTTGGCTCACACAACATCATCCTAACATCAAGTAAGTGATTATCTGTAGCATCCCAAAAATAAAACGACCGTTATAATAACGGAATAAACGAACGAAGCATGACGGGCCGGGCCGGCGAGCTGGAAGGGGAGCCTTCCCTATAAATAGCCAAGGTCACCACCTATTTCTCTCATTTGCAACTTCTAGAAAGAGAAACCGTAGAGAGAGAAAGTTGGCGGATCGACCCGAGATTTGAGAAGTGTGTTGCTCCATAGCTCGTGAGAAGAACCTCCGGATCAGAAACTTGATTCTGGTAACGATTTGGCCTAAATCTGAGTTTTTGTTCGTTTTTGGGTTTTGGGTGAAAATGTAACATTTTAACGGATGAAACTGAATGATAAACATAGATTTGAGTTCCTTAATGGAAAACGAACGTTTTGAATGCAAACAGGTTCGGGATCTTGACGTGATCAGACCCGAATGAGAAAGTTAGGGTTTTTGCAAAGAACAGGTCGTGCGCACTTATCAAGTACGCACGGAGCAGGTCCTGCGTACTTACCAAGTACGCAGGAAGAGAGCACTGCGTACTTATCAAGTACGCAGGAAGAGGAACATGCGTAGTTATCAAGTACGCAGGAAGCAGGGTTTGCGCACTTGCTAAGCAGGCATCAGACTGATTAGGTAAAGTCGGTATGTTTAGAAGGTTAAACCGTTAGAGTCGGGATTTGATCTGATGTGTATTTAACTAATCAATTCAGATCGAAAGTGACGTAGTGGGACCTTTGTTTAGGGCAACCCGGATTAGCTTATCAGGTGAGTTCTAGAAGCCCTCTTTTAAATGTTTTATATAATGATTTCGGGCTGGTGTGCATACATATGAAATGATGTTTTTACGAAACGATGTTTATGAAACTATGTTTACGAAATGAAATGATTTGGAATGAACGGTTTATGGAAAGAAAGTTTATGAACGGAAGGTTTACGAACGAAATGTTTATAAAGAAATGGTTTAAACTAAAGGTAAAGGGTTTCGGAAATGAATGAAAGGTTTTATGAAAAGAAAAGAAAAAGGGCAAAGGTTTTAAAGAAGTCATTACAAATCTAATATGTTGAATGAATGGAATTGACGAATGAAGTCTGGGAATGTAATTCCCAGCCTTATGGTAGAATATGGACAGCGAGCCATAGTTGCCATAAGAGCAACAGGGACAGTGTCTTGGTGGCCTGCCAATGGTTTGGTGTTGTACAACTGGTAAGGGAGTAACGACGGTTACTCGGGTGATGACGATCATCCTAAGGGAATGAGGTAAGGGGAAATCAATGACGGCGATACGTAACGGTTGATTCCTAAAGGAAAGATGCGTGTTGGGCAATGACGGCGATACGTAACGGTTGACCCCACGTATTGTATGGTTGTGGCAATGACGACGATACGTAGCGGTTGCCCACAACATCAAAGGTTCCTTCGGGGACACAGAGACGCTTAAAGAAAAGATACAGATTTTAGATAGTAATGTATGACCTAAATGAATGTTAAAGTTTTAAATAAATGATCCGTTCAATGTGTTTATGATGAGGAAAAAGGTTTGAAGGTTTTCAATGATGAACGAAAGGCCCTGTTTTCTTATACGTGATGTTAAACCCTAATGAATGTTTTGAATGATGAACCATTTCTTAAATCGAACGAAAACTAGAACTCACCAGCGTAGCTGACTTTTTAGTGTGCACATTCAGGTTAAGGCATGTATGGATGATGGACGGTGATGCTTGGCAAGCGAGAAGAGTTACCCGGTTGATCATGAAAACTGGCATCCCGTTATGATTAGATTATGATATGTTTATGTAATAGACTATGTTACGCTTCCGTTGTTAAAAAATGTAATGGTTATGTTTAAATGAACTATTTTCCGCTGCGTTATTTGATAATCAAGTTTAAGAACTGTTTGTGAATGAGTAAATCCAACAAGTGAGGCCTCCCGGGTTCGGGGCCTTACAAGTTGGTATTAGAGCAATAGTTTGAGAGATTCGGACACTCCCAGTATCTGAACTTAAACTGTGAATGGGGCCGAAAGCGGATGCCAGTACGGGTAACTCGAGCCACAGCATCAGGTATGAATGTAGTATATGTTTACATGTATAGTATGCCTTAGAAAGGGTTAGGTAAGGACTTGTGTTATGATGGAATCACAAAGGTGGTCAAATAGAAATCGAAAGGTAGTGTAATGGTTAATTGCAGATGGACAGTGTATATTATCATCTTACAGTACTTATTGAATTTTATTTGTTAACTAGCGTGATGACATTGGATTCTTGTCTTATAGAACAAAATGGCAAGAAGAGGAAACGGAAGGCGTGGTGGGGGCCGTACCGGTGGTCGTAACGGCGGTCGCGGCAGGACCCCTGCGCGCCAAGAGTATAGTGAAGAAGGAAGTGTTCACACTGAACCGACGGTTGGTGTGCATGGAACCGAGCAAACACAGGTTGAAGAACAACATTTCACATTTGAACCAAAAGTGAGAGCAGCCATAGCTCGAGAGTTCACAGACTTGATGAAAGTTTCTTTGCCAGGACTGTTGGCAGAAGCATTAAAGAAGGTTAATGAGACCCGTGGGTCTAACACGGCGGTTGATACCCCGAACACTGAGGCAATCAACGCACCGCTTAACCGTGGTTGCGACTATAAGTCCTTCAAGGCATGTGACCCACCAGTCCTGACTGGAAAGAAAGACGCGGTAGCTACGTTTGACTGGATAATCCGTATGGAGGCTGCCATCCGTCTCAGCGAATGCCGGGCGGATCAAGTGGTGAAATTTGCTGCTAACTCCTTGAGAGAAGAAGCATCCCATTAGTGGGAAGGTGTACGTCAGGCAAAAGGGAGCGAGGTTGTGGATGCGATGATGTGGGCTGACTTGAAAACCTTGGTGATCAAGAATTTCTGCCTGAGGAACGAGATTGAGAAGGTAGAGAGGGAATTTCTGGGTTTGAAGGCCGGGAGCATGACGCACCGGCAATACACAACCCGATTCAATGAACCGGCACGTCTGGTGCCACACCTTATCACGACTGAGGAAAGAAAGATTTCCTATTACATTCAAGGACTGCCGGACCAGGTCCGCACCTATGTTAAGGCAAACGCCCCTACTACCTATGATTCGGTAGTAGAACTGAGCCGCGTGGTATTCGATGATCTGGCGCTGAATGTCGTTGCCATTGAGGAACCGAAGAAGAGACCGAGCTTCTCGAACAAGCGAACTGGTGGAAGGGTGTTTGGGACTCGTGATAAGAGGGCTCGGGTAGATGAGCCGACTGTTTGTAAGAGGTGTGGAAGGGAGCATACTGGTGAATGTAGACTGGGATCTAACTTATGCTTCAAGTGTGGCAAGACCGGGCACTACTCCCGTGAGTGCCCACAACACTTCAAGTGCTATAATTGTGGGGATGTCAAGAAGAGAGGCCCCGAGCAAAGACTCGTGCGTACGCACTGACGCAAGACCAAGCCAGGGCAAGGCCCCGATGTGGCGTCAGGTACGTTCATCCTTGACAACACTTTTGTTTCTGTGTTATTTGATTCGGGTGCCGGTAAGAGTTTTATATCTGCGACTTTCTGTAAACGAGTGAAGTACACTGTCAGTAAACTAGAAAGGGCTTTTAGCGTAGAAACCGCTGAGGGTAGAACTGCGAGAGTGACCGATGTAGTTGACAACTCCACAATAAAAATAGAAGGTCATAGGTTCCCTGTCAGATTGTTTGTTATGGCTTTGGGTGGGTTTGATGTCGTGTTAGGTATGGATTGGCTAACTGCCAATGAAGCACAAATTATATGCAAACGAAAGATAATCCGACTCAAGGCTCCGGACGGTAGCAAAGTCGAGGTTCTTGGAGATTGTGACGCCCCGATGCCAAACGTCATCTCAATGATTAAGGCAGCAGATTACTTGAGGCGTAGATGCGAGGCTTATCTGGTGTACGTAATTGACGAGTGTAAGGAAGTGAAGGAGCTAGACGATGTAGACGTGGTACGCGAGTACCCGGAGGTGTTTCCAGAGGACTTGCCTGGGATACCACCCGACAGAGAGATCGAATTTCGAATCGACTTAGTACCAGATGCCCAGCCCGTGGCTAAGGCTCCATATCGACTAGCACCAGTGGAGATGAAAGAATTAATGGCACAACTAGACGAGTTACTTGAGAAAGGATTTATCCAACCGAGCATCTCACCGTGGGGTGCTCCGGTGTTGTTCGTGAAGAAGAAAGACGGTTCGATGAGAATGTGTATTGATTATCGCGAGTTGAACAAACGTACGGTGAAGAACAAATACTCTTTACCAAGGATCGACGACCTGTTCGATCAATTACAGGGCGCAAGTTGGTTCTCAAAAATCGACCTTCGATCCGGGTACCATCAGTTGAAGGTGAGGGAAGAAGACATACCGAAAACCGCATTTCGCACGCGTTATGGACATTTCAAGTTCCGCGTGATGTCTTTTGGATTGACGAACGGCCCCGCAGCGTTCATGGATTTGATGAATAGAGTGTGTCGACCAATGCTGGATCGATCGGTAATCGTGTTCATCGATGATATCCTCATCTACTCCAAGAATGATGGTGATCATGCGTGTCACTTGAAGGAAGTATTAGAAGCTCTGAAGAAGGAAAAGTTGTATGCTAAGTTCTCCAAATGCGCGTTCTGGCTTAGGGAAGTCCAATTCCTAGGTCACGTTATCAACCCGAACGGCATTATGGTTGACCCAGCGAAGATAATGACGGTAAGGGAATGGAATATTCCTAAGACGCCAACTGAAATCCGTAGTTTCTTAGGATTGGCAGGCTACTATCGGAGATTCATCCAGGATTTCTCAAAAATAGTCTCGCCGTTGACAAAGTTGACTCAGAAAGAGGTTAAGTATGAATGGGGTTCGACCCAAGAGGAGGCGTTTAAGGAACTGAAGAAGAGGCTAACCCAAGCTCCAGTCTTGGCCCTTCCCGAGGGCAATGAAGACTTAGTGGCATACTCTGACGCTTCGGGTCAGGGATTGGGATGCGTGTTGATGCAACGCGGGAGAGTGATCGCGTATGCATCACGGCAGTTGAAGATTCACGAAGCTAATTATCCAACCCACGATTTGGAACTTGCTGCTGTCGTATTCGCATTGAAAATCTGGAGGCACTACCTTTACGGGGTGAAGTTTACTATTTACTCCGACTACAAAAGTTTGAAGTACTTTTTCGAACAAAAGGAACTAAATATGAGGCAGAGGCGATGGTTGGAACTGTTGAAAGACTATGATTGTGAAATAATATACCATCCTGGAAAGGCAAACGTGGTGGCTGACGCTCTAAGACGAAAGGAGGTGCCTGCTCCTATTAGAGTGAAAGCTTGCCAGTTAGTGGTAACATCAGATGTGATGAGAGAAATCGAAAAGGCTCAAGATGAGGCACTTAAAGAAGAAAACATAAAGAAGGAAAGGATGGTTGGCCAACAGGACAAGTTGGAATATAACACCCTTGGTGTTAGGACACGTTTTGGACGGGTATGGATACCTATGGGTGGCGAGCTTAGAACCAATATCTTGGATGAGGCTCATAAGTCTCGGTACTCTATCCATCCTGGTACCAATAAAATGTTCCAAGATCTAAGGAAGGAATACTGGTGGCCTGGAATGAAGCATGAAGTGACAAAGTATGTAAGCAAGTGCTTGACTTGCTCGCAAGTAAAGGCCGAACACCAGAAACCGTATGGAAAGATTCAACCACTTGATATACCGGAATGGAAGTGGGAACACATTACCATGGACTTCATAACCAAGCTACCTCACACAGCTAAAGGTCATGACACCATTTGGGTAATTGTGGACCGTTTAACGAAGAGTGCTCATTTCCTACCTATTCGCGAGACGTTCTCGTCGGAAAGGTTATCGGAAGTATTTATTAACGAAGTAGTAGCACGGCATGGAATGCCTTTGACGATCGTATCTGACCGGGACACACGATTCACATCGAGGTTCTGGAAAAGATTTCACGAGGCGATGGGCACGAGGCTTAATATCAGCACGACATACCACCCACAAACGGATGGTCAGTCCGAAAGGACCATTCAGACATTGGAGGATATGCTTCGTGCTTGTATTATCGATTTTGACGGCAGTTGGGACAGTCATCTGCCGTTAGCCGAATTCTCATACAACAATAGTCATCACACGACTATAGGCATGCCGCCTTACGAAATGTTGTATGGGAGGAGATGCAGGACCCCGATTTGTTGGGGTGAGATTGGACAAAAGGAATTAGGGAGTCTTGAAGTAGTAAGAGAAACGTCAGAAAGGTTTGATCAAATCAAAGCACGAATGAAGGCCGCACAAGATCGTCAGAAATCCTATGCGGATAAACGACGAAGGCCTATTGAGTTCGATGTTGGGGACAGAGTAATGTTGAAAGTGTCACCCTGGAAGGGAATAATACGATTCAGGAAGAGAGGAAAGTTAAGTCCGAGGTTCGTCGGACCATTCAGGATAATGGCACGGGTTGGTGAAGTCGCTTATCGGCTAGAGTTGCCTGATGAGTTGAGTGGGATTCATCCTACCTTCCATGTATCACACTTACGAAAGTGTTTGGCGGATGAATCAGCTCACGTACCACTTACTGACATCGAGGTCGACAACAGCCTTAATTACATCGAAGAACCCGTGGCCATCTTAGACAAGAAGGAGAAGCGTCTGCGTAATAAGATTATCCAATTGGTTAAAGTCCAATGGAAACATCGAAAGGGATCGGAAGCCACTTGGGAAACGGAGAAGGAGATGAAGGAGTCGTACCCTCATCTATTTGACTTATGATAGGTTTCGGGGACGAAACCTATTGTAAGAGGGGTAGACTTGTAACATCCCAAAAATAAAACGACCGTTATAATAACGGAATAAACGAACGAAGCATGACGAGCCGGGCCGGCGGGCTGGCAGGGGAGCCTTCCCTATAAATAGCCAAGGTCACCACCTATTTCTCTTATTTGCAACTTCTAGAGAGAGAAACCGTAGAGAGAGAAAGTTAGCGGATCAACCCGATATTTGAGAAGTGTGTTGCTCCAGAGCTCGTGAGAAGAACCTCCGGATCAGAAACTTGATTCAAGTAACGATTTGGCCTAAATCTGAGTTTTTGTTCGTTTGGGTTTTTAGGGTTTTGGGTGAAAATGTAACATTTTAACGGATGAAACTGAAGGATAAACATAGACTTGAGTTCCTTAATGGAAAACGAACGTTTTGAATGCAAACAGGTTCGGGTTCTTGACGTGATCAGACCCGAATGAGAAAGTTAGGGTTTTTGCGAAGAACAGGTCGTGCGCACTTATCAAGTACGCACGGAGCAGGTCCTGCGTACTTACTAAGTGCGGTATGTTTAGAAGGTTAAACCGTTAGAGTCGGGATTTGGTCTGGTGTGTATTTAACTAATCAATTCAGATCGGAAGTGACGTAGTGGGACCTTTTTTTAGGGCAACCCAGATTAGCTTATCAGGTGAGTTCTAGAAACCCTCTTTTAAATGTTTTATATAATGATTTCGGGCTGGTGTGCATACATATGAAATGATGTTTTTACGAAACGATGTTTATGAAACTATGTTTATAAAATGATGCTTATGAAACTATGTTTACGAAATGAAATGATTTGGAATGAACGGTTTATGGAAAGAAAGTTTATGAACGGAAGGTTTACGAACGAAATGTTTATAAAGAAATGGTTTAAACTAAAGGTAAAGGGTTTCGGAAATGAATGAAAGGTTTTATGAGGTAAGGGGAAATCAATGACGAATGAATGGAATGAAAAGAAAAGAAAAAGGGCAAAGGTTTTAAAGAAGTCATTACAAATCTAATATGTCGAATGAATGGAATTGACGAATGAAGTCTGGGAATGTAATTCCCAGCCTTATGGTAGATTATAGACAGCGAGCCATAGTTGCCATAAGAGCAACAGGGGCAGTGTCTTGGTGGCCTGCCAATGGTTTGATGTTGTACAACTGGTAAGGGAGTAACGACGGTTACTCGGGTGATGACGATCATCCTAAGGGAATGAGGTAAGGGGAAATCAATGACGGCGATACGTAACGGTTGATTCCTAAAGGAAAGATGCGTGTTGGGCAATGACGGCGATACGTAACGGTTGACCCCACGTATTGAATGGTTGTGGCAATGACGACGATACGTAGCGGTTGCCCACAACATCAAAGGTTCCTTCGGGGACACAGAGACGCTTAAAGAAAAGATACAGATTTTAGATAGTAATGTATGACTTAAATGAATGTTAAAGTTTTAAACAGATTATCCGTTCAATGTGTTTATGATGAGGAAAAAGGTTTGAAGGTTTTCAATGATGAACGAAATGCCCTGTTTTCTTATACGTGATATTAAACCCTAATGAATGTTTTGAATGATGAACCATTTCTTAAATCGAACGAAAACTAGAACTCACCAGCGTAGCTGACTTTTTAGTGTGCACATTCAGGTTAAGGCAGGTATGGATGATGGACGGTGATGCTTGGCAAGCGAGAAGAGTTACCCGGTTGATCATGAAAACTGGCATCCCGTTATGATTAGATTATGATATGTTTATGTAATAGACTATGTTACACTTCCGTTGTTAAAAAATGTAATGGTTATGTTTAAATGAACTATTTTCCGCTGCGTTATTTGATAATAAAGTTTAAGAACTGTTTGTGAATGAGTAAATCCAACAAGTGAGGCCTCCCGGGTTCGGGGCCTTACATTATCTTCCTTTGATTTCACTTTTGAATGTATTAGTGGGTGGGTTTTGTAGAAATCCGAAAATTATGTATGCATGTGGTTAATTGGTGTTAGATTGTGGATAATCTAGCTAAACTAAAGGTAAAGAGTGGTGATTAACATCCTAGAACCCTTTGATTTTGATTATGAGAAGTTAGGGTTCATATGGAGAAAATTTGGGGTGTTTGGATCATGATGCTAGAATGTTGAATTAGTGATGATTAAGTGTTTATGTGGTATTAGACGCTTGAATGAACACCAAATTGACCTAATGAAAGTTATAAAATGAAAAATTAGTGTCAAAGTATTGGAAAGAAAACTCAAGTAGATGAGTTTGTATTGAAAGAGTGTGTTTGGTTATGAGAATAACCCAAACGGGTCAGTTTGGGTTGGAAATGAAAATTGAGTTGTGGACTCAATTGTAATATGATTTTGATGTATGTTAAATTACTAAACTAGGTGTATATGTTTAGGTAATCAAATTGTGAACCGAGAAGCCGGTGTGGGATCTTCTAACCCAAAAGGTAAGTGCCTTTACACTTACTTAGTAATGTTGATAAATGGGTGATATATGTGTTATGTGTGCATACTAAGTGATGAAATGAATGTGAAAGATTAAGCATGGACTAGTATGTGAAAATGTATGAATGTAGTTATAGTGATAAAACTATAATGGATATGTGCATATGAATGAATGTGGTTATAGTGGTAATACCATAATGGTTATGTGGAAAAGAATGAATGTAGTTATAGTTGAATGCTATAATGGATATGTGTAATGAATGAATGTAGTTATAGTGTAATACTATAACGGATATGTGTGAATGAGGTTATGATCTAAGAATCATAATGGATATGAGGTTATGATCTATGAATCATAATGGATATGAGGTTATGGTTGAAATACAATAATGGATATGAGGTTATAATCTAAGAATCATAATGGATATGAGGTTATGGTTGAAATACAATAATGGATATGAGGTTATAATCTAAGAATCATAATGAATATGAGGTTATGGCCTAAGTGCCATAATGGATATGGAAAGTTGTATTATTAATGAAAAATGAAAGGAATGAAACTTGTAGTGGAACTGCAAGTGTTAAGAATCTTATTTGACTATTTGGGTGCAAACGATTGCTTGTTTGATATGTTTATCTTCATTACTAACGGTGATATGTTCATGTGGTTATGTAGGAAAAGCTCTGATGTAAGTCCAAGGCGTAAAGGGTTCTCATACGTGTTTTTGTTGTTTTGGGGGTTTAAAGAAAAACCCTTAGATTGTGGTGTAAATTGATACTTGAAATATGTTTTGGGTGTTTAAGTAGGTGTATAAATGTTTTGTACAAAAATCCATGTGTTGGAAATTTTGGTGATATAATGTTATGGTAAAAATGGAGGAATTTTGGTTAACTATGGAACTGGACAACCTGAGTGAACTTTCTGTTTACTCAAATCCCTCGCGGTACGCGAGAGACCTGGTTCTCGACGGGTAGGTTTGGAGCTCCCTCGCGGTACGCGAAGGGAGGGGCAGGATCCCTCGAGGTACGCGAGGGTTATATATATATATATAATATATATATATATATATATATATATATATAAGGTCTGGGATTAAAGCTTTCGCGTGCGTTTAAATGTTTTATTAATTGGTTTTCCAATTAAGGGTGTTACAGAATGTCGTGAAAACAGAGCCGAAATGGCATGAACCGTTCCCCTTCTAACCGAAGAGAACTAAGACATCAGCTTCGATGGACTATAGCACATCAACTTCAGACGCGCACTCGGCCCCGATCGACCTCAACGCTGATGACAGTCTGATCTTGGTTGAGGACTTCGAGATCAATCTTGGAAACGAGCTAGACGAGTTTGAAGAACTACCTCGTCCAACCAGCCAAAAGAAGTCCAAGGCGAAGGCGACACCAGAAATTCCCAAAAAAATCAAAGAGCTTAATGGCATGTTCCAAAAACAAGCGGATAACATGGACATCTTCAAAGAACAAATGAGCCACTTCTTGTTTAACCAAGACATATACTAATGATGGATCGATCGCACATGGATCCGGATAAATTGGCGACTCACTTGGCGTGTGCAAAAATTAACAAAAAAACAATAATTTAAAGTAAGCTTTTACATTATGTAATTCTTAATTTTTAGTTCTAGTTAGTGTGAGTTTAATTTTTAGTTTTAGTTATATTTTATTATTTTAAATAATTCAAAATAAAAAGAATATTATTATAAATAATAATTTGGCACATAGAAAGTAAACGTAAAAGTAGACGATGATGTGAAAATGTATGAATGTTTGAAAAATGATGTAATGTTGAAAGAGAAATGAGGGTTTATGAAGGATCAGTGAAAATATGATGTAAGAACAAATGTGATGTGTTTACTCGTGTTTGTGTTTTTTTATGTAAAGAATACGTCTATAGGCACCCTCCACATCACACCATGGTCGATTGTTTCGACACATTTTATACATTGTTGCCATATGGAATCTTTCCCCTCTAAGTATACCTTGTAAATAGCATATTCTTGGTTGCAAGATCTTTTTAGCATCAACAAACAACCACATAAATTGCTATCACGTAACATTTTAAATAGTAATACATTTTAAAAATAAGGTTATCACTTCCGATTTTAACTAATAATATTTTCTGTAGATGAAAGGTGTCATGAAAGATGTTAATCACTCTTCAATTAATATATAATAAATTAGAAGCCCAAAATTTTTATGTAGCATATTTAATTTTTACCAACATTAAAAGATATACATTTTGAATGTATCGCATGTATGTATATACTAACCCTGTTATTTATCTATTAACAAGATTGACCAACAAGCAACATCGAGAACGACCATTCACAATTAGGGCATACCTAACTAGTTTCAAAGAGCTATGTAGATGGAATAACCCCTCAATATATTCCTTCTAAATAGCATATTCTTGGTTGTAAGTTTTTTTAGCACCAACAACCACATAAATATAAATTGTTATCAAGTAAGATTATAAATTGTTATCACGTCTAATTTTAAATATTAATACTTTTTTTACGAGCTCTAGGAGTCACTATTACCTAATTTATGAAAGACAACGAGTATAAATAGTAAAGCAGCATGACTGTTGAATTTTTTTTTTTCATTTTCACCCTTATACTATATACAAATTACATTTTTAGCCGTTTAATTATGTATTAAATTCGTTTGTTCGTTAACTGTTTAAAAAGCGGAATGTGCGGCTTTTGTTTTGTCAACAAACTAATATAACTTTTTTTGGTATTGTAGCTCATAGCGAGTATCGTTACCGTTATTAAACTGTGACGACCAGAACCTATTATGAGCGAACATTATTGTCAGTATTGGTATTATCCGAAACGGTAGGGCTGTAAACGAACCGAACCAAATGAAGCCTTGTTCATGTTCGTTCGTTTAGCATTTAACTTGTTCATCAACGGTTCACAAACACTAACCGAACAAAATTTAATGTCGTGTTTGTTCATTAAGAAAACGGATTTGTTCATGAACGCAACCGAACGAAGCCTTGTTTGAGACTTTTGATGTCAACCTCAATGTCTTCCGAGACCTCTGATCATGTTCACTCATTTATTAAACGAACAAACGTAAACAAACTTCCCGCCCAACGCTTCACAAATTGTTCGTTGAACGTTCGGTTCGTTTACAGCCCAACGAAATAGTGGCAGTATTCGTTTTTATGCTTTTCGACGGACCGAACCGATAACGACCAAACTCCTGCTGCAAGACGTTGGTGAAAAATGACCAGACTCCTTTTCAACTCTTTTTTGCATACTACGTGGATACATCCCGCCGCAAAACCAGAGGAAATCAACTAGTTAATACCGACGTCATAAAACTAAAAATCAGAAAATCCCCTAAATAATCACAACCAGACGCACACGCGTCTCCATTTACGTGATGATGATGACGACGACGATGAAACTCAGTCTCTGAACTGTTAGGTTAAACAAAATCCTAACTCTCTTTTCTTCTCCTCCAATCAATCCTTCCTAAAGATAGGTATGGCTTTCACAGTAAACCTCAATCTCTCTCCAGCTTTTACTCGCCTTCATTATCATCAATCCTCACAAAAATCTCCATCTCCATCTTCATCTTCATCTTCATCTTCATCTCATCCTGCAATTTACCATAACCATGGCGTTCTCGCTCTACAACCATCACCCGTCGAGCCACCGCCGGTTCGTGTTAGGGTTACTCCGCCCTCTGATCCTCGCCAGGATTTCTACGTTAATCTCGGCCTAGCTGTTCGCACTCTCCGCCATGACCTGCCTCTCATCTTCTCTACGGATCTCAATTACGATATTTACAGGTACGTTTTATTCATAATTCGGCGAAGTAAACTGTAAACTGTAACCTATAAACTGCAAATCAGTAATTGTTGATTTTCGGATTACAGAGACGATATCACGTTCATTGATCCTCTCAACACATTCACCGGAATCGACAACTACAAACTAATCTTCAGAGCATTACGTTTCCATGGCCGAATCCTGTTCAAGGAAATCTCGTTGGAGATTTTTAGGGTTTGGCAGCCTTCAGAGAATCTAATTTTGATCCGTTGGAATCTCAAGGGCGTCCCTCGAGTCCCCTGGGAGGCTAAAGGCGAGTTCCAAGGGACATCACGTTACAAACTGGATCGAAACGGCAAGATTTACGAGCATAAGGTTGATAATTTGGCTTTCAATTTCCCACAGCAGCTCAAACCAGCTATATTTCTTGATTTGGTGGTTGCTAGTCCTGCTACACCTAATCCTACATTCTCATGGGGGATTCTGGACTCGACCTACTCATCGTCGTGGCTAGACTTCTATAGTGCGGTTAAGAACACGTTGGATCCTGGCCAAGATTTTTCGGCTTTACAAGATTGTCATTGTCAACTAGTTGCTACTTGTATATAGTCAGTGTTCATCTAGTTAATACAACTGTTTTGCATACTGTTAAATGCACATACTCTACAATATACAATATAGCAACACTTGATTTTATGGAAGAAAATCTCATGTTTGCAGCTAGCAAGAATGTATGATATGTATAATGTATGCAATATAACCAAATACGCATTAGCTTTTTTTGTTCTATTTACCACATAGTTGATAAGATTCAAAGATGATAATACTTCATTTTGTTAAGATAAACCAAGACCACTATATGTAAAAGAGTGTGATCATGCATTCACTGCCAAGACATCAACTAAGTATTGGTACTATAGATCAATTAGATGTTACCGGTTTGTTTGGTTGAAAAGACTATGGGGGTGGAAGCCTGTCCAGAGGTTTGATCAATGCAACTTTGCAGTTTTTACTGGTCATGTATTTGTCATATGTCACTCTCAAAACTGCTTTTCTCGCAGCTTGGTGAAATCTCAAAATCATCTCAGCACAATCCCTACAATCATAATGTTCAAATATGTTGAGGTAAATTGTTTTGTAGAAGCAAGTGAGAAAAGGGTCTAGTATAGATACACCACCCCCACCATCTATACGGGCAGTATAGCCTCTGTCAGTGGTGTGCGCCATCACATCAGTCTCTTCTGTGTCAGGCAGAGACACTCACTCTATATGGGTCGTATAACATGTCGGTGGTGTCTAGATGGTAGTGGGTGGTGTTTGTTTAGTTCAAGCTAATGAGAAATTAGATTTTAGAGCACTTGCCTGATCTGAAATTCTTGATACCTAGAATGCTTGCATAGAAGTGGGGTCCATGTTGGGGCCAAATGCAGGGTGCATCTAGCAACATAAATAGCTGATGCACATAACAATGATGGTTTGTAATGTAAGGCATCATATTCCACCAAGCACAGCTCAAGGAGGAAGAAAGCTAGCTTTTCAAACTGAAAAAACATTGATTAAAAGATTTTAGTATATGCCTAATTGAGATTAGTGTTTATTTCAAAACTGTTTAGCAGCAGAAACTGTGGTTACCTTTTTGTCTCCATGTGCAGCTCTAAGAAATCTCAGCATGAAAACATAAGGTGTAGGCAAATTAAGACGGAAATTTAGTTCTTTCAAAATCATCGTCTCCTGATAATTGGAAAAGGAACAAGTTTGAGTTATACACTTGAGATGACATCTCATCAAATCTACTTATAAATCAAAACAGAGTACATAAAACTATGTAATGCAATGTAAAACAGAGAAACAATAGGCATACCATTGCAAGCATTTGATCTCTTGTGTATGTCTCTGCTGAGATACTAATTAATTCCATAACCTGTTAAAGATAAAAACATTATAAAGATGAATAAGAAACAAAGTTATGTTGCAGTTTTGACCAGTTTACTTATGAACATGCCGCTTTGGTTTATGTTTTATCACAAGTGACTTTTAGTGCATAAAATCATGTAAATTACTTTATTCAAGGATTTAAGTTTTTATCATAATAAGACAGTTTTCGTAATCATATTAACAATCTCATTAACTTTTAGAATTTTTTTTTACAAGTGTTTATGGATCAACCCGTTCTTACCCACGCTAAATATGGCATGTAGTGCCCACCGTCCATGGATTAATGCTTAAAACAAAAACATTTACCTGTGGATGCCAAAAATCCTCATACTTTGATGCTAGTAATAGTGATGTGAGACCAACTAATTGCATTTCAGTTTTCTTAATCGTAGCAGCAGACAAGTAAAAGTCCAAGAGTGTGACCATCAGATAAAGTGTCTCTTGCATTAAATCAAATTTCAGATGTACCTGTAGCAACCAAGATATGCAGATTATAAAACCCAAAGAAGAAACCCTATTTTTAACTTAGGCATTAAAGTAACGAAAAAAAGGGTTAAACAGAAGGTACTTCTATTAGCCAATTGATCAGTATGCCCCGCATTTGAGGAGTAATATCTGTTTGGATCTCCATATAGTTTTCCAGTGGTTTATTATGTGCCTGCATTCATAACGCGTGACGCGTGTATACGTAAGATAAAACTAGTCAACCAAATCACAGCAACAGAATGGAACACTTGTAATATGTTGATTCAGATTATGTTTTGTGGGTAACATGTCAAATGACTAAAATAAAATAGGCAAAAAAGAAAGGGTCAAATGGGTCAAAAGTTGATGAAATTGTTTTTTTAATACATAAAACCTAAATCATTTTCTTTAAAATTTGAATTTACCTATTGAAACAAAATAAGTTATGTAATCATAACTGACACAATAAGTGTTCATAAAAAGGTTCTTATTCTTGGGGAAAAAAGTGTTGGGTCAACCTTATCCACCAACTAAAGTCCCAAACCGTCTGACCCGCCCATTTTGCTACCTCCAATCAATAGCATAAGGCAAATAAGAATTATCTATAAATCATTGATCTTGTAAATGTGCACTATGCATATGACAAAACATTCAGTTTAATTGCAGGAGAATAAGATGCACGTAAACATAGCAAGAGAGCATGTTAAACTCACTTCAGTGACCCAATAATGCTGATAGATCTCATCAACGTACTCAGCAACTTCAAGTTGATTGCCATCATCATAAATGTTGGGCAGGATCTCCTCCTTGGTAACACTAGCCCGGTCATTTAGAAGCTGCATTGCAATGTATCATCAAAATTACAAAATAAACATCTAATAAGGAAACTAAAATTAAAAAAAAATCACCAACCTTTGTTCTTTCAATTAGCAAAGATGTGTAGGATTTTCGGCGACCAGATTTCCCCTTGGCAGTGAGCTTTGATGTACTTGCATCTAATGTGACGCCTTGTGTAATTTGCTTATAGGAACTAGATTCAGACTTTGATGTTTCCTCAGTTTTCTTGGCCAAAACAGAAGTTGCAGATGTTGGTTTAGTAAAAACAGAAGTGGTTTGCGATACCCTTTGAGCTCTGGGAATGCCAACTGCCGTTTTCACGGTTGGCTGGTAGGACATTTTGTAATTGTAAGAACATAATAAAAGATAAATGGTTTACAATTAAGACATTTTTCAACATACCTTCATTGAAATCCTAGATAGTCTTTGTTTGTCCCTTGTTGGTTGACCATCTGATGCGCTGTCAACAAGATTAAAACATAAAATTATATATCTAATATTAGTTACTAAAAATTGCCTATTGTAACACACTAACACAAGATTTTGACATGTTTGTACTCACATTTTTATATATCCATCACTATCTCTGTTCTTCCAACGGTATTCCCGAGTATTGCTTACTTGAGGCACAACTGTCGTGCCAACTTTAGGTTTAACTGAAAATACAAAATTATAATAGTTTAGTTTAATATTTTAGTATAATCAGAATGATTCACTTTTCTGAAAGGAAAGTTACCAAAGAAGCCACGTTTTTCCTTGCTCTTCAATTTAGTATCCTTATTTTCCTACAGGTAATGATAATGAGGATTTATAGAAAAAATGTGAAAGTAAGATGCAAAATAATAGAATAGAATCATACTTTCTTGATATCAGATTTCTCCTCCTTGTCAACATGCTTTAAAACCGGTAAAGATTTCCTTTAAAATAAACAAGTGGAACCATTAATTCAAGTGCATTGGCATATTAATGTAAAACATAAGCACGATGTGAAAATATAAACCTTTGTGGTGGGCAGTAACTCTTTGCAGGTTTCCTAAATACAAAAAAGATAATGATCATAATTCATAACAAGTACAACAACAAAGTTGGGCAAAAAAATTAACCAAAACAGAAAAGAACATCAACTACCATTACCTTGTTACATAACCAACAGTTTCTTGACCCTTTGTCTTTGAATTACCATTGAAGACCTTCAGATCCCTGCCTGATGAAATTGAGGCCCTACAAATTCATAAGATATTGAAAGTAAACTTTATGCAATTACCACTGAATTAATGCGTGCTACCTCAAAGTTTTCAAGAAATTAGTGTAAAGGAAAGTAAAATAACATTTGGAACCATTAATTCAAGTGCATTGGCATATTAATGTAAACATAAGCACGATGTGAAAATAGAAACCTTTGTGGTGGGCAATAACTCTTTGCAGGTTTCCTAAATACAAAAAAGATAATGATTATAATTCATAACAATTACAACAACAAAATTGAGCAAAAAAATAAACCAAAATAGATAAGAACTTCAACTACCAACCTTGTTACATAACCAACAGTTTCTTGACCCTTTGTCTTTGAATTGCCATTGAAGACTTTCAAATCCTTGCCTGATGAAACTGAGGCCCTACAAATTCATAAGATATTGAAAGTAAACTTTATGAATATACCACTGAATTAATGTGTGCTACCTCAAAGTTTTCAAAAAACTAGAGTAAAGGAAAGTAAAATAACAACTGGAACGATTAATTCAACGACATTGGCATATTAATGTAAAACATAAGCAAACATTGTGAAAACAGAAACCTTTGTGGCGGGCAATAATTCCTTGCAGATTTCCTATATAAATAGAAGATAATGATCAAAATTTATAACACACACAACAACAAAATTGTGCAAGGAAATGAACCAAAACAGAAAAGAACATCAACTACCACTACCTTGTTACATAACCAACAGTTTCTTGACCCTTTGTCTTTGAATTACCATTGAAGACCTTCAGATCCTTGCCTGATGAAACTGAGGCCCTACAAATTCATATGATATTGAAAGTAATTTTTATGCATTTATCACTGAATTAAAATGTGTGCTATCTCAAAGTTTTCAAGAAATTAGAGTAAAAGAAAGTAAAATAGTTACAGGAGTAGTTGTGTGCATACCGTTGTAAATATGTCTTCTTTTCCAATTTACCTTTCCTGCAATGTTTTAGACCAAGTGAATTGTTAAAGTTAACACAACGAAAACCAAAGAACTTTTCAGACAATCATTTTTCTATCTGTAGAAAAAACTTCAATATACCAGTTTTTTAACAGGAAAAAACTCAATGTCACTCACCCAGGTTTGGAGCCATCAACAGTTGCATTCTTCTGAAAAATACCCCTGGAATTGCTAATATCAGCGAACACTTTTCTTCCTACTTTCGTTTGAGCTGTAAAGCCTAACTTTGTAAAAGCTTGTATGAATAAGAAAACTTAATATATTGAAAGTTATGATGCATGATGCTTACCAGAGTTGATGTTTTTCCCATTAATCTTGTCCAATTTGTTGAGGGCCTCCTTTATACAAAAAGAGCACGGGAACGGGGTTAACAATTTAATATTCTCAATTGATATACAAACTAAAAGACTGCATTCATCATTTACCACCACGTTTACATAAAAAACTAAGAATTAGGAAACTAGTATTAACCTTTTGACAATTTGCATGGATATGACTGAATTCAGCTTCGTCTGGAAAAGATTTCCTTCTACATAAAGATAAAGGTAAATCGACATGTATCCTCAAGAACACTATAATCAAAGTTCTGTTGTATACAAGAAAGAGTACTATGAAAGAGAAAACAAACTCCTGCTACACAAAAAACTTCAGTTAATGCCATTAAAAAAATCACCAAGTTCCCTTATATTCCCCAGTTACTCCCATTTGAACAACTTAAAAGTAGTGTTTCTGTTTCATCCATTTGATTCGAATGTTCGATTAAGAACCCTGGAACACGTTTCTCATGAACACTCAACCCAAAAGGAGAAGTTGCATTCAGAAAACAATACACTGTGTTGCATCATCTGCCTTCAAATTACAAATCACAACAACAAAAGAAGTGCATTGCCAATCGTTCAATGAAAAACCCTATGAGTACAGACAATACCAGATTAAAACTTACTTAGTTTCACCGGCAACATGATCCTGACCCTTTATCTTAACCCTAGTAACATCTTCTGTAAACACCCTCAAACTTCTTAATCCACCTGTTTTTGAACCAATTTAAAAACTAATAAGTATAACACAAATTTCATACACTAAACAGTAAGATATTACGATTAGAGAAAAGTGAAATACCACTCTTCCTGGTCTCGCGTTCTCCTGAAACCCTACTTTTGAACGCGCTTAACCCCTTGATTTAAGAACGGAACATCAGCTTACTCAATGCCGGTAAATAAAATGTGTTATAGACAAGGTTAATTAGGGTTTTAAAGGTACCTTAACAGCCACCATTGCGTTTCACCTCTTCCACATCTGTAATCGATCACAGAAAAACAACATCAGAAGATTAATCAGACGAATTAGGGTTAGAATACAGAAATTTGGATAAATTGATGTACTAAATGAGATTAAGTTGAGCGACTCAACGAAATCAAAGAAATGAGCGTGAATTCTTCTGAGCGGAGATCCGTTTTGACGATCTGTGAGATATTTGAAAGATTGGGTTCTCAAACTCTTCCAACTTTTTTGCCCGTTCAGAAGAAGATTTGAATTGCGTTGTTTCTACACAATTTGAAATTATTACTTTAGTTAATTACATAAAAGGTCCCTATGGTTAATCATATTATGGACCGGGTCCAAGTTTTGAAAAGTTACAAATCAGGCTTAAAAGTATGGCAGCTGGTCCAAGATGGATGAAAGTTAATTTTTACCGTTAAATTAGTGTCAAATGATTAAAAAAAACAAAAAAAAAAGAAAACAATACTCTTAGTATTAAATAAATAAAAATATTAATAGATATTAAATAACCTTTACATCCCACCCCAGTCCTACCTCTACCCCCTACCTTGTTGTCTTCCCTATCAAGAACCATCAAATCCTAGGGTACGGTAGCGTTGAGCTTCAACCAAACTGTAAGAGAAGAACAATCTCCGCCAACATAGTTGACAACGGCGTTGGCTGAGGCGAGCTGTGGCAAACCGGACATGTAGCTTTGAGCTTCAATCAAACGTCAACACAAGTCAAATAAATACAATGCTTACAATCCGACAACATCCTCATCATCTTCGTCTCACTATACTCGCATCAACAGATCAAAGTGAATTTTATAAAAATAAAAAAGTGAACCATCTTAACTAAAATAATTGTAAATAAATTTAGAAAAAGCTAAAATTGAGTGAGCGAAAGTTTGAATTTGTTTTTTAAAAACAACTAAAAGGAGGCCCCAAGCGTTGCGGCGGTTTCCGACCGATAGTGTCACCGCGGAAGAAATTAACGTCCTCAAAAACTTATAAAATAAATCCAAAACTTTTAGATAAACTCACCACGCACGAGAATAACGCAAGAAAAAAAAATAGCAACAACTTTTTAAACCAAAACTGAATATGAGAAAGTACAAAAACAATTTGTCAAAAAAAGGAACATATGGCCTCCCAAGATTCGAACTCGGACCATGGATATGGGAGGATAGCATCCAAACAGTCTCCACTAGCCCATCTTTGTGTCTTAAATGCAAAAGTAGTTGTATTTGACAACTATCAAACAAAAATAAAAATAACAAAGCATGAACATGCTTGTATGATAGGCATACCAACATGCACATTTTCTACAATAAATTTTAACTCACGTCCTCGACTTGCCTTTTAAAATTTATTACAATTAGGTTGTTTTTTTTTAAAGGCGAACATTGAATGTGTGACGTCGCACCTCCCGTCATATGGGAGAGCCCCGTCCAACTCCGGCTAATATGTTGTTTTAACCGGGCCCACTTGGCATCAGAGTTGGAGAGCTTTCAAGAAAAAACCGCACCCAATACGGCCCCTTTCCGGGCTTGAGGGAGAGCCGAGGCTCCAACCCTGGATCGGCGTAGGTAAAACCCTCAGCCTAAAAGGCCTCATTTGCAATGCCGCATAAATTAATGGTGGTGGCAGGGATTGAACCCGGGTTTCTTGGGACTTCAGGCCTCACCTCAACCACTACACCACAACCTCTTTGGCTACAATTAGGTTGTTAGAACAATGTTTAGCAAGATTATCATATTATTTTGTTATTAAGAATGAAATTAATACATGCTAATAAATTTTTTAATGTAAAAACTAGACTTAATTAATGTTTATATCATTTATGTTTCATTTTTAAATGAAAGTTTAAGTTTATTAAATATTTTTAACATATATCGTAAAGGTACAATTTACTTACTCCTAAAAACCAACGTCGGTCTCCAATCAAAGTCTGCCACACGAAATTTCTTTTATATTATATACTAGGTTATATACCCATGTAATATATGAGTTTGTTTAATAGAAAAATAAAAGTATAATAATGTATAAAAAAATGTGTATAATAAGAAATAAAATTCTTTATTTCCTTAATTAAGTAATAATTAGAATTCAAATTTTATACTATCTTTTTTTTTAAATAAAATGTAACGAACCAAAATCCGTGTTTCGTTATAAATAAATAAATATTTCTAAATAATATTATGGTGAAAATAATATTTTAGAAATAAGTTGAAACAAGTGCGTTTCAAATTAGTAATGGGGTTATTCTAATTTTAACAAGTTTGGAAGGAAGTGGGTGAAATGGAAGTTGATGGGCTAAACTTGTAAATATGGCAAATCTGCCATATTTGACTTATTGAAGTCAAAATTCGCCATTTTGTTGGTGAAAGAGTCGTCCATTCCAAGAGAATAAAAAGGGAGAAATTGAAATTAAAGCAAACCGTGCATTTGAAGCTTGATTTGTGGGAGTTTTGGCTTGCACATCACTCTTCTAACATCAAGTAAGTAATAATCTTTCATTTGATTTCACCATGAATGTGTTAGTTGATGGGTTTTGTAGAAATTCAAAAATTTTGTATGCATGTGGTAAGTGGGTGATAGATTATGGATAATCTAGCTAATCTAAAGGTAAAGAGAGGTGATTAACATCTTAGAACCCTTTGATTTTGATTTTGAAAAGTTAGGGTTCATATGGTGAAAATTGAGGGTGTTTGGATCATGATGCTAGATTGTTGAATTAGTGATGATTAAGTGTTTAAGTGGTATTAGACACTTGAACAAACACCAAATTGACCTAATAAAAGTTATTGAATGAGAAATTAGTGTCAAGGTATATTGAAAGAAAACTCAAGTAGGTGAGTTTGTATTGAAAGGTGTCACACCCCAACCGACGGCGGAATACGTCAGGGCGGGACATGTAGACTGTTCATGAGCACATGGTTGACTAGATTGTAATAAATTAAACATCATATTTCATTGCATAATTCAAACCAAACAACATCCAATCAAAATACATAAATTGAAATACATAAGTTCTTTATTAAATTAAACTAGGTTCAAACTTAAATGAAGCATGTCTTGATCAACTCACATATTCATACCTGAAACATGATTAAAATAAGGTCAACTAAAAAGTTGGTGAGCATACATAGGTTTTTAAATAGATATCATAGTGTTGTGTGTATACAATCCATACATATCATGGTTAATAAGGCAATTATGGAGAATAACTATTGTGTAACCAAATTGTACAATCAAACTTTTGTAACTAGCATACAAAACCAAAGTGTGTTGTCGGTAACAATCACCCTAACTGGGTGGGTTTGTCAGACTCAATAGATCTATCATTGTTAACCATCGGCTTGTATAGTTAATAATTGCACATGTAAATTGCAAACAAAATATAGTTAACACATCTAGTACTCAAACATAAGTGTAACATTTCTGATTTTTAGTATTCATATTTCAATTCAATGTAATGCAATTTCGAATTCAATACTCGTGCACTGTCTTATTATTTTTCTTACTGTAAACTAAACGCAATGATTCGATACAAATTCGCAAGTTTTACACAATTATATACATTTAAACACTATGCAAGAAACTATTTAATTCAAACTTATCAAACCTGAAAAGTCAAGGACTAAAGTTGAAAATTTATCAACAAACCCTAATTAGCACGGTCGTGCTTCGTCCTGGCACGGTCGCGCCAAGTGCCTCGCACGATCGCGCGACTGGTCCTGGAACGATCGCGCCCGGTGCCTAAGCACGGTCGCGCCTCTCTTGGGCACGGTCGCGCCTGTGTAACTGTCAAAACGTAAATGAGATTTCAAAACGCTCGATCGTTCGAATTCAAATCCGATTACGTTTCATTTTCATTGTCAAGGAAAATAACTTAGTTGATTACAATTATTATTATCAAAACTCTCTTCCTCTCAAGAAAAACCGTCGATCTTTTCCCTCAAGGCTCAATCCTAAATTTCGATCAATTTTCTCTCAAGCAATCAAGAAATTCTATTCAGCAATCTCCCCTGTTATTATTGGACTCTCTGGACTAGACGGAATCGCAGTAGAAGTCGCCGGAAGCCGTTATCGCCGTCGCCGGAACT
Source organism: Smallanthus sonchifolius (assembly GCA_023525975.1). Classification (NCBI taxonomy): domain Eukaryota; kingdom Viridiplantae; phylum Streptophyta; class Magnoliopsida; order Asterales; family Asteraceae; genus Smallanthus; species Smallanthus sonchifolius. The sequence continues at coordinate 9,073,002 of CM042046.1, read as the reverse complement.
TTCTTCTACCGCTTTCTATCAATTCGATACTCTCCAAGGTAATTATCACCTTTTCCTCAGTAGATTTAGTCCTCTTAACAAAAGCCCTCTGTTAATTGGGGCTTCCATCTTAGAAATCATCGTGAACCGGATTTCTCTTTTTAATAAAAATGACTTAATCGAATTCATAACTAAACACGATTTACATACAATTAAATTATATGAAAAGACTCGTAATAACTCAATAATCAAAAGCCCTATCAATTTCAACGCTATAAATACAAGATTTGTTCAATTCGTGTCTGATTTGGAAGAGACACGGTCGCGCTAATCATCTAGCGGTCGTGCCTCATGTAGCGCGGTCATGCCGACTATCAACGCGGTCGTGTCCTCCTGTCCAGACCTAGTCATGCCCTCTGGGCTAATCTCTGTTGTGTCTAATAATCATAGACACGACCGTGCCGAGCTAAGGCACGGTCGTGCCTCGTGAATTATCCAAGTTGGCCTCTGTTTGATCAAACCCGGTCGCGTCCCGACTAGCACGGTCGCGCCCGTGGTTCGAGCGCGGTCGTGTCCTTCCCAGGCACGGTCGTGTCTAGGTCAGAATCTTTGATCAGAATTATTGTTGTTTTATTTTGTAAAAAAAAATTCCAGATTAAGTTTTTAAATAAAAAATAGTTAGTTTTATAAAAACGTATTTGAAAAGATCAAATAATTAATCTTGGAATAAATGGAAAATCATTTAATTAAAAGTTTATAAAATTAAATTTGTTATTAAACTTTTCATTTAAAACATTTTGTTTGTAAGTTACATACTTTATAAATAAATAAATAAAGATTATTTATTTATTCTTCATTTTAAATAAAAACATTTATTTATTTATTAAATCACATTTAACACATACTATATTTTCATAATCAATGATTTTATAAATATTCTATTTTACTATTCAATTCCCAACCTTGATCAAAATGTTTCAAAAATATTTACTTCAAACTTTATATATGTTATTCAATACTTTTAAATACAAATCAATAGTTTTATACACAAATTCAACCTTCATTTTTAGACTAAACTCTGTGCACATATTTGATTCAATATACATTATTATCTAGGTTAACTCGTGCGTATCAAGGATTCTTATTTTATCTATACTCTTTGTTAGCTACACTTCCATACCAAGTATTTCATAGCCCCTTTTACTCTTTTACACTTTTGGGGTGAAACATGAACATTATTCAAATTACACATTACATTTACACAAACAACACAAAGTACAAATCCTATTTACTTTCATGTGTGCAATTTGAGCTTTATGCCCGAGTGCTAGGTGTGCTAACATTTGTATGCGATTATGTGCAATCATTAACTATACAAGCCGACGGTTTTCAATGATAGATCTATTGAGTCTGACAAACCCACCCAGGTGCGCGGTGATTGAAACCGACAACACAATTTTTGCATGCTAGTTACAAAGGTTTGGTTGTACATGGTTACACAATAGCTGCTCCCTATAAATGCCTTATTTATCATGATATGTAAAGGATTTGTTTTCAACTATATGCTATCTATATACAACTGTGTTATACTCACCAACTTTTTAGTTGACTCTATTTTATTAATGTTTCAGGCCTTAATATGTGAGAATGATTCAAGACGTGCTCAATATAGGATTTGGACTTAGCAATTTAAATCAAGAATTCTATGAGTTGTTTTATGTTTCTTTGTTTGAATTTGGTTTGTACTTGGATTATTTGTAATGGAAATTTGACTTTAATATATTTCAATCTAGTCAACCATGTGCTATGAACAGTCTTACATGTCCCGCCCCGATGATTCCGCCATCGGTCGGGGTGTGACAGATTGGTATCAGAGCCTTGGTTATAGGGAATTAGGTTATTAGACATCTTGACCTAGACTATAACTTTAGGACACCCACTTATACTATGTTTCATGATTTTTGTGTTATGTGTTACATGCTTACCATGATTAATTATTATTATATTTGATACCTTACTTGTTAAAAAAATTCATGACTTAGTAGGATCTTCTTAAATAATAATTTAATAAATAATATCCTTTCCTATATTCTAAAACCTCATAATATTTCTATCTTCTTTCTATCTTTATCCTTTCTAAGCATGTGGAAAATTCTTGAAGCAAAAATCTTTAAAAATTTTTATTTCTTTGTTAAGGTTTTTAAACTTGTTAAATTATTTGAGGACACGTGCAATCTGGAAGAGTGGCACCTGTATTTTGGGTTTTCTGTCTAGGAAAGCATTTCGCATAAATCCCAATCAACCGAGGGACCCGTATGCTTTCCTGGGAATTCCCGAGATGAGTGTTTACTTATAGGTTAAAGCATGTCTCCTTGAAAATTATATAAGTTTAATTAACCTTAATGTGTCATGGTATTCAAGTGATTCTGTCACTTTTGAGTACAATCCAAACTAAGAATATCTATTTTTATTTTCTCATTCTATTAAACCCTATCAAATCTCATAAGTTCTTACTATCTTTCTTGTCTTGTGAAAATCTGTAGAATGCCTCCTCGTTGTGCTCCCGCAACCAACGCCAACACCGACATTGCTGCTATTCTCACCCAATTGGTGACACAACTCACCCAAGCCAATAGTGCCACCAATGGCAACAATGATGGAAATGGAAGCAATAGTGGTAATAATGGTGGTAACAATCCATCTCAATGCACCTTCAAGCACTTCAACTCGTGCAATCCCCTCAAGTTCTTCGGTACCGAAGGAGCTACTGGACTCCTTCAATGGTTTGAAAGCATTGAGAATACCTTTCTCAATAGTGACTGTCCCGACAACCTACGTGTTCGTCATGCTACAAGTGTCCTACAAAAACGGGCACTTACATGGTGGAATGGAGAGAAAAGGAATAGGGGTGTTGATGTAGCTATGGCCTTACCTTGGGATGAGGTCAAAAGGCTTATGACCGAGGAGTTTTGCCCTCGATATGAAATGAAAAAGTTAGAAGCTGAATTTTGGGATCTTGCCCAAGATAGTGGGGAAAGCTTAGCATATACAACTCGGTTCCATGAGTTGAGTCTTCTCGTGCCCCACATGGTCACTCCTTTGTCCCGTTGTATCGAAAAGTATATTGGTGGGCTACCAAGACAAATCCAAGATATTGTCTTAAGTAGAAATCCTGCTACTCTGGAGGATGCTATTCGTCTATCCGCTACCTTAACTGATAATCATGTGAAAGCTGGAACTCTTACCAAAAAGGGTTCTAAGAAAGTTTCTGACACTATAACCCCCCTACCCACAACAAAGAAGCCACAACTGAACCCTCCCGCAATAATAGGAAAAGGAAGACTAGAAACTATGTTGTGGTCACTCCTGCTATTCCGGTTATCCAAGCTGCACCTATGGTTCAAACACCGGTCAAAAAGCCATATGTTGGAATTTACCCACTTTGTGCCACCTGCAACTACCATCATCCCCAAACCATCCTATGTCACCTTTGTACTTATTGTGGGAGATATGGTCATACAGTTAGTGTTTGTAGGACCAAAACTCTTATGAGCCAAGTCAACCCACCAAACCAAACCAACACCCAAGTGGCTAATCAAGGTGTACCCGCTATTGCAAATGGGCGAGCATGTTATGAGTGTGGTAACCCGAACCATTTCCGTGATCAATGCCCAAAGTTAGTCAATGCTAGACAAGGTGGAGCTCGTGGGCGTGCTTTCAACATAAACGCCAATGAAGCTCAAGCCAACAATGATGTGGTCAATGGTACGTTTCTTGTTAATAGTCAATATGCCTCCATTTTATTCGATACCGGAGCCGATAAAAGTTTTGTGTCACTTAATTTTGAACCTTTACTTGCAAAGACTCGGTCCCAATTAGAGAAAACATTTACCGTTGAAGTAGCAAATGGTGACTCCCTTACAATTGAGTCCATTATCTATGATTGCTCTTTAGAACTTAATGATCACACATTCCCAATCAACCTTGTTCCAATGCCACTAGGAAGCTTTGATATCATCATAGGCATGGATTGGCTATCGAACCATCATGCCGAAGTCATTTGCTTCGAGAAGTGTATTCGAATACCTCTACCATCGGGAGAAACGTTAAGAGTCTTTGGCGAAAAGCCTTGTAAAGGGCTTAAATTAATGTCATGCACTACTGCTCAAAAGTACTTACGAAAGAAGTACGTGGCCTTTTTGGCCCATATCGTTTAAAAGGATGTTAAGAAGAAGAGTATTCAAGATATCCCCATTATCCGAGATTTTCCTGAAGTATTCCCCGAAGACTTATCCGGTCTTCCACCCGTTCGTCAAGTAGAATTTCATATTGATCTTGTGCCCGGAGCTAACCCCGTGGCTAGAGCCCCTTATCGTCTTGCACCTTCCGAAATGCAAGAGCTTGCAAGTCAACTTCAAGAGCTCTCCGACAAAGGTTTCATTCGCCCAAGCCATTCACCGTGGGGTGCACCCGTCTTATTTGTTAAGAAGAAGGATGGATCATTTCGCATGTGTATTGACTACCGTGAACTCAATAAGCTTACTATCAAGAACCGTTATCCTTTACCTAGAATCGATGATCTCTTTGATCAACTTCAAGGTTCTACTTGCTTCTCGAAGATTGATCTTCGATCCGGTTATCATCAGCTTCGTGTTCAAGAAAATGACATTCCTAAGACTGCTTTCCGAACAAGGTATGGTCATTACGAGTTCATGGTTATGCCTTTCTGGCTAACCAATGCACCCGCAGTTTTCATAGATCTCTTGAATCGTGTGTGCAAACCATACCTTGATAAATTCGTGATCGTCTTCATTGACGATATCTTAATCTATTCCAAGACTAAAGCCGATCATGAACAACACCTTAGATTGGTTTTGGACCTCTTGAGAAAAGAACAACTATATGCCAAATTCTCCAAATGTGAATTCTGGCTAAAGGAAGTTCAATTTCTTGGTCACATCGTCAACGACAAGGGTTTTCATGTTGATCCTGCTAAGATTGAAACGGTTAAGAATTGGAATGCCCCCGAAGACTCCTACCGAAGTTCGTTCATTTCTTGGTCTTACGGGATATTACCGTCGCTTTATCTCCAACTTCTCCAAGACTGTTGTCCCCCTTACCGCTTTGACCCACAAGGGCAAGACTTATGAATGGGGACCAAAGCAAGAAGAAGCTTTCTAAACCCTTAAGCAAAAGTTGTGCAATGCTCCCATTTTGACTATCCCTGATGGGAATGATGATCTAGTTGTCTACTGCGATGCTTCCAACCAAGGTCTTGGTTGTGTCCTCATGCAACGAGGCAAGGTAATCGCCTACGCATCAAGACAACTCAAGATTCACGAGAAGAATTATACGACGCATGATCTTGAGCTGGGTGCGGTCGTATTCGCATTAAAGATTTGGAGACATTATCTCTATGGTACAAAATGTGTGGTGTTCACCGACCACAAAAGTCTTCAACATATCTTTAACCAAAAAGAACTCAATATGAGGCAACGACGTTGGGTTGAACTCCTTAACGACTATGACTGCGAGATTCGTTACCATCCCGACAAAGCGAATGTTGTAGCCGACGCTTTGAGTCGAAATGACCATGTTATGCTTCATTGTGCCCGAATTCAAACCGATATTCAAACCAGCATCTTAGAAGCTCAACACGTCTCAGTCATCGAGGGTAACATGTACGAGGAAATGTCGTGTGGTGTTGAACTTCTGCTTGAATCAAAACCCAATGGCTTACTTTATTACTTGAACCGTATTTGGGTTCCCGATCGCGATGATCTCCGTACATTTCTCATGAACGAGGCTCACAAGACTCGTTACTCTATTCATCCTGGTGCGGATAAAATGTACCAAGATCTTCGCCAACAATATTGGTCGCCCGGTATGAAAAAGGACATTGCTCTTTATGTTGCTAAATGTTTAACCTGCTCCAAAGTCAAAGCCGAACATCAACGTCCTTCTGGTTTGCTTGAACAACCGGAAATTCCCGTGTGGAAATGGGAGAACTTAGCCATGGATTTTATTACGAAACTCCCTCGCACCTCGAGTGGTCATGATAGTATTTGGGTGATCATTGATCGTCTCACCAAGTCTGCTCATTTCTTGCCTATCCGTGAAGACTATCGGGTTGAGAAACTAGCCCGAATTTACATCGACGAAATCGTGAGTCGTCATGGTGTTCCCTTGAACATAATATCTGATCGAGATGCCCGGTTCACTTCTCGATTTTGGCAATCTCTCCAAACTGCTCTTGGTACACGATTGGATTTGAGCACGGCCTACCATCCCCAAACTGATGGTCAAACCGAGCGAACAATCCAAACTCTTGAAGACATGCTTAGAGCTTGCGTAATCGATTTTGGTGGCAATTGGGATTCACATTTATCCCTCATTGAGTTCTCTTACAATAATAGCTACCACACAAGTATCAACATGGCTCCATTCGAAGCTCTCTATGGTCGCAAGTGTCGTTCTCCTATCTGTTGGAACGAGATTGGTGAAGCACAAATCACTGGTCCCGAGTTAATTCAAGAAACATCCGACAAAATTATTCAAATCCGTGACAATATTCGAGTAGCGAGGAGTCGGCAAAAGAGTTATGCCGACAAACGTCGAAAACCCTTGGAATTCCAAGTCGGTGACCTTGTTCTTCTAAAAGTGTCTCCATGGAAGGGCGTGATCCGTTTTAGAAAGAAAGGCAAGTTAGCACCTCGTTATGTTGGTCCGTTCAAAATCCCTGAAAGGATTGGGAAAGTGGCTTACAAGCTCGAGTTACCTCCATCTCTTGGAAATGTGCATCCAACATTTCATGTATCTAATCTGAAGAAGTGTCTCGCTGATGAAAATCTCCATATACCGCTTGACGACGTGCGCATTGATGAAACAATGCACTTCGTTGAAAAGCCGGTGGAAATTATGGATCGCGAAGTCAAACAACTTAAGCGAAGTCGCATTCCTATTGTCAAAGTTCGTTGGGAATCTAAGTGTGGTCCTGAGTTCACTTGGGAACGAGAAGAACAAATGAAACTCAAGTACTCTCATCTTTTTACCGATGCCGTCGCTTCCACAAACTAAATTTCGGGATGAAATTCTCTCAACATGGGGAGACAGTAACATTTCTGGTTTTTAGTATTCATATTTCAATTCAATGTAATGCAATTTCGAATTCAATACTCGTGCACTGTCTTATTATTTTTCTTACTGTAAACTAAACGCAATGATTCGATACAAATTCGCAAGTTTTACACAATTATATACATTTAAACACTATGCAAGAAACTATTTAATTCAAACTTATCAAACCTGAAAAGTCAAGGACTAAAGTTGAAAATTTATCAACAAACCCTAATTAGCACGGTCGTGCTTCGTCCTGGCACGGTCGCGCCAAGTGCCTCGCACGATCGCGCGACTGGTCCTGGAACGATCGCGCCCGGTGCCTAAGCACGGTCGCGCCTCTCTTGGGCACGGTCGCGCCTGTGTAACTGTCAAAACGTAAATGAGATTTCAAAACGCTCGATCGTTCGAATTCAAATCCGATTACGTTTCATTTTCATTGTCAAGGAAAATAACTCAGTTGATTACAATTATTATTATCAAAACTCTCTTCCTCTCAAGAAAAACCGTCGATCTTTTCCCTCAAGGCTCAATCCTAAATTTCGATCAATTTTCTCTCAAGCAATCAAGAAATTCTATTCAGCAATCTCCCCTGTTATTATTGGACTCTCTGGACTAGACGGAATCGCAGTAGAAGTCGCCGGAAGCCGTTATCGCCGTCGCCGGAACTTTCTTCTACCGCTTTCTATCAATTCGATACTCTCCAAGGTAATTATCACCTTTTCCTCAGTAGATTTAGTCCTCTTAACAAAAGCCCTCTGTTAATTGGGGCTTCCATCTTAGAAATCATCGTGAACCGGATTTCTCTTTTTAATAAAAATGACTTAATCGAATTCATAACTAAACACGATTTACATACAATTAAATTATATGAAAAGACTCGTAATAACTCAATAATCAAAAGCCCTATCAATTTCAACGCTATAAATACAAGATTTGTTCAATTCGTGTCTGATTTGGAAGAGACACGGTCGCGCTAATCATCTAGCGCGGCCGTGCCTCATGTAGCGCGGTCATGCCGACTATCAACGCGGTCGTGTCCTCCTGTCCAGACCTAGTCATGCCCTCTGGCTAATCTCTGTTGTGTCTAATAATCATAGACACGACCGTGCCGAGCTAAGGCACGGTCGTGCCTCGTGAATTATCCAAGTTGGCCTCTGTTTGATCAAACCCGGTCGCGTCCCGACTAGCACGGTCGCGCCCGTGGTTCGAGCGCGGTCGTGTCCTTCCCAGGCACGGTCGTGTCTAGGTCAGAATCTTTGATCAGAATTATTGTTGTTTTATTTTGTAAAAAAAAATTCCAGATTAAGTTTTTAAATAAAAAATAGTTAGTTTTATAAAAACGTATTTGAAAAGATCAAATAATTAATCTTGGAATAACTGAAAAATCATTTAATTAAAAGTTTATAAAATTAAATTTGTTATTAAACTTTTCATTTAAAACATTTTGTTTGTAAGTTACATACTTTATAAATAAATAAATAAAGATTATTTATTTATTCTTCATTTTAAATAAAAACATTTATTTATTTATTAAATCACATTTAACACATACTATATTTTCATAATCAATGATTTTATAAATATTCTATTTTACTATTTAATTCCCAACCTTGATCAAAATGTTTCAAAAATATTTACTTCAAACTTTATATATGTTATTCAATACTTTTAAATACAAATCAATAGTTTTATACACAAATTCAACCTTCATTTTTAGACTAAACTCTGTGCACATATTTGATTCAATATACATTATTATCTAGGTTAACTCGTGCGTATCAAGGATTCTTATTTTATCTATACTCTTTGTTAGCTACACTTCCATACCAAGTATTTCATAGCCCCTTTTACTCTTTTACACTTTTGGGGTGAAACATGAAAATTATTCAAATTACACATTACATTTACACAAACAACACAAAGTACAAATCCTATTTACTTTCATGTGTGCAATTTGAGCTTTATGCCCGAGTGCTAGGTGTGCTAACCTTTGTATGCGATTATGTGCAATCATTAACTATACAAGCCGACGGTTTTCAATGATAGATCTATTGAGTCTGACAAACCCACCCAGGTGCGCGGTGATTGAAACCGACAACACAATTTTTGCATGCTAGTTACAAAGGTTTGGTTGTACATGGTTACACAATAGCTGCTCCCTATAAATGCCTTATTTATCATGATATGTAAAGGATTTGTTTTCAACTATATGCTATCTATATACAACTGTGTTATACTCACCAACTTTTTAGTTGACTTTATTTTATTAATGTTTCAGGCCCTAATATGTGAGAATGATTCAAGACGTGCTCAATATAGGATTTGGACTTAGCAATTTAAATCAAGAATTCTATGAGTTGTTTTATGTTTCTTTGTTTGAATTTGGTTTGTATTTGGATTATTTGTAATGGAAATTTGACTTTAATATATTTCAATCTAGTCAACCATGTGCTATGAACAGTCTTACATGTCCCGCCCCGATGATTCCGCCATCGGTCGGGGTGTGACAATAAGGCTCAAATTGCACACATGAATGTAAGGTAGAATTGTATTGTGTTGCAAACATTGTATATTTGTAATTCATGTTCCACCCCAAAAATGTAAATAGTGTAAAAATGGGCTATGTAAAACTCACCTTGATAAGTAGACGGTTGGACTTGAAACTTGTAGCAACAAGAATTAAGGACACCCTAAGTTAAATAGACACGTTAATATAATGAAGAAGCGGTTAAGAGACAACAACAAACGAACGATTGGGATCTTAGGATTTTGGAATGAACGAGTGAACAAAAGTATATAAGGATCCGAACTTTATTGATACTAAGTTTAATAAAGTGAATATATAAACCAAATTACATAAAATAGAGTTTTATAAATATTATTTATAAAAGAAAACATGGTGTTTAAGTATTAAATATATCAACTATAGATTAATGCTACCTTTGCGTAATTAACACGATGCCAAAAAGTAAATAAACGTTTAAATTCTTATAATAATCATCATTTTGAGATATTAAGAGGTAATAATGTTCATAAGAATATAATTTTGAAATAAATAATTTTTTCTAAGTGAATTGTAATATTACTAATACTCTATAAAAGTACATGATTAAAATGATATTAATAACACTTAATAAAATATATTATAGACCGCTCTTTTTTTAAAGGTTTAGGTTAAATATAATCATAAAGCTCCTTTCGGTTAATAACCTATGGTGTTAACGAAACCCCTTTTAATGTTATGTTCTTAAAATAATAGCGTTTGTCATGTTTTAAAATGAAAAGAGAAATATATATGCTTAAACATGATCACAAAATGCCTTTAGAAATCAATTGTTCATATCTATAAATACCCTCCTTTTTTCATTTATAAAAGATACAAAAAGACTCATGAAAGTTTATAAGAGGATTGGTTTTTACCATAGCATAATACTAATAATTATAAATTTGTTTAAAATAATTAAACCATATGCAAAATCTTGGAGTTTGACATTAAAATAAAAATCTAATAGTCATTATTCACTAGAAGCATAATTAATTCATGAGTATGAGTGTTCGTGAGTGTGAAGAGGTAAAATAGAAAAATAAAACAAAGTGCAGCAGTGGCCGGGTCTAGAAACCGTGACCTCTGCTGTGGATCTGAACGAGTTAACCACTGGACCATGGCTTCCTGTTTGGTTTATGATCCCAGAAACAAACATATATACAAGCAGTTTCTGTGCTTCCTTCTTCCTCACACAAACAATACAGATCGCAACATCCCCAAACAGATTTGGAGCAAAATCAGACGTAAATAAAGGGGAGAAGTGAATACCTGGAGTTGGTTCCTCGCAACACATGCGAAATCGATGATAGAACGTGAAACCCGAGCCCAAGCCGAAGTCGTTTACAAGAGAGTGCAAAGCTTCGTTTTTTTTTCTTTTTTTTTTATACGGGGACTCAAATGGGGATACTCAAAGGTGTTAGCAGAGATTAGAAACGCGTTAACAGTTGCGATTGACGAGATTTCAGGGATTTGGGGGTTTGATTTTTGTGATTAGGCAATCTCATACCATTTACGCGACTTACCAAATTGGTTTCCAATCCTCACGATTTCGGTCCTAATTTCTCGATTTGAAGCTTGCTACGCATTCAGTACACGGTCTAGAATGACTGGGATTCAAAAGAAATGAGTTGTGATTGCGGATTCAACGGATTTAGAAGGGTGAAAATGGGTTTTGACTTTTTAGAAGTCAAAATTGAGCCTTAGAAAACCCAAGGTTTAAAATAAAGGAAAAATGGGTTCAAGACCAATTTATTTGTTATAAAATAGTTTTTATAAAAACTTGCAAAGTAAAATATTATTTATTTTATCATAAACTATTTTATATAGAAAACTCTATTTTTATAATATTACTTGTTAAAATATGTATTTTATAAAAGAACAAATTTTCACTTTCATTAAATTTATAAATTGTGTCGTCTATTTATTCAATAAATATATTCATATATATACATATTAATAATTAGTATATGTATCTATATATAGGGATCTATTCAATTGAGAACCAAGTTTTTGTTGAGAACCAAATGAACCAATTTTAGCCATTCATTTTATTTTTATTATTTAAATGATTAAGAATTAAAAAATTAAAAATTATAATTTACCATTTAAAAGTTCATGGGTTTCACATAACCGTTCCGGTTTAAAAAATTCAATTGAGAATCAAAGTTTGCATGCTCCTTCGTCCTCATTCTTGTCTTCGTTCCCTCCTTCTGTATTCAATTTTTTATATAAACTTGTACAATTCTTTAAGTTGAGATATGAATTAGATGCATTGATGTGTATCTTCAATAATATAAATAAAATACATGCATTGATGCATATAAATATTAATATTTTGAAGAGAACCAAAAAAATCATCTATGTTTATATGTTTGGATTTTTGGTAATTTTAGATTATTTAAATTATTTTTCAAATTTAATTTCTTTTACCGAAACGTGGCAACATTGTTAATTTTAATAACCGTTTTTGTCATGCACTTAGTGCATATGAAACTTGATTTGCCTTAATTCAACTATTTCATATATGCATCAATGCATCTAATGTTTATATGCATCATAACATCTAATATTTATATGCATTAATGCATCTATTATTTATATTAGATATAATGTAAATCCATTAATATATATCAACTTAAAGAACTATACAAGTTTATATAAAAATATGAACACAGGAGGAGGAATTGAAGACAGGAATGAGGACGAAACATGAACTTTGATTCTCAATTGTATTTTTTTAACCGGGAACGGTTATGTGAAACACACAAACAATTCACCTTTTTTTATTCTTAATCATTTAAATAATAAAAATAAAATAAAAGTCTAAAATTGGTTCCTTTGGTTCTCAACTAAAACTTGGTTCTCAATTGAATAGGTCCCTATATAGGGACATGTTCAAATAAAAACCATAGTTTTGGCGAGAACCAAGAGAACCATGTATTTCTACACAAATTTAAGGATGCATGGATGTATTTTTGCATATATAAAGTAAGGATGCATGTATGCATTTGTGTAGAATGCATGGTTCTTTTGGTTCTCATCAAAATTATGGTTCTTAATTTAACATGTCCCTATATATATATATATATAAATATATATATATATATTTATGTGAAAATACACACATAATTTATTAAAAATATATATGTTATTACATATGAATACATGTATATGAAAAAGTGTAAGTACATACTTAAGGATTTATAAAGTATATTTTTTATTTGTTTATTATAACAAAGCATATATATACATCTATAAAAATATACATATATATGTTGTATAAATTCAACCCAGAAGATAATATGTTTGAATAAAGATGAAACTTTAAATGGCTACGTGTTAAATTAATAATTGGTGCGACATATTTTGTCGGGCAAGGTACGGGTTTGAAATGCTTAAATAATAAAATGATTAAAGAAAATTTATGGCCTAAAAATCATGGATGTTACAAAAGGGGGTGTTTGGTTATGAGGATAACTCAAACGGGTCAGTTTGGGTTGGGAATGAAAATTGAGTTGTGGACTCAATTATATCGTGCTGGTGATGAATGTTAGATTACTAAACTAGGTGTATATGTTTAGGTAATCAAATTGTGAACCGAGGAGGAGGCACGGGATCTTCCAACTCTAAAGGTAAGTGCCTTTGCACTTACTTAGTAATGTTGATAAATGTGTGGTGTATGTGATATGTATGCATACTATAAGTTAAAGTGAATGTGTATGGTTATTGTTTGAATGTAGTATTGGTGTGCTACGAACTATACGCAAAAACCTACAAGTTCTAATATTTATAATAAAACGGACAAACCTAAACTAACGCGCACAATACGGCAAGTGTACCGATCGTTTGCAGAATAGATATATAAGACCGAGTATCGAACCTACGGACACTGTATGTACAGCGAAATACTGACTCAGATGCGGGATAACTAATTACAAAAGGGGGGTTTCTTTTTTTTAAAAGAGAAATAAGCTAAAAATAATAAACTAGAGAAAATAAAGGAAAATACGAGGACAAACAAACTAGCGTGAGAATAACTACGGAACGAAAACAGATAGGGTGAAAGCACTACCTAGGCCCGAATCCTACACATGCTTGACAAAGGTTCTATCGATAAGGGAACTGACGTGATACCGGGATCTTAAAATACTAAACTTAAAGGAAACCTAGAGCACCCTCGACCCTTCTCAAGGATTGTCAACCAAGAAACCTAAAAGCTGTTAAACCACCGGTTGGATGGATTTCCCTCACAGGTCCTCCAATTTACTCAAGAAATATCCGCTAGACAATCTACCTCACAGCGCGAAAGTCTCAATACACCTAAGTGCAAGGGATAACTAGGATTTTCCTATTGGATTCGGTAAACACAGATATGAGACAAACTAGCAAGATCTTCTCACAAAGCCTCTAAACTAGCAATCTAACACCCTAGACAAACCGACAATCTCTCACCTCACAGCTATCGAGATTGGTTGAATATTTAGATTTACCAATTCACGAATTTCATTCCTATGGAATACTACGTCTAGCAAACCATCCAATAATAAAAAACACACGGCAATTGATCTAGCATGCACCTATTATATGAAAGACATTCATCAAAGCACATGAGGACTGAAAAATCATTTAATTGATAATACTAAATACGCATACACATCCAATGATCAAAACCAAGTCTTTTACATCATGAGTTCTTCACATTCAAAAGTTCCAAAAACCAACAAAAACCAATGTCAAACATGTGCAATCATCAAAACCTAGGTAGTTCTAAAAGAATCTAGCCAAGAAACATCATATAAATACAATTCATAATCTGTTAATAACAAAGGAAGAACAAGAAATCAAAGAGAAACAAAGAGTCAAGGTAAACCGAACGATGAACACCCGATATCCTTGATCCAATGCTTTGATTCTTCGATCCTATGCCTTCCCAGCCTTTGATTCCTCTTGAAAAACCTTTTTCCGTCACTTTTCGTCGCCTCCAGCCGCTCCCAGATCGTCCTTTTCTGTCCTCCCCCCTTAGGGTTTTCTAATTTTTGGCTTTTAAAACACTTTCTGCGAAAAACAACCCGTCGCGCTACGCGACGGGACCTTGCTTCTTCCTCGCGTAGCGCGAGGACCCCAGACCTGACAATATCATTAAAAAGAGCAATTCTGACATTTTGCATACCTCGCGTAGCGCGACGAAATTCCAAGATCTGTCGAGCTACGCGACAGGGGTAAAAATCCGGAAAGTTTCTTTTTCTTCTCCACAGCCCTCTCGCACGAACCGGAAACTCGTTCTTCTTCGTTTTCAATCATATTCGCTTCCTTTGTGACCTAACAACCAAAATATATAGAAATATTAAGTACAAGCAGTTATAGAAGAAAACCGAAGCAAAACAAACACAAAGTGGGAATAAAATTGACAGTAAAATGCATGTATTTTGCAATACATCAAGTATGTGTGGAATTGTATTAAATTTGACTTATGTGGTAAATAGTCAAATTATTATGTGAATGTTGAGTAATTGACTTATGTGGTAAATAGTCATGCTATTATGTGAATGTGGAATAAATGACTTATGTGGTAAATAGTCATACTATTATGTGAACGTGATAAATGTGGCATAAATGACTTATGTGGTATATAGTCAAACCAAATGAAATATGTTTTGGTGAAATGGTGGATTGAAGTGAGGAATACTTCATTAGGTGAACTTGGTGTCAAATAATCCAAGTACGGGTAAGACGAGTTGTGATACTCGCACCAAGAGGTAGTAAACCCAACAAGAAGTGTGGAATACTTCAAAGGGTGGACTTGGAGTCAAATACTCCAAGTGCGGGTAAGACGAGTTGTGGTACTCGCACAAAGAGGTCGTGAACCAAATTAGAAGTGTGGAATATTTCAAATGGGTGAATGGGTGGTGGTATATGAATGTAATAGAAAAAGAATGAGACTTGTAGTGGAAATGCAAATGTTAAGAACCTTAATTGACCAAATGGGTGCAAACGAGTCAAATGGGTGAAAGGGGTGAAAACAAGTGTAAATACTTGTTGAATATGTTTATCATCATTACTAACAGTGATTTATATATGTGGTTATGTAGGGAAAGCTCCGATGTAAGTTCAAGTCAAGTCCGAGGTGTGGAAGGATTCTCGTATGCAAAATTTGGTGTTTTTGTGGATTTTAAGGAAAATCCTTGTAAAGTGTTGTAAATGATACTTGAAATGATGTTTTGGTGTTAAAACATGTTGTGTAAATAGATGTTTGAAAGTTTGGTCAAAAACCCAAGCGTTGGGGATTTTTGGTGTCATGTAGTATTGGTGAAAATGTGGAAATTTTGGCCAAGTGTTGAAAATCTGAGAAAAAGCTATCTTTCTGTTTACTGGGTGTCTTCGCGCCACGCGAAGAATTGAAGGAGGTCCTTCGCGCCACGCGAAGAACCAGAAATCCGGCCTGGCTGATTTTAGACTCTTCGCGGCACGCGAAGATGTCTGTCAGAGCAATGGTTTGAGGGATTTGGTGTGGGTGACAAGCGAAGAATATAAAAAAAATCTGGAAATAAAGCTTCCGCGTGCGTTTAAATGTTTTATTAATTGGTTTTCCAATTAAGGGTGTTACAAATTGGTATCAGAGCAATGGTTTGAGGGATTTGGTGTGGGTGACACCAAACTCAAACCGAATGCTCTTGATATTGGGGAAAATAGATCGGGGCTAAAGACATGCTTTGATAGGATTTGGATTCCTAGGTTGTCAAGTGTTTTGACAACTATTTTAGACGAGGCGCATAAGTCTAAATATTCTATCCATCCGGGGGCCACAAAAATGTTTTATGACTTGAGGTGTCATTTTTTGTGGTCGGGTATGGGGCGTGATATAGTTAAGTATGTGGAGAGGTGTCTCACATGCTAAAGGGTAAAGGCGGAGCATCAAAAGCCGTATGGAAAACTTCAACCGCTTGAAATACCGCTTTGAAAATGGGAGAACATCACCATGGATTTGATCACTAAACTACCAAAGACTCGAAAAGGTTATGATGCGATATGGGTAGTAGTGGATCGGTTGACAAAGAGTGCACATTTCCTTCCTATAAAGGAAACGTATTCATCGGATAGATTGGCGGAAATCTATGTGAAGGAAATTGTGTCACATCATGGTGTGCCGGTGTCGATTATATCGGATCGTGATACGAGATTTACCTCTCGTTTTTGGAAGAAGTTCTATGAGGATATGGGAACTAGATTAAATCTTAGCACCTCTTATCATCCACAAACGAATGGTCAAAGCGAGCGGACGATTCAAACGCTCGAGGATATGTTGCGAGAGTGTGCTTTGGATTTTGGGGGAAACTGGGACGACCATTTACCATTGGCGGAATTTTCGTACAACAATAGCTACCATTCTAGTATTGGTATGCCGCCTTTTGAGGCATTGTATAGGAGGAAATGTAGAACACTCGTGTGTTGGGGTGAATTGGTTAACGGGAGCTTGGTAGCAAAGAGGTGGTCGATGAAACTATTAGTAGTATTGACCAAATTAGAGCACGCTTGAAGGCGGCTCAAGATCGCCAAAAGTCCGATGCGGATAATAGGAAGCGGGCGATTGAGTTCCAAGTGGGGAACTTTGTGCTTTTGAAGGTCTCTCCTTGGAAAGGGGTGATACGGTTAAGGAAACTGGGAAAGTTAAGTCCACGTTCAAACTGACCGTTTAAAGTGATAACAAAGGTGGGTGAGGTAGCCTACCGTCTGGAGCAACCGGAGGGACTAAGGAGACTTCATAACACATTTCATGTGTCTCATTTGCGAAAATGTTTGGTGGATGAATCTACTTTTATCCCGTTGGATGATATAGATTGGATGAAAAGTTGAATTATATTGTGGAACCGGTAACAATCTTGGATAGAAAGGTGAAGAAATTGCGGAATAAAGAGATTAGCCAAGTTTTGATGAGGTGGAAACATAAGAAGGGGGCGGATATGACTTGGGAAACCGAAGAAGAAATGCTCAAATACTATCCGAACCTTTTTATGTGAAGTTGGGTTTCGGGCCCGAAACCCAAATAAGGGGAGGTGATTTGTAACGAACCAAAATCCGGGTTTCGTTATAAATAAATAAATATTTCTAAATAATATTATGGTGAAAATAATATTTTAGAAATAAGTTGAAACAAGTGGGTTTCAAGTTAGTAATGGGGTTATTCTAGTTTTAACAAGTTTGGAATAAAGTGGGTGAAATGGAAGTTAAGGGGCTAAACTTGTAAATATGACAAATCTTGCCATATTTGACTTATTGAAGTCAAAATTCACCATTTTGTTGGTGAAAGAGTCGTTCATTCCAAGAGGAGAAAAAGGGAGAAATTGAAATTGAAACAAATCCTGCGTTTAAATGTATTATTGAAGATGTCTGTCTGGTTCTTCGCGACACGCGAAGAATATAAAAAAAATCTGGGATTAAAGCTTCCGCGTACGTTTAAATGTTTTATTAATTGGTTTTTCAATTAAGGGTGTTACATAAAAACATTAACATAATTAATTTTCAAAATTCAAACTTACTTAAAATAGGAAAAATTATATGATTTTGGTGAGAAAATATATGGTGATGACACGTACCATTTTTGAAATCATTTATTAGAATAAGGATTAGTTCAATTAAGCATTTACATTAAACTTGCTTTGGTTTAGTGGTAAAGTCTTTCAACCTTGGGTTGCTACTCCAGGTTCAAATACCACAATTCGTTTTTTTGGATTTTTTTTCTTTTTTCTTTTTATCCTTTTATCTTTATATATTTATTTTTTAAAGTTATTTTATTATATTATTACTAACTTATTTAACGAATTTGTCGTTACGATGTAGTCTTTTTTTAACAGTTTCACCTTTTTAAGCAAATTTTATCTGTGTCAGCCTTGATTTTTAATTCAATGTTAATTTATTAAATTGTTTCGTTTTTGGTTTAAAGTTTTGAATTTTATCAACGTAAATTCATTACTTTACACGTTTTTGTGTTTACTTTAATCTAATTTTTTTATAAACTTGGCATACCTTTTTTTCTGTAGCGATTTTATCGTTTAAATGTTAGGTCGTGTTTACGCTGCAACATGCTAGGCTTGAAACTTTTTTCTAGCTCCACTAAACCGTCGCAACTCTGTACTCATATTTTGCATACTAAACGACGTTAATGTTACAACCGCAACACGTGAAGCGAGATTCACAAACGTGGAGGCTTAATTATGTACTTAACCACGTTAGTGCCACGGTATGGCCCCGTCGCAACGTGTGGGTCTTAATTTCTAGTTTAAATAAAGTCTTATTCGAATAGTTTAAGAATCTTATACGAATTTGAATCCATTCAAATAAACCAAATTAGAAAAATAAAAACAAAAATATACTAGTTATTTAACTACATTCTAAAAATTGTTCGAATGGTTTTACTAGTTATTGTAATATGGAAATAGATGATTATGTGGTGGTATCTGAAGCTTGATTTCATGAATATTGTTCATTGTTGTTTGAACGTATGGCTTTTGTGTTGTTGATTTCATAAGGTCAAATGTGTTCATTTTAGCATTTAGCAATTGAGTGGTTGATATAATGTAAAATGATTGATTTTAATTTGGTGATTATTCTCTTGAACTAAGATGGACGAAGTCCGTCCTAGCCCGTACCAGATCCGGTGGTGGTGGTGGAGGGGAAACTGTGAAGAAATGAGGAATAGTAACAAAGAGATCGAGAGATGAGGAAGATGGGAGTTATACATTGTGCTTATCGAGTTGTTTTCCCTATTAATCATTTTTATTTTTTTATTAAAAAGGTAAAAAGAACAAAATATCCTCATATGCAAAGCACATGATAGAACTTAACAAGAAAAATTAACGACCATTAGTGGAAAAGACGAAACGTACAAACAAATTTAAACATAAAAACAACTTATGTGATTTCCATAGTTAAAAAGAAAAAAAAATGAAATTTAGTAAATACGTGAACCACATACATAAAGTGTAATTTGCTCAAATCTATACTATATAATAAATAAAAGTTTCTCAATGACAGGGGACAGGGAGGGCCCCGGCCTCTGCCGTTTTTTCCGTTAGTAGTGTTAGTTTTTCCGTTTTCGTCCAAAATTTTTTTTACGTATAGAGCCGGCCCCTGCTTATTTTTTTTCCCTAGATAATTCTTGGCCCCCGCTTACTTTTTTCCCTAAAGAGTTCTTTCTATGTTGAGATTGTTTCGATAAGTTATGGTTGGGAAATGAAAAAATTCGATAAAAAAATAGATTGTTCATTTTAAAAATAAAAGTGTAAGTTTAAGGGGGAGAAATGAAATTTTTAAAATTCTTTTTAACCTAACCTAATTATCCCTAAAACAAAACCATCGCTGCTCCTGCCCCAAATCAGTTCGTTCACCACTGCTGCTCCCTGCCCCAAATCGCTGCCGTCGCCTCCATTCGCCGCCGCCGCTCGCCGCTGCTCGCCGTCCACCACCAGTCGCCGGCGCCGCTGCTTGCTGCTCCGCTCACATCACAGGTGTTGAATACTACTATACTAGGCTAGCCCTAATTTTTTGATTTCTTGCATTCTTGAATCAAGCCCTAATTTGAGAAAAGGGAAAAGGGCAAAATCAAGTTGGGACATTAAGAAGAGGGAATAGTCCTTTTTGGCTTTTTACATGTTTGTTTGATACTATATTTTTAGATTCTTTACTTTAAATGTTATATCATTGTTTTGATTTTGGTCAGTTGTTTAGATATTGGGTGAGTGCTCTCTTTTCTTATTGTGAACTAGCATCACATCTGGATCTGCAGTATGCACTATTTTCTAGCTTCTTCATAACACAGTAATTTTTCAACAAGTATGAGTCTGGGATTTTTTGACTTCTATTTGTCTATGATGCTAGGTTGCCTGTTAGTTCTAGTTTGTTATCTAGTGCTTTATTAAGAAATGATTTGGGGCTTGGGTAACCTCAAAAGTTATGAGAAAAGCAACCTTTGTTTGGCGTTTTCAAAAACTGGGTTGTCAACAAAGGAAATAAGTTGACCTACGGTTTGGTTAGCTTTGCTCAAAACTGACATGTTAGTTGTGTCAAGTGCATTACAAAGGATTATGGATTATGCCGTGAAGGTACCTTTTGTTGTTTGTGCTTCAGGATTTCAATGTATTGTGTCCAAGATTAGAACGAGCTAATCTGAACTTCTTGATCATAATAAGTTTACCCGTGGATTAAACAGTTTACCCGCTTAACCAGTTTGCTATGCCCATCTTGACCCGCTCAACACTTTGTTGTCTTTTCTTGAGCCCATTGAGACCGATAAAAATATTGCTTATGCCCAAAGTAACCCAAGATCTTATAATAAGACTCATGATGACCCAAAATATGATGAATGAGTTTGTTTTGCCAGGTCTACTTATCTTTTTCTTTAGAGTTCCTACGGGTTGGTCTTTTATATACGATGCTATGCGCTTTCCCATGACCATGTCTTGCCTGATATAGAGAATAACATGTTACTCTTTCTCGACCAGATATCACATTTGTTGTTAACAAAACGTGCCAGTTGAAGTATCATGTTTAGAGACAAGTACCTTGTTATTTATGAATCAGCAAGCGCGATAAGTTGATCAACGACATTTGGATCTGCTAATGTGCTTGTATCCCCAAGCTCATCCAGCTGCCTAGAAGCAATTTTCCAGGTACTTACCATTTTTCTCTCGCATTATAATAGATTGTTTTATATTTAAAGTTATTTATTATTGATTTGTTTGGCCCGACCCGAACATATAACCCGAAACATAGCGATAGGAAAAAAATTTTGGTCTTCTGACTTTTGGCCCCCGCTTCTTAGCTTTTCAAGCTCCGCCACTGCTCAATGACACGTGTCGCCTCCATATTCATCCTTATAAAAAAATTTCCGCCTCTCTCTCATAATAAATACACTTCCATATTTAAGTAATAATATATTTTAAAACAAATTATTAATTATACTAATAAATACATTTATTTTAAATTATCTCATATTATAAGAAATTTGAAATTTAATTATCTAGCTTATGTTTTCAATCAAATAATTAATGAAAGTCAAATTACATTGAATAGTATTTTATGTATTTTTTAAACTCAATTATATATTAATTTTTACATATTTTTTTATTTTGTTTTCTCTTGTTAGTATATGTAATACATTTTTACACCTATAAGATACGTATATAAAGATTTAAGAGTTTTATATATTTATATTTTTCACCGTGTGTAGTACACAAGTTCTAAGCTAGTAATTATATAAATGAAATTATTATTTTGAATGAAGTTACCATATAGTAACGGAGGGCCTTACAAATGTATTCTTATACTATGATGCTAATTTATACGTATGTTAGTGGGCTCATCCATTTAGTATGTGAATGTGTGAAAGATATATACATATTGGATATCCGAATCTCGAGTAATTCGATTTCATAATTTCAGGTTTTTCATTCGGATGCTCGAATTCAAATATTTTTGAACACCTTATTTAGAGAACTTAAAAAAAATCTCTTTTAACACCCTCATATGCACGTAATGATCATATTTCCATTCATCTAATAAATGATTATACTCTTGCTTTATGACCTTTAATCTTCATTCTAATGGTGCACATTATTGTAAGAGTCAAAAATGCATTTACTTAAACGATACATGATGACATAGGAGGATACATCTCCAATTATCACCCAGACACCCACTAATTAATAAAGAGTTAAAGACTCAAAGATTAGGAGAAGGCTTCCCCAAAACAAAGGGATCCTCAGCATCCCACAGTAACAAAAGGAGAAGACCTCTCCTCCTAGTAAATAAATAATACGACAACACAATTATCAAGGAGTATCTTGCTCATGCAAACCGAGTCTTGAAGGTTTAAGCAAAAAGGATGTTGTAACATCCATGACTTTCTAATACATTTTAAACTTGTGCAATTATAACATTCTATTTAAATTTCGTACTTGTTTAGCACAATGAGTCACATTGATTATTATTTAATAGCTATCAATTCAAATTTCAAACTTCCATTTTTTTTCAAATTATATAACATATGTGTGTATAGTTATAAAATATATATTTAATACTTTGTATGTTGTTTACCTCAAAACTCATGAACTTTAATGACGAAATTACATCTTTATTTATTTATATATATAATAGTTTACAAATATAAATGTAATCATATTATATATTCATTCATACTAAATAAACATTTAAACAATTGGCAAATTTAAGTGGAAATGGAAATTTATTTCCTTGTTAATATTCATAGATAAACAAAAAAAAAATGATGATTAGAATTTTATAAAGTTAGATATATATAATTAAAAATTGTCATTTCTATAGTTAAGGGACCTGAGTGTATTTTTATCAAAGTAAAAGGGTGAGGAAGTGAACATTTCAAAATTTATTTCCCATTCCAACAAACCCCCCCTCGTTTTTCCGGCGACCATTTCCGGCCACCCTCTCGTTTTCCGGCAAGCCATCTTTGAGCCCAAACCACTAGCCATACGAGTTGAATACTCATCTCCATTCAAACCGAGAATCGTGGAGTCCCAATTACGCGTTTACAACCTGTCAATTCCATCCAAAGAAAGCTTAACCTCAGCCTAAAATCACGGAGATTTCAAAATTTGAAAACGTATGTTTAAACTAATAAATATCTATGAAATTCGCTCAATACGAATTCACCACACTCGTAAAACCTCTCCCTACTCGAAATCACAAGTCTGAGTTGCTGTATAACCACCGCCACCACCGAGACTCCGGCTCTAGCCGCCGACGATCGTTCAAGCACCATTTCAGGTAATCAAACTATCATTCTACTCGTTTTTACACTCCTACGCAAAGCCCTAACGTTTTGATTTCGATCTGTAACTAATCAGTTCCGATTTGGGGAATTAGGGTTCAGTCGCATGAATTGGAGAAGATGACACATAAAACCTTTATAACAAAACCCATTAATTCCTAAACTTTTCAAACATTGCAGTCTAGTTTAGCCGGTTAAGTCACTACCCTCCCAGAGAGCAGGTCACGGGTTCGACCCCTGCTCTGCACGTTTTTCATCCTTTTTTTAGTTTAATGGTTTTAGCTCCTTTTTACTCACACACCTAAATTCATAGTTATGCATATATTCAACATACATGTATTCTTATAGAAAATTAGATGGTAAAATACATATTTTGATCATAACCAAATCACATGTAAATAATTTTTAACACCTATATATATATATATGTTATAGGTAGATACTTATTATTATAAACCAATCTTTTTATAAAACGTTCAAAGATTTATAATTTTCTTTAGATAAAAAGCAAATTCATATATATGTTTATTTTAAAAAGAAGTTTGGATTATCACAAAAAAATATGAGCATCATTATTTCTTGAGCGCATCATTTCGTTAACTTTAGTATTATAAAATAGTCGCTTTGTATAACATAATGAGTTCCATTACAATTATATAAATTTAACCTAAACCTTTATGACAACTTAATCTATAATATATGATTTTGTTAGTGTTACTAAAAACACAAATTTTAATAATTGTTTTAATCCTAATATCATTACTACCTTCACCAATAATATGATATTATTCAGTCATTAAGTAATTAATCTTACTAACTTGGATTTTTCATAAATGAAAATATTTCAACTCACATAACTAATTTATTTATTTAAAACAATATCTTCTAGTTACCTTTTACAATAACAAACTTATTTAGTGCTCTAATTTATACAATTATACAGGTGTTAACACATTATATTAAATAAATAAATGTACTTATTTTAATAGAGATAATATCGTGTCCCTTTTAAAGACACATTATTCAAAGCGAATAAAAGGAATTTGTTTATTTAAACTTACACTCTAAAACGCTTATCATACTTACATTGTTATTACCCGGAATAACATGAACCCTTTGTACAAGTCCCTACACTCACTTCTGTTGAAACCCTAGACTCTACCTTAGACATTGTGCATGCTATTAATTCAAATTTATACAATTTTACTCTAGGTTAACTTGTGATTTTAGAACCACTTGTGCTACATATTTGCTCGTGTTATCTACACAATTATTACAGGTGAGTATTACATAGCCCATTTTACTCT
The DNA here is from genome assembly GCA_023525975.1 of Smallanthus sonchifolius. Classification (NCBI taxonomy): domain Eukaryota; kingdom Viridiplantae; phylum Streptophyta; class Magnoliopsida; order Asterales; family Asteraceae; genus Smallanthus; species Smallanthus sonchifolius. The sequence continues at coordinate 9,048,254 of CM042046.1, read as the reverse complement.
TTTACATTTTTGGGGTGAAACATGAACTCTATACAAATTATTGCTTACATTTTCACAAACTACACAAACACAAATCCTCTTTACATTCATGTCTGCAAATTTGAGCTTTATGTTTGAGTGCTAGGTGTGTTAACTTTTGTGTGCAATTTATGTGCAATCATTAACTATTCAAGCCGACGGTTAACAATGATAGATCTATTGAGTCTGACAAACCCACCCAGATTGGGGTGATTGTTACCGACAACACAATTTGCATGCTAGTTACAAAGGTTTGATTGTACTTTGGTTACACAATAGTTGCTCCCCATAGATGTCTTATTTTATCATGTTATGTAAGGATTTGTTTATTCACATATATATACTATCTATGTACAAACCTGTGTATGCTCACCAACTTTTTAGTTGACCTTATTTTATTCATGTTTCAGGCGCTAATGTGTGAGTTTGATCAAGACATGCTACACATAGGCTTTGGACTTAGTTAATTTTAATTCAAGAACAATTTGTGTTACATTTATGTACTTTGGAAATGGTTCATGTTTGTTTGATTTGAAATGGAGTTAATATATTACAATTTAGTCAACCTTAAGCTCATGAACAGTCTACATGTCCCGCCCCGACGTTTCCGCCGTCGGTTGGGGTGTGACAGATGTTGACCTGGTGAGAAAGACAAAAAGGAACGGTAACTATATGCTAGAGAAGAAGTCAATTTATTACCTGAAAGGAGAATGTTTAAAAGAAAGAGAATTCTGAAAAGAAGAAAGTCTCCTAAGAAACTTCCTCTTTTGGAGAAGTCACAGGATAAGATATGAGAAAGAGCAACTCGTTGAAGACACTATAAATACAAGCCTTGGGCTTCATTCAAACACACCAGATTCTAGGCTTCAACAAATCCTATAACTTTATCCTCTTCTGCTCACTTGTCCTAGTACCCTCACTTTACTTCTTCTTGTAATCAGTTGTAATCCGTTACTTCTCCTGTAATCCTTTGTCATACAATCTTGTATTCGTTCTAGAGATTATACCACTTAACCTTGGAACTCCCAAGGGTAAGTGCGATATTACATTATTAAAGCATATTTATCCCTATCATATAATCGTTGTAGCAACAATACAAAACTACAAAACATTTTCATTTAGACAAATATATTATACACAAGTTTAGTTGCAACGTTGTAAAGGCCTGTATAATAATAATAAAGAAAAAAAGATTTATTTCTCCATACATGCTACAATTTGTGTTATAAAAATGTTACTATTTTGAATTCGAATACCATATTTTAAAGATCTATACTAGAACTGGTCAGGTAAGATTGGGTAAAACCGTCGAACACTTTAACTTATTTTAGTTTGATAAATAATGAATGTATCAAGTATGATTAAAAATTACTTTCCAAATGGAAGGTCACGGGTTCGAGTTTCGATTGGGACAAATGTTCCAGGTTAAGCCGGAGGGTTTTTTCCCAGTTGTGGGTTTCCTCCTAGGTGGGTCCCGGGTTCGAGTCCGCTGCGGTTACAACCCATTGGGAAAGACATGCATGACTCACAGAAATATCCGGGCTGCTCCCAAAGAGAGTATGGTTTAAGAAAGTCGCATTTCAAACATTTATTTAAAAGAATATAAAGCTAATAATCTAAAAAATAAGTGATTTGAAAGATACTTTAGACAACTTTCAACTCATTCTGTCTTTAATTCTTTATACATTACAATTAGATTAATCAAGATCATAAAATTAGATCACTTTGAACAATTGCACAAAGGATTCCAAAACCATTCCATCAAACTTATGTGAAGGCAGTGATGACAGATGAAAACTATATGCTACTGCTGAGATACTAAAGCATAGCTTTGAGTAGAAAGCAAGCAAAACAACATACTTTCCACTTACCTGTTCAGGGTGCTTTTATCTACTCTTAAGCCAAGAATCTCTGAAACACCAATTCCCACCACCATCTCCTAAGTATCCAACCCCGGTACTCCCGCCCCAACCTTGTTCCTGTCTTCAAAACACACGCGAGTGTGCATATATACATGCATGAGTTATATGCTATGCATGTATATGAAGATAACACTAATGAAGATGAACTACCAGTTACTAGGGTTTCTCTATGCATTCATCATTTCTTCTTGTCATGCCTCCGCCTCACCATCAAGCACGTATTTTAGTTACTACTATACTATATGCAACTGATTTGTATATATAATGTTGATTGATGATGTATATGTATGTGCAGATGCAAGATTACCTGGAGCGTTGACTTTGAAGTTGACTTCGTTACAGAGATATCATGTTGTGAATCGTCTTGAAGATGACATGCCTCTGCCTCGTGTTGATCTTCTTTCTCCTATTTTACCTGAGGCTTATTGCTCCCCTGGTGGTTCTCCGCCTTCCACCACCACTCTGCCACCAGGATCAACCACTTCGGGATCTTATTCCCCACCACCGCCTGTATCTTCTTCTTCCTCGTATCCAACACCACCTGCATCATCTTCTTCCTCCCCCTACCCCACCTATCCCACACCACCTTTTTCTTATGGTACTCCTTACACACCACCTGTTAGTACTAACCCTGGTTCACCTGCATCATATCAACCCAGTACTGGTCTGAGCCCGCCTTATAGTTACGAACCCAGCCCTGGTCTGAGCCCGCCTTCTAGTTATGAACCCAGCCCTGGTCTGAGCCCGCCTTATAGTTACGAACCCAGCCCTGGTCTGAGCCCGCCTTCTAGTTATGAACCCAGCCCTAATCTGAGCCCGCCTTATAGTTATGAACCTAGCCCTAATCTGAGCCCACCTTATCGTTATGAACCCAGCCCTAATCTGAGCCCACCTTATACTTATAGTTATGAGCCAAGCCCACCAACATTTTCGTTTCCTTCACCCACAGGGTTCATACCTGCACCGCCTCTATTCGAGCCACCGGTTGTGTACCCTCCACCAAACGGACCACCACCCCCTCATAGTGAGCCAGAGTCTGCACTGTGGTGTGTGGCTAAACCATCTGTCCCAGACCCAATCATTCAAGAAGCCATGGACTACGCGTGTGGTTCAGGGGCTGATTGTGAATCACTGCAGCCAAACGGGGACTGTTTTCAGCCCGACACATTGTTTGCACACGCTTCTTATGCATTCAATAGCTACTGGCAAAGAAACAAAATGGCTGGCGGCCTCTGTGAATTTGGTGGTTCTGCCATGCTGGTCACTGTTGACCCAAGTAAGCATATAAAATCATAACCCGTCGTCCTGTCTCACCAAATTTTGACTTTTTTTTACTAATTATCTTGATTTCTGCTAACAGGTTATGATGGGTGCCATTACATCTACTTCTAATTGGGGATTTCTTTTACATGACTAGTGACAAGTTTTTGTAAGTAACTAATTGAAATAGAGACAGATATGTTCATATCTCATAAAAATGATTTGGGGTTTTGTGTATGCATATACTCTGTTACTATGTCTTTCAAATAAATGCAACCGAAGCTGTGAGCAGTAAAGATCATTGTATACTCAATAATATAATACATGTTTTTTCAAGGGCATAACATAGTCATGAAACGTGTAACCATAACAGTCACTACGTGGTCAAAAATACAAAAGAAGTCTTATCTAGACACATAAAATATCAAACAACAAATAAATAATATTACTAAATCTACACAACATGTAAAAGAGATCAAATACATACACGATCAAAAGGATCCCCTTCTAACCCACATCATTATTGCACAATCACACATCAGTGACCACCTGGGTTTCGGTTCCATGACAAATAAGTTGGATCTCCAAGATGCCTACAATAAACATAACAACAAAATAAGTTCATCATCCAAGACATGAAGCATGCTATTTCATGTAGGGGTGTGAATTTCTGACACAAGACTAATCGGATCATGTTGGGTTGACCTGCCAGTTTAACCCGTTTATTTTTATAATTTAAAAAAAAATATATATGTTTTGTCATAAATTAAATTGATTGTGTATTTTATACAAAAATTTTAACTATTGAAGAGAAACTAGCATCATGACTTATGGTTTAAACGTAACTGTTTTACGTAATTTGGTATTTTTTTGTTGTAAAATTTTAATTTTAGAGTGATAATAAGCAAGAAAAAACAAAAGAAAATTTCAGCTTAAACGGGTCGTGTTCGGGTCAACCCGTGAAAACTCATGTCATGTTTGGGTTCATGTGACATGGTTTTTAGATTACTGTCATGTTCATGTCCGTGTTGGGTTTGACCCGCGAACACGGCCCATTTAACACCCCTAATTTTTTGATGTTAATAACGATCAATAAACACAAAGAAAAATAAATTACCTTGGCTTAACTAGATATATGATAGTGAAAGTGGTGGCTAGTAAGAAGCACAAGCCACCAACTGCTAGATACGCAATGCCAATAAAGTTATTTTTCCCGCCAAGCCAGCTGGTAGTTGAAAGCACAAGTTTCTTCTTGCCACTGAAACTGTAAGTGTTGTAACGGTTCTCCACTACCACATTTATCGTCTCACCTGCCTCAATATCCACCTCAATTTTCCCGTACAGTTTCCTAAACGTTGGGAGGGCAGCAGTTCGCATCCAAACAATAAGGTCTTCTTGCTCATTTAACTATCAAAACAAACCAATCCCATAAAATTAAATTTATGATAAGATAACTTCACTTATTTGATAATACAAAAAAAGTGAACATAAATTCTATGGTTATCAAAACTTAAGACACTTACTGGGATAGACTCGTTGAGACGCCCACCGCCAATGAGACCACCGTTTTGGAAATTTTTTGGGTAGACTTCACTGCCAAACTTTTCATCCCTGTCACTCTTCCATGAAATGTGCCGCTTGTTTATGGTTAATTGGCTGTTACTGGTTGAGAGACTATAGGTGTCATTGAACAAACTCCAGGCTACAAGTCCACATGGCACTATTGTCATGCCATTTGCTTCATTTTCAGGCTTACATGTACTTGTGTCATTCTCATCACCACGGTTTCTCAATTGCTGATCACTTCGGCTCTTGACATACCTGCAAAAGTAGATGTTGTGTGTTTAGTCTTAAATTAAACAAACTTATGTTTTTACTCGAAGAAAGTATAAGATGGAAATGAAAAGGTTGTTACCTGCGATGATTCTGGTAGAAATTGTCAAGCTGATAATAGACATAAATAGGCTGCTTCATTCGCTTCCTGACCTAAAGTTCATTCAATTGCGAGAACGTTAAATGTTGAATCTTTATGCATCTGTTTCTAATCATGAAGAAATTATTGGAAAGTAGTTGATTTAAAACTTACTGTTAAGCTTCTGATGCAGGTTTTATTTGAGGTTGCGGATTGTATATGTTGGACCTTTTGGCTTTTTGAGCCTGGTACGCAGGCATTATCGTACCGGTCTATAATTTCAACTACCTATTTGAACAAAAACAAATCCAAAATTATAAACTATTACAAGCAAGAAAAGAAATGTTCATGAAGTTAGTTAACTAAGACGGTTTTAATCATACATCACGAGAGGCAAAGAGGGTTGTAAGTCCTATAGGTATGAAGACAATTGTCACAAGCATGAACGCTGAAATCACCTGCAGTAGATTACATATAAATAAATTAAGCTTGTTGCTTTGTCAATTGTCATAAGTCAATGAATAAGAAGCAAGAGGAAACAAAGATACATACCCATTTGGGGGTAAGAATTGGCTTGCATGCCGGAAGTTCTTGCTGTGTAAATCTAGAATCTAAAAAGAACACAAAAAAAAAATTAGTATCTGCACCCAAATAATGTCTTAAGACCATATAGACACAAACACAACCTAAAGCATACAGGGCATAATCAGAATCAACAAACCCTAAACAATTCAACAATCTAACCTTCAAGGGGGTGGCGCCATGGTAAGCGCTCGAGTCCCCTTCAAGGCTGGTATTGGCGGGTCCCATGAGTTTTCAGGTAACATGTTGTTAGGGTTACCAAAAAAAACAGTTCAACACCCTCCACAGATTGAAAAACTTAAAGGTAAAGTATACCCAGCCTAAATTAATATCCTAAGCCCTCAAGTATCTCCAAGCTGGATCAAGATGGTAAAAACTCTCTACTATCCATTGTTTTGATTGTATTAGCATCTTTAGGGTTTATATATTCTAAGAGCTTAATCTGGGCCAACACATATACCATATATAGTTGCAATAACATAAGTCAAAAGCAAATTTCAGATTATAGAAAACGAAAATAACACATCAAAATGGTAAAAACTCTCTACTATCCATTGTTTTGATTGTATTAGCATCTTTAGGGTTATAAATTCTAAGAGCTCAATCTGGATCAACACATATACCATATATAGCCATAATAAAATAAGTCAAACGCAAAATTTCAGATTATAGAAAACGAAAATAACACATCAAGATGGTAAAAACTCTCTACTATCCATTGTTTTGATTGTATTAGCATATTTAGGGTTTATAAATTCTTAAGAGCTCGATCAGCCTCGAAAATCATACATATGCGCTGGATCAACACATCAAGAGTAAGGATTACAATATATCAATCGCAAACTTGAGATTAAACAAAACGAAAATAACACGTAAGCATTAAATCAATTAGCGAAAAGTATTCGACTGCATCAGATCTGTTACACGAATATCCAGCAAAAGAAAAGTGAAATTATCAAGGATCGAAGAGAATATACATTTAGGTCGCTTGGAATTTCTCCTCGGAGTATTTGAATCCGGTGATCCGGCGCCGCCGGAGCTTGATGACGGAGCGTGTGCATTCATCGGCGTAGAAGGATTACTGTTCATGACAAATAATCAAAACAACAAGAAGAAGATGAATATGAAGATCTGATTGGAGATTGATGAATGGATCGGAAGACAAGATTTTTGATGATTGATTCGGATTACAGACGGATTATGAAGAATTTGAAGGGGGGAATGAGTTGTGAATCTTTGACAGTTCTTTACTCTGCTTTGACTTTGAAATTTCTTGCAGGGAAAAGGAAGCAGTCAGTTTTGGATAACATGTGATTAAGTCCTTTTATTTTTTAACTTCACATGATTAGTCCTTGTATAATAAACAACTTCAGTGGATGGTGGGTGTGGCCGCATGGGCGGTACTAGAGTGACGGTTTTTTTTTATCATGAGAACTCGTTGTCGATAAAGTAGTGGGAACGAAGAAGATACGGTACTATTAATATAGTTGAATCAGATGTAAAAGATATATTATGACATGTTAGATGAAGTTTTTGTTTACGATGCTGTGACGATGTGTTTATATGTCGTGAATTCTTGATAGTGATTAAGTAGTAATTAAATACTCAAAATCATATTATTATGTTTGTAATCAAACTAGATAGCATTTTGTATTAGTTTTGTTGATTAAAAATATAACGATCGGTTAATTAGTTATCAGAAAGTTTAAAAAGTTATAATTATATAATAAGTAGTATGATTAAAAACTAGTGTTTAATAATTTATAGGTAAGATCTTTTAAATTTAGTTAAAGGTAGACAAATAAATAGAATGTAGTCAAATTATAAGTAGTCTAACGAGTTTAAGGTAACAACAGTGAACATATAAAACAATAGAGGTGATTACATAAGCGGGTTAGATTACAAGAATAAAATTGGTCAAATAAATATCCCTAATTCATCGTTTCCTTAATCTTTTTTTAACAGCAATACCTTATTTTAGGCCACCTAAACTACTCATAATAATTTACTTATATACAGGACTCAAACCCTTAAACTTAAAAGGACACTTTACCACTTTAATTATAAATAACTTTGACCTTGGATCCAGCCCAAAACCAATTGTAAAAGTTTGCTACATAAACAAAGAAACAATTTTACCCATTAATTTATTGGGCCAGGTATCTTGTGACTTGGGGAGTTGGGGTGTGGGCTTTGATAGTATCTCATTTTTGAAGGATGTAATTGCAAATTTACTAGTTGGTATGTTTCGCAAACCATGATGAAATAACTAAATTATCATGTGGCCACCACGTTTGGGTACTTCTAGAATCAAAATTCAATACCAAAGTTTGTTCGTACAGGAATACTTTTTTCATCTTATATTCTTGTACTATTTCTTTAATTTAATCATACAAATGATGCCACCTCATTTTTTTTTAATGTACCCTTATATTATATATAATATATGCTTTTAACCCGTTTTATTTTCTATTAATTTCGTTTTCCTTTAATAACTTTTGATCGTTAATTTTTTTTTAAATACGGAGTGCGCGATTTTTTTTAGTTTTATTTTCAACGTTCTGATATTTTTTTTAAACGAAGTTGTATTAAAAATCATGTTTTTTTTTCGTTTATTCAAAACCGAGTATTTTTTTTTATCGTAGGCTATAACAAGTGTCGTTACCGTTATGATAATGTGACCAGTATTGGTATTAGCGGAACCGGTCTAGATACTCGCTTTTATGATTTTCTGTGAGTCGAACCGATAACGATCAACCGCGTGGCACGGGAGAAAAACGACCAAATTCGCGCCGCGAAGCGAGGGTTAAAAGAACTCGCTTAAATTTTAAGAAACAAATATATTTTCATAAATAAAATTTTAATTTAAATAAAACTAAGTAACATATCTATTTTAATCTGAAGAGGCAAATCAAAATATTAAAATAAAATTTAAGTTTAGTTCAGTTCATGTTTAATGATCTAACTTAAACTCACGTGATAGAAAGTAATAATTTTATATAACTGAATAACAAGTGATATTTCCTCTAACCATATTAGTTTTTTTCTTAATAAATGTCATGTCTTATTGTTATACTCTTGTCACATGTATATATTTCCCAACAAAGAAGAACCTAAAATAAGTATAATAGAGTATCCTAAAACATATATACAAGTATGCAGACGGCAATTTATGACACGACTCGAACATGACACGAAAAATATAGGTTTTGGGTCAGCTGACATGACCCGTTTAAAAAATGAGTCAACCTGAACACGAAATGTTTGATAAGTGGGTTGACCTGCATTTAAGAGTTTTTAAAATGTCAGCATCTATATTTTAGAGATGAAAAATATTAATATTTAAAGTTGTATATTTTAATTTTAATTTTAATTTTTTTCTCTAACCATTAACCTAAAAAGTGAAATTTAATTCTCTTTTAAACTTTTTCATCAACTATTTGCTTTCAACAACTTTATTTTATTACTTGTACCTATCCATTCTCAATTCTTTTTCATTCATTTCTTCTAATCTCTGAGCTAAATATATAAACTCAAGTTTGATGATTAAGAATGAGAGATAAAGAAACAAAAACAATAATAAAGACATCAATTACAAAAAGTTTCATATGAGTGAGACTAACTAATTGTTTAAAATATTAGTAAGTCATTATGTATTACTAATATTTATAAATGAACATAAACGGGTCGAGCCGAAACACGACCCGACTTTAAGTGGGACCGACACAACATGACACAAATAAGTATATGCGGGGGCGGATCTAGGTTACTAGTGGTGAACCCCCCGAGTTTTAAAACTTTAGTAGAACACATATATAAAAAAATTGGAGCGAACCCCTAAATAATATATAGGGTGAACCCTTTAACAAATTGAAGACTGATGCAGTAGTTAAAGCTTTGGGTTCTAACAAGGAGGTTTCGGGTTCGAACCTCCTTCCGCATCAGACACCTTTCACACCATCGCCATCAGACATTTGGACCATCACGATCGCCGTCCACCTCCACCTCCCTTTCAATCTGATTTTTGCTCCGAAGTCTAATTTCTTGGGAGGTAAACTTTCAATTTCTTGGAAATTTGTTGAAATTGAATTATAAATTTGTGATGTTAATTTGTTAATTTTGTTGAAACTTGAATTAGATGTTAATTTGTCATTTTAGTGCAATGAATCTCCTTCATAATCTTGGGTTCCCTTCATATGTTTGGTTTAAACAATTTAGTTTTTATTTATTTAGTTTGCATATACTATAGCGATTAGTGCTCATCTATTTAATTTAGTTTTAAGGTTAAATATGTCTGACTCATGCTTAAAAAGACCCAAATTTATTATGATGTCGTATTTCATTATGTTCCTTGACCCGACCAGACCTAAAATTACTAACGTCTGGTTGTGAGAAATCTGATCATTGAAAAAATGTAAACCCCTAAGAAAAAAATCATAGATCCGCCACTGAGTATATGGGTTGGGTTAGGGTTTAAGATTTCAACTCGCCAACCGCCAACATGAAACCCATTAACCCGCCAATCCGACACGGTTGACCAACATTTGGCTTATTGGTATTGTTGTTCCGTTTAAGATGTATATAAGGTAGATTGTTGTCTAAAAAAACTAAAAAGTATATGAACAAGGTTTGAATTTGATTTATGGCTGGCGAACACCATTATAATCACAATGTTTGCACCTTCAATCCATCAAGGCAGCAGGATTCCTAGCCATTGTTTTAATACCCTGATAACAAACTAGGTAAAACGTAACTTGCGCTAAAAGTAGAAAAGCAGTGAAAATTGTATTCAAACCCTAGACCTCTACTAGAAAGACTCAAACACTTACCACTGTTTCAGCCCTTAAACTTGTTAGAGTTTGATTGTTCTTTGTTTCTATTGATTCATTAAAAACTGGGTTTGGGTGATTCAGGTGAGCATGTAAACAGAAAATGTTGTCGTCCGCCTCAAGAGTTCTGGATTATTTCGAACCAAAGGTCTTATTGGAGGGCAATGGATTGATGCATATGATGGGAAGACCGTCGAGGTATTGAACTTAAAAACTCTAATTTGCGAAGATGAATCTAGAATCACATTAGTTGGTGGTGGTTGCAGGTTTACAACCCTGCTAATGGGGAAGTTATAGCTTCTGTTGCTTGCATGGGTGTGAGGGAAGCAAAAGATGCAATTACTTCAGCCTACGATGCTTTTAGCCGTATGGATCTTCAAATCCGTCTGCTTTTATGTGCTTTCATGTGTGATTTCTGTAATATCCGTCTTTAAAGCTACGATAAAAAAACAAACAAACATACCCAGTAAAATCAAGCTAAAGAAGCTCCATCCAATGGGACCCCCGGCCCCAAAACTTAATCACTTCTAATAAAATATGAACATTTAGGCATCATGTTATGGATAACAATCCTAAACTTGGCAAAACGACAGGTCTAGAAGGGTAGAGGGTCAAAACAAGGTTGTTTTTATAAAGTATCAATTTGTCTTGAGTCAAAATGGGTTCCGACCGTCGTTTTAGAAAGAAAAAAAGTATTCGCATGTTGTATTTGCTTTCATGGCGGCGGCGGTGGATACGATCGTGGTGGCAATTGCGGTGGAGGCGATGGTGATGGGATGGCAATGGAGGTGGGGCAGCGGCTGTATAATTTCAATAGAGCCAAATTAACCCATAACCAGTTCTTTTCACCCAAACAAACTCATTTCTTGAGGAACGATTCATAATTGCCCGTTATTATGTAATATCACACATCGGTTGAGGGGGAGAACGAAGCCTTCCTTATAAAGGGGTGAATACCTTCTCTATGAAGATGTGTTTTTCCCGGGCGAGCAACTCGTCGAGTTTTTATTAATGATTCATATTGCTAATGACACTGACTCAGGTTTTTATTAATGGTTCATATACTTTGGTTCCTGATCATTTACATCTTTTAATTGGTTCATTAAGATTTAAGACATATTTTTGATATAAACTGTGCAGGATTAGCTGCTTACATGTTCGCAAACAATATTCAGCGTTCATGGCGCGTATCTGAAGCTCTTGAATATGGTATTGTTGGAGTAAATGAAGGATTGTTTTCTTCAGAGGTAGAAGAGAGTATTTCTTATTCATTGGTTTCTGATAAGATAATAAATTAATTATTTTTATTATTTTAAGAATAATTACACGGATGATACATGTGGTATGACCAGATTACGATCTTGATTCCAACTTTTAAGAAATTGCAGGTTCAGTCATCACAGTTGGGACCAAAACCGTAATCTGACAGAGACCATCCCTGTAATTATTTCTTATTTTAGTTATGGAAGTTATCATTCGCTTTCATTACTTGTTTGGATCATATACAGGTAGCACCATTCGGAGGTTTTAAGCAGTCTGGTTTAGGACGGTAAGGTTCTAAATATGGATGAGATGAGTATCTTTAAGTACGTACCAAACACACCATATTTTGTTACTTCACAAAGAAAATCTTGAAAACTTCCACAAATATAAATTGTTTCATCATTAGGAGATAAACGAATCATGTCGAATTTCCCATAGAATTAGGGGTCTCACAAACCATTAAAACCGAACGAACCGTCCAAAGTGAGGCAAGTTGGGCGGTCTGGCCGGTTTGAGATTTATACAGTTCGGTTTTGGCAGTTTACCGGTTAACAGTCCAGCTGACAGTTTGAAGCTTGGGACTGGCTAGTTATCCTTTTTATTTATTTTCTTTTCATTTTTAAAATATGCAATTATGTTAGCATTATATTCATAAACCATCTTTATTATTTTAAAAACTTTAATCCGAACCAACAATCAAAAAAAAAAATCGGTTCATAAACCACCCAACTCGACTGGTTTGGTTTGTCGTTTCCCGAACTATAGTTAGCGATCTAACTAACTGAACCAGATCGTGAGCACCCCTGAATAGAACACACATAAGTTATGTTAATATATGATCAATGTTTTGCAGATCAAGTGGGTTTGTATGGGAAACATGGGTTGATAGAGGCCTGGATGGTCAATATGGTTTGACCTGGGCACTCATGTTGACAGTTGAAATAATTGGAGTCTGTTGAGCTATATTTAAATTTTATTTTTGAATATGTGGATACAATTTCAAAGTCTCCATAATCTTGTTTAAATAAATGGAGTCCTGTTTCATTTGTGTGGTGTAGTTACACATAATCCCTTTATTTAGAGGTACTCATTGTTTATTTTGTAACATCAATCAGATAATTGGCAAAAAGGAAAAACTTGATCAAGCAATCTTAACATTTTCAGATAATAAAAAAGCAAATAATCAGAAAATAACACGTCATCATGCGTACTCGACATTTAGCATGGTTACATGACTCAAACAAGACAAAAGATACCATCTTTTAATGACCTAAGACTAACTAGAAAACCTTTAAAAGAAGTCATTGGGGGAGGCAAAACATGTTTATGGCGATATAGTTCCATCCCCACGGCCTGATTGATTTGTTCTTAAATAGGTCTTATTTTACCGGGCTGGCTATACTATAAGCATTTTTTTGCTTATGTGGCATCTGATGTGTAGTTGCGAGGTCATCAACCAGTGCCACATCAGCAATTTACGATAAAATAAGTTAAAATAAGGTAAGTTGCTAAAATTAGTAGTTTGCTGAACTCGGGAAAGACAATATAACCATTTAGAATGACATTTAAACCGATAATATTTGGCCAGCAAAGTAAAAAAAATGTGTGATGGAGATTATTTGCATTTCGACATGAGCAAGTCATATATTCATGTACAACAACAACGTTAAAAAGGTCACTACTAGTTCCTGAATCAATAACATTTTTAAGATTTAAACATGTAAATGTATCGAATATATATGTATCATCCGGCCCCTCATATCAACAATATTGTCCGCTTTGCCCACTAAAAGCTCAAGGATTTGTTTTTGGTTGCCCGGGTGAAAACTTCTCACCGGGGTCACCCATCCCTGGATTACTCCCACCTGAGCACGTTTAACTGTGAAGTTCTCCTCTCATCCACTACATTAAGCCCCAAAACGTGTTGTGGTATTTGAGGCAGGGCATTACTTATGAACCAAGAATCTCTCCTGTCCACGGCCGATGAGGGATTTGCCTAGGGTGTTACAAACGTTCCCGAGTAACCTCACTTGTTAGATTTACTCATAAACATAGTCGTAATTACTGAACTTAAATTTAAAACATTCGAATTCAATCATTACATAACATGACATAACATGACAGAGGAAGTCTTAACAATTAAAAACAAACATAACATTGTCTTAACACATATACTAAAGTGGGATGCCAGTCTCGTGCCGGGTAACCTTCACGCCATCGCACGACCCTTTCTTCCTTTACCTGAAATGTATACTAAAAGTCAGCTAACGCCGGTGAGTTCTAGTTTAAAGACAATCATACATGATATTTATCTTATCATGAGTATTATATATATATATATAATATACTTAACATTCGAGTCTTTACATATTCTTTGCTTTACTATTCTCACATAACATTCATACTGAGTACATACATATGTACATACATACTTACTTGGGGAGAACATTCATTTGGCCATAAACATAAGGGTGATCAACCCATCATACTTGTCGCGAATGTCACAAAGACATCGCAGTGAGAGCTACCGTCGTCGCCCTTTTCATAAACTGTCCGGCTCTAGAAAACCGTCCGTCGATACATAAATCCGTCCGGCAACCTTTGTCCGTCCGCTCTTAACCCGTTCTACCGTCGTAGTACGGTCATTCGCCCGTCTGCCCTGGGGCATCCGTTTCCCACGTGGCTATTATGTATGCAACCGTTCTACATGTAATAAGGCATTTGCTTCGACCGTACATGAGTACCTTTCTTATACGTCCTAGCTTGCGAAGGAACGTTTTTGTCCCGGTTGCAAAATAGTCACGTGGTCGTCCGTCTACCGAAGTAGCCGTTGTCATAGAAGCATTCATAACGTTTACATACATTCATAACATGCAATATATATAATATAAAGCATGACTTCACTTATTTACGTTATGTCATTCTTTCATTCATTCTTCATAATCATATAATTCATTTTCGTATATAGGTGTACATATATATTTGTATACCACGTATGATCACATTGTCATTCATAGTATTTATTCATTTAGTTTATACACTTCAGCCTCAAAACATTTAAATTGATTTGCACATAACATAGAAGGGGGCACATAGAACTCACCTGATAAGCTAGTCTTGGTCGTCCTAAACAAAGGTCCAACAACGTCACGTACGATCTGAATTAGGTAGTTTAATACACATCAGACCCAATCCCGACTCTAACGGTTTAACCATTCTAAACATACTGACTTTACTTAACCAGCCTGCGCACTTACTAAAGTCAATGCACTTGGATAAGAATAGATACATTAACTTAGAACAAATAGATGTCAATGTCACAACCGATTTGAAGAGTTTTGAACCAGAAAAGGAATGTAAATTAGTAATCACAAACCGGTCACTGTAATTAATAATTTACCTTGCTCGTACTGTTCTAAAACTATGATATGAAGGAATGGCATTGATGTATTCCCTTTATAACTATCAGGAAACTAGGAACTATGGCTGGTGGAGGAAGAACAGGACGCCGAGGCGGTCGCACTGGCCGAGTCGGTAGACCTCCATTGAATCAAAGACATGAATAGGAAGAGAGTGTGCACACAGAACACACTGAAAGTGTGCACAAAACAGAGGTGACCCCAACTAGGGATGACAATCAAGGGCCTTTACAGTTAGAACCAGAGGTCAGGGATGCTATTGCCCGCGAAGTGGTACTCACTCTGAAGAAAGTATTGCCTGATCTACTATCCGAGGCACTAAAGAAAAGTAGAGAGGAGGATGAAGGAGACCATGAAGAGAAAGTGTACGACATTGATGGGGATGAAGTGAAAATGGGATCAAGCAATCGTGGGTGTACCTACAAAGGTTTCAAGGACGGAGACCCACCCAAATTCGATGGAAACAGTACCTGTGCTTTTCGGGATGGTGGGGCAAACCTCAACGACTATGGTGAGTCCCCGGGGGTGTTCAGAGGGACACCTTAGGCAAATCCCACATCTCTGAATGGGATGGTGGGGCAAACCTCATCGAGGACGATGAGTCCAAAGGGGGGTGGTGTTTGTAACACCCAAGGCAAATCCCACATTGGCCATGGACAGGAGAGATTCTTGGTTCATAAGTAATGTCCTGCCTCAAATACCACAACGCCAACGCCGCACGGTAAGTAAGTACTAAAGTCAATGCACTTTGATAAGAATAGATACCTTAACTTAGAACAAATAGATGTCAATGTCACAACCGATTTGAAGAGTTTTGAACCCGAAAAGCAATGTAAATTAGTAATCACAAACCGATCACTGTAATTAATAATTTACCTTGCTCGTACTGTTCTAAAACTATGATATGAAGGAATGACATTGATGTATTCCCTTTATAACTATCAGAAAACTAGGAACTATGGCTGGTGGAGGAAGAACAGGACGTCGAGGCAGTCGCACTGGCCGAGTCGGTAAACCTCCATTGAATCAAAGACATGAAGAGGAAGAGAGTGTGCACGCAGAACACACTGAAAGTGTGCACGAAACAGAGGTGACCCCAACTAGGGACGACAATCAAGGGCCTTTACAGTTAGAACCAGAGGTCAGGGATGCTATTGCCCGCGAAGTGGTACTCACTCTGAAGAAAGTATTGCCTGATCTACTATCTGAGGCACTAAAGAAAAGTAGAGAGGAGAATGAAGGAGACCATGAAGAGAAAGTGTACGACAGTGATGGGGATGAAGTGAAAATACGTTAAACAATTGAGGGTATAGTCCCCTCATCTCGTCTTCTTGTTCCCATGTAGCTTCTGACCCTTTTCTGTGCTTCCATTGTACTTTGACTAAAGGAATCGACTTATTGCGTAGTCGTTTCTCAGCTCGGTCAAGGATGGCTATCGGTTCCTCTACATAATTTAGACTGTTATCCACTTCGATCTCGTCGTAAGGTATGTGAGATGTGTCGTCAGTTAGGCACTTGCGTAAGTGCGACACGTGGAATGTAGGGTGTATTCCACTAAGCTTAACGGGTATGTAACACCCTAGGCAAATCCCACATCGGCCGTGGATAGGAGAGATTCTTGGTTCATAAGTAATGCCCTGCCTCAAATAGCACAACGCGTTTTGGGGCTTAATGTAGTGGATGAGAGGAGAACTCCACAGTTAAGCGTGCTCGGGTGGGAGTAATCCATTTATGGGTGACCCCTGGGAAGTTTTCACCCGGGCAACCAAAAACAAATCCGTGAGCTCTTGGGGGGCAAAGCGGACAATATTGTTGGTACAAGAGGCCGGATGTTACAATATAAGAATACCTGATCATAATCAAGAACATTAGAGCTTCTTAAGATAAGCTTTTAGATGAGGCTGAAGATCGGTGAGATTGGTAGCCATCTCAACCACATAAGATAATTCTTCATCAACCAGAGTAAAAACTCGAGTTATCTCCTTAACCTGTTCAAAAACAGAACAAACTATCAAACCTCCAGGATCTATCTTACAAGTGGCAATCTCGACCCATTTATGCATACGGGATTACAGGTCAACTTGGGTTATACTTTGCCTCTAACGGGTCAAATATTAAATAATTGCTAGAATAGAAACAGGTTGAAATTCACCATAAATGTATTTTCTTATGGTAACCATGAGAATCTGTTAAAGGAAACTAATGAGACCCCACCAATACCCTGCTAACCAACGGATCAGGTAAATCACAGCTTACGTTGGGCAGGTGGCCTTCAAGAGGTTATGACGGGAATCCAGTGGAAGCGGGGTTCAAACCTGATACCTCTGTTGAAGGAAATCAGACACTCAACATTGTGCCACCCCTTGAAGGTTTAACGTAAATGTTTTTAAATGCATGAAACCTCCAAAATTGTTTTATTTTGAAAATTAGCTTATCAGTGTAACAATGTAGACTTTTTAATCATGTCTAAAGCATCAAGTATTTTAAAATTAGCATATCAACGGAACAACCACTAACAAGTTATTATTTTAGTTATCAAGCCTTGTACCTTTGAAGCATTTCCAACAAGCTCACTTTGAAGCTTCACCACTTTCTTTTCTGCATCATATGTTCCTATCTGCAAAGGATGAACAACATTAATCAAGCATACCTAAATTGAAAAGAAAACTAGGGTTTATGTGGGATTTAACCAACCAACTTTCACCATTTTACCGGTTAAGTCCCTTAAACTTCTTTTTATATTGGTTTAATCCCAAAACTATCTTTGTTTTATTCAAACCTAGAGAAAATGGGTGGATTTTAATTTTTCAATAAGAAAAACAAACTTTCGATCTTAATCAATAAATCAAACAGAAAAATCCACCGATTTTATATATGTTCGAACAAGATAAAAAAAGAGTTTAGGGACTTAATTGACAAAATAGTGAAATTTTGGTTGGTTAAATCCAGCAAACCAATGAGGAATAACATGCGAACTCAATAACCTGAATTTCAACAAGACCGGTGCTCTGCGCACTGACAACCTCAATAGTGGTTTCGGCCTCCAGTAACCGCTCTCAGCGTGCATGGGCTCTCCAGAATTCAATTTCCATGTCTTCTGAGAATAAGCTATCACAGGCTTCTCTCTCACACACACAAATTTTTTTCATAAGTTCATACAAGATGTAAGTATGTAAATACAGTATCCACACATACATAAATCTAGCAATCATCAGGAATAATTTTCATTGAGCTGCTTTCCTAGTGTGAAAATCAACCGAGAGACAGCTGGATTTTCAATCAATCATCATGTTTTTTGCCCTAACTTTGACCCAAATGTGATCATAATAGCAGTTTTCTAATCATGTAAACACTATTGCATCCAAATGTGTTCAAATATTTAACAATCAAAAGCAGATTATGGCTTTTGTTTGAGCAGTTGAATGAGCATAAAGTAGGGTAGGAGATGGTAGGGGTACCTTGTTTCCGGGATGAGTGAAATTGAGCTCTTCCCCGTAAGCGAAGGAGGATATGGTGGGGAAACCACCTTCTCCTTGACCTCTCCAAGTTCCGATCAGATACGACAGCGGTTCAATTGCCGGATGCACCACCATCTTCCACGCCCAATAGTCTTTTGTGTTTCAGGTTAAATCCATTTGGCCGATGTTTACTACAAGGTAGAAACACCATGTTTTTTCAACTTTTAAATAATAATATACTAATTTACTGTGTTATCGTTTTGTTCGTAGAATTCACCGGAATTGGAAAACTTTTCATCAAAAATCATGTTTGGTTTGTTAATAAAGGAATTAGAATTAGAATTAATTCCTTTCAATTTCATCAATCTAAGGAATTCAAGAATCCTTCATGTTAGTTGCTGATTATATAGTGAGGAATTGAGATGGGAAATAGAGGAGTACACATAGGTTAAGAGATTTGAAAAACTGACGCAATGGTAGGGGTGTAGGGTAATTTTGTCATTTCATATGTTTTACATTTTAATTTCATTCATTTTTTTACAAACCAAACACAATATAAAATTTTATTGAAATTAATTTTAATTCCTTTGAATTTCAATTCTTTTGAAACATTCTAATTCCATCATAAATATTATGCGAACCAAAATTCGTCTCTTTTAACTATAACATTTCATTTTTGCTTCTGTTTGAGTTCAGATAACTAACTCCGTTTGATTTTCTGTTAATTTTTTTCTTCAATGACCAAAATACCTTTGAGAACTCAAATGATAAAAAAAACATTATATATTCTACCCTCCCTCCTCTCACCACCACCACCACCACCACCACCACCACCACCACCACCACCACCTCCTGTTGTTCTGTGAAGTGACTGGATAGCATCAACATTGACTCCCAAGACTGTAAGGTTTTTTTAATCTCTAAAATTATATCATATGTTGTTTCTAAGTCTGCTTCATTACTTAATTACCAGACATTGTTCATGCAAAAAAGGCTACAAAAATGTTTCCACCTTCAGTCAACTAGGATAACACTGACGGTCTACGAGGAGGCCACAAATGGATTTCCCTGTCTAAGTAATTGTTTCTGATTTCCTAGGCCTTAATTACAAGGCACTTATGTTAATTGCTTTGTTAAAATGGTAATTATGATATTTTCTTATTAACATCTATATACTATTAATAAATAAAGGTTTTCTCATGCCACGTGTCGCCTCCATATTCATTTTCATCAAAAAAAATTCGCATCTCTCTCTTATTAAATATACCTATATTTTTAAATAAAGTACTAATTATACTAATAAAACACATTTATTTTAAATTATCCCTTATTATAAGAATTTTTTAAATCTGATTATGTAACTTTTATTTTAAATCAAATAATAAATGAAAGTCAAAATACATTAAATACTAATTAATATATTTTCAAATCCCAGTATATTAATTTTTACATTTTTTGAATTTTATTTTCTATATTTGGTATATGTAATACATACACATATAAAATACATACAATAAGATTTAAGAATTTTATGTGTAATACTGTTCACCTCGTGTATATTACACGGGTTCTAAGCTATATATAATATGTAAATATTTATTAGTAATGTATAAAATTGCATTTATTCAGCCCGTGTATTACACGAGAATCTAACCTAGTTAGTCTATACACGAATGATTACAAGGATAAAATCGTTATTGATTCAGAAGCATCACTTGAGATAGCCAATCTTCCAAAAGTAAAGTGTTTTGGAGACACCTTTGGTGTCAGAGGTCGTAAAACGAGATCTGTCTAATAGATTGAAAAGCCTCCAAAAATCCTTTGAATCCTCCAAAACCCTTTGAATCTGTCGATCTAGGGTTTAGTTTATCAAATTGATTTGAGCTTTCGTTTCTCTGATGGGTACCTCAATTTGCCACCAATTAAAATGGGTGTGGAACTCAGATCTCGTAGCGGTCTATATGTGTTCTTCTCCGGGTTGAGTAATAGATTTGGTGTAAGACTCCGACTGACTTATAAATTCCGATTTCAAAAATGAGGGGAATGAGTAACAGATTCAGTGTAAGTCTCCGGCTGAAACTTGTACCAATCGCAATAATAATTACCTTGTTTGATGGAGGAGAGTTTGAGCTAGAGAGAGATGGGTATTGAACCTTGTTTGACGTAGGAGACGAGCCTTCTATTTATAGAATGCAAGAGTTCCCCACTCTAATGGGCCGGTATGGCCCTTTAAGGATTGGGCTGCAACAATAAGTACGGTCAATTTAGGATGGTACCTCATCAATAATCTTTAAATTTTTATTACTAATTATTGAATATTTCATTTATTCCATACGTGTAATACACGTGACTTTAAAATAATAATATAATATATCACATGGTTCTAAAATAATAATAATATAATATACAAATTTCAGGATTTAACAATTTTTTATATCATTTTTAAAATTTTAGTCCAACTAGTGTAACCAAACGACCCCCACCTGCCAAAAAGGTAGTGGTTGAGGTAAGGCCTGAAGTTCCAAGGGACATGGGTTCAATCCCTGCCATCACTATTAATTTCTGCGGCATCGCAAATGAGGCCTTTTAGGCTGATGCACCAGGGTTTTACCCACGCCGATCCATGGTTCGAGCCTCGGCTCTCCCTCAAGCCCGGAAGGAGCCGTATTGGGTGAGGTTTTTCCTTAAAAGCTCTCCAATTTTGACACCAAATGGGCACGGTTAAGACAACATCTTAGCTAGAGTTGGACGAGTCTCTCCCATATAACGGGGTGCGACGTCACAAAATCCAACGTTTGCCTTTCAAAAAAAACGACCCCCACCTATATCCTATTCCGTAACTAATTAGCTGCACGCCTGCAGCCGTTCAAAAAAGAACAAAACTAAACTGCCTCGCCGGCCGGAGCTACGCTGCCGCCGTAGATAAAAAAACTACCAAAGGCGCCATCAATATCACCGGAGTAGGTGAGAGAAGCCGGAAGCAAATTCAGATAGATAAAATCGGTCATGTTGCTTCATAGTTTTAGCTTTTCTTCTCGATTATTACAGTCCACAAGTCAAAGCGTCAGAATCGATTACGAGGCTAATCATCTGTGCTCAAGAAGACGAAATCTCACGGTTTCTTCAACGCTCGCATCTCTCAGATTTGGAACAGATGTAATCGTTGAAATAGCTCACAATAAGGTTGTTATTCGTTTCGATTATTATCCTATTTCTCTTATTCACATCTATCGTACTTCCTAATTGATTTGTCCTTAGATCATAGTTGATATTCGGCTGATTATTTAGGGTTTCAACAATGCTACAAGTTATATACAGTTTGCTAATCTAGTTATTGACAGAGCAGTTACATTTTTCCTTTGCACATAGTTGATTTTTTTAGTAGTTAGTGCATTTGAGGATAAGCATTGGCACCTATGGAGGTTTAAGAGCAAGTTGAACAGATAAATAAGGAGAAACTTGGAAAATTGATAAATTTCTATGTGATTCAACTAGTTCATAATGTCTCTTTTTAGTTTTTATAGACAAAATGTAAATTTTGTGGCAAATTAAAATTGACTGCTTGAAACTGAAATTAGAGGACTAAATAAACGCGTGAAGATTCATACGTTTTTACAAAGGGAGCTAAATCAATCAAAATGGCTAAATTTGGGGAAATTCGTACAGTCAAAATCAGGGGTCGAGAGTTGGGCAAACCGCCTATGGCATTTGTCACAACGTCTGGCCCGTTATACTGTTTTGGTCCATATATTACGGGCCTGCAACTCCACACGGATCAAAAGTGATGCTCGTTTTAAGTTGGACTCTTTTCTATCCCACTTGCTTTTATCCGTTTGCTCTAAGTACGAATGTGCCAACTATTGAATGAGCTCCGTATAAAAAATATATTAAGAAAAAAAGAAAGAAGATAAATTGGATTTTTTGCTTTTCCACAGCTCAATCATTTTTTTGTATGCTGCTCGTTATTTATATTTATTTCCTTTGATTTTGTTTCTATAGCCGCTGATAGCAGCAACGCTATGTGCTGCAGCTGGACAATTGGCAAAACCTTTTATGGCTTCCATTTTGTATCGAAGAGATTTCGACCCAAAAGCTGCAATTTCAGCTGGAGGGTTTCCTTCAACCCATTCTTCTGTAACATTCTTTCCATAACATGTTCTTTTTTCTTTCATTACTTTTTGTTTTTGGTTTTGAGCGACTTATTTGCTAAGATTCCACATGTTCTAATCAATGGCAGGCAGCTGTGGTTACTGCAATGTCTATCGGTCTGGAAAGGTTTTATTTCATGTGAAAAAACAACATATAACATTTCAGTTATGTTTTGCTTGTGTCAGTTTGAATAATGGTGAAACAAATATCTGAGATTTGATACAAAACTATCGGTTTCTTGATGTTGCAGGGGTTTCTCGGATTCTATTTTTGGATTTGCAGTTGTCTACGCTGCTCTTACCATGTATGATGCACAGGTATTCAGCTACGTGTTTTGCTTGCTATTGTCATGTCTCCAACATTAAATATAGGATTCACGTAACCCTATTCGATGGCAATAATTCTCTGATCTACCTTTTGAGATTTATTATTTACAATAATGCAATGTTTTTTTTAACAACGTGTGGTTTATTTCATCTAATTGCCTCTTGAAGTAATAAAAATCATTTATTTGGATTTGGTGAATCTATTCATCTGAAATGTGCTGTCCAACTTGAATCCCTGGTAAAAATTGGTAATTGGTTGTCTGATTTATCAAGGTAGAAGAAGCGATTCACTATTTAGTTGGTACCATAATCCTTGATTTATGCATGATGGGAGTTTTGACCCGTTTACTTAGAAATGGAATGATATGGGTTATAATTAATTGATTAATTATATCGAACGGGTCAAATTTCTAACTTTAAAAATTTAGATAAAATAAAATGGTTCAAGCGGGTTGAAAGTTGTCAAAGTGTATTTGAGTGCTTACACCATTTTAAATTTCCTTATTCAAAATACATTGCATTACTAACTTGAATTCTTGATGAAAATAATAATAATTTAGTTATTTAATCATATTTTATAAAGTATTTATTTACAATATTCAAGAGAAAAGGAATAAACTAATGTTTCCACATTAATCCAACACTCAATTACCTGTTTTAACCAAATCCAGTTCTGATTTGTATCCCAACTCAACCCGCCCATTTTGCCACCTCTAATTGGTTACTTTTATAAAAAAAAATGTTCAAACAGAAAGAACAGAATCTTACATAGAAAGGTATGGTTTTGCAGGGTGTTAGAAGGGAAGTGGGAGTTCATGCAAGAACATGAAACAAAGTATTAACCAAAAACCAACCGAACACATATGCGTCATCCGATCGTACCCGTATGATTCAATCTTCATCCAAAAAACTGTTGTCAAGTTCAGAATCAGACAATTCTCTCATGTTGGAAAAGAGAGTGAATTCATCTTTCTTAACAGATGATATTGAACCAGGATCAGAAAATAACGGTCCAGTTTCTGGTCAACTGAAAGAGTCAATTGGTCACACAGAAATTGAAGTTGCAGCAGGTGCTTTGTTGGGAGTACTTACAAGCTTAGTAGTCTACTCTTTTTGACACTTTCTGAGTTTTTCAGGTACATTATACTAAAGTTGTAGTTACCACTATTAATAATGTTTTATAAAGTGCTTAATTCGAATAAAATTCAGTTTCCGACTTTGAATCCTGTTATTTCAGTTAATTCACGATTACAATGATAATTTGATTTACGTATGTGAGGCGTCTGATACTCATAAAATATTTATAAATTAGTTTTAAATAATATTTTTAAACACTAAAAATTAAGATTTGTTCCTCTCTCTTCTTATATACACGAGCACGAGCACACTCAACCTCTCCCCGTCCCTCTCTCTTCTTTATACACACTTTTGGATCTCTTGGAGTCCAATACTCCGTTCTTTGAGTTAACAAATTGTTTGATTTAATTAGTAGCGGAAGTATTAAGTTAATCAATGAAAGACAATTGTTTGATCTCAAGAACTTAAGATAACAAAAACATAAAGTTTCAGAATCACAACTCAATACAATAACTGTTATTAGGATTTACCGTTACATTTAGTTATATACGAGTCCTGAAGATATAAAGTAGCTAACTAAACTCTAAGTTATAGGAAAAAAGTATTTACTACATTCAACAAGATTACAAAAAGATAAATGGGAGGTCATACGTGGTGACTAGCTCACTTGGTAGAGGCTTTTGCCTCTTAGATGGGAGGTCCTGAGTTCAAACACAGACATGTGGTGCATTATTTGGTGTAAGTTAGAAGTAAAAGTATGGTAGATTTGTCGTTCAAGGAAAAAAAAGTCTCGGTGGTAACTTCCGCATGAGTGGTTGATCTTTATTAGTAGCAACAACTTCATCAACATTATCAGTAGTAACTACTCATCGGTAGGAACTCATATTAAGCAGTAGTTACTTATGAGTATAAACTTATTCCATTAACAACAATATGTTATCAGCATCATTTTATCATCAATACCAACTTATCATCACTAGTAAGTTGTAAGCTCTTTGCCCAATTTTAACTTCAACCCAAAAAGCTCCATGAGTAGAAAGCATCATCTACTAATAGTAAATTAAGTTTTGTAACATCAATTCTAGGATTATGTTATCCTAACAATCTCTAGTGAATTGATACCGAAACTTCATTCTTTCTTCTTTAGACTAAGCACAACAAAAAAGATAAACATGCGTACTAGACTTCATCGGCTTTGAGCATTCCCATCCCAGTCCCTATATCCGCTCCATCCATATAATTTGAAGAAAATTTTAGGGTTTTCATCTATATTGACACTACATCTCATTCCCTAAAGTAGGGATTAGATATAGAGATTCACTTTGTATTCCCCATATTTAGGGATGCACTATTCATTACTGATATTTTTGTGAGTGTTTATAGATAGAAGAAAGAGATGGGGAATGAGATGTAGGAGTTTTTAATTGGATAAAGATAGAGATGAATATGTATGAGCTTTATAAAATAGGGAAAACACCATAGAATAGTAACCACATTTCAAAAGCGTTCCAATTAATTCACTCACCATAGTATACCCGAGGGTGTATACCGTGTAAAATGCGTATTGAGTGACCTAATTGGAACACTTTTGAAACTTTGTTATCATTCTACAAAGTTACCCCTATAAAATATGAACAAATTTTTTGATTTTTAGTTAAATTATAGAGATGAGAATGAAGAATCCAATATGAATGCTCTTAGCTTTCTTATTACCAGATGGATTTTCCAAAGGCAACTTCGATAACTCTTCAAGATCAACTTCATGTATCCTTACAATATACATTGGATGTGTTACTCTTTATGATACTTTGTGAGTATTTCACGTACATTAGTTCACTAAAGTTGTAGTTACAACTATTAATAATGTTTTATGTAGAGCTTAATTCAAATTCAATCCTGTTTCCGACTTTGAATCGTGTTATTTCGGTTAATTCACAAACACGATGGTCAGTGACGAAGCTTGAAGAAAAACACATTTTATCCATAGGTCAAACGTCCGTCTAATTCAGGCATAAGGTTGCCTCACACACAAACCACGTGAGGATAGTTTTGTCTTTTTGGCAGTCCCCCCTTAAATGAAAGTACATATCTTTTCACTCTAGATTCCTATATGTCAATATATTGATTACACCATTTTCCTCTTTTCTTCTTCATTCATTGTGACCATCGCGTTTCTTTTCCATTTCACCTTTAACGAACGAATCCTTTTTACTGCTGCTACTACTATTATTATTATTATATTATACGGAAACAATTAACAATATGTAATTAAGTAACTCACATAATTTAGAAAACGAGAATATTTGGGTAATCGTATAAGGTATACCAAACCACGTTAATCTTTTCATCTACTTCCAGTAAAACATAACAATGAATCGTGCAAGATTCCTTTTGCTGTATTTTAAAACAAGTAATTATTATTAAAAAGAGTTTTCTTTAAAAATTTAAAATACAACTCAAACCAGGGTCTCAATATTAATATCTTTTTTCATAAATACTGGAACATTTTATTGAGTAAATTAGACGGATCCTTATAAATATTTCACATTTAATCCCTAAATTTGAAAATTATTTTGAAAATTTACACATCCCCGCTGTTAGACTAAAAGATGGTGCTCATCTATTTTGGGCGTTGATTTTTTTTATAAATTACTATCTTACCCTGTAGTTAAAAAATCAAATAATCGTACCCAACCACCTTCCTCCCCAGCCTATCTCCGGTCACTCTCTCCAGCAACACCGTCTCCAATCATCGTCTCTGGTCACCGTCACCAAAAATCATATTCATCACACACATTATTTCACTAGGTTAGAAACTCCGTGTATTACATGGGTTAAATAAATATAATATTATATTTTATATTAAATATTACATATTTATAGCATATTACATTGTTTTTTAATACAAATTTTGAAAACGTCATATAGTTACTTTAAAAAAATGAAATAAATGTTCAATTTCTAATAATGTTTTATTAACAGACCTATATTTTTTAAATAAAAAAACGTTTTATAAAAATAATTATATAAATCATTATTATTTAATAGGAGAGATGAAAAATAAAAAATTATAAAAAACAATTAAAGAAAGTTTGAGCAATTAATAGAGAGAGCCAAAACCTTTATTTATTATAGAGTATAGATATAGATACATAGTGAATTGACAGTTCTGAAAAAGATCATCATTGTTCAAATTATTAAAATGTTTCGAAAATCAATCATGATTCAAGATTGTGACCATATCCATCATTGTTGCTTTCGGGTTCTCCATCGTTAGCGGTTCTATAATAAGTAATTGGATATTTTTGGAGTAAGGAAGGCCTCAATTTCCCACTGTTGTTAACGTAAGGAGGGGGGATTGACTGATACCTGGATTTTGATTGGGAAACAAATCGATAGCGGATTGATTGGCTTGTGTAAGGATGGGATCTGTCATTCAGTCTGTGGTATTGTTGCCAGAACTAGAAACCTAAATTGAGTTCATTGAACAAACAACCTGATCCTGAACTTTATATACCATAAGACTCACCAACCTATATATATAAATATAATAATATTTATGCATAATATATATTATAATTATGATAAGAACTAACTAACTAACTAGTATATATAACCAAAACTATGAAAATATATAACAATAACTGTATATTTAAATAATTAATGATAAGAAATCATTTGATTAGCAAGGAATAGAGAATTTAACGAATAAATCTCGAGATCAAACTTCAATAATCGGACAACATTAGACTCCTTTGTTGCCCTGGTAAAATTAACATATGAGGTCTAATTTTATCTTTTAGCATAAAGGAAATCAAATCAGGTTAGACTTTCTTGATTCATACTCTCCTGTGGTAAATTTAACTACATAAGACCATGTTCAACAAGAGTATACCATCTAATCAATCTGTATAAAACAATTGAACCCAACACACGAAATCTTACAATCGAGCTTTATAATTGTAAATAATTCATTAAGAATCAAGGACGTCTTACAAGGATTCTATGCACCAGTTCAGCTGGTTAGAGTTCAGATCCAGAGGTGAGATCCGCAAGGCTCTTTTATGGAATTTACGAAGGCTGGTGCGGTGGCCAATGCTTATATATGTGATTCCTGCTGCATTAATTTTTTCATACAAGCGCGCCTGCACATATAAGCGTTCATACAGCTAATAAGTTGCACATCCACATGTAACGTGAACTGTGATATTATTAATCAAAAAGTACCTCGTTTGCTTCATCTAAAGCACTGGTGGATTCATCCAAAAGAACCAGGTCTGGTCTAGAAAGCAACAAGCGTGCAAAAGCGAGTCGTTGCTGCTCACCGAGAGAAAGAACACTGGACCATTCATTGGTCGTATCAAGACCGTCGAAGCGTGACAACAAGTAACCAAGTTGCACATCTTCTAAAGCTTGTACTAATTCATCTGTATTAGGCTGCAAAGGTTGTCCACTAACAGCTTCAGAACCGGATACATCTTCAAGAAAAGGAAATGAACCTGCAAAATCATGTCAGTTTGCAATCACAATTTAGGAATTAAACATATATTTCAACATTATAATAAATTCAATTATGAATGCTGAACTTAAGATTGCATACCAGTTGATTTAGAGTCATGGGATTTAGAATCTGAAACATCGGGCCATGTGGGATAAAGCAACTGTTGTCGAAGGGTTCCTAGAACCATATACGGCCTTTGGGGAAGGAAAAACACGCCTTTAAAATCCCGGTATTTTGATTTTTTATCAATATTATTAGTTTCATCCACCATATTTACTCCATTCGAAGCCATCTCTGGTGTATATTTTGCATAAAATGTGATATTTCCCGTACCCGTGCGCCAAAGACCAGCAATAGCTCTTAACAAAGAAGTTTTACCGCTTCCACTTGGTCCAGTAATCTGCCATTGATTTAACACGATTATTTCACAAGTTGAAAATGAAAAGGTGAACTATGAAGTTGACTGTAAGGTTAAAGGAGTTCCCTAACCAGCAAATGCTCATTGCTGCAGACTGTCAGTGACAAATCACGGATAAGTAGTGCTTTAGTTGTGGGGGTCAAAACAGTCAACTTTTCAATCTTTAGCAACGTTTGTGTATCTAAAGGATTCTTGGGCTGAAAAGTGGTTGAATCTTTAACATTGATATACGTCAGATGAATCTCCTCCAAGGCTTCTACAGGACCATTAGAGCTTGTGTTGTCCAAAATATCATCAAATTCCCCTGCATGATCATTTGAAAATTAGCTCAAACTTTGAAGTTGGATATATGATTAAAGGTAGAGATGAAACTTGAAAGGTGTACCTAGTCGATCTATGACAGCTGAAAAGGCACTTATAGCCTGAAATTGATACACAATGAGAGAAAAATCACCAAGAATATGATTGAAGGCAGATACAGACTGATTTATGACACCAAATTCAATCTTCCCAGAGAAATACATGGGTGCAACAACTGCAGCAGGAAGAATCTGAATCAGGTAGCGATAGCCATTGGTGAAAAACTCCAGGTTTCTTGAAGATATCAGCAATTGCTGCGAATTCCACATAGAAGTGAACCATAAAAAAAGATAAAAGAAATTATAAATGTTACAATTAATGCTGAAAATTTACATTTAGAAAATAATAATATTTATACAATCAGAAAAAGTACAGAGAAATAGCTATAATAACATGTTGTCAGGTAAAAATTTTATAAAAAAAGTGATGTTTTATATCTAAATGTAAGCATAAACAAATAAGGGAAAAATAAGAGACATTAACCGGGATTACATACAGTTAAATTCTCAAAAGCATTTCTGAACCGCTGCAAAAGAAGTTTGATTTCATTCTCCTCGCCACCATAAAATGCAATTGACTCAGCATTTTCTCGAATACGTACAAGCCCGTAACGGAAATCTGCTTCCATTTTCTCTTGCATAAAATTTAAGTTAACCAACCCCTAAAATAGTATACAATGGTATCATAAATTAAAAAAGAGTGAAATTCCTTAAGTTTGCGACCTCATTTTCCAAAAATGAAAATCTCACCTTCCCAAGGAAAATGCTGATGGCTGTTCCACCAAGTGAATATACTAAAAGCACAACAAAAAGAGGTGGATATATGCCAAACAATATATTGCTGAAAGATATCAAATCTACCATTGCATTGAAGAGTGTTAAAGAGAACGAAAGTGATGTTCCAGTGAAAGAACTCAGATCATCAACAATTCTTTGATCTGGATTATCAATAATCGATTGAGACTGTATTTGGTAAAATGTCTGGTTCTTGAGATAGCGTTCCATGTAATAGTTTGTCATCCAAGATCTCCACCTCAAAGCAAGAGTTTCTCTTGCATAATCTCTAATCACAAAAATCTGCAAAAACCATAGAATGAGAAGGACTAAAAGCTAATCAATATAAAATAGTAATATTAACATAGTTTGTTTTAACTACAAATGCGAAAATTCCACCATGACTTTCACCTAATTAGTGGCAAGAGCTGGTAAAACATGCCGTGTTGTCGACATGACCCGTTTAACACAACTATTAGACCCAAACAAGACATGTTTAACTAAACGTGTCATTTACTTGAACACTAACATACAACTTTTAATAAGCAGGTTACAAGACGTGACATGTTTAACGAGATTGGATATAACCGGTTCAATAACACAAAGGACACAACACATTTAACATGATTATTGACACGACTCACCTAACATAGTTAATAAATAATAAGCCGTAACAAACACAATAAGACAATAGTTACCATAAAGTACAATCTATAAAATCCTTAGCAAGGGGACGGAATGTAATTATGATATATTTAATTATTTATAAAATTATAAACTTAAATTATTTTGATATTCAGGTCTTAAAGGTGTCGTGTCGACCTGTTAACCCATTTAACACGATTAACACGATTAGCTGGCCGTCTTATTCGCGTCATAAATGGGTTAGACAGATTAAACTCATTTAGACACATTTTCATTTGTGTCGTTAACGTGTCAACTCGTTTATGAACCGAACCTATTTGACTCCGTGTCGAGTCATGTCATGTTAATAATTGGTGTCATAACTTGTCAGCTCTAGATAGCAACAATGGGGGAAAATTCAAGTAGACAGGTGAGCAATACCTAAAAGAATGCAGCAATGTGCTCACCGGAATTCCACCAGCAAAAGCAGCAAGGTAGTATGACAATTGTGTGGTGAACTGTTCTTGATCTTTGTCTAGCACGATTTACAAAAAAACGGTGGATTAGCATACTCAGATAAGTTGCATCATCAACAAACATAATGAAATAACAATAAACAGTTTCCAATCCTTACTAGCAAGCGCGTTATAGAAGTCTCGACCTAGAAAATTGAAACCGACACTGATTCCAGTGGTTCCTAAAGTTAGGGCAAACACAGAAGCCAATTGTATCCTAGCCTGAACTTTATCATCCGAAAACCAGTAAGGAGAAGCAACTTTATAAAATCTCCTAAAAAGCGTAGGCAAGTCAGGTCCCTTTCTCGGCACATTCTGATTTTAAAAATTCGACAGAAGTATCAAATATACGAAGCGCCAAATAACCTAAGCGACTGAACGAACTGTAAACAAATTCACAGATTTACAAAATTGGAAGTATTAATTTAACAATACCTCCTCTGTTTTGGCCGATTGTTGTGGAGGTGGTGGAGGATTAACCGGCGGATCCGCCGGAGTCGTTGACGACGAAGAAAGAGGCGTGAATTTGTTCCTCCGTTTCATCTGGAGAAACCTGTGCGATTGAAGGGGAATAGATCTGCGAATGGTGAAATTAGTGAAGGAAATACGATTGTTGTTGAAACCGCTAGGGTTGCCATATCTGATTGCTGTTACATTGCCTCCATTAAAGAGAGTATTGGATTCTCTCATTGCTGTTGAAGATTTTGCGGGGCGGGTGAGGTACTGGTTTCTTTATTTTTGGAAATAAATTATCCACAAACAGACCTCAACAGTATTGTTATGTTATCTTCACATATTTTATTATTAAACTCAAATTTTTATTTAAAATCAGAAAATGAGTACATAATGTAGATTCAAATTTGACTACAATAAAATTTGAATTTAGTAAATATAATTCTAACACTAGCCACACATGACTGGGTTTTGAATAAAATAGTTGTTGACTAAGTTTTTTTTACCAAAATAAGTGTTGACCATGATATTTTATGGTGAAAGTATCGATTTAACCAATGTCGGAATCTTTCAATATGTGTAAGCGTTATGATTTGACATGCCGCTACATCGGGGCAATAAATTGAGAGGGGAGATACTTTGTGGTGATAAACTGAGAAAATGCGTTATGAATTGACATAAAGGTGTCATGAGATATTTTCAAGGTGGAGAAGGGTGCAACGATACCATCAATATTTCAGATCGACATTTAATGGAATATTGCGTTATGATGTGACATAAAGGTGACATGAAGTTGTCAGGTCTAACTCGATATTTTATGGAATATTCCAGTGATAGCGATACCTAGAGGCAATATTTTCTGCAATAATGGCAAAATTTTCTAAAAAAGTGGCGTTATGATTTGACGGGCATATCGCTGCAGTGTTTCCTCCAATGAAGAACTAACACGCGCCATATGTTTTACCAGTTCCGAATTTCCTCTACAAAAGCAAGAATTTGAATCCATATTTATCGAACCCCACTTTATTCTATTGAACCCTACTCCATTCTATCAAACTTCACCTTCATTTTATTAATTTTTTTTCATCCTAATGCCAGATGCCATCCATCATAATTTCACCATATTCTATCCAACCCCACTCCATCTCTAAGGTTTAATAGATGTTGATGTAAGTTTATCGTTTATTTTATCAATGTAACTTCTAGCGATATTTTCCCATATTATTTCGCTTCTTAGATACGTGACATCTTCTAATTGGTCTGATTTTTTAGTAAAATTGAAAACGATGACTATTTTGGTAAATGGTGGATTGGTGGTGGTCAAACGGTTGTTTCCATGCGTGTTGTCAAATTTACCATTCTTCAAGGCTTCTAGAAAGGATTTTCCATGTTCCAAGCTATACCGGTTAATACCAGCCAAACCGATAGCCCGAACCAAGACCTAACTAAAACCGTCATTTTTCAATTTCTGGTTCGATTCGGATTCGGTTTCAAACCTGTCCAGCCCAGTTTTTAGCCAGTGTTCAAATAACATTTTACCAAAATAAATTTGAGGGTTTCTGGTAATGTAACCAAAGAAGCTAATACAAACTTTGTAGACAAATACAGTAACAACAAAGTAGTTACGTTTCAGAAAATGAGACTACATTTTAAAACATCTAAGCACAACACAGAACGATCAAGTTTCGTCCAGAAACTACCTCAAAAAATCAAAGCTACTATTCTTGATTGGTTTTATTCTCCTTGATTTCTTCACTGGCACCCACGGATGGTCCTTGTGATGTGGCAGCCGCCATCACCTCTCCAGGCGGCGGGTGGTCGAACTTGCATGTTGCTCCGTACTTGCAAGCCCCTGTCTTCATGTAGTATGGACAGTTTACAGCACCCTGTCCAAATTATACAATAGGTCAAAATGGGTCACTCTTATGAAAACTGTTGTTAGCACGGGCCCCAATAGACCAGCACCACCCACCACCACCATCGCTACCATAAATACAAATATAGCGGGTGAACCCATTTTAATACTTGTTTTCTTAAAATGGTACGGTTCAACCTAAACCCATTTTGATCAAAAAAAACTCGTTTTGACCAGAACCAAATTGATACTTTTTTAAAACAAAACTCATTACATGACCCAACCCAATCAACCCGTTTTGCCAGGCTTATTTTATAGTCATTATTATGCAATTATAAAACAGTTATTTTCTTCTAAACAAAATACATACCTCTCTCCTTGGAAGACCAGCAAGAGTAAGCTTGACATTTTGTTCTTGACCTTCTTTTGCTGATAGGGCATGTGCTGACCTGTCAAGGGGATGATGAAATCTGCATCTCTCCCCAAACATGCATTCCCCAGTTTTCATATAAAACTATAACACCAAAAAAGAAAAAAATAAATAAGTTAGAATAAAATTTAGAAACATATTGAGAAAATAAGAACTGGGCAATTTCATAATATATCCTACCAAAAAACTAATATCAACTATACTCATTCATTAGATACAATTTATAATATGCCATTATACGCTTCTCTTTCTCCTTCCAATAAAAACTCTCATATCAATGCAAATTTTGAGAGGAGTATAACTGTCACAAATTTAGAAATGGTATATTAAAAACTCTCATATCAATGCAAATTTTGAGAGGAGTATAACTGTCACAAATTTAGAAATGGTATATATGATATTATGATTTTTTGTTACGTAAATATGATATCATACAAAGTTTTGATTTTTGAGGTGGAGGTATATGAAATTATCCCTAAAAGTACAACATATGGGAGATATAAGAGCTTAATTAATGCCTCGTTTTAGAACAAATAGAACCAAAATAGTGGAATAATCAGTTATTAAGGGTAAGAAAAATTATGATCATGTAAAGATTAAAATGGTAAAATAACCAAAACAGTATTGTTGACAAAAAAACAAAATAATGTAGAAATGAGGGGTATTATAGTAATTTTGATTTTGCCTTGGACAAAATAGTTTTGTTGCAGTGACAACTAAATTGATTATTTCGCCACTAAATAATCAGTTTCAATATATGACCAAACAGTGGAAGACTGATTATTTCCAACTTGGAAACGTAATTCTCGGATAATGCAATGTCAAGCACCCCCATTAACTTATAATAATATGAATAACTGAATATTCCAGTATAAGCATTTAAAGCAAAAAAAAAAGCAAAAGAAATCCTACTTATTATGACTGTAAAAGCACTTAAAACTACAACAAGAATTACTGCAGATTCATAATAGAGACCATCATTCTCAAACTGAATCACAAAGCTAATTTTTTAGACTTCAAATTGGAATAATGTGAATGACTGAATATTACAGAACAATTACTTAAGTATGAGAAATAGGGCTGTAAACAAACTGAACGTTCAGTGAACAGTTCATGAACCGTTCGGCGGGAAGTTCGTTTACGTTCGTTCGTTTAATAAATGAACGAACATGAACAAGAAATTTCGTTTGATTAACTAAATGAACGAACATGAACAGAGGTCTCGTTCGTTCAATTGTGTTCGTGAACGTTCGGTAATCTGTTCGTGAACGTTCGGTAAGCTGTTCGTGAACGTTCGGTCGTTTACATTCGTTTATGTTTGTTCATTTTCGTTTGTTTAAGATGTTCATTAAGATTTTTGTATATTTCTGTTTTATCTAAACATTTTATATTCTTTAATTTTTAAAAAATTTTATTACCTAACAATTAACTAAGTAAAGTAGGAAACCATATTCTCATTTATGAGTCATTTCCCTATCCACTATTACTCGATTAGGGCTTCTAAGTTCTCAATTCTAAATAATGTAAGCTACCCTCAATCCTAAATCATGTAAGCATTAGGGTTGACATCAAAAGTTCTAAACAGGTAGCGCTTCGTTCGGTAACGTTCGTGAACAAACCCATTTCCTTAATGAACGAACACGAACATGAAATTTCGTCCGGTTAGTGTTCGTGAACAAGTTCAATGCTTAGCAAACGAACACGAACAAGGCTTCGTTCGGTTCGGTTCGGTTCGTTTACAGCCCTAATAAGAAAGTAAAAGCAATCCTTAAGAGAATCCTAACTCAACAAACTGTGATCTTAAAACTAGTGATCTTATTTGCATTAAATTCCTGAAACTAGTAGTAGACAACTCCTAATAGTGACTGTCATCTTTTTAGAAAGAAAGCAAAATATGCAGGTACGTATATATGTGCGTGTGTGTGTGTGTAATATTGAAATAGAGCATGAATTCATATAAATACGCACATCACATTCCATCTGACCAGGTCGCTGAGGGTAGATAGCTGGGGGCAAACCTAGCTGCAAAAAATAAAATACAAAATCAAGCAGCAAACAAAAAAAAGACAAAATTGAACCACAACAACAGTAATAATAAAAATAACAATAACAATAAAATCCCTCAAGGTCTCCCTTCACCCAACACACAAAAACATGTTTGGAAAGCAGAAAACCTGTCAAATTGTATGACGTGTTGAAAATTTAGGGGCCGGGCTTTGTGTATTGCTTTTGAATCGTAAGTATTGTAGCTAAATAAGTTTGTAACAATTTTAATTTCAAGATATTGTAAATGACTTTTGATCATCAAACACATCACAAACAGTTGTTTAAAAATTAGTACTAAAGTAAGATCTGACATAGTGCGTACACCAAAATTCAATCTAATATGTTAGTTAATCTTGAATAAATTATGGGTCAATAAAGAATGATTCTAGGGGAGTAATCCTAGGAGCAAAATCAGCACAGGGTCTGTTATTATTCAGTCATTATGGCTGAATATTTTGTGCCTTATTCTTAGTTTATTTCCTTTTTTATCTACCTAGCTTACTAGTATAAAAGGAGCTGTCTGGCAGCTTTGTAATCATCAATTTACTACTGTTTTTCTTTCTTTCAAGCAATAAGAATCAAGCCGATTGTTTGTTCTTCTCTTGTTCTTGATTTGTGGTTTCGATCCAATTGTCTTTCATAATATACACTTAGAACAATCTCAACTTTACCATTGTGTGATCAAGGCGTGGGTCCACAGTTTGCATGACCGCGGGAGCTGGGTTGACCATACCAATGTTCATATGAACGCCAGGAGTGGCTACAATGGCACTAGTTGGATCCATTCCTGCACGGAATATTACAAACCAACCATTAGGTGGAAAATTTTCATATTAAGAATCAATAAACTGATCAACAAGAACAAAAGCATGATAACAATATTCCTCAAGACCTACCATATCTCTCAGGATGATTATAGCGACATGTGGCACCATACTTACAACTGAATCAAAAAAGAGTAAGGCGTTGTTTATAAGAAGTTTATCATTATTGTTTCTTTTTCCTGATGGAATAACTTAAATAAGCAACTATAATGTACAAACCTGCCAGTTTTCAGGTAAAAAGGACAATCCACTTCTCCCTGTTTTAGCAGTCAAGAAATAACAAGGACAAATAAATTAGTTGCGATAGAAAAAAAAATTCTAAAATATACGCAAGTGTATTACCGGTCTAATAGGGAGGCCTTTTGAGTTATGCAACATAGAGGGGGTGAAGGGGGGCACTGAAGTTGTCAAGCTTCCATTTATTCCACCCGTGATTGCTTCCTTCTGCACACCATTACCATCTTCCACCTCAGCAGTTGGTATTGAGATGTCTTTTGGGTGATGGAATTTGCAGGTTAAACCAAATTTGCATTTGCCAGTCTTCATATAAAACTGCTTACATATTGACATTATAAACACGTTAAATGCAGGTGGAATACAAGGCTTATATTAGTAAACGTGCAGCACTCATACCACACATTGGGGCTCAGATGGTCTTTCTGGCAATTCAGGGCCCCCATTGTTTTCTGAAGCAGACTGCAGATATATAGCGTATCAACAAACCAGTTTTTAATTTAAACATGACTGCAAATCAAATTGATATATCATAAAGCCGTTAAACCCACCAGAGAAGCAACTTTATCTTTTGGGTGGTTGAATTTGCACTTGGGACCAAACTTGCATGTTAGAGTCTTCAGGAAATACTGCATCAAACACCAACTGACTAAGATACCCTTTCACATTTCACAGAAAATAAAAAACCAATACCATAAAGAGAGTTGTATCCCCTATTCACTAAAATAGAAACAAGACCGATGGAGGAAGAACAAAAATTTACAGGGGAATAATAAATCGACTGCTTTTAGTATATTAAACCTAACAAACAAACGTACCCAATAATATCCCACTCATAAAGTAGGGTCTAGGAGGGGTGAGGGGAGGGCAAACCTTACCTCTATCCCAAGAGATAGAGAGGTTTCTCCCATTGAGACCCCCGCGCCCCGGCTCCCGAGATATGGCATACTTTACCTCATGACATCAAATATACAGAATGATTCACGTGGCTGGGAGTTTGGGACATGTAAAAACAAAATATATTTTTACCTAGACAGATATGTTAGGAACAACGTGGCGCAGCGGAATTGATAGGGTGCGAAAGCACACGTCTTTATTCCTTTGTTTTAATGTGTTCTAAGTAGTTTTATATTAGTTTTGAGTCAATTTTATGTACATTTGAGTCGTTGGTCTTATTTGTAGGAGCTCGGGAATATTAATGAAGAATACGTGAAGAAAACGAGCGAAGAAACGAAGCCCGGAAAAGTCCAAAGATCAAAAGACAATTTTCTGAAATTTAGGTCTCTCGCGGTACGCGAGAGACGAGTGTAATATTTCTCGCGGTACGCGGGAAACTCCAGGAATCCGCCCGACTATTTTGGTTCTCGCGGTACGCGAGGATCCAGTCAACATTCTCTCGCGGTACGCGAGAGGGCCGTTTTCCGCAAAACCCTAATTTTCTAAATTAAAAAGATTTAAACGGCCATTATGAGGAAAGTTCGATTCTAAGCCGTTCCAGGGAAGAAAAAGAGGCGATTTTGAGCTTGGAAGTCAATTGAAGCTGAAGATTGAAGCTTTTGGATTCCGGGTTTGTGTAGTTGCATTCTAGGGTTTAAAGATTCAAACTTTATCTTTGATTTTGTGTTTTGAACCTATGGATCTTGCTATTTACTTCTGTGTAGATGTTCTTAGTATGATTCTAGGCTAGATCCTTGATCTACCTAGGTCAATATGATGATTATGTGTTAAAGTTTCGATTTTTATTCGGTTTTTGGATTTGAATGTTGGATTTATGATTTAGTAAAGGTTTGAGTTTGTTTATGTGTGATGTTAGTGCATGTTTAATTCTGATTATGTGGTTGATTATGCTTTTCTGCGTTGATTGTGGTTGTCTGCCAGTTTGATCTTCGTTTCTGGTTCATAGACTTTAGGGTTTGTGAATTAGAGTGGTGTCTAGACGTAGTAGCCATAGAAAACCTAGTTAATTACTGATTAGAAGTGAATGTGTGTCCTAGTTCAATACCCGAGAAGTGAGAATTAGTCGTTTAGTCTTCGTCATTAGGAATCCGAGTGTCAGCTGTCTGAGAGGAAGTTGGTATTAGGTGTCTAGTGATAGTTGCTATCCGAATCATAGTATCCATTCTAGAACTACCCCATGCATTCCTTGAGTGTATGGTAAGCGGTGAGACTGAGAGGTAATCCGTTTATTAGGGTACTTGTCATAGTAGGAAATACCCGAGAGGTGATCCGATCATCTGGTGAGTTAATATCCTTAGGTTGTCTTCTGGTCACATCCCGAGACCGAGAGTGATCGGGAATCCACTAGATATCTTTTAGGTGTTATATCTTTAGAAACCCAGATCCAACCTAGTTCCAAAACCGATAGAAGTTGAGCTTTACACATAGGATTCCGACCTAGGTAGTGACTTCTCCATTCTTGATTTCATCTTTAGTTTACTCTTGATAGCTTGAATTGTCCTTAGTTTATTGCATTCTTAGTTAATCTTTAGTGTAGTAAACCCCCCAATCAATTAATCATATTAAGTCCTAGTTAGAGTCTAATTTAGTTATTCAGTGTCTTTTGGGTTCGATATCCGGACTTCGTTAGGCTATATTGCATTGATCGGTACACTTGCCGGTTGTGTGGTCTAGTATTAGGTCGAGTCTAGGTTTTATAAATTTAAAGCTAGAGAGTCTAGATTAGGTTTTATTTGATAGTTTTTATAGACCGTCTGGACGACATCAAGTTTTTGGCGCCGTTGCCGGGGACACTTGGCAATAGCAATATTAGCTTTGACTAGTTCTTTGATTGATTTTTGGTTTATTTGAGTCTTTTGTTTTCTTTTGAGTCTTGTGTGCTACTTGTGAGTCTTTATTCTGTTTCCTTCTTAGAGTCTTTCTGTTTATGCCCAATACTCGTTCGCAGGGATCATCATCTTTCGCAGCTTTTCAAGAGCCCGAACGAGAGCTTCACGAGCGCACCCGCGACTTTCGGGAGCGTTTAGAGGAGCTGGTTAAATCTAAGGTACGTTCTACTAGCCCAGTTCCAATTTCTATCATGGGCGACGCTGATCCTCCAGCGAGGCGTACAGTACACCAGAGGGCCAGTGAGGGGGTCACGGGCGCGAGATCTTCGATCACACGCCCCACTATACCGAACACCAATTCTTGGCAGATCCCATCACATGTCATGAGTACGATCACTCATGCCACTCAATTCCATGGCCTCGAGGATGAGGATGCACCCGGACATTTGTCCCGCTTCGCGCGGATATGTGATACATTTAATATCACGGGTGTATCTAAGGACGCAATCTACTTGCGTCTCTTTCCATTCTCTCTTTCTGGGCGTGCATCTACTTGGCTCGACACTCTTCCCGACAATTCTATCACCACATGGGAGGATCTCGAAGCCAAGTTCTTCAAGAAATACTTTCCACCTTCCAGGGCCGCTCGCCTTCGGGACCAGATCCATTCGTTTCGGATGGATCCCGACGAACCTTACCACATGGCCTGGGAGCGGTTCAACGCGCTGTTGAGCCGATGTCCCCAGCACGGTCTCCCTGACTGGGCACTAGTGGAGAAGTTCTATAATGGCCTCACCTTCGAGACGCAGCAAATGTTCAACACAGCTGCAGGAGGCCATATCATGGATAGACTCGAGCCTGAGGAGTGCGAGGATATGTTCGAGAGCTTCGCTCAAGCCGAACAGCAGCACCCACGTTCTGTTAGGGATTCCATCCCTACTGCTAGGTCACACGCCTCTTCTCCTAGAGGTGTGCATCAGGTCACTCCTGATACTAGCGTGGCTGCTGCCCTCGCCTCGATGGCGAATGAGATAAAGGAGCTCAAGCTCAGTGCTTTGAGGTGTCAGGTGTGCAGGGGAGGACACGACACCCGAAATTGCCCGGTAAATAATCAAGAGCATGTGAGCTATGCTGGCAACCAATACCAGAACCGAAATTACAACAATTCTAATACTTTTGGTTCGGGATGGAGATCTGGATTCACTGGTCGTCAGCAACAGTATGGAGGAGCAGAAGAAGGAGCGAGTTCTGGGAGCACTGTTGGGTCACGAAGGATTGAGGAGATGATGGAGACTCAGACACAGTTGCTTGCCCAGCTGGTGCAGAATAACAAGGATGCTCGGCTAAGACTGGATAGCCATGACACTTTGATGAAGAATCAGCAATCGGCGTTCCAGGATTTGCAACGCACGGTAGGAGACATTGCTAGGAGCATACATGATAGACAAGGAAGCCCTTCTACGGGCCCGAACGCTTCAGTGATGGCCGTGTCTATAGAGAGTGTGGAGAGTAAAGCGGTTGAAGAGGTTGACTCCCACTCTAAGGAGCATAATATTCCCTCGGTGGAGGAGGTGAATAAGATTGATTGGGCAGCTCGATTTGCTGAAATCGACGCAAGGATGCTGAAAGAGACCGAGTCGAATGCTGTTTCGACAAGGAGCATGGGAGAGAAGGAAGATGAGAGCCCACCGGTAGTAGAAGAAGAAGAGCCGGTGGAGGAGGAAATAGTAGTTGAGATACCTACCAAGAGGGTAGAGGAGAAGAAGAAGGGGGTGGAGAAGAAGACCCCCGAGATTGACCTGACCCGTATCCCTTATCCAACACGTGTCATGCCGCATAAACCCGCTAAGGAATACGGTCACTTCCTTGATATGTTCACACAACTCAAGGTCAATCTCCCGTTTGTAGAGGTCCTCCAGCATATGCCCAAATATGCCAAGTTCTTAAAAGGCCTTCTTTCCAACAAGAAGAAACTTGAGGAGGTCTCTGGAGTCTCACTTGGTGAGCAATGCTCGGCAGTGGTGCAAAATCATTTGCCAGAAAAGTTGTCCGATTCGGGTCGGTTCACGATCCCGTGCTTGTTGGGCAACCTACCATTACACCACGCGTTGGCCGACCTAGGTGCTAGCATCAATTTGATGCCCTATTCATTGTACAAGCAGCTGGACCTAGGTGAACCACAACCAACGCGCATGAGCATTTCCTTGGCTGACCGCTCAGTCAAGTATCCACGGGGAATAGTGGAAAATCTATTAGTGAAAGTGGGCAATTTTGTTTTCCCCGTGGATTTTGTGATTCTAGATATGGAGGTGGATGACAAGGTCCCACTCATCTTAGGACGCCCGTTCCTACGAACCGCAAAGGCGATGATTGATGTCTTTGACGGGAAGCTCACACTTCGTGTGGGGGATGAGGTCCTTACATTCAATGCTGTAGAGTCCGGGAAGGATGTTGGCGAGCACAGCCACTCCGTGTGCATGCTCGATTCTTTCATGAACCACCATTGGGACCCCGATCCGGTGATAGAAGTAGGTGAACCCGCCCCGAATATAGAAGAACCATATGATTGGGTGTTGGAGTTAGAAGGATTGCTAGATGAGCCAGACGATTATGGAGATGAGGTGCCTGATGATTTGCTGGAGATGATGGCAGAGTTTGAAGAAGTCATAGGCAAAACCCCAAGTGTGGGGAAGTTGGTGGAGGTTGTTGAGGATCCCGAGGATCCTGGTGAGATTGTGGAGGTCATTCCTTTAGAAGTGCCCATTCCTAAACCCCTACATATCTTCACCACTGTTTGTGCTTTGGGGAGAAAGATCGAGTCACCCCGTAGGTCTAGGCCGCCTCGTAAGAGGACTCGAGAGTTAATTGACTTAGGCAACGTAGATAGAGTGCTAACCCCAAGTGTGGGGATATC
Source organism: Smallanthus sonchifolius (assembly GCA_023525975.1). Lineage (NCBI taxonomy): Eukaryota > Viridiplantae > Streptophyta > Magnoliopsida > Asterales > Asteraceae > Smallanthus > Smallanthus sonchifolius. The sequence goes on along the minus strand of CM042046.1, from coordinate 9,005,306 downwards.
GAGGAGTGACAAACTACTTGGTTATTTAATGCGTATTATCTTCGGACCGGGTAGATTTAAGTTGTGGTGGAAGGAGATGAAGGATAGAAATCCATGGTGCGGTAGGAGTAGTTGTTTGCTGAGGCTGTGGAGAACCGGTAGGCCGCGAAGGATGAAGGCGGTACCGGTTAGGATCAAGGAGAAGCCTCCTGATAGGTTTGCTTGAGTCCTGGGCAAGTGCCCGGGATGTAAAGTTTGTGTGCGTTCATTGGTATGAGTCCATGTCTTTTTCTTTGTTTTTCGGTTTGTGTTTTGTTTGTGTCAAGTTTTGCAAGAATCCATGCTCGATTCGGTAAGGAAAATCGTCGGGAATGAAGCCCCAGGTATGGTTACATGTGTTTTTATCCTTGGGACAAGGTTTTAAGGAAGTTGGGTGAAAATTTTTTCTTAAATGACCAAAAATATTCTAAGTATAAAACTTGAAAATTCTTCAAAACTTTCTGTTAACGACACCCTCCCGCGGTACGCGAAGAACGATATGGAAATCTTCGCGGTACGCGAGAGACAAAATTCTCGGCCGGCCTAACTTTTTGGCCTTCGCGGTACGCGAAGAATATCCCCTTAGACTTACGCGGTACGCGAGGGACTGCTGGTGTCACCCTATTTCCTTTATTTCCCATGGTTTCCCGTACCCGTTTCTGTCCCCGTTTTCACTCACCACCACTATTCATCACCTACCTTCGTACCACCACTACCATGAAGCATCACCTTTAACCACCATCATCCATCACATTAATTCACCCACCTACCACCATCCGACCACCGTGACCATGGGAAACTAGAAACCGTTTATGACCGATGTTCGAACTTGCTGTGGTATTCATGTCTTTGTGTTTGCCACATGTCGAGTATGTTTTCTCTGCAATCTATCTATCTTGAGTCTTTTATTTCTTAGTGAGTCAGTCGAGTCTTTTATTTTATTTTTATTTTGAGTCACTTTGATGCTGCGGGTATGTTTGCGGTTTATTTTGCAGGTTTTATCATTTCGCCCGTACTCAATCTCCATTCGGGCGGGATTGATTATCATCTTATTTATCTTGTAAAGGCAACCCGTCAGTGAGATGTGCAAGCCGCGAAGGAAATGCTATACGGTGCACACAAGGAAGAACGAAGCTGCATATTAGATTGCATCTACATTACCAGCTAAGTCGCTTCCTGTTCTGTTTTGTTTTTATTTTTGCATTTTTATTTTTAGTTGTGTTTTGCTTCACATTGAGGACAATGTGTCTTTCAAGTGTGGGGATGTGAGTGTCTAGTTTGTTTAGTTTGTGTCTTTAAAAATACAAAAAAAAAAAAAAGAAAATTGAAAAATTTGAAAAATGTTCTTGAAAATAATTGCATATATTTGGAAAATGATAGTAGAACTGGATCTATTTATGATTTTAAATGATTAAATAATTGAAAACGTGTCTAATTAGTGATGTTTTGGTAGACCCAGCTAACTAGTAGAGCTTAAATATCCTGTTTGTGTTATTTAGGATTAATCACGGAATAAAATCATGATATCTTGTGGGTATTCATCTTAGAGTAATGGTAATACTGAAACTGTCAATATAGGGTGATAGGTACCACGATTAAGTTAAAATTTAAAGGTTTTTGAAATTTTCATGGCACACCACTCTCTTTTTATGAAAATAAATCCGAGTTTGGTGGCGCCTGCATCCATTATTCCATAATTTATGAGCTATACTGAGTTTTGCTTATGTGTTTCCCTCTGGGATAGCGACTTGGAGGATACACCCCTAAGTAAGATTTATGTGCTTCATTGATAGAATGTAGTCTATGTGTTACCCTCCGGGATAGTGACTTGGTTGAAACGCCTCTAGACGAAAGTTCTTTTGCTTATTATGCTCATTATCATCCATTCATTCATGATTTCATCTGATTTCTAAAAACCTGTAAATAGTAGTTTAACGTGGTAGGGTAAATCTATATGGTTTAATCCGTGCCTAAACATGACCTTGAGACGGGATTAGGTAGAGCTGTAACTTCTAAGTGTGAGTCACATAGATTGATTGATATGTTGTATAAAATGGATTTAGAACACGTAACGGGGGCTTGAAAGTTAGTGCTTGGGTTTAATCGGACAGAAATACTAATTGTTGCTTTTTAACACGTGAGTATGTTTTTGAAAATTGAAATTTATGTTTGTTGAGTTAGATGCCAGTTATGATTCCATTTGCAGATTTTTCGAGGACGAAAAAAGGTTAAGTGTGGGGATATTTGATAGGGTGCGAAAGCACACGTCTTTATTCCTTTGTTTTAATGTGTTCTAAGTAGTTTTATATTAGTTTTGAGTCAATTTTATGTACATTTGAGTCGTTGGTCTTATTTGTAGGAGCTCGGGAATATTAATGAAGAATACGTGAAGAAAACGAGCGAAGAAACGAAGCCCGGAAAAGTCCAAAGATCAAAAGACAATTTTCTGAAATTTAGGTCTCTCGCGGTACGCGAGAGACGAGTGTAATATTTCTCGCGGTACGCGGGAAACTCCAGGAATCCGCCCGACTATTTTGGTTCTCGCGGTACGCGAGGATCCAGTCAACATTCTCTCGCGGTACGCGAGAGGGCCGTTTTCCGCAAAACCCTAATTTTCTAAATTAAAAAGATTTAAACGGCCATTATGAGGAAAGTTCGATTCTAAGCCGTTCCAGGGAAGAAAAAGAGGCGATTTTGAGCTTGGAAGTCAATTGAAGCTGAAGATTGAAGCTTTTGGATTCCGGGTTTGTGTAGTTGCATTCTAGGGTTTAAAGATTCAAACTTTATCTTTGATTTTGTGTTTTGAACCTATGGATCTTGCTATTTACTTCTGTGTAGATGTTCTTAGTATGATTCTAGGCTAGATCCTTGATCTACCTAGGTCAATATGATGATTATGTGTTAAAGTTTCGATTTTTATTCGGTTTTTGGATTTGAATGTTGGATTTATGATTTAGTAAAGGTTTGAGTTTGTTTATGTGTGATGTTAGTGCATGTTTAATTCTGATTATGTGGTTGATTATGCTTTTCTGCGTTGATTGTGGTTGTCTGCCAGTTTGATCTTCGTTTCTGGTTCATAGACTTTAGGGTTTGTGAATTAGAGTGGTGTCTAGACGTAGTAGCCATAGAAAACCTAGTTAATTACTGATTAGAAGTGAATGTGTGTCCTAGTTCAATACCCGAGAAGTGAGAATTAGTCGTTTAGTCTTCGTCATTAGGAATCCGAGTGTCAGCTGTCTGAGAGGAAGTTGGTATTAGGTGTCTAGTGATAGTTGCTATCCGAATCATAGTATCCATTCTAGAACTACCCCATGCATTCCTTGAGTGTATGGTAAGCGGTGAGACTGAGAGGTAATCCGTTTATTAGGGTACTTGTCATAGTAGGAAATACCCGAGAGGTGATCCGATCATCTGGTGAGTTAATATCCTTAGGTTGTCTTCTGGTCACATCCCGAGACCGAGAGTGATCGGGAATCCACTAGATATCTTTTAGGTGTTATATCTTTAGAAACCCAGATCCAACCTAGTTCCAAAACCGATAGAAGTTGAGCTTTACACATAGGATTCCGACCTAGGTAGTGACTTCTCCATTCTTGATTTCATCTTTAGTTTACTCTTGATAGCTTGAATTGTCCTTAGTTTATTGCATTCTTAGTTAATCTTTAGTGTAGTAAACCCCCCAATCAATTAATCATATTAAGTCCTAGTTAGAGTCTAATTTAGTTATTCAGTGTCTTTTGGGTTCGATATCCGGACTTCGTTAGGCTATATTGCATTGATCGGTACACTTGCCGGTTGTGTGGTCTAGTATTAGGTCGAGTCTAGGTTTTATAAATTTAAAGCTAGAGAGTCTAGATTAGGTTTTATTTGATAGTTTTTATAGACCGTCTGGACGACATCAGGAATCAACACACACACATGCATAAACGATAATCACGCGGTACAGAAAAATAAACGACACAAGAATTTTACGTGGTTCGGTCCCAGTGGGGGACCTACGTCCACGGGCTGCAACTAGGTTATTTCATTAAGCTCTAGGCACACAGGTTACAATTACAACATAGGGTATTTATAGATTAAGACCTAGGGTTTCTAACTTGTTCTCCAAGTTAGGCCCAAATCATAGAGAAGAGGCCCATTAGGGCCGGCTCCTCTTATTCGAGACTCCATAACCCTAACAATCTCCCACTTGGAGGCTCGAGCAATCCTCAATCAACCATCCAAGCAAAACCTTGTAATCAGTAACTCCAGTAATCTTCAAAACAGAAATCCTCCAAGCCTCCAATTCCAAGAACAAGCTAAAACTTCAATATCAGAAGTTCTTAAGCCTCCAGCTCCTAAGAATAAGCTAAGATTTCAAATAACAGAAGTCCTCCAAGCCTCCAGTTCCCATAAACAAGCTAAGACTTCAATCTAATTCTCCTAGTTGCAGCAGCCCTCTTCTTAATTACCAGAAGAGCCGGTTGAAGCTCCCCCGAGCTCAACACAACAGTCATCACTGACCCAGCCGTGGCAAAACCCGCCATTGACTCATCCTCAAACTCAACCGGCTCCCACTGATTCAAACTACCGGCTCCAGAGACTTCCAGAGGAAACACCACTCTCCAAAACCTGCAAGAACCGAGGAGAGATTTTCCATTCGGAAATCCGGTCGTCAAAACCCAACGGTGTTTTGAACTGTATCCAGAACACGCCTCGTGCTCCCACTGTTCTCAAAACCCCTGACCTGGTTTAAACCTCCGAATGCACTTAGCTGACATCCCCGTGGCTCCAGGATTCTCTCTTGCAAAATGAATCCACTTAGCTCTACCCGATGCAGCGAGCCAAGACTGTACTACTCGGAAGTTGGTTCCCTTCTTCCGGCGATACATAAACCTGTACCTTCCCAAAGTCTTCAGTTAGATTCACCAATACTTCACTACAGTGGGTAACATGAAATGAAGTATACCAGAATCTCGAACCCAAGAGTCTTCACTGCCTTCACTGAGTCCCAATGCATCAACCCACACATTCTCAGAAGCAAAAATTACCATATTTGACATGGACTCTAAAGAATGTCCCACACCTCACGCAGCTCCACCAAGTCAACTATGCTCAGCTCCCACTGTCTCTGTTATCCCAACCCATGCCAAATGTCGTACCACTGATCACCACCGAACAAGAAACAACTTCACAGTTCTAGACCAGCTAACCGGCAAACGGTTATAACAGCAGCAGAGCTTTCATGATGAAAGCAAACGGTACCAAGGATTCCGCGACCGTACACCCGATCGGCTAACCTTAACCGAAAAATCTTTCAACCGAGCAATATCACCCGACTTCCTTTTTATTTTCACTTATGTCGTCACCAGCACACCAGAACCGGAATACTTAAAACCCAAAGCATTCCAAACCTGTTGGTTCCATTTTCACCGGTTTTATCCCACAGTACCACACTCAAGTTCTTTTGACAAAACCAACCAACCGAAATCCAAACCGCCAAACCTTCGATTACACCCATCCCGTCTTCAGCTATAAATAGCAAACAAGAAACAAATCGAAACAGTGAAACAAACACAGCAATGGCACGGGCCTGAACTTGACGGATCTTCTACCGAACATTGTCAAATGACCGATTTGCTCCTGCAATAAATCTCGCAGACAAATATAAACCCGATACTGAATTTCACATAACCCGGTTCCCCAATTAATGGTTAATAATAAACAGTCAAAACAACCCGAACTGAAACAAAAACTTTAACCTTTTACCCGGCGAATCCAAGAGTTTAAACCAAAAACTCTAATCAACCGCTTCTAGAGTTTCAATCCGGTACTCAATCAAACCTTTTTATACCCGCGATACCAGAAAAACCCGAGACTCCCGACCCAACGCTTCACCTGCAAACCCGAGTGAAACCAGCAACTCCAAGAGATCCAAAATAGGAACTCTAATTGCAAAATCACTCCAAATCAGTCCCGAACAGCCCTGTTTTCTCCTGAAACAGCCATGTTATCCTCCAAAACAGTCTTGTTTTCTTTCCCCTTTTGCGCAACCTAGGGTTTGAAAAAACCCTAATTCTGGCGGCCCAAAAAACAAGAAATCAGGCTGCGAATCAGCCCTGGAACAGCAGCAGAAAAACGAAAAAAAATTTCCGAAAACACTGTTCATGCCAGAAAACACTGTTCGCAGCGCGGCGGTACTGTAGCAGCAGATCTGAATCAACCCTCGATCAGCCTGTACCCTTTTTCTCGATCGAAAACCGTGCAGACCGTGTGTAAACAACGAACCTGGCTCTGATACCACTTGTTAGGAACAACGTGGCGCAACGGAATCAACACACACACACATGCACAAACGATAATCACGCGGTACATAAAAATAAACGACACAAGAATTTTACGTGGTTCGGTCCCAGTGAGGGACCTACGTCCACAGGCTGCAACTAGGTTATTTCATTAAGCTCTAGGCACACAGATTACAATTACAACATAGGGTATTTATAGATTAAGACCTAGGGTTTCTAACTTGTTCTCCAAGTTAGGCCCAAATCATAGAGAAGAGGCCCATTAGGGCCGGCTCCTCTTATTCGAGACTCCATAACCCTAACAAGATATACTTGGTTATTAAGTTTATCACAATTCCAATAAAATTTACACCATCATACTGACTACATAGAACATTATAAAGTATTAACAGTAATCGTTGACAAGAAACTTAACTTCGAGGATCTAATTTCCAAAATAACTATAGTAATTACTAATTAGTAAATACATTTACTGATTTTCTATCCCAAACCCTAAGCTATTGGTGGGATTTTACCAGGTATAGTTGTTGTTTGTTGTTTATTAACTGTTCTATAAATTTGTAAATTATGTTAATTTACCATTTAGCACTTAACTCCCTTACGTCAACTTTGTTCACAACATTGGTCATTCCAGTTTACTAGTAATGTTTGCGCTACATACAGTAAATTATATGTGTAGGTAAATCTAAATGCTCCTAAGAACTAAAAGTTAAGCGTACCGGGCAATCTGGGGCTTCAGGTCTCTCTGGAAGATCTTCACTTGAAACACCTATTGGAACCTGCCATTAAAAGATAATCAGCATACTAATGTGCAAATAAGAAAAGCATATTTATATCACACGAATATATTGCTATGAACATGAGAAAAACAGACTATAAACAGCACAGTGACAAATACAAGTAAAAGGGTAGTGTTTCAATCAACAATAGAAGCTACATTCACAAGAAAGAAACTAGTCATAGCTTGGTGGTTATTCAACCAAAAAGAACATTGTTAAAATAAAGTACCAGGCTAACATAATGCGCAGAACAGTGCACTAAAAATCAAGGTTACTCGGAGTTGTTCTTTCTAATTTTTACACTTGACTTTCATTTTTTTACTTTTGTAATCATTCTTAAATACTTTTTGTCACCCCTCCCGCAGACATTTCCATTGACTATGCACCAAAAATACCAAATTGAGCATTTTCTCCTGCACACAAAATTGATGTTGAGGAAGAACAAAATACAGTGAAGTTATATTTTATCCTGTTCATGATTTAAGAAATAGAGTGAATATGAAAAGGTTGTGAGTTGTAGCAGTGTGAGTATGATAAGTTTATGGTGAGCAGATAAGAGCGACAATGAGAGGATGAAAACAATGAATTATTAGTAGATATGTCATATATGGCATGCTCTATGCGGAGAAAGTAACATGCAAATAGTCCATAAATAACCATTGAAAAAGCAGTGACCAAGTAAAAAATAATATATATCCTGACGTTTGTGTGAGTATATAAAACAGCAATACCATGAAGATTACAACTACGGTGACATTTGGTTCAAAATAACTTTTCCAAGGAATGGATTGGTCAAAGGAAACTCGTTCCAAATAAAACCCATGCATTTGGTTGGCACAGAATGGTTAGTAAATGTGCTATATGGTTCCTTTGTGATGTCATGCATTATTTGGCAGTGCGTCTTTTAAAATGGAATGCATATACAAGCAATTGTCCAGATTGCCCTTTATTCACTAATATAACTATTACTATTATAAAAATAATAATAACGACAATAAGTGAAAATCAGTAATGATATTAAAAACTACAAATAAACCAGTATTTTACGAGTAGAACCCTATATTAGTCCTTACTCCTTACAAAGCAAGCTTGAGAAACAGAAGGTTGACATAAAGGTCAAAGAACAAATAGAATAAAACTGATGAATAAATCATCTTGTAGAACTTCTAGGTATAAAATCCTAAGTTGTCCAGTATAATTAGTACACTATAATAATATCAGCAAAACATCAGTGTTATAAGTGCATAAATATAAGATAGTACATTGTAAACAGGTTTAAGTATAAGAGCAACATACAGTAGTTGACTAATCGTCTAAAATTAATAATAAGTGGTAATGCAAAATAATGTATGTAATAATCAAAGTATAACTACACACACACACACTGTGTGTATACCAAAATACAAATAGAACGATGTATAAGAGCAGCATACAATAATTGACTAAAATGAAAATAAGTTGTAACTGGAAAATATTTGTAATTATAGTGATAAAATATAGCTACATTATATACCAAACACAAAAATAAAAAGTCACCTCTTTCCAATCAGAGATTCCACCCTCAGGGACCCACAAAGGATGGTCAAACTTGCAGGTATCTCCAAACTTACAAGTTCTTGTAAGCATATAATGGGCACAGTCTTTTTCTCCAGGTCTCTGCGGGTAAACAGGCAAACTGCTCTGGAATCTAGGGCGCTTCACTAAAGGGTTGGTAGAATACCAAGCTTCACTTTGCCCAATTGTATTATGTGTACCAAGAAGAGACTGATATAATGCTACGATAGATAGTATATAAAAAGGTTATTAAGTAAAAATATATATGCTAGTAATAAAATAAATCTTCATATACGTAGAAACTAACATATTATTACATATGATTTATATTATAATAAGAATCAACATGTCATGTCAATGCAAAATATTGTGTAAGCTATATAAATATAATGACATGTTAAATAAACCAAAGTAGTGGGATAAAGTTAAACAGAGTTTAGAGCGGTATCAAGTCAATTATATGGGGAAAACAAAACCCATACTTTGTGGTTTGTTGATATAGTATATAGAGTTGACTGTATGAATATCCAGCACATAATTGTTCCATTTCTATTTTAGTAGATGAATTTAAAAGATGCATAAAAAACATTGGATTTTCAAAACCATCATTTTGGTTAAAAGTGGAAATCAATTAATGTAGTGAAATAAACAGATCTCACCTACTAGTATTTAAAATTGACACAGGTCAACATTATCCTTGGTTTTAAAAAGTGGCGACATGGTCTAAAACCAAGGAGCAAAGCGCCAAGCGGAAGTTGCTTGTATCAACTTTTTTTATATTCTCATAGGTTTTTAGCATCCTCTACCCAAAATTGAGCTATAAATAAGCTTTATATATGATTTAATATTTTAATATATAAATTATCTACATGTCAGCCTAAAAAGCTAGTTGTAAAACATCCTAATGCACAACATGAGGCGTGCGCCTCACCTGCGCCTTAAGCCGATTTTTGGTGCGCCGAAACTGCGTTATTTGTACAAAGCTCGCTCTGCCTACACAAAAGTGTCGGGCCTTGCACCTCCGACGTGCTTTTTAAAATCAAGACATTATCGAATGTTTTAATTTTAATTAAAAGTAAAAACACATGAAAATTCAAACATGAAAATGCTTAGACTAAAAAACTATTGATAAGATCCAATTTTTTTACAGATACAATACAATTGCCATAAAGAATCTTTTTAATAAAACTAACTTTATGCACACACATGACACGTCTATCTATACTAATGAATAAAAATACTAGGTGACACGTGTCACTTTCGGGTGCATCCTCACCATGTTTTTCCCGCTTCTCTCTCCTATTAAATAATGGTATTAAAAAATATATATTTTTAAATATTTAATATAAATCTAATTATGGATACTTAGTATTTAATAATTAATAGTTATTATATCATTAACCAAATGAATTTAATATGAATTAACATTTATCAATTACATAAAAAAAGTTTAATACCCAGAAAAAAATGCTTTAAAAACTAATTGAACATAATTTATAAATGTCACGTCAAAATACATTTCTTAAAGACATTTGACGAGTCCATTTGTTAACATATTACATTATATTTTATTCAACACGTGTAATACACGGGGTTTTAAAGACATATAAAATTTATTACTAAGTATATAACATTATATTTATTCAACCCGTGTAATACACGGGATTCTAACCTAGTACTGTGTGTATATATAGACACACACACACACACACGTACATATGAACACATTGTGTGTGACTGTGATGTGAATGATGTTTCATTTTAGATAATTTCAGTATTTTGTGATAATTGTGTATACATATATCCATGTATGATAAAGGGTGTGTCGGTTTTTCTAGGAGAGCAAGAGAATTACTTGGAAGAAACGAAAAGAAAATAAAAGCTTTGTCTTGGAGAGAAAAGAAGATTCGGATGGAAAAACGAGTCATTTTTCTCTGAAACATTCCTCCGAGATGCAGTATGATTTGAAGAGAAAGGAAAGGTAAGTCTTTATAGTTTCTTTAATGACCTAACTACCACTAACATAGCTAATGAATTGAGAATATGAGTAGCGTTATAAAATAGACCACTTTATTTCCCTTTTCATTTCAACTAGGGAACATGAAAAAAAAAATTAACGAACTACACTTTCTTCTCTATCCGACAGAACAGAGACAACAACCAAACCCAGTAAAAATCCCACCATTAGCAGAACTATTGATAGGGTCTGGGGAGGGTGGCAAGCCGACATAAGCGCATGCAAAATTAAAATAAGAAAACCTAACATTTCCTTTCTTTTCTTTTCTTTTCTCTCCAAACTCGAGAACACAACGAAATAGATCCATATATACGCATATATCTACATATAAGTGTGAATAAGCATATTATGTTTTGATTATATAATCTAACCTGAAATACATGTCGAACATTTTCTAAAAACAATCCCCAAATGTATTTCAACGAAAATAATTACAAGTACATATATATAGATACATATGACACACACACTCTATCACAAATTTGATCTTAGTCAACAAGACATAAACTTTGACTGTGAAAATAAAAATAGATGAAACTTTTACAATTTCCACCATGTACTCTAAGGATGCACTTAATTCAATATTAAAAAAGAATGAGTATGCAACGGTGTGTTTATAAGAGCGCAAGTGTTTGAGTTTATAAGTGTAAATAAATACACATTAGAAAAACAAAGTCTTATCAGCTTACTTGACATGTCCATATTAGTGTACAATATAGGTGCCATAATGAAAGGGATAACCAAGTAGAAAGGAAACAAGAGTAGGATGATTTTCGATGCAACTAATCTTAGAAATAATGCTACTAATTTATATTCATCAAAGAATTTCACTTCACACCCCTGCAACAGCAAGAGCGTTGTTGCACCAAGTCTATAATTCAATGATTCAACTGGGTACTGAAGAAAAATACCTAGATGAACATCCAATTGAATCAATCCTAAACCCGTCTCTCATCTGAGCTTTATTCCATATACACGACCATAAGTTAATATGATTGGATCTATGAGTTTATAATTATATCAATATTCAAAAATCAAAATATGTGAAAAATATTCACCCACACTTTCACATATCCCATATAAAATGACACCAAATAGAGTAAAGTAAAATTAAATTATACTTATAGATCTATAGATGGTTATGATAGTGATACTAGTGATGCATTAGAGCTATGCACCAACAATTAGAGATTTCACTGTCTCAAAGAGGAGGTCGGGCCTTGGAGCAGCTGGTTTGATGCCATGGGTTCAAAGGATGGACACGAAGCTAGGTGAGGGAAATAAGAGACGTATAGATATGGAGAATTAGATAAATGACTCTCATCTTATATCTGCCTAGTTGCCATCCTTCCACTGAAAATTGAAGAAACGGCAAGGACTATCTATAAGTTACACACAGGTAAACACTAAAATTCCTATTCCTAAGTACTATCTGACATGAAATACGGCGTATTAAATGAGCTTTAATAGATCGACCAGTTTTTCATACCGGAAATACTGGATATAAACAATTATAAAACTCATACCTTCAGAAGTCGAACGCTTAAAACCGGCGTATATAGATTGAAGTGCAGTTGCGTTAACGTCTGCATCGACCCCAGGCGGTCCAGGCCACAATGTCGCTCCTCCGGTGGCTCTAGCGGCCGCCGTGTAACCGCTTCCGACGGTGTCCTTGTGATTGTACAGCATTGAAGGACCTCGGTCGCTGATAGAAGGATAGCTGAACAAATTGGAGGCCGGTGAGATAGGATCTGAAGGCAAATACCTTGACGAGGGGTCCGGCGGCACGTACTGATCGACGGCGGATCTGGATGTGAAGATGCTTGACGAATTGGATCCTCCGCCATAGCCGTAGGAGCTGGATCCGTACAGCTGTTTCGCCATTGTAGATGATAGAATGAAGAAGAAACGAACCCTAGAAAGCACAATAATGCTCAAACTTTGTAACTACGCGAGTGGTAGTGAAATTATCACTTCGCTCCTTTGTCATCAAAATGTAAATTGCAGAGTAGCCCTCCTGAAAAAAATGAGTTAACAATACGGTCCTAACGTTCCCGAGTATCGTTTAAAGAGGTGAAAAAAAGGAAGAGGGATGAAAACTTTATTCCAGAGTTTTTTTTAATGGAAAAAATAAGAGGAAGAATGTTACAAAGTTTTTTAGAAGAGAAAACAAGTTTGATCTCAATCTTCTCAAATTAAAGAGATTTTGAGAAAAAGGAAAAGAAAATAAGGAGAATAAATCATTTCTTTTCTTCTCTATAGTAAACCCGAGAACACAGCGTAAAAGTGTAACCTTGTTTCACAGATAGAGTATAATCCTGAAAATTGTGATTCGTTTGTGAGTTAATCTTAAAAGTCATTATCAATCTTATTTAAAATGGAATGTCTTGGAAACAGTGAACCTGTTTCGTAGGATACTGTCATGTGGCTTTTTCTTTGTACAACTTCCTTTCAATACCTTTTTCTTTGAAGAAGCAGATTTTGATGAATAGCAACAGTTTCCCCCTTTCAAGCCTCTCAATATTTCAGATCTTCGTCTCCGCCTTCTTCAAGAATAGCAACGGCAACGGTGAGATGGTAGGGTTTGGGTCTTCTTAGTGACGGCGGTGGTGATGTTTCAACAATTTACAAAAACTTTATCAAGTTCAAGTTTACAACCACCACACTTTAAGAATCTACTTCATCAGGTAGGTCCCTATAACCAACATTTAATAAGTTAACTACAATGTTTACGCCACAAAATGATGTTTATAAAGGTTTCACCACATATTAGGTGCAAAGAAACACCAAAAACGATAAAGACATCATGAGAATCCAACTCTGTCCGACAAGCTTCCCGAGGCTCACATTGGAGTTTTTCCTACACCACAACATGTTAATAATGATATATACAAGTTCACATAGCCTCCCATGGGTTAAACATAAGAAAAACCCGAAAAATGGGTTACAACGTAAGGAAAGGGCGTAGGACAAAGTCCCCCGCGTAAGCAAATCCAACCCAACGTAAGCTGCACTGGGGTAGAGTGTAGCTTACGCCCACACATGCACAAACAACCTTCTTTTTTAAACTCATCACGTCGAGGCACCCAAGATTCATATAATATGGCTTTTGTAGTTCGTCTCCTAGCACGATATGTGCCTATTAGAAGTTTTGGGTTTTCACCGGTAACATGTCTTAACGCCCGTACATGATTTACCTTAACCGAATATTAAATAACAACCAAAGACTTCTATAAGCACATATAACATCTTACATACATTACCACTTATGTATGCATACTATAGTTAGACATCATACATGTCCTATCATTATACCAATTCATATTTTTTTCACAACGGTTTGACTTATATTATTACGTCAATTTACACCAATTCACCATTATTCCACAATGGTTTGACACACAAATACAAGTTTTGATATAAATTTCATTCAAAGTCGAGATGCTTCAAGGTTTCGGTTTTTTATAGGTTTTTTGTCTTCCTTTTACAACATTTAAAATATGACATTTTATAAAATTTCAAAGTGAAATTTTATAAATTTTATCACGGGAGTAACTACCGTGGTCATTGAAAACGAGGCTAAACAAATTTAACATGTTTTATTTTTTTAATAGAAATACCCTATTTGGCTCTCATAATAATTTACGCAAATGTGACGAGACGCACTATTTTTTTTTAATATAAGAGCATGTTTGGGATTACTTTTGAAAACTCTTTATTAACTTTTGTAAAAAGTTAATAATTAGTTTTAAAAAGTAAGTGAAACTTACTTATTAAAACTCATTTTTCCCTTCTATTTTTCTATGTCCTTTAGTTTTTAACTATTTAACTTAAAAAAAAAAGTTAACAACTTAACAACCAGCTCAAAGTAATTCCAAACATGCCCTAGTTCAAACAATTTTGACTTGAGGGTTTCAATTAAAGTCAAAATCGATACATGGAGTTTGACAATTTCCTACAGTGAAACCTATCGAAGCTGCAATTACTGCTTCCCTGATCTGCGATGCGAGGCATAGTTGGTTCAATCATTACAAGACATTCAGGTTTGCATACACAGATTCGTTGTAGTTCTGAATGCAATTAGCGCGACTGAACCCTGTAAATCACTAGAAGTTTAACACCACTCTCTTTCTCATTGGTCTTATCGCCTTCAGCTCATGCGAGACAGCAGAACGACGTCGTTTACGAGTCACAGACTCACAGCTACTTGTTTACTGACCGAAGGGGTTTTGACTTTTGATAGCATACATGGAATTTAAAGCGCGTGATTACAGAGCTGAAGAAGAATTCCATTCACTCACCCGAGTTTCAGTATCCTCACACCCTCTATGTTCGTCTTCGTCTTCATCGTCATCATTTACGCAGGTTTGATCGTCGCCCTTTATTTTACCGGTTGTTAGGTTGTTTTGTTCTTGATGGTAATTGGCGGGTAATTAATTGGTAATTGTTCATAAATCTAAAAAGTTTGGTGT
This sequence comes from Smallanthus sonchifolius, assembly GCA_023525975.1. NCBI lineage: Eukaryota > Viridiplantae > Streptophyta > Magnoliopsida > Asterales > Asteraceae > Smallanthus > Smallanthus sonchifolius. The sequence goes on along the minus strand of CM042046.1, from coordinate 8,990,182 downwards.
TAATGTGAAGGTTATTGATTTTTTATTTTATTTTTGAGAAATTTGAAATTTATGTTCACCTTCCTATCTATGATCTACCATGAAAGGTAATTCAAATGGAAATTATTCAATAGTTTATTCAACTATCGGATTACTGTACTTTATACTGTACTTGTTTTCCGAAGGGCGTCAAAAGAGGGGGGGGGGGGGGGTCAAACACGAGTAGGTAAGGTTTGGCACTTTGGCCTAATCCCATCCTCCTCATACCTTACCAATAACTCTGCTATGAGTGAGATTTTATTGGTCATGTTTGTTTGTTTAGTTCTTGAGCTTAAATATTTGATGGATAGAGGTATAATTTTATGTTATGGTACTTCTTTGATGTTTTAGTTATCAATATTTGAATTTCCATTTATCAACTTGATATGGTGTTTCTTTGATGTTTCATTGAAGTTATACTTATTGTAATCTTGTTTTAGCCAATGCATGAATGTCAAACTTCTACTTATTTTCTTTTGGTTGTTTGATGCTTCTAAATTGAAGTTCAACCACATTGATGTTGAACAGTGCTAAGTTTAATCATATGCCATGACAGGAGGATCATGTCAGCGTCGAATTCTTTGATCCCTTAAGGGGTTTATCAACAGAAACATTGGAGCCTGTTGAAGATGTGGTTGTTGCAGAAAAACATCCTGCTAGTCAACCAACCTCTCATCTATCGACAAAGGAATGGACATCTTTCATTAAGTTATTAATGCAGAGATTTCCTGTGCCCAAAATGATCTCAGTTTCTGCTGTAAGTCTTTTAAACATAATGGTATAGACAAAACACACAATGCCCAACAAATCAATAGTATGTGTAGAACAGTATAAAGATGCTATGCACTTTTACTTTTACTATCAATTCATAACCTAGATCTTTTTCCACTACAGTTGTCAAGCAAAACTATAAAAGGCAAGAAGGGTATGGTGTATTAGTAATCCTCATATTTCTGCTTCTATCTTCCTACCTGTGGCATGACCTTGGGTATGGGGAGATGATTACCATGAAATTTTAGTTGACTAACTTGAAAATGTTTTTTTTTAATACTTTTTCTAACCAGCAATCGGAGAACTACCAGCAAAAACACAGTTAGATGAACTGAATGATTCTGAAAAGTCGACTGAAAAAGGATTTAAGATTGTAAACCAGCAGGACTGTATAAAACGATTGCATGAACTTAAAGATGAGATCATGCGGTCTTGGCGGATGATCGTGTCACATCTTTAAAGTTGTCAATCAAGGTAGTTCCTCAGTGTTACTTTTTCCTGAATATAATTTTGTAATTTAGGAATCAAGTTTTTGTCACCTTGCAGGTTGCTATGCTTCTGATGGACACCTGTGTGGCACAATTTTATCCAACTTTATTTGTTCTAGCTACTGATATAATGGACATGTTAGGTGATATGGTATGGGAGCGAATTAGGGAGAAAGCTGAGTTTGCAGATGACGGGACTAAGATTTGCACTTTATCAGGTTTTTTTTTCCTCTGTGGTCTATAAACACATCTTATTACACAAAACAGAATTATGAAATTATTACACTAGTACACTACCAATGTTTATGATGGTGAACAAATTACATAGGCATTTAGTTATCGAATTTCACAAAGATATATATGACCTGCTGTAGATGACTTCGAAGCAAATAGTGTATGCCTTGAAGCCAAAGAGACATGCAATAACTGGTTCAGAAAAATTGCTTCCATCCACGAGCTTCTTCCACGCATGTGGGTCCCTTATTCCTATCTCTCATTCAGCACATTATATATCCGTAACAATTAAACTTAGTGAAATTACTTGGATCTTTATATTTTCTTTGTTCATGTACAGTGTTTTCCCAACATTTCTGAGTTTGTTAGTTTCTTAATTAATTTTTCTTTTTTTTGTTATGGTCCATTTCTTGGTTTTTTTAATGGATAATGCATTGCTTTTATACATACCACATGCTTCTCTGGCATTCTCTACTCACTGTTTGCTCGTTCATCACTAGCTGCTAATTTGGCGTTTTTCTTTAGCTATCTTGAGCTTGCTATATTTCCGTGCTGGCGGTTCCTCCGAAATGATGTCATGGATAACCTCATGCGTATGGTTATGATGATAAGAGGAATTGCAGATCCATTGGCATCAGCATACTGCCGCTTCTTTTTGATTCATTGTGCCCAAAAACTTCCCCAGCGCGATGCAGGTAACACTTTTTGATGTTTTGATGCGCAACATATATCTGTAGGCCTATACATATATTTGTATAGTGCAGAATTGGAATATTTATAGTAAGATAATCATGGATTCTAAGACCATATCCAATGTATGCATCAAAGCACCAAAATGGTGTAAACCATCTCTATTCAAGACACCAAAATGTTGTAACATTTTGGTGTAGAACTACTCATCACTCTACTTGACACCAAATTTGGTGTAATACTACCCATCACACCAAGCTTTTGTTATTACATATTTTTTAAATATTCTACTTAAAAAGTAAAATATTAATTATGAAAAATATTATTGAAACAATCTCATCGAGACCTTTAAAATGAGTAGATATCTAATATGATTTTTAGCTTTTCCATTATTCATTTATATGTTTCTTTAGTAAGCTGATTAAATATCAAGTCTTAGAATATTAAGTAAAAAAAGATTAAAATAAAACTATATGTTTTTATGCTTATAAATAAAATAATTAAACTGGAACAAATTATCATGTAAATCTAAGTTGTCTAAGAACCAAACCAAACCAAACGTACCCAGTATAATCCCACACATAGCTAACGCTATTAGTAGGGTCTGGGGAGGGTGTGATGAGGGCAAACCTTACCCCTATCCCAAGGGATAGAGAGGCTGCTCCTGTTTAGACCCCCGGCTCCATGGGAAAGAAAAAGATAAAAATATAAATAAAATTAATGAGTAATAAAGTAAAATAAATCTAACAGTAATCTAACAATTAGCAGTGTATGACTAGAGTATATTAGTCACAAGAAACACAACACACCTACAAGAAACAAGACATACGCAAAATCTTTGCTAAACAACTCTACTCTCCCACACAACGGGTCACTCATCCTAAAACCCTAATACGACGTCTCCATGAAATCCTATCATTGATCATGTCCTCTGAGAGGTGTAAATCTAGCAAATCAAGCCTAATCCTCTCATCCCACGTTAATTTCGGTCTCCCCCTGCTCCTTTCCCCTCTACAACGAGAGTTTCCACCGTTCTCACTGGATCTGTGCTCTGTCTCCTCTTGACATGTCCAAACCATCTCAATCTTCCTTCTCTTATCTTATCTGAGATACATGTGACTCCCAATCTCTTCCGAACAACTTCATTTCTTATTCGGTCCTTTCTTGTGTGTCCACACATCCACCTCAACATCCTCATCTCAGCTACATCCATTTTTCGAGCTTGTGTCTTCTTGATGGCCCAACAATCGGTTCCATATAGCATCGCTGGGCGAACTGCTACCCTATAAAATTTACCCTTTAACCCTATTGGGAACCTCTTGTCGCACAAAACACCTGAGGCCGCTCTCCATTTACACCAACCAGCCTGCACCCGATGGACTACATCTATGTCGATGTCCCCGTTACTCTGGATGACAGATCCTAGATACTTGAACTTCAGTGTCTTAGGGACAACCCCACCTTCAATCGAAATCTGGGTCTCCTCGTCGACGTTTGCACCACTAAAGTTGCAGTGAAGGTACTCGGTTTTAGATCGGCTTATCTTCAAACCTTTGTGCTCTAAGACTGTTCTCCATTCCTCTAGTCTGTTGTTCAATGTCTCTTTACTTTCTGCAATCAACACGATATCATCAGCAAAAAGCATTCACCATGGAATTGCATCTTGAATCGACTTTGACAACTCATCCAAAACTACTGCAAAGAGAAAGGGGCTTAGTGCCGACCCTGGTGAACTCCCACTTCCACCGGAAAAAAGTCTGTATCCCCCACGGGAGCTCGGACGCATGTCTTAGCCTCATGATACATATCCCTAATTGCCTCAATATATTTACTAGGGATCCCTCTTCCCTCCAGACTTTCCCAGATCAATCTTCTAGGCACACTATCGTACGCCTTTTCAAGATCGATGAACACCATATGTAAATCATGTTTCTTCTCTCTGTACTTTTCCATTAATCTTCTTAAAATGTGTATCGCCTCCGTAGTGGACCGGCCTTGCATGAACCCAAATTGGTTTGCTGTAACCTGGGTTTGTCGTCTAATCCTTGTATCTATAACTCTTTCCTATAATTTCATTGTATGACATAGGAGCTTAATCCCCCTGTAGTTAGCACAACATTGAGCATCTCCTTTGTTTTTATATAGGGGTACTAAGACACTACGCCTCCATTGATCTGGCATCTTCCCGGTTTTGAAGATATTGTTGAACAGTCTTGTCAACCACTGAACGCCTTCCTCTCCCATACACTTCCACGCTTCAATGGGTATGTTGTCTGGACCGACTGCCTTTGCTCTTCCCATCTTCTTAAGAGCACTCCTCACTTCTTCCTGTGTGATATTTCGACAATAACAATTATTTCGTTGACTGGATTGAGTAGTGGGATTCTCCGTTATGGCTAGACTTGGTCTACAACTGTTGAAAAGGGTGTAGAAATAGTTTTGCCATCTCAGCTTGATGTCTCGTCCCTTTACCAAAACTCTTCCATCATCTTCCTGTTAGGATTAAAGACGATCACACACGAACACACACACGCAAACACGAATGCGGGGAAAACAGGAACACGAGATTTATAGTGGTTCGGTCTAAACTGACCTACGTCCACTTTGCAACTAGGGTTTATATTTAGGTGCTCAAAGAATTACAAGTACAATGATATCAATATATAGAGACTAATCTAGGGTTAGGTAACTTAATCCCCAAGTTAGGCCCAAGCCCACATAGAGATAACTAGGGCCGGCTAAATAAAGACGTGTGGGCCAACCCAAGGCTAGGGCCGGCCACCCTCCCTTGATCGGGCCTCCACACCAATTAGCCCAACAATCTCCCACTTGGAGGCTCGAACAACGCCCAATAGTCTTCAACATCTGTACATCTTGTAATCTTCCTTTTTCACCTAGTTGCAGCAGCCTTCTCGACAATTAACCTGAAGGCACGTTGAAGCTCCCACTGAGCCTCAACTCATCAGTCATAACATGTGACTCGTTCTCTGTCCTTGCCGGCTCCCACTTAAACGAACTGCCGAATCCTAAGAAATCCTGAGAACACACACTCTCCATAACTAGCAAGACATTCTCTGGAGAGACTTTTCCATCTGGAATTCTGGTCTTTTTAACCCACTGTCGTTCTGAGACTGTAACTGAAACACACCTTGCGCTCCCACTGTCACGATGTCCCCCTACTGGTTTGACCTTCCAAACTCGTTCATCCCGAATCTTCCCTGTGACTCTAGGTTTCTCTCTTGCAAAGGAAACCCTCTTCTGTCCCTGAGATTCTGTGAACTCGACTTTGTTTTTCTTCGGAACTGGAACGTCACTTCCTTCTGATGGTATACTGACCATGTATAATGAGCCTCTTTTCTTTCCACGAGCCATGACCATATTCCCTTTGACAACCTTCCACTGTCCATTCCCGAACTTAACTTCATGTCCCTGATCATCCAACTGGCCAACTGAAATCAACAACCTTTTCAGACCTGGAATAACCCTGACATCTCTTAAAGTCCACGAACCGACTGAAGTCTTCAAAACAATGTCACCCATGCTCGTAACATCAAGTACCTCATCATTCGCCAGTTTTACCTTTCCAAAGTCACCCTCTTTCAAATTCTGCAGTGCTTCACTGCTGTGGGTAGCGTGAAATGAAGCACCAGAATCCATGACCCAGGAATCCACATTGCTCTCCACACTACAAACTAACGCATCATCATCATCATTGTAGTCTCCTGCAGAGTTTATTTCTTTCTTCTGTTTCGAACACTGATTCCTAAAGTGTCCTACTTCATTACAATTCCAACATACCACATCCTTCCAGGCCTTAGACACACTCCTCCTCTTGCTCTGACGACTTTCCCGCTGATTCTTTCTTCCCCTGGCCTCTGTACTCAACAAAGAACTTGAAGACTCACCTGAACCACGACGTCGAGCATCCTCTCCCAGAATAAGATCCCGCATCTTCTCAAACGTAAACTTACTCGATTTCGAAGTGCTAGTAACAGCAGTTACGGTTCCGAACCAACTTTCAGGCAATGAGGATAATAACAGTAAGGCTTGGACCTCATCATCAAACTTAATATCGACAGACACTAAGCGAGACAATATCGAATTTAGGTTATTGATGTGATTTGCTACCGAGTCACCCTCCTTCATCCTAGTATTCACAAGCTCTCGAATAAGATAAACCTTATTTGCTGCAGATGGCTTCTCATACATGTTAGATAATGCTTCCATCATACCTTTAGCTGAGGTCTCCTTCTGGATGTTATAGGCAACATTCTCTGACAGAGAAAGCGTTATCACTGCTCTGGCTTTCTTATCCATCTTCATCCAATCTGCTTGTGACATACCTTCTGGCTTCTCACCCTCAAGCACTGCATCTAAGTCTTTCTGACAAAGTAGTGCCTCAATCTGCATCTTCCACCAACCAAACTTATTCCCATCAAACTTCTCTATCTTCGTTTTCTCGTTATCTGCCATTGCGAACTGCAACGAACTGAAAGAGCAACCCGAAAAACTGACCTCGTAGAACGTGCAGACTGCCCAAAAATCGCAGCAGCGAAAACTGGACAGAAAACAGCAGCTGTTGACTTTTTCTGGTCAAACTCAGCAGACTGTTGACTTTTCTGGTCAAACTCAGCACGCTGTTGACTTTTCTGGTCAAACTCAGCAGGGGTACTGTAGCGACGGTACTGTTCCAGAGGCACTGTAGCGGCGGCGGTACTGTTAACGACTGAAAATACTGTTCACAACCGGGAAACACTGTAGCGACGGCGCGGCACTGTTCACGGCTGAAAATACTGTTCACAGACGGGAAACACTGTAGCGGCGGCGCGGTACTGTTGCGACAGCGCTACTGTAGCAGCGGAACCCTAATCTGGCGGCGGCAAACAGTAACGGTTCGTGTGATCTGATCTCGAGCCAAAGCTCTGATACCAGTTGTTAGGATTAAAGACGATCACACACGAACACACACACGCAAACACGAATGCGGGGAAAACAGGAACACGAGATTTATAGTGGTTCGGTCTAAACTGACCTACGTCCACTTTGCAACTAGGGTTTATATTTAGGTGCTCAAAGAATTACAAGTACAATGATATCAATATATAGAGACTAATCTAGGGTTAGGTAACTTAATCCCCAAGTTAGGCCCAAGCCCACATAGAGATAACTAGGGCCGGCTAAATAAAGACGTGTGGGCCAACCCAAGGCTAGGGCCGGCCACCCTCCCTTGATCGGGCCTCCACACCAATTAGCCCAACACTTCCTTGATAAACTTCACGACCCCAAGATCTTGTCTCCTACGCTCCCTATTTTTGGCAATCTTAAACATATGATGCTCCCCTTCCTTGGTGTCTAGTTTTCTATACATCGTTTCATAGGCAAAATTCTTTGCCTCACTCACTGCCTTTTTAGCTTCCCTCTTTGCCTGTCTATAGTTCTCCCGTAGTGTCATTATCTCCTCTCCATTACTGCACTGCAACATCTCTTTAAAGCGTTGTTGCTTGTCCTTTATCTTGCTCCGCACCTCCTCATTCCACCACCAAGACTCCTGATGCCCTCTTGTTGCTCCCAATGTGACTCCGAGGGTTTCCTTTGCTGCCTGCGTAACAGTGGTTGCCATAGCTACCCACATCTGGTTTGTGTCGCCATCCTTAGTATTTGTGTTCATCGCCATGACTTTATCTTTAAACAAATTGATGTTTTCGTCCTTACTTGATATAAATCTTTGGTGCATACATTTGAACTGAACCAAATTTTCCCTAAGCATAATCTGAGCTGGAAATTAGTAACGTAAGTGTTTTTGACTATTATGTAGGGCATCTAGTTACTTGCATCAGTGACCAAAAACTTATACTTAGGCAAATTGTATCTATGAAAGAAACCAAGTATGGGAACTTTTTAGGAGATCACAAGTTGCTTATCAGCTTGATGGAACCAACAATCGAGTATACTATGAGATGCATTTTTAAGGATTCAAACCAGGTTAGATATGTTACTTTATGACTTCACTTTATTTGCTGGTCAAATTAACTGCCCAATGACAGTATTGCTGATATTCTCAGGTTGCTGATATGATTGTGAGACTTGAACTAGGGAAAAGCCCATCAGAGTTACATGGGAAAGTTCCTTGGATATCAATAATCCTCCATTATTTACTCAAGAAGCTCCCAACTGAAGTTGTTTGTTCCAATGCTTTAGAAATTCTTCACCTTGTTGACTGCAGTAGTGATTTTTCATTTGACCAGGTTAGAAGAATTACCATTATTAAATCTACTTATGCACAATTAAGCAGCTAAAACTGTTCTCTGTGTAGTGTTTAAATTACAAGATGGTTGGGTTGAAGCTTTGTGAGGGAATAGATCAATTGAACACAGTTGATGCAGTAATTGATGAAGTAATTCAGGTACTCTTTGAAAAGTTAATGAATGTCATTTTGCTTTATTAATAAATATATTTATTCTGGAAACTTGTGAGTTGTGGACTTGTGTCAATCATATGTTTCATAACAGCTAGATTAAGCGTAAAATAATATGAACTCTTCCACTTAATAGTTATTTAAAGTTCCATTTTAGGCTGCTACCAAAAGGAAGATCCTTGATGAGTACTTGAAGATCTTGGATGCTTATATGGATATTATTCTTCATTATAATATGGTATGTTTTATGACCTATGATTGCAGAATTTATTCTGGTGTGCATTTGTTCAATAGCTTGAGAGTTGTTCCCTGTTAAGATAATATCATCAACGTAAACCAACATATAAAGGAAAGTGCCACGAGCCGAGTAAATGAAGAGGGATGGATCGGTTTTGGATCCAACAATAGGAGAGCTGATGATAACCTCTCAAACCATGCCTTGGGAGCCTGCTTGAGTCCGTACAAGGACTTGTGAAGATGACAAACATAGTCTGGTTGTGCTAGGTAGACAGTCTCTTTAAGATCCCCATGCAAGAAGGCATTCTGAACATCCAATTGCTTCAAGGGCCACTGATTTGTGACAGCAGTGGATAGAACAACCCGAATGGTGGTGGGTTTTACAACCGGGCTAAAGGTTTCATGGTAATCAATGCCGGCTTGTTGATGAAATCCCTTAGCGACTAGACGGGCTTTGTATCGCTTGATAGCACCAGTTGGGTCCCTTTTAAGTTTGTAGACCCATTTGCAAGCAACAATATTGACATTAGCGGGTCGCGGGACCAAGGACCATGTATTATTTTTGAGAAGGGCAACATGCTCTTCGGTTATAGCCTTACGCCGGTGAGGGTCCTGGTTAGCAATGGTAAAGGTGGTGGGTTCCGAAATAGGGGCTATGGTGGTGTGAAAGGAGGTGTGGTGAGGTTTGGTAGTTTGTTTGGGGTTGGGACGTAGGTGGGTAGGGCGAGTGCGAGGTTGAGGTGGTGAGACAGTAAGGGGTGGGGGTGCTGTGAAGGACTGTGTTCAGAAGTGAAAGCCGGAGGAGCCGTTTGCTTCGGACGACGAGAGTAGGTTCGTAAGGGTGGTGAGTTGGGGGGTCTATTGGGGAAGTAATAGGAGTAGTAGGCTCGGGTGGGGATGGTGGTGTGGGTATAGTGACTGTCGGGGAAGTAGTAGGAAGAGGGGTGGGATAGGAGATATATGGATCGGGAGAGGGAGAATGTGTAGTGGTAGAATATGGAAGGTTGAACGGGAAGGATAGCTTGTTAAAACGAACATGACGAGCGATGTAGAGGCGATCATATGAGAGATCTAAGCACCGGTAACCATAGTGGGAAGTGCTATAGCCCAAGAAGACACATGAGGTGGAACGGAAGTCCATTTTGTGTTTGTTATAGGCACGGAGATGGGGAAAACATTCACACCCGAAGACACGAAGGAATGAGAGGTCGGGTCGGCGACGATAAACCTGTTCAAAGGGAGACAGGCCGGACTGTAGGCGGGATGGCATCCAATTAATGAGATAGACTGCTGTATCAAAGGCGAAGTGCCAAAAACTGGGTGGAACAGTTGAGTGGGCTAATAGAGTGAGGCCGGTTTCGACAACGTGTCGATGGCGGCGTTCAACAGTGCCGTTTTGTTCACTTGTATGTGAGCATGATAGCCGATGAATGATGCCAAGAGTGGCAAAGAAGGGAGATAGGTTCCTAAATTCTCCTCCCCAGTCAGTTTGGACAGATTTTAACTTGGTGTGAAATTGTCGTTCAACCATAACTAAGAAGCGTTTAAAAGTGTCATAGACATCAGATTTACGTTTCAAGGGAAAAAACCACATAAACTTGGTGAAGTGGTCAACACAAAGTAGGAAGTAATTATGTCCTTCAAAAGAGGTAACAGGAGCCGGGCCCCACACATCACAAAAGACCAAATCTAAATTTTTTGAACTTTTAAATGTAGATGATAATAAGTGAAGTTTTGAGGACTTCCCAATAGCACAAGAGTTACAAAAGGAACTTGATTGTTTATTAGTAATTGGTAGACAATATTTTGATAACATAGATTGCAAAAGCTGGAAATGTGGATGGCCAAGCCGTTGATGCCAGGTAGCCGAGGAAGCACGAGCAGTAGAAAAAGATATCTTCGGAACCGGTGTAGCCCGAGGAAGACAAAACGAGTAGAGCCCATCTTTACTTGGACCCGTGAGGAGGGTAAGGTGGGTAAGCTTGTCCTTCACAGCAAAGAAATCAGCATGAAATTCAAAAAATACATTATTATCGTGGCAAATTTTTTGAACAGAAAGAAGGATTTGTTTAATTTCAGGGATATGTAGGATGTTCGTAAGGCTAAAGGTTTTATTTGGTGAATAAAATTTGGATGAGCCAATATGGAGAATGGGTAAACCTGTACCATTGCCAACATGAAGGTTGTCCTCACCGTAGTAAGGCTTGGAACCGTCGAAGCTTGAAAGATCCAGTGCCACATGATTGGTTGAACCTATGTCGGGCAGCCAAGAGGTTGCTGTTTGGGACCTGTACTCAGCATAATTAGCAGAAGGTTGTGTTACCCGAATGGTGGCAGGATCACGATTAGGGCACTGTGATGGAATGTGACCAATTCCGCACCTGTTACACGATCCGTACACAGTATTCTGATTCGAGGCCCGGTTAAATTGGCTGCGGTTTCCACCCCCTTGATTGCGGGAAAGGTTGGTGTAGTTGGGCCGGCCACGGCCACGGTGGCGCTGGCCACGCCCACGGCTGGTAAAAAGGGCTTGTGGAGTCTGCAGGGATGGAGTACCAATAGGCTGAAGTTGAAGCCCAAATTGAGCAACAAGTTGCTGGAGGGATTGCTGAATATGGGGCAGACCCGAAACATTTGAAGAAGAAGACCCGGCTGAGTTTGGGTTGGTGACAACAGCAGTGAAGGCTTGGACAGGAAACACATCAGGGGCAGCGTTCTTGATCATAAAGTCATGATCAGCCAAAAGGGCATGAAGATTAGTGAAGGCAGTAGGGGATTCTCGGGCAAGAATAGTGGTTTTCAGGTTATTGTATTCATCTCTAAGTCCAGATACAACAAGCATAACAAGATCTTTCTCCTTGATCGGTTCTCCAATATTAACAAGGGCATCCGAAAATTCCTAGGCCCGGGTTAGATAGGCAGATGAGGTTTCATCTCCGGTCATTTGGATTCTTAACAACTGGTTTTTAAGGGTGTATTCTCGTGAGGAGGTATTTGGTGCATAGACAGGCAGTATCAAGGGAGAGCTAGAGATCACGAGAGGTGTTACCTTGAATATGTTTGAAAGATGCTTCAGAGATGGTGGACAGCAGTATCATCCGAACATGGGCATCGTTGGAAAGCCAGGTCTGGTGGTTTGGGTTTGGCAGCGGCGACGGGACTGATCCTTCTTTCCCAGAGGCGACTGCTGGGGTGAGAGTAGCAGGTGGGCAGGGGATCGTCCTATCAATGTATCCATATAAATTGTTGGTCACAAGAAAGGGTTGAATCATTTGCTTCCAATAGCCATAGTTGGTAGGGGAGAGGGTAAACCCAAATTTGTGGGAGTTGTGGGTAGTTTTGTCAACTGCAGAGAAGAGAGCAAGGAGGGCCATTGTGCGGCTGTGGGTGATCACCGGCGATGTCTCCGGGACGGAAAAAAAATCTATCGGAACAAGAACCTGACCAGGTGGTCCCCGGCGATGTCTCCGGGAGGGAGAAGAAGTCCGATCAGAACCCTGAATGTGATCGGGCTCTGATACCAAATCGATCAGATGAAAGGATTTTGTGTGTATTCATTTAGGGAAAACACCGTTCAATATAAAGAGAAACATTTACATATAGGACCCTCAACTATAGTGATAATAACATTGACTAATACTCACAATATAACACCATCATGAGGCACGTCTTCAACAGATGCCCTTGCTGAAAATCGACCATCTTCCACTGACACACCCACCGCTATTGTATTTTGCTGGAAGGTTAATTTCCAACCACAACTCTCTAACGTCGCCTCGTTAGATCTTACCACTCGCGCTACTATCTTTGTTGGTAAATTCCGATCGTACCCGAGCTTTCAGATCTTTTGTCAAGCAAGGGCCAAAGAGTACTCCGCTCTTGTTATAACGATGCGCGATCTTTAGTTCCTTGTGTCCCTAATGCTATCGTTGTTGATTGTAAGCAGGTTTACATTTTAAAGCGGACAAAACCGGTGTTATCATTCGAGATCTGTCGCAAAAAAGGCTTTCAGCAACAACTGGAAATAAATTTTCACGAGTCTTTCAGCCCTGTTGTCAAATCGGCAACTATATGGATAGTTCTCTCTCTTGCGGTCAAGCGAAGACGCATTTTATACATTTTAATTATGCTGGGAACACACTGTCACTATTGATGCCACTATTGAGAGGGTCGTTCAAAGACTTGGCTATGCTTTTCTAGTAAAAGAACTCGACCCCCTTAATTACCTTTTAGGTGTTGAAATTGTCCCCCAAGGTTTCATCACCATACTTACTCAAAAGAGGTATATTTTGGAGCATTTTGCAACATGCTGGTCTTTCAAACTCGAAGACATGTTATTGGTGCTCTTCAACATGTTACTCTTTCTTGGCCAAATATCACCTTTGCGGTTAACAAAATGTGCCAATTATATCTTGTTAGAAAACCATTGATCCGCAATTAAATGGATTTTACGCTATCTTCATGGAAATACTGACAATAGTATGCCTGTTCGCCAACTTGCCAAGCATATGGTTCAACGCTTCAGGCTTTCACGGATGCTCATTTCTAAAAGCCTTATCAAATACTTGTGGGTTGTCATCGTCTGTCCACGCAAATTGCTATCTATTTAGGTTCTAACCTTATCTCATGGGCCCTCTGCAAGCAACACAATTTCTCGATCCTCTACCAAGTCTTTATATAGCTCTTGTTGACCTAGTCAGTGAACTTACCCGACATCAAGTTCTTTGTGAACTTGGCGTTCGTGCACCTTCAACTCCTATCCTATTATGTGACAATCTAGGTGCAATGGCTAATCTTGTTTTCCATGCTCGTATAAAGCACGTGGAAGTTGATTTTCATTTTGTTAGAGAAAATGTTGGTCAGCATGTACAATTTATATCCACAAATGACCATAATGTCTCCATAAAGCCATTGTCAACTCCTAGATTTCAGAACCGCAAAAATAAGCTTTTTTTTGCATAGCTCTCTTCAATCATAGCCACACATCTTCTTCTTCTTCAGTTTGCGGGGTGTATTAGACTAGACGTACTCAATTGTATTCAACACTGTCTAGAGGGTACTCTATAAAATAGTAAACAACTTGAATCCTTTCTAGTTAACTCATGCCAAATTTCTTTGTTGAAGGTAATTTGGAACAAGGAGCTATGTACATTCCAAAGAGCATATTATCCTTGCTTGATTCACAATCATGGTTAGGCTTCCATCTCCCTATTTGATTATAAAATCATACATTTCTACTTGTTTCGTAATTTATCACAATTTCATAGGATCACACCAAAACTAAGGATAAGGATCTTATGTTCACTTCTTTCATTATCTGCAACATTTGCTCAAAATGAGTTCCCATATCATGCAATTCATGAAGAGGTACTTCTGCAATTCTATTTACAGCTTATTAAATAAATGTACAATCAATTCCGTAACGAGTCAAAAAAGTAATTTTTGGTTCATGTTTGAATTGGGGACGTGAAACGTTTTTCTTCCCAAAATTTTAACTAGCGTGTCAAATATGACCTAAATTGTATTAATTTAACAATACTGTATTTTTATCTGAATAAAATGATTTAGGAGGTTTTATACTTAAATATACACTTTGATCATTTCCAACTTATTTGACCCGCCCAACCCATTTGACCAATTTCCTTTTAAGCTATTTCTAAAATGAAACGAACGTTAATTATTTTTTTTCCAGGTTATTGGCAATGATCGTCTATTTCTTGGTGATGTAATGTATTCCCAAGAACTCGGGTCGTTATCTAGGGTTATTCTTGATAACATGGTTGATACTGTTCCACAAGAACCTTCACAGGTGATCAAATAAAAATTAACCTGCAATTATAAAAAATTCAGCGTGTTTAATCTTGCTCAGGTTGCGCGAGGAAAACTGGCACTTGAAGCTTGCAACTGTATCACGTCGTTTTACAAAGTAAGTTGTATATGCTACATTATGTTTGTTTTTTTTATAAACTTTTGACCAATTTGGCGCAAATAAAAACACTTTAACTATTAATTCATTTTAAGAAATATTTATATTTGTCCAGGTGAATGACGAGAGATCGTCTATACGCTCTAAGTTGATGGAAACGGCCGTATCATGTCTTGGAGGTGATGATAAATATTTGCAGTCAACTATTAATTTTGTGCATAAACATCAGTTGGGGAAGAATGATTATTAATATTTTAGGGATCAAACACAAAATGGAGCATTTTTTTTTGTATTTCTTTTGTTGAAAGTTTTTATTTGAAGACTTGTGGAAACAAAATATTTACAGGTTAAATGTATTTTTTTACACAAACTATAGGCATTGCAAGTTTACCGGTTAATATCATTGCCAAATATAAAGTTTCGCCCCCCCCCCCCCCCCCCCCCTATTGGTGTTTCTGCTATCGTTATTGTCGGTTTTATTATTCCTTTAAGAAGAGTAAAATCCCGATATCATATATTCTCATAATACTAGATTAAATCTAAATGGTTTTTGACAGATCAATTTTTTTTTTTACTTTTGATATATATATATATATATATATATATATATGTTTTTAGATATTACTAAAAACTTTTGGTTATAGTCTAAGTAGTTTTTTTAAAACGGCAAATTTCTTTACTCCTGTGAGAGTTGAACTCAAGACCTCCAAGCTTAGATGCTCTAAGAGACTCTGTCATTGGACCACCAACCCCGGTGGTCATAGTCTAGGTAGTTAAAATAATAAAAAAGCATATGAAAGTAAATTCGAGAAACACCCGATGGTCATAATCTAGACTGTTCTTACCAATTTTTAATATGTACTATACTTCATTAAGCATGCTGCACCAAGTCCACCGCGCCATGCAGTTCCACGGAACCCCATGAGCCCGTCTAGGTAATCACGTCACGGTACGCGCCATGCCTCACCCGTTGCGCTACCCGCCTAAGTGGTACGCCACCATACACGCCATCTGCTAGGTGACCCACCATGCCAACCAACCCGGACGCTACCACAAACGACACGCTTGTTTTGGACCACACACACGGGGACAAAAATACAAAGGCGATCTCAAGTGGCACGAGTATGCGAACTGCAAAGTGCGTCATCAAAACGTCAAATTACACCCATCGCCCACGTCACGCGCGCACGAGCAAGAGTGCGAGTTAGCAAGGGTGGTATTTGGTAAGCGTGGAGTAGGGGTGTTCATCGGGTTTTTTAATCGGGTTTCGGGTTATTCGGGTTTTTTGTTATAAGAATCCTACCCGTTTACCGACCCAAATAAGATTTGGGTTAATCGGTTTCGGGTTATTCGGTTTCGGGTTTATTCGGGTCGGGTTAATCGGTATTCGAGTTTTTAAATACAAGTTGCAACGCATACTTTATTATTTAACTTAACATTATATTTATTAAATAATAAGCACAAAATGTCTAATAAAAACCTTCTCAATATGATTTTTCATTCAAACTGATGCACTAAACACATATTAACTAAAAAAACACCAAATAAAATAATAAAAAAACTAAAGTGTATCAACCAATCCTATAAACTAAAAAAAATGACAAATCGTATCAACCAACAAACTCGTTAACAATGTTCACTATTCAAATTCTCACATTCATCTCCGCTCGTACGTTTTCAATCATAAATTAAAAAAAAGTGAAATAAAATAAGCATTAAAAATGGTTAGATGTATACTGAGCTAAGATTACAAATAAATATTAATAATAAAATACTTTTTTATTATTATTCGGGTTAATCGGGTTAACCCGATTAACATTTTTTTTAACCCAATTACCAAACCGAATATTACCTTCGGGTTCAAGTTCCATCTTAAACGGGTTCGGGTTGTTCGGGTTCCATCTTAATCGGGTTCAGGTTAATTTGGGTCGGGTTCGGTATTCGGGTTTCGGATAAAATGAACACCCCTAGCGTGGAGTGATTATTTCACAAGGGGTATTTTCTTAAAAGTGTTTTCACAAGGGGGGTTAGCAAGGGTTAGAGGTGCACAAACAAACCGGATCCGGATCCGATCCGAAAGATCCGAAACCGGATCCGACCCTAACCGGATAAAAAAGAACCGGACCGGATCTTTTAGGATCCGCCGGATCCAGAACCGGTTCCAAGGATTTATTCGGACCGGATAAAAAACGGACAAAAATAGGACAAAATAGAACCGGACAAAATCGGACACAAAAAATCCGGAAAAAATCCGGATCCAATCGGATAAAATCGGATATTTAGTTGAATCCTGTTCCAAATAAGTTTCAAATCTCATACCCCAAAACCGGATCCGGTCATTGACCACGTTTGACTTATCGGCGGTTAAAAAAAACCGATTTATGCATCTCTAGCAAGGGTGGTGTCGTACCTTGCAAAAACCAATGAAAGACTTGATGCATTATGCGGAAATTCTAAAGGCGGCATCTGGTAACTGCCTAATCCAATTAGGGTTGTCACTGAGATTTCGGATGCCCTATTGGTTGTCCTTGACTTTTATCACGATACCACATGCCTCATTTTGATCTTTGAAAAATGACGGAGCGTTGTAGTGGAAGGTACATAAACGAGCATGAGGTTCAGTGTTTTGCCTATTTTCTTTGATACTTTGCAGTTACCGCTAGATTAAGAAAAATAGACAATAAATTTTTTTAGGGTTTGGTACTTCGACTCGTAAAACAAAAAAAGGCTCGTATACCCAATAAAATATTCTTTAAATATATGGAGTCATTACTTTTTATCAATCATCACTCTTATTTATTCTTCCTCACATTCTCTTCAGTTTTTGATAAAACACTCATTTTCGTCTTCTTTTTTTATTATTAACTATTTTACATGAGACGATTTAGAGGGTCAAACTACAAAAGAACTTTTTATGTTTTTTGGGCCCTGAGTGGTTGCCCACCCGGCACACCCTCGGGTCGGCCATGAACCCACCGTTGCTAAAGGTGTTATCTTCTAATTTTTCAGTAAACCTCTTGGTAAAGCATATTCAAACATTTCAATGAAGTTTGAACTACATAATTTTATTTGTTAGATAAAAATATGAGTTTGAGAGTGGGTGTGTATTAGAAAAGTTATTAGGTTTCGTCCTCGAGAAGGGAAGATTCTCAGAGACACTACGTGTCGTCACTGATAAGGACATTTTTCAAACTACATAACAAAATCATCTAGTCTTCCATTGAGATATGCAAAATCCATTTTTTTTGTGATGATACCACCCTAACAAGGGTGACAACCCCCTCTTGTAAAACAATCTCTCCATGCATACCTATTTCTAAAAAAAGATTCTCACATGAGTTACGATATGTCTATTATCCTAGAACAAAACCCACAAGAAGACCAGACAGTTAAGCTGGTTGGGACTGCGAATTTATATGAAGAAGAAGACAAACCCCGACTGTGTAGATAAGTTGGCTTTCGAATTTACGTATTCGACACCCATCAAAACACACGTAAGGTAGAAATGGTCCAGTGGCGTGTATTTGGAGCCTTCCCGTTGTAGTTGTTTACAATCTCATACCTTTCATCAGTTAGTGCTTCTTTGAGCCATGTATCATGATCAAACTTTTGAGCACAATGTTTCACTATGTGGTCTTGTGCAACATTTTCAAAAAGTTGAAGCATATTTGAGACATAACCTTTACAGCCGATCCATGCTCCCATCCACTTTGTGTGAGGTATTTTGAGATATTTTGTTGATTCAAGAAATGGGAGCGAAACTTATGGTCATATAAACCATCTATCGTTGGCCATTTGGTGCAATGATAGCCTCAAGACTTCCCATAGTGGGGTCTTGGGTTCGAATCCTGGCAACAGCAAAAAAGGAGTCTGTGGCCAGGTCAGGGGGTCTACCCAGTTGGGGGTTCCTCCTGTGGTGGGCTGCCCTAGATGTTGTAGGTGTTGCCCCGGAGAAACCCAATTATCCTATAATATCTAGCGTTGCGTTAAAAAAATAATAAAATAAAAAAATATAAACCATCTTTAAGTGACATTCAACTTATATGATTTATCATTATCAAAATATGAATGTAGTTTTTGGTCATGTATGGACCAACATACCAATATATTATTTCTTTATGAGAAGATTCATATAAATAACTAATTCTAGGATGGATCCTAGAAAAATCAATATATCTCAAATATGTTTACACATTATATAATTTTTTCATTTTCATTTGGTCTTCAATTGGATTTTTTTTTCTATAGGATTTTTTTAAAATACTTTTTAAAGACATCTGTGTTATTGAATATATAATTTAATCTCTTTGATTACCATTTATTTCTTTTCTTATACAATAAATGGAGTATCTATTTTAGTCACATATATTATTACTACTTTTATCAATTTTGAATATTTTTTGCTATCAATTTTGCGTATTGAGCCGACTTAATACATGTGACCGGAGTATGGAGCCATTCAGTGGCAACGTATTGTGAACAATCATGAGCGCATTGTCAAAATGTGCACTTTTTGGTAACACATGATGGCTTATAGTTTAACCACGCTACTAACACATTGTGTTCACTCATGCAATGTGTCAAACTCCGAATCACCATTTAGTTAATGTTTTTACATGAAACCAAAAAGTTCATATTATAATGTTAATTTGGATTTTGGACTATTTTTATTTTCTTATAAATTTATAAGAAAAATTGTTATGTTTAACATGACCTTATTTCTTTATCATCTATTTTGATTTATAAATTTTTTTAACGGCTCTAAAAATTTAATTTGTCGCTTGGAGATTACGAGTTTGGTTGTATAATTTAGGAGTAAAAAATTGGTCTTAAAAAATATTTTTTAAATAATTAAACAAGCTTGTGTTCTTCGTATCGCCCAATTTCACGTCTAGTCGGTCTAGGGTTTCATAAAAATTCGATCTCACTCATACGTTTACAAATAATCGAGCTCTTTAGGGTTTCCAATCCACCAATTTGATCGCAGAAAGAATGAATATTGAAATCTATGGGAGGCATGCGCTTCTCTTCGACGATGACTCCTCCGCAGCCTTTGTAAACTCCGACGACGCACTTGTTGAATGGAATTCTCTGTTAATCGACCGTTACGACGTCCGGCATCTCCTTTCCAGCCCTCCGTCTTCTCGGAGGCGGCGCAATCCACAAACAACGCACTCATCTTCCGCCGATGTGGACCTGGATTATGAACGATACCTGGATCTCCCCCCACCGTCCGAGGAAGAAGGTAACAACACTCTCTCCTTACATAAACGGTTGCATTTCATGTTTAAAAGTTATTTTTGACCTGTCTGTTTCCGTATATTCTACTGGAATTGTAAAATTGAGCTTATATTGGTGGTTGTATCTTCTGGTGGATTGTTGGAGATTATTAATTTGTTATCTTAAAAAATAGAAAATAAAAACAAGTGCCGGATTTTTACTTTTGCTAGGGTTATTGTTTTTTTGTTTTCTGTTTATTTGCTATAGGATTGAGACGGAATTGCATTTTGATACATTGAATGTTAGTGAGATTACGTCAGTACTTTGAAGCTTAAATCACGCGTAGGTTTTTGGCATGTGTATTTGAATTAAATTTTTGCAGGATGAATTTTGTGAACTCATATTATACTTCATTTAGTTGATGTTTAGATGCGTTGCTTGTTGATACGATAAGAAGCTAGTAGGTACGGTGTGCAAAAGAGTTGGTTAACAGGATATAGTTATGAAGATGATGTAGAAACTATATGTACCCTGAAATGCCATTTGAGATGGCATAGAAACTATATGTTTTATGAAAAGCCTTGGGCTTTGGAACTTGGAAGCTGTTGGGATACAGTGCGAATACGTAAATGCGTCTAATAGAACTTTATGATTTAATTGTGGTTTTAATTTTTTTTTGTTTTTGAATGCGTTGTAATAACATGTTAGAGGCCTTCATTACATCTTTTTGTATATTGTTTGTGTGTGTGTATATATATATATTGTTAACAGTACTGCTTTGCTAGTTTTCTAAATCTGACAATGGTTCCATGGTATTCAGAAGAAGATGCAAAACCAGAACCTGTAGGTGGATTTAATGCTGTTCCTTTTTCTTATGGAAATGATGGGGATTCTAATAATCAAACGACTGCTGAGACCGAACAAGAAGTCCCTAAATTTCATCCCCCCTTCCCTGTACCTGACAGCCTT
The DNA here is from genome assembly GCA_023525975.1 of Smallanthus sonchifolius. NCBI lineage: Eukaryota > Viridiplantae > Streptophyta > Magnoliopsida > Asterales > Asteraceae > Smallanthus > Smallanthus sonchifolius. The sequence goes on along the minus strand of CM042046.1, from coordinate 8,969,214 downwards.
GTTCAAAACTTGGTAAGTTCATATACACCGGCTTTATGAGCTTCATGGTCTTGATATTATTGTTTATTTGTAACTGCTGCTTAGATGAAGGTGACCAATGGATAATTCTCCAAGGTACATATGTTTTTTAAAAGCTTACCATGTCTAAGTTTACAGATGCTTGGAGCAGGGATCGAGTTGTGATGTAAGGTTGCCATTCACAGGCACCATGTTCTCTTTTGATATCATGTGCAAGGGTCCGTGCAGGTGGGGTTAGGATTATAAAATGTTTTATTAATGTAGTAAGGAAAAATCATCACACAACTTGAGAATGACACTGATATATTATACATCCTAAGTAATTTATATTATTTTATTATTTTTTTCTACTTTTGTCATCTTATTATGCTTATTCGACATTTCGTCATTTCCAGTAAAATTTCTATATATTGTTTATACAAACTTGACTTTTCCCATGTGCTAAGAGGCGGTTTCTTGTTTGCTATTCTTTTTTGTGTTTTCTAGCCTCCCACGGAGAAAGTACATCAGATTATTGCAAGGACTGCTCTTTTTGTCAGTAAAAATGGAGGTCAATCAGAGATTATTTTGAGGGTAAAGCAAGGAGACAACCCGACGTTTGGATTCTTAATGCCAGACCACCACTTACATCCATATTTCAGGTTTCTGGTTGACAACCAGGATCTTTTACATTCAAAAGACACTGCCCAGCCTGAAAATGAGGAGAAAATTTCAAATACCGGAGCATTGTCATTACTTGGTTCTGTATATGGCACTGGTGAGGATGATGATGTAACACAGCATCTGTTATCATCTAAAGAATGTGTATCTGGGAACTCTGTGCATGTAGATGCTACCAATTTTCTTGCAGCAGGGGAAACCATTTTACCATCCGACAAAGATGATCATATTCTAAAAAGGAATTCTTTGTCAAATGCATTGAAAGCTGGAAAATCTAGTAGTATAAAAAAAGGCGAGTTTTCGGGTTCACTATCTTCTGTTCCGGATAAGTCACGGGCTTCTTCTCTACCTCCAATTCCCAAAACTGAGCTTATGCTTGTGGACCCACCATCTGACATGAAACGGTTAGTTGAAAAGATAGTGGAATTCATCATCAAGAACGGAAGGCAGTTTGAGGCTGTACTTATGGAACAAGACCGCGGTCATGGAAGATTCCCTTTTTTAATCCCAGCTAATATATTCCATCCGTACTATCTGAAAGTTCTCCAGAAAGCCCAAGAGGTACTTTTTCTCAACTGTCATTATTTAATAATACTCTTTTTAATGTCTAATAACACTCTTCTTTCTTAACCTTAAGCTGAAAGGCTTGGTTTGTGTGTGATTATATAGTTTCCTAGCTCAAGTTGATTAACTTTGAAGTACTCCTTAGTCCTTTCCGATGAAATTACGATTAAGAGTGCTATACTAAAAGCTTATTTGTATATTTAAAAAATAACTAAATAGTCCATTTTGCTTATTTTTTCTCTCAATAAAAGAAGACAAAATTAAGAGTACTCTGATTCTATGGTATATTCTCGTTTAGGCGCAACAACTATTCTCAACATTTTGGTTGTAATGATTGTTTCACGTTTTCATGGTCTTGATTTTTTTTATTATTATGTCGAATTAATACTTATTTACTTTATGGCTGATTGTTTGCTTGTTCCATCTTGTAGTCAAAATTAACTGTCAAAAGTCTTTACAATGAGGAAGACGACTTCAAAGGACGTATCTCAAACAAGAAAAAGGCTACCTCGAGGGAGAATGAGAATAATGTGATGGAATCTGATGATATACCACTTGATTCTGAAAGAAAAGAGAAGTTTAAGATGGTAATTAACAAGTCTAAAAAAGAAGGATCAGATATACCAGCTAAATCCACACAATCGCCACCTAGAGTCCAGGTGGATGCTGATCAAGCAGCAGCCATTCTTCAGGCTGCTACCAGAGGCATTAAACCTTCAAATTTAGGATTTCTGTATGGGCAACCATCTAATGAAGTCGGTTCCTCTGAGTCAAATTTGACTCACGAGCAGAAACTAAAGGCTGAGAGGCTGAAACGGGCCAAGATGTTTGTGGCTCAGCTGAAAAGCGGAGCAGCTCCATCAAAAGCCGAACCCTCATGTGGCTTATCAGCTGAGCCACAAGCTGACAACCGCCTTGCAGCCAAAGAAACTGAGAAGAGCATGTCCCCTTCAGATCTTAATACTTCAGAAACTAAACTGAAATCAGAAAACGAGCATTTGAATGAGGAGAAACGAGCAATGAGAAAATACCGAACTCGTTCTCTCAGAGACAAAAAAGATGATGACGATGACAGTGATGATGAGAGAGAAAGAAAAAGGTCACATAGACACAAACAAGATGATGATGATGGCGATCATGATGATGAGAGAGAAAGAAAAAGGTCACATAGACACAAACAAGATGATGATGATGGCGATCATGATGATGAGAGAGAAAGAAAAAGGTCACATAGACACTATACGAAGAAACATCGATCTCATGATCATTTAGTTGAAGACGAGAGAGAAGAAAAGCATGTAGATGAGAGAGATTATAAACATGCAAAAAGAAGACACCGATCTCATCGTTCTTCCCATAAACATAATGACATGGACAAAATCACCGAAGAAAAGGACCAAAAGTATTCAAAGAAGAAACATCGATCTTCTAGTTCTTATGAAGATGATGAACAAGAAAGTGAACATGAATATTCTAGAAAGAAACATCGATCACATCATTCTTCACATGATGAGGTTGACAGTGACGATAAATATTCTAGGAAAAAGCGAAAACATAGATCTCACAAATCTTCTCATAGGCATAAGCATAGGAAGAGTCACTCTTCTAGCCATAAAGAGAAGCTTGATGTGTCTTCAGAAGAGGAGTCGAGGGACCAGAATAAGGGAGATAAGAATGTTAAGGGACCAAACTCGGAACAAGAAGAACTTGAAGACGGGGAGGTACCGGGTTCGTCAAAAGGGGGACCTTTGGCTGTTAGGGGGGCTAGTAGAGAACCTTCGGTTGATGTATCAAGTTCTTTTCAAGATCTGAGGCCGCTGACTCAGCCATCCGGGACAACTGAGGTTTCTGATGATCTCAGGGCTAAAATCAGAGCAATGCTGATGTCAACAATGTAAGTCCTAAACTTTGGTTGTTAGCTGCTTCATAATTAGTTACACATTGTTTTGTATGTAGGTTAAAATGATTGTTGCTCTAGATTGTAATGTAGACATATTTGAAACTTTACCTCTAAAGAACTAGACATCCAAGTGGATATTGTATCTGGCAAATCTTTATTTGAATATTTCAAATCCTAGATCCTGCCAACTATTCCTTAATCCTTCTTGTACCTAGGTTGTCAAAGGCGCAAGGCGTTATCGAGGCGCAAAGGACACGCCTGTCGTGCGTAGCCTAGGCGCAAAAAAAGCCCGCCCGATACAAGGGAAATAGTAGTTTTTTTTTTGTAGTACGTGTAGTCGTATAGAAAATTAATACTACCCAAATATAATTAGAACATAATATAATTAGCAACTGAAATCATTGAGCTAATATCAAAACTCTAAATAACGTTTTAAAATCATCACAATAAAAAAATCTAATATATAACTAGTTGTAACTTCTTGTTGGGTTATGAAGGCTTTGGGTCGGGCCGGGTTGGGCTCGGGCCTGGGCCTAATCAACTGGGCTTGTTTGCGACAAGAAGATAGGGCAGCCGGCCCTAGGGCTGCTGTGTTTCTATTGTTTCTTGTAGCTTAAGTAGTTGCCTAATTTATTAACCCTAATCTTGGTATTATATATACCCCTATGATGTAATTGTATTCTTGAGCACCTAATAATAAAGAACCCTAGTTGCAAAGTGGACGTAGGCCAATCGGGGCTGAACCACTATAATTCTCGTGTCTTTTACTTTCTGTCATTGATTGTGTGCGTGTGTGTGTGTTATTCCACTGCGATAACGACTCTTGATACCTAACACTTGTATTATATATTAAGTCTAACCAATTAATTAAGCCCAAACAAGAAAATGTGGTCTAAACAAAAAGAAACAGCCCACAACACAAAAAAAGGCCTAAAACAAAAAAATAAAGCCCAAACCCAACTTTATAGGTCATAGGTAGTTAGCAGCCGTTGCAATGAAAGAAGACAGGGCATCGGTAGTTAGCAGCCATTACAATGGAAGAAGAAAGCAGAATTTAACCAGGCAACCGCTTCACCTCTCTTGCGCCTGGGCAGAGACACAGCCTCCCATGCGCATTATGAGAATCCACGCCTTTTGGATACCCCAGGCACAACCTCGTCTTGCCTAATCACCCGTTTTTTACTGCATAGCTTGTATCGCTGTCGTAGTCACCCGTCTGAAAAGTGAAAAACTGCTACACGTAGGTTTTGCATTTGCCCACCCATTGCTCGTGTTATGGTTACGTGTACACACATATATCCGTAAGTTTGTTTTTCCAATGTTTATCTTGAGCGCCTCTGTCATCCAAACATGAACTGGCTTGAGGTTAGCTTGAGTCAGACGCGTGTGTATGCGTTTCTTTTAGTTTTCATTCTATCATTTTCTAGACTCTTGTGTCAACAAAAGCTGCTACAAGTGTAGGAATTCGTTTTTGTTTCATTATAACAATTTCCTCCGTTGTGTCCACATTAGCAGCAACCTGTCTTTATCCCAAGCCAGTTGGATTTCATCAAAAAACAAAACAAAACCAAACCAAACGGTAAGACAGGGTATTCTAGTCTTTTCGTCAAATTGGAACGCAACCCATTATTGTATCAGGTTAGAAAACGACGTGGGCCTGAGAAATTGGTAACCGGGTGATTGTGAAAGTTAACAAAACGTCATAAGTAGAGAGAGTGTAACATTACCGTCGTTATGAATTCCTTTGAACCGGTCGTCTACTTCCATTTCTTGCTGATTGACCCACATTGATAATTGAAAGAAAACGATATTTTGTTTAGAGTCAAGGACCTGATTTGATCTGAAAGCTCCATTTAAACTACTCATGTTGACATATATATGAATTACAAAACTTGACTTGTCCTAGTCTCTTAGGAAGCACAAGTTGCAAAAGTGATTTTTTTCTTATATGTGCTACATATGCCTTTAAGATAACAATTTAATACAACATACTTGCAACTGTTTTACATTTAACACGGCAAATTGTACGCGTTAAATAGTGGTGGAGTGGTAAAGGAGAGACCTGGTGTTTTTAGTGACCCAGGTTCTATCCCTGCTCTTCACATTAGTTTCTGCGGCATGCAAATGAGGCCTAGCTTAAGCTGATGCACCTGGGTTTTACCCACGCCGATCCAGGGTTCGAGCCTCGGCTCTCCCTCAAGCCCGGAAGGGGCCGTATTGGGTGGGATTTTTTCTTGGATGCTCTCCAACTCTGACGCCAAGTGGGCCCGGTTAAGACAACATATTGCCCGGAGTTGGACGAGGCTCTCCCATATGATGGTGGGGGGGTGGGGGGGACGTCACAACATTCAATGTTCGTCGCTCAAAAAAAAATATAGTTGAAATGAAGTATGTTACACACATATATGCGTATGTTTATCAGCATATGCATGTGTGTAAAAAAGAACAGTACGTTACTTTTTCTTGTAGTTTGCCCTATCTTGTTAGCACGAGTTTTTAGCCTAGAATTACTGGTTTCAAAGACCCGATCGAGGACTAGCTAGCATTCTCCTAATCTCTTATAGTTGAACTTGGATATCTTAATCATGTGCTAGGCATATGATTAGAGACTTAAGAGTTGACGTGCGTTTATGTTTTAGTTGTTATACTATTTCTCAACATTTTGTAGCAAATGCATGTTAGCGTGTCCGTGTGGTGTATAAGGATGGCAGTCCCTTATACGACATAAATATAATCAGTTTTTGGGTATTAATATCTAACACGGATAGTGTTCGTGTTCACCTGTTTAACCTGTTTAAATGAATTGGTTGACCCGTCAATCTTTTTACGACCCGCTTACCCCATTTATTACAATCCACCAACCTGTTTAATACGTTTACAACTTTATTACATCCATTTATAACTTGTCAACCCGTTTACAACCCACCAATCTGTTTGACTTGTTTAGGTTAATGAGTTAAAGATGTTTGCATTACAAGATTCCTAGCGCGTGTAGTTATGGTTGATGTTTCTGACACAAATAAGTATGACTCAACCCGTCAACCTGATACGATTTCCAACCCTAAGTATTAACTAAACTGAATGTTAGGGTGTTTGGATACCGGAATATAGGTCAAAAGTCTTCATAGCCCATTATTTTCTTCTAGTACTTCATCTTTAAACTTCAAAGCATGACCTAACCACATTAAATATACACGCTTTGGTGCCACTTAAGTACGTGTAAGAATCGTGTTAGCAGAATCTTAGTCAAAGGTCAACTATCTTTCTTTTTAATCTGTTTTGGGCTTTCGCCTTTCGGGTTATCTTGATTATGATTGCAATAAAATAAAGGATACCTCATCAAACCAAATAGTCAAGTGGTACTAGTAACCAGAAATTGCCCACCAACCTAACTAAGATTCCCATCACATTCGGGTTTATAAACTACTAGGGTTGGGAATCATTGAAAACGGGCCGGGTAAAAAACGAGTCATGTAAAAATACGTAGTCAAAATCGGTTATTTACTTATCGTTTCTTTTTAATAAAAGCAACTTAAAACTAGTTATTTTAATGAGCTATGAGTGGGGCTTAAAACGAGCATAAGCGTGAGCTTCATAATTTCATATACCGAGTTCGACTGCACTTATTAGGTAAATATAATAGTTCTTATTTTATTTTAAAATACTGTTTTGAATAACTAGTTTTAAGTTGCTTTTATTAAAAAAAGACGATAATTAAATAACCAATTTTGAAGAAATAATCTCAAACACCCTTAAATTATTATGTTTTTAAAAGTATCTTGCTTAACACGGTGATGTTTGACCGGATATCATACCTTCATGATCGTCAAAGAAAAGGACTAAACAACATTCAATAATATTTTTTTCTAACATTTTGTAAGAACGGTTCAAGAAACTACATCCAAGTTGGGGAGACTCTTGTTACTTGAGTTTGGCAAGTTGTATTAAATCGGAGCTTCGTCTCTCGTTACCAGGGCAAGCTCAATCTTTTCTCGAGCCTAAAATGAATATTAAAATTAGGGCATTTTCGTTAGAAACACAATTATTTTGTATACAATTCTGATAATGACCTATCATCAATACTGGATCTAAGATGAACATTAATCGTGAACAAACTCGTCGCACCAGGATCACCATGTTTTGCTACAAGATAATATTTGATTCGACCAAGTATCAATATTTTAAAAGCCTGACCGTCCCAGCCTGGCCGGTCCGACTAGGGTTCGGCCATTGTAGCGGTCCGGTTAATAGCTTAAAACGGGTTGTAAAATAACCGGCGGCCGGTCGGCGAGATTTTTCGGTTGACCGGTGGACCAATTCGGCAGTCGGACCAGTTTTTTTTTGTAAAAAAAAGAATATATTTTCGTTTTTTCACGTTTCAAAAGTCCCCACTTTGGATTATATATGTTGGATTTTTAAGTTAAATTATGTTTGTTGGATACTTGAATGGAATGTCTGAACCTGTGTTCCTAAAAAAGGAATGTTATGTGTATTTTATAAGTTGGATGATTTTTTTTGAAATTTTGAAGTATTAATTATGTTTGTTGGACACTTGGATTGTTATGTGTATTTTAATATTTTCTAAGACGCCGTCCAGTTCGCAATCCAATCCGACCAGTGGACCGGTATGGTATCCAGTTCGCTGTCCGGTCCGGTTTTTAAACATTGTTAAGTATCGAGAACAATTAGCACAAGTGAAATAAAGAAAAATAAAAATCAAGCCGGAAATTTGAAAAACTTTGGGTTAAAGTGAACATGTAGTACTAGATCTTGATGTGTATATATACAACTCTAATTTTAATAGAGAATGTGTTTTATAAGTTAACTTTTAACGTAAAAATTATGAAATCAAATAAAAATGAGTTTAGTTTGGAATCAAACCTTATATTTTCATATAATTATAATTAGATTCGAAGAAGAAAAAACTCACTATTTGAAATATAAAGATTAATATTAATTAGATATAGATAAACAAATAGGAAAAAAAAAGAGAAAATAATGAAAAAATAAATAAATACAAGAAGTCGAAATTTAAAAATGACTATAACTCAAATGAAGTTTTTTTCTTTTAATTTAGTACCTTTTTTATTTTATTATGTTTCTTTATGACTCATTTCCAATTAACCATAATTTATATTTTTAACTTGAAATTAGAGGAACCAACAGTAATAATTGAAAATGTGAAGTGAAAATGGTTATTTAATTTGAGAGTAATGAAGAAAGTTGACGAAAACAAAGAGTTGCTAAAGAGTTTAAGATGTGATTAATTTCACTTCTTAAAATGAATACTTAGAAGGAAAATTAAAAATTAAAGCATTAAACTTTAAATTCTTTGCATATAATCACATCTAAAATCTATATAGGATCTTATTAAAGAAAAATCATTAAACTTAAATGTATAACGGGTCAACATGTTTATTAAACAAGACATGTTCGAGTTAATCTATTTACTGAACGGGTCGGTTCGGGTGATCGTTCTTATTTAAATGAGTCTTATTCGCAATAAACTGTTTAATAAATAAGTTATATTAACCAATACAAAAACTACTTATTCTCATATCATGTTTTTTTTCATGCCAGGAATCGGCTAGGTCCGTATTATTAAACTATATAGAGTTTTGTTAGAAGGATATATATATCGTTTATTTCTTAGTATAAAGATTTTTGTTATATTTATAGAACAAAACAAAAACTCATTATACATAAGAAAAAAATAAAATAAATTGTGTATCCCTGCCACCACCATTAATTTATGAGGCATGCAAATGAGGTCTGGTTCTTAGGCTGATGCACTAGGGTTTTACCCACGCCGATCCAGGGTTCGAGCCTCGGCTCTCCCTCAAGCCTGGAAGGGGCCGTATTGGGTGAGATTTTTCCTTGGATGCTCTCCAACTCTGATGCCAAGTGGGCCCGGTTAAGACAACATATTGACCGGAGTTAGACGAGGCTCTCCCATATGACGAGGGGGTGCGACGTCACAACATTCAATGTTCGCCGTTCAAAGAAAATTGTGTACATGCCCAAGGTAACTTCAAAACGTGTATACCTCCACTAATATGGAAAAAAACAAACAATGCACAAAATTGTCAATTCAATTGTCGTGTGTGTGGGGCCAGAATTCTACGCTTTAACTACGGTCTTAAGAGTAGCTAGTCAAGTCGTTGACTCTTTGCCGTAACTCACGTGGATGCAGGTGGCCCGTCAACTACGCTTTAACTACGGTCTAAGATTAGGCCTGCTTCATATGGAACCGGTCAAGCCCCTCTAGCTTCTCTCTCCAAAAAATTTTCTTTTAACAAGTTTTGATTGAAAGAAATAAAAATGATCTAAAATAAAAATGACTATATAGATCGTTAGCCTATAGGTTACTTGGTGTAGCATATTAAGCTTTAGATAACCAGCCAAGGTGGTCTGGTGGCAGTACGTTTGGGCTCTCCAATGGAGACCCGGGTTCGATCCACTCTCGGGTTAACACTTGGATGGTCAGACCATAACGATGATCGGGGAATGACATGGGAAGCTATTGTTTCTTTTTTTAGTTCAGAAACTCTTATACAATCAGACCAAAGTTTTATCCATTTGTAGATGAAGCTTCAATAGCAGCTAAGTCTAGAAGAAAATTATGAGCACTACGTTCATGCATAACTTCCATACCAAGTTTAGCACGATTAATGATATCAACTTAAGTGTTAATTACATGGCCTTGAGTATCAACTATCGATTGGTTGAGACTAAACCATTTAGGTTGAAAACCATAGTACTGATACCTAAAGCGGTGAACCAGATACCTACTACATGCCAAGCAGCTAAGAAGAAATGTAAAGAACGAGAGTTATTGAAACTAGCATATTGGAAGATCAATCAGTCAAAATAACCATGAGAGACTATGATATTATAAGTTTCTTCTTTTTGACTGAATCTGTAACCTTCATTAGCATATTCTGTTTCTGTGGTTTCCCTGATCAAACTAGAGGTTACCCATGAACCATGCATATCACTAAATAGGGAGCCGCTAAAGACACCAGCTACGCCTAGAATGTGAAATGGGTGTATAAGGATGTTGTGCTAAGCCTGGAATACAATCATGAAGTTGAATGTACCAGGAATTCATAGCCGTCTAGCACATAGGAACCACCGAATTTTTGGTGCATCACATTCATGCATTTACGATTCATGTGACGATATTGATACTTCTGAAAGGTGTTCTATTTGCTCGTAGCTTCCGTTTGATACTGGATAAACCAAATCTTGGGTTTTGTTTTCCTTGTGATGGGCCTGGAAAGGAGGGGGTGTCAAGTGATGTGTTAGGATTTACACATCTTTTTGGCACAAAACTTCGCTCATTTCACGATCAATTCTTGGTTATTTTCAACGTTTAGACACTTATTTGCTTTATTTCCAGTTTTGTAGGTTTTTGTGAAGCTTAGTGAACAAACAAGAGGATTCTAGGATAAAAGTTGAAGTTTTAGGGTTTCTGGGCTAGAGGCACGGTCATGCCCCCTACTTGGCACGACCGTGCCAAGCACAAAAACCATAGGCACGGTCGCGCCCACATCTTGCACTACCGTGTCTAGCCAAAATCCAAGGCACAATCGTGCCTTGACCCACCACGGTCGTGTGTTAACCCATGAGTCTGAACAGCCGTACCTCCTCAATCAGTGGGACCCAATGAAAGCTCCGGATCGGTCAACCCTATGTCACATGGTCGTGATATGACCTAGACACGACCGCGCCTAAGCACCTGGCACGGTCATGCCTTATCTCCTGGCACGGTCATGCTTCCCCATTTCTATAAAACCAGAACTTGTTGTCTCATTCAGACATTCAACAACCAGAGAGAAAAACCCACTGTTCCAGCTCGAATCATCCTTGTTCCAGCCATATTTCAAGCTTCTTGGAGAGGATACAACATCAAGAGGATCACTATACATCAACAACATCTAGGCTTGGAGGAGTGGTTTGATTCTTGTTTTCATACCATGTTTCTTACTATTTTTCCCTGCTTATTTGTAATTCTTGTGTTCATGATGAGATAAAGCTCTTGTTCACTTTGGTTTAGATGAAGTTTAGATACATTTGACAACAATCAAGGATTATTGACAATTATTGTGTTAATGTTATGACAACCGTATGATTATTCTTCAATGAAATTATGTATTCAAGTATTTTGGGTTGTTTACATGACTTGTATTTGTGTATGCCATATTATGTTGGAAAACTTGTGGTTTATGTTTATATTCATGGATTGGTGTATGTATTTATGCTAGTTTATGGCATTTGACTAGGAATGGTGTATGAAGTCTTGTTTATGAATCATTATATTTGTATGTGTATCCTTATGCTTATGTTTGGAAAGACAAAGTGTTTGTTATGATGTTTCATGCTTAGTTTTATATTTATCTAGGAATTGTTGACATATTCTCCTAATTTATATAGTCTTTGTATGAACATTGTATGTTGAAGAAATGCATATTGTTATCTAGTTTAATCAACTTGAGGTGGGTAGTGTGTTGTTCAAATTATCTTTCCAACTAGTTGTTGGATTAGTGTACCTTAATAGGAAGCTAGTTTAATCTTTATAAACATTAACATAATTGTTAAACACGTGAGCTTCATTGTATGACTTTAGGTGGTTGGTTTGTGTAATTCATGCTAGCTTTCCGAATGGTCATTTGATTAGATGTCTTTAACGAGAATTTAGTCAATTTATGTTCGTGTATTTGCCATGTTTCTATGAGTGTATTGAATGTATTCTAGACGGATTTGACACCGAAGTGATATTTTCTCCTTGATTGTTTGATTTGTGATCTTAGCTTAGTTTTATATATTTTCATGTTAGTTAATTAAAACAAACTCTCCAAAATATCTTTTTATCATCACTTGATTGAATCTTAGTTCCGGTCTATTATTGCATCCCACCGTGTCCACGGATTGATATTCGGTTCTTACCGTTACTATGTTGCTATCCGATGGGTACACTTGCCCGACGTGTGTGTGATTAGTCTTTGGTGAAAACCCTTTTTAAAACTAAAATTGTGTGAAAAATCTTTATAAAAATATATATATATATATATATATATATATATAGTTTACACGCATCATCAAGTATTAGCTTGGGACTATGTCTTCTTAGGACTATTCTAGATGTAATTTCAGTAGTCATATTTCACTTCAGTTGTAAAATGCAGTCAGATGTTTGGGAAGTATAAGCGATCAAGGAGTAGTAACTCATATCATGGGAGGAAACTTTGCGTAGAGTTCTATTATTATGAATGGGTGGCTCAACAATTTCTTATGGGCATAGGCATTCTAGGTAATTCAGTCTTATGGTTCTTCATTATTCGCATATAGCCTTTTTTTCCTAGGTGCTCATTTTGTATGGGCTTTTAGTTTAATGTTTTTATTTAGTGGACGTGGTTATCGGCAAGAACTTATTGAATCCATCGTTTGGGCTCATAATAAATTAAAAGTTGCTCCTGCTACCCAATCGAGAGCCTTAAGCATTGTAAAAGGACGTGCTTTAGGAGTAATCCATTACCTTCTAGGTGGAATTGCCACAACATGAGCGTTCTTCTTAGCAAGATTATTGCAGTAGGATAATGGCTAGGAGGATTTGAAAGGCATTATGGCATTAAGATTTCCAAGGTTTAACCAAGGCTTATCTTCGGACCCCACTACTCGTCGTATTTGGTTTGGTATTGCTACCGTGCATGACTTTGAGAGTCATGATGATATTACTGAGGAACGCCTTTATCAGAATATTTTTGCTTCTCACTTCGGGCAATTAGCAAAAAAATTTATGTGGACTTTCAGAAATCTCTTTCATGTAGCTTGGCAAAGAAATTTCGAGTCATAGGTAAAGGACCCTTTACATGTAAGACCTAGTTCTGCGATTCAAAAACCTACATGCCATAAACATTTTAATGAAAGATATATATCCTTAGATGAATATATAGATACCGACTCTATTACATGGTCACAAAAGAAAAAAAAAAGATACAACTATGTCGTATTATGATATGTATAGTAACGGGGGAACATGTGACAAAAAAAATCTAGTTGTTTTCAGACTTGGTACAACCCAAGGTAGGGGTGAGCAAACCTTAGCCGTTAACCGAAATTAACCGATAACCGCACAGCCGCCGAACCAAAGTAACCGATAACCAAAATTAATCGACTGTTATAGTTAATGTTCTTTGATTAACCGATCAAGCGGTTATGGTTATGGTTAAGGGTGTCTCATAACCGTACATGAACCGAATCGATACAAACCTATGCATAAGATATATATGCACAAAATATAAATGATTTCTCATATTCACTATGGTTATGACTAAAAGTGTAAAGAATATATATGCTTAGATTTTTACAGTCTATTTTCAAATAAATTTGTACATAACTAATGCATTAATTATGAATTTATGACTAGAAAAAAAATATTACTACTATAATCCAAGACCTTTTACTAAAAATTGTGATTTCTTTATTACGGAACGAAAGTGGTTAATTAATCTAAATTAACATAAACCGACCAAGCGGTTATGATTATGATTATGATTATGGAAGAGGGTATAACCGACCAATCAGTTATGGTTATGGAAAAGACCAAAAGTCCAAAAGGTCCTTAATGGAAAAAGCATGAGGACATGTCTACTGAAAGTTTTTGGCTCTCCCATATGAACGGAAAGATGAATCTCCCAAAGGTCCATAGTGGAAAAAATCAAATACCTAGGGTTTGTTACACAAGAGCTAAACGAGTGCCAAGTGCGAGCATCGAGTAGCTCGAAATAAAGAGGTGACCACCGTTCTCATCAAACTCTCCACAAATCGAGCACAAAGTGGAAACCACATGGACATGTCTATGAGATAGCGCAACTAGTGTCGGAATGCGATTCAAATCCACTCTCCAACAAAAAAATGTTTACCTTGATAGGAATCTAATGGCTTATGACACCATCTAAATTTAGAGTAATTGGTGGCAACACCAAAACAAACTATCTTCTTCTTAAGATGGCGAACCAAGAAAGCGTCTCTACCTCCATCCGTGCCACACCATTCCAACGATCGGGACCATCAATGTTAATTGTAACGCCATAAAGTAACTCCAAACATGAAAAAATCTCCTCCTATTCAATCATGGAAGAAGGGTTATTGGACCAGTTCCAGGAGAGGGAGGAAAGTAATAATTAAACACTAAACGATCAAACTTTTGTAATGTTTGTTAGCATGTTATAAACCAGATTATTTTACTATCTATGTACTTTATTTTGTATTATTAGATATTAATTATTAATGTGAAAATTAGTAATTTTATAATTTTTTTAAAACAATTAAAACCATGACACACATTTATAACACGCAGATGCACGTCATCTTCTTTATGACAAGGCCTTCCTTGACGCATATTGCATGTCGTAAAGGCATGTTATAAATGTGTAGTATAAACAGATGACACACAAATGCGTGTCATCTTCGTTTCTTGACGGGGCTTTCATTGTTACGGTCTGACGTGTCATCTACCCCTTTTTATGACACGCATTGCGTGTCATTAAAGGTCTATTTTCTAGTAGTGCCAGAAACAAAACACCCCTTAACGGCTTCAATAATATATAAGTTAATTAGGAAACCGAGTATACAAAGGCATATCCTTTAACCACAAATCAAACTCGAAACAAATAGAATTACCATTACCAATGAACACCAAAAATCCTCTTATTAATACTCACATCTATATCTATATCTATATCTATATATATCTATACTATATAATAAATAAATGTTTTTCATGACACGTGTCGCTTTCATATTCATTCTCACCATTTTTTTTCTTCCTCTCTTTCTAATTAAATACATCTCTTTATTTTAATAATAATAATATAATTTTAAAGAAAATTCTAATTATAATAATAAAAACATTTATTTTAAATTATCTTTTATTATAAGAAACTTTGAAATCTAATTATGTAAATTTTATTTTCAATCAAATAGTAACTTAAAGTCAAATTAAATTAAATAGTAATTAACGTATTTTCGAACCCAATTATATATTATTTTATGTATATTTAATTTTTACTTTTCTATCATTAGTATATGTAATACATTTTTATACTTGTAGAATATATACATAAAAATAAAAAAACTTGATGTATTGATGTTATTTTATATATTAAAGTCATAGTGATCATACATACAAATTTAGCCTAGGGTTAAGGTTGTTCCATGGAGAAAGACACATGTACCTTGACGCACCATCTTACCTCACTTGCTCCCTTTTTTTAATCTTTATATTCCAAACCTCACTTGATCCTTTCCCATTTGGTCACATTTCTTCTTGCACTTCGAATCGTAGACTTTGAAACTTCAATTCCTTATCTATCTCTCTCTCTCTCTAAATACATTTATATGATCACAGATTAATATATCTTCAATTCACAGTCTTTAATGGAAGCAAGATGTGAGAATATGGTTCTTAATTCATTGGATGGTCACAAGTTTGCAGTCAATAATCCCCATGAAAATGGACCTTCATTGATCAACGAGATGGATTTCTTCTCAAGAAACACTACCATGATCAATCCATTGACTGTTCATGTCAAACAAGAACAACAACAACAAGATTGGGTTCATCAAGAACTTCAACTTAACTTAAATGTAAGCTCATTTACACCAATCTTGTTTTTTCAATTCATTAGTTTTTTTTTTCAGATTGCAGCTGATCAGTCTGCAACCTCGACCGATAAGATCGATGAATCTTTTATTAAAACTGTTTTATATATGTGTTTATGCAGGTAGGATCCAATCATACTACAACAAAAAGAACAAATTGCAATGATCATGGATCTTCACATACAAATAGCCAATCTGCTCACAAGGTATATATCTAGCTAGACACCATTAGTTAGGGTATCCTTAAAGAAACCCTAACTTTGTTCTTTCATAAAACACAAAAGTTAAGTTGAAAGTGTCACCCCATGAATGCTGTTTATATTTGGATGAATTAGTTTCTTATTTTTCCGCAATTTCTTTGCAAATCAATCATTATATATATTCTTTTTGATTTTAAGCAGAGAACTGCGACAACAAACGTACACATATATTTTTTTTACATCTTTACTGGTGTTGTCTATAACAGTTACGGTGGTTTTCTACTTAAATTTGATTATGTATTGAACGGGATGTAGATGTATAAATAGGAGAAGACATCATAATATGTTGGAATAAGTAAGAGACTTAGTTGATTTTGAATTGTTATTTAATTTTCAAGAACTTCATCTTTATTATTCTTTATATTTAAAACAAATATAGTGATATTAGTCTATCTTGAAGTTGGCTATATTACAGGCCGAATTGAAAAACATGAAGAGAGAAAACGAAGGTTTACGATCAATGGTTACTCAAGTTAACGAAAAGTACATGTATTTACAAAGGCATATTGAAGAAAATATCATACCTCATGAAAATATAAATAGTGTTAAGGTGAATTATAGATCTATTTCATTTCTTGATTATGGTTTGTCTTAATTAGAAAAGAATCAATTAAAATGGATTGATTTATTTCAAAACAGATGATTAATGCGGTCAAAGAAGATACGAAACAAAGCTTATTGGAATTCAAGAATAATTCAAGAGTCGATAGCCCGGATAACATAGATGTTAAGTTTGATTCGACTAAAGATGTTGGTGACCGAGGAGCAGTTGAAGCATCGATGAGAAGGGCTCGTGTGGCTGTTCGAGCTCAGTCCGACGCATCCATGGTTGGTACTTTTGTTTATTTTACTATTTGTATATACTACTAGAAAACTATCCGTCGGTAATTAGAAAACTATCCGTCGGTAATTACTGACGAATAAATGATTTCTGTATTAGTTTGTCTACTAAAATAAAAATCAAGTTATTAAAAGAACAGAAAGAATGTAAAATTTGCAAGATGGATGTATACAAGTCTACCAACTAAGTTTGACCAGCATACAAACAAATTGTCAAACTTAGAGTCGTGGACTTCACTGATCCGCATGTAAACCAATGTTTTATTTTTTCTAAAACATTTTCTAATAACAACTTTTAATAAAAAAATATATATTTCAATTCGTTATTTAATACTTCATTAATTATTCAGACTTTAAAGGACGAAATCTTTATGTTTCTAATAAATTTTTTACTTTATAAATTATAAGTCACTTGTGTTGATTTTATACAGAAATTATGTTTAAAATTGATGTAAAATAAAAAGAAAAAGAAAAAAAAATACACCAAGACTTGAAACCCTAATATAATAAACTAAACATGAATTTATAGATTACAGATGGTTGTCAATGGAGAAAATACGGGCAAAAAATGGCGAAAGGGAACCCATGTCCTCGAGCTTATTACCGTTGCACAATGGGTGTAGGTTGTCCGGTCCGCAAACAAGTATGTTCCTTTCTTCTTTTCTATCATCTTAATTATTCTCTAGTTTTAATTTACTAAATTTCGTACACATTCTTAGATAACAAATGCATAACAAGAGTGTCAACTTTCAAAATGAAAAAAGAAAGAGGTAAAGGTAAAGATGGAAAAATTAAAAGCAACACAAAAAGTCACTTATTTATTATAGCAAATATATAGTGAAAATATATTTACCTTTTCTTTTAAGCTAGGTTAATGTAAATTTATAGAATTCTTTTTCCACATTTATACTATTAACACTTATGAGTTTCCACATTTATACTATTAACACTTATGAGTGTGTACAAGAAACTCATATATGTGGTTTATGTCAAATAACAATACTGACTTTAACTCTGGTGTTAGATTATTTCTACCAGAGGTTAAAATACACTAACATAAATAATGTGAGAACTTGAAATACCAATTTAAACTATTCATTTATTACTAAAATTAAATGAAAAATATATAAATAATGTGAGAACTTAATTAATCATTCTATGTTTCTCTCTTCTTCTTATCATAAATTTTTTTTAATGTACACCTTATAAAATGTTCGAATAGTCTCGTCAACACTCCATGGATCAATCGACCATATTGTCCCTTTATAAACACATGAATTTAACAACCAAACAAATATTAATACAATATGATTAAGGTTAACAATAAGTGAATCATATTTTTTAAAAATTATTTTATACAACAATTTTGATAACTTCCACTCCAGAGGACTACTAGGTTGTTTGACCCTATAACCAGTGACGGATCTAGAACAAAAATTTAGGGGTAGCGAAATTTTTTTTTTGACCGTATTATAATGTAAATGAAATAAAAAAATTTACCGTACTTTCATGTAAATAAAAAAAAAATTTTACCGTACTTTCATGTAATTGGAAATAAAAAAATTTTTGACCGTACTTTCATGTAAACAAATTTTTTTTTACGGTAACATGACACTGACGAGGCGGACTGCAGAGGCGGAGGACTGTGGTTTGGCGGAAGCGGCGCCGGGCGGTGGTCTCAGCTCAAGTCGAGCAACTGGTCGAGTGGTCGGTCTCTGACCCTCACAGTTCCTGCTCTCTGTCTTTCTTCTTGGCCGACCGATTGGGTAAGTTGGGTTTGAGAATTGAGACTTTGAGGTATTGAGTTTTAATAAAACATTTGCCCAAATGTTTTTTCAAAACCCAATACCTCAAAACCTTTAATAAAATGTGGGGATTTTTTATAAAGTATTAGGTTTTTTATAAAATTTGGACTTTTTATGAAGTGATTTTTATAAAGTATTAGGTTTTTTATAAAATTTTGGACTTTTTATGAAGTGTTGAGCTTTTAAAAAAATTTGAGGGGTAACGTAATTTTTTCTCAGGGGTAACCGAATACATAAAACCGTAAAAAAAATTTTTTTGCACTGCGCGTAAAAGTTAAACGGTAGCGAGGGCTACCCCTACCCATAAGGAAGGTCCGCTCTAGTCTATAACACCAATGTCTTGGTGCCACACTATGACACAAAACTATTGAGTCACCAAAAAAAACATAATATTATAGAGCTTATATTGATCCCCCCACCCCCACCCCCACCCCCACCCCACCTTGTTCAACTCGAACACTGTTTTTCTTTAAAGAATCTCAAACAAATAAATAAATTAAAACATGTAAGAAATTTATAATTCATTAAATAATTTTCAATATTTATAGTTTTAGTTTTGTTTTAATAAAACTTACATAAATTTAACTACGTACTTTTAGTAAAAATGCCAAGTAATAAACAAACTAAAACGGTTAAACTGTTTTTATATAACTAATTATTAAACAAAATCAAGATGGTGTGGCTGTGGAAGATGGGAGGATGGCGGTGCCGGTGACTAGGAGAGGGCGGTGCCGACGAGGAGAACCACCTCACAGGTAAAACGAGTCAGGAACATAAGATGGGGTGTTTGATTTAAATTAAGGGTATAATAGTCATTTAACTTGTATTTAACAGACTTTTTAACGTCTGTTAGTACAAACGATCATCCGTGTACCCGTGAGAAAACAGTGAGGACTAATAAGTGTAATTTTCGAAAAGTATGAATCAAACCATAACACACAAGCCTTATAATTGTTTCATTTATTAACAAACTAGGTTAGAATCTCGTGTATTACACGAGTTGTATATTGAAAATGATATAACTTATAAATTTGTAAATACGTCCTAACTTGACAGACTATTATGATCGTCTCGGGATATATAAGGGGAAATGCGTGTATATAACAAATTAATATTTTTCTTTAATTAGTTTTATTTTGATTTCCTATTATATATATTCTTATTTAATATAATTAGTATTTTTCTTTAATAATATATTTATAATATCATTATTATTTAATAAGATACATGTGTATTTATTAGGAGCAGTGTTGTAAAAATCGCGCCTAGGCGCCGATTAATCGCTAGGCGGTCGGGTAAAGAGTAATTTTGACCTTGTTGGTCCAAAAATCGCTAGACGGTCCAAATCGCGCCTAGGCTGCCAGATTCCGGCGAACATTCCAGCGAAAATCTGAAATTTCCGGCCAAATTCCGGCGAAAACCTGAAATATCCGGCCAAATTCCCGCGAAAACCTTTGGTGTGGTTTAAAAATGAACATTTTTATAAAAATTACATATAAAAAAGTGTGTATATATATAAAAAACTGAAAATTACATATAAAAATTCCAATCCGATTAATCCTGCCTAGGCCTTGATTAATCCCGCCTAGGCCTAGACCCCGATTAATCCCGCTTAGGCCCTACCCCACCGCCCGACTAGTGCCTAGCGATTTTTACAACACTGATTAGGAGTGAGAGGCGGGAAAACCAATATGAGAAGGCATGAGAAAATGACAAATGTCCAACTTAAACCTTTATTTGTTAGTATAGATTTAACATATGTACGTATCGATATCCATCCATAGTAAAATCTAACAAAAATCTTCCACAGGTACAAAGATGCGCAGAAGATCGGACGGTTTTGATTACAACATACGAAGGCACCCACAACCATCCGCTACCACAAGCCGCCATGACAATGGCCTCCACCACCTCCGCCGCCGCCTCTATGCTACTCTCCGGTTCCAAATCAAGCTCCGATTACCTCAACCGCCACCTTACAACGCTTTCTTCCCACCCTACGCATTTAACCCCCACCCTATCAGCCACTGCTCCATTTCCAACCGTCACCTTAGACCTCACCAACCCTAGGTCCGACCACCATCTCCGGCAACCTCCCTTTCACTTCCCTTTTGCAACAAACAGTATGATCAACAGACCACTGGCCGTTTTAGGACATTTGACTGGTCAACAGAACAATGCAACGATGTATAATTCCGATGGGCAGACCTCCGACCGGGAGCTGATGAACGCAGCTACGGCTGCTGTGACGTCGGATCCACAATTTATGACTGCTTTAGTGGCGGCGATAGGCTCCATTATTGGCAATAACAATGGTGGTGATATTAGCCATAACAAAAATGATGATAATTTCAAGAGATATTAGAATATCTAGCCCGGAATTTACATGAACACGTACGTGTAAAGAAAGAAATAATTATATATATATACACACATGTTGTTTATATATAAAAAAAGTATATATATATATACTGAAACTTGTATCCACCGTGAGCCTAAATCTTAAAGATTCTGAACTATATTATTATCTATATTGTACAATATGTTAATTTTTGTATATGACCAAGATCGAATTAGAATCCTGCTAGCTGAAACCTTGTTCATGTTTGTTCATTTATTATTTAGCGGACAAACAAACGGGTAATGGGTACATAACCGAATGAAAATTCTTGTTAATGTTCGTTTGTTAATTTTATAAACGAACACAAACAAATGCGAATGGACATAAATTAATTTGAAAAATAAAAATCAATATTCTTAATTCTAGACATTAGACATAACACCCAAAATGAATATAAAGTGAAGATATTTTGAAATAATAATCATAAACATAATTATTCCAAAATAATGTCTCAAATATCTAAGTTCCAAATAACCAAGTGTTTAACGAAAAACAAGCGTGAAATTCTTCATATGATTAGCAATTCACCATCCATGATCTCTAATTCACCAATTCTGCAGATTCAAATGGTGGAATTCTTCTGTCGAACAGTCAGCACTTGATTGAACTTCTACAAGCTAGCCCTAATTGCGAGCGGGGCGGTCCCGAGAATCCTTGAAATGTTTTGATCCTGGGGCGTGTAAAAAAAAACGGGCCCCTATAATATAAACTCAATAATCTTATATAAAAAAAAACCATAATACAATCTCTATTTTTTCTTGAGTTTAAAAATATGTTTGGTCTTTTAGTTTTTATGTGGATTTAATTACAACTTAATGGATTAATGGGATTGGGTTTAAAACTAAAAATATATAGAATTTTTTGTAAATACATATATATATATATATATATATATATATATATATATATATATATATATATATATATATGATTAGGTTCAGGAAAAAAGGGTTTTAATTCTAAGAAGGGTGAGAATGATTTAGAGCCATTAGATCAAATTGTAGAAAATATTTAATTGTTGAGATTAAATTGTAGGGGAAAAAGTTGTTGTAATGGTATTTTAGTCATGGACACTTTTATTGACTTTTTATCAAGTTCCCCCCCCTCATTTTTAAACGTTCATAACTTTTACATACGACATTAATTTTTTAAAAAAATTACACCATAAAAACGAGCGTTTTTTTATCTTTAAAACGAGTATAGTGTCGTTATAAACAAAAATGAAAAAAAATTACGTTTTCCACCTTATTATGTAATACAAGTTAATTGTGTAATACAAGTTCAATGTGTAATACAAGTTCATTGTGTAATACAAGTTCATTGTGTAATACAAGTTCATTGTCTAATACAAGTTCAATGTGTAATACAAGTTCAATATGTAATACAAGTTCATTGTATTATATGTATTTATCATTGTGTTTTACGTTTTTCAGCTCATTGTGTAATTAATACAAGTTCATTGTGTAATACAAGTTCATTATGTAATACCACGTCTGGTCATTATGTAATTAGTCAGGTCATTGTGTAATACAAGTTCATTGTGTAATGCAAGTTCATTGTGTTATATGTTTTTATCATTGTATTTTATGTTTTTCAGCTTATTGTGTAATACAAGTTTATTGTGTAATACCACGTCTGGTCATTGTGTAATATATGTTCATTGTGTAATTAGTCAGGTCATTGTGTAATACAAGTCCAATGTGTAATACAAGTTCATTGTGTTATATGTATTTATCATTGTCTTTACGTTTTTCAGCTCATTGTGTAGTTAGTAAGGTCATTGTGTAATACAAGTTCATCATGTAATACAAGTTCATTGTGTAATACCACGTCTGATCATTGTGTAATACAAGGTCATTGTGTAATTAGTCAAGTCGTGTAATACAAGTTCATTGTGTAATTAGTCAGGTCATTGTGTAATACAAGTTCATTGTGTCAAATATTTTTCATCATTGTGTTATATGTTTTCATCATTGTGTTTTACGTTTTCCAGCTCATTGTGTAATTCGCTCATTATTGTGTAATTCGCTCAGATATGTCAAATCATTGTGTAATATGCTCATTGTGTAATATCAGTTCATTGTGTAATATGCTCATTGTGTAATATCTGGTCTGATCATTGTGTAATATCAGACCTTTTATTACACATTGACCTGGTGTATTACACATTGACCTGGTGTGTTACACATTGACCTGGTATATTACACATTGACCATTATGCCCTCCCTTTAAAAACAATAAAATGACACATATCAAGCTTAGAATCCTTCTTACCCTTCTTATTTTTAAAACTCTTTTTACAATAACCTAACCCTATATATATATATATATATATATATATATATATATATATATATGGAGAAGTTTATTTCAGAATACTTAAATATTGCGAGAACAAGAGGAACAAACCTAAATCATTTATCTTTTTGATCCATGGTAAAAAAAAAAGTTTATACTTCTTACATACAAATATGTATGTTTATGTATATAAAAAACAATCAAACTAATTTTTTTTATATGTTTTATATATTTAAAAGTTTCCTACACAAGTGTAGGTAAAAAAACCTACACATGAATCACACATGTGTAGGTATGTATATAAATGAAATTTTTTCATATTTTTTTATTTGAATTTCATAAAAAACAAATAAATATTACATTTATATAGTTTTCTTATATTTTAAAACTTTTTAAGATTGAAAACGTGAATGATTCGTTTTGTTCTGTGTGTTCTCGAAATGTTTAATGTTCTGAATTGAACTCTCCCCTATATATATATATATATGCGAAAACCAAGAAAACCACTAAAAAAACTAAGTTTACCCAATTATATAATAATATTTAATTTTTATCTTA
Source organism: Smallanthus sonchifolius (assembly GCA_023525975.1). Classification (NCBI taxonomy): domain Eukaryota; kingdom Viridiplantae; phylum Streptophyta; class Magnoliopsida; order Asterales; family Asteraceae; genus Smallanthus; species Smallanthus sonchifolius. The sequence continues at coordinate 8,945,244 of CM042046.1, read as the reverse complement.
TTTTATTTTTATTTATTTAAAAGGGTATCAATGTAATATTAAACATTTTTACCAAATAACATTTTTACACATAGTGTTACGTATACGTAAACATAAAACAAAAAAATTATGGTTACGTATACGTAAATCAAAAAAAATTGTTTTTTGATACGTATACGTAAATAAAAAAAATTGTCTGAAATGATGTGGTTTTCGCCTAACTTTGTGGTTTTCTCTTGATCACTCCCCTATATATATATATATATATATATATATATAATAGAAAAAAAAATTAAAAACTTAGGACCCCCGAGGAGACCGGGCCTTGGATGATCGCCCTCCCCCCCAAGGTCCGGCCTTGATCGCGAGAGAGTCACCGGTGTGTGGAACGAAAGGAGAACGCAATAACTAAATGGTGTGAGGACTAGGGTTTCTAGTTTAAATGTTAGAGTAAGAAACTAATAATTTAAAATGTAAAAATATATAAAAAAAACTTTTTTAGAAACATATAGAAGGGGGTTGAATAAGTTTTAAAAAATTTGTTATAGATTTGAAGAATTTTGTTTGGAACACAATATCAATAATGAGAGAAATTCATATAACAGATAGGAATAGAAAGATATCACCACAAGAACACTATGATATATAGTGGTTCCGGTAAATGTTAACTACTTTATTGTGTGTCCACTCCTTGATTATTGACCTAAGAGTTATCTTCAGTAATAGGAAATAGTGGAAAAAACATCTCTCTAACTCGGGAAGTGATCACCAACAACTCCTTTTTAAAGTAGAGATGACCTTGGCTCCTCCCTAAGCTGGTGTCGTGACGTGAATTAGCTAATCTATGATTTCTCTCTTCTTCTCTGGATGATGATCTATTAATGACTAGGAATACCAAAACTCGTTTCATACCCGATCGATTTCCATACCTACTCTCTTGTACCTAACCTTTTGGAAAATCAAGAAAAAGAATTCATCATTCTCTCAAGTGATAATCTGTTTGTATGTCTCGTCAATTTGCAAGATCAATAAAGAGAGACCATGAACGAGAAATAAAAATATATTTGCATTGTAAACTTTTAATACGAAACTCGTGTATGTAACTTTTAAGTAAAGGAGGAACAACGCTTCCTAAACTGGTGAGGATAAGTTGGTGATCTCTATCATCTTAGAGATGTTGGAAATCAGGCCCGAAATACGAACACGGAATTTGATCTCAACAATCGATCTACTCTTTCTGTTTATTATTTCTTGACTTACAAATTATATAGACCCTAACCATCTATTTATAATAAATAAGTCTTACTAATCCTATTCAAATACTACTCTCAATTATAATCTAATACTAACTCCAACAAACTAATAGATAAATAAAACTTAATCTAAACATTCAAAATATTAATTAAATAATAATTAATTAACTATTTCCGAATTACCCCTTCAACTTTCACGTTCTTCTAAACCGACTACTTATTCTTTCATAAAATCAAGATTAACTTCTTCATTCTCCCCCTTAATCTTGATTTGGACTTGCTTTTTGCTCATTCCACATTCTTTCTTCCTTGAACACTTCAGGAACTTATAGTTGCAATCTCGACTTTAAACTCTCCAGATACTATTTGATCAAGATTGAAGCGGGGTTAGCGCCGTCATCATCGAAATTGAAACTCTTCCTTCCTTCCTCCTTTCCTTCAAAACATCAAGAAACAATAATCCTTGATAGCCTTCTTAACAAGATGAATTTTGTTCTCCCTTCTCTTTCCCTCAATAAAAAACTAGGGTTCTTGATTGTCTACTAAACAAGAAAATTTTCCTTGTTCCTTATTACTTGTTTTCTTCAAACCTTCATGAAGATCACATTCTTGCTTCCTTCAAACCTTCTTAACAAGAACGGATCTTGCTCCTTCTTCGTCTTCAGCCCTACAGTCAAAGGGCTGCTCCTCCTTGCGAAAGACGACTCTCAAAACCGCAGACACCAAGCTCTAATACCAATTGTTGAAAATTAGGCCCGAAATACGAACACGGAATTTGATCTTAACAATCAATCTACTCTTTTTGTTTATTATTTCTTGACTTACAAATTACATAGACCCTAACCATCTATTTATAATAAATAAGTCTTACTAATCCTATTCAAATAATACTCTCAATTATAATCTAATACTAACTCCAACAAACTAATAGATAAATATAACTTTATCTAAACATTCAAAATATTAATTAAATTATAATTAATTAACTATTTCCGAATTACCCCCTTCAACTTTCACGTTCTTTTAAACCGACTCCTTATTCTTTCGTAAAATCAAGATTAACTCCTTCAAGAGATGAGTGTTGATAATCACTACCATCTTAGATTTTTAACCGTTTAATAAACATAGTTGTTATTTTATTCTCATTTGTTTTTTCTTATTTTATTTCATGATTTGTATATTGCTTTAGAAATACGATCACAAAATTGAAAATGAAAACAAAAAACTATAATAAATTATATTAATTTAAATATCTATAATTATGGATGTGTTAGTTACATTAGTTTAATGATGATTTTATTTGAGGTGAAATGAACGAGGTTTTGAATTAATATGTGGATCCATCATCCATGTCCAATATTAGCAGCCCAGGAACCCATGGCCCACGAGAAAAGAGTTCGGTTCTGGGTTAAAAATAAAAAGCCAAGTTTTCATCTTCTTCTTCTTATTATTTTACTAGTTTAGAACCCGTGTACTACACACGGGTTGAAAAATATCAATACATAAAATTTTTAAATCTTGATGTATATATTTTACATGTGTAAAAATGTATTACATATACTAAGGATACAAAACAAAATTTAAAATACCTAAAAGTTAATATATATAATTGAGTTTCGAAAATACGTTAATTACTATTTAATGTAATTTGACTTTCAATTACTATTTGATTGAAAATAAAAGTTACATAATTAGATTTTAAAGTTTGTTATAATAAGTGATAATTTAAAATAAATGTGTTTTATTAGTATAATTAGTGTTTTCTTAAAAAGATATGATTATTAAAAAAATAGATGTACATTTAATAAGAGAGAGAGGCGGGAAAAATATTATGAGGATGAATATGGATGCGACACGTGGCAGTAAAAACCTTTATTTATTATATAGTATAGATTATTATTAATTATTATTATTATTATTATTATTGTTATTAGACAAGATGCTATGAACCATAAACATAAATACTTGTATTCTAATCTAAACTAGAAATCTTGTCTATGTTATTTATCCATAGAAACACTTTTACTTTGATCTTTTCAAACACATTGTTCATATAAGTCTTTATTCTTGAAGATTTTTTCATTTCTTGCTTTCCAAATACTCCACACCGTTCTCAAATACACTGCATGAATCACCTTTTTGAGCCAAGCTGGTTTTTAAACTCTCAACGCCTGCTCCAAAAATTTTGGAGGGCATGGTGTTGTAAATCATAGTAGCAACGGATAGAATTTTAGAAAATGAAATGAATAACGACGGGTATCAAGATACAGAAACACCACTCAATCAATTCCGTTGGGCAAACATAGACCGGACCTTCGTGTATCTCCACAGTTCTTGAAAGGGCATAACTTTTGACTTGAGGAGCTTCTTCATCTTGCTCCAAGACTGGACCTTGTCCTTTCCAAGTTTCGTTGCAAACACACATTTGCCCACCAAGTCTAGGAATATTGCCTTAAGTGCAACAATCTTGTCTTCCAGAGTTTGCTTATAAAAATCAGTATAAATTTTTTTATTTTTTATGAAAAAATCTATCAATTTACTTTGGATATTTTAAAGTCCCTGAACTTGTAAAGAAATACACGAAAAAAGTCATTACACTCATTTTTATATTATTAAAGTATCTAAACTTTTTAAAAATGCAGGCACTTGTGATTTTTTTTTTTTTAAAACCTCTAAAATTGGTAAAAATGTGATAAAAAGAGTTCAACATGTTTGCAAAAGAAAATGATACCATCTTGTTTGACACGTTTAAAAGGTAACAAGTAATTATTTTAAAATAAATTCAAAAGTACTTGTATTTTATATAAGTTTAAGGATTTTAATATTTATATTTAGGTTAATGGTTTTTAATGTATTTTTTTTGCAAGTCAATTGACTTTAATATATCAAAATTAGATTAGGAGATTTTTTTTTATGAAAATAAGAAAATGTATTGGTTTCTATGATATTAGCCTAATTTTTAACCATTTGATAAACCTATTTATTGTTATTTTTCATCTCTTCTTTGTTATTTGATATCGTAATTTGTATAATTTTATGTTGTTTTTTTGAAAAACGACCATAAAATTAAAAATGAAAAAGAAAAAAAACCAATAATTTTGAATGTAGAACAAAAATCTCACCCACCAACTTTTCTTTCGTGTGCACTTTGAATGGTTCGATGATTTATTTAGAACCTTTCCTTATTGAGTGGCTTCCCTGCTGCCAACTCTTTTTTTACTTTTAGATTTTTATTTGAAGTTAAATTTTACTTTTGATATTTTTTAACCAATGTTATCAAAATCAGACTAGTTATCAAATTGGCTAGCTTACTGATTCACTAATGGTATCAGTTTTAAAAACCTAATAACGTCATAAACAATTAGAAGATTGGAAAAAATTATAAACTAATTTAAGACAACATATGAAATTATTTTAGCTTTTCAAGTGAATTTATAATGAAAAGTTTATAAACCCTAAAATAAATATATACAAATCAATATGTGATATTGGAAAGAAGCAAAATAAAAACGATTTAAAAAAACCGGTCCAACAAAATTTATTAAGTACTTAATGGAAGGTAGGGCTGTTCACGAAGCGAACCGAACCGAACCGAGCGAAGGTCTGATCGAACTCGGTTCGTTTACAAACCGAGCGGCTTGGCTCGGTTCGGTTCGAATTTACAAATCCGGGTGAGAATGTATTGCTCAAACTCGGTTCGATTTATATCTGAGCCGCTCGGTTCTGTTCATTTTCGCTCGATTTCAAAAATACAAAGCTTAAAATCCCAAAAAAGAAAATTTCATCTTTAAAATATGAAGCATGTAGCATTCAACCAACAAACATTACATTTTCAAAATCCAAAAAACATACAAAATTCAAATCCAAAAACATACAAAATAAGCATGTACCCAATAGTTTGGTTTGACGTACAACAATCACTAGTAAGTGAAATAATATCAACCTTTTTGAAAACCTCATTTAATGTTGAGTAAGAATGAGGGGTTTTCAGAACTCAAAAAAGTTGAAAATATATGTTTCTATATAAAAAATATATATATAATAAATTAAAAAATAATTCGAGCCAAACCGAGCGAGCAACGAGCGAGCGTACCTATGCTCGTTCTCGGCTTGTTTACAAACCGAACCGAGCGGCTCGGCTCATTTTCAACCGAGCGAAAACCGAACGAGCGTATTTCCGAGCATTTTTCGAGCAAGTATTGAAGGAGTTTCGAGCGTCGAGCTTTTTGGACAGCCCTAATGGAAGGTATGTACATATGGAATTTGTTTATTGGATTACAAACAAAAACTTAAGTACTCTTATTTAATGAACTTATAATAAATTATAATATTTACAACCTGGTTGTAATAGTATTCGGTTTAAGTACTTATAAAATAAAAAAATAATGTAATATTATAACGCATTAAATAAACCCAATTTTTATTATCAATCAATAAATTTAAACTTTTTGGATTCGGTTCTAATGTAAATGAATTTCTCTTCGAAGTGGCGCCTATGGATCAGTGGTTGTCTTTCATAAGCCAATCCTTTATATTTGTCAATGGCTCCCCTACTAAAGAGTTTCAATGTAATCAAGGTGTAAGACAAGGCGACACACTTTCATTTCTTTTTATTATAGTGACATAAGCTTTTAGGGGGGATTTAAGTTTACATGTGGGTGCAAACATGAACCGCGTTAAATATTGGAAGCCGGTGGTTAATGTTTTCGAATCTCATCTGTCTTTTTGGAAAGCTAAAGCATTATCAATTATCAAACCTCTTATATGTATCTTGTTATAAAAATGCTTTTAATCTATAACATCATCAAAGTTAGGTTTCTTTTTCTAGTTTTTTTTTCTTAATATTTTTTTATTAGTAAACAAACTGAATTTTAATAGTTCAAAAATTAACATATTGGCCCATGATAACTAATACTAGTAATTTAGAAAATGACACTACTAATTTTCACTTTCGTTGCTAAGGACAATCTCACTCGCATAATAATCTTATATCTACACTTGATTTTCGTTCGCTTTCGCTTACAGTATTATGAACGGAATGGGGGAAACATATTTTTTCGTTTAAGCGAATTCGAGTGGAAATCAAACTAAGTCATGTGTAAATATATGATAATTATACAAGTGAAATTACTATTAACAATAAAATTAAAAGTTAAAAGTGACATTGATCAAATTAACCGTCTGAATTATTATTAAAATCTATTTTATACTATTATTATTATTAGTTTTCAAAATTTAACGTCACATAGAGCGTAATTTTCAAGCAACTTGTAGTGTGAAAGGAAATCATGAGGCATTTGGAAGCCGTTCGTTGTATTTATTGTTCTTGCCCTTTTGCACATGGAAAAATTTGGCCTCTCAAGTGAAATAATAAACATATTCCACTATGTAAAATATCTTTGTTAATATGAAGTCAATCGTTGATCATCTAGTGCAATGATAGCCTTAAAATTTCTCATAGTGAAGGTCTTGGGTTCGAATCCTTGCCACAGCAAAAAAAAGGGTCTGTGGCCAAGTCAGGAAGTTTACCCAGTTGGAGGGTTCCTCCTGTGGTGGGCTGCCCTGGATGTTCTAGGTGTTACCCCGGGAAAACCCAATTATCCTAGAATATCTAGGTGTTAGCGTTCAAAAAAAATATGAAGTCAATCTTTTCATGCTAAATAAAATTTAATCCTTATTAATAAAAAAATATAATATATATTTTTTAAGTTTACTTTCACAAAAATAAATATGGTAATAGTCTCACACAAAACAATCTTGCTTTTTTTTTTACTAAATTATACATAATATAAAAACCTATGATTTGAAAATATAAGAGTAAACTTCGTTTTTATTTCATGTGGTTTGACCATATAAATAACCACTTAACATGGTGTTGATTTCAAATGAATGTTAATCCAAAAGTATCAACGGACTGGAGTGTGGTTGCAATTCATCTTTTATAAGGTTAGAGGGGGTGGAATCTTCAACCTCCTAATTACCCTTAGGTTTAGCCAATTAAAGCACGTTATGTAATGCCGTATCATATTTACTCTAAACCACACGAATGAGTTGTGGTGGTGTTCCCGATGAACCCGACCCCATATTTGCTTTTCAACCGATCAGTGACCATCTCCAACCAATGTTTCTTCGGCGAACCCATATGCCTAACCCGTCGCCCTTGTTGCGGTGTTCTCGTACTACCTGCCTTAACCCGAGCTCCACCCCCTCCACCCTAATCTCTTTCCCAAAAGGAAGGCCCCGCTACACCTCCGACCCTCACCTCATAAACTAATTATTAGGTTGGGTGTCTAAGGTTGTTACAAAAATAGGCGGTTTACAGTCCTTTATGGGAGTCATTTCTAATAATTTACATCAATTCGTTATAGGTGAAGCTTGAATCTTTGACCTTAAAGGCTTCACCATTTAACTCCAAATTATTTTATCATTAGATCCGACCCTCGCCCGGAGTCCTTTATGTAATCTCCAAACGACACCGTCTTCCCTAAAAATCGTAAATTCCTTCACGTATTTTATGTCCTGCGTTCCATGTTTTATTGGTTGGATGATTTTAATACAACTTGTTTTAAAAGAGAAAAAAGAAGATTAAACGAATCTGATCTGAAGCCTACGAACTAGCACGCTTTTCAAGCTTAAGAAAAGTCAAAGCCTATGGAATTATAAAAAGACAAGTTGGTTGACTAGTTTATGAAAAGTCAAAATTTGGTTTGGGTTAGTGTGTTTCCCATCCTTTCAAGATATTGGAAGGTGCAATTTTTTTTTCAAATTGTAAAAGGAACGTAAAATACTTGTTAAAAAATTAAATTAAAACTCATATCAAAATACTACTTTTGATTATAACTATTTAATATCGTAAGAAGAATGATTAAAGAGTTAATTATTCTTTAAGTCTCTGACGTTTAACCATTTTAACTATTTGAGTCCCTTATGTTTAAATCCGTTACTTTTAACCCGACATTTCATTTTTGCTTCTGTTTAAGTCCAAATGACTAACTAGATTTAACAGTTAACTTTTATTTAAAATAATCAAAATACCCTTAAAAACTCAAATGGTTAAAATACATTATATATTCTACCCCTCTTTTCTCCGACCACCACCAACCCCCACCACCTCCCGCTCACCACCGCCACCACCACCTCTTTTCAACTGACACTTCTCTCTTCTTTTACAATGGTAAAACCCCAATTTGGGTTTCTTGATTTACCTCAAAAGTCTCAATTTTTTTTTAGTAATTTGCGCGCACCCACTCTCAGTATGAAATATTCTTGAAAACCCACTTCGTTTTCCATTGATTCAGCTCTTGATTGTCTCAATTTGAAATTTTTTTAGTTTGGGTTTCTTGATTTCACCGTTTTTATTTGTGTTCTGAGAAAGATTCTTGAAACCCCGCTTTTTGTTTCTTGAATCACAATTTCCCTAAAAATGTTTTGTTTTCAATTAAGTTTGAACGCCCAGTTGCACCAACTCCAGAATTCGGATTACCAATCGGTATCCTGCCTGACGCCATCGAATCCTACACTCTCTCACCTACCAACGGCTCATTCACAGTCAAGCTTACACGTCACTGCTACGTTCAATTCGACGATTAAACCGTCACAGTCAAGCTTACACTCTCTCACCAACCAACGACCCGATGACCCGATCAGATTCTTCACGGATCTTGTTCAAACCCTGATTTTCCATACCCCCCCCCCGATGGAAACCGACGGCTCGTTTTGGGTCTAAATTTGGGTTTATTCGGAAACGGGAAACGAGGGTTTGAGACCTGAAATTTGGGTTTAAATTTGTGTCTAAACAATTGGGTTTAATCTAAATTTAAATTTGTGTCTAAACGAGGGTCTAAAAATTTAAATGTATATATAAAATCTTTAATGAACGAACGTGAACGAACATAATAGTATATATAATAACATTTGTTCGTTAATTAATTTTTTTTAACGTCCCAGTTTAATTTCGTTAAAAACGGAGTTATATTAAATGTATGGTATTTTTTTATGTGTCGTGAGTTATATCGACTGACGGTAACGTACTGGTACCGTGAAGAACGAAACCGACACATACTGAAAAACATCAATATCCGTCATATAACGGTTTTTATCGATCTTTCGATCTCTACAACCGATTCGCCGTAACTTAATACGTTTCCTCTATATACTTAACCACATCTCTTTTTGTGTTTAGTAATATTAATGCCAACCTCTCACTTGTTTAAGAACCGTCTCCAAAACACAAGAGTGTGGCAAGGGTAAAACACCGTTTCACTAGAGTACAGCTTTCACCTTTACTTAGGTAAAACACAAGAGTGTGGCAAGGGTAAATAGTAAAACGACAGGCGGTAAAGGTAAAACCAGCCGGCGCCGCAATGTAAACATGACTTGAAAAATAAGAAGCGCTTATGTCGCAATCACTCCACATGCTCACATGTTTTCATGCGGCTGGCTTTATTTTTAAGCCAAGCAAACGCCGGCCACCCATCTCCATTCGCCACGTATCCCAATCAAATTCACCCTTTCCTCCCTTTATATTTATAAACCACCCCATCACCAACCTCACCATACCCATCACAAAATTGAAAATTCCCTCACTTTATATCTCCAATGAACTGGACAAAAGGTCCCACCGTCGGCCGCGGCTCCACCGCCACCGTCTCCCTCGCCACCACCGTTACCGGAGACCACATCGCCGTCAAGTCAACGGAGCTTTCCAGCTCATCATTCTTACAAAAAGAGCAACAATTTCTTTCGAAATTAAGCTCCCGTTATATAATCAAGTACATGGGGTTTGATGTTGACTATGTTGACCATGTTCCGATGTATAACCTGTTGATGGAGTATGCACCTGGTGGCTCGATTGCAGATGTAATAAAGGAAGAAGGAGGTTGTCTTGATGAGTGTTTGATCAGATCTTATACACGTCAGATTCTTCTGGGGTTGGATTATCTTCACTCTAATAATTTGGTGCATTGTGATATTAAATGCTCAAATATCTTGGTGTGTGAAGATGGTGTCAAAATTGGTGATCTGGGTTGTGCTAAATTGGCGGATAAAGATGGAAATTACACCTCCTCTGAATTTTCCGGTACACCGGTTTTCATGGCGCCGGAGGTTGCAAGGGGTGAAGAGCAGGGGTTTGCGGCTGACGTGTGGGCTGTTGGGTGTGCGGTAATAGAAATGGCAACCGGTTGTAACCCGTGGCCGGAGGTAAAGAACCCGGTCTCTGCTTTGTACAGAATTGGGTATTCCGGTGATGTGCCATTGTTTCCGGTGAGGTTATCGGAGGAAGCTAAAGATTTCTTGAAAAATTGTTTGCGAAGAAATGATGAAGAAAGATGGACGGCGAAACAACTTCTTCAACACCCTTTTGTTGATTTGAATTCTAGTTTCAAAAAGATTGAAAATTTCCCAAAGAATTCTCCCAGTGGAGTCCTAGATCAAGGATTCTGGGATTGTTTGGAAGAATCAGAGACTTCATCGGCTCCGACCAAGTTCACGTCTTTCTCCGGCGAATCTCCGGTGGAGAGAATAAAACAGCTGGTGGAAGCAAGTGGTTGGGTAAATTCTTGTTTGCCAAATTGGGTTGAGGGAGAATATTGGATCACGGTGAGAAGTAATGACGTGGACGATGAAAGTTCAAATGTTAGCCATGAGAACTTATTTACAGATGCAGAGATGGAAGATGGTAACAGTGAGTCAACTCGTTCAGAGTATGACTCGATCTCAGAGTTGTATGTTGAAGAAGGGGTTTCTTTCTCGGTTAGAATTGTAATAGAATCTAATGTAGTTGAAACAAGTTGTGCAAGTGTTGTTAATTCAAGATTTCTTGATTTCAAGAAAATAAATAATAATAATAATAATAATAATTGTTTTGTTGTTGATTCCAATCTAAACTTTGCATTATTGGCTCTCCATATATTCGGTGATCTGTTGGTAATTTGCAAGGATACTTCCGTGGATGAAAGTCACCATAAAAGAATCATTCCAATGCTAACTTTTTATCATTACATATTGTATATTCTTTTGGCTTTTTGAATGTTCCATATGATGATACTTTGTTAAATTAAAATATCTATACTATATAATAAATAAAGGTTTTACATGCCCCGTGCCGGCTCCATATTTATTCTCACTATTTTTTTCTCATCTCTCTCTTATTTAATGTCTTTCTACCTTTTAATAATAATATATATTTAAAGAAAATATTAGTTATACCAATAAAAACACATTTATTTTAAATTATCCATTATTATAAGAAAACTTTGAAATTTAATTATGTAACTTTTTTTTCCAATCAAATAGTAAATGAAAGTCTACTTATATTAAATAGTAATTTATGTATTTTCAAAACTCTATTATATATTAATTTTTACATATTTTAAATTTGTTTTCTATCCTTAGTATATGTAATATATTTTACACATGTAAAATATATACATAAACATTTAAAGATTTTATGTATTGATATTTTTCACCCCGTGTGTAGACACGGGATCTAAACTAGTAAGAAATATAATAAAATACTTTTATTTTTAAAATTCTTCTAAAATCTCTCTTCATCTCTCAACCTAAACATACTTGTGTAAAAGTGAGTAATTTAACACAAACTAATGAACAATCATCTGGTTTGTCTATTATGGTGGTTGTTGGTTCTATGTATCGAACATAAAATATGTAATTTTATAACTAATAATACATAATTCTATATGATCACGTATAAAAAGTAACTTCTCGCCAATTACATATTTCGACCGCCTTAAATAGCCGGACTATGAATAATATTATAAATATTATTATTTTGGTGGAATTAATAAACTTGTAACGTTTATCCCAAATACTTATAGTGATAAATGTGATATGTAATAAATAACATGTAAACAATAGCATTTAAGTTAACTAACTCTTCGATCGTATCGCGATTCTCGACCTAAACATCACTTGAGTAACAATGAGTATTCTAACACAAACTAAACAATCATTTTGTGATTCGATCAAAAACCAACCTCATTACATCAATCTTGTTAAAGATGATATGCTTAAAGCTTGATCCACATTAGTTGACTAACTAATTTAGTTAAGTTTGATTTACTTTTATTAATTGTAATCATTTTCAATAGGTGATGATGTATCAGTCAAACAAGAGCAAAAAGTTTCATAAACACTCTCTCAAAATATTGTTTACACATTCACAAATGAGCCAACTCATAATTCATGTCCACTACTATTAGCATGTATATTTTGTATAAATATAGATTAGCATATATCTATATCTATACATACTAATAAATAAAGGTTTTGGGGTGCCACATGACATTCCCATATTCATGCTTAACATTTTTTTCCTGTCTCTCTTTCCTATTAATGATACAAGTTTTTATAAAAAAAAATATAATATTTGTTTCCCGCCTCTCTTATTAAATAATAATGATTTCTATAACTATTTTTATAAAATAATTTTTAATTAAAAATAATAGATTTGTTCATAAAACATTTTTATAATTTGAACATTTCTTTCATTCTTTCTATAAAACATTTTTAAAAAATAACTATATAACGTTTCTAAAAATTGTATTAAAAAATTATGTAATATGTCATAAATATGTAATATAGATCTTTATTACTAAATATATATAACATTATATTTATTCACCCTGTATATACAGGGTTTCTAACCTTATTATAATAAATAAATAATTATAGTTGCTACGTGTCGAATTATGATGAAATCTAGATTTTTTTTTCCGTGTTTTCTCTCGTATTAAATAATGATGATGTTAAATAACTAAAACATAAGAAAACTTTAACTATATCTTATTTTAAAATACAATTTTATATTTATTAAATCTTCAATATTTGTTATTTATAATTTTCTTAAATCTTCATTATTTTTTATTTCACAGATGGCTAATAACATCCAACGTACAAATATTGATAGAAAATATTGTTTTATAACAAGTTGTATTTATTCAACCCATGTAAAACATGGGCTTTAACCTAGTAAATAAATGAAAGAAAGAATCAAGGCTAGTAGGAGTACATTGGTCAGGAACACCCTTCGTGGCAGGACTTGAACTCTGGGCTAGGTGGGGTTAGCGACATCCTAACCGACATGTCGTTCTAAAAAAAGGAGTAGATATTTTTTTTTGTGCAAGTTGTAAAAGTTGGATTGAGATTGATGGATGGTTTGATTAAAAAAGAATGGAGCTTGTGCAAGTCAATCAATTTGCATTCTTGTTCCTCTTTGTTTAAACATGAATGATTTCAACCTCAAAAGTACACCACATATCATTGTTGACTTTCTTTTATATATATCTTTGTTATAAGTTTTCAAACATCATTTTACAAATGGATGTCCAACATTAAAAGTTACTGCTTTATGACATTATTCCCTTTATGAACTTATTTAGTACGAAGAAAGTGGAATCGAGTATAGAATTTATCACTTTTTGTAACGAACCCAAACGATGAAAATCGAATTATGTCAATGGTTTGAGTTCTTCCTGTTGGCATGTAATTCAATTTTGAGTTCCAAAGACTTATTGGATTTTTTATTCTTTTGCCTAAAGTACATGATCTTGGAATATGTTATATCCTCCTTGTGGATTTGGACTCTTGTATTTGGTGTTTGTTGGAGAGTCCTTCATATTCAAGAACTCACATTTTTAAGGTTATAATTAATTTGAAGGGAATATATAGTCGGTAGCAAATTGATAACTTATACAATAGTGTTGTCGGGTAAGGACTTTTTGATAAAAAAAAAAAAAAGAAACAACCCAGTGGTATCCACTCAGAAGAGTTGACTTTATACAAGTACACCAAATAGCTTACTTTTTAATGAGTTGACTTTGTACAAGTCAACCACTTTATACATCTGAACCTCTTCGTGTGAACATCAATGACTTCAACCTCCTAAAGTACACCAAATAGAGCTTCCTTTCTATTGAGTTGACTTTTTGAGTTCAAACAGTTTATAAGTCTTCAAACGTCACTTTACACATATTTAAAGTGAAGTTTGCAATATAGATGTCATATGCCATGTCTTAATATAGTATTGCCACTTCATGTGGTTTTTCTGTTTTTGGCATCGACCCATGGAAAAAAAACACGAAGTTTGGCATAAACATCGGTCGTTGTCGGCAGGGGCGGACCTACCTTGTATCCACCGGGGTCAAGTGACCCCATTGATTTTTAAAATTTTAGTAGAGCGTATAACACCGAAAATTTGAGTGACCCCATAGTTTTTCTGCAGTGACCCCATAAATATAATCTAAGTGAAAATTCTAATAATTCATAAGCTTGCCTCAATGGTTTATTCCCTTGTTCACCTGTTTAAAAAGGTCACGGGTTCGAGTCCTTTTGGTGACATTTGTTTCCTTATTTTTTTTTGCCTTTTACTCTAAAACTAAAGATCTTATTAATTCACAAAATCTCAAACCTAACGCCTCCCTTTTCAGTCGTCGCAGACAAATAAACAATTTTCCCACATTTTTGTTTAATCAAACTTAATCAAAAGAGAGAATCAACATATTCCTTATCATCCGAGTTCGTTAATCGTAGCACACAACAGAATTTCTCACAATTGTTACAGAAAGATATAAGGTTTTTTTCCTTTTCCCCAATATTTGTTTATTCTCACAATTGTTTATATGTTAACCTTTGTTTAATCCCACAATTGTTTATTTGTTTGCATTTGTTTAATCACAAGCACAGAGAAAGAAGATTGAGATTTTGCTTTTCAAAATTATTCCTAAATTTCCACTGACAATAACATTGAACTCATTAGAAGCCAAAAAACACTAGATTTTTTAATCAGAAATCAAAATGAATGAGAAAGAAGGTTAGTGTCATTTTTTTCCTTTTCCAAATTAATATTGTTGAAACTTGATTAGTAAACTTTTGAAACTTGATTCTTTAAACATGAAACTTGAATTTTAGGGATTAATCCGATTATGGAACGATTTTTGAAAAGAAAGTCATCAAATCTAGCTTCGAGTATGTTATTATTTTTATCCGATCAACCCGACCCGACCCGAAAATTTTAATGTCTAGGTTGATAGAAATAAGAGACAAAAAAAGTAACCCCATAAGGAAAAAATCCTGAGTCCGCCACCGGTTGTCGGTAATGAACCTTAAAAAGGGAAGCAGAATTAGGTAGATAGAGAGGGAAGTGGACAATTATTGGTTTGAGTTTTTCCTCTTGGCATGTAATTCAATTTTGAATTTTAAAGTCAACTTGTCTTTCCTTGCATTAATTGGTCTAGAAAGACTCAACAGTATTTTTTATGATCACAAAGGATAATAAAAATATGGGCATGTAAAAAAAAATATTTATATGGCCACTTGGGCTTAGTCAGCAAACTTTATGTAGTTTATGCCAACTAAAAGCATCTACCTAACATTGGGATATGCTCTATCCTTCTGGATTTTGGACTTTGGTGTTTAGTGTTTGGTAGATTGGAAAAAGTCCCAAGAAAAGTTAAAGATCAGAGGCCAGCCACAGCCGTGCCTACCTTGGAACCTGTCAATAACATTTACGAAGATTCTAAAATTCAGTCAACGCACGATCAACATGAGGCACACCTGTGCCTACCTATACAAGGTCGATCACCTTTTTAGAATTGCCAGAAAAAGCTAATTATCTACAAGAGTAATTCGCACAGACGGACAGGCGTAGCACGACCGTGCTTACGGAGGCACGATCGTGCTTCCCCCTAATCCAACATATAAATGGAAGGTTTCACCCCCTCATTTGAGCAAGCAATAACTTGGGGGAGTTTCTACAGGTCTCTTCACCGAAGAGTAACAGAAAGAAAGAGAGAGAGTTAATTATTTCACACAAGATTAAGAAGTCTTTAATAATCAGTACACTTTGATTACTTGTTTTCATTCCATATACATATATCAACAAGTTTGTGTGTGTTCATATCTTTAGTAATTATTAACTACTATTCTTATATCACTTAAGTAAAGATGAAACTTTGTGAAAGTTAATGTTTTAAATTAGTAAAATGATGTGTTTATGTTTCTTGCTTATTTTTACTATAATCTTCCTTTATGTACGTGAATACTTAATTTTCAGTCATTAAATTCTTAAATCTAAAAGTAAAAAAAAAAGTGGGTGACCCAACGTGTTAAAGATTTGAAAATTGGACGAAACCTAATGTTTTTGACCAAACCTCAAGAACAAAAATTGCATTTAACTCTATATTTTATAAGTCTTCAAACGCGACTTTACACACAAACATTCAAAGTCTAGTTTGCAATATACTAATATAGATGTCAAATATCATATCTTAAAATAGTAATACTAATTCAGTTTTTGGCATCGACCCAAGAAGAAAACGAAGTTTGGCATAAAGATTGGTCGGCTTAGGTAAATGTAATGAACCTGAAAGAGGGAAACAAAATTAAGGAGGAAAGAGAGGGAAGTGGACACTTAATTGGTTTGATTTATTTCTCTTGGCATATAGTTCAATTTTGAGTTTTAAAGTCAACCTTTCTTTCATTGGATTTGGTCTTAAAAGACTTAAAAATGTGGCCACTTGGGTTTACTCAATAAACTTTATGCAGTTTATGGCAATCTAAAAGCATCTACATTGCTGTTCCAAAAAAAAACATCTACATAACATTGGAATAAAAGCATCTACATAACATTGGAATATGTTCTATCCTTCTAGATTTTGGACTTTAGTGTTTGGTGTTTAGTGTTTGATAGGGAGGTAAAAATCTAATTAGTAACTCAATTGCTCTCATGAGGCCTGGCTCTTAGGTTGATACACCTGAGTTTTACTCACGTCGATCCAGTGTTCGAGACTCGGCTCTCCCTCAAGCCCGGAAGGGGCCGTATTGGATGGGGTTTTTCCTTCAAAACTCTCAAACTCTAACGCCAAGTGGGCCCGGTTAAGACAGCATATTGGCCGGAGTTGAACGAGACTCTTCCATATGACCGGAGGGGAGGGGCGACGTCACAACATTCAATGTTCTCCTTTCAAAATAAAACTCAATTGCTCCGAGTATAAATCTTATAGTAAGTAGGGTAAATAACCTATGAAAAGGTACATATGTTTTAAAAAAAAGTAAATTATGAAAAATCATTCTTTATGTTTATACTATTTTTCGGTGTATGCCTTTTAGCTCAAAAAATGTTAGAGATCATCCTTTATGATTAAATATGTTGCTTTTAACGTCCTTTAGCTCTACGGAGGTTATTTTTTCAGTTAACTTCAGCCATCTGTCTTGCACACGAGAGTGTTTTGGTCTTTTTCCTCATAACATAATTTTCTAAAATTAAAATCTATAACATATAATAAAAATAAAATGATGAGGGACACGTGTCACTCTCTACTTAATTCTCACTCTTATTTTCTCGTCTTTCTTTCCTATTAAATACTATTTTTTCGTAAATAATTATATTAAATAATAATTATATTAAAAAACAAAACAAAGTTAATTATAGATAGTTATTATATTACCATATTCTTTTTATATTTTAATAAACTCCACTATTTTAGATAACTCAATTAATTATTCGTTTTAGTTTTTATCTACACATATTTTAATTTAAAATTTTGTTTATATATAAAAGTAATCATGGATAGTGACAATTTCAGACGTTATTTATCATTTTTGAAAAATAAATTTGTATTATGGATAGTTATTATATTATCGAATTGTTTTTATATTTTAGTAAAATTCAGTATTTTAGACAACCAGATTAATTATTCATTTCAAATTTTATTTACATAATTTTGAATTCAAAATTTTGTTTATTATCAGTCATATTTTTACAAATTGTACAAACTGAAAACGATTTTCTAGCCATATAAGTTTCAATTAAAAAAAATTCAATCATATATTTACATATTTAAAGATATAATATTTGTTATGATTTGTTGAATTTCACTGTATTTTTTGGCATATCATTATAGCCGAAAGTATTCAAATAATTATTATTTTTGTATTCATATTTCAATTTATATCATAACTTATTTTAGCTCTTTATATATGTTTATATATGTTTTGTAGATGTGACAACTTCGACCCATTTTCTTATAAACGGTCGATTTAGGTTATGTTTTATCTTTAGCGGGTCAAACGGTTAAAAGTCAAATAAAAATAGTCGCTCAAAGTTTAAATTTTATTCAAATAAATATATTTATATTGCTATATTATAATCAGAATAATATAAAATTTTCGTTATATTTAACACTAATATATATACCTAATAAATAAGTAATTGTTTGCGTTACATGTCACAATTCAGTGAGCCCGTGATTTTTATAACCGTTTAAAAATTTTCCTGTTTATTTTTCTGTGATTCCAACCTATACCTAATAAGTAAGTAGATAAAAAAAATTCACTTGTTTTTTCTTAATTATTTATTATCTTCTTTATTAATATTACTTTATAAATATTTCATTTATTTAATAATTAATTTCTCAACTATTTCCTTTGTTTTTTTCGCTTATTAATAACTGTTTAATATTTTATTTGTCCAACCTTGTGTAATACATGAGTATATAAGCTGGTATATATATAAAGATAAACCCTCTCTCTCAACTTTCTTCTCTTTCTCTCTCTCAAGTTACTCTTGCTCTCTACCTTTTCTCCACCACCATGACCACCATCGAACCACCACCCCAACCTCCGATTGTTTGTAGTGATTTTTCAATTATGATTGATGTTTAAAACATGCTAATTGGAACATAGTATTATCCTTTTTCACATTGATTTTTCTAAATCATTGTGATGGTAACATGGAAGATGAAATGAACAAAAAACGGTTGATAAACATAGTAATTAAAACTTCTATAGACACGTGTTACAATACCTGACCAGATTTAAGGCTGGCTCTATGAATCAATGCCACATGAGAAGTTTCATACGCAACTGGAAGTGCCCCAGCAAACACCAGATCACACCCATTAGGAACTCCATACCTTCAATTTCACTCAAAATTAGGGCAAACTTTAATCAAACATGATATTCACAAATCCTTCTCATCGGCAACGATAAATTGGGAGAAATAACCTACACCGGCGAAGCAACAAATAGGATCGCCAACTTTGAACTTGGTGACGTTGGGACCGACGGACTCGACTACGCCGGAGTAACCGGAGCCAGGAACAAAAGGTAAAGAGAATTTTTCTTGATACTTACCGAGAACTTGGAGGTAGTTTGCATAATTCCCGCTGGTGGACATGATTCGAACTCCGATCGAAGTAGGGGAAGTGAGTAGTAGCGGCGGTAGAGGTGGTGGTTGGATGGTGGTGGTGATCGGCTGCTGGTGTTGGAGAGAAAGTTTATCTTTATATATATTTTTAACTAGTTTAGATCCCGTGTCTACACACGGGTTGAAAAATATCAATATATAAAATTTTTAAATCTTTATGTAATATATTTTTATATATTTTACAGGTGTAAAATTATAGTACATATACTAAGAATATAAACAAACTCAAAATATGTAAAAATTAATATATAATTGGTTTCAAAAATACGTTAATATTTAATGTAATTTGACTTTCATTTATTATTTGATTGAAATTGAAATAAAAGTTACATAATTAGTTTTTAAAGTTTCTTATAATAAGGGATAATTTAAAATAAATATGTTTTATTAGTATTATTTTTAAGTGTATATTATTATTATAAAAATCGATGTGCATTAAATAAGAGAGAGAGGCGGGAAAAAAAGGTGTGAGAATCAATATGGAGGCGACACGTGGCACCGGAAACCTTTATTTTTAAATAATTTTTTTTGAGGGTAAACAGATCAAAAACACTCTCACATTAAAGACCATAAGATCCTTATGTGCAAAACGTATCACTATAGTTAACTGAAAAAATTAACCACCGTTAGGCTAAAGGACGTTAACGGCAACATATTTAAACGTAGATGATGATTTCTGATATTTTTTGAGCTAAAGAATATAAACTAAAAATGGTATAAACATAAAGCACGATTTGTATAATATACTCTAAAGGAAATTTTACTCAAAACCTCTTCGACAACCGATCCGCCTGAAAGTCAGGCCGTTCCAACCAACCAAACCGGTTAAATCCGGTGCTACCTAATACCTACTCATCATTACTTTTAATTACATCAAAATATCTTTTTGGGAACAATATAGAAACCTAATAATTTTTAGGTCTATTTAAAACATTTTCTTATTTTGATTTTTTTCTTGAATAGTTATTTTTATAATAAAACTAGTGGGTGTTAACCCACACACTGCGGCGGGACATACGTTAAGTCAACTTGATTCAAAAAAAAATGTTGTCACAAAAAGCATCTAGCGACGATATTTTTGTAAATCACGAAAAAGTCACGTTGTATAAAAAAACAAAAACGAATAAAAAAATCGTTTAAGGAATATATAAACCATGTGAAACTGTTACGGACAAAAAACCATAAAAGTAAACACAGTAAAAAAAAGTTATAAAGAAAAGATAAATAAAAAAACATGTGTTTTACATCGAATCCAAAACAAATAACAATGTGGTTTTCAATAATAACGGTAACAGTACCGATTTTGTCTGTTAGTTATCAGTTCGGTTGGTGAATTCGCCGAGACACGGTATATTTTAAGTTGTAAAAAATAAGTTGATTTGTGATGGTTTTGTCAAACAAATTATGTACGATATATAAATCTATACTATATAATAAATAAAGGTTTTTGTATGTCACGTGTCACCACCATATTCAATCTCCTCATTCTTTTCCGCCTATCTCTCTTATTAAATGCACCCATATCTTTTAATAAATTATTAATTATACTAATAAAACACCTTTATTTTAAATTATTCTTTATTATAAAAAACTTTGAAACCTAATTATGTAATTTTTATTTTCAATTCAATTGTAAATGAAAGTCAAATTACATTAAATAGTAATTGACATATTTTCGAAACCCAATTATATATTATTTTTTACATATTTTGAATTTTATTTTCTATCCTTAATATATGTATAGTAATACATTTTTACACATGTAAAATACATAAATAAAATATAAGAAATTTATGTATTGATATTTTTCACCCCGTGTGTATTACACGGGGTCTAAGCTAGTATATTATATATTAAAGAGATAAAAAAAAAACTAAACTATGATAATCCTTATTCTAATAAACGATTCCAAAAATAACATGTGTCATTATTATATTTTTTCTCACTAAAATTTTCTAATTTTTTCTATTTTAAGTAAGTTACAATTTTAAAATTTAGTTATGTTAATTTTTTTTTAAAAAAATAAAATAAAATTTGAATTATAATTATTACTTAATTAAGAAAATAAAGAATTTTATTTATTATAATTTTATTTTTCTATTAAATAATTTAATGTAATAAATGAGTATATAATCTAATGATATAATATTATGAAATGAATCGCCTTCAATATTTACGTACGTACGCATGACACTATGCCAACGTAAGTTACCCATAGTGAAACTGGACGGCGCCGCAATGTTGAGATGACTTCTTAACAAATATGTGATAGTGAAAAATAAGGAATCTAAGTCACTCCATGTGCTAACGTGTTTTCATGTGTTTGGCTTTTAATTTAAGCCAAGCAAACGCCGCCCACACACTCTTCTTTTGCCACGTGGTTCAATCACAGCTCAAATGGAAATATTACCATGAACAAGTCACTTTAAACGGTTGCTACCAAAAGAATAAAGATGCCCAAACAATTATTCCAATGCTCTTTATTTAGGATTGTGTATTCTTTTGGCTTTTTGAATGTTCTTTATGACTTTGTTTGGTTGTTAAATACAAATAAACGAAAGAATCAAAGCTAGTAGGAGTAGATATTTTGCCTTGTGCAAGTGTTGTGGTTGATGGGCTAATATTGTCATAGTTTAATAGTCTAGATGGTTAATTAGTAAGTTTATTAAATTAGTTTGTGTGAGTTTTGATTTGTGTCGTAGTTGTTGGGCTAATATTGTCATAGTTTAATAGTCTAGGGGGTTTATTAGTAAGTTTATTAAATTAAATGTTTGGGTTTTGATTTTTGATTCGTGTTGATTAGCGGATTTTTTTAGAGATAGATTTGGTTTAGTTATTTAGTTGTTTTATTTGATTTACTAGTTGGTTTAGGATTATGAGTCTTGATTGACAAAGTTTTTAGCTATAAATAGAGGTCATAGTTTAGATTATTTTGTACTTTCTTTTCATAAAAAAGATCAATCTTATTGTTTTGATAAAAAAATCTGCGTTTTTGTTTGTTTCGGATTCAAGTTTTGTAATAAAACCAACAAGCAAAGTCAAATTAGGTTGAAAAGGTGGAGTAGAGAGGTCAATGGTTTGAGTTCTTCCTCTTGGCATGTAGTTCAATTTTGAGTTCCAATTTTAAAAGACTTGCTTGATTTTTTGTTGTGCAAGTGTTAGGTTGAAACTTGAACGGGTTAAAAGAGAACGTTGACTTTAGAGATGTGTTAAAGAAAGTGTTGACTTTGTACAAGTCAACCACTTTGTACATCTGAACCTCTTTGTGTGAACAGCAATGACTTGAACCTACTAAAGTACACATTGACTTTTTTAGTAAATATATTTTATAAGTCTTCAAACGTGACTTCACACAAACATTCAAAGTCAAGCTTGCAATATAGATGTCATAAACCATGTCTAAAAGTAGTATTACTGCTTCATGTTGTGTTGTGTTTCATTTTTTTGGCATCTAACCCTTGTAAAAGAAACTACGAAAGCAACCGGCCGCCTTCGGTAACGAACCTGAAAGAGATAAGTTGAATTAGGTTGAAAGAGAGGGAAGTGGAAATTATTGGCCTCTTGGCATATAGTTCAATTTTGAATTCTAAAGTCATCATGTCTTTTATTGCATTTGGTCATAAAGATATGCCCACTAGGATTTACTCAGCAAACATTATGCAGTTTATGTCAATTTAAAAGTATCTACCTAACATTAGAATATGTTCCATCCTTCTGGATTTTGTACTTTAGTGTTTGGTGTTTGGTGTTTGGTGTTTGGTAGGGAGATTAACAATTTAAGGGTGTAAACCAGCTAATTCGAGCCCAACCTCGATTCGTTTAATTTGTAGAGAGCTCAAGCTCGTTTCGAGCTCTATTTTTAAAACTCGAGCTCTGCTCGTGTCTATTTTTTCAAGCTCGAGCTCGACTCGTTTATTATGTATTAATTAATCATATATATACACTTATTTTTATATACTTTGTATTATAATTCTCCTTGTTATGGATTAACCATGTGAAATGAATAGTAACTTATGTGAAATTATAAAGTTGTCCTTCATTTGAGATTAATTATAAGAATGCTATCTTTCATTGTAAAAGAGAAATTAGGGATGATGACAAAATAGTAATTATTATCAACTATAACCCCAATTTATAAGTGGTAAAAGACTAACTATTTTTTCTATTTAGCCCCCTCAGTTTTATTCTCCTTGTTATTGATTAACCATGTGAAATGAATAGTAACTTATGTGAAATTATAAAGTTGTCATTCATTTGAGATTAATTACAAGAATATTATCTTTCATTGTAAAAGAGAAAATAGGGATGAAGACAAAATAGTAATTATTATTAACTATAACCCTAATTTATAAGTGGTAAAAGACAATAACTAATTTTTCTATTTAGCCCCCTCAGCTTTAAAAAGTTTACTATTTGGTCCCTCAACTTTAATAAACCTTTTTCTGTAACTCAATTAAATTACGACCTACGTTTCGACGCCGCCGTAACGCGGGGTGGTTCGAGTTACTTATGTTTTGACGTCGTCGCAACGCGGGACGGTAGAGTTAGTCTACGTTTTGACGCCGCCGTGACGCGGGGTGGTTCAAGTTACTGTACGTTTCGAATCCGCCGCAACACGGGGCGGTTCGAGTTGCTGTACGTTTCGACGACGCCGCAACTCGAGGCGGGTAAATCCCCTGGTTTTTATATATAATATAATATATATTATTTAATTATTTTTGTCATAATTTTTTATTATATAAAAATATATTAAATATAAATTATATAAATAACATGCTCGATAAGTGAAGCTCGTGTTCGGACTTGTTTACTAAACAAACTTATTTATAGGCTTGAGCTCGTTTAAGTTCGCATCGATTCGAACTTTTACTGAGCCGATCTCAAATAGCTGAAGAGCTAGCTTGACTTGTTTACACCCCTAGTTATCATATTTTCTCAATCAAGTAATAAAAACCCAAAACAATTTCTTAACATTAAAAACAGAGTTTGTTAACAGTGAGTCCCATCAAAAAGACACATGACCAATTATTTGAATAATACTTCCTTAAAAGTTTATCCATTTTTGGTTTATCCTCACAAGAGTGATCTACGATGTACAAGTACAATGTTATAATGTTATGTACTATTTACGTGTAAAAGTTGTTCAAAAAGAAAAATAATAATAAAGTACTAATTTTTTTATAAATTAGAGTAAAGTACACGAATGATCCTTATGGTTTATTCAAATTTTGGATTTGGTCCCTAGTTTTTCAAAAGTATACGGATGGTCCATAAGGTTTGCACTTTGTAACACATTTAGTCCTCAAACTTTTCCAAAAGTACATGTATGGTCCATGTGATTTGCACTTTGTAACACATTTAGTTTCTAACTTGTACCTTCAAAAACTTTTAGATTTGTTGGTTGGGGACTAAATGCGTTACAAAGTGCAAACCATAGGGACCATCCATGTACTTTTGAAAAGGTAAGAACCAAATCCAAAATCTTAGTAAACCACAAGAACCATATGTGTACTTTACTCTATAAATTAAAAAAAAAATTGTAACTTTAAACTAAAATTATAATAATTCATTTTCAAATAAAGTATATGAATCAATATTTACTATGTAAGCATGACCTTATGCCAACGTAAATTACCATGGTAAAACGGCCGCCGCCGCCATATTCATATAACTTCTTCACAAATGTGCGACAGTGAAAAATAAAGAATCGAAGTCCCGGCATGCCGTAACGTGTTTTCATGTGATTGGCTTTTATTTCAACTTTTAAGCCAAGCAAAAGCCGCCCACCTCCTTCTGCCACGTGGTTCAACCACAGCTCACCATTATTCCCTTTATAAATCACCCACCACAACCTTTACTTTCAATCACATTCTCTCAACATGAACTGGACAAAAGGTCCGACCGTCGGCTGTGGCTCCACCGCCACCGTCTCCCTCGCCACCACCGTTACCGGAGACCACATCGCCGTCAAGTCAACGGAGCTTTCCAGCTCATCATTCTTACAAAAAGAGCAACAATTTCTTTCGAAATTAAGCTCCCGTTATATAATCAAGTACATGGGGTTTGATGTTGACTATGTTGACCATGTTCCAATGTATAACCTGTTGATGGAGTATGCACCTGGTGGCTCGATTGCAGATGTAATAAAGGAAGAAGGAGGGTGTCTTGATGAGTGTTTGATCAGATCTTATACACGTCAGATTCTTCTGGGGTTGGATTATCTTCACTCTAATAATTTGGTGCATTGTGATATTAAATGCTCAAATATCTTGGTGTGTGAAGATGGTGTCAAAATTGGTGATCTGGGTTGTGCTAAATTGGCTGATTATGATGGAAAGTACACCTCCTCTGAGTTTTCCGGTACACCGGTTTTCATGGCGCCGGAGGTTGCAAGGGGTGAAGAGCAGGGGTTTGCGGCTGACGTGTGGGCTGTTGGGTGTGCTGTAATCGAAATGGCAACCGGTTGTAACCCGTGGCCGGAGGTAAAGAACCCGGTCTCTGCTTTGTACAAAATTGGATATTCCGGTGATGTGCCATTGTTTCCGGTGAGGTTATCGGAGGAAGCTAAAGATTTCTTGAAAAAATGTTTGCGAAGAAATGATGAAGAAAGATGGACGGTGAAACAACTTCTTCAACACCCTTTTGTTGATTTGAATTCTTGTTTCAAAAAGATTGAAAATTTCCCAAAAAAATCGCCAACTGGAGTCCTAGATCAAGGATTCTGGGATTGTTTGGAAGAATCGGAGACTTCACCGGCTCCGACCAAGTTCACGACTTTCTCCGGCGAATCTCCGCTGGACAGAATAAGGGAATTGGTGGAAGCAGCTCCATCATGTTTGCCAAATTGGGTTGAGGATGAAGATTGGATCACAGTCAGGGTAAGTTATATTGATGAAATGTCTCAACAGAATTTGTATGATGGTGGTGGTGGTGGTGGTGGTGATGATGATGAGTCAACTGGTGCAGAATTGTTTTTTATTACAGGTTCATGTGTAGAAGATTATTCATGGTTTGTTAGAATGATGTTAGGATCTGATGTAGATGTAAGTAGTGGTGCAAGTGTGGTTGTTTCAAGATTTCTTGATTTCAAGAATATGAATAAAAATAATTTTTGTTCATTGATTCAAATTTAAACTTTGCATTATTGTCATTTATTTCTTGAGATAGCAAATGATTACAACTAGAAATAAAGCCGGTGCGATGTAGCGGGTTTACGAACCTTCTAACACACGTTGCGCCGGTGACATTAACGTAATTAAGTATATAAAAGAAACCTATTAAGTTATCATGAGTCGGTTACGTAGATCGAAAAATAGTTAAATTGCGACGCAAATACAAGTTAACATTGAAACGAAAAAATCGTTTAAGAAATTATTAAGGTGAAAACAAAATAAAAATATAAAAAAGTAATTTTTACAAATGAATATAAAAAAGTAAAAGAAAAAAAAACGCAATTTGACAGATAAACTTGAGAGTTTAAAAATCTGAGCGGTAGAGTTGAAAATTTTGTCCAGAGGTAATTTTGATACTTTATAAACTTGAGATGTATGTTTAAAAATTTAGAACGTTAAAAGGTATTACTTAAAAATGTAGAAATACGATGGTGGTTAATGAAAATTTGGTCGGTGCCATATGACTGGCCACGACCTTACAAATTAAAGTTATTAGAATGTGTAACCAAGAAGAACAATATAATAGCATCCGAGATGGATCCTCCCCATGGACCTCCAGGTTAGTTTTTAAACTCTACTTACCGCAACCTCCTCACGGACCTCCCCACGGACCTCCCCACGGACCTCCCCTTTTCTCTACCCAGGAGAACTTTCACCTGTCTGTGGCCATGGCGACGGGCTTTCATCGTAAGTTTATGAAAGTAAGTATTAATTATATTAAAAGATTAATATATAAAGTTAGTTAATATGTTTTCTTAATTTGCATAAAAAAATTATCCTACCCAGTTTTAGTATATTAAAATCTCTAATTTGTTTAAAATTTTTGTGTTTATGAAATCAATGACAAGCGCTGGTACCCAGATTTAGTATATTAAAATCTCTAAATTTGTTTAAAATATTTGTGTTTATGAAATCAATTACAAGCGCTGGTTTTTTTTGAAAGGCAGATTCAATAAAAGGCCAGAGAGAACCAGCACAAAAAATGACAACAAAACCGAAAAAGAAACAGACAGAAGAAACAAACAAGAAAGCAGAAAACAAAAAGTTGACAACTCTTGCTGCACTTTGGTGTACATGGAAGTTAAGAAACGAGGTGGTCTTTAACAAGCGCTGGTTTAAAGCACAATTGTTAAATATGTGGTAGTGGAGACTATGTGGACAACTTTTTGTTAGCAGAGTTGTCATGTAGACATTTTTGTTACCGTTAAACATGTTTATCAATTTTAATCCTTATAAGTATAAGTTTATATCGTCTTATATAATCAAAATGATTGTACACGTTAGTATTTTTAAACGCTTCAAACATTAATTCATCAAATATTGACTTGTTTAAAGAGCTAACACGTTATTTTTTTATTTCATAAATTTAAACAAATTCAGGAATTTTAAAATATCAATTAAATTTAATGATTTTATACTACAAAATAAGAAATTATATTAGTTTGATAATATTAACCTATATTAATTACAAGTAGATGGTTATACCCGCGCTTTGCAGCGGGTGTCGGGCTCATCGTTAATAAAATTTAAACAAAAACGTAGTTGTAACGGTAAAAGTAATGTTAATAAAAAAGAAACATAAAACTAAATAATAAAAAAAGGAAACACAAAATAAAAAAATCACCGGTTCGGGTCGTCGAAAATCATAAAACGAATACCGAAACGAGTTCCGATAATACCAATACCGATAATGATATTGTTCCCTGATAATAGGTTCGGCTCGTCACGGTACCAAAACGGTAACGGAATTCGCTATAGGCAACAATAAAAAAAAACTCGATTTTGAATACACTTCGTTTTCAAAAAAAATATTTCGGAACGTTGACAAAGATAAACTAAAAACAGCCACGTACTCCGTATTTTGAAAAAAATTAACGAACGAATGTTATTAAAAGGAAACGAAACTAATAGAAAATGAAACAGGTTGAAAACGTATATTATATACAGTATGAGGGTTAATAATAAAAATACAGAAAACATAAAAAATAAAAAATAAAAAAAACGTGACAACATTCTAATGGAAAGGTTAGTGTTCACGGCATGGGAATTAAAGAGTTAATTATATATGTAAGTTAAGTATTTATATGAAAATATAATAATAACATATTGCCAACAGTTCATCCTTGCAAAAAGATTCCCCATTAAAGAATCCAAAAAGGGCAAAGGTGGAAAGGTCAATGTTTTTGAATTCATTGCGTTTTGGGCTTTATATGAAAGGGCATACAGTTCAAATTTGAACCTTAAAGAGCCAAAAGTCAAGAAGTCATCTAGTCTAGTCTAGATAATAAAGATATGCCGACTTGAGGATATGTCCAAAAAAGTTAATATTTATTTAAAAATATATTTATAAATTTTAGTCTTTGAGGTGTTTGATGTCTAGTGGGGTAGTTACAACTTACAACCACTCATTTGCTTTATTATGTTTCAACTTGCAAGTCAACGGCAAGTACGGATTACAACCGACTAATGTGACAAGAATTGAAAATAAAATTACAATGTCTTTTCATATAAGTGAAAGGGATTAAGTCAATAGTTCAAAAGTCAATTGGTCATTAAGTTTGGATGTTAACTGGATATGTTTGCAAACTTCAGGGACTGTTTGTGTCATCTTTATAACTACAGGGGTTTTTACTGTCAAGTTTATAGAGTAGTTGTTAATTTCTGTTGGCTTTTATTCAGGTCAAAATGTGCAGGTAACATTCGATCAGTTTTAGTTCATCATTTCAACCAGGTGTTTCCTCTCCGCGCGTTGCGGTGGTGAATTCTCATGCGTACAATGAAAAGCAACACTTCATTGGGTTTTGAACACAGGTAATTGGGAACAATGAACTGTTTGTTTAAATTAATCTGACTGTTTTGAATTTTTGTTTGGATGTTGATGTGGTGATGCCGGTTTCAAAGTATTATGTTCTAGATTTTATAATAGTTCTTAATTATTAAAAAATTTAATTAAAAGCAACAATACATGTCAAAGAGGTGTATATTTTTTTTATCTTGAAATTATTAAAAAAAAAGAATATGCTAATGGGTCAGTTAATAAAATATGGACTGTTTAATTAACCTCCTATCCCTTTATTTGTGCCATGTATTATTTGGGTTCCAAATCCCTTTATGATACCTGTTTGTAGATCCCAAATCCCCATTACCACCATCCCCACCCCTATAGAAATTCATAAAAGAACCACTTCCCAAAATTAAGATAACAAACAAAAGTGATATCGTCCAAAACTCATATATGGTTCGTCGTTAAGGAAACAAATCAAGTAATTAAAGGCTTAAATAACCCTTGTTAAGGAAACACATCAAGTTTATCATCACGACTCCTAACTTATATGAAACGATTTAATGAGGCTCAGATATATAAACAAATGAACAAACAAATATAAATCTGTCGCGGCTGCAAATATATCATTTTACAAATCCTCAACATATTCATAAGAGTAAACAAACTTTTTGTAGTTTAATTCATCAGAAAGCTCTTAAGCACACTCTTGTTCTGCATAAAATCAAATAGAAATTGAATTAGTATAGAACAGATCTAAGCACGTCAATGTTGGTCTTGTGATGCCTCCCTAGGACGACCTACCCGGAACTGGTCATCGAGAAGTGACCTGCTAATGATATTCAAAAACATAAATTATAAGAAAGGTTGGAAAACAATATTGACACTTGTAAATGCAAGAAAATAAAGATCACACACAAATCGTTCTGCTCTAAAAAATTGTAATATGGAGGTGGGGGGTTAAATTTAAGAAACTCGTCGTTGAGAATCAGAACACAGCTCCGAATTGTCCCCTCTATTTTCGATTCAAGTGCTTCTACAATCAAAACTTTATCCTAAGGCCGGTGCAAAGCTCCTGTCGGCAGCTTCTGCTCTCTCATGGTATCGGTGTTTGAAGGAAATGGTTTAATTTTTTTTCTCATGGTGCAGAACACATCCTTTTATCCTTTTTATTTTTCACACGTTTATAAATATAGACATTTTTGTTATCTCTACAAAATGTAACATTTAATTTTTTGTAACATCTATAAACTAAATTAATTTTATACACTTATAAATAAAAAAAAGTTATGTTTATGCATGTGTAAACCATATAAATTTCAATATTTCATATACTTTAGTTGTGGAGTAACCTGGTCTGCATATAAGATTAGTTCTTTTAAAAGAAAAGGAGGCCCACTAAGAGTCTTAGCCCAGTCAATCAGCTAGTGTGCTAGCCCATGTCCCTAAACGATTTCATGGTCCGGCCTCAAAACAAGTTCAGGCCGGGTCACATCGTTTTGCCTAATGTTTTAAATACAGGTTCAAACTGGCCGGTAATACCGGTTGAACCAGTTCTCGGTCACTGACCCGGTAAGTTTGAGACTAGTAAATTGGAAAAATGGTTTGTAAATTGTACCACCGGTATTACCGAGTTATACCGTTGTACCGGTTTTAAGTTTGTATTTTAAAACAAAAAAAAATTTGTTTGATTCCTTTAAAAAAAACCCAGTTAGAAAAGAAAATTGTGTAACCATTATCCTTATGCTTGCGGTTAAATAATTGCTCGGTTACCTGCCCATTTTAGAAAAAAAAATTGCACATTTAAAAAAAAACTGTTTGAAATCGAGTGTTTTTGGATTATTTTTTATTATGGATTAACTTTAGATTATTTTTTTATTATGGAATCATGTATTTTTAGATTAATTTTTGAGTTGAAGTTGTATTTTTATGGAATTATAGGATTAACTAGTCAACCCGGTTGAACCGCCCGATACAACTGGTTGAACCATTTCTGAGCTTAACCCGATAAGGTTTAAAACCCGGTTTTTAAAACATTGGTTTCACCCTCTTTCCCTAAAATTTTAAGCATGAGAATAAATATTGATCAGGTAAAATTATCAAAAGGAAGTCTTCAATGTCTATTTTGATGATTTGATCAGGTTAATCCCAAATTTAAAACCTTTTTAAGTTTTATGATTCCAATATGGTTTTATACTAGTTTGGTTTATGAAATTTGCCAACTGATGATGAAATCATAAATTTAGGTTCTTCGGTTTGATGCTTATTTTATTTTGGTACTGACGTACTGTTATGGTCTATTACACATTTTAACTGGTTAGCCCTCACAAGATTGGATGTTGGGCATCCATTATATACATATGACACCTTCTTCTTGCTACTGCTTTGGGTCTTGGTTGACCTAGACTGGTGAAGGCTGAAGAGATTTAAAAATTATGACTTTCAAATTACAATTCTAAACAAACTGATTTTGTTATGCAAATATTTTTGTATATATTTACTAACTGATAAAATAATTTTACATTATCAACTTATCATCAGAAACAGGAAAGAGACTTGAAACCAACACAAATCTTGCATGGTCGGCTTTCAGAAACTTTACAGTTAAATCATAATAATAATAATAATAATAATAATAATAGAAATAAGAAAGTAGTGTTTGTATACATGGTGTCTAGCCAGGTAGCTCCATTACTGGGATCTAGATTCGGTTTCGATACAACCGACTTGTTTCTCAGCAAGCGATTGGTTTTGGTGGCTTCTTTGAAAACATTGTTGAGGACTGTGCAGTTGTTGGGTTCTTTGATGATGCTGTTTTCCAGAGGTTATTTGGTTCCTCCTGATCAGCCTGTGCATTCATGAGCCTCATAACCTTATCTGGCTTCAACGCCATCACCGCCATCGTCTCATACACCTGCCACCATTGGAGGTAAGGTCAAACTAACTAAAGTTGTATGGTCAAACGGGTCAGAGGTCAGCCAAAGTGTTTTATAGTACATCCTAAACCAAATACTATATTTTTTTAAAATCTTATTAAATGCATTAAACTATATAAAATACCTGGCATATATCTTGGGATTTCTCGACCCATTTTTTGCTTTGACAAACAAGGACAATATAGTCTTTGCACTCTTTGAACATCTTGTACAGAAACTCATTACTCGAGATTCTGGCCTCAGCAATTGCACATCCTGAACTAAGCTGAAACAATTTTCGATTTGTGTCATCAAAATTTAGATAATTCAAGAAGTTTTTTTGGAAAACAAAAGTTATCATATTTAGGGGTGTTCACGGTTCAGTTTGGATGATTTTAACAAACATTCTAGGCCTAACCACCAACCAGGCCGGGTTGGATGGTCGGCGGGACCAGCAAAAAGGGTTCGGTTTTGGTGGTTTGAACCGTTTTTGTTTTTCAAAGAGAAAATAATATAAGCTAAACAGCCGGTTCCAGGTTCCAAACCGTTAAACAACAAAAAACCGAACCGTGGACTGAACCGGCCCGATTTGCTTCGGTTATGGAAGTTTGAGGTTTTAGTGGTTTACGGACACTCCTAATGTGGTACAGATACAGACAGTGCTTACAAGAGAAAGAAACAACTGCTCAAACAAACCAGAAGGTGAGATATTCTCCAACCCATGCAGTATCCCTTCACTACAAAAAACCATAAGCTTTATATTATTATTATTTTTTTTATTTTTATTTTCAAACCATTGTATGATTATGAAAGGAATGAAACTGTGAAACTTACACAGATAAATCCTCATAGTATAATGGAGACTGTCTAACAGCAGGTATTGGTTTTGCAGTTTCCCATAGTTCCCTCCATAAATTACCTAAAATCAAGAAATTCCACATCAGTGAATCGGCATTATTTGGCAGAAATCATAGCAAACATCATTTAGTCATAGAAGTTGTACCTTCTTTCTGCATACGTGTACTCAGGTGTCCTCTAGAAGGCGAAATATCACCATCAGTAATTTCTTTACTTTCATCATCTGTCCAATCAGGTGGTGAGTGCCACCTTACAAAATCTTCTAATATGCACCCTGGATTTGCTGCCTAAAACATTACAACCAAGGCAACAAAAGGTTATCTAGCACCGTAGGGGTGTTTACAATCTGGTTCCGCCGGTTTTCACGAAAATTATAGGCTAAACCGCTAACTACAGTTTTGAAAAACGACAAATCAAACTGGTTGGTTTGAGTGGGTTGGCCAGACCGGCCGGTTTTAGCAGTTTGACTGTTCGGTTTTGGCAGTTTTGATCGATTTTTTTCAAGATAGTTTGCGTTAAAAAATTTGAAAAGGTAAAGATGGTTCATGTATATAACACATATAAAATATTCCAAAAAAAAAAGCTAGAGAAGTTAAACGGCGGGTTCGGTTTAGACGGTTGGTTCAAAGTTCCAAATCGTCGGCCAGACCGTTAAGACGCCAAACCGCCAAAACCGAATCGTATAAATCTTAAACTGGCCGACTTGCTTTGGTTTGGTCGGTTTCAACTGTTTGTGAACCTCTGAGCCCCTTTCTTCATCAAAAATTCACCTTGAAAGCCTGCATATCAGAGAGAAGCTGAGAGCACCCTGCACCAACACTAAGCACATAAAAAAAATCAACTTTATTAGGAAATCATAATTCATTGTATTAGTTATAAAAACTATTGGAATAAAAAAATTCCAAGATTAAAAAAAATCAACCTCCCTGTACGTAATACAAATTCCTCTGTTTCTTTGATAATATCTTCTGTGAGCAGAGGCCATTCCTATAAACCACAAAAGGAAAATAATTTAACCAAAAGAATAACTGATATGACGATAACAAATTACATAAATCATAAATATATCAAACCTGCATAACTGGAGTATATACAGGTTCACCGGTATCCAACAATGTTGTGTTTTCAAGTCGTTTATCAGCTCCTAATCGAAGCACAAGTTCCCCGGAGCTAATTCGAGCATACACAAGAGGGCTTGCTGGAAGAATATCTCCAGAAGTAGGTGACATGTCAGCATTATATTTGGCTTGTTTTAAAACAGAATCTAACGATTCCGTGGCAATCGCACGGCGCTTTTTCCTAGAAATACAGCAGTTGATAACTTGCAACTGCTGATGTAACAGACAGGAATTTAAATTTGGAATTTCATCTGGTGGGATTCCAGGAATATGTTTTCCTTCACACCATAGCCTTCTCAACTGCACATAAAAAGGGAACAAGAAACATATTCTAATTACATACAGGTGCTTTTGGTTACCTATGTAAAAAGGTGCATTTTGGTCTGATTTCTCTTTTGGGTAACTAAATTATTTTGGTCAGAAATGATAAAAGCTAATTATTTAAATAACAGTTCTTCAAAGAAAGTTCGGTTAAACCTACCACCATGTCACCCGTGGTGTCATCGTTTTGGTCATTTAGAGTATCATATTACATCTAGTCGTTATTCTCTAAAGTTGGTTATTTAAAATCAAAATTATGATTTTGTTATGGTTTTCTATTGTATGAAAAACTTTATTACCTCAAATAGAAATAGGTTCAGGATATAGAATTGCAACTTAATTACTTAATAATTAACATACCAATATGACTAACTTATTTGTTTACTGTTAATATGATCATTACGCTTTTGAATTTTGTTAAATGTGACCAGATAAATTTGAAATTTTCTTGTGTGGCATTTGCTTTGATGGTGTGGCTTATTACTTAAATGCTGTTGCTACCACCTATATTAATAACCCGATTATAACATTGAGAAAAGGCCCAATATTCAGGTTCAATGTAAGCAAATTTTAAAAATCTAACCAGTCACATTAAATCACAATGTGTGTCTTAGAACAAAATTCAAAAGTGTAACAGTAAAAAAGTAAGTTGGTTATATTAGTAGGTTAAGGAAAACAAGGTGTTATACTATAGCCTAAACCCTATAGAAACTGGACACAAGTTGGTTACCTTTTTTATTCAAAAAAGTAAACAAGTTTTAGGTACCCTTTAATTTATTCTTAGTTCTTAAGTATAAGATAAACTAGAGTAACTTACTTCTACAACAACCCTAGACCAAAACAATGCCATTTTCCTCAAAGTTTTTAAGCTTCCAATGGCTTCAGCAAGCTCTGGTACAAAGCTTTCTGGAGGAGCACCATGAAGTTCTTTGGAAATTTTAGTAGTTGTATCCAAACGGGATCTAGTATTCCTTCTTGAAAGATGTCCTTCTGCGAATATCTTGCAAAGATTACAATGGAAGTGAAATATTATCAAGGGGGAATGCAAGAATTTAAACCAAAAGCCCTTAAAATTCCAAGAATTCATTAAAAACCATAAAAGTTTCAAAATTTTCTATTTAAGATAATGCTTACACGTTACAACGTCATAAAGATAACATTATTTGACAATGTTGACTTGTTACTCTCTGTCAAGGTTGAAGTTCGCCTTAAATAAACAAAATTTGGTTTTAACTTGTATGCAATTAAGACAACCATTAAGTTAACAGATAAGTAATTTACCTGGATCCATGAGCGAACGGATAAAAGACATTACTTTTTCATCACGACCAAACTCAGCAGCAAACTTATCTTCTTTCTCCCCAACTACAAATGACTTCATGGCAGATAAGCTCAAACCGGATTTCTCTTTCACCACTGAAGAATCTCTTGCTAATATCATCAAATCCTTCATTGACTTTATAATTTTTGTGGTCCTGTAGTTAATAATAGGAAGAGCAGAATCTAAGTGTTGTTTTTTTAAACAAATTTATATTTTACCTTCAAATATGGTCAGTATCAATTCAAGACTGAAATATTTTTGATGTATGCTCCGCTATTTGTACAAAGTTCACAAAATCAGCGCATAAAATAGGAATGTAACAAAATTAACTTACTCAACACCTATGGCTAATTGCTTTAGCACGGATGCTGATGGTATGATATCACTGTTCACATCACCCGAAGTTGGTGAACCGCTGTCCTTTTCCTAAAATATATGAAGTTGTTCATCAAATAATGAAAATACAACCAAGAGATTCATCTCGTTGAGTTGTATGATATGAAAAAATAAACAACAAAGAAATAGAAATCAATGGCCTTATGTAATAGAACTCAGTACCCGATACAAGCAAAAATAAGTTAATGTTTTTAACATAAAAAGCACCCAAAAGCTTAACCTAGAATATTCCTTTTACCGATCATTTCCTATTACTAGCTTTCCTAAGTTAGCAATATAAAGCACTACAAGAAATTGATTAGAATTATCGTATTGTCTATGGTGCATACTAAAGTTTATTAAGACATCATGCTTCAGTCTCAACATAAGATTCGAAGGGTATTTAGATGTGTGTTTTGGAAGTGATTAATACTTGGTAGTCAGTATGACTTAACGAATCAGATAACTAAAGTTAGATAATCCTATATTTGTGATACCCTAGGCAAATCCCATATCGCCTCTTCACAAAAGAGATATTAGGAAATAAGGAATGCCTCACATCAAATACCATCAACAAGTTTAATTATGGAAGAGAGAACTCCACAGTTAAGCGTGTTTGGATGGGAGCAATTCTGGATGGCGACCTGGGAAGCCTCCACTCCGGTAACCAAAAACATATATGTGAGTTCCTCATAGACAAAACAAGCAATATCGGTTGGTATAATGGACCGAATGTTACAATATATCCAATAATAGTATGTCTGACAGCAACTTCTCTCCCTTTTCTCCAAATGTAATTAAGTTGACCCTAAATAGTCAGAAAATCATAATCATCTTTACACAAAGAACCACTTTTATTCCAAATTTAGCAAGGTATCCTGGATTACAGGATAAAATAATATATGCATACAATTGCTAATAACAGGTTCTAAATATATTTTTTTGAGAGAAGAAAAAAGACACCTTAGAATTAGGAGTCCTGATAGATAGGTATACATGTCCATAAAAAATTGGAAAAATTGGAAACGCCATTTTGTTATATATTCTGGTATGCAACTTGTGTTACCTTCTTGGACTCCTTTTTCTCAAGATCTTTTGATTTTAACCTTTCCTGCCCAATTTAGAATCACAGGTTGAGCATTCAAACGTACAAATTTATAAAAGAGGGGAAAGAAATCTAATCATAATGATGACATATTACTTGTATAAACCCTAGAAAAGCATGATCATATAATTTGAATCCAAATTAGGGCAAATTGAAGATTAATGCTGAAAACATGAAGAAATAAGCTTACCTCCTTTAGGAACAAAATCGGAGGATGACTCTTCCCGGATATCGGCGATTCCGTCCGGGAATTGTATTCTGATTTAGGGAATGAAGATTTTGAGTTGAGATACATATAAATCGATTTCAAACTTCTAAATATAGAATGAATTGAAAATAAGTGGAGAGGAAAGAGATCGAAACCTAAATCGATGGAGAGAATCTGATTTTTTAACATCCGTGATTTTCTGGTTGGTGATTAAACGATTGGTGTTAACGATAGAGAATGATGGGTTTTGGAGGGAAATCTGGTTCGGTTGGCCCACATATGGTTAATTTATATAAAAGGTCTTGGTTGATCAGTAAGCGGGGATAGCTCAGTTGGGAGAGCGTCAGACTGAAGATCTGAAGGTCACGTGTTCGATCCACGTTCACCGCAAAATTCATTTTAACGTTTTTACTAAAAGTCATTATGAGAGTTTCTTCTCTGGTTTTGAATTGAACATCTTTTTGTGAACTTTTAAAATAAGTGAAATTTTGCCTCTTCAACCGATTAAAAT
This sequence comes from Smallanthus sonchifolius, assembly GCA_023525975.1. Classification (NCBI taxonomy): domain Eukaryota; kingdom Viridiplantae; phylum Streptophyta; class Magnoliopsida; order Asterales; family Asteraceae; genus Smallanthus; species Smallanthus sonchifolius. The sequence continues at coordinate 8,907,100 of CM042046.1, read as the reverse complement.
CATGATTTAAAGTGTGTAAAAATAGTTTTTTTTTTGTGATGTGTGTTTAGCTTTAACAAAAGAATTTAAATGATATATAAACGATGTCTATATAACTTTCACATATATGATATTGTTTTTTACTATTAACTAGAAATTGTAACCCGCGCTCCGCGACGGAAACCGGAGTTTAAACGGTTGAGGGTGTGACATTAACATGTAATTTGTTATTTTCATTGTACCTATGTACTTTTAGGTTTTAACCGGATCAAAATCGTCTAGTAACAGGTTCGGTTCATACGTATTTATTTGAGGTTGTTAGTTATAATCTCGAGCGTGAACTAGATTGGTAGTTGGATCGAATTTTTAAAATTTATATTTTTTTAATTTTGAATTTAATTAATGTAAATGGCATGACAAATTTATTATATTTAAAAAGGTAGCATAATTTGTTGATGATTTCTTATTTCTCATCAACAATTCCCGGGTGAAATTTAAGAAACAAAGAAGGATTTAATTTCTAGTTATTTGCTTTCTTTCATGATCTTGATTTAAACTGCCAGAAGCTGCTCAACATTCATGGGAACCATGAACTGCTGTGATCCATCATACAAGAGGTCCGAGAATAAGCTTGCAACCGCTTCTGTCGGATGGTAAAGATCCCAAAAAACATGGTTTTTTCTGTTCGGACAATAGGTCGCGAGTGGGATGCATGGCCCGTCAGCATTTAGGTTCCCAAGCCCACAACAAGCTTCTTTTGTCTCCGTAAACCCTAAAATCAAACATACACATAACATTAGCTTTTATTCTTAATTGTATCCAGTTTTCTTGTAGCTGGTCCAAAAAATCAGTCTCGTCCGGTTATGACGCCAACCCATTCAACCAGATAGATGGTTGGACCATAATTTCAATTTTTTTTTGTCTCCAAACTCTCATTTAATGATTTATTTATTAATTTAGACCTCATGTTTTGTTAACATTGTAAATCCATACCAGATGATAAAATACTTTTATATTTTGTTTTAAATTATGTATCATTTCATATAGGTTTTAAAACCAGCCCGACTAGTAAACCGGAAAAACAATCGGTTTAACAACTTTCTGGTTAAAAAAACATTGTTTTTTATCTTTATTTTTATCTTTATGGTCTATGCAAAAGTATACAAATAAATGTTTTTTATACCATTTAAATAAAATACCATAAGTCTCATGATTTTGGAAGAGGTTGACCATAGCACCATAAGTATCAAAGTAAGCATAGTTCATGCCCAATGATTCCAACTTCAATCCTTGTAGCATCATCTTTAAACCATCATTATACTTGGTCGACCAATAGTTTATCTCGGCATCGCATTCTCCGGTTCTGTTTGCCTTTCTTTGAACCGGGCAACAACCAATCGCTCCAACTCCGGTCACCATCAATTTTCGCGCACCCAATCCGTACAACATCTGCATTTGTTTCAAAACTCAATCATTATTTACATCATTCAAAAGGGTTATTCGTTACCAAAAGCCGTACCTTGAGTAACCCTTTGAAGGTGGATACCATACGATCAACGTATTGTTGAGGGGCGTACTGTTTGGAGACAATCGAACCGACATTAAAATACGCAAACAAATCGTTGCTTCCGATGACGATTGCGAATAGGGATTTTGATAGGTGATCCTGTGCACCAGATGTTCCTAGTTGATGGACCAGTTTGTCATGAACCATGGTGAAGTAATCTAGTTGTTGTGCTAAAGAAATTGCTTGTTTCTGCATTCATTGTATAAAAAAAAAGTTAATAATGATATCAATTGGCGGGGATAGCTCAGTTGGGAGAGCGTCAGACTGAAGATCTGAAGGTCACGTGTTCGATCCACGTTCACCGCAAAGATTTTTATGATTTTTGTTTGATTGGGATTCTTACAAAGAGTAATCCACCAGTTTCGTTAAGTATGCCGGCGCCACCAGATGCAAAGCTGACTCCGGTGATGGGTGGTGCTGCACCACCAGTCAACGATAAATACGGGGGCGATGTTGGTAACCCAATCTTTTTCGCTGCCAGAATAAAACACGGTATTAATAACTTTACAATATAATAACCAAGTTTTCTGAGTGTTCGTTCAAAGTTTTTTGTTCTTTTAAAGTCACTTAACTTTTATTAGATTTTCCAATTTTGCATAATTTTTTTTATAAATGTTAATTCTTTACTAAAATTGAATGAATTAAATTGAACATATATTAATTTTGTTTACTATTTAATGATTATAACTTTTTCTTCACAATTACCTCATATTTCAAGTTAATTTGAAAGAACAGAAATTCACTAAATAGTAATAAGATTATAAAATTATATTTAATTAACACATAATGAATTTGAGTGCCTATAAAAGAACATAAAAAATAGTGATTTTAATAAAACACTTAAAAAACTTGATTACTACTGTATAAATTTCCCCGATTATAAGAAACAGGCAAATAACAAAATAAACGTCTAAGTACCAAGAAAGTCAGCAGCATTCTGGCCATTAGAGAATCTTCCGGTTGGTTTCCCGGTGGGAAAATCGACGCCGTTGTGAGGGAAATCAGCCTTGGAGATTGAAAGTGGCAGGTGATTATTGTTTCCGACGTCCACCAACGAGTCACCCAATACATAAACCGCGGGTGCAGCAGCCTGAGCTTTGCATACACTAAATTTTAACCCGGTAAACAACAAAACACACGACAACAATGTTGTGGTAGCGCCACCACCATTGATGTGAGTAGTAACGGTCATGGTGTGTGCGTGAATGTGTGTGTTCATTGGAAATGGGGGGGTTTAAAAAGGGGCCATGTTGGTTTGAGTGTGCATGAAGGCTCTTTGTTTGTGGTATGGGGATAACAAGCGTATCAACCGTTTACTTAATTTGGCAATCTTTTATATATCTAATGTTTTAGCCATTTGTTTGTGAATATCGAGATGCTCGAAAATCAAATAATCAATGATGTCATGATATGAATTTTTTTTTTTTGAAAGTCAAATTTTTTAATTCCTGTTTGGAGTGAGATTTGAACCCATTACCTCTTTAAACCTTACTGTTTCTAGAGGATTTTCCTGTACCATTGGGCCACCAACCCCGATGGTATGTCATGATATGAATAGTATGATACATTAAGGTGTTACTTTGAAAACGGTTATATATAACCCCCTCAGTTTTCAAATTTTATTCGTGATTTTCAATATACTATTGATTTAAAAAGATATACTGGGGACAATTTTTATAAATGTTACTTTACAAAAAAAGCTAAATAAACTCAATAGCTTAAAACTATATGTTAGTTTCTAAGATGAGTTGCAGTTTATTTAAAAAAATATATATTGTTATTAATGGTTTATTTTATATAAAGTAAATAAATCTAAAATTATTAGTATTTGATAAAGTTAATATGAGTTTTATATTACAAAATAATCCTTGCATAAAACACACACACGTTTTCAAAGACCATGTTTGGAGCGACATACGGGTCGGATCAAGTTAAGCTTTGATGAAACAAAAAAAATCGATGGAGAGAGTGGAAACATGTCAAATGGGTTCGGAGCGAGTCGAAACATACTGAGTCAGGCTAGGTTGGCCCGTTAATACGTATTGTACGTTTATAACATTTTTTTATAAATAATAAGTGCATCATGATGATTACAGAAAAAAAAAATAATGATATAGATCTTTGTATTTAACAATGTAGGAGGAGTTTTGAGAGCTTTCAACACGTGTGACTGGTTCTCTTTTAGGTTATTTTTATATTTGATTCGTTTGAGATCAAATAAACTTACTCATCTGATTGTTATTTTTTTTTAAATCAGGTTGGACTACATTTGGATTATCCTTACACAGTGTTGTAAGAATCGGTCTAGGCGGTCTAGTACTCGGTAACATGCCGAGGCGATTTTCTTCAACTCGGTCAACATTACTTGGAATCGTGAAACTCGGTGATAGTCGGTCCAACTCGGACAACTCGATCAAATCATATTTTCGTTGTTTTTCACCGTTATTTGCTGTTTTTCACCGATTCTTGTTGGATTTTCGCTTACATTGGAAGACGAGAATTAAATGATTACCATATCTCTAATACTAATAAATGAATATCAATTTTTAAAATACTTTGTATCCTTTTGATTTATATTGATATTCATGTATTTTGTTATAAATATTAGTAAACTTATGATATTTGACATATATATAATTTCCTGAAAGTTAATTTCTTTATAATTTACAATGTCCGAGTACTCCCATCCTCGACCGAGTACTCGCAACTCCCCAGTCGACCGACCTCTGCAACATTATCGCAAGACCCTGGCCCGTTTTGTTGCAACAATTGGATCTGTTGCTTGGAAAATTGCATATAGAAGAATCCCGCAGGTGTTGCACTGTTGCCTGCCTGCCATCAAATTTGGGCTTGGATAAGTTGTAGAATATGGACCATTTCAGAGGTGGCTCAGTGACATGTGCGACCGTGTAGGACATTTAATTTTGATAGTTTTCGAGGGACATAAATTTTTAAAATTATATATATTGTATATAGATAATTATATTTTATAAAAAACTATAAAGTTTAAACCCATTAAAATTCAAATTTATTTTGCCCCAAATTTAATTTAAACACAATGATTTTTTAACGCAATTATCTTTTTTAAATATAAGTTCACATTCTATGAGCATTTATCTGTAGTCGCGTTGGGCATTTAAAATCTCGGAGACGCCTCTGGACCATTTACAAGTGATGTACTAATTGAAAGAATCGGAACCAGTTCACATAAATGGTTCACTGGTTTGCCATATAAGAGAGAATTCAAGTAAGGTTGCTGCGCCTTCCACCCAGGAGTGGGTATCCTTACCATGATGCCGCCAGCAGCAAACAGAAGTTACCACAAACAGACGCCACCGACAGCAGATTTCACGGAGCTGATCCAAGAGTTAGCATACTCAGACTTAGAAAACAAGGTAGAAAAGGCCCAAAGCGTAACTTGGAGTTACAGGCCCATAAACAGTGGACGAAAGGTCTCGACGAGCCATATAACAAAAAAAAGAAGAAAAGTTCACAGAAATCTAGTTCATATATGATTTATCGATAAACTCGCATCACAATAACAAAAGAAAAATAACACATCAAACCGGAAACAAGATCAATGTTTAACATCTAATTTCTGAAACAGCCTCTTAAGAAGTTTGAAGATTTGTGGAATTGTTGGGTGTGGGATTTGGGGTGTTGTTTAACATGATGATTCAAAACACACACTTCACCTTTGCAGGTGAACTTTGAGGTGGAGGCTGAAGAGGTTTGTGAGAAGCAGATGAAGAAACTGGTAAAGAAATTTTTATGTAAATGAAGAGCCGTATATTTATAGGATTGGTGCTGTTTTCTTGCATGCGGACTCCTACAATTATAACTATATTAATATTTTCTTTACTTTTCTACGGACCACAAGTCCAAAGACCAAATCATATTAACTTAATGTTAAACTAGTTTAGATCCCGTGTCTATATGAAAAATATCAATAAATAAAATTTTTAAATTTTTATATGTATATTTTACAGGTGTAAAAATGTATCATATACTAAGGATAGAAAACAAAACTCAAAATATATAAAAATAATGTATGATTGGGTTTCGAAAATACATTAAGTACTATTTAATGTAATTTGATCTTCATTTATTATTTGATTGAAAATAATAGTTACATAATTAGATTTCAAAGTTTCATAAAATGATAATTTAAAATAAATGTGTTTATTAGTATAATTAATATTTCTTTAAATATATATTATTGTTAAAAGATAGATGCGCATTTAATAAGAGAAAGAGACGAGAAAAAAATGATAGAATGACACCCTTTATTTATTATATAGTATATATATTTAGAGTTAATTACTTTTTTGATCGTAGTACTATATTTAGAGTAAAGTACACGGATGGTCCCTATGGTTTACCAAAAATTTGGATTTGGTCTCTAGCTTTTCAAAAGTACATGGATGATCCTTGTGGTTTGCACTTTGTAACGCATTTAGTTCCCAGCCAACAAATCTAAAAGTTTTAGAGACTAAATGTGTTACAAAGTGCAAACCACAAGGACCATCCATGTACTTTTGACAAAGTTTGGGGACTAAATGCATTACAAAGTGCAAACCCCATGGACCATTTGTGTACTTTTGGAAAGCTAGGGACCAAATCCAAAATTTTGGTAAACCACAGGGACCATCCGTGTGCTTTACTCTTGTATTTATATAAATAGTAAGTTCGTTTAGGCTCGCGTATCTAATAAGCTTGAGGTAGCTCAGGCTCAATTCAAGCTCGTAAAGAGCCAGTATCAAGCGTAGAAAGGAGATCTATAAAAAAATTTGTTGCAGCTATGAAACTCATACCTAAAGACAACAGAACACATGAATTGACACGAAGCAAATACCATTTCATTCATATTACTTCCAACAGTAAACTGCAAGTTAAGGTAAAACAGAAAAACAGATGGCGGTTTTGAACTTAATAAGAGAACATCATAGTCGAAAGAATGTACATTTTCATGTCTTCTTCACGGAGCATATTTACATCGATTATTCACCTTCCATCGCACGGTTAGCACCCGACTTCAACGTGTTCCAAACGTATTCTCCCCACGTCATGTAAAGGAACCCATCCTCGTCTTTATTTTCTTCGTAGAAAGCAGACATCATGGCAGCTATATAAATGCCAACAGCAATAAAACATAAATATGTATTAGAACAAGCATATGAAAATTTAAATATTAAGCATGTTTAATACGGAACCAATTTTAGGTAGAGAACTACAAGAACAGCATAAACACTTGTACCATTTGCTTTAACTATGATACATGCCCCACTTTATCTCACAAGCACTACGTACAAGTTGCTTACGCAGTTCTCGACTTAAAAGTGGTTTTGTATTGAACTCGCCCCTATATACACATACCAGTAGGTGGCATAATGTTCTTCACAAAGATAAAGATGGCTTTTTCAGCACTTAGCTTAATCCTCTTCCTCACCACATAAACGAACTGTTCAACAGTAAGATCAGCAGGCACCAGATATCTGCATCTATCATACAACAAAGCTAAGTGTTCCCATAATATAATAACATTATTCGTCAAACGATCCTTTTCTCTTCACAATTTCAACCCATTTACTTATGAAATTATTCAATTTGAGCTTTTTGTCCCTGGCGGTTCAAGTTAAAGAGTTTAACTACAAGGGAAATGGAAGGTCAACCCAACTGACACAACTTGTTTTCTTCAAATTGACCCGTTTGACTTATTACCCAACCCATTTTGTCTCTACTAAGAACGTAATAAAAACACAAGAACTCGCAACAAATTTATATAAGATTAAACTTGAACACGAAGAACAGAAGCCAACTAACTTCTTTTTGTCTATGTCGGGTATGTCGGTCCTTTCAGCCTTCTCCACAATAACCTGTAAATAAACAAAACATAAACAAACCCGACCCTAAAAGTAATGTATTTTAGCCCATAACCGAAAACATTCAATACCAGGATTCTGTCAGGATACTTTTCCCTGATACGAGCAGCCTCGACTTGACGCCTCTCTAAAAAAATTAACAGCATCAAAAATAAAAATAAAAACTTCACAGATCATATTATAAGCAATTAATTACAACTTGTTTTCATCATGGAACCCTAATTACTGGTATAAACTTTAAAACTATCATGATCAAAAGTACCAATGGAAATGTAATACAAACATAACAGATTGATGAAATTGAAGATCAATCTACCAAAGGTGAATAGAGAATCTAGAAGATGCACATTGCATAGAGGTTACAATTACTTGTAATCTACGCAAACCCTAACTCAGAATGCCTCAAAACATGGTTAACTAACAACAGGATGGCAGAAAAAGGATCGTAATTAGTGCGATTAAGCGCTCGAGAACGGAGACGATCATGTATACTCTACCAATCGGTAAGTGGAATCACGCATACGATTAATTATAAGAAGATTGCAAGTAAAGAGAGGTAAGAAAGAGAACCGAGGGGATGCTCGAGTTTGAAGGAGCTTCTGGCCGTAGTGATGAACGCAGATGAGTAGATCCGATTAGGGTTTTGAGAATTTTTGTGAAACCAATTGGGAATTGCAGTTGTGTTGGTCTCTTTATTGATTGATTTCTGGTTTTCTACGTTCTTGATTAGGGTAGGGACTACAGTACCCATTACCCCACTATGGCCCACAAAGTCACAAACCCCTCCCTAAAAAAATAAATATAAATAAAAATTACGACGAAACGTCAAAAACCCATGTGTAACGTACTAACGTGACCGTTAATAATATTTGGAACTTACTGTTTAAAAAGTTGTCGTTTACGAAATAGATATATTTTTTTTAAACAGCAACAATGAGAATATCTCATAGAAAAACTAGCGAAAAACTAACAAAAAAGCCCCAAGTACAATCACCCGTCATTATGCATATACACCAATATAGACAAACTAATAATTAAAACAGGATTACACATTTTACCCCATAATCAATTACCTCATTATTCAATGCCAGAAGTAGGATTACCTAACCATTCTTCCCAGGTGTAATGTAGAGTCTTACCCGAGCCGCTATCCACAAGAAGGATTGAACTTTTATATCATCCACCATATTTTCCACCGATGATTTTTAGTTAGAGAAAAACCACATGTTTCTTACTTTCCATGTTATCCAACACGTGTAACATCCAATTGAGGTCCAAATCATTTTACTTTTACCAGATCCGTGTGCGTGATTTAATAATTCAACTAGATCCTTTATAGTTACCATCCTTGTAACAGATACGGAGAGAAAGAGTGGCGGAATTTTAGGGGGGGAGGGGGGGCAAAAGAAGACAAAGAAAGGGTATGCTTATGCATAGCATTCTTGTACACAAAGCTTTAAAGATTTGTTACATGGTTTTTAAGTTTTTAAGGTTATATATATTAGTAATTATAAAATATGAGTGTTAAGTTTGTTTTTTTAATGAAATTACTTATATTTTTTTAACTTGAGAGAAAAAGTGGATTCAACAAACATCATCTTAAATCTAGTTATACAATTGTTATAACATCTTATTCTAATTCTATAATGGCATGAATATGAAGATGTGTGGTACATAAAGTCCACACATTAATATATGTTAGTGCCATAAAAATTTGTTCATAATGTAATAGCTTAGAATATCGTTTATTAAATGGGTTGAATAAATATAATATTATATATTTAGTAATAAAAAATTTATGTCTTTAAAAACTCGTGTATTACACGAGTTGAATACATGTGTGTATTACATGAACTGAATAAAATATAATGTAATATTTTAACACATACACTCGTCAAAAATATATCTTTAAAAATATGTACTTTGACGTGACAGTTATAAAGTTTGTTAAGTAAATTTTTAAAACATTTTTTTTCAACAAGACATTAGTTTTTTTCATAATTGATAAATGTTAATGATATAATAACTATTAATAATCTTACTACTCTAATAAAGATTAGTTTGAAAAACTTGTACGCTGTAGGATAACAAGTAAATAGATTATGGTAAAAGGGATATCACCACCACACATGGATATATAATGGTTCAAGTGGATATTAACCGATAAACCTTACGTACAATCCTCGATTCTTGAATTGAGTTTTCTTCGCTATCTTCTCTCTAAGTTAGTATAGGTCGCTAAAAATTTACATATAAATGTTTGAAATAATATTATAATTTCTCCCACTTAACACTTCTTTGATCATCATATAACCAAAACAAAATATTATGGCCTCTTTTAATTAGATGGAACTAAAAATAAACTCAAATTACACATATATCTGTCTATTAGACTACAACATATTATGGTATGCAACCAAAAACAAAAAATATTTACCATCTAATCATAAAATAAAAAAGAACCCTCATTCATCTGACCATCAAACTTGCCATCTTTTTATACAACAATTATTATTAGGTGTAAATAAAAGAATTTTGATGGATGCTATAGGTTTGCTGACATGATCAACACCACCATTGATCAGAAAGATGCAGTCCAAAGAGCATCTTCACCTTCCCCGCACCGCCTGTGCACCTCCTTGATCCGGTCAGCTGACCGACAAATGCCGCTACAGCTCCAGTCAAAAGAAGCCACACATATGTTCCCTGCTTGAGCCTTCCACTCACAGTCTGCAGCCATATATGAACTTAGTTTTTTATTAAAAAAAATGGAATAAAAAGTCTGGAAATAAAATACCAGGTGGTGTGCCACAACATAGCCTTCTGTCATCGATGTGCTCTACATCGAGTCCAATAAACCATGATCCCAATGATACGTCTTCGTTTACATATTTGTGTAACACGTTTCTAAAAAAGATTCGTAGTTTGAGATGATTAAAACAATAATGGGTCGTTTTTAGACAAGTTGTAGGTGAAAAATACTTACTGGTTTATAGATATATAAGTGGCTAAATCTTTTGAGATGGCGTATAGTTGTCCGGTGGCGTGTCGGAAATACTTGTTTCCTTCCTCACCGAACTTCCAGTGCTCGGGCTCGTGATATCTCACTCCTCTTTTAGCAAAAAGAAGTCAATGGCCAAAAGTCAAACCCAAGAAAGATTAGAAATATTTAAAAGTCAAGCAAGAAGAAGAGATATAGCTTACTTGTGAGCGAGTACGGGTCCAGACTTCATGCATCCGATGTACACACGTGGGTTTGACCGATGCTTGGCTAAGGTTGCTCCAAGTGTACCTGCAACCGTAACCACGAGTTATTATTATTATTATTATTATTTTTGTATATTTCATAAAACAAAACTGAATTTTAATTATGAAGGTAGAGGTGGTAAATTGGGCGTCGGACAGATGGAGCAACGGATGAAAACATGTTAGTGCACGCCAAAACGGGTCGGGTTGACCCGGAGACACTTTTGTCAATGGTTTCAAAGTTTATGAATAATTAATGTGCTAAATGGGATTAGAAAAACTATACAACTACAACAATACGACTACAATTAAACCCATTTTTAGGTAAACGGGTCATAATTGCGTCCTCTAATTCAGAGAAAGCATATAACTGAAATGGGCTTGTATAACTATACCTATATTTACATGTACATCATCATCAACCTTGACATAGAAATCTGCATCCCATAAAGCAACGGCAGTCGTAAAATATGTTTTTGTTTTGGCTGATAATTCAAGGTATCCTTCGACATGCTCCTGCTCACACACCATTTATGTCAACAAGTCTGTATAGATGAATATTCAAAAACGGTAACAAAAAGATTGTATTTTTTTTTACCAATCTCAAGAAATCTCCATGCTTTCTGTCTTCTGCTTCAATAGCTCTATCAAGTATACCACCAGATGTAGCACTAAAGTCAAAGGTCAACATGATCAGCTCCTTCAGAGTTTATATTCTAGTGTTTAGTTTAATACATAACAGGAAAATGGTGAAATAGGCGATGCCTACCCGTGACCTATGACAAACCGCATAATGATACCCTTTTCTTCCTCTAATTTCCTTAGTTTATCACCTGGAATTTGTAAAACATGAAGAGAATACAAGATTTGAATAAAATAAAGATCGTGTCACTTTTAGTTTATTTGCGGTAGAATTTTCAACCCATTTACTGATAACGGGTCAATTCAGGTTATGTTTTTTCTCCAACGAATCAAAAGAAAAAAAGATAAGGAGGAAAGCAATGAAATAGGATAAATAGGGTCAAACGTGGACCAAAGTGTATTTCAATGCATAACATTTGATAAATCACTTTATTAAAAAAATTAGATTAATTTTTTCCATCATAGTTAACACTAATCATTTATAAAAAATTTGGACAAAAAGTGGTTTGGGTCAACCCGCCTTGCCTCAGGCGGTTTCGACTCGAACCAAAACTACATGTTTAGACCAAAACATGTTTTATTCTAACAGGTCAAACATGTAAACTAAAATGATTATTTTAAAAGGAAACAAGTCGAATGGGTCGAAAGTCACCCAAAATTTATTCATAATGCAATAACGCATAAAACCCTCATAAATCATTTTTATTCAAAAAATTAGATAACTATTGAAATGATATAGTTTTTGTTATCATATATGACACTCTTATATATAAATAAAAAAGTTGGATTGAAAGTGTTTCAGGATAACCTAGCCCAACCAGTGGCGGAGCTTGAAAAGAAACGCAGGGGGGCCGGTATTTTTTTTCCCTATCAAGGGGGGCCGGAACTATAAAATTTTTGGCCGAATACGTATAAATTAACACTACTTAGCGAAAAATCGGTCGAATACGTATATATTAACACTTCTGAACGAAAAATCGGGAGGGGCCGGGGCCCCCTCGGGCCCTCACTATCCTCCGCCCATGAACCCAACCCATACTAAAGGGTAAAGATTACATATCTAATCATGTGCATTAGCTAAAAAATGCAGAACCAAGAATAACCTTGAGGCATCCAAGTAGCCCGTACAGAGTCTCTTCTCTTTCGGCTGCTAAAAGCCGTATTAACCCCCACAACCATTAAATATTTTCTTTTCTTAAGCGGCTCTGGTAGCGTTAAATCATCAGATACAGGGGAGCCCGTAAGTATAGAATCTTGCAAAGCTCTTGCTGCAGCCAACTCCATCTCCAAGTTTGATATTGTTTTATCTAATGTTCTACATCCATGAAATCATCAGGAAAAAAGTCAACTTTCAAAAGTCAAACATATTAATCATGGATAATACAAGGAGAACGAAGCTTACTGGACGGCATTACGTGTTTCTGAAACTTCACGGATTATATCTTTCGAATCCCTCCTTACATCCTTCTAACGAGAACATAAAATCCCAAAAAGTGATTAATATCAGGATTAGAAAGATTAAAAAAAAAGAATTAATGTGATTATGAACTTGTTACTCACTAATTTTGTGTCACAACCATCTGCAACTAATTGAATTTGTTCATCTTCAGTTCCGGTTGGTATCGATAGACCTTTAGCTTCAGGATCGGTCCACATTCTAGCACCATAATAAACCCGAACCAAATTTTAGTCATTTAAGGTTTTAGACAAATCGATTTGAGTATGTAAGACAATTAGTAAGCATTATACAACTTTATTCCATGTAAGTTATGCAACTTTTAATCATCCTTCATAGAGAGAATGAAGGGTATTTTAGGGAAAAAAATTATCTATATGCATTATGCTCCAAGATGAACTAAAAGACCATCATCTTGCGAAAACAATGGAACTTTCTGGACCCGAATCAATCAACAGAGAGTATACATAGTGTTTTTGTTAGCCGAGTTTATAATTATATATTCTAGTTATTATTATTTGATTATCATTTATCTTTAAGTTTGTTTGTTAGTCACAATATCTCTAGTTTAAATATTAGGATAATTATTATCTTTTTCGTTGTAATCTCTCTATATAAAGAGATCTGGTTTTCAGTTATTCAATACACAAAAAACATCATTCAACAATAGTGTTTCGATTCTCTCTGCATTCTTTCAGTCTTGAAATTGAAAAAGTACAACTTTTGATGGACATCCAAAATATAAATATATGACAATTTTCATTGTAATATCAATCAAATTTAAAGATGGAAGTGATGAAGTAGCACCGGATTGTATCCGATAGCATGAAACTAACCATTCAATCTATCTTCCAACGATCCGATTGTAAGCTTTATTCATTCTAAATGCTCAATTTCATCAATTTTTCACTCAATAATCCCAACTTTTGATTAAAAATTCTCAAGATTCAATACTTTCTAGGAACCATATCAACACTAAAAGCACTAAATCCTCCAAACCCATATCAATAATCAGTAAAATTTACAAGCTTTAAGAATTTTTCTGATAATCAACCCTTATCAAGATTCAAGATTTAAGATTTACAAGATCAATAAAACTCAAAATTCAAGATTTACAAGATCAATACCCATAATAATTTAACAAGCATTACAAAGATCATCAAAAAGCAACACATTAGTACCTAATGATTCCAATATAAACCCTCAATTTCTTTTTAAATAGTGGGTGGGGTCAGTAAAATAAAGAAAATAAAACCTGTCGGTGAAGAGCAATCCGGCAAAGAAGCAACCGGCACACAAGAACAGAGTCAATTGCTTCGATACCAACCGTCTTGAATTCAATTCTGACCCTCCCCTGTTCTTCCAAGACATTATCAATAGCCTTCTTTTGTGTACCACCACTAATAAATCAGTTAACTTGAGGTCAAACCCATGTCACAAATCGAGCCAACTCAAAACCCAATTTGAAAATCAGATCGGAGAAGTGTGTAATTGACTTCAAATTTCAATCAGCAGCTTGATTAACAGTATAGAACCCTAGATCAAGGTTTCTGAACAGAGGAATAAAGAAGATGAAGATTGAGATGGGAAAATGTAGAAGAAAATGTAGAAAAAATATGTGTGAGATCTTCAGTTGTAAGTGTTTGATATGATTTGTTGCTTTTTGAGAGTTTAGGTAGATGTTGATGTGAGTGTCTTAAAATTTGGGGAAGGAGGGTGGATTGTCGAAATCAGGTGGTGGTGGCGCGGTGGAATATCGTCACAAAGTGAAAGTGAAAGTGCTTCTAAATAAACTAGTAATAAAAAAGAATATATAAATTGTGATATAATTAATATTATATAGTAATTGTAAATGTAATCATAAATAATAACTAGTGGTATATATACTATGTAGCGCGTGTTATGACGGTTTGTTTATGAACATCGAAATAAAAAAAAAAGATATATGATAATGGTATATTTGGAAATCAGGAAATAATTACATTATTATAAAAATAAATTTTAAGAAAAACGAAGTGAACTTTAAAAATCGTTGAAAGAAAAACAGATATATTATTTAAAAATGTACTTTGTTATTATAATTAATAAAATATTAAAGCATTTAAAAAGTTATTTATGTGAATAACAACAAAATATAGTTAAATACTAATAAAAAAGAAAATTAAAAGGAAAGCTAAAAAAATTAAATAATGAAAAGAAAAAAATAAGTGGTAGCGCAGCTTGGGAAAACTGAAAGGTGACACTAAAAAATTGATTGCGACGCACCGAAAGGTGATGCACTGAAAAACTGTATGTGATGCAGTGAACTACTGAATGTGTTATATGACTCACCGAATGTGAACTATTGAATGTAACGCGTTGAACTACTGCATGTGACTCACCGAATGTGTTTAATGAATGTGTATGTCTATATTGTTAATAGATATATTTAAGCCATTGCATATTGTATATTAGTTGTCCCACTAAGTAAGTTCAAGTTTACTCAGACGTACATTCTTCCTGTTATGTGTGTTAGGTTGCAGGGCTTGTTGGGAAAACTTGACGAGATGGCTCAAGAAAGTAAAGATCAAGAGTTTTATTTAACAAATTGTAATGTTTTGTATTTTATTTCATTAAATGTAATATTTTATCATTAATGGATTGTAGTTTTGGATTCTGATTATTGTATGAGTGACACGTCAGCCCTAGCTGGGTTGGGGTTATATACAACATTATGGTTTTTTTTATCTATATGTGTAAATTCACGTGCGTTAAAAACTTACACATGTGTAATTTATGTTTGCACACAGTACACATATACATTGTATAGTTACAAATTACTCATGTGTAAATTTTTTAAAACATATGAATTTACACATATACATAAAAAAACATAACATTGTATATGTATAATAATGATATTCCAACAATAAAAGATGATTTTGATTGATCTTGATGATTTTTCTTAAGTTTACATACTAAAAAAGGGTTTACTCATGATAGATCTCCCATATATACACACACATATTATATATTATAAAAATTGTCCATCCCAATTCATTTCACAAAACTCATTGTCATGACGTCATCTCCTTCTCTTCTCCACTACCGAAACCAACATTTTGTGTTTCAAATGATGCGGTTATTGAAAAAATAAACAAGTTAAAAAGTTCACTTTAAATATTCTTTCTTTAGTTTACAAATAAAGTTTGAATAACATACAAAATATAAAAAAGAGTAAAGTTCAGATTTCGTCCCTGAAGTTTGAATAAAACATCAGGTTTCGTCCCCCTGTAACATGATTGATCCTCGGCGTTTAATGTTTTAACAATTCACGTCCCTGATCCTTAACTCCGTTAAGTTTTCTGTTAGTTTTTGTGCAAATTTACTAATATACCCCTCACCCCATCTTTTCCTTCACCAGACTCAATAAAATGTATATGAGACTTAATAACATGAATGACACTTTCCTCTGGCGCGACCCACCTCCGGCCACCGGCTCTCCGACACCACCTCCACCTGACTGACGACGGGTCTTGGTGGCTCCACCAGAAACGGAGGCGGCGGTTAGGGATTCCAGGAAGCAGAGACAAAGACAATGTAACACCCAAAATTTCAAACTGATTTAAACTTTTAAAAACATGCGGAAGTTAGGTCCCAAAACAACATTTAACGTATCAGCACCTTTAAGTTTTACAAACAAGGGTTAGACTCCTCAAAACCGCCAGGGATTCTACACAAATAACAATTCACAAGATATCCGCAACCTTTAAAACAACCCAAAAGTTTGTAAAGATTCCCCATGGGGAGGTTAAATAGAAACAATCATCCAAACGGTCCATGAGAATCCAATCCACACGATGCGAGACCCGAGACCACCACAGAGCTTTCCCTACATTCAAAACAACAATTTGAACATGGTTAGTAAAGATAAGTAACCCTAGGGACATCCCACAAGTCCCTACAACAACGACAGGCCAAAACCCCGAAATCCCGAAAATCCCAGCATCTATCAGACTCAAATGGGCGTATCATACGCTCCGGGCGTATGGTAGGCTGGCATCAGGTCAAACATGCCCAAAAATTGATTTTTAGCCTACGCAACCCCCCGTCGACTGAGCCGATTGCATATTTAAGTCATTAGCCATCATAAACTCATGTTTAAACTACAAATATGTTCACCCACATGAACTAACATATATTTGTTAGTTTTTTATTCTCAAACTCGAGTACCACAACCCATTTCCCACTCGTTAAGAGTTTAACATCTAATCCCAATTTTCAATTGTTTAAGCATACATTTAACTACTTTGAAAAGCTAAGAATAACATATACTTGGTTTATAGTTTATCATTCGTTTATTTGACATATCCACATGTCTTGTGAGAGATCCACCTCTCGGTTTCTCCCATGGAGTATTTGACTCCATGTCACCTCATGAAACATTTAACTTCATGCCATCCGTGAAGTATTTTACTTCACTTCCACCCGTGAGGCATATGACCTCATTTCCATCCATGAAGTATATTACTTCACTTAACCCCTCCATGAAGTATCCACACTTCATGTTATTTAATCATTTTACCAATTTTAAACTAACGGGTCTACTCAACAACATATCAAGTCAATTTCTACATGATTTCACACAATCCACTATTTAGTGATTCTAACCATTTTGAGTCTTTCATTTCTTTTGATCATAATAGTTAGTCTAGTTTAGTTAACTACCTTCTAATACAATTTCACACATTGCCACACATCAATGGCTTTGTTTGACCAAATATCTACATTAAGTCAACATACAATTTCTACCATACTATGCATACAGTTTTACAATTATCACATAAGTTATTACACCAACATTCAAACCACAATACACATACAAGTTTGACTGTTACCACACAAGTCAATACAGCAAGATTTAAACCACAACACGCACACTACTTTGACTTTTACCTTATAAGTCACATTACACCAATTTACCACATTTAGTCAACTATATCAACCTACCACGTTCAACATTTTAGTATGACTGTTAACCACATAGTCAAATACTCCAATACACCACATACCACATAATGGTTTGACTCTTGACCACCTAAGTCAAATTATACCAATTCACACATACCACATTAACAATACATAACCAAGTATCCTTCAACATACTATCTAATTACACAACAACATTAGTTTATCAAATACTAAGTAAGTGCAAGGCACCTACCTTTGCCAATGAAGATTCCACTCGGTCTTCAAAGTTAACATCTTTAACGCCTTGATTACCTAAACATTCCATATGTTTTAGTAATCTAAATCACCCCAATACATACACTAGTTGGAATTTAACACCCACCCAAGATCTTATGATCTTTACCTATCACCAAATCTTAGGTTATTAAGGTTCACTCAAACTTTTATCCTTCTTAATCAAAATCAATCTATTTTGACCCGTTAAGGTTTTCACTCAATTTCCATAATTTCATCCAATTAATAATTTACCATTTCAATTGCATTTTCTACTTAGAAATGTGTTTATATAACACCATAAACACTTATCCTCACTTAATTTACCCAAACAACATCCCATATTCAAAACCCCCCATTTGGGTCTCAAGAACCCTAATTTTCAAAATCTCCAATTAGGTGAAATCAACATGAACAAGTTGAACATCTAGCTTTAGTAATGCTAGATTAACAACCCTAACCATCCTTGAACCTACCATAACCCCCAATTTCTCTTAATTAAGGTTCATCAAACCAACACCCATCAAGAACAAGAACATGAAGGATTTGATGATAAAGGAAATACTTACTTGATGATTTGAAGGTAAAGAACACTTCTAAATCAACAAATTGAGCATACAACTCTTCCAATTTCAGATTGAAGCTTCTCCTCCTTGCTCCCTTGTGAATCACGACACACACACATTCTGATTAGAATGTGTGTGTCGCTACACACATACATACCCAATTCATATTTGGGAATTGGCAAGAATAGCCCCTGCACTTCCCCTTTTAACCTTTTTTTTCCAAAACTACATAATTCCATTATAGGAATACTACCCTCCAACTTTCTTTTATTTAAAAACACCCCCTACAACATAACTAATATATTATAGGGCAAAACCGAAAGTTGGTTCGTTACAGACAAGGTAGCAGGCGGCGTCAGGTGGCCTAGATAGCGACTATGACGATGTTAAACGACGTAGATGGTGACGGGATGAGTTTTCTAGCGACACCCCATCTAGGGTTCTGCAGTAGCAATGGTGCCGGAGGCTGAGGTGAGACCTGATGGCAGCGGAAAAGGAACGAGGATGGTGTTCCAACGACGGAAATGGTTTTCATCAATCCCCCGTCACCTGGTTCGCCGTGGTCATCATCTTTGTTCTCCGATTAGCACCACCACCGACAGGCTTCATATGCCGCCATGGTGAATGGTGGTCGTTCGTCTGGTTCGTTTTATGGCTGGTTTAACGGCGGTAATGAAGAGTTTACTGCTAACAACGGTCTGCAAGTTGTTTCCGATCAGATGCAGTTGTTTAACGAGTGTAAAAATGTGGAGTGTAAAACATTGTAGTCAAAATTGCTTTTTGTGTCTGATAGTTGAAGAAGAAGGGGTGAGAGATATATTAGTAAATCTGCACAAAAACTAACAGAAAACTTAACGAAGTTAAAAACCAGAGACGCAAAGTGTTAAAACATTAAATGTCGTGGATCAAATGTGTTATAGGGGGACAAAACCTGATGTTTTGTTCAAATCTCACGAAAACTGAAGTTTACTCTATAAAAAAATAAATTAATACTTAAATGAAAAAATACTTAAAGAAAGTAAAATATAAATACAATTTTTTTTTCATAAAAGGTAAAAACATAATAAAACGAAAAAAAATAATAATGTTACTTTGAAAAGATGGAAGCATAAACATAATAATAAAAAAATTGATTTGGTTGAGAGAAAGAAGTGAGTTTATAACAAGTAAAAACAAAGGTGTTTACTTAATATAAACGAAGGTATATAAGGAAACTCGACATAATTATATTAGGTAACACTATTATGTTTATAAATATAACTCACACTCACATATAAATTAATGGTTTAAAAACGGGACAGACCAATAAACAAAAATAGTAAAAAGGAAAATCCAAGATTTTATCGTTAAGAAGTCGACGATCACGATTCTATTCTTTTTAGTCGTTTGCGACATGTGTCGGTCGGTCTAGACCGTTTTAGTGTTTAATTCTAATTATTACATTTTATATAATGTTCATTGATATATATTTATAGGGGCGGGACCAAGAGAGTGTGGAATTCGTTAAAAGTTTTTATAAAATCTATTTTTTAAAGAAAAATACAAGTATGATACTATGATCCTTTACGGAGAGAATAAAAGTTTATAATATCCCTCAATTAATAAATTATGGTTCCATAATATAATATTATTTTATTAATTGATAGAAAGGGGAACCACACTATTTAAGTTAAAAAGTGGTACAAGAAAGTACATTATCGACACTTAAGCTTTATTGTCATAATTTTGTTCATAGATCTAAGAAAAAAAAATAAACCTAGCATTGTGAGTCGTGAACGTGGGTCGCACGTGCAACAAAAGTGGTGACGAACATGATAAAATGCTTCCACCAATGTTTGAAAAAAGAATCAAAAGTTAAAATTATAGCATGTTACTTGGGCTTTACCTTTTGGGCTCAATAGTCCAACTTGGGCTTTGTGGTTGCATCGTTATATCAAGATGACCTGTTCTGACCCGATAACCCAATTGCATTTTTCTACTACATCAAACCCCCTTCAACTAACCATAATAACCAAATTACCCTTGAACTAAGTAAACAGAACTAAAGATAATAGAAAACAATACTAAAATCCTAATAAATTACGTAACAACGGCTAGGTCTGGACAAAAACCGAATCAGACTGTTCCAACCCACAGAAAGCCATGGAACTAGACCAAAGACACCATTTGTGGTCTAGTAATGGTTTTACATTTTTTTTCTCTCTAAAAAATCCGATTTCCGATCCTGGTCGGTGTAACTTTGGAAAAAAACCGGCCTAACTGAGACTGAGTGGGGTTTAAGTTGCAGCTCACTTAGAGCATATGGTATACTGGCGTGAAGGGTCCCGTCAGGGGTGTTAACACCGAGAAACACCGCCCCGTTGGCGTGAAGAAGGACGTGAGCCAAACGCGTGAGAAATCTCACAGGGGCTTGCACGGCTAGAATCTAAGCCATTTTACCATTGGGAATTTAAGCCATTTTACCGCTGAACGGCTAGAAAATTAAAAAAAACAATTTTTTTTTCTTCCAAATTTTGCTCTATAAATATAACCCCTTAACCTCATTTTTTTACACACAAAATCTACACTCTCACATTTCACTTTACATATCTCACTTTAATTTTTATATCATTTTGAAAATGAAAATGATCCAATCAACCCGTTGTTTTGAATGCACTACACTCAACAACAAAACGCATTCAACACACGCCCTCAACAACTAAACGCGTTCAACCAATCATTCTCGTTCAACTAACCAGGGTACATACCACATATGTCCAACCCAAATGCCACCGAGCCAGAATTTGTTCCCGAGACACAAGAGATGCCGGAATATGTTGCTGAAACACAAGCAACACCAAAACGAAGGTCCCACAAAAAGAAAACAACACAAGCAACAACACCCGTACGGACCACGAGGAAGTGGGAGCCGGATGAGGAGTTGAACCTGGCAAAGGCGTTTATCGACTTGTCGAAGGATCCCATGATCGGTATTTATTTTTAATTATTAAAACTTTATTAGTTAATTATTAATACTTTATTACACTAATTGTAAAATTTTGTATGTAGCGCTCAAACTTTCGATGCCCTATACGACTGGATAAGTGTAAAATTTCATAAACTAATGGGCGAACCCGAGTACCGAAGATTGGACCAACTAAGTTCTAAATGGAAACAAAAAGGTTTTAAAGTTCAACGAGATCTATCAACAATGTGAGAGGAGCCGACGAAGCAGTTGTAACGATACAGGCGTTTTGATACAAGCAACAACCCGCTACCAAGACGATCATGGCGGCCAAGCCCCAATAGCGATTTGGGAAGTTTTGAGGAATTCGCCAAAATGAAAATCGTTGTACGCTACTTCAAGTGGTGGATTGTTAAAGAAATGATCCTCGACCGAGATGACTAATAGTCTGGTCGGATCAGATGGAAGATATTTCTATGATTTCAACCAAGATGCACTGGATGATGTGGATGAGATACCACGCCCGATCGAAAAGGAAAAAAAGCAAAAGACAAAGCATCCGACTCGGATTCCACTCACATCGAAATCGGTCAACAAATGGTTGAGCAAATGAAAGAATTTAACGTGAGTCAAAGGAAGAGGATGAAGTGGAAGAGAGAAAAGAAAGAGTAAAAAAATTCATGCTTAACATTGATCATCTAGATGGACCGAAGCGAATATAGATCGAGAACAAACAAAAAGCTACAAAAAAAATATAATATTGTTTAGTTTATATTTGTGGAATTTTATTTATGTTTTTTTAATTAATACTATATTATTTATGTTTATTATTAATTGATATTAGTTTATTTATGTTTGTTTTTAACTAATATTAATTAATTTATATTTATTTTGAATTAATATTATTTTAAAAAATTAATAATATTCGCACAACTCTTATTCACTTGGGTATACAACTTATCATGTGAGAGTAGTGTGACCAATTCACCTAGGTGACGTGACATTCACATGCCAAAAAAAGTGTCATCACTTAAGCCTCACTCATTTAGAATTACCAAATACCCATAACCTTAAGTGATTTAACCAATTTAGCATTGGTTAAAAAAGACACTAAAATGCAACAGGTTAGCCGTTAGCGAACACACTTATTAATTATGATCACAAAGTTTTAAGAAATCAATATATGACAAAAATAAATATGAAATGGATCCATGGATCCAATTGGCTAAATATGAAAGGATTATGAAAATGAAGTGGATCAACGGGTCCAACCGGTAACCGTGGAACCCATTAATCTGAACCGGCCAGAATCAAGGCCAGCCGAAGATTTTTGTCTTTTGAAAAAAAAAACTATTTAAATAGCATGAAAGGAATATTACATCACGGTGACAAGTATCAATTCAATTTTTTGTTTGTTTTTTTTTGTTTTCATCCTTCATACTATATAATTTCGTTTTTCACTTTCGTTCATTAATTTATATTAATAAACAGATGTGTGGTTTTTTTTTGTCATCGTTCCGGTATAAACTTTATTGAAAACGAAGCTGTATTCAAGATCGAGTACTTTTTTTTGTATCGTGTGCTATAAATAATGAGCATGCGTTTCGATGTAAGTTTTATCCCCGTAAACCAGCCGAACTGATAACGATCGAACTCCCGCTGCGTAGCTCGGTGAATAAAACTAGTTTGTTTTAAAATGAAATGAGAAGTTGTTTTGAATACTTGCAGTTTATTAAAAAAAACCAATATAAAATCATTAAAATTCATGACAGAATGTTATAAAATTCAAGTGGTGTGATGACACATGAGCATGAGCAGTGTTTTTTTATCAATCTTTAATATAAATAAATGACAAGGAAAGATCGCAACTTGACGACCACCAACTTGTCATACTTTTGTATCTAATCAAAATTCAGTACTTGCAAAATAAATAAATATAAAAATGAATTCAAGGTTTTACTGGAGTAACATATCAAGATTAAGAAAACAAGAAGAATAATTATTTTTATAAATATTTAGTATGTTAATATTTTTACCGGATAATATTTATCTCCATAGTCATGAAATATCTTGTTTCATGTATATAATTTTTTTACATAATACTATAGATATTAAGAAATGCATAAACCTAAGCTTAAAAAAAAGAGGAAAAGTGACAACATAGATACATGAAAAATAAATAGATACTTGACAAAATTTCGCATGTAGATAAAAACAAGTAAAAGACGGGCCTGTCATGTTTGTATATTGCAAGACATTTACGATGATATGTGAATATAATACATATATATAAAATAATTTTGCATATTTTATAGTTATAAAAGTAAAATTATGTCCAACATGATAACAGTCTTGTAAATATACCAAAAATTAATTATTCTCTAAATTTTTTTATAACTTTTTACCGAAAATGAGTATACTTCTTGCAATATTTTTTATTTTATAATTTAATATTCAACAAGTAAAAGAACTACAAGTTAAGGCAATGAATAAACAAAGACGTTCAATGTATCCAGAGAAACCAAACCAAAATTAAACTTTGCTTCGTCTATAAATAGTACATATAGTGAAATACACGTTTAGTTCATGACGGTTGTACTAATAGTTCTTCAAAATAAGACAAAACGACATTAATAACCGGTTAAAATAGACAACCATGAAAAAAACCAATTGTTTGTATTCCTGTGTCTGATTTTAACATGTTTTTAAAACCATCATAAGATCCAACCTTTTATAAATAATATATTATATGCAAAAATTCTTTTTACTGTAGCTGTCAATAAATAATGTATTACTTGTCTAGGAAGTGAAATAAAGTTAGGGTTTTAGGCCCCAACTTTTATATGGCTCTTAAAGGAGTTTAGGCTTTGAGATTGTTAACGATGAAGTTTGTTATATATAATTATGCATACACGAAGATGATATATGAATCATAGGATCGAAAACAAAAATTTTCTTTGGATCAAAAAGACCCTAATTTTATTATCTGTTTTAGACCCTCCAAAAAGTTTCCGACAGCCCTGCACTTGTAAATAACTTTTTTAAGTGAATTAACACAATTCTATTTTTAATTTAACCCAAAACAGCTGAAATAAACTTATAAATTGAAAGTTATTCGAATTAACCAAACCATCTTTTCCTTGTAATAAAGAAAAACCGAATTTTTTGCAACAAAACTATCCGTTATAGGTTTGATAATGAACCGAACTAAACCGAGTAACCGACCCATTCTCAAATCTCACTCGACTGTTTCATAAAACATCACTACAATTCACATACTTGCCTTTGAACCAAGACATTCAAAATGGAAGGATGATAAATGACCACAAGTTACTTATTTCATACACAGCAACTATTTATGAATATGGTAAAAGATATGAATAAAAGTGGACAGATAGTAAAACTGTTTTAAAAATTTATAAATATTGGGTATAACAAATCACAAACATTCAAAATGAAGATTAAATCCACAATTCTTGATGCTAACTTGATGCTTTAATTATAAATAATTCAGAATATACTCAAAAGTAATTGAAAACTAGACTGATGGTGACAACTAATGCATATACTTGACCACCACCATTTGTTATCATATTTGATTTTACCAAAATAACCTCTGTGCATAATAGAACCCACAGACAGTTGTATCATCTTTCACTTTCTCAAGACATGAAGACATGATGTTAAATGTACTTTATGCATATAAAGTTGTACTACAAGCCATGCATCATAAAAGACACAAACCATTGATTACTAATTTACTATAACCAACATTAACAGTTACAATTTCCTAATCTAATCAAAAACAGATTTAATTACACAACCCAGAAACAAGAAAGAAACAAACAAGCAATAATTTATGCACAGACAATACCAGCATACAAATGAATGGGACCCATTTTAATTATCACAATTATCAATGATACTGATGATCTTACATCATCATGATAATGATGATGATAATTTCTTTTCTTGAATTTTTTTTGTGTAATTTTTTTTCTGGGAAATTATGAAAAGATTGATCAAGAAATTATTCAAGAAATCCAGTTTTGGTCAAGACAGCATTTCTTACCCTACTCAGATCTCTGCCTTTAAGTGTTCTTCCAGCACCTTCACATACAGAAAATGAAGAAATTTGATTTCTTGCAAGCTTTTGTGCAATCCATTCATGAGGTGGCATCATGTTCCCATCACCATGATAATCATCATCATCATCATCACTATCCCAATTTTCTTTCCTGTTATGATAAACACCATCCCCAACATCATAACCATAATCAAGAAATGCAGATTTATGTGATGATCTCTTTGACTTTCCATAGATCTTTGACCAATCAGGAATATTGACAGGTGCTGATTGTTGTTGAGGAATCCTAGATTCAATGTCAGAATTGTTGGTACTAGGTCTAGGAATCATTCTGGCTGCTGTTGTTCTTGAAGAATATCCAGAGGCTGATCCTTTTGACTTCACAGGTTTAGAATCATAATCTTTTCTTTCATTGATGACTGACCAAACATCAGTTTCTTGAAATTCTTCATTTGCAAACATGGATGACCATACACTGCTTCCTTTTCTGTACATATTCCTTCTACCCACAACAACCACCTTCATATTTCAAAACATAAAAACTATTTCAGCCAATTTACAAGAAAAAAAAACAAGATTTTGGAGGCATAAAAGCTAAAGTCACCTTTTTTCAACAGAAATGTTTTTAAAAACTCAAAATTCAGGTGGGCTTTCTGAATATGGAAGAAATTTTTTATCTTTTATGCTTCCTCCACACTAAAAATACAATCTCTGAAGTTTTGGGAAAAGGGAGTTTCAGTGGTAGAGGAGTTCTTGTAATATGTAACTTTATAGGCTTTTAAAAAAAAGGAAAGCTGAGCTATCTATGAAGTCTTGATTTATTGTTCACAAATCACAAGTGCCCATGTTTTATCTAGTATTTCAAATAAAATGACCCAACTTCGATAAAGACACTTAAACCGGTAAGAGTAATTGTATAATAATTGTATGTATAATAGGAGCCTCATGCACCTGGTTTACCCTTATGATAAATACATAACTAGTCTAATAAAGACCTTCTGTTAAATAAAAAATAAACATTTAAACAAAATATCGTTGTCTATCGTATAAACCAAGTCAAATATTGAATAATAAAAGGGTTTCAGCTTATTCTTCAACACAGATGTCGATAACTTCAGTTTGGCTTCGTCTCAGACGCCTCGTGCAAATATATTAACAAAATAATAAAGGGTACAACGTTGAACAAAGTTTCAATACTTCTGCATAATTACTTGTAGGATTTGGATATTCAACTAATGAATTTAAAGGGTAGTATCTTTGTTAGGTTTTTAATAGTCCACTTGCTCCATACAAGTCCAAAGCATCTTTATTTTTTATGTTGCCTCCACAATTTTAAGTTCACAAACTTCCAAAAGAATATTTCATCACAATTCACAAATAAGTGAAAACCACAATAATACCTGCAGATATTTACACATGAAATTATGCTCTACCTTCCAATTATTGAAGCTTAGAATGTAGTTTTTCTACCCATATGCCTACATAAACATGCATGATTTCATGATCTGAAGTCAATAAAGCAAGAAATTTTTTATAAAAAGTGAAACTTTTATCGATTATATAATCAAAATATGGTTAAATTATGGGAAAATCACCTGATAAAAGTCGTTCATATTTAAGAAAAAACTTATCAATTTGATCAAACTTGTTTATTAAATAGTCATTGACATTGTTTAAATTACAAATTTGACCGTTTTCACATCTTTCTATGGCATGGAAAACCAATCACAACTGGACACGTGACACTTAGCGCAAGATTTGCACCCATTTGCGCTGACTAGACTTTCCACCCCAAAAGGATCTTGACACATGTCCATCTTATGCGCTGATGGGCGCATAACTTCTAGACTTTACGCCATATGCACAAAATTTCATAATTTTGAGACAAGTAGCCTATTTTAATTGGATGTAATCATCTGTAAGGGTCAATGGCTATTTGGTAAATAATTTCGATCAAATGGCTATTCTCGTTGTTTTCCCTAAACTTATCGTTAACTATGAAATAAACATGAATAGCATCAGATAACCTTTGGGGGGTGGGGGGGAACCAATATTCTTCTAAATTGCTTGATGGGCTGCAGCCATTGTTCAATGCATTAGTCCAGACAAAAACAGATGCAAAAAAGTTTCAAAATCATATCATTTTTTGATTTGAAGGCATTGCAGCCGCCATTCGATGTAAATGGCCAGACAAAAACAGTAACAAATATCTTTAAAACCAATCAGCTCTTTGCCGCTTTTTAAACAAATTTCAACCGTTGAAGATTACTTTTGAAAAGATAAAGAGTGATAATATAAAAAATGAAAAACGAAGGCGTTTTAGACTTTACCATGTCTATGTTCCTAATTACAGTTGGCGGCAAACTACAAGGTGGCCCCCAAAAATTAATAAAGTGACCACTAACACATGTATTAAGTTTATTCAAATGATGATCTAATATGAGAAGGTCCCTCAACACCTAATATAATAAACACCTATATATTATATTAATAAAAGTTTATAAAAGCACCAATGCTATATGCACGTATGATCTATTCAACTATTTGTTTAATTTACTAAAGTAGCCTCATTTTGAGTTGGGTGTTCTTTAGAAAAATCTTTTCAAAGCCAGCAGATCTATTTACTGTACCAAAATGTAAAAACAAGGTTTTTTATTACAAAAATAATCTTTATTTTGTAAAAGTCCCAAAAGGAGCACAGTAGTTTGCAAGAATGAGGAGTTGTAGACAAATATAGAGATACAGATGTTAAAAAAAAGAACATCTTTGCATTTTTCAACAAAAACGGTCATTGTTGAATCAAGTTTTGGCATGCATTCATGAATCTTCCCGGTATCCGCACGTGTGTAATATTTATTTATGATTTCTTTTTTTGGTTACATAAAATTGGATGATTTAGGTGAGACTAATAGTCTTTTTAATAGGCCACTTGTTCCATATAGTCCAATGAAAGTGTACTTTTTAATTCTAGGTTTACTATGATCTACACCTAATACATTGTTTTCACATTTAGCCCCAATATTTGGGAGATTTGCAAATCCTAAGGAAACTATGAAACATTCTCTAGGAAATAAAGCCAAAGGGATTATGGTGGATTCAGGAGCATAACTAATATAGTTTGTATAGGTTCTAAACTAGTACTGTCTTATAGAATATATAGGTTCTAAACTAGCACTGATTTATAGAATATATTTTTTATATAACTGAATAAACAGAAATACCTTTTTATCGAAACTGTCCCTTTCTGGAAGCAAGTTTCTGTTCAATTATGCACTTGCAGCCCTCATTCAATGCACTGGAGAAAAAATCTTCACAAACCAATCAGTTCATGCTGGTTAAGTTAAACAATTTTCAAGATTATTTACAGAAAAGGGAGGTTAATTTGGTACTTACTTTGGTTATGCTCCAAAGTAATGAAGTGGGCCCCACAACTTTCTGAATTTAGTTTCAGCAGGTGCCATAAGTTGATTCAAACACGAATCTTATACAAGAACTCAAGAAGCTTCCTTAATGCACATATTTTATAGGTTATAGTAAAAGCAGACCATATGCTCTGTAGCATAACATGCTTAATATGACCAAACTTCATAATAATTATATAATATAATATCAAGAATACAGTGATACAAGAAGCAGCAACTGTTGATAAAATTCACTTCAAATTCCAAATCATCAAAAATCCTCTAATAAGTTTAGAGAAAAAAGTAACAAGCAAAAGTCCAAATAAATTCACAATTTATATGGTACACGTGACACAAAAATTTAACAATACAACTTAACATGAACATAGTGCTAGAATACAGTAGCAAGTTATACACAATTTTATAAAACTATAACAACCTTCAACTATCAATATCTACCAACTGTGCACATTTTTGCTCATTTGTGCTGCAAGCACAATTGACTTCATATTAGTGCTTGTTGTCGACCACACTAGCACATCATGTCGTTGTCTGGCATTTTTGGCCCGTTTTGACGCCATTGCATCTCTTTCAACAAATGCAAGTCTAAATCCTTCAGCAATTGGCAGCTCGATTGAGCTCAAAACGGGTTGAGTTGTCCTAACCCAAAGTTCTGGAACCACCCAAGTTTTTGGGTCCATGTCTTATACAACAACAGTCATCTAAGGTACACAAGGTAATGCATTTTTAGGAATATCAATCCCTTTGTAGCCAGACAGTGATGGTTTCAGATTCACTATATAAGGGGGCATTTCATTGATAGACTCTCCAATGAGTCTATCAATTCTTGGCTGCAAGAACAACTCTTGAATCATTTGGAACAAAAGAATAATCATAAAGGGAGAATTGAAAAAGTCACATACGATCAAACAGAAAGGCACACATCATCTTTCCCTTGACATAATGTTAAATGTACTTTATGCATATAAAGTTGTACTACAATCCATGCATCATAAACCATTGATTACAATCTCTTAACCCAAACAATAACACATTTAATTACACAGCCCAGAAACAAAAAAGAAACAAACAAGCAATAATTTATGCAGAGACAATACCACCACACAAATAAATGGGACCCATTTTAATTATCACAATTATCAATCATACTGATGATCTTACATCATCATGATAATGACAATGATAACGTCTTGTCTTGATTTTTTATGTGTACTTTTTCTTTTCCTGGGAAATTATGAATATAGATCAAGAAATTATTCAAGAAACCCAGTTTTGGTCAAGACAGCATTTCTTACCCTACTCAGATCTCTGCCTTTAAGTGTTCTTCCAGCACCTTCACATACAGAAAATGAAGAAATCTGATTTCTTGCAAGCTTTTGTGCAATCCATTCATGAGGTGGGATCATGTTCCCATGATCATGATCATCATCACTATCCCAACTCTCTTTCCTGTTATGATGAACACCATCACCAACATCATAACCATAATCAAGAAATGCAAACTTCTGTGATGCTCTCTTTGACTTCCCATAGATCTTTGACCAATCAGGAATATTGACAGGTGCTGATTGTTGTTGAGGAATCCTAGATTCAATGTCATAATTGTTGGTACGAGGTCTAGGAATCATTTTGGCTGCTGTTGGATGAGAATTTGTTCTTGAAGAATATCCAGATGTTGACCCTATTGACCTCACAGATTTAGAATCATAATCTTTTCTTTCATCGATGACTGACCAAACATCAGTTTCTTGAAATTCTTCATTTCCAAACATGGATGACCATACACTGCTTCTTTTTCTGTACATATTCCTTCTATCCACAACAACCTTCACATTTCAAAACATAAAATATATATTCAGCCAATTTACAAGAAAAAAAAGATTTTGGAGGTATAACACCTAAAGTTTCACCTTTTTACAACGGAAAAGCTCTAAAAACAATAAATTCAGGTGGGTTTCTGAAACATGGAAGAAATTTAGGACCTTGTATGCTTCCTCCACATTAAAAATACAATCTTTGAAGTTTAAAAGTAAGGGTTTTAGTGGTAGAGGAGTTCTTGAAATGTGTAACTTTATAGGCTTTTTTTTAAAAGGAAACTGAGCTATCTATGAGGTCTTGATTTATTGTTCACAAATCACAAGTGCCCATGATCTTTGTACTATTTCAATAAAATGACCCGACTTCGATAAAGACTTCTTTTTAAAGAGAAAATAAAGATTTACAGAAAAATTATGGTCTACTGTATATAAAACAGGTGAAATTGTGAATAAAGAAAATTTTCATCTTAGTTTTCTTCAAACAGATGTCAAAAAGTACAGTTTGGCTTCCTCCTCGGACGCCTTGTGCAGAATATATTAGCAAAATAACAAAGAGTACAAAGTCTAGCAAATATTCAATATCCCTTCATACCTATTTATAGGATTTGAATATTCAATTATTAATGGACTTAAAGGGTAATATCTTTGTTAGGTTTTTAATAGTCCACTTTTTACATATAGTCCAATGCATCTTTATTTTTTATGTTGCCTCAATAATTTTAAGTTCACAAACTTCTAAAAAATATTTTAGCACAATTCACAAATAAGCTAAAACCGCATTAATAGCTGCAGATATTTACACATGAAATTATGCTCTATGTTCCAATTATTGAAGCATGGAATGCAGTTTCTCTACCCATATGTTACATAAACATGAATGATATCATGATCTAAAGTCAAGAAAGCAAGAAAAATGATGGGTTTATGGAAGTGAATCTTCTTTCATCGATTATGTTATTAAAATACCGTTGAACTTATGAGAAAATCACCAGAATAGCGACTTTGATTAAATATTACCAAAATAGCCATTAATTTTTCTTATTTTTTTAATGTTTATCAATGTGACCAAACTTGTTTACTATAGCCTTGGACCCTTTTTTTAAATTATCAATTTGACAGTTACACCCCTTTCCACGACATGGAAAACCAGTTACAACTGGACATGTGGCACTTAATGCAAAACTTGGCAAGATTTGCACCCATTGGCGCATAAAAAGGTTTTGCACCAATTAGACTTGCCATTTGGGAAAACAATGGCTCTTCTCGTAATCTTCCCTAAACTTATCTATGAGTATGAAACAGACATGTAGAACATCGAGTAACCTTTTTATGGTAGTCCTTCTAAATCAGTTGATGGATTGCAGCCGCTATTCAATGAATCAGTCCATAGATAAACAGTTGCAAAAAAAAATTCAAAATCATATAATTTCTTGATTTGATGCACTGCAGCCACCATTCGATGTGATTGGCCAGAGTGCGACATAAACAGTAACAATTATCTTTGATATCAATCACCACTTTGCTGCTTTTTAAACAAATTTCAATCGTTGAAGATTATTTTTGAAAAAAAAAAAGAGCGGTGATAATATTAAAAAAAAGGAAAAAGGAGGAGTTTTAGACTTTACCATGTCTATGCTCCTAATTACAGTTGACGGGAAAGTACAGGGTGGGCAGGGCCGGGCCGCCGGCCAGGGCCTGTTTTTTTCGGGGGCCTAAAATTTTTACGGGGCCTGTATATATATATGTATTTTATAAAATTTTAAATACCAGTTTTACATATTGGGTCCTTTTTATAAAACTTAAAAAATTATTGGGCCCTTTTTATACTGGTTGGACCCTTTTAATCTTTATACTGGTTGGACCCTCTTTTATAATGGTTGGGCCCTTTTGTTTATTCCATGACCATTGAGTCATTTAAAAAAAATATTATATGTTTATTGGTTGGGCCCTCTTTAAACTTATAATAGATTTTTTATTGTTTTTGTTTATTACATACTATATTTTTTCTATGTTTATTGTTATAACGTTAAAATGTAGTTTATATATTTTGTTCGTAGGGGCCTTTTTTTTCCGGCTCGGCCGAGGCACTTAAATCCTCAGGACCGGCCCTGAGGGTGGGTCCCAAACATTCATAAAGTGAGCACCAACACATGTATTAAGTTTATTCAAATGTGATCTAATATGAGAAGGGTCCCTTCACAAATGTATACCATATAAAGAAAAGTTAATAAAACTAATAAAAGCAGTCAATCCCATATGCACGTATGAATTATTTGTTTAATTTTCTAAAGTAGCCTCCTTTTGTGTTGTGTTTTTTGGAAAAACCTTTTCAATGCCAGCAAATCTATTTACTGTATCAAAATCTAAAACATGGTTTTTTATTGAAAAAATAATCATTATTCTTGTAAAAATCCCAAAAAGTATACAATAGTTTGCAAGAATGAGCAGTTGTAGACAACTATAGATATACAGATGTTTAAAACAAAACAAAAAATCATCTTTGCATCTTTCAACAAAATGCTCATTGTTGAATCAAGTTTTGACATGCATTCGAAGAATCTTTCCGAGACCCGCACGTGCGTAATATTTATTTATGTTCTCTTCTTTTGATTAAATAAAACTGAATGATTTAGGTGACACTAATAGACTTTTCAATAGGCCACTAGTTGCATAAAGTCCAATGAAAGTGTAGTTTTTAATTTTAGCTTTACTGTGATCTTCATCTAAAACTTAGTTTTCATCTTAAGCCCCAATATTTAACAGATTTGCAAATCCTAAGGAACCTATGAAACATTCTCTAGAAAATAAAGCCAAAGGGATATTGGTGGATTCACGACCATAAATAATATAGTTTGTTTAGGTTCTAAACTAGTAATGGTTTATAGAATACATTGTTCATATAACCGAATAAACAGAAATACCTTTTTATCAAAACTGTACCATTCCCAGATGCACTTTTCTGTCCATTGTGCACTTGCAGCCCTCATTCAATGCACTGGAGGAAAAATCTCCACACACCAATCAGTTCTTAATTTATACAAATTTCAAATTATTTAGGGAAAAGGTTAATTTGGTACTTACTTTGGTCATCCTCCAAAGTCCAGCTGGCAGTTGCCTTCAAACATGAAGCGAACCACAACTTTAACTTTCTGCACGTACTTTCAACAGATGCCGTAAGTTGAGTCAAACACGAATCTTATACAAGAACTCAAGAAGGTTCCTTAAAGCACATATTTTATAAAGGTCATAATAAAAGCAGCCCATATGTAATAGACCAAATTTTATAATAACATAATATCAAGAAAACAGTGATACAAGATGCAGTAACTGTCGATAAAATTCATTTTAAATTCCAAATTATCAAAACTGCTCTAATGAGTTAAAAAAGGGTACAAACATAAGTCCAAAGGATTCCACATTTTATGTGGTACACACGACTCAAAATTATAGCAATACAACGTAACATGAACATAGTGCTGGAATACAGTAGTAATTTATACACTCAATTTTATAAAACTATAACTTCATGCTATGAAGACCTACTAACTGTGTAGATTTTTGCTCATTTGTGAGGCAAGCAAAACTGACTTTGCACTAGTACTTGTTGTCAACCACTCTCTCACAGCCCGTCGCTGTCGTTGTCTAGCATTTTTGGCCCGTTTTGGCGCCATTCTTGCATCCCTTTCAACAAATGCAAGTCTAAATCTTTCAGCAATAGGCATCTCAATTGAGCTCAAAACAGGTTGTGTTGTCCTAACTCTAGTTCCTGGAACTACCCAAGTTTTTGGGTCAATGTCTTCTACAACAAAGTCATCCAAAGGAACACCAGGTAATGCACTTTTAGGAATATCAATCCCTTTGTGGCCAAACAGTGATGGTTTTGGATTCACTATAATACGGGGGCATTCCATTGATAGACTCTCCAATGAATCTTTATCAATTTTTGGCTGCAAGAAGAACAACTCTTGAATTGTTTGGAAGAAAAGAATATTCAGAAAGGGAGAATTGCACAAGTAACCGGTCAAAGGTAAGGTTGGTGTAACGCATTTTTTTCCATTTTTAAAACTTTCTATTAACAATTATTGCATTGAATATGATAAAAAAAACTAAATTGTTACAACAATTATCTTTTTCTTCTAATATGACGGCCTACAAGGTTATATGCATTAAAAATACACACCGGATGACTTCCAACCAATTTGACACGTACAACTCACTTTAAAAAATTTCTTTTATATATAGTTTTTTAATCATTTTATATAGAGGTGCAAAAAAAATTATCTTTTTCTTCTTATTATACTTTTTCTGTTTTAAAAAAAATTATAAAAAATAATCAACGAACTATAATGACTAAAAAGCTAATAAATATCTTTTCTTTTTAACATGTTCAACCCATTCGAACCGTTTTTATCTATTTTTATCTTTGTATATCTGGCAAAATGGACAAGTCATGTTCGGTCGACCCACAAACTATTCTTTTTTCCATTTCTTAAAACTTTTTTTTTTAAAGTAACCGTTTTCATTTCATCTAATTAATTTTCAGGTTATTGTATATATAAGTGGCAAAACAGGTGGGTCAGGTTGTGTTGACCTGCAAACTATTCTTTTTTCCAACTTTTAAAAAGATTTTCAAAAAACTAATTTTTCATTGGATATGATTAAAAACACACTTTGGGCGTCTTTCAACTAGTTTGATCCGTTCAACTCATTTGGTTTGTCTTCCTTTTAACTAGTTTTTTTACTACACCCATTGACCCATTAGTGTTATAAAATAACCCAAATCAACAAGGAACAAGGTTGAAAATGCCATGCGTACCCATACGAGCCAACGTAACGACTGTGCTCCATGTACAATCTCTGTGGCATCAAGTTCTTCCCATGAATCCTCTTCAACATTGTTTAATGTTGGTTTCAAGATGCTTAAAGAGCTTCGTGCAGTTTGTTCACTTCTAGGACATCCTCTGTAATATTAACCGTATTCATAGCTGTCATGAGGTATATCAAACCCAATATTTTTGGTTGTTTACCATTTCTAAAACCATTATATGAGAAAAAAAATAGAAACATACCCCCATCTCAATATCTCAAGACAATGACAATGCTTCACAAGTTCTGAAACACCAAATGAAGTGATATTGCTGCAACGACTGCATAAGAAAATTGTATGAATTCAAATAGCATACAAAAAAGTCAAAGTAACTAATATAATTAATATTCTGATTTCACCTTATGCCCATGGCTCTCACATGATTGCAAATCTCTATCACTTTCAACAAGCCAATATCCGTGACTTCTGAATCTGATAAATCAACAACTTCCCATGAGCTGTCTGCCAATGCAATGATGACGTCATCATTTAGCAACTTTCTTCTTCTTGCAATGGCTGTAATGGCCATCTGATAAGTTGATCATTCATTTAAAGAATTCAGGCTACACCACAAAAATAAATCCTTTTAAAGAAATATGCTCAAGTACCTTGACAAGCAAGTCTTGTATCGTGTCATTTTTTTGAAACAGTTAATACTTAAAAAAATTGACAATGCCAAATTATGGATACCAACGAATAGAATAAAAAATCTACACCTGCAAATCTATGCACAACTGAGATGCCAATAATCATAACACAACTAAAATATCTACCTTAACGTCTGGCGGGAAACTGCTTAAAACCTCTAAATCTTCAATAACATCATCAAGATGCTTGCCTATTATTCCAAGACATAAGCTTACCAGAGCAGGCGGTTTTCTCTTCACTAAAGGTGACCCTATACACCACAAAGCAATTTATAAACAAGCTGATATAATACAACCAATAACAATATACATCACAAATTTACAGTCCAACAATAATTTTCCATGTCAGGCCTATTTCTTCACAAAAGCAAACTTATGAAACCGGCGCGCTGCGGCGGGGTGTTAAAATCTGTAAAGCTCGGTTTCGACTTTCGACGAACCTATAATTTTTACAACAATTTCCAGATGGTGTGTCATTTTCAACAACAAATAGCAGGGTTTCAGAATTATAATCCTAATAGAAATCCATATAGATTACAATTTATCGTGTATGCACAATCAGAAATCAGACATCGATAATATTCAGATATAAACTCACAGGATGATTGCAGCGAAAGATTATAACGGTTGGAAAACTTGCTAGGGTTCTTAGAATTGCAATTCAAATCGATATTCTGAACGGATGTCTGTACGGATTCCAATTCCTTGCCTCTATCCATCAAACGGTGTAAAATCGCCTGGTCCGAATCGGAGTTCCGGAGAGATTCCCGACGATCGGTATAAATTTGGGGAGTGATATTTTCCCTTGCTGTTGCCGGCGACCGCCTTTTGCATTTATCTCTTGTGCATAACCAACCTTCAATAAATGGGGAAAAACCAAACCGCTACCTCGAGTTTCAATATTTGCATATCAAACCCTTTGTTTATTGTTACTATATCATCATGTTCCATAACTAGTTTTTTCCCCAGCGCTACGCGGCGGGAGTTTGGTAGTTATCGATTCGACTCGTCCACGGGTATAAAACTTACATTTTAACACATACTCGGTATAACGTAAGATACAAAAAAAATACTTGAACCGCTGAAAAAAAAAATAAACAAACCCGTGCATCCCGTTT
The DNA here is from genome assembly GCA_023525975.1 of Smallanthus sonchifolius. NCBI lineage: Eukaryota > Viridiplantae > Streptophyta > Magnoliopsida > Asterales > Asteraceae > Smallanthus > Smallanthus sonchifolius. The sequence goes on along the minus strand of CM042046.1, from coordinate 8,869,637 downwards.
AAAAAAAAAGTTAACGAAAGAAAGTTATTACAGAAAAATGAAACTATTACTAATACCCAGTGAACTTTTGTTGCAATTTTATAAAAAAAAACCTTTATTCTATTGAAGTTTTGTGGCAAATATGTGAAAAGAAAAAACTTTGAGTAAAAACAAATTTGTGTCAAATGTACAAATAAACAAACTTTTGTGTCAAAATAAAAAGAAAGTGAAATCATCTATGCAAAATTATAAGTTAATAATATTAGGGGTGATGTATTATTATTATTATTATTTTATTTATTAGAAAGCAATCAATTGATGAAGCCCATATCTTATTCAGAAAAAAACAACTTAATGTTCACCTTTTTTTTGTCATCGTTGTTCTTGTTAGGAAAATTACAAATAAATTTTATTCGGTTTATCTTTTTATAAACACACTCATGTTTGTATTTGAGACAAAGGTAATGGTCTGTATTGATTCTTTAATCTTTCTTGGTGAAAGATTGAAGATTGGAGGATAATTGTTTGGCTTTATGTTTTGTTTTCTTGTTGAAACCATGATTTTATGTTTTGTTTTCTTGTTGAAACCATGATTCTTAGTTATGCTAATGGAATTGAAATTATGATACACCCTTTTTAGACAATGTGTATTTATCTGTTTGCCTTTTGGTTTAGGTTTTTGTTTTATATTTAGTCCAAACTATAAACCAAATATTATAGCTTATATTTCAATTTGAATTTAGGATTGATTCAACCATGTCATTTTTTTGTTTCTACAAATGGCTGTTTAAATATGAACGACAATGGATGACAAAAAAACTAGCAAATAAAAAATAAAGTTTTATTTGTGAATGGGGATGCGGGTAGAAAAAAGTACTAACTTGTCGGTCGAATGAGGTTACAAGTATGTGCTATCTTATCCCTAGTAACGGGTATGTCCTCAAATAACATATTTCTAAGTTTGTTACAGCCTTTTAAGATAAAAAAAAATGGTCGGTCGGTTTCTGTTCTAATAGTTGGATTATGTTTTTAGTTTTGTTTTCTATAATAATACTTGGCTAGAAACCACTGCATTACACGACTTAAATAAAAAATATTAAATAACTAGTAATAAAGATTTATGAATTAAGAAAGAGCAGCGAGAAAAAGTAAATGATAGTAATAAATATTTAGGAATTAAGAAAGTGAAACGAAAAACAAATTTATTTATTAGGTGAAGAAGCAGAAAAAAGTAAAAAAATGCTCATAAAATTATGACAAGTGATAGTCTCGTTATACAAAACGAAATAAGCACATAAAATATAAGGCTTTTGAAATTTCCATAGTGGAAGATTAGGGGTGCTCAACTGAAATTTGGTAGAAGCATAAGGGCTCTTTTATAGATTTTTTACATAGTGTAGTGTAACGCTGTTTAACGGCGAGCTAACCAAACCCTAGGCCATCTGTTCTTCCCTGCCGAGAACGAATTCTTGCATCCGTTTAAGGTGAGCACTAGTTGATTCTTATGAACTCGATTATTTGTTTCATTTCGGTGTCCGGAAATCATTCTTATTTGTGTTTGTACAATCGTACTCCATTGTTCCTTTATTTGATTCATCATTTTACATACATTACACAGAGTCTGACGTCCATTGGAATCACATGAAGATGAATTAGATCTGTGAAACTCATCGTTTGATGATTAATAGTAATTTTGATTTTTGAACATTGCGCTTTCAAGCTAGGGTTAATATGTTTACGGAATTTGAATATATTGATTATGTTCAAGATGCAAACCTAGGGCTCACAATTAACCTGCTATGTTTGTCTTTGATTCGATGATATTCATGATTCCTTTTCCTCATGGTTCAATTAGGGTTTGATATTAAGTTTGTTTTCCACAAATTTTTTGGTTTGTTGATATGATATGATTGTTTTTCATGTATTGTGGTAAATCTGTAATCATGTTCATGGTAGGATCGCAGGTACAGAAAGAAAGAAGATTGTTTCTCGATGGCTCCACTTATAAACAAATTCCCTTTTGTTGCTAATCATTTGAAGAGAATGATAAATAAGTTCAATGCAAATGGTGAGAAACACGTTATTAAATCCTGGTCTCGTACGTCTATGGTTATTCCCGAAATGGTTGGCCATCGTATTGCAATTCATAACGGTAAGCGACATCGCCCGATTCAAATCAAAGATGCCATGGTGGGACACAAATTGGGAGAATTTGCACTTACACGTGCGCGTAAGCCACAAAAGACACAAAATGTGAAGAAACCTGCGAAGAAGAAGTGATCAGATTTCAAGATAACCATGGCAAGAACAGGGCTTTTGTTCCCAGCAGATCAAGATTTGTAGTTTTAAAGCTCCTCGTCATTTGTTTTCTGGTTTTTCCAGGTGATTATACTGAAACTTGTTATTGCTTTAAGTTTATCAAGTATTTTGTGGATTGTTGGATGCTGGGATTTTTAAGATTATGCCCCGGGTTTACAAGTTATTTCATAAATAACATATTTGAAAGGTTGACGTGATTCTAAGATTCGAGTTCCAGTATACATGATTCAGTTTTGTTTTTCTATTAAGTTGAACTACTAGAATTCTACAAGGCAATGATTTATCATGTTTTTTGGGGGTGGTAATTTATGACACTAGCCCGTTTACTAAATAGATCGTGTTCGGGTTGTACTAAAATTAACTGGTTGACGTGTCAACTCATTTAATACAAAATATATATGATTTAAGTTTAACATGTCAACACGTTTGACCTAACAACCCATATAGACAAGCGGGTTACATGAGTTGTGTTTGGTTACATGGTTTTAAGTGTGTCCGAGATGTAAGCTGATATCTTTGGCATGGATAAGTACATGGGACGTATTCGGGTTCATCAGTTTCAACCTACTAGGGATGGCAATGAAACCCGAACCCGATGGGAAAACCCGAAACATTTGGGACGGGTATAGGGTCGGGTAATTGGGTACCGGGTTTGGGATTACTTTTGAAATTTTTCGCGGGTTTGGGACGGGTATGGGATATGGTGATATACCCATTTACATGCCCCGATTACCCGATAACGTATACCCGTTTACCCGTTTATATACCCGATATAGTTTTTCTTTCATTTTTATTTATTCTAAGTAAATATATCGTATTTATTCTAAGTATGTATATCATATTTATTTTAAATATATATACCCAACATGATTTTGTTTCTTTTTTTTGTTTTAGTTACAATTTTTATGTAGACCCGATAAATACCCGACAGATTTAGGTCGAGTATACCCAATGAGTATTGTTTCAAAACTGACGGGTTTACCCGATAGAAACCCGACGGGTTTTGGGCCAGGTGTGGGACAAGATTTTATAACCGGGTATGGGGTTGGGATTACCTAAACCCGTCCCAAACCCGACCCATTGCCATCCCTACAACCTACTAACCCATTATGATAGCTATTAGCCACCCCTAGTTTTTTTGGTGGGATTAAAGTCTTCCTGTGGCGTGTAGTGATTTCAAAAGTCGTATAGAGTCGAGTTGACATAACAAGACTATATGTACAAGCGATATTTAACTGAATATTATACAAACTTTCTTTATGATTTTAGTACTCGAATAATTATGGAAAGCTTAGCCTGTAACATCAAGACTTCAAATCTGATGGATCAGGCTCAATTCTTTGGATTATTTGACTCTGGATATGATCTGAATCTGATCTTCTAGTTCTGTTACCATCTAGTTGCCATTTAAGTTTCTTGAAGCTTTGCTGCTAAAAAGACATTAGAACAGCTTCCCCGGTTGGGTCCCGCTTCTCATCATCGTGCAGAATTCTTCGTAATTTATCTTCCCATCCTGTGAAAGAAACGATCAACCATTGTGACTTTTAGTCTTTAACAAAACCGGGCAACATTCAAGATGACAGTGACAACAAAGAACTCACATTATCGGTATCGACTTCTGCTATTATGTCTTTAATGGTGGCTTCATCTCCCATTCCATAGTTCTTCATTGCTGTTTCTAGTTCATCTCTTCTAATAAACCTAATTCACCCAAAAAGATCAGTCATAATCACCCTTTTCGGAGTTTCGTTAAAACTAGGGGTGGTAATTGTGCTAGGTTGATGGGTTGTAAACAGGTCAAAGACATTATCCCCAACCCGAACACACTTAAATTTGTGTAACTTGAACACGAACCATTTAACCCATTTATGTAAACAAGTTGACGGATTGTAATAAATGGGTTGACATGTCGTAAATGGTTTGGTGGGTCGACTGTTTAATTAAATGAGTTGATGGGTGGACATGTTTTATTAAAATGGGTTAAACGGGTCAATCCAAACATTCCGTTTAATTAAATAGGTTAAACATGTCAAGCTGAACACATCCCCAAAACCTTATTATTGTCATGTCGTGTGAGAGATTGTCACCTCTAATTAATACTGTTAAACTTGTGTACTTTATAATTTAAATACCCGCTATTATCTGTATCAAAATGCTGAAACGCGTTGTACAAGTGTTCTTCCCTCTCTAACTTGTGTCGATGCATCGTTGCTGTGATGAGCTCGATGTAATCAATCGACCCGTTTCCATCAACATCAGCCTGAAATATAAAAAGAACTCTTTAAGCAAGAGGATATCTAAAAAAAGAATTTTGAAGTTTTAAACATTCTAAACATCTTACGGCTTCCATGAGTTGTTTGACTTCAGCTTCTGTGAGCTTTGACCCCAATCGGGCCAAACCTGTTTTAAGTTCTTCATAAGTAATGGTCCCGCTGTTATCAGTGTCTATGTTTGTAAACATTGATTTCAACCCTTGGATTTCTTCTGCTGATAAATTTTCTGCAATGACCTGGAACATAAAATATAATATGTTGATAATATTGCTCCAGTCGCGGTTAAAAATGGAAGCTAGGTTATGAACTGTTTTGGGTACCTTGAGGGCAAGTTTCTTGAGCTTGTTCATAGCTCGGAACTGCTTCATTCGAGACAGAACCGCACTGTCAATTGGTCTGTCTGAAGCTTCTCCATCTTCTCTTATCCATGGATGTTCTATATGAACGGGTCATTTTGGGTTATGTTTATCTCAAACAATGTCAAGTCATTTTTTTAACTTACAAATAAAACAGGTCAAATGGGTTGAAAGTCACCAAATTACGTACATGCATACAATCTCCTAAATCATGAGGTTCAATTTTGTGATTATTATAGTTAAAATTATGTAGCTTTTTTTTTATCATATTTAACTGATTATTTCTTGAATATTGCATACCGAGAACTTGAACAGAAGTTATACGCCTCTTCGGGTCTTGTGTCAACATTCTTCTGACAAGATCTTTGGCACTCGGGGAAATAGATGGCCACGGGTCACTTTCGAAATCAATATATCCTTCTAATACGGCATCAAATATTCCTTTCTCCGTCTCTGCAATTTATCAGCCATTTTTGGGTTATAACTAATAATCTAACTGCATGGGTGGACCTAACTTGTTAGTTAGCACCGGTGTTACAGTACAACAGGAAAAAAAACTTTATATGTAACTTTTACAATTGAAAATCGAATAATATCATATATATTCAGATGATACGCATATAAGAAAATTGACTACCACAATTAATAATTTTATACAAATAGTACCTTTAATTCATTAGTTACTTGTTTACGTTAATAGGAGGTTGTGTATTTGAATCCACAACCCTGCATATTTTCTATATTTTTTTCTTTATTGGGTTTAATTCTCCTTACCATCATTCATATAATTCTATAAATATATTTTTAAGGAACACAAGTTTTATAAATATTATATAAATGTTTTCTTATTTCCAAAATGCAATATAATTTAATGATTTCTTATACTAAGACTGCCCCCAACGCGCATGTTGGGGGATGCATTTTAATGATGTGGCAGGGTGCACATGGGAAGAGCACATTGGGGCTGGGGAAATTTTGGAGGCACATATGTAATTACATGCGGTGCATGTATAAAAGCTGATGGTCCCCACAAAAGAAAATATAATTAAAAAAATGTAATTTTCTTTTCTAATTTAAAAGAATTGTTTTTTTTTTCTTTTTTTATTTTAATAATTATAACTAACGGCTAGTTTTTTTTTTTTTAAATTTAATTTTCTAACAGCTATATTTTTGAAGAAAAAAACGGCTAGTTTTTTTCCCCTAAAAATACCCATCCAAACTAACTAAAATTTCACACCAAAATACCCATCCAAACTAACTAACGGTCTAGTTTAATTTAAGTATTTTTATTTTTAGAAAAATGTAGTTTCTTTTTATGTAATGCAAGTTTAATTTTTCTTTTAATTATTTAATTAGATTTTATAATTATTTATTAAATATGTTTTTAGATTAAAAAAATTGTTTAAAAGAAAATAGAAAAAGAAATGGTGATGTGAAAGAGAGATGATGCATGTGGGAAGGATGGGTTGGAGTTAAAAAGAGGAGAGAGGATGCATGTGGAAAGGATGTGTAAAAAGCTGATGTGGCAGTGGTGACTAGGATACATGTGGTAAATACATCCATTAGCATTGCGGGTAGTCTAATCTATACTATCTAATAAATAAAAATGCTAGATGCCACATGTCACAATTCTAGGTTATCTAAAATTTTGTTTTCTCGCCTCTCTCTCCTATTAAATAATGATATATTTTTTTATATTTTTATATAATTTTAATTATGGATACTTATTATTTAATTATGGATAGTAATTGTATCATTAACTAAATAAATTTATTACAACATTAAATATGATTAGTTATAATTTCTTACTTACGTATCAATTTAAAATTATGTTCGTTAAAATATTAAAATAATGAAGAATAATGATAAATAATTGTTTCTTATAAGTGACTAGCTTATACCCCGTGTAGTACACGGGGTGAAAAATATTGATACATAAAATTCTTAAATCTTTATGTATTTGTTTTACATGTATAAAAATTTATTAAATATGCCAATGATAGAAAATAAAATTTAAAATATGTAAAAGTTAATATAAAATTGGGTTTCTAAAATATGTTATTTACTATTTAATTTGAGTTTCATTGATATTTGATTAAAAATAAAATTTACATAATTAGGTTTCAAAATTTCCTATAATAAGTGATAATTTAAAATAATTGTGTTTTATTAGTATATTATTATCATTTTATTTAAAAAAAATATTATTATTAAAATATGGAAATGTATTTAATAAGAGAGAGATGCGGGAAAAAAATGATGAGAATGAATATGGAGTCGACATGTGGCATGAAAAAACCTTTATTTATTAGATAGTATAGATTTATAAAACTTTTTAAAGAATTTAATGTGATTGGATGGTTTGAATGGAAACGTTACAACATGTCAAATAATAGAAAAAATAGGCGGTGTTAAAAAAAACCAAGTTTTATTTCTTATTTTCTTATATGTATTTTTATATTTATAATTGTAATTTAATTTAACTTATCTGTGTTAAAATGATAATTAAAGAACCAAGTACGTTTTAATTGAATTAAAAATTTTCAATTATATAAAACAATTAATACGTAGTTGAAAACTAAAAATTAACTTAACATAATTTATAACTGTCATGCAAAGTTCATTTTTAAGTACATATCTTGACAATTGTATGTGTTAACATATTACATTATATTTTATTCAACACTAGGTTATATGTCCATGTATTACATGATGTTGTTTAATAAAAAACGAAAGTACAATAATATGTAAAAAAATTAAAAATAATGTGTAAAACAAAAAATAAAATTATTTGTTTTCTTAATTAAGTAATAATTAAAATTCAAATTTTATATTATTTTTTTTTAAAATGAAAACATTAAGATAATTAAATTTCAAAATTCAAACTTACTTAAAATAGAAAAAATTAGAAGATTTTAATGAGAAAAATATGATGATGACACGTGACATTTTTTTAATCATTTATTAGAATAAGGATGTGTAATACACATGTTTATTCAACCCGTAAAATATATGTGTTTTTAATTTTTTTTAATATTAATCATATAACATTACATTTATTTAACCCACGTAATACACGAGATTCTAACCTAGTAACGATTATAATAAAATATACAAATCAAATCTCATGACATATAGAATCAAATAAAATCTTAATAGATAAGGAAGTGTTGACAATTTGCCAAAAAAACATATAATTTGACCCGACTTCAATAAATCTAATTCTAAAAGATAACATGGTAGGATTTTAAAGTTGCTTTTCGAGACATACATACTTTATACATAATTACCCTTTGCATGTATTTCTTGATCCTAAAGCTTAAATTATTGAAATTTCGGTGACCCGACCTTATAAAAGAAAAAACTTTCTAGATCCGTCACCTAACTAATTATATAAAAATGCATAAAGATCTAAAAGATGGCAAAAGAAAAGCATTAGATCACCTGCCCAAAAGGGAGGCACACCACTAAGCAAGATATACAGCATCACCCCTGCACTCCATATGTCTATTTCCTTTCCGTATTTCCGCTTTAACACTTCTGGTGCAACATAATACGCGCTGCAAACAATATCGCGGTATGATTTTCCTGCAAGCGTTTGTATGGGTCAGACAAGTTGGGTAACACGTCTATTCTTGTACGTGCCAAAACGGGTCACTTTTGTTATCGGTCATAACAGTTTGGGCCGGGTTGGGCTACCATGTCAAGACTAGTTAATTGCAATAGATTATAATCAAGAAAACAATATTGTTACAATTACAATTACAACTACAATACCTTCTTGTATGAACATTGATAACCCGAAATCAGTAGCCTTTAGCAGCGCGTTCTCACTCTTATCAGAAAGCAAGAAATTTTCAGGCTTCAAATCCCGATGCATCACACCCATAAAGTTACAAACATGAACCACATTTACAATGGACCGACAAATCGATGCTGCAGCCCGTTCACTATAATGACCCTTTGCAATAATCCTATCGAAAAGCTCACCCCCTTCACAAACCTCCATAACCAAATGCACAGATTGCTTATCCTCATAAGCACCTTTAAACTCAACAATATTAACCTGCCCACTCAAATGCTGCATAATCTGAATCTCTTTTCGCATATCATCCTTATCGCTCTTCGTCACAAGTTTCTTTTTCGATATCGACTTGCAGGCGTATTTTTGACCCGTTGACTTTTGTATGCACAAATATGTGACACCAAATTGACCTCTGCCCAATTCTTTCCCCATTGTGTAATGCTGCTTCACATCTTCAAAGGGTTTGCCAAGAATTGTGTCAGATTTGAATACCCTTTTCGGGCTGGGCGGTGGCGGCTGTTTTCGGGCCGGAATTTGGGCTGCCGGAGCAGGGGATTTGGTGTAGATTATATTGGGTTCATTGGATCTTGTTGTGTGTGCATTAGGATTTGTACCTCCACTCTTGCTTTTGCTGCTACACAAACCCATTTGGTGATTTCTTGATTCAAGAAAGTCAACGAAAATGGTGGAAGATGAAAGTCAAAGGTTCAAGATTGAAGAAGAAGTTGAAGGAAGGGATAATGGGAAGAACGTGGTCAGGTCATAGGGAATGAATAATTGAAATTGTCAAGATTTAAAAGAAGGAATCTGTGAAGAAACGCGGTTTGATTGGGTTGAATTTGGTCAAGATTGAGTGGGAGGTCAGATATTTTGACTTTTTAAGAGTCATCATGTTGTCCACCTCATATGGGGATTAACAAATGTACTATGTTTTGGGCAATGTTTTCAGAACCGGACCGGACGTCGAACCGGTCTCCTTACCGGTCCACTGGTCGGACCGGATTTAAGAACCGGACGACGTCATAAATATTATAAAAATATATCAGTCTAAATAGCTTTTAATCCTTTCAAAAACCACCAACAAGTCAATTCCAATAACTTTTAAACTAACAATTACCTACGAAATAAGAAGCCAAGAGACTTAAAAACGATAAAAAAAAAAAATAGTCAAGCGGTTCAACCGGTCCGACCACCCGGTTTCCGGTCCGACCACCGGTTCGCTGCAGAAACGGTTCAACACATGTAACCGGACCGGTCAGACCACCGGTTCCCGGTCCGACCGGCCGGTCCGGTCCAGATTTCAAAACATTGGTTTTGGGTTCATTGGAGGGCCTGCCAAATAGTAGGAACATGCATTTCTTTCTATTGCCTAACTTATGTATTTGGATTTAACATTAATGTTGTAAAATCACCAGATTCTTATATAGTATTTTAGTCCTTAAAGAATTTTTACTAATTATTTTATCCTTTAATTATTCTCACTCTTTTAAGTACCGGATTGTTGGTTGGACCCGGGACCGTTTATACGAGTGTCAGTTGAGTACTCTTGAATCACTTTCATTTGTGCCGACCAGTTATAATTTCGATCCATGATTGGACTAAATTTTTACTTCTTTTTTTCCTTTTAATATCTTATTTACTACTTTAGACTTTATATTTTATCTATTTCATGGTTAATATTTTGTTAAGAGTGTAAATTCTAATTTAACTTAGAAAGTATAGGAAGAATTTTTAGTTCTTATCAAGAAAAAACCAAGGATTGAGATTAAAGTGATGGTAGGTCATTAATGTTTTATAGATGAAAAGAGTATGACTGGGTAAAATTTGAATAGTCAGTAATTGTAGACTTTTTTCAAGTTCCTGTATTTTTTTTAAACACGGATAATTTTTTTATATGAATTTTTTTTTAGATCACACCATATAATCGAGCTTTTTCTTTTTATTTTGAGTGTCTTCCTATACTTTTTGTTTACAAAAAAAAATATTTAAAAAAACGCCGATGTGTTATACGTATATCATGCATAATCGGTAATTATAAACATATGTTGTGTAATAATTATATATGTTACATAATTATTTTACATAAGTTATGTAGTTACTTATATATATGTTGTGTTGTTATTGTGCGTAATTCGTTATATATGGTTACATAATTATTTATAGTGTGCATAATTATGTAATTTTTGCGTTTGATTATGGAGCGGGCGATTTACTCCTCGCACCAAGGACATGTGTCGCGTCCCAGCGATTGGGTACCCTTTGTAGGATAAGAGCCCTTTGAATGATAACCCACCCACCCTACCTCCATCTCCCTCTGTCCTAATTTAATAATATATTTTTAATTTTTAAATACAATTTTGTTTTCCTTTTATAACTTTTTATATATAATGTTTTATAAAATTCCAAATTTACCTTTGTGACGTCCTTATTTATATCTATGTTCCAGTATAATATTTATTCATAACTGTGGAATCATCTATTCGATGTTTTACGCTTTGTTCCCGAGTTTACTAAAGGAAGGAAAAAAAAAAGAAGGGATTCCTTCTTTTCTTTTCTTTTCTCTTCTTTTCTTTTCCTTTCATTTCTCTCCAAATCTCTTCAATTTGGGAGGATGGATATAAGCTTAGTTTTCCCTTCATTTCTCTCCCTTTCCATCCTTAAAAAAATCTCTGGAACACCTTTTTTCTATTTCCTTTCTTTTCCCTCCTTAAAAAAAAACTCTGAAACAAGAGATTCCTCCCCCTTCCTTTCTTTTTCCTTCTTTTCTCTCTTTAAATGAGACTTGGGAACACAGCGTTAGTTACACGAATGTGCCTTATGTGTAATTAAACCTAAAATTTACCCTAAACTTTTCTAGCCGCCAGCCACGTGCTAGAGTCAAATGCAACAAAATTTCCATAAACCGTTGAAACCGATTATATCGTCAAAGTTGAAACAAGTCGACTGGTTTGGCCGGTTTGAAATATATACGGTTCGGTGCATGGTTCGTTTTTGACAAGTTACAGTTTTAAACTTGGAACCACCGTGTAAGCAGAATTGTCCATTTAACATTTATTATTTAATTTTTTCATTTTAAAAACATGAAGATATATATATTATTATATTTTTTAACTATCCTTATCATTTAAAAAAATTAATACCAAATTATGTTTTTGAAATAAATAAATAAATAGTTCAAATAAGTCATCATTTTCAGAATTAATTCGATTATTATTATTTTTTTTCTTTTCTGCTCACGTTAATAAAAAATTGTATTTATTTTGATCGAATACATAAATTTAATATACATACAATTAGTAAATTTAACGAAGATTTGTTAAAGAAAATAACATTTTTCAGCAACATTTGTCGACCAAAATAGAATAATAATGTTGGGCTTGAGTGCCCAACTCTCTTGAGCCCAATAATTTATATAAACCCATTTCCGAGCCCGAAATTTGTAAAAATTTGGAACAAATTTTTTTATCGGTCTTGAGACAATGAAACTGATTCAGCAAGAATAGAAGAATATCCGTCGAGTTGCAAAAAATCCATTCTAATACTAGTAAGATTTAACCCGCGATCCATCGAGTTGCAAAAAAAAAACGTAAATGCTTAGTAGTATATTCGCGGGTCGATTTTCAACGAAAAAATATTTTTTATATTACAAAAAAACGCGTCGATGTGCGAAAGCGTTTAGAAACACGAATGCTAATTAAAAAAAACTAAAAAAAAGGGAATTGAAAGGAGAAATAATAAAAAATCTACACGTCGCGTCAGTAATTTAAGAAAATCGAATAACTTTAAAACAAAATGCAGATTTAGCGTTTTTCATAGCTCAAAATTCAAATTAGTAAGAAGATTAAAAAGAACTTTTAATTAAAATTATCAAAATTTCAAAAAATAAATAAATAAATAATGTTGACGTCAACAGTTGAACCGACATGGGGAGAAGGGGTTGGGATTCGAACCCGCTTCTAGCGGGCGAGGAACCAAGGCGCGAACTAACCGGGCTCCCACCCAATCCCATTTACATTTTGCATCACCCACTAACTATATATATATATATATATATATATAGAAGGAGGATCAAATAAGAAGTTGTTTTCGGCTAAGAAGTGACAAAAACATTAAGAAACGATATCAAACGAACTTGGATTGAGCTCATTCCAGCAGCGTTGGAACCGTATCGTCGAACTCTACCATCTTAGCTTTTAGGGTTTAGCTTTTAGGGTTTAGATCTTAGCGTTGAATTTTAGGATTTTAGCCTTAGGGTTTAGCTTTTAGGGTTTAGATTTTAGTGTTTAGGTTTTTTTTGGGGGGTGGGGGTTTAGGTTTTTGGGGGTGGGTTTAGGTTTTGGGGGGGGGGGGGTGGGGGGGTTTAGGTTTTTGGGGGGTGAGGGTGGTGGTTTCAGGCTTTTCGGGGTGGGGTTGGAGGGGGGGGTTTAGGTTTTTGGGGGTGCGGGTGGAGGGGGGTTTAGGTTTTTGGGTCCGGATTAGAGTTCGATGAGACGGTTCCAACGCCGCTCAAATGAGCTCAATCGGAGTTCGTTTGACCCACTTCTTAGCGTTTCTTAGCGAAAAACCACTTCTTAGCGGAACCTCCTATATATATATATATATATATATATATATATTGAATTAAAAAACAATCCGAACCTGACAATAAAAAACAATCACAACCTATCACGTGGTAAGCAAATATTGGATGTGAATGTGGCTACTTTTCATATCATGTAGTTTTAATATAGTTAATTAATAATAGAGATCTAGAATGGCTATAAGAATTCTCAGTTCAGATGGTATGGAGAAGAGTTTGTTGGTTTTTTTTTCCTTTATAAGGGCAAGAGCCCAAGAAAAAACTTTTCAATTGTTATCTATCTGTTTTTGGTAATGTGTCGATTTTATTATACTAGTTATTTATTTAAGTGTAATCATCACAACATTGAATATATATATCTTTATGATTTAACTGGTTTATTCTGTTTTTGAACGGTACTTCAAATCTACTTCTAAGATTCATTTATTGATTACTTTATAAGACTTGAACCCACACCATATTGATGAGGAAAAACGCTATGTGTCACCAGGCCAAATGGCCATCGACAACTCGTTTAGTGTTATGGTGTTTAGTGGGATAGGTGGTAAGGTGTGGCTCAGGTTTTAGGTGTCATTCGTTGTATGATCTAGCATCTTACTAGTTTTTTTTTAATAAGGATTATAATTTTAGAAAGTAATGTTTTTTATAAGGTAGAAATATATTTATCCATCTATTTTCAACCCTAATTACATATATAGCTAACCTAAAACTTAAATTACATATATCCCCCTGTTTTATAAAATTAGTCTTTTAACTTTATAAGAAATACAACTATTCTTATTCCATTGATCCCAACCCTAACCTTCTGATTCTCGTGTCCGATCGTTTCCAACATCCAGCGTCGCTTCTGATCGATTTCATCATTCAGTTTGATATATTTGTAATTATGAAAGGGATACACGTAAATAAAATTTTGAGTTGAGTTTTTACATAATTAATAAAGTTTTTAAAATATACATATATAATTGCTCCCTTTTATAAACCTTATTACAATTTTCAATAATAAATGAGAAGACGACAACATTAAATTTCATTTTATCAAGTGAAAGAAGGAAGTTGCAACCGATGAAAAATCTTGGTTTTTTTTAATGACAAGATCACAACATTAAACTTTGATTTTGATCAACCCATTAATGCATGCTGATAGATAGGTCGTTTTCATTTAATAAATAAAAATTTTAATTACATGGTATAATTCTGAGCCATCTAAAATTATATTTTTTCACCTCTCTCTCTTCTATTAAATAATAATAATAATATCAAAATAATATATTTTTAGATATTTAATATAAATTTAATTATTAATACTTATTATTTAATTACGGATAGTCATTTTATTATCAACCAAATAAATTTAATATAAAATTAATTACGAATACTTATATTTTCTAACTTTTCGTATCAGTTTAAAATTATGTTCGTTAAAATATTTAAAAAAAAAGAAGTAAAATGATAAATAATTGTTTTTATAAGTGATTTCTAAAACTTTTAAAGAATTTAATATGGTCGGATAGTTTGAATAGTAAAAATACAATATGCCAAATAATAACAAAAATAGGCGGTGTTAAAAAAATCCAAGTTTTGCATCTTATTTTTTTATATGTATTTATATATTTATAATTGTAATTTAAGTTAACTTATCCGTGCTAAAAAATATTTAAAGAACTAAGTACACTTTAACTGAATTGATATTTATCAATTATGTAAAAGAATTAATACCCAGTTGAATAAAAATGTTGTAAAAAGTAACTTAACAAAAATTATTACTCTCATGAAAAATTCATTTTTAAACATATATCTTGACGATTGTATGTGTTAACATATTACATTATATTTTATTTAACTTGTGTAATACACATGTTTATTTAACACATACATTAACTAAAATAAACTAAAAAGCTACATTCTAAAATAAAAAATACATTCTTAAATAAAAAAAATGCATTACAATAAACTACAAAACTACTCGTTGTCCTCATCGGTTAAGTTATTTCTTTCGTATATATAGTTTTTTCGACTCTCCACGAGTTTACGAGCACTTTCACTAATGTGATCCAAGTTCACAGTTAGAAACTTGAGATCTTGTTGTTGTTTATCCTTTCTAAAATAGAATAGCTTATCAAGCTTCGCGTATATTTTTTCAAACCGGTCGTCCGAGGGGGACAAAGATGTAGCTCATTTACCTTTGTTGTTTATTCCGGTCGGACGAACCGATTCTTTCGGTGTTTCAATTTTGTCATCGGTATCATTTCGATTAATACGTGAAGTCCTGTTTGTTTGGATGACAAGCTTATCAAAGGGACTTGGCACCCACTACGACTTTGTATTATACAAAAGCTTCTAAATAATTATTGTGGTCGCTTTGACCACTTTTACGGTTGTTGTAGTGTTTGTTATATAAGTTGTTAAACTTAGTAAGCTTGTTGTTACAGTTCCGCCATTTACCTGATACCTTGTCGGCGTTAAGGTATTCGCCCCTTCCCATTGTGACGTGAAATCTTTCACGAACATGTAACAAAAAATTTCGTTTTTGGCCCCTGAGGTTTGGCCTGTTTAACCTTTTCAATCCAAAAAAGAATCTTTTAACATATAAACCCATGTGGTTTACATTTTGTAACGGTTTTGGTCCATCTGACTAACTCTGTTACATTTTGTAATGGTGTAATTTAGTCATTTTAAATATGAGGGATTATTTGTGTAAATCATTAAGGTAACTTGATGTTTAGAGATTGTTTTTATAATTTACTTAAAATAATAAAAAATTAAATTATGAGGGGCTATTTTTGTATTTATTATACGTAATATATATATATATATATATATATATATATATATATATATATTTAACATCCCTAAATCTAAATATTTTTAATGAAGGTCTAAGTAGATATCAAGTTTGGATCGTAAGTAGTTTTTCAAGCTCAAGCTTGGCTTGGGCTCAACTCATTTATTATTTATTAGTTAATATATCTGTGTGTGTGTATATATATATATATATAAATACTTATAATTATTTTTATATATAAATTATATAAATATATATTTATTATATTTATAAAATTTAGTATTGTGTTTTATATATTCAACTAAATATGTAAATATAAATCGATTAATCGCTTAAAACCTGTAAAATGTTCAACTAAATCGCTAAGAATATTTTGTACTGTGTTTTATATATTCAATTTCAAACAAATATTTTGTACTGTAAAATATTCAACTAAATCGCTTAAAACACTTTGTACTGTTTATTCAATTTTAAAAGAATCATTACAAAACAAGGATCAAACGACGATTAACCAATGCACATAAATATCACGAACAAAGATATATATATTTATAAAATTTATATATAAAAACAACTCATGAGCCAAACCGGAGATTTAATAGACCTACATTAAAGATATTTAGATTTATGGTTATAGATATTATAAAAAAATTACTAAAATAGCCACTCATAATTTATATTTTTATTATTTTAAGTAAATTACAAAAACAATCCCTAAACATCAAATTATTTTAATGATTTATACAAATAGTCCCTCATATTTAAAATGAGTGAATTACCCTTCTACTTAACTGAAAAATCTAACAGAGTTAGTCAAATTGTCACACCCCCAAAATCCACCAACGGAGTTTTACCGTTAGGGGCGTGACATAACAGGATCTCAGTCATTAGTTACGTTGAACGACTCTATATGAGTTTAATAAAAACCATTAGTATTGCTCATAGTCACGATGCAACACTAGTAATGAAAATACTGATTTAATGTAAGACTTGCGGAAGCGAAAAGTTAAATGAAAAACATGCGCCAAAACAGTTGCGTCAAAATAAACAGTTCAAAGATAATTAAAATAAATAATTATTGAGTTTGCAAATGATAGACTTCGTATGCATGCATGCCTTAGCTCGTGCTTGTACCTTAATTACCTGAGAAAACATGCTAAAACGTGTCAACACTAGGTTGGTGAGTTCATAGGTTTATATGTTTGTAAAGCTTACTAGATAATACCGTATTCAATTATATCATAGGTAGCTAACCTAGTACATGTTACTAAAGCGTTTCGACACCGAAGCTGACTGTCTGTATGTTTGAACTGCCTTCCACCATGACTATCACAATCAATGGTAAATGTTTAGGTAAATGTTACACCCGTTCGACTACCTGTCGTGTTAGCGCGACTAACGCGGGTGGGGCTTGTCAGTGCCCAGTAGTACTACTCAAGATTTCCTCGCTAACCCATATACTAACGGTTCGATAAGTAAGGACTTTCGTGATATGTTTGCGCTTAGTACACAAGTGATATAAAAGAAACGTAATATCTAAATGTTCGTACCCATGTTTTCTCCCCCAAGTTTAAAACGTAAGAAAAGGGGTCGTAAAACTCACCTGATAAAAGTGATGATTGGTATTCCACACAAGTTTACACAAAGAGAATTGAGGGTATCGTCCTACACGAGTTCTACACAAGTACGTCACGTATAAGAATTTATCCTTATTACATTTTCATGTCTCAAGATGAACGACGCGATTAACTCGATCTAATAGTTAAAATAAACGCTTAATTTAATTACATTCAAAATTATCAAAATATTCTCTTAGAACAAAAAAAATACGATTTTTCTCTCGAAACCTACTCCAAAAATTACTATTGATCGTATTTGATTTACAAAGATTTATGACGGTTTTTAATAATTTTTCTGGATTTTATTTAATTATGAAAACAGTTTAATTGGAGTTTAAAAACTGGAAAAATGTTGCAAGGTTCAAAAGAAAACTGAAAAACAGAAAAAATAATTAAAACTGACTGGGCCGGGACTCGAACCCGCGACCTCACAGTTGCAGGTCACGCACACAACCAGCTAATCTGCCCAGCCAATTGCGAAATAATCGGGGTTTCCTTTTCCATATACAGTACATGCTGTGAGATCCTTGACTGCACAGGGACAAGTCGATCGCAGCAGCCCAAGATCCACCAATTCGTTTTTCTTGTTTAGTATTATCCAAAAGTAATTTAGGGGTTTTGTTATACATTAAAAATCGAGTACAATGATGGATTTAATTTGGTTTTGAAGGTCGTTTGAGCGGGTTTTACAAACATGTTAGGGTTTCGACGAGTTTTAGGTTTAAAACTTCAAAATTGGATCGATTATAGTAAAAATCAAGGTTAGGGATGTTAGGGCTTTTGATTAGCAGGTAAAAACGTTCAAGAATATACAAGTATCTAACCTGAATTCGCTCGAAACCAAGTGGTACGGGATGAATCAGCAGCGACGGCTTCGAATGGGGAGGGATTAGAGTTCAAGATTGATTATAAGCGAATTAGATGTAGGGATAAGTCGGTTTGGGTTAAGGGGCATGGGATATGAGCGCAAAATTCGCCAATTCGGTTTCCAACTTCGAATTTGAAATCCAATTGATGATAACTCTATCCTTTGACTTTCAGAAGTCAAACATTGAAAATTAATATTATTTTTATTTTTATTTTTTTAAATTTACAAAACACTCCCCTGATGTTACTAACCGGTTTTTAACGGGGAATACTAATAGAGTTAACGATCCTCTTTGACTTGAATGTTTGTGAACTAACGGATTAATTTAGTGCAATGCATGAACGAAAACTGATATGACGGAGTTTGTATAAAAATGCTTGAGATAACGATGTTTGTGTTAACGGAGTTAACCTGAAATTACCGGATGTCACACAAATAGACCAAAACCGTTACAAAATGCAAACCACAGGGGTTTATATGTTAAAAGATTATCTTTTGGATTGAAATGGTTAAACAGGCCAAATCTCATGGGCCAAAAACGAAATTTTAAAATTATAAATGATAATGATTTCTATAACTGTTTTTATAAACGTTTTTTATTTAAAAAAAATATAGGTTTGTTCATAAAACATTTTTAGAAATTAAACATTTATTTCATTCTTTTTGTAAAACATTTTTAAAAAGTAACTATATGACGTTTCTAAAATTTGTATTAAAAAACTATATAATGTGTCATAAATATGTAATATGTAAATATTTAATATTAAGTATATATAACATTGCATTTATTCAATGCACTTCTCTTTTTAATAATAATGATTTATATTTAAAAAAATATTAATTATATAATAAAACACATTTATTTTAAAGTATCTCTTATTTTAAGAAACTTTGAAATTTAATAATGTAATTTTTATTTTTAACTAAATACTGATGTAAGTCAAATTATATCAAATAAAAATTAATGTATTCAAACCGTGTAATATACATGTTTTTAATGATATAAATTTTTATTTTATCAACCCGTGTAAAATACAACTTATTTTATTAATAAATATATAATATTATATTTTATTAACCCGTGTAATACACAGAATTTTAACCTAATATATATATATCTAAATTTATAAACACTAATAAATAAAGGTTTTTGTGTGTTAAATGTCATAATTCTGTAGCCCAAAAAATGGATCCGATAACTTTTGTTCGCGGGTCCTTTAACTCGATTTGATCCACACTAAGACCCGGGTACTTAAAAGGCTTCTGTTCTCATTCTTACTCCATGCCTACGCTTCAACCTCCTGAAACCCTAAAAAACTCATACGCCGCTCGCCACTGTTCGCCTCCGTTTCAACCCCCGCTACCTTCATTCTTCTTCGCCGCTCACCTTCAATCTATTCTCTTGCAGCCACTTATTGTGCCGTTGGTTTGTATTGTGGTATAATTGTATACACGAAGATAGAAGGAACTTCAATTAGGGAAAATGAAACGTCGACTTTGAGAGTGGGGGAGAGGGGGGAATCAATCGTGTATTCTATTCCCTGATGCGTGCCAATGAAATCCTTTTCTGATTACAAGTCTCAGTCATTCAATTACAAGCTTTTGTCATCTGCAATTTCTTGGTGAGTGGATAGCTTTTTGATTTACTTCTGGTTTCTGTAATATGGTGTTCCACTGTTCTTGGTCAGTTGGTCTGTGATCAATCGTGTACTGTGGTTTGTTTGAGTAGTTTTTTCGTCAGTTTTTCTGTGATTTCAATTAAGGTAAATATAGATTTCTTTATTGTTATGGTTATGGTTTTGGATTTGGTTCGTTACTTACTTTTTAGCTTTATTCAATTAGATATTAGCACCTTCATTGTTCGGGATGCTTGAACAAGATTGCTCACTATTTGCTCCAATTGCTTAATGAACATATGTTCCTCCTGTAAGTCCAAAGCTCACTATTATTAATTTATTGAGGATTATATCAAACAAAAATCTTTGAAACTTGGAACAAAATGAGTCTTTTTTAGTGAAATATCTTATGAAAAGACTTACCAATCTCAACAAACAAATATCTACGATTTAACCGACTAACAATGAGTTAAGAGAGTTACCTGCAGTTTAGTTATCAACATAAAATACATAAGGTTCATACTTCATAGTTTAATGCAAGTTTTGTTGATGTATTCTTCCTTTCTTTTTATATTATACTTATCTTTTTATGTATATTGTTGGTCACCTGCGGATTTTTGAGGCACCTTCTTTCTTACACCAGCAAAGAAGCACTCCCAAGTTACCAGGGTTTCAAGTAAGTTGTTGCTTCATAGTTTGTTTTTATCTTTTTCTGTGGTAATAATTGTTTCTGAAACGTGTATATTGATATTATGAATCGTATTGATACTTCTTGTGAGGAATTTCACTTGAAAACATCCGAGAGGGCTTCACAAAACACTAATGCGGTACCATCAACTTTAGCATGTTCCAACATCAACTCAAAGGTTAGAAATCATAGCCCAAAAACTTCTTAGTAGGGGTGTTCAAACACCATTGAAACGGCTGAATCGCCTAAAACTAAAGAAAATTGGCCGGTTCACCATTAATTTGCATCTTACCCAAATTAAATTTTTGAACTTTGTTTTAGGGTTGGATTTTTAGTGGCTATGTTTCTGAAATACCTTAATTTATTGTTCTCTTTTGGGTGAGTTAATTGCATCTCCTTTTTGTTGTCTACTACTTGCATAGATTGTTTGATGAAGTACTATTATCAAAGAATATGGAAGTCATCATATCTCTGGTTCCCATTGACCTCATTGTATGCTAAGATTGAATCAGGGGAACACTGAACACCTGCTCTTTAGAACACGGAATTTTTAGAAATGTTTTGGTTGCTTAAATGATATATGTTTTTGACACTTAGAAGTTATGAATGATGTTTGTTTCTTTTCATAAACCGTGTAGTATACGGGTACTAACCTAGTATATTAAATATATCCAACAAAATTATGAGTTTATTACGGTTAGAATTGATTAATGGCAAAGTCAGCATGTCAAACGCCCTTCTCCCCGTGAATGCCCCCACTCCCCCACCCCACCCCACAATCACACCTCTTTCATGCTATACACACACGCGAATATCCATCTCACTATTCGTCCAGAAAATTTTCAAGTTTCTAGTTTTCGGGGGGATTGATTTCGTAACTAACAAGTATATGTTAGATAAACTACTTGTAATTTCTAAACAAATTTTTTTTTTCTACTTTTATTATAGCATAAGAAAATGTAAATAGAAGACGGAGAAATATAAAAAAGTTTAGCCAACTATCACAAAAATGGAACGTTGCTATGTAAGCACATGTCTGTTACCTCTCTAACAGTTAAAAATAACTTTAAAAACGTCTAGAAAACACAACTTAACGCTCCTCATCCTTCTCTCCTGTTTCACGTAGCAGGTTTTTATGGTTTTTACACAATAATGTCCATCTTCTTACTACTAAAAAAACTTCCAAAAACGGCTTACAAAGGATGCTCTAAATGATTGTAAACTAGTTTTTTTACCCGTCACGCGTTGCGGCGGCGCGTTTACTGCAATTGACCTGACTCGTTTCCGAACTAAACCTACATCGATTATACCGTCGAATGAAAACGTATTATATTTGACCGACTCGTTTCGAATTAAATTTACGTTGAAACGTAGACCAACTCGAAACGTACATAAAAATAAGTATGATAACAAAATTTACGTCAAAACGTAGGCGAACTTGAATTTATACTGGCACGTACATAAAAATAAGAACATAAGAAATTAGTTTTTTTTAAGTAAAAACGTACAGTAATAAACCCGAAACTTTAGAAATTCGAAGAGACGAAAATAACATTTTACAAACCTTTTAAAAACCAAAGAGGCTAAAAGTTCAATACTCAAAAGTAAAGGGGTGGCATTGGGCAATGGTTTCCCCACCGACCTTGCCAATTAAGTGTTCTTAGAATTAGAATAGTCGCATATAATTTGGGTTTTTCATATATAGATACATTTATATTGCGTCTTATATTAAATAATTTATTTATTTAACACCTAAGAAAATATTGTTTCATGTTTTGGGGTTTGAGAGCCTCATAAATTATCTCTGAGTTTGTTAGGATGTCAAACATCAAATGTGACGTCACGTCCTTTTTTTCCATAACATGAACCATGTGTTCATGTCATGTAGGAGATGGAATATGAAGTAAGATAACATGTAGTGATGAAATATTCGTTTGTCATCTAAAAACAGAACGGCATATTTTCTTTAACAAATTTTAATCTTTATTCTTTTAAGAATTGTTTTTAAAAAATACTAAGAAAACATGTGTATACCGTTTAGTTTAACACTTTAACCAAAACTTTTAACGTCCTTTCTAAAAAGAGAAGTGAAAAGAAACTAGAAAAAAAATTGTGTTCCTGAGTTTTAATGAAAGGAAGTGAAAAGAAATTCAAAAAATTTGTGTTCATGAGGTTTTTAATGGAAGGAGGTAAAAAAAAAAAGAAAGGAAGATATTTAATAATCGTCCCTCCCAATTTTCCATCCAAATCGGAAGGAAGTGGAAAAGAAAATAAAGGAAACATATAAAATCTCTAATTTATTTTATTTTCATTCGAACTCTGCAACACGAAATTACATTATATCTTTCGCCCTCTCTTTCTTTTCTCTCATTAATTCTCTTCTTTTCATTCATCTCCTTTTCTTTCTCTCCTTAATTCTCTCTCTTCGTTTCTTTCCTTTATTAAACTCGAGAACACAACGTTAATATTTTTATCAAGAGCTGAACCATATAAGCCTAATCAGTAACCGATAAACTAATGCTCTAGCAGCGTTTTTGGATATGATGAATACAATCTTCAAACCTTACTTGGATAAATTCGTTATCGTATGTATAGACGACATACTTATTTATTCCAAAAACGAGGAAGGACATGCAGATCACCTAAAAGTAATACTTGAATTGCTTAAAGACAAAAACTATATGTCAAATTCTTAAAATGTGAATTTTGGTTATCTGAGGTACAATTTCTCAGACACGTGATCAATGCAAATGACATTCAAGTAGATCCTGCTAAGATTGAGGCAATTACCAAATGGGAAATCTTGAAATCGTCGACCGAAATTCAAAGTTTCTTGGGTATGGCGGGATATTACAGAAGGTTTATTTAGTATTTTTCCCGAATTGTTGTCCCTCTCACTTCCTTAACAAGGAAATTTGTGAAATATGAGTGGGGACCAAAGCAGACAGAAGCTTTAGAGACGCGTAAACAAAAGTTGACAAATGCTCCAATTCTGGCCTTGCTAGATGGTACGAAAGACTTTGTAATTTACTGCGACCCATCACATCTTGGTCTCATGAAAGTGTGGTGGAATTACATTAAATATGTTCCATGAAAGTTACCGATCCAAACACGTGTCAAAACTGCTTACGAGAAAAAAAAAATACTTTATTTTGAAAAAAACTCAATAAAACTTGAATCGAAAAAAAAAGATGCATATATACATATTAAAAAGTTATATTACAAATTATTAGAGAAAAATCAAATTGATTTTTAAACTAATCATTGAATAAAAATAAATAAAAATCAACTGGTTTCTTCTCCTTTTTGCCGCTCGCTCTCCACGGAGGGGAATGAGAATGGCGGGCACCGCAAGGGTGGTGGTGTTCCCTGGCGGGCACCATAAGCCACCTCAGTCCCGCGGCCTCGTATGAGCAGTATACCGATTGATCATATAGGTTCGGTTTTAACTTATAACCAGAACCTATCTGTACTCACCTCTAATAAAGGTGGCTGACTAGGAGGGCGATTTCGTTAATAGGTTTATAAGTGCTTTTAAGTGTTTTCTTTATTTAAAATAAGCGGGATAAAATAGTTATTGAACAAACCTTCAATGATTTTTTTTAGTTGGAGGTTGGTCAAATGAGCTAAAAAAATAAAGGTGACCTAACTAAGACAAAAGTTTTGAGGGTGGCTAGAAATTCAAACATTAAGATGATAAATTTACCCATTATTATTACAATATATAATCTCCTTATGATTAAAACCAAATTTAATCTTAGAAATAATAACTAACCGTCTAACTAAGCGTATAATAATCAACTTTAAAAAAAGAAGACACATATCAAAATTAAAATTAAATACGAGAACAAAGAAAATAACTAAACACCTATGAACCGCGATATAAGAGAGAGATGGGCGAGAAGTCATAACGAGAAGAGAGATGATGCAAAATCCGTCTCTATGTATATGGTTGTGCGGGAAATGTGAGAGATGGAGAAGAGAGAGGCACACTCATGAAAAGCCAACATGAAGGACTTTGTTAGAGATGTTACAAGTCATGTGTTAAATTACCATCGGATTATAATAACTTTTAGACATAAAAATTATCTCTAAATTATAAAAAAAAAACAATTAACGGTGTTAAATAAATATCTTGTAAGACCCAAAATAAAAGTCCACTATATGGTTGTTTATGACTGTGATCTTTTTTTAATACAAATAAGATGACGCTTAAAAGGATTAAATAAATACTTCCGCATGCAATTTGTATGAGATTTTTTTTTGAATACTAAACTATTTACAAAATAAAATAAACTTATCTCTCTATAAAAGACATGCCGACATGCCATAAAACCTTAAACCCAACAATGTTAACATGAGTGTTATCGTAAGTTTTCTTCATACGGGTCGGTTTTCTTTCACTACATAATAAAAAATTTCCGGGTCGGTTCACGTAATACACACATCGATACTAATTACAATAATCAAATAATTACTACTAGTATACCATATAGTCAAAAATCAAAATACACACACGTGCATGGTTGTTTAAAAAGTCCAGAAAAGCTCACTTGAAATCGGCTCGTTAAGGTAAACTCGGTTTGTAAACGAGTCGGGCGCTACTTAGATTTTTTTATTAGGCTAAATTGTTTAAAAATTTAAATGGGTAATGGGTTAACTAAATTTGGGCTTAATTGTCTAAATGGGATTGGTTAACTGAATGTGAATTTATTTTTATTTTTTTTACGTATTTCCCTCTATTAAACTTCTAAATTACATATATCCTAACCCCTAACTTTATTTACATATTTCTCAATTAACTTAAAAATACCCAATTGTCCCTCGCAGATAATAGTACTCAAATAATATTTTAATTGTTTCATTAAGGGTAAAATGGTAATAAAATAAGTTATTTTAAATAAATTGGATAAATATTTAATACACATGTTTTAGGAATGGGAAATATGTAATTAAATTTTATGATTGGGTAAATATGTAATAAAGGAACTTAGGAATGAGATATATGTAAATGCCACTTGTTTAAATGGCTAAATTTTTAGTCCAAATGTCCAATGAAGTTATTAGTTTAAATGAGGGTCAGTGTTAAAAATTAATTTTTCTTGTGGTCGGTTAAATTTTTATGGGGGTTTGTGTCAAAATCTCTTGGGGGTCGATCGAAATTATACAACATATATAACAAATAAAAAAAATTCATAGGTGTCTGTCGACCCCTTGGTTAGGGGTAGTTCCGCTACCAACTAAAACTAAAGGGTCAAAATCATGTTTTCCTTAAAAACTTTAGATTTTATAAAAATATCCATTGAGTCTCGGTGACTCGGGTTGTTGAACCTATTACCCTCTTTGGTTCCGCCCCTAACGAAAGCAGACTATAAAATATACAACATAACTCTGAGTTTTTTTTTATTACGCATAGATATCTTCAATCCAGTGGTGACCCTAAGGTGCGGGATCTAAATCTTTTGATATTACACATGATTCGTATACGTATCATCTGGTTATCTGTAAAAAAAAGAAATATATTGATGTTATATAATACAATAATAGGTAACTGTTTATATGTTCAAACTCGTCAAAATGCAAACATACTTTCTTAACAATTAAGGATTACAACATTTAAAAAATGATATTTGATGGATCCAACATTGGCTATAAAAGGATCTTGAAAATAACAATAATTTTATGGAAATAAATAATACCCTTAAAATATCCAAGTGGTGACGTTGACGCCTAGAAATTGTTAGTCTCGATGTCACTAGACCTTATTTTATTTGTTCGTCTAAACGATTAATTTTAGAAATCTGATTTACGTTAGATAATGCAAAATCTATGAGGTATATCAAATTTATCGACATATCAAGACTTATTTTATTTGTGTTCCGGTTGATATGATGTATAATACAAATAGTTAACAATTCTTTTTTCTTTTATGCTTTGTATATATTTATTGAACGTTAAACTTATATTTTCTATACACTTCTTTTATGATTTTGAAGAAAATATATTAGTGTTGATGGATCCAAAATATTTTAAGAATCAAGATTGCTACGGATGAACAATCTTACTACCGATAAACAAAGATTGCTACCGATGCTGAAGTTACAACCAAAGATCACTTGCTGCTGATGAATAAAATTACTACCGATGGTTCGATTTTCAAGCAATTGTTATTGGTGCAAAGTTAGTCTGCATACCACAATATCGCAAGAAGACGATGCTTATCAGAAGATCAACAGAAGCTTGTCAGAAGATCTTTAACCTTTGTAACAACTTTTGTCTTATTGTCTGGAACCGAGTTTAAGTTTCATGGCTTAACATGTAATTAGATTAACAGTTTCTATTGAATATAAACCCTAGAATCAATTGACTGGATTGATTATAGGGAAACCTTCTCATACTTAAGTTGGCCAGTAGAGCTCTATATATGTACTAGGTTAGAATTTTATGTATTACACGTGTTAAATAAATGTAATGTTATATATTTAGTAATATAAACTCGTGTATTACACAGGTTCAATAAACCCATGTATTACATGGATTGAATAAAATACGACGTGACAAATATAAATTATATTGAGTTAATTTTTAAAACATTTTTTTTCAACAAAGCATTAAACTTTTTTTATGTAGTTGATAAATGTTAATTCATATTAAATTCATTTGGTTAATGATATAATAATTATCAATAATTAAATAATAAGTATATATAATTACATTTATATTAAATACTTAAAAATATATTTTTCAATATCATTATTTAATAAGAGAGAGAGTCGAGGAAAACATGCTGAAAGAATAGAGTGTTTGAGTTAGTTGATATTGTTTTCGCCACTCTCAACTATATACAAAGCCATCATGTTAGGGGGTGCTCGGTTTGGTTCGATTTTGAGTCCCCATCGAACCAAAACCGAAGTTTTCGGTAAAGGATTTTGAAAACCTATCGGTTTCGGTTAATCAGTAATTGGTAGTAATTCGATTCAGTTCGGTTAACTGCTAAACCAAACTTTTAACATAAGCTAAAAAAATTAAACTTTTGTTAAGAATTTGACTATAAATTAAACCCAAAGTCATGTTATAACTAAATTGGCTAAATAGTGTACTTTTTCTATAAGATTAATAGGATTCTAACGTAAACAAGTATGTATGAAGTGAATCGCACGTCTTAAATTATAAATAGCTTTATGTGTGTATTTGTTTGTGTGTGTGTGTGTGTTTGTGTATAATCAGTTTGGTTCAGTTAATTCGGATATGTCAAACACCAAAACAGAAATCAAAACGCAAATTTCGGTTAATCAGTTATCGGGTAACTGAACCATCAATTATTTGTTCAGTTCTATTAATTCGGATCAGTTAATTCGGTTACGATTCGATTTATTCAGTTATTTGCTAACCTTGCATGATGTATATATATATTTTTTTAGAACATCGAACATTGTTTTGTTATACCAAAATTTAGACAACAAATTTCTTTTCGAGATGTGGCTTATAATTGTTTTGTTATCATTATATTGAATATCTTCTCGCATTTGAATGTTACCAATTAATGTTTGTTATAGAAATATTCTTAAAAGTTTTTTGTAATCGTATAATAGAATTATATTTTTATAGTTTAAAATCCAATATTTTAGTAACAACAGGCTGGTGAATTAATAATTAGGGTGTGTTTGGTATGATGGAATTGAATATAATTGGATGGAATTGAAATTGAGATTTCATTCCTTATTGTGTTTGGTTTGCATAGTTTGTTGGAATTGGAATCTGAATTTCATTCTTAACATGTTTGGTGGAGAAAGGAATTATAATTGAAATAAATTCCCTCAAATTTTACAAATAAAGGATTTCAAATGTCTTTCAATTTATGAAGAAATTCAACCAAAGTAAATGGAATCTCCGACCACCGACCCCCCCCCCGGCCCACCGACCAACACTCCACCCGACCGCCTCCGTCGACCCCGATTCCCACACCCAACGGCCGCCACTGCCCCCCGCCACCACGACCACCGCCGACGCCACCCCGACTGGAGCCCTCAGCACCCCGGTCGACCGACGCAACCTCTGCCCATCGCCAACTACTGCCGCCCACCATTGTCTGTCGCCCCCGACCGCCGCCGCCTTTGCTAAACTAAACCCAAAATACTAAACCGACTATTTTTTCGAGTTTTTTTTTTTCATGAAACGAGGCAAACGAAATAAACATTTTGGTTTTTTAGCTTTTAGTTTTTTTTGTTTTATTATTTTTATTTATTTATTTTTTTTGAGGGGTTTTTTTTACCTTATAAAAATACAATTCTAAATTCAATTCCTTAATGATTATTTTGTTAATCAAATGAATTAGGAATTCAAATTCCTTTAATAAATCCCAATTCCTTAAAATCCAAAATCCTTTGAACAAAATACAATTCCAAATCAAATTCCTTAAAATTCCAATTCCAACAAATTTCGCGAATCAAACACCTCCTTAGAGTTAATTACAAGGAAACTTCATGTGGGTTTATCAAAAGTTACAAGATTGGATACCAAATGTTTAAACTTACAAATTAGAGTATTAGGCTTTATTTTTTGTACCAACATTAGGTACTAAGGTCTAAGGCTAACAACGGTCTATCCTTAACGGAATACCCTTTTACTTGCCAAAAATAACGTGATGGGGTATTCTGTTAAAAATAAACTGTCATTAGCCTTAGGGGCTGTTTGGCAAGTGGTTAACTATTAAGAGGTCTGAATGGTTCAGCATGGTTTTTCAGCTGAACCATTAAGAGGTAAAATGAACCATTAAGAGGTGAGTTGTCAACGAAACAAACACCCTTTTACATCTGAACGATTCAGAGGTAGCCTAATAATGAAATTATTAAAATGTTATCAAACAGCCCATTAGTCCCCAATGTTGGTACAAAAAATAAAGCATAATACTCTAACTTGTAACTTTAAAGCTTAGTATCCAATGTTGTTTTTGACAAACCACAGGGGCTATCTGTGTAATTAACTCTAATAATTAACTAGTTCAATCGACTATTATGTTCTTAAAGCTGGTCGGCCAACAAAAGGAGGAGACGGGCATTGATGTTTTTCAATTGGTTTTGATTTGTTCATTCAAAACCAATCAATTTGTGTCTGGCTTGTTAGCTTGTAACCAAACCCGTGATGGTGATAATTTCTAATTTAACCGATTGAATTAATCATTGCGGTTCGGTTGTCAAAATCTATATTATCTAATAAATAAAGGTTTTGCTTGCCACATGTCGCCTCCATATTCACCATCATCATTTTTTTCCCGCCTCTCTCTCCTATTAAATACATTTCCTTCTTTTAATAATAACAATATATTTTAAAAAATAATGTATTATACTAATAAAATACATTTATTTAAATTATCTTTTATCATAAAAAACTTTAAAATCTAATTATTTAACTTTTATTTTCAATCAAGTAGTAATGAAAGTCAAATTATATTAAAAAATATATATAAAGATTTTAGAATTTTATGTATGATATTTTTCAACCCGTGTGTAATACACGGGGTCTAAGCTAGTATCGAATAAATCTATGTTTAAGTAAATAAAGTTGTATCTCTTAGTTACAATAATAAAAAATCAAGAAAATAGATAAAATTGAGTTTTATGATTAGGAGAGTGAATAATAAGTGTTTAATAAAGACCACATCATTTTCTTTAAAAATATAGATTATTTTATTTAAACAATATTTAATACTTATTAAAATATTAACCCAGAAGTCAAGATGACATCATTTACTATTTAGAGGAAATTTCCAGTAGATGGTTGCTTTTTGCATGTGTGGAAAGCCAAGATATTGGTGGCGGCCTTTTGGTACAAGTAATTAATAAAAAAGTTTTTTTTAACGAAAAATCTGCGATACTTATATTAATAAATTCCATCTAATAATTCATTTCACTTTTAAGTTTGAACTCAAAATCTCTTATCTAAAACTCAAAAGCCTCTATCAAATAAGCTAGTAAAAAAATAAATAATCATCATATCATTTGTGTTACGGGTTAGTAAAAAGTAGTATCCAACCCGTAAGTCTCGAAAAGTTAGGACCAACTATATTATGAACTTTAATTAAAAATTTTAGAATGGGATGAGTTTACAATTTATATTAGTTGTCCATTGGTACAATTCTAAAGAAAATATAAATAGATGTGATTGTTTTGTAATATTATTTATTTTATAAATTAAATAGAGTTCGAATCAACTTCAATTTATTTTATAATTCAGTTTTTGTTGATTGTTATCGATCTCACACACAATATTTTTAAGGCAAATTGGTTTTTAATAATACAAACTATTACTCATTGGCAAATAATAATCCGAACTAACAGTTTGGCTGATAAAAATCTCAACTTTCACTTTTGTTGTCAATGACAGTTATAATAGCATAATCATCATATATTTCCACCTAAATAACACTCGATTTCGATTGTACGTTTCTCCATTTCCTTTAAGATCGTCATTTTGAGCGAAAATAAGTATAAATCTATGTTGATTATGCTACTGGAACTGCCATTAACAACAAAAGTGAAAGTTGAGATTATCACCAGTCAAAATGTTAGTTCGAATTATTATTTGCCAATGAGTCATAGTTTAGATTATTAAAAATCAATTTGCCTATTTTTAATAGTGTCTAGAGACTTGACTCTAATAGCATAATAGACCTTATTAAGTAGACTGAAAATTATGGATTGAATTAATATGATTATACGAACATGATAAACAACTTAATACAATTTGAATATGAAATTAATATCAAAGATAACTAATAGTATACAATTTAAATGTAATCCTGATGCAAAAATATTATCCTAATACAATATTTATAACGCTCATTTTTGTTAAGGCCGGATGAATATGAAGTTCATTTTTGTTAAAAAATCATAGGAAAAATGTATTTAATTAAATCAATTAGTGGTTAAAGTTGATGAGGTAATAACTTCGTAATTAATTGGACGGTACGAATGTACGGTGGTTGAGACGTATAATACGTTTTTTTTTCCATTAAAAATTAAAATACTAGTTAGAGAAATTATTTTTAAAAACAATTTTTGAATTCATTAGAGGAAGTGTTTTTTGTTTAACTAAAAAGTTCTTATTTAGAAAAAGTGTTTTTATTTATTTAAAAATACGTTTTTTTTTAAAAGATGTTTATTTTAATTTTTATAATTCTTTTTAAAATACATTAAAAAAAATTACAGAAATTATTTTTGAAACATTTTTTAATAATTATTTTTTCAAGAAGAAATACGAAAAGTTTTTATATGGTTTTTTCACAAGAAAGTGTATGATAAGTAAGGGTGATGTATGGTTAGTCTAACCCTATTTTATTCTTTAGAAACCATTAAATTAAATATGTAATAATACCATTTGATTTATCATGAAAAACTTGAGAAAATTATATCGAAACTAATTTACTAAACCTTAATTTTCAATGTCATCAATCCAAAGTCACCAATCAAAGTCTCCTAAACGCCCCCCAATTTTCTCTATTTTTAAATAATACCCTTAAACTTTCTAAATTTTCTAATATATCCTCAAATTTATAAAGTTTCAAGTTTCAACTAGCCATTGTTGGTAAAGTTGGTTAGTGCGCCACCTTTAAGTCATCCCTACACCCGGGTTCGATCCCTGGCAGGAGTGTTCATTATTCGAATTCCATTCGAAGAACCCGATATTCGATTCGAACAGAATTCGAATAAAAAGTTCGATTTCAAATTTTGGCTTATTTGATTCGAATAAATAAATCGAATTCGAATTATAAAAATAAGTCGGAGATTCCCTGTGGTGACTGCCTTTTTTCTTTCTTTTTTTTGTTATTGTTATATCCAGATTTTATTTGTATTTTTGGTATTTTTCCTTTCCTACATTTTAACGCTTACATTTAGTATACAATTGTAATACGTGTTCTTTTTTCCTTTCGTACGTGTTATCGTTTTAATTTACTATACAATACGTCTCGATCGCGTATCGCAAGTTTTAATTTCTAGTGTAGATACATTTCACGCGTATTGCGGATTTTAATTTCTAGTTTAGATACATTTCAGATATACGTTACATGAAGTTTGAAATAAAAAAAATATACAAAAAACTAAACAAAACTTAAACTTCGACGATTTATCTAAGATATAAAATATTATGAGAATACAATAAAATTTACCAATACGGGCGTGTGAACTGTGAAGAGAGA
Organism: Smallanthus sonchifolius; assembly: GCA_023525975.1. NCBI lineage: Eukaryota > Viridiplantae > Streptophyta > Magnoliopsida > Asterales > Asteraceae > Smallanthus > Smallanthus sonchifolius. Next base: position 8,836,554 of record CM042046.1, on the reverse strand, counting down.
ATTGTTTATAATAAAATCATATGTCAGATCCACTTGTATAACTAGCAAGTTCGAGATACTGGTTGCATTTCACATCATTTATTGGACATTAAATAATTAAATTATTTGGAAATCTACTAAAATTGTTATTTGCCCTTAGAGTGGTGGGGCGTCCACAGCTTGCCACTGTGGCGGCGTACGGCTCGCAAGGCAACACCGTCGCTACCCCACTACGACGACGTATGGCTTCCATGCATCGTGGTTTAGGTGTGCAAAATCCGACCGTTTTTTGTTGCCGTTGAAACCCATGGTAAGTGTGGTTTTGGTGTGACTTCATGGCTTGAGTGCCTCCTCTGCCCTAACATTATTTCATAGTTATAGTTACAAGCACCCAATAATTTCTTATTTTCTTACGTTAATGAACATGTCACGAAAACAATTAAGTTTTTTTTTCTAATATAACCTGTTTATTAAATAGCTTAACCTAAATACTATCCGTTTAATAACGACCCATTTAATAAACAGGTTGACATGTTAGCATTTTCAAGTTTAACTATTTAAGAGTTTTTTAGTTATGGGAAATTACATATATCTCTCTAAAAACTTCATTAATTATATATATATACACAACTTAAAATTTTATATACGTATATCCCCTTTATAATTATAAATATACCCAACTGGATGATGAAATTGATCAGAAGTGATCTTGGATGTTGGAATCTATCGAAAGCGGGAATCGAAAGGTTAGGGGTGGGATTAATGGAATAAGAATATTCGTATATCTTGTAAGGTTAAAAGACTAATTTTATAAAAAAGATGATATATGTAATTTAAGTTTTGTATATGGTATATATGTAATTAAAGTTGAAAATATAGGGATATATGTAATTCTACCTTTTAGTTATTATTTAGATTTTACAGAACGATTATTTACAAAAGTGTTAGCAGTTTTATACTTTGATCTTTTCTCCTTCAATTATTCATTTCAACAAATGAAATTAATTTTATCCCTTAGAATTTTTATCAACTATTAATTTTCAATGACTTTATTCATTATCATAAACTACTCATTCTCTTATCATTTCGATCCGGTTTCTTTAATATCAAGTTAAATGTATGAACCCAATTTAGTTAATTGAGAACGAGAGATAATGACAAAACAACTAAAAAAACACAAATTACAAAAAAAATCATTTAATATTGAATTATTGGTTTCTTAAATTGTTATTAAGCCACCAGTATTCATATGTATAAATAAACTTTAAGCTGGTCGCTCACACATAACATAGACGCAACATGAGATTAAGTTTGTTTAGATTAGAGTTGAACCGAACCGAACCGAACGAAGCCTTGTTTGTGTTCGTTCGTTAAGCATTGAACTTGTTCACGAACACTAACCGAACGAAATTTCATGTTCGTGTTCGTTCATTAAGGAAATGGGTTTGTTCATGAACGGTTCACGAACGAAGCGTTGTTTAGGACTTTTGATGTCAACCCGAATGCTTACATGATTTAGGATTGAGGGAAGCTTATATTATTTAGGATTGAGAACTTAAAATCCCTAATCGAGTAATAGTGGATAGGGAAATGACGCATAAATGAGAATATGGTATCCTACTTTACTTAGTTAATTGTTAGGGTAATAAAAAATTGTAAAAATTAAAGAATATAAAATGTTTAGATAAAATAAAACATAAATATACAAAAAGCTTAATGAACATCTTAAACAAACGAAAATGAACAAACATAAACGAACGTTCACGAACAGCTTACCGAACGTTCACGAACATATTACCGAACGTTCACGAACATATTACCGAACGTTCACGAACACAATTGAACGAATGATACCTCTGTTCATGTTCGTTCATTTAGTTAATCGAACGTAATTTCTTGTTCATGTAAACGAACTTCCGCCGAACGGTTCATGAACTGTTCGCTGAACGTTCAGTTCGTTTACAGCCCTATACGCGGTCATAAATAAATATACACATTTTATTATACCTTTAAATGAATTTAGTTGATGCATCATGCAATGGATGTGGACAATGTGAGGTACGTACCAATCGGCAAAAAACAATGTATTGCTTGTACAACAAAAATATTAGTTTCTCATTTATTTCAATATTTCTTTTGATTTGACATTTGTCATACTCTTGTAAGATGAAATCAGTGCTTATTTTTTTTATAATCAACACTTGTTTATTTCATTTGTAATAATAAAGTTTCATTTTATAACTTTTGTATGTGATACTTTTTTTCCTTTTTGAACGACAAATACCCTATTTTAGGCTCTCCTACTAATTACACAAATCCGTCATTGACGGGCTCAGACTATTGACATTAAAAAAAGTATCACCACTTAACTTCAAACGACATTTTTCATTGGACCCAACCCCCATCCCTGCATTTGATACTGCGTGGAGCTACTTAGTCGAGTACAACTAGTCATGCATATTAATTTTATGACTCCAAGATCTATTAATATGGTTTAAAAAAAACTTAATTTTGCTATTCAAAAAGGGCTAGCGATACATCTTGTTGGCCATTTGCCTTCTATTTCGATGTAAAAGCTTTTCAAGTTATGGATATTTACAAGGTTTCAGTTTTATTTTTAATAAAGTCATTCGTATTTTTTTTACTATAAAAACCATTAAAGTTTCATCTATTTTTTATTATTCTGAAATTTTGTTATAAATGTTACAAAATTTTAAAATTAAGGTAAATGAAACATGTATGAAACTTAATTATTATTATTATAGTGGTTATTTTTTCAAGTTAATTTGAATGAATCATTTACGAAACTTTGTTGATATTTAGTGAAAATTTTTGTTTAAAATTACCTTCTAATCCAGGTTAAATCTAAAAAAAATCACTAAATAATAAGCATGATTCATATATATTTCATTTAGGTTATCTAGTTTTTATAAAAAAAATTAAAATTTATAAAATATATCACAATGATAAAACAATAATGAAACTTTGAGTAAATTTTAGGGAAAATTCATACCATAGTAAGCAATTTTTTAAGTGTTTCATTAAATTCACTTAAAAACATTTTAAAGTCACTCAACTTTAATTATATGTTTTAATCTTGTATTTAAAAAAAATTAAGTAATAAAATGTAACACTTAAAATCTTTATTACTATTTAATGATTATGTTATTTTCAAATTAACTTGAACTACAAGGTAATTGTGAAGAAATTTTTTTACTAAATAATAACCAAATTTTTGGTTTAAGTCAAATTGGAAAAAAAAAATAACAACCACCAAATAGTAAACAAGATTCATATACGTGTCATTCGGCCCACTTAATTTAAAAAAAAACTTACAAGATATTGGGACAAATAATGAAAATTATGTGCCTTTAAAAGAAGAGTTTGAGTAACTTTATTGAAACATTTTTTTTATATTTAGGAAAATATGAATGAACTCAATGAAACAAACTTAATTACTATTATGTGAAATATTCTTTACTAGTTTTATACGTGCGTACTCGATGTTTGACTTAGCTCCGTATTTGCGCTGTGGCCGAAGAGAGGCCGGATCGATTCGCGATCTGATTACGCAACTTCACTCGAAACTTTGTGCAGGAGGCTGTTTCGCACGGCTTGAACTCATGACCTCAAGACTCAAGGTTGCAAAAGATCAAACTTACCAATTGCTTTAATGCCCGCCCTCAAAGATAATTAAAAGAACAACTTGGAACAAATTTTGATACTCAAAGTTGTAATCAACAACAACGATTACAAATATTAAAATTTTTTTTTGGTTGATCCGTTGGTTAAACTGAATCACATTAAAATTATTAATGTTTTTGGATCGTGTTATCTTAAACGTATTTATTGTTTAGATACAACATTTTCTAGCTTCAAGGTTATCGTTTACGATATATTTAGGTTTTTACGACCGTTATTAATTAGCTTCATTTATATATTGATTTTTGTGTGTGTTGTGAGATCCTTGATAGTTTTTCTTTTAATAGTCAGTCACGTGATGTTAATACTGGTTTTTATTTTATTTATTTATTTTTTTTTAATGGCAAAACTTTTATTCATAATAAACAGACCAAAGCAGGTAGCATCAGCTAGGGGGGTAAAAAACTTACAACGGCGACCAGGACAATTATAGATATAAGCAGCGGCGGAGCTTGTAAATCTAAGAAATGAGGGCCGAAAAAAATAAGCAGGGGCCGGCTCTATACGTAAAAAAAATTTCGGACGAAAACGGAAAAATTAACACTTCATAGCTTCGCCCTTGAATATAAGATATTCTATTTGGCTTTAAGCTATGTTGAAACTAAAGTAACCTTTCCATCAGCTGGTTGTTTGTTACTATTAATTAATTGGACTGGATCCAAATTACCAACTAACTCCTTTTATAGTTAACAATAAATAATCTAGTTATTTTTGGTTAATATACTATTTATTAATAATTAGATGTTAAGTTAAATTGATTATTAATTTAATGAATGATATTGACTATTTGTTTTTATTTTTATATTAAGTACTGATTACTAATTAACTATTCATGACTACCTAATAAATAATAATTAATTATGTGTTTACCACATCATGATCAAATTTGTGTTACTATTGACTTTATACTTCTTAGTTTTTAATCCATTTATTATTATAATTAATATTTATTAGTATTTAAGAAATATAAAACATAATAAAAATAGTAAATACTAACAATGAAATTAGAAGAAAAAAAAACAAACAAATTATTACATGTAATATGATTGAGGAAGGTCTATAACAGTAAAGCAACCAAATAGCCTCATAAATTTTTTTATTTTTTTTATTTTCATCTCTTATACTAAATATAACTTATGTTTTAAACCCGTTTGATTATGTATTAATTTTATTTTTATATAATAATGTTTGTTCGTTAAGTTATTTAAAAAAATAGAAGTGCCGCTATTTTTATTTATATATTTTTGTCAACGTTATAATATATATTTTTTTTATAAAACGGAGTTGTATTTTAAACAAATTATTTTTTTGGTATTGTAGCCTATATCGAGTGACTCAAACCTATTATAAGCAGACATTATTGTCGATATTGATATTATCAGAACCGGTATCGTCATTTGCTTTTATAGTTTTCAACTTGTGTCACGTGGCGTTGGCGAAAAAGACCAAACTCCCGCGACGAGTCACGGGTATTCGTTTATACAAGCTTTTTCAAGTCTTTTTTTTTGTTCCACGTGGATACATCCTGCTGCGAAGTGCGAGAGAACCAACTAGTTATAAAGATTTAATATAAAAGTTAAATTTAAGATAAAATATTATGAAAAAAATAGTTTAAGTTTTTATATAAAAACATAGAGATAATGTATGGGGATGAGGGATGCGATAGAATGAATATTTAGATTATTTTGTTAAAATATGAAGATTAAATTGAGGATGGACTAGGAATACTCTTATATGAGACGTCCAATTTATAATCTTACTACTCTAATAAATAAAAATCTTTTTACGATACGTATCACTCTTTGGATACTCCTCATCTTTATTTTCCCGCCTCTCTCTCTCTTATTAAATATTAGATTTTCTATTTCTCTCTTCTATTAAATAATAATATTTATATTAATAAATCTAATTACGAATACTTATTATTTAATTATAAATAGTTATTATATCATCAATCAAATGTACTTAATATTAACTAACATTTATCAATTAAATTAAAAAATTAATACTTAGTTGAAAAAAAATGTTTTAAAAACTAACTTAACAAACCTTATAACTGTCACAACAAATTACATTTTTTAAAAACATATTTTGACAAATGTGTTTGTTATCAAATTACATTATATTTTATTCAATCGATTTAATATACTGGTTTATTCAACCAGTTTACTACACGGGTTTTTAAAAATATAAAATTTTTATTACTAAATATATAACATTTTATTTATTTAACTCGTGTAATATACGAGATTTTAACCTACTACTTAATAAACAAGTAAAATTATGAGACACATGTCACATTCTGGTGCATTCTTAGCATAATCGGAAGCTGATGTGGTGGTGTACCACGGCGGAGGACGGTGGGGTGACGAAGGTTTTGCCGTTCTATCATGAAAGAAGGAACCGGCTAATGTTTTCATGCGACTAGAAAATGGAGGAGACTCGATGCGGGCAGGAGGTGACGAATCTTGATGGTGGGGCTCGACGGGGGATACACGGTGGTGATGACTGGAGGTGGTGGGTCACGGTGGTGAATGGGGAGGAGAATGGAGTCGGATTATGCCCAACTAGGATCTTGCAGGATTAGGGTTTGCATGTGTATGCATGTACACGTACGTACATGCATGAGAACCCCGTTCGAGTTTATGATTTCAGTTAGGGTTTATGACACGGGTTTTTAAAAATATAAAATTTTTATTACTAAATATATAACATTTTATTTATTTAACCCATGTAATATACGGGATTTTAACCTGGTACTTAATAAACAAGTAAAATTATGGGACACATATCACATTCTGGTGCATTCTTAGCATAATTTTCCCGTCTCTCTCTTATTAAATACTGTATTAAAAAAATATATTTTTAAATATTTAATATCAATCTAATTATGGATACTTTTTATTTAATTATGCATTGTTATTCTATCATTAAACAAATAAATTTAATATGGATTACCATTTATCAATTACATAAAAAATTAATACCAAGTTAAAAAAATATTTTAAAAATTAACTTAATATAATTTATATCTGTCACGTTAAAGAAGACATATTTTGATGAGTTGAAGTGTTAAATGATTATATTATATTTTATTCAAACCGTGTAAAACACGGGTTTTTAAAAATGTAATTTTTTATTTACTAATTGTATAACAGTATATTTATTTAGCACGTGTAATACACATGATTCTAACCTAGTGAAATAATAAGATTGTTAAAAAAAGGTAATACTAAAATAATTTGTTAAAATGGATAGAAAAAATATATATAATAGATTATCACATATAATTTTAGGTTAAAATACAGATTAAGGTGGTTTTTTTTTAATTTTTAATGCTTTTGAAATATGAATGCTTAAAAAAGTTGATTTAGTTGTTTATACTATAAAGTTGTCCTATCAAATTATTATAGGTTCAAATTCTATAAAATGCAAATGTTGTGATTTTAGGTATAGAATACAAAATGTATGTATTCATCGTTAAAAAAAAGTTCATTACAAATAAATAAATAATATGATGAGTTAAAAAAAAAGTTAAAACCAGACCGGTTTCAAACCCCGAAGATATTAAATGCATCTTCCCCTGTTTTCCATACCCCTTCCCTCCCTCTATAAATGCATCATCTCCTCTCCAATTTAACACCACTCCCATTCCCCACCTCCACCGCTCCGATCATCTTCTCCGGCCAACCACCTCACATGGCTGATTTCACAATTACACATCTTCTCAATGCAATAAACATAGTCTTCAACGCCTTAATCACTTGCGCCTTCGCTTTAGGTTCGTTAATTCCTCCTCAATTTCTTATCAATCTCTCAATTCTCCTCCAAAATTGAAATTTCACAAACGAATTTTGAACACCGAATGCAGGGGGATCGGTAATTGGAACAATTACGGGCGCAATCAAAGGGCAAACGACGGAAACAGGGCTAGTTCGAGGAGCAGGTGTGGGTGCAGTGACCGGTGCGATCACGGCGTTGCAGGTGATGGATATGATGGTTAATGGCGAACCCTTCTCAAAGGTTTTTGTTTGTACCTTGTGCAGATTAAGTTGTACTTATTGTTCAATAGCATTAAGGTGGCCGTTAACGGTTTGCAGGTAGCGTTGTTGCATAGTCTTCTGAATGGGAAAGTGTTCATTGAATGGGTCAGTCCTGCTGTGCTTAAAGCTTATCAATGGCAGGTAAGTCAATGATCAAAATCATTGATCAAAATATTATTTCAACACATGGTGGGGTTGGTTTTATGATATTTGTTTCAAAGATGTAATTAGTCAATAGATTCTAGAATCTTTCGGTGACGGAATCGGAACTTATTATCGGACGGTGGTCATTTTTAGGGGCGGAATCAGAATTATTGATCGTTAGGGTCATTATAAAGTACTTTTAAGTTTTATCTACCGAATATATTTAGGGGTTCAAGTAAATTATTTTTAGAACAAAAACGTAATGCTTTATTTAAAAAATTATATGACTTTCGGTGACGTGCGTCAGTAGACCCCTGGACCCCATCGGTTATTTTTAAACATGTGACATAAAAAGACGACCTAAAAACTAATAATGTTTTTTGGGAGGAAATTTTTTGTTTTTATTTTTGTATTAATTATTCTTAGACATAATATTCTTGAATCTTTCGGTGGTGGAATCAGAACATGTTATCGGATGGTGGTCATAATGTTTATTTTAAGTAGCGGAATCAAAACTTATGGATCGTTAACGACATTATAAAGTAATTTTAAGTTTTATCTACCGACTACATTTAGGGGTTCAACTTAACTATTTTAAGAGAAAAAAACGTAATATCTTATTTAAAAAATTATATGACTTTCGGTGACATACGTCAGCAGACCCCGAGACCCCATCGGTTATGTTTAAAACATATTTTTTTTCGAAAGGAAAAAATATGTTTAAACATATGATGTGAAAAAACAACCTAAAAAACTAATAATGTTTTTTAGGTATAATTTTTTGCTTTTATTTTTGTGTTAATTGTTCTTAGGCTTAATACGATATTAACTAAAATAAATTTTGAATAATATTACATAAAGAGTTCAGGAGTTCAACATGCTCATACTTGATAACTCAAGTTTTGTGGGCAAGTCTTGTTTTGCCATTTTAATATACAATGTTATCACAACCGGACTGGTCTGACTGATTTATTTAGGAATCAATAACCAGACTGGTTTTAAGTGAAGCAGTCATAAAACCTTGTGGAAAATATTTTATTTGTATTTTCTTTTGTTGGCTGACCGATTGAACTGATGAACCATAGAAGCTGCCAATTTGGTTGCTTACTTGATTTTCAAAACATTGTTAATATGTTTTTTTGTGTGTATATAAATTAATTTGTTTTTGTGATTTATATAGACTAGTGGCATGGAAACGAGTTTTAGTGACATGTTCGACGTGGAGAACAATGGGGCAAGAGGGTTATCCGAAGATACGATAAAAAGATTACCAAAACGTGTGTTTGAGAATTCATCAACGATGACTAGTGATGAAAGAGACGTGACAAATTGCGCGATTTGCTTGCAAGATTTCGAGAAGAAAGAAGAAGGAAGGGAACTACCAAGTTGTAGACATGTGTATCACGTAAAATGCATTGATGAATGGCTAATTAGGCAGGGATCTTGCCCTATATGTAGAAGGGATGTTTAACAACCTTAATTAATAGTAAATGAAAACGTAAGGGATAGCTAGTAATAGTCACATGGTTTGGTGGTTGAATGGATATATATGATGGTTACTAAAACCTTTCGATGTTTACATCTTGTTTGCTAACTAGAATTCACATCTTTTTTTTTGTAATTTCTAATTGGGAAAATGTCAAAAACATGGATCTACGTAGAAAATCACCAACCATTAACGATTATACCCAAAATATGTACAAGAACTCGAAGAAATGAACACAGACATGAGACAACTCAAGCATACCTATTCATCAAGGACAACACTGTTACCTGCAAAAGACCTCTATCAAAACTGAAAGAATATGATACCATGGATCTAATAACGAAACTCTAAACTCTCAAAAAAACCTACAAGTGAGAGAGAGTTTGAGAAGGAAAAAGACTCTCATGTACACCAGACTTTTCCACTCAATATATGGACCTCATCGGTTAAACTTCTGGGTCACTTTCTTTATCAGCCTCAAGCCCATCCAAGTTAGTCCAACTGCAAGCCCAAGATGCCCATGTCCAACCCAACACTCAACTCATTTGCATATAACATAAAAAAAATAATTAAGGATTATACAAATTGGAATATAGAAAATATAATATTTTAACAGAAAATAACATATTAACATTTTTTAAATAAAACTATTTGTGCACACGACACATTAACTCGTTCATAACCGATCAATCCTGTCTTTAGCGAAACTCAAGATTTAGTAAACCCTAGAATCATAAACGCATGGTTATAAAAAATTAATAACCGAATACTCGTAACGAAAGTGTCCTTTAAGTGAGTTCGGCTAAGCGAAACTATTCACCTAGACCAATTTGTTTGGCCAAGCGAAACTTTCCTTTAAGTGAGTTCGACCAAGCGAAATTGTTCCTTGAGCGAAATTGTTTAGCCAAGCGTAACTATTTGACCAAAATGAAACTATCCTCTCAAGTGAAGCTGAAGCGAAACTATGCCTAGTTTCGCTTGGTCGTCTTCCTCACCAAGAAAGTAGGGTTTTGCATGAAAATGGTGGTTTTCTCACAAAAAGATCAAGGCTTGAACGCTTTACATTCAAAACGTTCCTTACACTCTCGTGATACTAGATCCATTATTAGTTTCTCTATCCATACGTAAAAACCCCACCATTTTATCAAAACAAACCCGAAACCCATCATAAACGAAAAACTCAGATCTAGTAAGATGGTTACCTGTTTCGAGCCCAACTCTTCGACCCTTAGCTTCTCTTGATGATGATGATCGATCCTTAAGCTTCAGCACTCGAATCCTAACTCTTTGTCTCTCCCTCCCTCCCTCTTTCTCTCTCTAGCCTTGCACTAAAATGAAATGGAAATGAGGAGGGGTTGGAGGCGGCGGCTAGGTTAAGCCCATCCGCCTCCCTTTTCATTTTCGTCCCCTTACTACGTTTACTCCCCGATGTTTTCTCATTTACTCGTTTTTTTTCCTGTGCTCCAGCTATTACATCCTTACTATTATTTAATATTTTTGGGATGTTACACCATATTTTCTTGTACTTTCCATTTCCTAAAACATCAAAGTGTCATTTTTTTTATTAAAAGCTTCCATTAATACTCATTTCCCGCTTCTTCTTTTTTTCATATTCCCCCTATCCATCCTCTCTTTAATTATCTCATCTTCCATCTCCATACATGGCTTCCCCAGATGTAGTTAATGAACATGCAATATTTTTTTCTAGCAATGAATCTCCATTAATGGTTTCTAGCAATCAATCTCCAACGAATCTATATTCAGACTCATTAATACCTAATGAAAATCCTTCGTATGTTGCTTTTCATGTCCTGGGCAATATATTTTCTCAGAACTTATATCCTTAGTTCTGTTTCATACATATATCCAATATTCTATTTCATTTATACATTTTGAAGATGTAACTTAAATTATTATATATATATATATATATATATATATTTTTTGCTTTTAGGTCTTGTTCTTCACAGCCAGCTATTCTCCGATGAACCGTTCAACAATGTACCCGGTAATACTACCCCTTCATCTCAACAATCTAGACAACCACTTTTATTCGGACATAACTATGAACAAGGTTATCTTTTTGCTGTAATGTTATATATTTTTCAATTTTTGTTTTCTTATTCCACTTAACATACAAATTAAACATGTTAGTTTTATTGTAGTCTCCCCCATGTGACATATTTTTTTGTTATACATATGTGATGTGTTTTGTGAATTAAGTATAAAAATATAAATAAATATATTTTTAGATTAATTGATTTCACGAGATCAGGTTTTAAATTTATAAAATAAAATGATAATTACGTTAACTTAAAACACACACAATAGGCAAGTGTACCTGTCACAACGTAATATATTCAGGTAAGAACCAAGTATCGAACCAATGGGCACGGTCGAGTTCCAATACTCAACTTTTGTTATCGTTTAACTTGATTAATTAGTAGGTGGGTTTTGTGTGCTTCTGAATCAGAAAAGTAAATGACGGTAAAGTAAGTAAAAATGTGCGTGAAGTGTGTAACAAAAATGTAGCTAGCAGAATAGTAAATAGCAGGAAAGTAAATAAAGCGAAAATGATCAGATTACGAGATGTATTGCTTCGGGATTCGAATCAGTTTGGTACGTATTAATGTTAGGTTAACTAATTCAGTGGTATGACTACTACAAACTTGTGACCCGGGTCACCGCTGGAGCCTTATCCTCACGACATTTGATTTGCAAATTATATTCTTTAAAAAGTGGTAGTGTCTCCCGTTAGGGACAACATTTACCCTCAACCCATCGAATGGTCATCTCCGGGTTGGATAAAGACATCGAACCCAAAATGCTTTATAGTAAGTTAAATAGGTGATTATATTTTGCTCACCGAGAGGCGGTGTAACAATGGGACCAAGTATAAATACGTACCGTTCCCAACATGAGTTCACCAATTCTTAGTCGCATAATAATCTCGTATAAAGACGTACGATCTTAGAAGTATAGACCAAGCCTTGGGTTATCAATCTCTGCTCGTATTAAAAAAAATTGAACAACAAACAAAACAAATTATATTATAAATAAGACTAGCAATAAGCTAGGCTCACCAGATTTATATCCACCAAAAATGAATGACAGAGAGAAAAAAAAAACGCCTAGTCAAAGTAAGTTAAACGAGCACTGGACTTTGAGCAGGGTTTAATCCAAAGAAATGTAAGGATTTTTATTTCTTCTAAGGACTTCTCTCGAGAAATCGCCCTTTGATTAAAGATTATATCGTTCCGAGTCATTCACATACACCAAACAACAGTCAATATCACCAGGTGAATAGCTTTCCGCCACTTCTTGAAACTATGAAGGAACTTATGCATTTTCAGTAAGTCTCCAACACTAGAAGCATACATAGATGGGATCTTACACCACCTAGAGATGTACTCATCGGCAATGCTTAGTGAGGGCCCAGGGGGCCCCGCCCCCTGATTTTTCGCTCAGTAGTGTTAATTTATACGTATTCGGTCGATTTTTGGCTCAGTAGTGTTAATTTATACGTATTCGACTAAAAATTTTATAGTTCCGGCCCCCCTATAGGAAAAAAAATATTGGTTCCCCCCTGTGTTTTTCTTTAAGCTTAGCCACTTGATGTACTCTCAAACTGTTTGAGCAAAATTACATGAGACAAATATTTTCATTGTTAGTTAAGGTGCTAACTTTGAGTTACAGAGGTGAGCGAATTTGGATGGATGGATGGATCGAGGGATGAGATATTTGGATGGTTGCCTTTTAAGTTAAGGTATAAAGAAAAAACGAAAGAGTGTTTGATTTTTGAAGTGTAAAGTGGGCCTAATTTTGAAACCAAATTCAACACCCAAACAACCCCCAAACAACCCCCAACACCGTACCGCCTCTCCCGTCACCTTATTCAACAACTACCACACGTAACAACCTAAATTTATTATATACATTATATTGGAAATCCTGTATTATAATGATATAAATATCAATTAAATTGAAAACACTAAATATTGATAGAATATGGGGAATGAAATTAATCATTTATTTTTTTCAGTCTTACAAAAATTTAAAAATAAGAAAATGGTTTGTTTATTCATCTCTCCTGAAATTCAAAAAAAAAATATGAACAAATTTATTTAATTATAGCACATACACATATACAAGTCATGATTAGGTTATATCACCTACACATAACCCGTGCATATGTAAGTAAAGTTTAAAAGCTCAAAAATTATATATAAACAAATTAGTTTATTGGTTTTTTTATGTAGATATACATATTTGTATGTAAAAAAATGGAAATGTTAAAAAAAATTGACCCATTAATCGAAAAAATAAATAAACAAGAGGAACAATTGATTTTGATTTCCAAACATAGTCTATAATGACATAGAAGTATTTATATAATGAACAGATCAGGGTTAATGACTTGTTCCTCGCGTTTGCAGAATCAAGGTGAAAACAGGCGTAAAATTTCATACAGGTTAAGCCCGTAATTCTAATTTTTTGTTCGATAGAACTTCGATTGTTCCGTTGTTGTAGAGAGTAAGCTTTGACAAGATCCGACATTTTTCATCAGTAGTGCTTTACGAAAGGTGAGAAGATCATCCAAAAGTGGTCTTACTGAAAACGCATAAAAGCTAACCAACATAGCCAATGACTGGTCTCAGAACTGACCAGCATATGGTTCGCTTTCAACTAAGTTGATATCATGTCAAACTCATAACTGAAAATTGGTCACCATCTATGTCTAGAGCTAAATGGCAAGTTGGTAACCTGCTACGTGCGCGATTTGGGTGCATGTTTCATCACCAGACACGTCTAATCTACATAAATAGTTAAGAAAACATCAATTTATATGAAAATCAATTCAAATGTGTGTTTATCTGAGATAACTAATAAATACATAAAATACCATTAGCTGCAATAATCTATAATTTATATATTTTATAAAACAATCTAGGGAGGTTGAATGTAATAAAAATATATTTGAAATTTGAATCATCACTAATTACTCAGCATCATTCATTTCTTCTTCTTGTTAACAGATTTCCTCTTTACCTTTTTAAACCCTAGTCCACTCTCCTGCCAGAAGTTCAAACACAAACATACAGTGCATCAAGTGAAAGTTGTGAAGAATCATTTATCTTGAAGTTTATATTTTACAGATTTGAAATAGAAGATGGAAAACATACAAGCACGTATACCTTTTTGTACTGCATGTATGCAACTCGGCCCATCAACTCCTGACCCCTTTTGCCGACATAGACCTGAAAGTAATAGAAAACCAGTTCAATTTATATAAACAATAAACCATACAGGTGTAGCATAAAACATAATAACAAAAAAAAAGTCTTTCAAGCCCACGAACAACAATAAATCAGGCTCCTGAAATCTGAACCACTGATGACCAAGAAATCAGTTCTCCATGAAAGATTAACAGAACAGGTTTTTATGCATCAAAATCCATTTAGAAATACCGAAAAGGATGGCTTTCTGCTATCCTTTAATGACTAGAGGTGGCAAAATGGTGTTGCCTTGACGGGTCAAAACAAGTAACTCTAGTGCAGGTTGAAATGGGTAAGTTTGGTTCGATTGACCTGTAAATCTTTTTTGTCAAATTTTTACTTTTTTAATAAATGATAATGTATTAAAAATGATTAAAAGAAGTCAAGAATTATATTATTAAAATAGTAAGCTAATTTTTTTTAATAGATTATAAGATTGTATGCTTTAGAAACATACATGGGGCAATTTTCAACCGGTTTAAGTTTACTCATTTGACCGTTAGAGATAAAAACATAACCACAGTCAATTCATCTATAAGAAATAGGTCTAAACTGCCACCTCTAATTAGATTATTTAGATCCCTTCTAAAAAGTACTTAAACAGACTACAATACGTGATAATATTAGAAATATTAAACGACTATAAACTATTATAACAAACCTAAAAAGGCTTTCAACTTACTTTCTTTCCATCCGAACCCGTTAACCAATGACCAGCAGTTTGGCGGGCTGTATGAGCCTTTCGTTTCACAGCTCCTTTTGTTGTCACCTTACCAACACCAAGCTTCGGATTCACCCAACCTTGTGACATCTCAGTTTCTGATTTTCTTGAAATTTTCCTGCTAGGTGAACTTCTCTTGTTTTTAACAGTTCTAGCAGCTTGTTTTGAGCTTTCACCAAACCTAAACTGTCCCCTAAAAACCAAGACAAGTGTGTCACTTACAATAATGTGCTATAAAACTACAAGAAAAACTGTCACCCAAATAATGAAAAGAAAGTAAATCTGAGTTTACATATAATCAATCTTTGATGTACCCGGCTGCTCAAGATCTATGTTTAACAAGTTACCCAAAGGCGAAAAATTAGGTAGGCGACTTCGAACAAGCTCTTGGATCCTCGAATCATCATGAAAAAAGTAACGATAAGCCTTGGGGAAATCTCCCCATGCATTTGAAACATTTTGCATTCTCTTTACATGTTGATGAAGATCATCATACTTCCCAAGATTTGAATTCAAATCTGATCCATTACATTTCCTACCGACAACCGGATCACAAGAATCCGCATCGGAATCTGTTGAAACCGTCTCTCGGTCATTTGAAAGGTGTTGCTTCTTCTTTACTGTCAAAGCCCCTGGTCTACTTGGTGGTAAATTTAAACTGGTACAGACCACATGGTGTTGTGTATGAAGATGTTGATCTGATATCAACAATAAAAACTGTATGCATTAGGAGATTGATGGATAGAAATTTTAACCTAATTTGTGTCAGAAGTACCAATTCATTTACTTGTTTTAACATTATATTGAGCCAATAACTCTTCAATATATATAAACAATTGTAACAAAAAATAATCACCTGTATCTTCATCATCAATAACCGCCGTAGAATGCAACTCCGACTTGGCCTTGGCCGGAACCGATGATGACGTGGAACTTGTGGTGAGGCAACGCCGGAGGCGCTTCAGCTTCGGACGTGAATCCGGAAATTCAGGCTCCGAGTCGTCGACAATTAGGGTTTCAAATTCGTCATCTTCGTCTTTGAACGTTGCAGAAGCTACAGAGAACGGATTCGAAGAAGAAGAAGGATGTGTTTCATGAGTTACAGGAGTAATTTGGGGCTCCGAGTCGAATAGGTCACAATCAAGCCCTAATGAGAATGAAGGTGCGTCGAAATCAGCCATGATTTGGAAATCACAATGTTAAGATTCGTACAAATTAGAAAAACTGGTGACATCCGTATTTTGCAAGAAGATTTTCGTTGTATTCGAAGAAATGGTGCTTCTTCATTTCCATGGAAGATGAGTTCGATGATCAAAACCAACAACGGTGAGTTACAATGTGTCGTGTCGTCCTTAAACAATAGAATATTGACAACTTTAGTCCCTAAGTTCAGATGTGATTGACTGATTATTGAAGTTTGAACTATGGTTGGTTAGTTTTTTGTTTAATTCAATAAAACACTAGCATTTAGACTGACCTAGAGTCGTATCCGGACCAACGTTCCAAACGAGAGTTAAGTGACGTCCGGATAAATGATGGTATAAAACTAATCCAGACCAAGAGCAAAAGACAATACAGTATGCATCAAGTGTATTACGGCACATTCACCCCTTATAAAAAAACAATGGTTTGAAATCAATGTTTTAAATACCGGTTCAAACCTGCCAGTAATACATTTTCAAAAAGTTAACGGCCCGGTTAAAAACCTAAGCTAGTCATTAAAAACTTTTAACCTAGACATCAATTGATCAGTTCCTTTTAATTGTACACTTTTATTTAAAAAAATTGTTGAAAAATTGAGTGTTTTTAGATTACTTTTTTATTATGCATTAACTTTTGGATTATTTTTTATTATGAATCATATACTTTTGAATTATTTTTGGAGTTGAAGTTGTATTTTTATGAAATTATAAGGTTAACTAGTCAACCCGGTTAAACCGTCTGGTACAACTCGTTAAAACCGGTTGAATTATTTCTGAGCATAATCCGGTACGATTTAAAAATCGGTTTTTATAAAACATTGTTTGAAATTGTCTTGACCACCCAACATATCCAATTATATTATATCACTAACAATTATATTACCATTGAGGTTGGTGGCCTAATGGTACAGGAAAATCATCTAGAAACTCCAAGGATAAAGTAGGTCATGAGTTCAAATCCCACTCTTAACACAAATTAAGAAATTTACCTAAAAAAACAATTTGCAAAGTCGGTTGACAAGTGTTCATCCCACCGTATTTTATTGGTCCACGTGCGTGCTTTTGTTGCCCTTTTAATTACTATTTTACATTTATAAATAATAGTAAATAAATAATGGAGTACCTTTTAAATTAATTAAAAGAAGTAAAATATATTTAAGAAATTACTAAATAGTTAGTTTTACTTTTCTGTTTCATAAATTCTTGAAAAATAGTTTTACATAAAGTAAAAAATTTATTCAAAAAAGAGTCATTGCATTGTCCGGGAAGTAAATACCTTTTCTTTAATTCGCTTTTATTTTTCTTAACACTCACTTTTATGACGTAACTTTTTCTTGATTTTCGAAAATATACTATTACGTCATTTTTTTATCTACGTTCGATATTCAAAAGTGAGCCGTCGCAACTTCATATGCTTCTCTTTACGTATTTATCCACGTCAATGTCATTGTTGCAACGCGCGGCAATGTCCTATATGCAGGATTACGTTACGGTTTCGTTTTCTTTATATGACGTACCCCGCCGCAACTTGCGGTGCACGTTTACTAGTTATAGTACATTCTTTATTGAGCACCTAACATATCCAGTATAGACATAGTAACGCATATAGCTACTTCTTGAAAATATTATTTTTGTCTAAATGTGACATTTGAACATTTCTTTTACAAATTTAGCTATCATCGAATTTTGGTAACCCACTTGACTGTCAGTTAAATGAAGGACCAACTAACATGCATGAAAATAGATACAAATTTTGAAGTCGAATGATAGCACTCGAGGTTTGAAGAACAATAGCAACAATCCAGAAGCGTTTTAGTCAAATAGAAAACAGTCACCAGAAAACATATCAAATTCAAATACTTGTCAAACACCCTAATGTTTTACTTTCTTCTTAATTCACCATAAACGTGTCATAAGAAGCAACCATAGTGCATGTATGCTCGTTACGAGTTCTGCTGGTCAAACATGTGCAAATGTTTGTGCTAAACACAACAGATTTCTGTCTTTCAGCCCAGTTTGAGAGCCGCGAATGACTTGGCAACGTCTATTGCTTCATCCACGTGTTTTATATCTGGTCCCTGGAAAAAGGACATGATATCATCATGAGCAGGCTATAGTAGATGTTATTTATAGGTTATAATGGAATGTAAAGGGCTCAATTCCAACCCATTTAGTTATAAATTAGTTCCTATAGGTTTTGTTTTATCACTATCAGGTCAAACAAGTCGAATTCCTTAAAAAGTGAGACAAAAAGAAAACGGTCAAATGGAGCAAAAGTCGCCAAAGTTTACTTTTAATGAATATAACCTTCTAAATCTTTTTATTAAAAAACTATATAGTTTTTATAATCATATTTTACACATTAATTGTTTAGAAAATACTAAAACTGAAGAAGTGATTGTGGTCAACCCGACCCAATCTGTACTAAGAAATGACCATTTTGACGACACTGGCATTGACCAGTAACCCCACCCGGCCACCCATTTACCACCTCTAATGGAAATCAGCAAGTTACCTGGCCTTGAGCAAGACCACCTTTCCCTCCACCACCTTTGCCTTCCAGCGGCTTCAGTGCTGCCTTCAGCCAATCTAAAACCTTCAGATTGTTGCTTTTATCGCTTTTTTCCGGTACACCCGCACAAACTAACGCCTTCTTTGATTGTTCATCGGTGCTAAAAACCATCACCGCCATTCCCTGGCCACAAACCGAAACATGTTAATAAAATGAAGATATTAAAAATAATACAAACAAGAAATATATTTTTCTAACTACCTTCTGCTCCATGACTTTGACAACTGCTTCACGAATAGCAGCAGTATCTGACCCTACACCAACATGTGAAATGCAGAAGGCTTTCCCCTCGGAAGATGCAACTTCTGCTGCCTCGGTGGCAGCTTCAACAGCTTTTCGTATGTTCTCTTCAGCAGTCTTCTTTTTTGCTTTTATTACTTGATTCTAAATTATTTAAAGAAAAAAAACAGTTATAATGTCGTATTTGAAAGAATTCAGTGACCAGTGTGTGAAAGAACACATGGTTGCTATAAAGAATATTATTATCTTACCTGAAGGATGGAGATTTTTGCCTTAAGATCAGCCTTCTTTGCTGATGGAATTGAGGCAGACTCTACTTGACCATTTAAAGAAGTCACTTTCTGAAAAAAAAAACATTTCAAGAAACAGAATAAATTCGAGAAACAAAAGTAAATAGGGCTCAGCTTCAAAGCATTCAAAATTAGTGTGGGTCAACTCGGCCAGACCCACTACCACTTTTTACCAAAAAAAACTGGAATTCTACAAATAACTAGTGTGCCAAATATGATTACAAAAAGTAATTATAACAGAACCAATCAAACTCTATTTAACAAAGCGATTTACGTGGTTTTATGCATTTGAATATAGTTTGGGTGACTGTGACCCGATTGACCTGTTGGGACCGTTCGTAAAAGATATAACATAACCCAGACCATGACATGTTTATAGGTAGATGGGTCTAAAATGTAAATATGCCAACCTGTTCAAGAAGGCTTCCTTCAAGCTTAGATGCCAGATCAACTTCCAGCTCAAGCTCAGATGCCTTTTTAATAGCTTCAAAAGCATAGTCTGTTGTTACAGCAGTAACTCTCCTAATCCCCTTGGCAATTCCCTCCTCGGACAAAAGAGCAAATGCTTTTGCCTCGCGTGTATTTGAAATATGGGTCCCTAGATTTATTCATAAAAATCGATACAACAGAAAAAAAGATCTATTAAAATAACCAAATTTTGAAGATGTATGTACCGCCACAGAGTTCTGCAGATATGGACAGCCATTGTTCATTTTCAGGATCAGCCAATAACTCAACGACTTGTCGACCAATGGCAACAATCCTAACTGGATCAGGGTACACCTGTACCCGAAATGAAATTTTAGCATCCATGTATTTTGCATAAAAATATATAAAAACCAGCATTTATTTCAGGCCTCTTACTTCACCAAAAACAGCCCGCAAACCGTTTACTCTTTTTGCATCAGCAAGGCTTGCCTCCTTTGCAGAAACCTCCAACTCGGCTTTAATTTGTTCATTCACAATTGATTCAATTCTACGAAGGTCATCGGGCTTTACAGGCTTCCCATGGGAAAAGTCAAACCTTAATTTTTCTGGAAGAACAATAGATCCTTTTTGATCAACATGAGTCCCAAGTACTTCCTGCAAAGACATTGTAATGTTAGGAATTTGAAAATGGTTAATCAAGGAGACAATACAGATAAAAAGTATTGTTTGGATTACCCTGAGAGCAAAATTTAACATGTGTGTACATGTATGATTAGGAGCAATTTGTTGACGCCTTTCATAATCCACCTAAACAAGATTACCAAAAAGGTGAAACAAGAAATCCAAGACACCATAAGTAGAGGAGGAAAAACGAGGGCCAGGCGAGTCGGGTAAAAGGTCACAACAAGTAATTTTGTACTGGTTGTTTTCACTCGAAACAAATTTTGTCAAAAATTATATATTTTACAAATAAATAGTGTCTAATATAATTACCAAACTTATATTATTTTGATAATAATATAAAGTTTAAAATGAAATACTTTAGGAAATTTTATGAATTGAAAATACACCTTCGGTAACTTTTTTTAATTTACCCGTTAGACCTATAAAACATAACCCAAATCAACCCATTTACTTAATGGGTTGAGATTGCCACCTCTGATATTAGGTCTTATGGCATCAGCTTACCTTACAAATTACTTCATCACCCACATGGAATCGGGCCAACCCCCCACTAATTTTACCAAGATGAAGCACAAAACCACCATAAATTTGAACGTTGGACACTTCAAATGATCCAGATGGGCCTCCAAGTAGTCCAGTATCAAATATCTAAACCCCAAGAAAACCATGTCAGATTTTAAAGCACAATCCCCTACAACAAAACAAAAAAAGAGAGAAAAGCATGTCGATAGTATGGTGCAATGATTTTGGAGCATGTCCAGCGCTAACCTGACCACCTTGCTCAGCATAAAAACTTGTGCTCTCAAGAATTATGCCAACATCATCACCAGCATCAGCACGTTCCACATACTCAGAACCTGTGTAAATGGCTTTTATCACACTTTTGTGGTCCTGAAAATTGCTCAAAATGCACACATTAGCGCAGTGCTGAGTTGGCAAATAAATACTTAATGGTGAGTTATTAAGTTTAAGATATACAAGTGAAAGGCTTGTCTACATACCTTAAACCATGTAAACTTGAAACTGTCATCTGTTGTAGATACCCCTCTCTTATGCAGTGCGGAGGTGGCATCTGCGTCCATGACAATTGTAACAGCAGCTTGCTGCAATAATATTGTGTTAGTAAATTGGGGAGCATTAGTAAACTAGCAAAATAATAATCGTCTAAAATTTTTATAATTGTTCCTCGGAGAGTTGCATTTTATGAACACGGAAAAGATAGAAGAAAGCATATTGATGAAAACCTTATTCTGGGCGTTTCTTGATCTTTCTCTAGCTTCATTCATAGCAATATTAAAGCCCTCAACATCAACCACCAACCCTCTTTCTTCAGCCATCAACTGGAATAAGAAGATTAGACGTTAACAATGCAATAAAAATTGCAGGGAAAAATTCAAAAGAATTCTCCACACACCTGAGTCAAATCCAATGGGAATCCAAAAGTATCCCACAAAACAAATGCATCCTGCACCCAAGATATATGTTTAAAAGGATGAAAGAAAAATGGACAACTAAGAAGCTAAAACTTATTCCCACAGGTAATTAAATATAAAAAATAAGAATTTAAACAAATTAAATACAAATAGTCTAAGTTATAAGGTAATTTAATAACTTGGAACATGTACCAACAAAAATATCAACTGAATAATCATTGAATAATATATGATGAAAAAAGAACAGCATAACAGGAACAGAAAATGTAAACAAAAAACAAAAACTTACCTGTCCACTAAATATCTTTCCCTGAACATCTTGAGCCGTCTTCTTAAACTTCTCAATTCCCTATAAACAACAGAGAGCACTTTAGTCCCCTTGATACATCTTTTATTTCCTCCTTTTTTTAGTATTTTTTTTAATAAAAGTCTGTTTAAAAAAGGAGAGGACCCAGAAAACTTTATTCTATTAAAGTAGATTAAACAGCTGTTAAAGTCAATTAAAACACAGCCTTTACATTTTTTTTCAGTTTAGTTCTCAACTTTTTGTGCAAAACAATGAATCATACGATTCTATCACAATAAAAATTCACCAGAAATATATATAAAGCTTACATGAAGTAAAGTCCTCCCAAAACTTGCTTCCTCTTCAGCTATAATCTCTCTAATGTGTGCCTCTTGTTGTTTGAGCTCAGGAAAAACATGGCCCATTACATCCACCACAACTTTTACCAATCTGATTCCGTCATGACAAAAAATTACCACAAATTACAAATATTACATATTACAATACACAATATATTATTACTTTGAATAAATAATTTGACAGATACCCATTGAAAAATCCTTGTTTCGCTTTCAGTACTTCTGTTCCATAACGTACAGCTCGGCGAAGAATGCGCCTCAAAACATACTCACGCCCTTCATTTCCTGTAAAAACAATAATATTACCACAAAAATTAAGCAATTTACTTGCAGAAACAATCATGCTAAAAATAGGTTTCTGAAATCATAAATAAGAAACAGGAAGGTCGTAGGTTTCCGTATCAACCTGGACAAGAACCATCTGCAATGGCAAATGAAAGAGTTCTGATGTGGTCAGCAACAACTCTGTATGCCATGTCCATTCCATCCACATCATCTGGGCCCACTTTGCCTGAATATGGTCTAGCACCAGTTGCCTACTTGGCAGTAGAAGAAATGCATATTGCAATCAACACATGTAAACTAATAGTGCTTATATAATATTTATATTACCTCTTGGATAGCATCAAAAATGGGTAAAAAAACATCAGTGTCATAGTTGCTCATTTTGTTCTGAAGAATTGAAGTCAATCTTTCGAAACCCATTCCAGTATCCACATGTTTGGCGGGCAAAGGTTTTAAGGAACCATCAGCTTCCCTGTTAAACTGTGGGATGGAAATTTTAGAAAACATATGATAAATGAAACATAGAAACTATGCATGCTTACACACGAGACAAAATATAAGAGCATTTTACCTGAATGAACACATTATTCCATATTTCGATCAATGTAGGGTCATCATTATTAACTAAGTCAGCAGCATCACGACCACCAATTCTATCGAAGTGTATTTCAGTACAGGGTCCACAAGGTCCAGTGTCACCCATCTCCCAGAAATTGTCCTACCACAAAATTAAATTATTAAACAAATGAATAAAAAGATTAGTTAGCTCTTCTTAGCTTCATAATAATGTTGTGTTTAAATGTAGCAAAATGGGCAGTTCCGGCAGTCAAGGTGGTAGTTTTGGTACCGGTTGAAAGGGGCCAGACCCACTTTTGTTTTTTTTATTTGAGGGTGAAGCACGATTAAAAGAAATATACTATAATAATCTAATCAGCTAATTAAAATAATAAGAGCTAATGAAAAACTTACTTTACAACCAAAGGGCAAAACTCGTGCAGGTGGCAAATATTTGAGCCATATATCTCTAGCTTCATTATCAGCCGGAAGGCCCAATTTCTCATCACCGCCAAAATAAGTAGCATATATCCGATCGGTAGGTAGCTTATACACCTATACATCAATAGTCAAAACCCAAATAAACATGAGAGAAAAATTCATGATAAAACTACAAAATGAGAAGAAGATTTATAACATTACCACTGTGAGAAGTTCCCAAGCCCAACCAATGGCTTCCTCTTTAAAATAATCACCAAATGACCAATTACCGAGCATTTCAAAAAAGGTATGATGATAAGTGTCTTTGCCAACATCATCAAGATCATTATGCTTCCCGCCAGCTCGGATGCATTTCTGTGTGTTGCAGGCACGAGTCAGTTTGCTTAAGGAAGTGTTAGGATCAACAGTACCCAAGAATATAGGCTTGAACTGATTCATTCCTGCAAAATATTAAAAAAAATTAAAAAAGATATAACGGATCAACTCACCTGAAAAGTACTTACTGTTCGGTAAACTGAATATGATTCTGTTTCTTTTAATTACTTAGGATCAAAAGAAACTTATATGATTCTGATTCTCCAATTTGCAAGAATCACTTTTGCAAAGCACATCAAAACATTCACTATTGCTTGTAAGCATTTCTTGAAAGATTAACATAGTTAATTATAAGATACTCAGATGTTCTGGAATAGGACATGCAGTTTGACTTTTGAGGTCAAACCTATTCCTTCTTGATCTCAAAATTGAAACCTAATAAGCTCCAACTTCACCATATATGCATCAGTTCTTTTAAGCTAACTGAAATAAGATATATAATATAACCTTTATTTTATAAATTTTAGTTTGAATTATATTTACATACGTTGAAATCACGTGATCAGTTTCTGAATTCCCGAAATTAATTCTCAAATTATAACTCTCTGAACACTAATTCGATAAGATTAAGCCAAAATAAGCAAATTAAATAAGAGATTAACAAACCAGCATTGGCAAATAGAAGTGTGGGATCGTTGACTGGAACAACCGGACTTGATTTCCAATAAACGTGATTCCTTTCTTCGAAGAACTTTATAAACGAATCCCTAACTTTGTTCGCCGGCCACTCCACCTCCGCCGCCGATTGCGAACCCATAGTCTTCACGCAGGACGAATCTCGCACCGAAGCAACAGTCGATTGATTAAACCGGCCTAATAGATGATTCTTCCTACCAAATTTAAAGAGAGAGTAGTCCGCCGATGCCGGAAGAAACCGAAGTGATGAAAACGAACAATCGACGGCTCTGCGATAATCCAACGCTAAGCTTAAATTACGAGTGATTTGAGCCCTCATCCATCTGCGATACGATTTAAAGAAGAGTGAAGCTACGGATTTATGGAGGTGTTGACCCCACGGCGTCTGGAAATGTGATACGGCGGCGTTAGGGATTGAGGGTTTAAGGATGATGGGATAACTGATTGAGACCACTCTCACAACTTATTTAAACGACGTAGTTTCCAGTGTTGGAACCCTTTGTAAGAGTAAATTACAGAAATCGTCCTATAAGTTTAAATACTTTTTCATATATTATCATTTAGCCTAAAAATTATTAAAGATCATTTTTTACTTTGTTATAATATAGTTTTAGAATTTTCAAATTAACCCGGTGAGTTTTAAAAGTTACATGTTTTAAAGACTTCATTCGTTCAAATATTCGTAATGGGTTGAGTTTGATCGTTAACCCGATGTCATGCTTCTTCCTTACAAGTATGATAATCGAGTACCTTAAATACGCGTTAAATTTTTTTTACGGCAACACCTAGATATTCTAGGATAATTGTTTCCCCGGGGCAACACCTAGAACATCCAGGGCAACCCACCACAGGAGGAACCCCCCAACCCAACTAGGTAAACCTCGTGACCTGACCACAGACCCCTTTTTTTGTTGTGGCTAGGATTTGAACCCAAGACCTCCACTATGAAAAGTTTTGGGGCTACCATTGCACCAGATGGTCAACGGTGTTAAATGGGGTTAGTTTGTGCTAATATGCTCACATTTTAAAAACAATTTAATTAAAAGTTTAAGACCCCTTTAGTTCACATACAATGTATTGTCATTAGAAGCTTCTCACGTTCAACATTCTTAAATAAAATTTAGTTCAAACTTTACTTTTTGACTTGTGAATTTATAACTGTTTCGCTATGCCTACAACATGGCATGCACTTCTGCCACTTCACATGGACTTTACATCTTTTGCCACATCAAAAACTTTGTCACCTTACGTGGACTTCGACACTACCAACATGTGACCTCTTTTGGTACATCCATCAATCGTTGTCTAAAACCTTTTCTTTTTTATGATCCATCAAATCAATTAAAATTTATAAAGTTTAATAAGCATGTATCTCACTTCAAAAACACATAACTCAAGTATTGCAACCTAAAAATATTTAATAAATTAAACAAGGCATAAAACTCATGAAAAGTCCCCTTTAAATGGAAACTTGTTTGCAGAGCTACTCAACGAACCTCAACGAAATGTGGTCCATTCTAAACTTGTTCAATAATCAACTGGAGTACACCATCCATGTTCGAGTTGTTGTTACCCGACAACCTGTCGAAACGTCACTATTGATCAACACTAATTGTCGCGCGCCAACTGCCATGAATTTATGTCGTCCTTCGTCTCCCTGTTGCCGCTCTTGCTCAATCGCACAACTCCCTCCCTCTCTCTCTCTCTCTAAATAATATTATGTGGTGAAAGTGGAATAAAACAAAGTTTGGGTTTTCACCTAAATATGCAGATTCTAAAGTTTAGAAAAAGTGGTCATGTCTGGAAATGTAGTGGGTAAATCTAAAAATTTGACAAATCGGATTTATTTATGGGGGACGGGTCACGCAAAATGCACACAGGTGTGTGTTGTTGGCGTGAACGAGCAGGGAGGGGAGAGGCCAAAGCCTTAAATTGATTAATTGCATGTGAAAGTAGTTTGGATTTGGTACATTCATCTTCTTCTAGTCATCAAGTAAGTAGCATTTTCATCTTTAACCCCTTCATTGTTGTGTTCTTGATGAGGTCATGAACCCTAATTTTCTGCAATTGGGGGTTTTGAATGGTTAATTCTTGATAATAAGTAATAATATAGCTTATCTAAAGCTAAAGGTTGAAGATCTACATGGTTTTAACACCCAATTTTAGGGTTCTTGGTGGATAATTGGGTTTTTTTTTTATTATAGATTGTTAAGGAGCCTTAGAAACAGAGCCTTTTCACGGTAAGAATCGCTCTAAATCTTGTGTTTATGTTTGGTTGGGGTTTTGGGTGAAAAACTAGGGTTTTAATCCATAAACGGGAGTTTTAACATATGGAATGGTATTTAGACTCAAGAGTTTACTTAATAAATGATAGAAAAGAGTTTTGGACGTAAAAAGTTACGGATTTTGGTTAAAACCAGAGTCGGAAATGCATGATCTTCAATCGGCGACACTATGTGGCAAAACTATTAACTGAGGCGACACTATCGCGGGTCATGTGGAGGAGACGACATAAATCGAGGTAGTGACGTCATTAATTGATGATGTTGCTAACGTTTTGCACCACTGTCGGGGGCTACACTAAGTGTCGACACTAATAGGACGATGTTAAGTCCATAACGAAAGTTATGGCAACACTGTGTAGACGGCATTGTCACTGGCGACACTGTCATCAGCAACACTGACAATGTCGGGCGTCACTGAGTGTTCTGGCGAAGCTAAGTCTGGCGACACTACAAGCGACTTTAGCTAGAATTAATAGTTTTCACGTGTTGACTTCGCACAAATCGTATAGTGTACCGCCTAGCTTGACATAAGTACAGAGAATAGTTATAGCGTACCTGGTGAGTTTCTATTGCCCTTTTCTTTATGTTTTTGGGATGAGATGCATACTTAACGAGTGGATGGGTTTAATGAATGGTAAAGATGAATGAATGATTGTTTTGTAAAAATATACTATATCTGTAAAAGAAAGGAAGAATAGAGATAGAGTAAACTTATTTATATATTATTTGAACTTAGAGTTTTAAAGACAACAAAATAAGTGAATGGTGGTACCTCAATACTGGAATGACAGTGACATGTCGTATACTCGTATATCATTCCTACGTGAATGTACATGTTGAATGGTTAAAGTGCACGGGAAATGGCGGTACTTTGGTACTCGATGAATGTGATAGATGATATGTGTTATACTTAAATGTTAATATGTGTGTAATGTAACGTGTATATATTAAAGTGTTTGACCAACTCAAAAATCATGAGATTCTTACTGGGTTTGGTTGTTGTTGTGACTTTTTAAACATACGAATTGATCCACGAGTGTTTGACCAACTCAAAAATCATAACTTACAACCGTAGAAGCTTAGTCGTACCATTCATCAAAAGTTACTTGGCTGATCATGATCATTCAAGTTGTTTTAGTTAAGAAACAATATATTCATGAGGGCCGGCTTTAACATTGTATGAGAAAGGCTACAACCTAGGGCCCCATTTCTTTTACCAAACATTTTTTTTACTAGTAGCTACCCGAAATCTGTTAACGCATCACATGGAAACTTTCTTTTGGAAATTAGCCTTAGTTGTAGTAGTAGTAGTTATGCATTTTACTTTCTTTAGGAGTAGTAATAAATCATTTATTTTTTTTATTCTTTTAACCTATTTTGTAAATTTTGATGCTGGTCATTTTCTTTGTGTCTTTGTGATCAAGCAATATATGATTTTATTAGATATCAATGAAGAGCGTCTTACGATTTTTCACAAGTTGCAATAAGAAATGAAAATTTGTATATTAATTTAATTTTATTATGGAGGCAATACATTCAAGTAAAGGATCATTCAAACCAATATTTATTTCGGTTAGCAACCATTAGACCTGGCAAAATAAATCCAACCATCAATTTTTGGGTCATTACGGGTGTTTTATTTTGAGAGGTTGGGTTATTTT
The DNA here is from genome assembly GCA_023525975.1 of Smallanthus sonchifolius. Lineage (NCBI taxonomy): Eukaryota > Viridiplantae > Streptophyta > Magnoliopsida > Asterales > Asteraceae > Smallanthus > Smallanthus sonchifolius. The sequence continues at coordinate 8,807,470 of CM042046.1, read as the reverse complement.
GGGCCATAAATAACTTTCTGATGGGTCTGTATGGGCTGAAGAAAGGAGAACTTAAAATTTTTAAGGTCGTAGAGATAAATACTCAAACGGGTCAGAATGGGCCGTTAAAAAAAATTAGGTTTCTTCATCCTCTTTTGTTGTCCATCATCACCATAGGTAGAGAGAAGATCGATAAGTGATTCTGTTCTTTAACCTGGTTAAAATGAAATTTGAAGTTGGTGATTTTGTGTTCTGAATCGATTTTGGATTCCAAATCAATTTTGGTATAAACGACTCTTGAATTTTCTAGGCATGAACGATGGGAGATCTCTGCTAACGCTATTGCTACCATCAATTGTGAGATTTCATCTTATTTCAATATCAATCGTACGATTTCTGGTTCGTCTGGGATCTTCTTCATCTTGAGTGTTAATGGCAGCCATAGCATTCCACATCGTCTCATCTAAGCTATCGTTGACCATAGAAAATCTAAACAATCATCTGAACCAGTTTTTTTTGTTTTTTACTAATCTTCTCGGTCATTTTTGAACCAAAAATTATGGGTTTGACGATATCGAAGAATCGTTGGTCAATTTTGACAGAAGAATTCCATCAAAATGGATTCTGGGTTTTGGTTTTGTGAATTTTTATCGGTTTTGATTATTTTATTGGTTTTGTGACGATTTTCGTCATGAAGGGTTTCATTAAAATGATTTTCAACGGGAAGGATTTTCATTCATAAAGATATCCAAACCTCGGCATCAGATCAAGATCAATATGAGACAATTTCTATCAACTGTTTACATTATATAATGACCCATTCTGACCCGTACTCCTTTTTGTTAAAACCCGTTCTGACCCAAACCAAAATGGTCATTTTTTAAAAGCGACCCATTCTGACCCGAACCCGTTATGACCCGAACCCGCCGGACCCGCCCATTTTGTCAGGCCTAGCAACCATGTATCTATTGCTTATGATGTTTGAGTTGTTAAAAGAACTTGCAGATACCGTGTGCGAGAGTCTAATAGACATGTAAATAGAATATTATTGAATCATAACATGAACTATACACTTCGACTTTAGTTCATATTAAGAGGGTGTTTGCGATTGCTTATTTCACTCTAAAAGTGGTTTTTTTATCAAAAATGTTTATTGACTTATTACTTTTTCAAAATAAGTTTAAAAAAATGTTTGGATTAACTTTTGTGGTGTGAAAAAACATTAAGTCAATAAGTTATTTTTTAAAAAGTGTTTAGCTTACCTTATATTTATTGTAGGGTAATTGGTAATTTTATGTTAAAAAAGTAATAAAGAGTTTTAAAAATCCAAGATTTGTGACTTTTGAAAAATAACTTTTCAAGACATATCAAAAAGCCAAAATTAAAAGAACTTTTATCAATGCCAAATACTTTTTTGGCTTACTGGCTTTTTGAAAAAGTCAATAAATTAATAAGTCATTTTCAAACTTAATGTCAAACACCCCTAAAAGCCAAATTTTCATTTGACTTTAAGGATTAACCTTTTTTTAAGGCAGATTCATTAAACGCTAGAGAGAACTAGCACGAACAAGGATACAATGAACCGAGAAAACAAACAGAAAAACGAAAACATGCAGATACAAACCCGCCCACCTCATAATTGAAAGGAGCAACAACCCTCCCAATTTGCAACCCCAGGCACCTTCCTAATCTTTGCCCACAAATAGCTGACACATTTGAGATCCTCACAAAGCTTCCTAAAAGAAGCTCTTTTCCCGCCAAAGACCACTTCGTTTCTTAACTTCCACATACTCCAAAGAGCAGCAAGAATAATTACCTGAAATGCTTTTTGCTTTTTTGACTCCACTAGGGCAGAGTTAGGCAGCTCTAATATGTCCCGAACCGAGAACACGAAGATGGGTGGAGTTGTGCACCAAGAGCTGATAAAACCCCAAAGCATTGTGGCGAAGAAGCAAGAAGTGAACAGATGTTCCACCGACTCCACGTTTTCGAAACAAAGAGGACAGTCATTAGACATTAAATGAACCCTTTTCCTTGATAAAGCTTGCCGAGTGGGGATCCTGTCGAGTTCAGCACGCCAAGCTAAGATGTTGACTTTTATCGGAACTGTGTTGCACCAATTTAAGACAAAAGCGCCAGCAACGATTTGGGCCGGACTAGTCAATTCCCGCATTGAACGAACTGAAAATACCTCCTGTGCATCATGTCTCCACAACCAGGTTCCATCCTTCTCTTCCACCATTTCTTTGAAATTCAGATTTCGGCTGTTAAAATCAAGTTCCAACTTTTTGATGTTTCCCCAAACTCCAACAGTGTCCCTTATCCCGGGTATGCATGCCGAACCCCGCAGTGAGCCATGAATGTTAAGGATCACCTTCTTCCACAACGGGTTACCTTCGGAAATGAACCTTCTCCTCCATTTTGTTAACAAACTCAAGTTGAATGATTTAAGCGACCCTAGGCCGAGACCCCCCACTGATTTTGGAGAGCAAACCGTGTCCCACTTTACCCAGTGAATCCGTCTATTAATCCCGTCTCCACCCCATAGAAAATTCCTTCTAATTTTTTCAAGCTTGTAAATCACCTTATCCGTGGCTTTAAATAGTTAAAAGTAATAGACCGGAAGACTATCAAGTACGGATCTAAGCAACACCACCCTACCCCCAATGGATAAGTTCTTAGCCTTCCATACCGAGAGCCTTGCCTCGAAAGCATCTATGAGTGGGCTCCAATTTTTAGAGTGATTCATGTTTGCTCCAACCTTCAATCCAAGGTAAGAAAAAGGTAAATGCCCCACTTGGCATCTCGCGAGTTAAACCATTTCCGCCACACTGTTATCCGCAACATTAATGCCAAGAAGACTGCATTTGCTTAAATTGATCACTAGACCCGAAGCAAGATAGAAGCACCTTGTCACACCCCGACCGATGGCGGAATCATCGAGGCGGACAATGTGATGATTGTTCAAAAGCACATGATACTAAAGGTTGCATAATTCATTACTTTAATTTAAAGACAACAAGTTCCAAATACAATACATTTCAAATAACCTAGTCTAGTTCAAAACATTAATTTATTTAACTAGGTCCATAGTTCCTAAATGGAGAGATCTTCGGCAAGCAGTCACATATCCAAACCTGAAACATTATTTAAATCAAGTGTCAACTAAAAAGTTGGTGAGTACATAGGTTTAGTATTTCCTGTAAATAGTGGTTGTAAATCGTTTTGCAACTCATTGTTTATATTGTTAAACATAGTATATGATGTAACATTTATTTAATCACAATTCAAACCGAGTTTGACGCGCTTGAACAGAGCACAACAGCTAAGTCCGGTATGCTTGAATATAGTTACCCACTATATCCGGTATGATTGAATATAACACGCGGTTATATCCGAGTATGCAGTAATAAACACCCTAACCGGGTGGGCTGGTCAGGCACAATAGATCTATCAATATTACAGTTGGTTGTCTTGTGTTTAAATGTATGTACATCCAAAGAATAAACATATAGTCTCATGTATAACACGTACAAACAATGTGAGTAACATGTATAATGTTTCACCCCAAAACGTATAAAAATGTAAAAATAGGGGCTATGTAACTCACCTTGCAAGCGGGTATTTGTCCACGCGTGTAGGTGATAAGTATGCGGAAGCCTAAGCACGTTGATACCCTATGTAGACAAATGGGTATTATTGTATGCGTATAGGTGTGTATTTGTATTTAATGTATATAGGCTCTAATATAATTTTCTTTAATATTTATTTGTATAAAGTATAGAAATAGAATGATAATGGGTTTTTTTTTTATAAAACTTTAACTTATAAGGATATATATATATATGTATTGTTTTAAACAAGTATTATATTCAATGTATTTATATAATAATAACAAAATAAAAGAAAAGTCTTTATTTATTTAAACAAGTTCATAAAAAAATATAATGCTAGGTTCATATAAAAATAATGAGACATTTTATATATTTAATGTATTTTAATAAGTTTATAAAAAATGTTACAAGATTTATAAAAATAAAGGACATTTTATATATTAAATGTATTTTAATAATTTTATAAAAAATGTTACAAGATTTATAAAAATAAAGGACATTTTATATATTAAATGTATTTTAATAATTTTATAAAAAATGTTACAAGATTTATAAAAATAAAGGACATTTTATATATATTAAATGTATTTTAATAATTTTATAAAAAAAATGTTACAAGATTTATAAAAATAAAGGACATTTTATATATTAAATGTATTTTAATAATTTTATAAAAAATGTTACAAGATTTATAAAAATAAAGGACATTTTATATATTAAATGTATTTTAATAATTTTATAAAAAAATGTTACAAGATTTATAAAAACAAAGGACATTTTATATATATTAAATGTATTTTAATAATTTTATAAAAAAAATGTTACAAGATTTATAAAAATAAAGGACATTTTATATATTAAATGTATTTTAATAATTTTTTTTATAAAAATATTATATATAAAAGGATGGGATGGTTTATAAAAAAATATATAGTTTAATCGATTCGAACACGTAAACCAACTCGTTTTTGTATTTATTGTATCAAAATGGTATTAAAATAAGTTAATATAATTAAATAAAATAAAAAAAATGAAAACAGAATAAAAATGGGGTTGGGTCGGAGGCCAGCAGGCTCGAACCCGCGACCTCTAACTCGCACACACACACGCATAACCAGCCGGGCTACTGCCCATCGCTGGTTATGTGTGTACCGGTTAATTTAAGTATTCAAGGCAAAATCAAGTCGCTGGACCTCAGTGACCGGCGACCGTGTCCGAGGACATTGGGTTTGCCCGGTAATCATCGAGCGATTGTCTAGATTTCGACTGGAATAGGTTACCTGATGATAACAGAAGGTATAGGAATCGAATCGAGGCTCGAACCCAGTCGCGAAGGGCTTGGTCGGCAGAGACTTTTGTATCGAAAATGTCCAAAACGGGAATCAGACTTCGGGGTGAAATCAGGCCTTGATATCCTGGTCCAAGCTTCACTCAGAGTCGACGAATGCAATGGTGCCTTCAATTTGGGGTGAGAGTGGGTGGAGGAGGGTGGGCGAGCTCGTGCAGGTCTGTATATGGCCATTTATAGCCGAGCCCAATCCCGATAATAAGACAAGCAATTGAGCATGCCTGAACATTCTTCTGGACGAGACGAAGCTAACCAGACCATCGACAGGCGTGGAGGTGGCCTGTCGGGCCTGAATTCGGGCGTGGGTTCTCGGCCACCAACAGGATCAGACGATCCGTGTGTTGGGGAGACCAATTGGTCGAGGGGTCTAGTTCGCGTGGGGGAGACGAAGTCGGGGATGCTTTTGTCGGGCGTTGAGGTGCAGGGGACAGGCTTGTCGAGCGGGTCGCCGGAAATTAACTTGGACCGCCGGACAAAGGAAAGGGGTGACCGGAAATGCGATTTGGGGATTGACAGTTTTGGTCCCTGGAGTTTGGTTTAATTCGAAACAACCCTTAAAATAATTACGGATGGATCCTTGTGGTTTCATTTGTCCAGAAATAGTCCCTCAAACGATTTTAGTTTTAAAACCTTCTAGTTTAGTTAATTACAAAACGAACCCTAAACTTTTTATTAAATAAATTAATTTAATTTCTTTTAAATCAATTTACTTTAACATTATATTTTAAATGTTTTTATAAACTTACTTATTATTATTATTATAAATAATTTTTATAAGGTTATTCATCTTATTCAAATGGGTTATTTTATTAAATATGTAACTTCTTTTTTTTTTTTTTTTTTCTTTTTTTTTTACTTAGATTTTTATATAAAATTTTATATTAGTTTTAAAATTTATAAATTTCTAATTAGTTTAAATCCATAAAATAAGATACCTATTTGTATAAAACCAAATAAAACTTAAGCATATAGAATTTTATAAAACTTATGTTTTTATTTAAAATCAATCATTTTGAATGGTTAATAAAATTGAAAACCATTGATTTATTTATATAAATTATCTAATTTGATAACATGATTTATATAGTTTATAACCTTCAAATATATATATATATATTTTTTTTAAATTAAAAATATCTAAATTGAAATTTGCCAATACACCGATTTGTATAAATTTGATTAAATATACGTGTATATGTTTTGAAATAAAATGTTAATATTTACACGATAAATTTCGCAACGAAAATCTTTGAAATGTCACAGTCTCCCCAAGTTGAAGGAATTTCGTCCCGAAATTCGATTAGCGAAGGTTATGGGAACGGGAAAAGGGGTGCCAATAGACTTAGAATGGAATTACTTCACAAGAGAAAGATTCAGCGGGGAAATATCGTATGATAACGGATGACGATGCTAATTCGAGTCGAGTTGTCAATTAGTTGATCTAATAGTATAATGAGATTTATGCATACAATTGTTCGTACAATGCATGAATGTAAACTACTAGAACCCAGATTTAACAATATTGGTGCCAATCACTTTGTGACATGGCATTTTCCTTTAAAACTCCACCCCACGGGTGTTCATATTTTCAAATTTTGCAAAAACATTTTCTAAAACCGGTCCTCCTCTTAGTACTTATGCACGGTTTATACTCGTTATATCAAGTGGGTTTATGTATAGGGTGTACCAGCGGCTAACCCACCACCCCTTTGATATACCGGGGATTCCCCGCGCATAATTACTAGGATTTGGAACTTCAACAATTTAGGTAAACTTTAACAGAGCTAGCAAGTTGTATGACCGAGTTTAAACCTAATAGGTTTGTCTCACAAAAGTATAGGAATGAGATGAATGGTGATAGCATAGCTGTTATATGCAATTACGGGTTATAAAACTCATAGCAATGGATTTCCCATCCGCTATTTCCATGATATACGAGTTATCAAGATTGATTGATGGTTTAGCAAACAGTTGGTTAAAAGCAAGAGACACAATTTTTCTATTGGCATGAATATTGAATAAATCGGATGTATAAAGATAGTGTACAAAGGAACGTACCGTTAACAGTGTCGTCATTGGCCGGAGTCTCGTTAGCATTTATATTAAAGGCTCGTCCACGAGGACCACCTTGATTTTGAAGTCTTGGACATTGGTTCCGAAAGTGGTTTGGGTCTCCACATTCGTAACAGGCCCGTCCATAGGTGACAGTAAGAGGCATTGAATGATTGCCTTGAGTAGCTTGATTAACGATAGTGCGAGCACGGCAAGTAGTAACAACGTGCCCATAGCGTCCACATTTTGAGCATAGACGGCATGCAGCATGCGGGGCATGGTGATACTTGCAAGTAGGGCATCGGGGAAATGAACCTACATAGTTTCTCGGAATTTGACCCGTAGGAGTAACTTGGGTCATAGGTATGGCAGGAATGATGGCCGCAAAGTTTTGGGCCTTGCGCTTCCTATCATGATGGGAAGATTTGAGCTCTTCGTCTTTGTCGGACACAGAAGTAGCAGCTTTGTCGACCACCTTCTTGGTACTTTTCCTAGATAAGGTACCCGCTTTGACGTGATTGTCAGTCAATACAGCAGATAAACGGATAGCGTCCCCGAGAGTGGAGGGATCACTTCCCGATACGGTGTCTTGGATTGGCATAGGCAGTCCACCTATGTATTTCTCAATTCTCCATGCTAAGGGAGTAACCATGTGGGGCACGAGCAGACTTAGTTCTTGAAAACGAGTGGTGTAAGCCAAATTTTCTCCGCTATCTTGGGTGAGATCCCAAAACTCAGCTTCGAGCTTCCTCATTTCGTTGCGAGGACAGAACTCGTCAGTCATAAGTCGTCTCATTTCGTCCCAAGACAAGGACATAGCAGATTCGTTGCCTCGAGTACGCTTCCCACCGTTCCACCAGGTGAGTGCTCGTTTTTGGAAGACGCTGGCAGCATAACGGACTTTGAGGACGTCGGGACAACCGCTGTTTAGGAAAGTACTCTCCATACTTTCAAACCATTGAAGAAGGCTAGTAGCACCTTCCGTCCCGAAGAATTTGGTGGGGTTGCAAGAATTGAAATGCTTGAATGTGCAGTATGGTGGGTTTGCACCCTTCCCTTGCGTATTAGACCCATTACCATTGTTGTTAGCTTGGATCATTTGGCCTACTAGTTGAGTAAGTAGTGCAGCAAGGTCAACGTTGGAGTTGCTAGAGTTAGCATGTCGAGGAGGCATTCTAACACCATAAGAAAAGACAATGATATTTTAGATAAGATGGATATATATGAGTTATAGCGGGAAATAATGTAAGCAGAAAAACGGGATTCATCATGACGCGTGCCAGTGCATGTGTATTTATTCTAGGTTGATGGTGGGAAACTAAGTCATCTATTCCGGATAGAACATGATGTTATAGGTCATTATTCGCGTAATAGGAATTGCCGGGACTTGCATGCACTACAAATTGTTATTACGTGTGCACCCGAAACAATGATTTGTTTGCATGTTCGTCTAGTTTTTCCTATTTTGCTATAATGTCCCCAGATTTTGAGTTCAAGTTCGGATTGTATCCTTGCGAATACATTGACTTATCAACGTTAAATAATTCCCCAAAACTTTCAAAGAGACATGCTTTAGCCTATAGGTAAACACTCACTTCAGGAATTCCCAGGAAAGCATACGGGTCCGTTTATTTGGATTTATACGAAATGCTTTCCTAGACAGAAAACCCAATGTACAGGTGTCACCCTTCCAGATTGCACGTGTCTTTTACTGATTTCGGGAAATTAAGTCGTTGACGAGATTTTCAAGATTTTAATAGATTTGAGAGTCCATGAGTATAAAACGTGTAGGGATGTTGCGATTTATAAGGATTAGGAGAGAGTATGGACAAGGATATGTAGTGTATTTGTTTGCATAAGTGTGTTGATCAAATGTGTATGTATAGTATGTATCATGTATCAAAATCTTGTATGTATGTGTATAAGTCTCATGTACCAAACTCGGGAAAATTCAGGCAATTCCTAACTACAAATAATTCACATAGCAATTAATCATTTAGCACATAACACATAAAAAGGGAGTCCTAGGGTTATAGTCTAGGCCATTGTGTCTAATAACCTAATTCCCTATAACCATGGCTCTGATACCAATCTGTCACACCCCGACCGATGGCGGAATCATCGAGGCGGACAATGTGATGATTGTTCAAAAGCACATGATACTAAAGGTTGCATAATTCATTACTTTAATTTAAAGACAACAAGTTCCAAATACAATACATTTCAAATAACCTAGTCTAGTTCAAAACATTAATTTATTTAACTAGGTCCATAGTTCCTAAATGGAGAGATCTTCGGCAAGCAGTCACATATCCAAACCTGAAACATTATTTAAATCAAGTGTCAACTAAAAAGTTGGTGAGTACATAGGTTTAGTATTTCCTGTAAATAGTGGTTGTAAATCGTTTTGCAACTCATTGTTTATATTGTTAAACATAGTATATGATGTAACATTTATTTAATCACAATTCAAACCGAGTTTGACGCGCTTGAACAGAGCACAACAGCTAAGTCCGGTATGCTTGAATATAGTTACCCACTATATCCGGTATGATTGAATATAACACGCGGTTATATCCGAGTATGCAGTAATAAACACCCTAACCGGGTGGGCTGGTCAGGCACAATAGATCTATCAATATTACAGTTGGTTGTCTTGTGTTTAAATGTATGTACATCCAAAGAATAAACATATAGTCTCATGTATAACACGTACAAACAATGTGAGTAGCATGTATAATGTTTCACCCCAAAACGTATAAAAATGTAAAAATAGGGGCTATGTAACTCACCTTGCAAGCGGGTATTTGTCCACGCGTGTAGGTGATAAGTATGCGGAAGCCTAAGCACGTTGATACCCTATGTAGACAAATGGGTATTATTGTATGCGTATAGGTGTGTATTTGTATTTAATGTATATAGGCTCTAATATAATTTTCTTTAATATTTATTTGTATAAAGTATAGAAATAGAATGATAATGGGTTTTTTTTTATAAAACTTTAACTTATAAGGATATATATATATGTATTGTTTTAAACAAGTATTATATTCAATGTATTTATATAATAATAACAAAATAAAAGAAAAGTCTTTATTTATTTAAACAAGTTCATAAAAAAATATAATGCTAGGTTCATATAAAAATAATGAGACATTTTATATATTTAATGTATTTTAATAAGTTTATAAAAAATGTTACAAGATTTATAAAAATAAAGGACATTTTATATATTAAATGTATTTTAATAATTTTATAAAAAATGTTACAAGATTTATAAAAATAAAGGACATTTTATATATTAAATGTATTTTAATAATTTTATAAAAAATGTTACAAGATTTATAAAAATAAAGGACATTTTATATATATTAAATGTATTTTAATAATTTTATAAAAAAAATGTTACAAGATTTATAAAAATAAAGGACATTTTATATATTAAATGTATTTTAATAATTTTATAAAAAATGTTACAAGATTTATAAAAATAAAGGACATTTTATATATTAAATGTATTTTAATAATTTTATAAAAAAATGTTACAAGATTTATAAAAACAAAGGACATTTTATATATATTAAATGTATTTTAATAATTTTATAAAAAAAATGTTACAAGATTTATAAAAATAAAGGACATTTTATATATTAAATGTATTTTAATAATTTTTTTTATAAAAATATTATATATAAAAGGATGGGATGGTTTATAAAAAAATATATAGTTTAATCGATTCGAACACGTAAACCAACTCGTTTTTGTATTTATTGTATCAAAATGGTATTAAAATAAGTTAATATAATTAAATAAAATAAAAAAAATGAAAACAGAATAAAAATGGGGTTGGGTCGGAGGCCAGCAGGCTCGAACCCGCGACCTCTAACTCGCACACACACACGCATAACCAGCCGGGCTACTGCCCATCGCTGGTTATGTGTGTACCGGTTAATTTAAGTATTCAAGGCAAAATCAAGTCGCTGGACCTCAGTGACCGGCGACCGTGTCCGAGGACATTGGGTTTGCCCGGTAATCATCGAGCGATTGTCTAGATTTCGACTGGAATAGGTTACCTGATGATAACAGAAGGTATAGGAATCGAATCGAGGCTCGAACCCAGTCGCGAAGGGCTTGGTCGGCAGAGACTTTTGTATCGAAAATGTCCAAAACGGGAATCAGACTTCGGGGTGAAATCAGGCCTTGATATCCTGGTCCAAGCTTCACTCAGAGTCGACGAATGCAATGGTGCCTTCAATTTGGGGTGAGAGTGGGTGGAGGAGGGTGGGCGAGCTCGTGCAGGTCTGTATATGGCCATTTATAGCCGAGCCCAATCCCGATAATAAGACAAGCAATTGAGCATGCCTGAACATTCTTCTGGACGAGACGAAGCTAACCAGACCATCGACAGGCGTGGAGGTGGCCTGTCGGGCCTGAATTCGGGCGTGGGTTCTCGGCCACCAACAGGATCAGACGATCCGTGTGTTGGGGAGACCAATTGGTCGAGGGGTCTAGTTCGCGTGGGGGAGACGAAGTCGGGGATGCTTTTGTCGGGCGTTGAGGTGCAGGGGACAGGCTTGTCGAGCGGGTCGCCGGAAATTAACTTGGACCGCCGGACAAAGGAAAGGGGTGACCGGAAATGCGATTTGGGGATTGACAGTTTTGGTCCCTGGAGTTTGGTTTAATTCGAAACAACCCTTAAAATAATTACGGATGGATCCTTGTGGTTTCATTTGTCCAGAAATAGTCCCTCAAACGATTTTAGTTTTAAAACCTTCTAGTTTAGTTAATTACAAAACGAACCCTAAACTTTTTATTAAATAAATTAATTTAATTTCTTTTAAATCAATTTACTTTAACATTATATTTTAAATGTTTTTATAAACTTACTTATTATTATTATTATAAATAATTTTTATAAGGTTATTCATCTTATTCAAATGGGTTATTTTATTAAATATGTAACTTCTTTTTTTTTTTTTTTTTTCTTTTTTTTTTACTTAGATTTTTATATAAAATTTTATATTAGTTTTAAAATTTATAAATTTCTAATTAGTTTAAATCCATAAAATAAGATACCTATTTGTATAAAACCAAATAAAACTTAAGCATATAGAATTTTATAAAACTTATGTTTTTATTTAAAATCAATCATTTTGAATGGTTAATAAAATTGAAAACCATTGATTTATTTATATAAATTATCTAATTTGATAACATGATTTATATAGTTTATAACCTTCAAATATATATATATATATTTTTTTTAAATTAAAAATATCTAAATTGAAATTTGCCAATACACCGATTTGTATAAATTTGATTAAATATACGTGTATATGTTTTGAAATAAAATGTTAATATTTACACGATAAATTTCGCAACGAAAATCTTTGAAATGTCACACACCTCATTAACCGTAATAAGTTCTGGAGGTTTGATTTTGACCATTCTCCCATAATTATAACGTCATCCGCGAAGAGGATGTGAGAAATTGACGGCCCATTATTAGGCAATTTAATGCCCCTAAGGACCCCAGCCCTTTCCAACATCCAGTTAAGCGACTCCATTGCTATCAGAAATAAGAATGGTGATAACGGATCCCTCTGCCGGACCCCTCGAGAGAAATTAAACTCCTTGGATGGGGATCCATTGATCAAAACGGAAGCTTTAGCCGAGCCCAGTACTCCTTTAACACACATTCTCCATTTATAAGGAAAGTTCATTCCGTCAAAACCAAACCTTGAATATCCCTAGTTTTTAAAAATAAAATTTGGAAAAAGGACTTATAATTCTACTTCGTTTTGGACCCTCAAAGTGATTGCATCGCCCCATTCATCTATAGTTATGTTTATAAATCTTGAGGAAATTCACAATGCACAACTACTACCAAGTATCAACACAACTTTCTCTCATTACTATACTAAAACTCAGTGTTGTAAAAATCGGGCCTAGGCGCTAGGCGACCATTTAACTTGTAATTTTGAGCTAGGCGTACCATTAATCGGAATCGGTCTTAGGCGGCCAGATTCCGGCGAAAATTCCGGCAAAAACTTGAAATTTTCTGTCAAATTCTGGCGAAAACCTTGTATTTTTTGGCAAAACCTTGGACTTTCCATCCAAATCCTTCAAATTCTAGCCAAATATGTGTATAAATATTTAAAAATGAACATTTTTATAAAAATTACATGTAAAAATGTGTGTATATATATATAAAAAACTGAAAATTACACATAAAAATTCTAATCCGATTAATCCCGCCTAGACCTAGGCCCCACCCACCGCCTAGCGCCTAACGATTTTTCCAACAATGATAAAACTTATCATCAAACCACAGGTACTGAAATGTACTTACTACAACGAAGAAGGACTACAGTGCAACTACATAGTTTTTCGAGGGAGGTAAGTGCAATTTCAACCTTAAAAATGCCATACCAAAATTAGAAGGCACAAATTGGTATATATATATTTTTTTAATTTCTTATAAACCGCCGTAATTAGCTCCGACTCATCCTCTTTAGGGCATGTTTGGGATTACTTTTTGAGCTACTTATTAACTTATTAACTTTTTTAAAAAGTTAATAAGTTAAAAGTTTGTTTGGTAAAATTAGAAGGAGATAGAAAAATAAGAGACAAAAAGGAGTTTTCAAGAAGTAACAAATTCTTACTTTTGAAAACTACTTATTAACTTTTTGGAAAAGTTAATAAGTAGTTTTGAGAAGTAATGCCAAACACCCCCCTTAAGGGGTGTTTGGGATTACTTATTTACTCTACTTATTAACTTATATAAGTTAATAAGGTGTTTGGGAAAGCTACTTATTTAGCCTACTTATACCATTTTTCAAGAAGTAAGTCCATCCTTACTTATTACTTATAACTTATTAACTTATAGCATAAGTCAATAAGTAGTTTTCAAAGAAAATCCTAAAGTTTTTGAGAAGTTACAAATTATGACTTATAACTTATGACTTATTACCTTTTTGAATAAGTCATAAGGAGTTTCAAATAAGTAATCCCAAACACAGCCTTAGTCTCCTCACTCTCAACACAGAAAATCTAGGGTTTCAAATCACGGTGTCAATTTCTCATCCGATCCTCCAACACTCGTAAGGTACGGTTAGATTTCCATTTCATGTCGATATTATCCGCATATAGATATATAATTTCTGTCAGAAACTTTTGATCTTGCATTTTGATAATCATTAGCTAGTTATGTGTTTATTTCCATGATTATTTGTGTAATTCAAAAATTGATGCACAGATGAACGTTTTATAGAAGGAAGGATGCTCGATAAACGGTAATTTCCAGTTAGGTGAGTGCCGATTTCATTTCTAGTCAATGATTATGCTATAATATGTGGTATTTTGCATCTCACTCCGTGATTATACTTTAAAACTATTTTTGTTTATAATCGCTCACTGTTTAATGCGATTGTGTGTTGACGTCTAGATTATTTCGTATCTGTTGTATTCTGTAGGTTTTTAATTTTTTTTATCTCAATCACAGGGCCTTTTGACTACTGGATAAGTTAGTTCAATTCTTAGGTTATAACTTATAATAACTAACCAATAAGCGATTATATATAAGTTGATATACAATACTTATTATTTACCGATAATTGGCGCTTCATTGTTAGTTTGTTACCCTTTGTGAATTTGTAAATATGGAGGCATACCTTACTAATACGGAATGTTCAATTAGACAACACACCTACATGTTGTTCTATTTGTCGAGTTGAGAGAAATAAGGCAGAACACCATACACACAATATCTCCATCATAAGTTGGACATCAAAGAAGATTAGAGAATCTCTATATTGGATCATGATCGAACACGAGGAGAGTCTCTTTACTTTCTAACGGTCCTTGAAATTTCTGTTGGTGAATAGTAAGTAAAACATAAATTATGGTTTTATTTAAAAGGCTCACAATTAAAAAGAAGAGTGGAATCCACTTATGAATCAGTTAATTTCATAGTAGCATGGTAAAGAAAATTCATTGAATAAAGAAGAAAGTTAAAAATTACGCATTTGATGGAAAAGGAATAACATATAAAAACTTGATTATAATGGTCTCATACGTTAATGAATAGAGAGTGAACAAAACACCGACTCAATGTAAGCTCTATTATTGATTTATTAAAATATCTGAAACAGTAACTGATGATCAAGATCAACAATAATTTTTCTTGGTTTTTAGTTTGCTTGCTGCATACGAAATAGATGATATACTTGAGAATTAATAAAGCATGTTTTTATGAATAACTAACACCAGCGGAAACCGTTCATGTTGGTTCAGTAACTTCACTCAATATGCACATGGCCTTTATCTCTTTCATTAATTATCCCATGACAGGTAATGTTTTAAAATTACGTTATTTTATTTCTACTTTGGTACGAATAGGAAGTGTAACTAAATAAAGATTATGACCATTAATGATCTCATATGTTGAGCAATGAAAATAAATGAGCCTGATTGACTGTAAGAATAAATTTCACATGTGGATCACTAAATAGAAATATTGTTTCTTGCCAATCTACATGGCGAAAGAAAGAAACCAAGGGATATTTTGATGACTTGTGAAATCATTACACATGTTAATCATCTATCCATGTTGTCTTGATATCATTCATGTTCATTTGAATGGAAGAAAGGAAGAATTGTAGCGTTTAGGGTTGTATCTTTTCTTTTGGATGAACATGCAAGTAAATATATAAATAAATATTTTTACAATTTTGGCGGTTTTTTCCTCTCTGTCATGAAACTAAATTCTTTCGTATCACATAATAGAATACATGTCATTATGATGATAATCAACAGCCGTATCCATATCTTGAAGACATCAGACATTACGATCCACACCATAGTTTGTGTTTGGATCATTCTTTCAAACTAATGTCATCATCCTATCAGTTTCTATAATTAACAAATATATTTAGTTAATTGCAATGGTACGCTCAATCTATAAAATAATAAAAATCACCAGAGATAAGAGACAGTGAAAGGACACAAAGGTATAATAGACATGAGGAGACTTAAGAGCATGTTGTCTAATGTTTATAAATTATTCATGGATTTCACCATACATGCAGTTTAGTCTAGACATCTGGAATCTGATCACACTAAATGTGCAAAATTTTGCCCAAATCTTACAATCCACCTCAAGTTAACTACTTCTATTTATTATTGTCCTATTTACGGATGGAATGTGCTTATTCTCATTATAGGAAGTAAAATGCGTCGTTAACTAATTATTATGTAGGTTCTAACTGATATAACAGTCTTACTTCAATCATTATTTAGATTCACTCTCGTTTTGAAGTTCTAGTAGGATCGATTATTTTATATTTTATTTTACATCTATATTTGCGATCAGTTTGCCAGATTAATTTTTTTCTCAAATATCCTTATTTACGGTTGATTCAGCATGTTATTTATGGAAATTGGATATTCAAATCTGGAACTCTTCTGGTTAAATCTGTTTATTTATCTACAGACAAAGCTTCAGATTTTTTAACGGAAAAATCACATATATTCTCGGAGCTGCTAAGAATGGACCCAGTGAACCAAGAAGCAAGGCCCAGTGACACACTAGTTGGTCCTGAAAAGCGAAAACGTGGCCGCCCACGAAAGGATCCGAGTGAAAAACGGGCCCAAAGAGCCCGTTCACAAGCGGCTGCTCGCATGTCACGTGGTTTTGGACAACCGACTAACAACACTCCTCTAGTTGACCTGATCAATGATCCAACTGAAGTTATGGTCGGACAGATTGTAACTGGTGTTGTTCAGGCAACTTTTGATGCGGGTTATCTGCTCGCGGTTAGGATTGGGAACTCAAATATAACACTAACGGGTGCAGTTTTCAAACCGGGCCACACTGCACCCGTGACGCCTGAAAATGACGTGGCACCTCATGTTGAAATGATCAACCGAACCCAAATTCCGTTTCCAACAGAACTCCAGCCCAAACGTAGGCGTAAGCGAAGATCAAAAGAGAAAAACATGCAACTTGTTACTTATGTTGGAAATGGGCCAGACTCTGTTGCAACAAATTCATCATCTAAGACTGACTATGTGCTACCCTCTTCGGTCCCACAGGTTGGTGCAAGAGGGACCGTGATCCCTGTTGTTCTTCAACCAATTAACCTATCAAATGGTTTATCCACCAACCAACCCGCACCTCATTTGCGGGCCTCACAAGGCAAACCGGTGCACTCGGTTCTGCCGTTGGCTGTTTACCCGCCAAACAGGCCAACAAGTCAAGCGTCTGATTCTCAAACTAGCTCACAGTTTACAGTTGCACCCTCAGGGTCTGGAAATGAGAATGCTTCATTTAAACACACAGAAGGGGGTAAAACTGTAAAATCAAGTGATGTGCAAGATCAAGTTGTGAAAACAGAATCAGATATTGGCGATATGAACGAGCCTCTTTTTGTTGAACCCTTGCAAACTCGACACACCGTTCAACATTTCCAACATCCTCCAGTATTGGGAGGTGTGATGCATGGTGGGACTGGGAGAATGACACAGCTTTTGCAGGTAAAATGTCTGCTCACAGTTGACACTAGTTCATGTTTTCTTAGAAGTACAGGCAGCACACAGGGTGGGTCAGACGGGTTGGTTAATAGGTCAAAATGGGTAATTCTTTGGTGTGGGTTGGGTCGAGTCAACTCTTTTTTATAAATAATAAGTGTCATATATGATTATGAAAATTGTATTTTTTCAATAATTATCTTTTCTAATATAACCATTTTGAGCTTTTATTTATCATAGATAAACTTTGGGCGATTTTCTAACCATTCGACCCAGCCTACCAGTTTTTGTTAAAGCCAATTATGGTTTTACGTGTTTTTTTACCTGTTAGCAATAAATCATAACCCAAATAAGCCCGTTCATTTGAAATTGCCATCTTCATTTAAAACAGATATCTTTGAAACACGGGATTACAAACACATAATTAAAAGGTTAACAAAACTGGTGAATATCATTAAATAGTAACAAAACTCAAGTTTTAATATTGCTTCGTGGTTGTGAAAGTTTTCGTTACTGGTTAAACTAAACTACTTAAATTAAACAGTTATGAAACTTATTACTATTTAGTAATTTACTTTTTCAAAATATTTACTAAAACAAGTTGCTTAGCGTTAAATATTTAAAGTATCGTCTGTAGGCTGTTCAGCAGAAAATGGGCGATGACCAGGTTTCTCGAAATGGTCAGGCAGGAAGGATGTAAGCTCAGCCACAGAGCATGATCAAGGTTTACTGGGTAAGGCCATGTGGGGCCCTACATGCGGAAACTGTTGGTTCTAGTTTTTATGTTACAGCACAACGGTCGATAGAACAGCTAGTATTAGGTTTCACCGTGATTTCATAGAAAAGCTACCTTGTTTATGTTTCATGAAAGGAAAAGATTGGCTTGCTGGCTTTGTTGTTTTAACTTTGGTAAAAAGTAGAAATACCGTAAGTGATGTATGCATTTGAAGATTTTCCATCTGGTTTTGTTTCTGTTAACTATGGCATGTTCAAACGCTTTAAGATGGTGGGAGCCCCCACGGCCTGCCACTGCGCCGCCGTGCGGCTCCTACTGCAACACCGCCGCCACCCCCATGACGACGCACAACTTCATTTTACGGCTTCCAGCGCCGTGGTTTAGGTGTGCAAAATCTGACCTTTTTTGACCGTTGAATCCCATGGTAGGTGTGTGGCTTCATGGCTTGGGTGTGCCATGCGCCCGCCTCTGAGGCTTCTTGTGGCTTTAAATGACATGTCACTGTGTCATTGGTGGGTGTGTGTGGCTTCATGGCTCCACCGAGGTGACTTGGGTCAAAACAAGTTGTGGTTTAAACAATTCAAAACATGTCGTGTGTGACTGACTTGAGATTTTTTTTTCAAAAATTTGTTATTCTTTATTGTTGTTATTTAGGGGATGTTTGGGATTGAGTTTAAGTCAAAAAAGTGTTTGACATGAATAAAAGTTATTTTTTATTTTGGTTTTTGATAAATCTTAAAAAGTTTTATTTTGGCTTTTTGTCCTTTTTGGTCATTTTACAAAATAAGTTAAGCCAAACACTTTAAAAAAAAAATAACTTATTGACTTGTTTTTTTCCCACCATAAAAGTTAATCTAAACACCTTTTTAAAAACTCTTTTTGAGAAAGTCATAAGTCAATAAACACTTTTAACAAAAAAACTTTTGAAGTTAAAAAAGCAAATCCCAAACACCCTCGGTGTAAATGAGACGGGTATGTATTTGTCTAATAAGCTTGAGCTTGGTTCGACATGAGCTTTATTTTTTGAGCTCAAACTTCTCTTGTGAGTAGTTTTTCTTGCTTGAGGAATGAGGAGTTTCCCTCGTTTATTATTTATTAATTGTTTAATTAAGTTCTTTTATATACATGTATATTTATTTTTATAAATATTTATAGTTATAATTTTTATATATATAACATAAGATTTATTATTAGTAACTAGTTTTTTTTACCCACGCTTCGTGGTGGGAGTTTGATCGTTTTTCCCTCGTGTCTTGCGGCAGAAGTTATGTCGCTATAGATTGGGCTCGTCGAAAACCATAAAAAAGAACACCGATATTGGTTCCAATAATACCAATATCGGTCACAGTATCGTAATAGTAACGACACTCGTTATAGCCTACGGTAAAAAAAAATTAATTGATTTTGAATACAATTCCATTTTCAAAAAAAGTTTAAAGACAGACGTGGATTACGTTTTTTTTAAACTTAAAGAACAAAAGTTATTACTGAAAAACGTAATCATTAGAAAATTAAACAGGTTAAGAACGTATATTATATATAGTCCATGGGGTAAATGAAAATTATATAACAGTTTGGTGGCCAATCTACAAAAGCATAAAATGTTAGTGGCCAATCTACAAAAGATAAAAGTTTTGGTGGCAAGGCAAGTATGTAGAAACGCAAAAACTCACTTTGCAAACCGACTTGCAACTTTTACTAATAGTAATTTTAATATAATTTTACCAATGATAATTATTACATAAACATATATATGTATATAATATTTTAAGTAAGTTTATACAAATAATATGTTTATTTAAGCTTACGAGCTAGTATATGAAATAATATGTTTGTTTAAGCTCATACAGAGAAACTCACGAGCAATGCGTCTCGTCTAGTTTATACTCCTTTTATTTAGCAGGTTTAGTATTACTGCAATTATCACATTATTTCAATAATAATTTTATAACATGTTATATGTAATTTGATATTTTTAGCTATTTTTAGTTTATTTATTTGACTGTTTAGAGATGAAATATAAACCAATGACAAAAAATGTAACACTAACTCTATAAAATATACATATGACCATTTTTAGCTCACATATTTTCAAAAATGTCCCAACACATCCTGTATTTGAATTACAAAAAGACCAAAACAGAATGTAGAACAAGAAATGGAACCCAAACTGTGAATAAAAAAAACCCAAAATTCAATGAAAGTCAAAACTTGATGACGACCTTTTTTTACCTATCTAAACCAATGATATAACAAAAACCTCTATTTTCTTAAATCAAGAAAACTTTGATACTAAAAAGCCATTAGATCCAGGGACAGCAATCGGGCGACTCACGGGGTAAGGCGGTTGCGATACTGGAATATGACTTGGCAAAACAAAGGGCGGTTGACCGCCACCACCTGTAAACGGTGGAGCCACACATAGCTGCAATGCTTGAGCTGCGACAGTTCCTGCATCAATAATGAGGATCAGATAATCATCTGTAATAAAATAGACCGACTGCTTCTTACGTTAGTTTGAAACTTGGTTTAAAAAAGCACAAGACGCTCAAGGCGTTTAGGTCCCAAAAGCTGAGGCACGCGCATCACGTCCTCGAGGTGTTGCTCTAAGTACAACCAAATTAGCTTTATTTACAAGTCCCGTCTCTCTCATTTTGTTTTACATATCAATCTTTTTATCAACCAAACCTTTCATATTGTTCGTTTTTACATATCAGCCTTCTAAACTTTAACCAAATTTTACCCGGAAGTACATCAGGGGCGTCAAATCCATGAGGTGTGCCTTTTTAAACCAAGATTTGAAGTTGTAATAATCATTATATTACCTTGGTGTTTAGGGACATGTACTTGGTGCAGAGTTAAAATGGAGGATATGCTATTCGGGCTTGGGACCATGTCCTGCAACAACAAGATAATCATTAAGTTGTACAGAAAAATACAAAAAATAAATAAGTGAAAGCAAGGTGAAAGTGAGTCTCGAACTCTCGATAACCATAAAAAGATCAAAACAAGCTTATGTTTAACTGATTATATAGCAAAATCTTACTTGAGAAACAGGATGAACATAGACAACGGGTCCCAATCTTCCAACCATTACCTGTAACAATCGATGCAAAATTGCCTCAAATCATTGGTCTCGTTTGCAAAATAAGTAAACTAAGTATTTTAAGAAAAAATATATTTTAGTACATTCTGGGAGTTTGGCTGGACGTAGGTAGGTGCTGTTTGAACCGGATGATACGGGCCAGCATATCTGACGGGTTGACTCCTGTTTGTCATATATCCAACAATCTACAAACCAAAAGTGAAAACATGAAACTTAAAGTGCATATTTCATACTATAGAGGTGGCAAAATGAGTGGCTCAATATGTTGGGTAACGAGTCAAAACAGGTAACGCTTGGTATAAGTTTAAATGGGCCAGGTCAAGGTGTGTTGACTTAAAATCCTTTTTATCCAAATATTTTCATTTTTATAAATAAAAGTTGTGTTGAATATGATTACAAAACGGCACATGTCCCTTGCACTTACAGGGGGAGGATGTTGTACAGCATTGCCTCCATACGGAACAAACTTAACGGGAAGGGGATGGGGAGCAAATGGGCTGATTTCGACATCGGGCTGTGGGGCAGCAACCGGGACACCAGGATAACTGTCTGGAATGTATGTAAGATTTGCACCCATTGCTATTGTTGGAGGGGTTGGTGATCTCTTATTTGGAAATGATGGAGAAAATGTTTTTGCTCCAGGGTTAAGTTTAAACTCCTGAAGAAAAAAACCAAAATTAAATTGAGAAGAAAATAATTCTTGTTTTCTCTATTCACTAATTACATTCCTATATACCTTAACAGTACGATTAGAATTCAGGTTTTTTGTAGTGACGGTTTCACTTGGTGCTGATGAAGTGACTAACGGTTCTGATGAACTAGTGTGACTGCCATTCTTTCTGCAATAAACAATTCATAGTAAACGTTAAGATCATATAAAAATTATCAACTTCAATAAATAACAGAAGACTAGTGTGATTGGTTACCTGTTATCATAAGGATCATCCGAACTTTCTTCCTTCTGTACTTAAAAGAAAAAGAGATTAAAAGAACACTTATTCTGCTATTTTTTCCAATTTGAAATTCATTTTATTTAACATCATATGATCTGAGTTCTAAAGTTGCTACCTTTGTTGAACCTTTGGTATCTGAATTTTTTACTTCAAGAGCATTAGCTGTGTGAACAATGTTCTCGGGTTTAAATCCATTAGTAAAACCGTTCTCAGTTCTAGAAGAGCATCTGTATTGATAAATGTGAGTAAAAATGCATGCCATTTGATTAAATATTCATCATAAAAAATAGAAAAATCAGAAATGCACAAATAGTTTGTGTTATCAGTTATCTTATCTGGGTGTTTGGATTTGTGTTTTAAATCCGATTATTAAGTTGTAATAATCGGCATTTGATGCTTGGATAAACATATCCTGTTTCTAATTATTCGATTAGTTAGGGGTCAATTAACCATACTTGGATAATCAACTTCACACTAACTGCAATGTAACTGATTACACGCGCATCCAAACACCCATCATCAACAAAAGCTTTACGAAAGCCCTACCTTGTTTGATTAGTATGTGGTTGACCAACATTTGACTTGTTAGTCGTTTTATTTGTTTCTGTCAATGAAACTCCATTAGAAGGAAAGGAGCAGGCAACAGCCCCTGTAACATCTCCAGTTTCATGTCCAGCAAAACCATCTGCTCGGATTATTACTTTCTGAAATTAAAAAGATATTTGTATATCAGATTATCTCAAAATATTAAAAAAATCATAAAGGAAATAGAGTGACAAATGGAAACCTTTGCAACTACTTGAACAAGATCCTCCGATTTGATTATAAGAGTTCCTATTACATCCTCACTGGCCACATTTGAGTTACAACTCCCTTTCTTCATCATCTTTGCTCGTTTCAACACTATAGCTACACCAACAGAAAATTCAATATAATATTAAACAATGAAAAGTAAGTGTGTATATGTATAAGGGCGTTCATTTCAAAACAAATAATATGTTAAGAACTGTGAGAACCGCATCATGCACTTGTACGTAGTGCTTTGAATGTGATACATAAAACGGTTACGTAACTGCCCACTTTCTCTCTCCCCTACTTTGAGTACATTCAAAGCACTATGTCCAATTGCATTATGCGGTTCTCGCAGTTCTTAACAAATTATTGGTTCTGAAATGAGTGTGTCCCTGTATACATATATACTTATACGCCCACACATATAGAGGATGTTCAACACAAAAACTAATGTGATCATTTTTCATTCACTATATTGCTTATGAAGCTTTCTCAGTTCTCTACTTAAAATTGGTTCTTGATTGCACACGCTCCTAAAAAGAGGTGTTCAGATGCGGTTTTGAAACCGGGTATCCTATAGCTGCGCATTTAATTCTTAATGATCAAAGCACTTCCAAACACTATCTTTTCCACAACGATTTCTTATTATTCAATATCATACAATCACTTTTAAGAATCTTATGATCTTCCAAATCAATAATCTTCGCTATCCACGAATCAAGTTTCACTTTCGGCATTCTATCACCAAAATGTTGTCACTGATTAAGCCCTAAATCGGATAAATCTATATCCATATCAAGTTCAACAACATACCAATAATCATTCTCCAAGTTATTTTAAAATCAAATATGTGACTGCATTAATCTACTCCAATATCAATTACCATCAAGTCACACAAAAGATTCAGATCACGATTCGATCAATCAACAGGAATAAATTCATATCACAAAATCAATAAAAACCTACGAACCATAACGATCGTGAACAGAGGCAGTGTGGAAAATTCCGGAATACACAGAGCCATCCTTGATGTGAACATCGACAGAGAGACCAATGAGACACATGGTGGTTAACAGCAACGCATCGTTTGATGATGGCGATCTTCTATCTTCTTCTTCGTCTTCTCGATTTCTGCAACCCATTTATTGTTTGATTGGTTTGGTGGTATAAAGTGAATCGTTGTGATTTGATGAATTAAAGATTGAAAGAATTGAAAAAAGAGAGATCTAGCGGAATATGACACTCTGGTTGAAATCGGAATTTTGATTTTAGAAATTGCATTTTATGAGGGCGGCTCCATGTTCATCCCTGTACTTGGAACTTTGAATCAATTTTTATAAATATATGAAATTTAGGGTAAATTTAAGGTTTTTTATTTTATTTTTATTTAAAGATGCTAAAAATATTAAAAATGCTTTTGAAGTTGTGATTTTGTATCATAGATAAAATGTGTAGTAAAAGAATCATGAGCTCGTTAGGCTAAAATCGAATCCGGAATTGATGTTTTGATTTTTATAAATGACTGGTTTTCGGTTATAAATTGTTTAGTGAATGGAAGATGTTGTTTGGTTAATTCGGTTAACTATTGCTTAACAGCCGACTTTGGACGTGGTTGGATTCAAATTAATTTCAGTTAATAAATTTGGTTATATGTTTTATCAAATAAAATATTAGCAGTTCTTTTAATTTATAAAAAATAAATAAATAAATAAAGTTAATAAATTGTTTATAAATATTGTATAAAACTTTTTCAAGATGTAACCTATTATTATTATTTATAATGAACAAAAATATAAAGCTTGGTTGTATTGTTAATTTAATTCCATTGATTATGTTATAAATAAGGAGTTGATGAAATGTTTATATGTAAGCAAACTACTCATCCACACATCACCCAAATTTGTGTAGCAAACATGCCGTACAAGAACTTGTGATTATTTCATCATACATTTCCAATAAGAATTATAATAACCATCGTTTTTAGAACCGGATCGATCCGTAAGTTAGATCGGTCGGACTGGAAACCGGATATTGAACCGGTTCGATTATGCCTATTTGAACCGTTTTCGATTGAACCGGCCGGTTACCGACCAATCTGGTGAACCAGGTGAATCAGACCGGATTTCCAATTTTTAATCATTTTTTTCTTTTAAATTCTTATTTTCTGATTAACTTAGTATTACAAATTATATATTAATTTAGTATTACAAATTATATATTTTATTTATTTAAATCTTTACGTATCACTAAAAAATTAATATAAAAACACATAATATTCGTACGTTTTGTATTTATATACATATTTTAATACTTATACTATTTATATAAATTAACAGGTTATTTTTAGATTGACATTTCATAATATTTTTATTTAATTCAATAAATAATTTTTAGCTATTTATTTAGCATGAGGAAACAAATAAACCCTAGCTGCCATGTTCTAGCTCTGCCCAAAGCCCTACCGCCTAAACCCCCAACTTCCGAACTCAAAACAACAAATTCCAACTATAAACCCTAGCGATTCCGACCATTGTCTGAAACCCTAGCAAACAATCTCCTCAATAAGAATGAAGAAACCAAAATCCAAGCAGTTACGTCTACAGAGCCGCAGCACTGAAGTTCAACAAATCGAATTACTGGAGAAATGGATAGAATTTGGGAAACCGGAATCCGGTTCCAATCCGTTGTCTCTCCCGCCGCTGCCGGCTAAATCTCCGATCGGCCGTATCGATGAGAATACGTACTCTCAGTACGCCGGCTGCACGAAATTCCAGCAACTCCCGATTTCAAAGAATTTGAAGGATGGATTGCGTCAATCTGGTTACAAAAACATGACGAATATCCAGAGAGCTTCGTTGCCTCACGCGCTTTGCGGCCGTGATATACTCGGTGCCGCCAAAACAGGGTCCGGAAAAACCCTAGCTTTTATAATTCCTGTAAGTTTGTGTTCTTAAAGATTTAATTAGATTATTATATAAGTATTAGTACGACATTAGGGCTGTAAACCGTTATTGTACCGTTCAGCTGGAAGTTAGTTTACATCGAAAACGAATAAAAAGGGAATAAAAAGGGCGCATTCGTTCAGCGTAAACGTTCCGTGATTTGTTTGTTTGTTACTAGGTTTTAGTAGTTTTTAAATTTTTTACCATTAAAGTTGACTTATTATATGTTCGTTCCGTTTGTGTTCGTATATAATGTTAAGAAACGAACACGAACAAATTCATTTCCTTCACGCACAAACACAAATTTTCGTTCGGTTATTTGTTCGTTTGTCGGATAAAAGCTAAACGAATGAACATGAACAAAGTCTAGTTTGTTTATGTTCGTTTGCAGCCCTATTTATGCTTTGTGGTGCAGCATTTTGTGTGCCATATTTAGAACCTTATGCTTGGATATATATTATAATTTGAGTTCTTTATGGTTTTAAAAAACTTGATGTTTTGTAGGTTTTGGAGAAATTATACAAAGCTAGATGGGGTCTAGAGGATGGAGTAGGTAGCATTATCATGTCTCCAACTAGGGAGTTAGCAGACCAGCTTTTTGGTGTATTGAAATCAGTTGGGAAGCACCATGGATTTAGTGCTGGTCTTTTGATTGGTGGACATGAGTATGATGAAGAGAAGGATCATGTGAATCGGATGAATATATTGATTTGTACACCTGGAAGGCTTCTCAAGCACATGGACACAACTCCAAATTTTGATTGTTCACAGCTACAGGTCATAACTTATTTCTCCTATTTTTTGTTATTTTTCACATGCCATGCTTTTCTTTGTACCAACAAGTAATTAGTAACTACAGTAAACATGTTGGATTTTCAACCCATTTGATCTGTTTTTTTAGTTTATTTTATTTTATCCAAAAAATTTTTGGTGAACGGGTCAAAATTGTTATCTATTATATTACATGTTCCAACATTCTTACCAGTTCACTGATTTGGGTACATACTCCATGCCAGTCAACAGGTTTTGGTACTCGATGAAGCTGATCGAATTCTTGATGCTGGTTTTAAAAAAGAAGTAAATGCGATAATTTCACAACTTCCAAAACATAGACAAACTCTACTTTTCTCTGCAACACAAACAAAATCAGTCAAAGATCTTGCAAGACTTAGTCTTAAAGACCCTGAATATATTGCTGTTGATGAAGAATCTATAGCTGCCACACCTAATCGTCTGCAACAAAAAGCCATACTTGTTCCCCTTGACCAAAAGCTAGACATGCTATGGAGTTTCATAAAAGCGCATATAAATTCAAGGATTCTTGTTTTTCTTTCTAGCTGCAAGCAGGTACCTTTTCTTTAACTTCTTACTATATTTATCTTGCATATTTATTGTTTAAATAAGCATTCCCAGACAACCCTCTGAATCTTAAAAAAAATGATGCAGGAGGTTGTATACTTTAGAATAGAATTTAGACGACTTTCAACCAGTTTGACCTGATTGACCCATTTGACTTGTTCCCCTTTTGGCTAAAGTTTCAAAATTTGGGCATTTGACCAGTTTGAGATAAGAAGTATTAAAAACCAACCCGTATCAACCCATTCATAAGTGAACGGTTCAAATTGCTACCTCTAGGGTTATTTTACTATGCTTTAGGCAGCCCCAGGCTGTTGCTTCAGCTCTGTGTGATTCTATTTCTCTAATTCTGGCACTTAAAGAATCGATGACCAAAAGCAGTAACAATTATGATAAAACAAAGAACCATTTAAATATTTAATAGAAGCATTCTTGTTTTTCTTTCCATCTGCAATCAGATAGCTTTTTATTATTTGTTTATCTTTCATAATGGTTGTTGGTTCTTTTTGTTTAGATTTTTGGCAGTTCTTTCTGTTTTTAATTTGTAGCCCGTCTTGATAGGTGAGGTTTGTATATGAAGCATTCAAGAAACTACGTCCCGGGATCCCTTTGAAGTGCCTACATGGAAGGATGAAACAAGTAAAAAGAATGTTCATATTGCAACAATTTGTTGAACAAAGATCGGTTCTTTTTTCAACTGACGTGTCTTCAAGGGGGCTGGATTTCAACAAGGGGGTTGATTGGGTTGTTCAGGTGAGCTGAAGTTCTAGTAGAAAGTTGCCAAAAGGGTTCGTCTGGCGGATTGGGTAATGGTCATAACATGTTCAGGTTGGAAACATGCTATTTATTGTGTGGGTCAAAATGGGTAGGGCGGATTGAGTTGACCCACCAACATTCCTTCTCCATGTTTAAATTATTAATCCGTTAGTTATGATTGGATATGCATATTACAATAATAATCTAGAAAAGTCTACTTCAGGCGACTCGCAGCCCGTTTGTCACGTTCCTTTGCTCAATTTTTATATGCCTCAAATTTTTCGCAAGTTTATGGGTTGAATTTCCCGTCTATAATTTTCAGTCTTACCATGCACTATTTGGAGTATAAGTTTGTTTTTTCTTCTTCTCACAGGTGGATTGCCCTGAAGATGTGGCAAGTTACATACATAGAGTTGGTCGCACAGCCCGTTATGATTCTATAGGGCGGTCCGTCTTATTCCTCCTGCCTTCTGAGATGAAAATGCTTGAGAGATTACAAGAGAAAAAGATACCCGTTCAGTTCGACAAGGTAATAATAATATTATTATTTCGTTTATTGCATTTTTTATTCTTTGTGTTGGCTATTTAAAGTTTTGATGTATTTTTAATGTTGCAATTTTAATGTGCTGCAGCCAAACACAAAAAGATTGCAATCTGTTTCTGGTTTATTAGCTGCTCTGCTAGCCAAGTACACAGACCTGCAGCCTTTGGCCGAACGGTCCTTTAAAACATATTTGAAATCGATTTACAAACAAAAAGATAAAGAAATTTTTGATGTGACAAAGCTTCCCATTGATGAATTTTCAGCTTCATTGGGTCTGCCTATGACCCCACAACTCCGTTACCTCAACCGTAAAAATATTGACAAAAATACCCCTGAAGAGCCCGTTTTGGTTACCCAAGTTCCTGCTAAGAGAGATTTGATAAGACCAAAGCCAGATAACAATTTACTCGAGGAATCAGAAGATGAAGAGACACTTGATTTACTTCATAGCAAGGAAATTACTGATGAAGCAATTGCAACTGACAATACTTTGTATGTAAATTTACAGATTGTTGTCATATTCAAATCGATAATTAGATTGCAATATATTGATACCTTTTAACTTTTTGTGTAGGAATACAACTAGAGTTCTTAAGAAAAAGAAGCTGAAAATTAATGTTCATAGGCCGGTGGGGATCCGCGTTGTATTCGATGAAGAAGGTAACACGCTGGCACCGCTTGCAAGATTAGCTGACCTCGGCACCACCAACTCTTCACTCCTTGATAAATCTAAAGGTAATTTTAGATAGTAGAGTGGCAATTTTGACCCATATAACTACAAATGAGTTGATTCGGGTTATAAGATTTAACTAAAAAGTAAACGGATCAAACAGATCAAAAGTCATCCAAATTGTTTCAAAAATCAAATGCATAAACCTCCTAAATCTGTTTATTAAAAAGTTAGATTATTATTGTAAAGACGTAATTTAAATAGAATTGGTCCAGTCTAACGGTTATACTCTAACCCAACCCGTTTTGATCTGTATAGCCCATATGTTATCTGACATGTTTTTGTTTGATTTACTTTTGCAGTAATGGAGAGGTTTGCAGAACTGAGAGAAGAAATGAAAACACGCGACCAAGAGGATAAACTCGTTGACCGTAAAAGACGTAAAGAAAAGAGGATAAAGGAGAAAGAGAAATACAAGAGGGCAAGAAATGAAGAAGAAGAAGAAGATGATGATGATGATGACTTTTCTGGGTCAGATAAAGACCTTAAGAAAGTCAAAGGATCAAAGGTGTACTTTGATAGTGATGATAGTGATGGTGAAAATAAGGTGGCATTGAAGACTGATGAAATCTCTTTAGCAGAACAAGAAGAAATTGCCCTCAAGTTATTGAGCTCTATGCACTCATGACCTGTGATCTTTATCTCTTGATTGGGATCTAATTTTTGTCGTTACAATGTCTTTTATGTTTTATTGATACGAGTCGCTTCCTATAATTAAATTTGTGCACATCACTTGTTTGATTAAAAGTATGAACTACATTTCATTATATTATTGTGGTCTGTATTGTTAAAAGTTTTATGTTGCTGCATGTTTAACTGGAGTTGGATAAATGATAAATGAGCGGGTTGTTAACGGGTCAGATTGTAACAGGGCTGATGGGAACATTTTCCTCCTTTTAAGCATAAACTAGTTTTTACCCCCCGTGCTTCGTGACGGGTTGGTTTGACTCGTTTGCGTTAATAAAACTTACATCAAATCTCAGACTCGTTATAGCGTACGATACCAAAAAAACACTCGAATTTGAATTGAACTTAGTCTTTAATAAACTTTTAACAAAACGTTGACAAAAAAAGCTTAAGAAAGCGGCGCATTCCATTATTTAAAAAAATTTAACGAACGATAGTTATCATAGAAAATGGTGTCGGGCCCATCGTTAATAAAATTTAAACGAAAATGTAGGCGTAACGGTAAAAATAATGTTAATAGAAAGGAAACATAAAACTAAATAAAAAGGGAAAAAACGAATTAAAAAAATACCGCTTCGGGTCTTCGAAAACCATAAGGCGAATACCGATACGGATCCCGATAATGTAGGCGTAACGGTAAAAATAATTTTAATAGAAAGGAAACATAAAACTAAATAATAAAAAGAGAAAAAACGAATTAAAAAAATACCGCCTCGGGTCGTTGAAAACCATAAGGCAAATACCGATACGGATCCCGATAATATCAATATCGACAATGATGTTGTTCGCCGTTAACACAACGGTAACGACACTTGATATAGACAACGAAAAAAATAGATTTTGAATACAACTCCGTTTAAAAAAAATTATATCGAAACGTTGACAAAAAAAAACTACAAATAGTTACGCACTTCGTATTTTAAAAAAAAGTTATCTAACGAAAGTTATTAAAGAAAAAAGAAAATAATAAAAAATGAAACGGGTTAAAAACGTATTTTTTATATATACTATAAGGTTAAAAATAAAAATATTAAAAAAAAAACCACGTGGCACTTATCTTAGTTTCTAATTTTGAATAGGCAAAAGAGCAAACATTATTGTATTTGTTTGAACTCAGTGATGACACAAAGATGTATTGGAACTTGAAAATCTGACTTTTGCTGGTCAAATAAAGAAACATTGTGAAATATGTCAACCATTTTGACCAGAAGGAAAGAAAGAGAAACGTGGCAACGGTAAAACAAAAAACCAATCGAAGGCTTCCACGCAAGTGCATGGCACCGTTCATGATCGTTTTCCTTTAATCTTAGTTTCTAATTTGTGTTAGATATGACTATAATAATATTTTTAAATAAAACGATTTAGTGGGTTATGTACAGTAATAAAAATATGTTTTGATAAACTTTTTTAACCGTTCCTTTAGAACAAAAGAAAATCCAACCAGACTGGTAAGGCCCCTCTCATGTTGGTTTGGTTTTTTTTGTTTCCTTCCTCATCTATAAAGGTGGACACCACAAAAAGTCATATCAGCTGTCACATCAAATTTCTACTTATCCTAAAAAACTCATTTTTACTCGAATACTAAATCCTTTTTCAAACACCCACCAAACTCGTTTGCACACGTTCGGATTTTCAAATGCACAAAACCAAACTCGCCTCCTCCAACGCGTGTGATCTTGTTTTCTTTTGTCACCTAAGAACCGGATGACATCTACAACTTGCTCTTATGGTATTCATAAATTACAAATTGTTCCTTCAATTGTTGGTATTTACGGGAATTAGTCCTTCAACAGTTGGTTTTCTTTCATTTTCAACAACTTTTTAAAAATAAGTTTTACTTAGTTTACCTTCTTTTTTATTACTATTATTATTATTATTAGTTTTTGTTGGCTTTTTTTATATTATTAATATTTTTTTATTGTTGTTATTGTTCGACATCCATTTTTATAATAATGTACATAACAACCATTGATGTAAAACACATGTCGATACTTTTTTGAGCATGAAGGTACCTTATCTTTTGGTTACACGAAGGTACCTTTTGTGTAGTTAAACATAATAAACTTTTTTATTTCATAATATACACAATACATGCTCCATCGCGTGGGAGAAATTACCAGTGACTTACAATTTGCATGAAAATGAATAATACCCACCCCAATCATTTCTTGCCACGTGTCATCTACTTTAAATATATATTTTTCTTTTCAAATTATAGCGCAAGTCAGAGTTCAGAGTTTAACTGAGATGGTTTCGCGATGTAACAATAAGTGTGAGGTTGGGGGTTCTATCCCCGTTTCCGTTTTCGTTTTTTTTTCTTTTCACATGCACGTCTACTCTATCTTCTTTAATAAATATAGACCTTTTTTTTATATAGATTCCAATTACCAGATTTAATATGGCTTTCATACATTTTTTTTTACAAAAACCTCTTTGAAAAAAGCCTATATTTTATTCTGATTACCTTCCTTTTTTATGTATAGGACCACTAAAGGCTAAATAAGTAATCTGATTGTTGGTAATCTGTCGTATTACGCTGAGAAAATTCCCTAGCTACTCCTTATTTTGAAGATGCGATAGCTACTTGATGTTTCATTAACAAGTTGCGCGGCATGCTTCTTGCTTTCTAACATCTTCAAGCATCCTCTTTCAAACGCCTACCACCTATGACATGATTAGGACGACTTAAAACTTAAACTTGAGAGAAGCGATCAACCGAAGAAAAGTTGAAACATGTGGACTAAACGTGTCAAATAAACAAAATGTTTAACCGATCCCATAAAGATCTAAGAGTTGCATAGTAGATGCTATTGATAATTGTTACTGACTGATCAACTTAGTTTTCATAAGTAACGATCAATCGTTTACGAAAGTTAAAAGGTGATATGGATCTTAAGCTTTATATAATTATGTTTTTGTAAGTAAAACAAAATGGTACTAATTGTTAAAATTTTAAATATAAAAAATACTAAACCTTTGAACTTTGAAATTAAGACTATGGGTAACTTTATAGAATAGAAATCAAGTTAAAAAGTGTTCTAATTAGATCATTCAATACGCATTTTATACGGTATACATCCTCAGATATACTATGATGAATGACCTAATTGAAACACTTTTAAAACTTAATTACTAACATGTGGTGTTGACCTTTCACCTTAATGTGCATACCTTAAGGGCTTAACCGACTGGTTGGGTGTCAAACATACAATATCAAGTTTAATCACTTCCATTTGTACTTTTAAAACCTCGATGGCATTTAAGTACGATCGATCATTCAAAATCACATTTAAGGACAAAATTTGACACTCTTATCAAACAATTATTTGTTAGTTAAATGATCTCTGCCTTTAAGGTTTTACCTGGATGAAAATATTTAAAGATAATTATTAAGGTTAATCAGAAAGAAATCACAAGTGATCTATCCAGATAAAAAAAAACATTTTAAAAACACTCATTCTCAAAACATCAGGCTTACAACAATCCAATATTCTCAACAAAGATCTCTAAGATCTTCAAACACAGTTTAGACATGCAAACAAACTCACGATCAAGAAAATAATGTCAACACTAGGTAGGTAGCTTCCCTTGTTTAGCATAGCATCAAACTCTATATTACAGACCCACAACTCTGCAAATCACTGCAAAAATACAAATGCAGATCAATTTTTCAGCTACTATAAAAATAAATTATATAAAATAAAGATATCTATACTATATAATAAATAAAGGTTTTATTGAGACACTTGTCACCCACGTGATCACCCTCAACATTTTTTTTCCGTCTCTCTCTTCTATTAATTATACAAATTTGTTTAATTTTTTTATTTCCCGCCTCTCCTACTAAATAATAATGATTTCTATAATTATTTTTATAAAACGTTGTTCATAAAATATGTTTATAAATTGAACATTTATTTTATTCCTTTTATAAAATATTTTTAAAAAATAACTATTTCACCAATAACATCAACATACAAATATTTATAGAAATTGCTTGTTTAAAACAAGTTGTCTTTATTTAACCCATGTATTACATGGGTTTTAACCTAGGCATACTATAGAAAAGAACATCAAGTCAGGTTTACCTGTTGTGGTGGTTGTTGATAACCGCCATACCCGCCCGCTCCTGCATAGGCTCCATAATAAGCATTTGGATCTTGAGGTGGTGGAGCATACCCATATGCTGCCTCATAACCTTGTCCATAACCATAATAACCGCCACCGGCACCACCACCATACTGGCCATGTTCCTGAAACAGACCCAAGTGTCAACTAGAGATACGCGCCCGCCACCGCCTATAAACGGTGGTCTCAGAATAAAAAAATATTTTTGGAGAATGTCTCAGGCCAACCAAACCATGACAACTGTCGAACCACACCCAAAAAATACAATCTTGACCCAAGTATCTGCCCCGTCCATTTTATCACATCTAAGTTCTGACACCGACCATAATAAATAGAAAGTTTTTAACTCAAACCTGTTTGCTCGAGGGACTACGTCCCCATGAAAGGCGAATACTCTGGCCTCCTAACTCAGTCCCATTCAGATGTGATAATGCTTGCTCTGCACATTGCCTAGAACACAACACCGCAAAAGGGTAAGTACACAAAACAAACAAAAATGCAATGAATATAGGTATCTTACCTGTTAGCAAACTGAACAAACCCGCAACGTTTACCCATAGGTATCTTAACATGAACTAGTTCACCAAATTGGCCAAACACTTGCCTCAAAGCTTCATCAGAAACACTTGGATCCAACCCACCAACAAATATCTGCAATCATGAGATGTTAACAATTAGAGATACAACCAAAGTGATACTAAACAATGAACACAAAAATACCCACAGTTGTATTGTTCGGGTCACTCTCTCCCTGACTTCCTTGAGCACCACTCTGGTAGGGAGCTGCACATGTTCAAATGTCAGAAAAGAAACTAATTTCTTAGAAATCTCTTGCTAGGAACCAAGATTGTCTTATTCAACATAAATACCGCCATAGGAAACATGAGCATCAAACTTGTAAAAATATGTGTCATGATCAAAACAGGACTAAATACTATGACCAGTTACCCAACAAAAACTGACGGTCAAACCAAAGTTGGTCAAACCAATACAAACTTTATAGCACTAACTTGGGTAGAAAGCAGTACCTGCAATACAGCTTCTGGTGGAACTATACAATTGTACATACTAATAACTAAACCACAAACATATACTAAATTACTACTAATAACTGCTACCCAACCATACATTTAAAAAGGGTAAAAATTTTGAGGGCAAGCTTAAAGATCCTACATTAGTACTCTCCACAAACACATCATTTGAAATAACCCACGATCATACAAAAAAAAGTACTTCCACATCCAAAAGAAAACATATATATCAGCAATCTCCACAATCACACCAGTTGGCAAAGAAAAGGAGTTCCATAAACAAGACATACACATAGAACCGACTTGTTTCTTTAATTCTTGTAGTCTATAGTTGATGATCCAAGAATCTTAAGATAAAGAATAGAACTAGCCATCAGCATCCAAACACCAACTGGTAGATAACATATTACATTTCTATAAAGCCACCAAAAACAGTGAACTAAAAGAAGAAAGTAAACCTCAGTACTCAAAGACGGTCAACAAATGCTTTTAGACTCGAAAAGGTAGAAATATAGGATGAAAAAAAAAGAACAGTCATTACCAAATAACGAATATATGACATGATGTGGGAGAAAATACTTGGTCCTAAGAACAGTAGGAACACCAAATAGAAATAGAAGAAATGCAACTACGCGAGTATGAAACTAGCTTATTTCAGATCCTTAATACTGGATTACTGGTAAATAAATGCAAAACATTAACCAGAAAGATAAAAAGAAGGAACTGAAAGGTAAGGTGAATGAAGAAAACGGAACTGAAAAAGGAACCGTAATAAGGAAAGAAGCTCATTACATAAACAAAACCACTGACCTAAACAAGGCCCATTTCAGCTGAAATCGGTTCCAGGCACCCAAAAATAAGAGCCTCTCTGGGTCCTGCTTTTGAGACAACATGAGCTTTTATAAGTTTTTTTGCATATTTTTTACATAATTAAAATGCTCCCGTGTGAAGAAATGTAACCAGCTACGGGTATCAAACGACTAAAACTCAAGGTATCCTCAAGGCCTGAGTGGCATAATATCTAGGTCCATGATAGATAGAAACAAAAACTAGACCAAATCTATCTAAATAAGATGAATATAACAACAATAAAGTATCCTATTTGACTATTTCAACAAAAGCAATCAATTAAAGGTAGTTTCACAAGCGTGGCACAGCACTAAAGAATCTTAATTTTTTGAACAGCAATTCCTACATTTTTAGGATAAATACACCATAACCACCAAGATGTCCCCTTGGGGACCATTAAAAATCTTATAAATGTACCTTTTTGCATGCCACCTCCTGCATTGGTCTTGGTAGCAGCAGGACCAATTCTCATTGGCCTAGAAGAACAAAGAACACCATTCATTTCAGACATGGCACGAACTTGCTCACTCTCATCTCCAAATCTAACAAAACCATAGCCCTTAGTACGTCCAGTTGTCCTATCAGTGACAACTTTTGCTCCTTTCACAGATGGATAAACAGTTTTGAATGTTTCTTGCAGAATGTAATCTGAAACATCTGCAGCAAGATCACCAACAAAAATTGTGTAATCAGGGGTATCATCATTGCGTTTCTCCCCTGCACCAAGGGTAGCCCAGTTGAGCCTGAAATTCTGCTCGGAATTCGGCATCAGAGTTCCATTGTAGGTCTGCAATGCATTCTCTGCACCTGCACGACTCCTGAACTCAATGAAACCGTATCCCTCCGGCTGCCCAGTTTGCTTGTTTCTAATAATTTTCACTGTAACTACCTGAATAAAGAATTAGAGTAAAGTTCAGATCTTTGAAGGGTTAAAAGAGACATTACAATATGTTACAGAAAGCAAGCCCAACTGAGTGATGTTTCACTTAAAACTAACAGTATGAATAAGATGATAAAAAAACAACCTTTTCTTGCATCGATTCAGTTATGTAAGAATTACACGATATAATTTGCAGTATAAACCAAGAACTAACTCCTATAACATACCAACCAGTAAAATGTCCGCCTTTAATTTGAATACATCAAAACAGAGAACATGATAAATCTCAAACAATCAATTTTCATACACACACCATGAACCAGTAAAAATAACGCTTTCCACAAAAGCAGACCAAGGGATGAGATGGGTAAAGGTACCGGACTGAACCTCAAATTACCAAAACCGAAATCGACCTCACTTCTAGACCGAATGTCATACCAATGATGGCCGTTAGGTACGGACAGCAAACTACCGAAACCGAAAGTACCGACACCGAAACCATGGCAAAACAAATACCGGCACCGTTACAGTTGTTCGGTCTACCGGTGTTAGGTCACAAAAACTCATCCCTACTGCAGACCTAACCAGATGTGTGCACATGTATATAATGTATACATATAAAAACAAATAAGACAAATTATTTCTTGAAAATGTGTTTTCAAGTCAAACAGTGTACACCTGACGACTAAACAAGCAAACTAGGTCAAAGATTTAAGCACAACTTGTCAAACCACATGTACACTATACTGAATCCATTAAGAAAAAAGGACTAACGGTACCTCTCCAGTATTGTAAAAACAGTTAGTCACGTACGTCTCATCCATCCAATACTGCAAATCTCCGATCCAAAGAGACCGAATCTCATCGGAACCAGAATACTGCTGCTGAGCTGCTTGCATCATCTGTTGCTGCTGCAGCGGTGCCTGTTGTTGGGCCCACATATGAGGCGGCAGTTGTTGTTGTTGAGGCGGTTGATGCATCATCCACTGCGGTGGCGGTTGTTGGTACTGGTGTTGCTGTTGTGGCGGCGGCTGCTGCATCTGAGCCATTGGTGGTGGGGCCATACCGTTTCCTGGTTGCATCATCTTGTAAAGAGAAAAAACCCTAGGTGGTTCAACACAAATCGAAATACGTATATGTGAAGAACGAACGACAGGATAGAAACCCTAAGACTATTGGAAGTAGAGGCTAAGAATAGGGTTGATTGGATAAGAACCCTAGACGAATCTAAATCCAGATAGGTTGATTCGTGCGAGAGGATATTTTTGTGAGAGCCGTGTGTGTTATATATAGCAAGTAAGGTAGAAAACAGTTGGGCCGGGCCTGATAATATCAAAGTAAAAGGCCCATTAAGTCATGCCCGGACGACCATAGAAATTATAAATTTCTTTTTTTTAAACCTACTAATCTATATCTATATACTACTATATAATACATATTATGAGGACATGATTGTAATTTAATTAAAATTTTAAGACACCTATTACAAGTTATTATGCATAGGATACAACTTAGTAATACATAAAATAAGGTAAATTACCATTAAACCCTGACGGATAGAATGTATGTTTAATATAAATTTGGGCCACGTTTATTTAGGTATTTAATTTTAGTATTCAATTGTCAATATTTAGGTATTTTATTTGATCAAACCAACTGCATGCGGAATTAGCTTTCATAATTAATACATGATGCAGAATGGAAGCAATAACTCGCAATTGAAAAACACTCTTTGAGAGAAAAGTAATAATTATTTCTGAATGAACAAGCATTACATCAAACCCTCTTTATACAGGTAGATCTAAATTAAAAATGGCAGACTAGAATTGAAATCCATGATCTACATGTTTTTACATTCAAATGGGAGTGAAATAAAATCTGGAAAATTGAGGAAAAGTCATTCAAGTCAAAATCAGGTTCCTGATGAAGGAATATGGGTCGGAGAGTCAGTCTCTAGCGGCTGGTCCATTATACGTTTTCATCCATATCTTATGGATCTCATAACTCCAGACAGACAAAACTTAAGTTCGTTTTAAGTTGGGCCCATTTTTAGGGCTTTTGACTGCTAACTCTTGGATCCAACTCTGTATCAATATGAATCCCAACAAACATTTAGTTTGTCACTTGCCAGAAAAGAAACTATATGCCACCTCACGCCATGTGCATGTTGTTATGTTATGTTATGTTACGCGTTACTTTATCACAGTTCTTCAATTAACGGGTGGTGTTATATATTATTTTCAGGTCATGTATTTCTACCATAACAGAGATAAATTTACAACCTGGAAGAGTTTTACGGGAACGCGACTCTCATAGAGCTGCCTTTTGAAAACCAACAAAGATTTGGCCATTGAAATAATGGCAGTTAAAACTCCACACACACATGAATGTAATCTGGCTCATTATGAGGGACCAAAGTGGCTCATGCATGATCAAGTTGAACACAGGTGCTGGAGATTATGACTAAGGTGTAGATTAGACCAAGGGTGAAATAATGTCTCTTCTTCTGGCCATTTGAAGTAAAATGTTGTTTCTCTGTTGTTTAAAGCATAGGAAGTATTGTTAAAAAGGTAGTAAAGGTGAATTTGTATAGTAAAACACTATTCCTTTGTTGGCATTGTTTGAATTGCATAGATAAGAAAGTCAAATTTCATGATTATTTTTGCAAAAGTCAACTGTCAAGTTTACTCCACTGTCATTGGTAGACTTGAAAATTCAAAGTATTTTTGCAAAAGTCAAGTTTAGTCAAACTACATTATAGGATTATTTTTGCAAATATCATCTATGGATTCACTCGAGTTTCGGTTGTTTATACACTATAAAATGAAAAAAAAAAATTAAACTTCATTATAGGATTATTTTTGTAAAAGTCAACTGTGAAGTTAAGTCTACTGTCATTGGTAGTCTTGAAAATTCAAAGTATTTTTGCAAAAGTCAAGTTAAGTCAACGTCATTATAGGATTATTTTTGCAAAAATCATCTATGGGGTCACTCGAGTTTCGGAAACTCAAATTCACTAGCCGTTGGGTCGCTAGCAATCGGAAACACCTGTGGGTCCGAAGGTGCAAATGGGTCGGTAAGTTGTTGGGTCAATTACCAATAAGTCAATAGGCTGTATCGGTCTTTATCCAAACGCCGAGTTGTTGATTGCATCGGCTCATTGGATAGTAGTACATCGTTATATGTTGAACAAATTGATGAAAGTATTTATTAAGATTATATTTTATGTTTTTAATACAGCTGATCGTCATTATTTATCTTGAAAGGATTGATGAACACACATAAAATAAATACCGTGTTGTAAATTTTTGTCACTGCCGCATCATTGGTTTAATCTCAATTCTTTTAAGTAACTTAGAAACAAACAAAAAACAAAACAGTTGATAAATAAGCGAAAACCGAGTACAATGTAAATTGTCGACTCCGCAGCAACGCGCGGGTTCTCCACTAGTCTAGTCTTATAAACCAGCTATACTTACACCTTATATAATTTTAAACCCTTTATCATCAGGATGTCTTCTTAAGAACAATTAGAAATCGTTTTAAGGATAGCTTTTCAATGAATGATATTGTTGTTTTTAATTTGTTAAATAAATTAGAATTAATAACTTGAAAGCTTAAAGTACTTTTAATGGCTATGAGGGTGATGAGAGTGGTACACTCCAACTTAAAGTATCTCTCAAATTATACCAATTGCAAGATGCCACCTCACTTAGCCAAACTATCTTTCCAAAGCACCCTCCATGGTGGAGTGGTATCCTCCAAGTACCCTCAAATTACCTACTTTAACGGTCATTCCTAAACCTTCACTCCACTACCCGCACAACTTGAATAGCGGGTATAAACTTCACTCCATTACCCGCACAACTTCTACCCGCTACTACCCGTTTTAGTGGGAGTGGTACCCGCCTTACCCCGCATGGTACCCGCAAAAGTACATGCCCCCCACTCCCGGTACCCTAAAATCACCTCCTTGAATCATCCCTAATAACACACATCATTATTGTTTAATAAGAGAGAAAGAGTTATTTAATATGAGAGAGAGGCGGTAAACAAAAATATAGATTTCATAAAAAATGGACACGTAACCGATAAAGTTATTCATTTATTATAATAGGGATATTTAAAAGAAAAAAACAATGCACGCTTTTGTTGATTAATCGTCTTTTTATTTATTGATGTTTGCTAGACTAGTTTTTAAATTTGAACTAGCGCTTCACGGCGGGAAGCGGACCTTAAACGTTTGAGGCAGTGATATTCACGTGGATAAGCAGGAAAAAAACGTGCTTAAATAAATGTTGCCCCACACTCTACGACGGGAGGCGACCCAAACGATTGAGGTGGTGACATTGGTAAGCACAAAAAGAAACGTGGTCGAATACATAAAACAAACGTAACAATTTGCGTCGAATTGGTTGTGGAGATCATAACATGAATAAAAGACAGTTATATAACGACATCGAAAATTTTCAGTCGGTGTCAGTCCCATTATTCACGGTACCAACACGTCACGATACCTAAAAATACTCTATTTTGAATACAACTCCATTTTTAACAAAATTTATATCGGGACGTTAAGAAAAAAAATTAAACAAAGAAACGAAAATTATTAAGGGAAAATAAGATTATATATAATACAGGGGATAAACTTGAAACTTTTAAAACTTGAGGGGATCAAATTAACATTTTACATCATTGAAGGGCAATACGTATCATTTAACAAAGTAGAGGGGTTAAAATTGTCGGTCACATTTGCTTTTAAGTAGTATAACTAGTATTTGGACCACGCGCTTCGCGGCGAGAGTGTGGTCGTTTTCCCCAGCATTTCGTTTAAGGAGTTTGGTCGTTATCGGCTCGGGTCGTCGAAGCTCATAAAAGCGAACAACAATACCGGTTACGATAAAATCAAAATAACGGCAACGATGTTGTTCGTTCAAAAGCGGTTGTGTCTGTGATGATACCGCAACAGTAACGTCGTTCGTTATGTACACAATAAAAAAAAAAATACTCGGTGTTTAATACTCTACTCCATTAAAAAGTAAACAAAATGTTAAAAATAACATTAATAAAAGCAAACATAAAAAGAAAAAAAAAACAAATCCTAAAAAAACCAAAGAAAAAAAAACAAAAAACAAACAGGGAAATAAATTAATATATGAGATATTTAAAGGGAAACTGGGGTTTTAACCAAGGTCTTTAAGATGATGAAATTGAGAGCTTTAACCATTACAGCAAGGGAACTTTATGTTATTAAAGTTTGAATGGAGCTAAATATAAACACAAAAAGATTCTTAAATAAAAAAGTAAGTGTCGCCCAAAGTAACCAATCAAACTTGAT
This sequence comes from Smallanthus sonchifolius, assembly GCA_023525975.1. Lineage (NCBI taxonomy): Eukaryota > Viridiplantae > Streptophyta > Magnoliopsida > Asterales > Asteraceae > Smallanthus > Smallanthus sonchifolius. The sequence continues at coordinate 8,765,119 of CM042046.1, read as the reverse complement.
TAGTGTACATCCCATTTCAAACTAGAAAGGGTTATAATCTTTTCACCTCTTGACTTATTGCCTTGTTGGTTTGGAATCATATTAGTCATTGGTGTAAGATCCATCAAATATTCGCCTTCTCGGTAAAAGATGTTTTGGAGTTTCACATGACTGTCAACAACTCTTAAATTCAAAAGGAAGCGATTCATGGCATCATTTTGACTGATTGTTGGTGCATTTGTGAAACACACCACTTTTAAAAAAACTATACTTTAACGCGCGGAAGTCTTAATCCCAGAATTTTTTTTTTTTTTTTTTTTACCTCTCGCGTACCGCGAGAGTTATTGGTCACCTCCCTCGCGCCCCGCGAGGGACCTGTTTTCACAGAAAGTTTGCAGGCTTCTGCAGGTTTTCATACTTAGCCATTTTTCCAACTTTTTTCAAAATACAAGACAACAAATTTGCCTAACACATGGGTTTTAACCAAAAACCCCTTCAACAACATGATCACAACCCAAAAACATGTTTTATTTATCAAATTACAATCAAAAAGGGGGAATTCCACCAAATCATCAAAACATGAAAATATGCATACGAGGATCCGCCAACGTCTTGGACTTGACTTTGACTACCTCGGAGCTTTTCCTACATTCACCACACATATCACCATTAGTAATGAAGATAAATTCATAACAAACAAGTAAATTCCTACTTGTTTCACCCATTCACCCATTTGACCCGTTTCCACCCAAATTGTCATTTAGGCTACATATTCTTGCACCCTTACTACAAGTTTCAATTATGATCAACACATGATCTATTTCCATTATGGCACAAAGGCCATAACTCCATAACAAACAAGTAAATTCCTACTTGTTTCACCCATTCACCCATTTGACCCGTTTCCACTCAAATTATCATTTATGCTATATATTCTTGCACCCTTACTACAAGTTTCAATTATGATCAACACATGATCCATTTCCATTATGGCACAAAGGCCATAACTCCATAACAAACAAGTAAATTCCTATTTGTTTCACCCATTTGACCCGTTAACACCCATTTGGCCAATTAAGGATTTCATACACTTGTATATCACCTACAAGTTACTTTCATCATTTCATTATCACTTTTCCATTTCCATTATGGCACGTAGGCCATAACTTCATATCCCAAAGGATACGAGATCATAACTCCATAACTAATCTATCCATTATAGTACTTAGACCATAACTCCATATCCATTCTATCCATTATGGTTCATAGACCATAACTCCATATCCATTCTATCCATTATGGTGTAAATACTATAACTACATTCCTTCAATTATGCATACCATTTTATACTCATTCACACCACATAACAAATTATGCAACTTTACACATTATACATACAACATTGCATAAAACTCGTTTATCATCAAAACTAAGTAAGTGCAAAAGCACTTACCTTTCGGGTTAGAAGATCCCGCTCCGCCTTCTAGACCCACAATTTGATTACCTAAACATACACACCTAGTTTAGTAATATAACATATACCAAAATTTCATTACAATTGAGTTCACAACTCAATTTCCCAATTCCAACCCAAATTGACCCGTTTGGGTTATCCTCATAACCAAACACCCTCTTTCACCACAAACTCACCTACTTGAGTTTCATTAACTTAATCTTAACACTAATTCTTCTTTCAAAAATTATTATTAAGTTAATTTGGTGTTTGTTCAAGTGTCTAACATCTTAAAAACACTTAATCTTCATTAATTCAACATTCTAGCATTATGATCCAAACACCCCCAATTTTCACCATATGAACCCTAACTTCTCATAATCAAAATCAAAGGGTTCTAAGATGTTAATCATCATTCTTTAACTTTAGTTTAGCTAGATTATTAATAATCTAACACTATTTCACCACATGCATACTTAAATTCGAGTTTCTATCAAAACCCACCAAGAACACCTCAAGAATGAGAGGAAAGGGATGATCAACACTTACTTGATGTTAGAGAGGTGATGTGTGAGCCAACACCTTCAAGTTTCAAGCTTCAAATGCACGATTTTGGCTTCAATCCCGTTTTCTCCCCTCTTCCTCTTGAACGACCCAACAACTCAAAATGAGTTCAATTTTGACTTCTATAGTCAAATATGGCAGATTTGCCATATTACATATTCAGTCCCTCAACTTTCCTTTTCTCCCCTTTCATTCCAAAACTAGCTAAAACTAGTGTAACCCCGATACTATCTTGAAACCCACTTGTTTCAACTTATTTCTAAATATTATTTTCACCATAATATTAATTAGAAATATTTGTTTATATAAAACGAAACCCGGAATTTGGTTCGTTACAATTTGGAAAGCCAGAAACGTGCTCCAGTTCTCTAATAAAGCTGTCAAGGTGAAATATATCTTTGAAGACATCAAGTCCCTTGGGTTTTTATTATTTAAAAACAGGTCCAAGTGTAGGAACCTTCTTTGGAAAGATTTTCTTTGGAAAGATTGGTTCTGTTTCAATTTTTGGTTTCGTGTGGCTTGCTCCTTGTGTTTTGCTTGGAGTTAGTCCTGGTTTGAATATAATTTACCTTTCGGAAAAAAAAACTGTTTATTCATACATCCTCTCTCGTATTCATTTTTCTATAAATGATTATACATCCTCTCTCGTATTCGTTTTTTCTAGAAATTATGATATTCCTTTAATCAAATCATCTATGTATTGTAAAAAAAATCCAACAATTTGTAGACATTAAAGAACAAGTGATTGATGAAAAAAAATGTAAAAGTCTTGGTTAATTTTGTTAAAACTATAACTTTGGGGATGAAATTTGTAATTTTATTAAAGAACAAGCCATAAATGAAAAAAAAAAACAAAAAAAATTTGGGCGTCCCCGATTTGGGCCGACTAGCGATTAATGGTCCGATTTAATTAAAATTCCAAGTTATAATAGCAATAAAATCACCTGCTTGAATCATCCCTAATACACACACATCATATTTCGTTTGTACATTCAAAATGACCTAAGTATGCAACATGACGACCGATGTTGATATGGTTGTAATGAATCTCGTGCTAGCCACTCATGAAGCTGTTGCTAAAAATTGCAACAGCTACTGGTAAAATTTATGGTTGATGCAGTTGAAACTATATTGAGTTTTGCTACTAAAAATATGTCAAATAGTCACTAAAGACATCCAAAATGCTATTGTACAAGCTTGAAAATAGATGTTCGGAGTTATGCTGCTAAAATCTTAAGTAGTAGAGCGAATTACAAATTACGTCATTTAAGTATTACCCAAATTTCAGAATACGTCATTTAACTAAGAAAATTACAGAAAGCGTCATTTATGTTTAAAAAACCTTGCACATTACGTTCTTTAGACTAACGGGCATTAAATTTCATCGTTAAATCCAGCCATGTGCAAGGCACATGAGACAAATGTGTCATTTCACTTATACAGTGACTAAATGTGTAATTAACTTAAACCCTTAAATGTAAAATGTGATCCTTAAATGACTAAATGTGAAATTTGGCTAATACCCCCACCATAAGAACTTTCGGCTTCAGATAGAGATTTCTACATGTATAGTGGTCGTTTTCTAAGTTATATTATCAATTTGATTGTGGTGTTAGTTTTAGGAATGTGTATTGGTTTTGTCTTTTTGGTTTATGTGAATTAGGGTTTGATTCTGATTGTGTATTTATGTGGTAGTACTTATAACATGTTCATTAGGTATTATGGTTTATGTGTATTCGGGTTTGATTATGTATACTAATTGATTCTAATATCTTTTTGGTTTGATTTGTTATGGACACCTATATGGGAATTCAAGAGAAAGACATGTTACCATGATGATAGCTTTAATCGTATATCTTTCGAGATGAAAACCTGTCGAGTTATCTATTTGAACTTCTAATAAGATATCAACAAGATCTTGGACTTCGACGTCAATCTCTTTCTTGTTTTCATGTTCATCAATGACACCTTCAAGAAAATCATCAATTTCTTTAGCATTTACAAAATGCATAATGAAAATACAATATATTTTTTATTTTATTTTTTACTTATATATAAGAGTATCAATGTAATATTACAAAAAAATCATTTAAGTATTGACTTACGTATACGTAACCATAATTTTTTTGTTTTCTGTTTACGTATACGTAACACTATGTGTAATATTACATTGATACTCTTATAAATAAGTAAAAATAAAATAAAAAATAAATATTGTTATATGTTTGGTTAAAATTGGGTTTTTAGTGATTTTCTCGGTTTTCGTTTAACTTTGTGATTTTCTCTTGATCTTTCCCCTACATATGTATGTATTAAAATTTTCATGTTCAAAGAGAGTGGTTTTTAATCATGGAATTTGTTTTAAGTTATGACACATGACCAACAAATCATCAAGGAGGTGAACTATGAGTCTATTGGACGAAGTGATATAGATTGATGACACTTATAAACACATCAACAACATACAATTTTTATAACAAGTTCCTATAATTAAAATAATAATATTGTTAAATATAATATAAGCATCTTGTCGTGTAACACAATAACTAAATATAGTGTTGGCGTAATTAACTAGATCCATAGAGTTATTAATTACAATCTTGTCATGTCTATTCTAACAAAAATAATTTTTACGAGGTTTAGACGTGACTTTCATACAATGTGTAAGTCATCTTCTCTATTCTTTCGATGACGTGAATCATATTTTCACGTACTAGATACCATCACTATCACATGAACAATTAGAAATCCAACCCTTTAAAACATGTTTACTATGCTAAGGAGATAATGTGTCAAAATGTTTGTTGATTGTTCTTTTTGTGAAAACTCAAATGTCACATCCATGAACATTTTCAATGGTGTAAACGAGCCGAGCCTGAGCTGACTAGGCTCGAGCTCGGCTCGATTCGAACTCTATTTCTAAAGCTTGGGCTCGGCTCGTGGGTAGTTTTTCAAGCTCGAGCTCGGCTCGGGTTCGGCTCGTTTATTATTTATTAATTATTTTATATATAAATATTTTTGTATAAATTTTATTATAATATTTTATATAACATAATATATATTTTTTAATTATTTTTATCATAATTTTATATATACTAATTATTATTTTACAAATATATATTTAATATATTGATTAAAAAATATATAAATAATAGGCTCGTTTAGGCTCGCGAGCCGGCTCAAGCTCGATAAGTGAAAGCTCGGGCTCGTTTATTAAACAAGCTTTTTTTCTAGGCTCGGGCTCGACTCAATTCGAGTTTTTAACCAGCCGATCTCAAGTAGCTCGCTAGCCAGCTTGGCTTGTTTACACCCCTAATCCTTCGATATATTGGTTAGGATGCAAAATCACATCTAAAATTAGAAGTCACAATTATGACAACCGAAAGGATAAACATGTTTTCTTATAAATCATACACTTGTATTAATATCCGTTATGGTAAAATACAATAATCACAAATAACAATAAGGTAGCGTTTGGTATGCAGGAATGTAAGGTGGAATGGAATAGACGATTATGATGGAATGAAAAAAATGGTGTTTGGTTGGACGATGGAATGAAATCACCCATTCTACAAGGAATGTAATTCCCTCTAAATCCTTCAAATTCATTCCATCCACCTCCCTTGTTTTTTTTCATTCCATCTCCTCTTTCACCTTTCATCACCACCACACCCTCCTAACACCACCACCCCCACCACCACCTCACACCACTGCCTCCACCACCCACCATCGTCGTGTCGCCACCTCCACCACCCACCGCCATCTCTCGTCGCCACCACCACCGCCACCCACAACCAGACCACCACCACCCGCCACCACCGCCACCGTCACCACCACCCACCGCCACCTACCACCACCACAGTCGCCTCCATCACCCACCGTCACCCATCACCACCCAATACCGCCACCCACCACCACCATTGCCACTCACCACCGATTTTATTCCTTCGTCTTTTCTACCTTACCAAACAACATAAAGTAATTATTTATTCCATTCCCTCATGGTAACCAAACAAGACAATGGAATGGAATGACCCATTCCATTCCCTCGTCAATTCCATTATCTCATTCATTCAATTCCCTCGTCCATTCCATTACCCCATACCGAACAGATCCTAACTATTTTATATGTCATGAAACTAGCCCTAAAAATTTTGTAGCTTGAAATGTGACTTGAAGGTGAATAAGTAATTACATTTGAGTCATTATTTTACTTTCATAAATGTTTTAGATAGCAACTAGTATTTTTACCCCGCGCTTCACGGGGGAGCGCTGTCATTTTTCTTCGCATTACGCGGCATGAGTTTCGTCGTCATCGCTTCGACTCGTCAGAAACTATAAAAGCGAACACCGCTAACGATGTTGTTCCCTCATAAGCGATTGCGTATGTCACAGAACTGCTACGCTAATGTCGCTCGCTATAGCGTACGACACAAAAAATACACACGACTTTGAATACAAACACGTTTTAAAACAAATTTATGACCGAAGGTTCACAAAAAAAAAAGAGAGTCAAAAACAGCACGCATTTCAAATTTTTTTAAAGGTAAATAAAGAAAGTTATCATAGAAAAAAATTATTACGCAATGTTAGAGTTGCTCGTTATAGGCTATTAAAAAAAACTGCGTTTAAAATAATTATAGTGGAATATTAAAAAAAAACTAAAATCATCCGCACATTCTATTTTTTTTTTTGTAAGTTATTGACAAAAAATATTATAAGAAAATGATATTAATAAAAAATCAAACGTGTTAAAATATACAGCGAAAGAGATGGAAATAGAAATTTGAAGAAAAAAATGCTATGGCCACGTGGACCAGTAGATGAAAAGAATTGTTGATGCCAATTCCTTTTAGATAGGTTAAGTAACTATTATTATTATTATTATTATTATTATTATTATCATCAATACTATATAATAAATAAAAATCTTCTACGTCACGTGTCGCCTTTATATATCTTCTCATCATTTTTTTTCGCCTCTCTCTCTTATTAAATACATCTTTTTTTTAATAATGATTTATTTTTAAAGAAAATATTAGTTATATTAATAAAACACATTTATTTAAATTATTATTTATTTTAAGAAATTTTAAAATTTAATTATGTAACTTTTTTTAACCAAATAATTAATGTAAGTCAAATTATATTAAATAGAAATTATGTATTTTCGAAATACGATTATATATTAGTTTTTACATATTTTTCAACGTTTTTAAAAAATTATTAGTATATATAATACATTTTTCCACTTATAAGATGTTAATAAAGATTTAAGAATTTTATTCAACCCTTGTAATACATGGGTTTTAAAGATATATTTTTTATTATTATTAAATATATAAATTTATATTTTATCGACGAGATTCTAACTAGTTATTATTTAAAAGAAGAGAAAGCACGGATTGAAAAAAGGACAAAAAAAGAAAAGTAGATTGAGTAATTGTATCTTTGTTGTGTTGTGACCATAATTGATGGGAGGACTAAAGCTGAAATATATAAACTAAAAGGGTCTATTTGTGAATAAATATAAAAATAAGGGTGATAAAATAGTAATGTAAAATATGCTGCCTTCTTCGGACCAGATGTCGATGATACCTGTTGTCCGTTCAATACGAAAAGGTAACTAAAAATGGTGCCAAAGAAGCTCAAAATACTGTTACCGTTGTGGGCGGCGGTTATGGTGATCACCGCCGTAACCGCAACCGCCGATTACGTCCGGCCACCGCCTCGAAAGACCTTACACTTCCCCTGGGACCCGAAGCCTTCATCTCATCCTCAACAGGTTTGATTTGCGTTTTTGTTTTCCTACTTTTTGTAAGATTATGTTCATGAACTTATGCTGATTGTAGATCTAGGTGTAATCTATCCATCTATCGATTGAACAGATTGTTGTAGAAACTATGATGTATGAGTAATTTACAGTGTAGAAACTATGATGTATGAGTAATTTACAGTGTAAAAACTATGATGCATAAGTAATTTAGGGTGTAAAAACTATGAAGTATAAGTAATTTAGGGTGTAGAAACCGAAGGATTAATCTTGATTAAAATAATTACTAATATTAGTTTATTAATTGTTTGGTTGAGTTCGTATTAGAGTATTTGATTATTTAATTAAGTTTGAGTTGGATTAGGATTAATATAGGGTTTATTATAAATAGATGGTTAAAGATTAATTGTAAATAGTGGTTTTGGTTTTCAATATTAATAAAAGAGTCGATCTTTGCGATCAAAATTCGTGTGTTTGGGGCCTGATTTCTAACAATTGGTATAAGAGCTTGGAGAAAGAAGATCGTTTTGAGAGTCGTAACGTGGAGTCGAGAAGGCAGCAGCCTTTAGGCGGCTGCTGTGACAGTTCTTTTGTGGCGGTGATCAAAAGTAAGCGGCAGTGTTTTTGATTTATTTTTTGAGTTATGATTTTTTTATTATTTTTTTTACCTTAAATAAGTAGTGTTTTGGTTTTCTCATGAACATTGAGTTTTCTTATGATCCTTCCCCTATATATATATATATATATGTGTGTGTGTGTGTGTGTATATATTTTTTTTCTCTAGAGTTGTTTGCAGCTCATGTTTAATAAGTATAGATACATTTTCTTTGGCTTTTTGGAATATACTTTTCTAACAAAACGGAAATTATCTTCTGCAGGTGCATATTTCATTGGCAGGGGATAAACACATTCGTGTTACTTGGATTACAAGCGACACATCAGCCCCTTCACTTGTTGAATACGGTACATCACCTGGAAAATACACTTTTCGAGGTCATGGATATACGACCTCTTATAGCTATTTACTATACAGCTCAGGGACCATACATCATACTGTTATCGGGCCACTAGAACATAACACGGTTTACTATTATAGATGTGGAGGTCAAGGACCTGAGCTCCATTTCAAAACCCCACCATCCGAGTTCCCGGTTACATTTGCTGTGGCTGGTGATTTAGGTCAAACGGGCTGGACAAAGTCAACTTTGGACCACATTGATTTATGTGAATATGATGTGCACCTGCTCCCTGGTGATCTTTCTTATGCTGATTACATACAGAGAGGGTGGGACACGTTTGGGGAACTGGTGCAGCCACTTGCAAGTGCAAGGCCGTGGATGGTTACACAAGGGAATCATGAGAAGGAAAGAATACCGTTTTTTATTGATGGCTTTGAATCGTATAATGCTAGATGGAAAATGCCTTATGAAGAAAGCGGATCTGCTTCGAATCTTTATTATTCATTTGAAGTTGCAGGGGCTCATGTTGTGATGCTTGGTTCCTATACAGATTATGATGAGAATTCTGACCAATATAACTGGTTGAAGGTAAGTTTGTTTCTATATTGAAAACTAGGTTATATACCCATGTATTATATGGGGTTGTTGATGATTACAAATTTTATATACTCTACAATCATAAAACTTTATACGCTTGTAAAATTTTATATTATGTTAATGTTTCCTAAATTATTTAATAATTACAATTCAAATTTTATATTATTTTTTTTGAAAAAAAACATTAACATAATAAGATTTCAAATTCAAACTTAAAATAAGAAAAATTAGAAGATTTTGATGAGAAAAAAATATGACGATGACAAGTGGCATTTTTTGGAATCATTTGTTAAAAAAAGGATTTGCAATTGCCAAATGTAATCGTTATGGAATTTTGTAGTAACACCAAGAAAAGAGGGATTTATCATTTTATATCCTTTTCAGGACGACATTGAAATAAACATAACGTTTGGTACAAGCTAGATTAAAAATTAGACCTATGACCAACCTGAATTTTGAATGTTTCAATTCTCTATAGCTGACTTTTGAATGATAGGATAGGGCACGTTGGGTAACGGGTCAACACACGTTCGGGTAAAAACATGTACCTTTTTATATGGGGTCGAAACGGGTTGAGTCGTGTTGACATGAAATACCTTTTGTCCAAAATTTTGAAATTTTATGAACATTTAGTGTGTGTGTGTGTCAAATATGATTACAAAAGTTATATTATGAATTATTACTTTGTTAATCTAATTTGTATGAATAAAATGATCTAGGTGGTTTTATACATTCAGATTACACATTGAGCGACCATCAACCTGTTCTGCCTATTTGTTTTTAGCTAATTTTTCCTACATTACCCACTAGAGGTAAAACATAACCCATTTATAAGTAAACGGGTCGAAATCACCACCTCTGGAGAAAGTTAGCCCTCCTCATCGTCATATGATGCACCAAAAAGCATGATTTTGTTTCCATTCTAGTTGAATTTTAATATCTTGATATTTCATAAATTAGACATATAAGTTCTGTAAGCATTTACATCCTGATTTTCTGTTATTTTCTTCAATCTCTGACAACAGGCGGATCTTTCAACCGTAGACCGGAAAAAAACACCATGGTTACTTGCATTATTTCATGTGCCATGGTATAACAGTAATTATGCACATCAAGGTGAAGGTTACAAGATGATGGAAGCAATGGAGCCATTACTTTATGCTGCTGGTGTTGATATTGTGTTTGCTGGCCATGTGCATGCTTATGAACGCTCGGTATCCTTGTAACCTCATGCTAGTTTCATTTTTTATAACTATTTCAACCATAACATTTATGTGGTTATTATTATTCTTTTTCAGAAACGCGTGTACAATGGCAAATCTGACCCGTGTGGTGCTGTTCACATTACGATTGGAGATGGAGGAAACAAAGAAGGTTTAGCAAACAAGTAAGTTTTGTGTAACAAGTAAAAACGGGCAGTAAAAATAAAATAAAAGTAAGTTAAAAAGGTAAAAACCAATATGGCATGTTAGAGAACCGATCAAAATAGACTTGGGTCAAAACGGGTCAGGTCAAATTTGTTTCTTAGTCGAGTTAATCCGATAAATTCGTGTTTCTCGGTTGGAGTTTTTTTAAGTTTCTATTAATTCCACTTTGGTTATTTGCATTAACTGCACTAAACATAAATTCTGGAGATGTTATCACGGCTCACACTATGACTTTGACTTTTGTCGACTGTGAATAGGTACAAGGACCCATCACCAGAGTGGTCTGTATTCCGTGAAGCGAGTTTTGGTCATGGTGAGCTGAAGATAGTGAACTCGACTCACGCCTTTTGGAGCTGGCACAGGAATGATGATGATGAATCTGTGAGGTCTGATGAGGTGTGGATAACCTCGTTCACGACTACAGGTTGTGATGCTAAGGAAAAATAAGACAAATGCTGGTAGTATAAATTACACTCGTTTTCGTGTACTTGTGTAAATATGCAACTATCGATCCGACATGTTATTTAACAACTTGTATGTCTTATGTAATATGTACCACTGCTACCATCTTGCATTGCCACCACTGTCCGATCTCACCCGCACACCATCACCATTGTTCACAATCACCACCACCCCACCTACACTCCACTTATACAACCAATCAAGCCACAACCATCATATCTTATATCAAATTAGGGTTGTTTATAATCCGATTTTTACGATTTCTAGCTTAATTGAAATAAAACCAAAACCGTTGCATAATTGAAGTAAAACCAAATCAAACTGTACAAACAATTTGATTTCATGGTTGTTTGTACGGTTTGAGATGCTTTAATGTCAGGCTTTTTACGGTTGTTTTATTGTTCTGAATTGCAAAACCAAATAAGTCGAAATAGTTCAAAAATTTATAAATCGACCCACAAAAAAAAACTGACCCAAAACCAAATTGGTAACCGGTTTGGAAGGTTTCACCGGTTTAAGTTGAACCATGAACACAAACACACACAAGACACATTGAATGATCGAAGCCAAATTAGGGGTGTTCACTGTTTTGGGTTTCGGATTGAACCATGATCGAAGCTAAATCAGACAAGGTTTGAACCCACAATCTTTTGGGACGAAGAACCAGCTAACCGGCCGGGCATGTTCAAAGTACCAAAATACCCTCAATATGCTTATACAGTCAGTCACAGTCACAGTCACAGTCATGTATATATCCTCTCAGATTTGACGCTAGGGCTATATTCACCTGCTGGCTGTCGTCTAACTTTGGGCTGCTCGCCGTAGCTCTACCTATCTCCGATCGCTTCAGAAACTTAAATTCTACACAAACAGTAAGTTTATTTCTTTATCAACTGAAATTGTTACATTAACAGGATTTCGAAATTCATGTTAGGTTACCTTGTTTTGTGATTCGATCACACTGGATGTTCTTACTTCCAATCATCGCTCGTATGCCTTTTTTAATCGTTAAATTTACTCCTGCAATGATGATCTTGTTTAATTCTTCATATATTCAATATAATTTTGAACTTTCAAATTGATGTGTTTTTTTTTTGAATTTTGATATAAATCAATGATAATTATATCCAGTAATTAAACCTAGTGAAGTAAGTTATTAGATTTGAGTTCGAAATTGAAAGTATTGTGTATGATTGATTTGGGTTTAATTATGATGTTAGGGTTTAGATTCGCAATGTCAGATAATGGGTGAGTGAATGATGATACTAAAGATCAGATTGGTAACAATGAATATCAATTGATGAGTTATCAAGAGAGGTTCAAGAAACACTCTCTTTCACAAAGGCACATGTTTTGGGAAACACAGCCCGTTGGGCAGTTTAAGGATCTACGCAATGCTAACTTGCCCAAAGGCCCGATTGAACCCCCGACACATATCTCTGAAGTAAAAGAAGAACCTTATAATCTCCCAAATCTATATGAATGGGTCACTTGTGATATGAACTCTGAAGACACATGTGATGAGGTTTATAACCTCCTTTCGAACAATTATGTGGAAGATGATGGAAACATGTTCAGGTTTAGTTACTCGAAAGAGATTCTCCGGTGGGCCCTTCATCCTCCGGGCTACTATAAAACCTGGCACATTGGCGTTCGTGTGAAAAGTTCAAAAAAGCTTGTAGCTTTCATAACAGGGATCCCTGCAAGAATGCGGGTTCGTAGTGAAATTGTTAGCATGGCAGAGGTTAATTTCTTGTGTGTTCATAAGAAACTCACGTCACAACGGTTGGCCCCTGTCATGATCAAAGAGGTCACAAGAAGGGTTCACTTAGAGAACATATGGCAAGCTGCTTATACAGCCGGGGTCGTTCTCCCCACCCCGATAACTTCTTGTCAGTATTGGCACCGATCTTTAAACCCTAAAAAGCTTATTGACATTGGGTTTTTAAGCCTTGGCCCGGGGATGACAATGAGTAGGAAATTGAACCTGTATAAACTACCCAATTCACCACGTACACCCGGGTTTAGAAAAATGGAGTTCCGTGATGTCCCTGCAGTGACCCGGTTACTCAGGGCGTACCTAATGCAGTTTGTGGTTGCACCTGATTTTGATGAACTTGATGTGGAACATTGGATTCTTCCAAAAGAGGAAGCTGTTGACAGTTATGTGGTTGAAAGTCCTGAGGATCACAAAATAACTGATTTTTGCAGTTTCTACACGCTGCCAACATCAATACTCGGGCACCCGACACACTCGATTCTCAAGGCGGCTTATTCTAATGTTTCAACCAAGACTCCATTAGTCCATCTGATGAATGATGCTCTTATTGCAGCCAAACAGAAGGATTTTGATGTGTTTAGTGCATTGGATGTAATGCATAATGAAACATTCCTGAAGGAGTTGAAATTCGGGCCGGGTGGCAGTCAGCTTCACTATTATCTTTATAATTATAGGATTAAGGACATCTTAAGACCATGTGAACTTGGGCTTGTGCTTTTGTAATTTTAAACTAGTGAATGGTTTTGGATTTTGTGTGCTGGTTTTAGATTCTGGTCACTTGTATATGTACTCTGGTTGGTAATTTGAGCTCATGAATTCATAAACAACTATCTTTTTGAGTTAAATGACTTCTATTTCAATTTTTGTTTAAAACATCTATCTGGTTTTGAAAGAGAGGGCAACACAGAGATTATAGTTTTTTTTAGGATGATAATGACTGATATACAATGTTTTAAAAACCGGATTGGTCATCGAACTGGTTACACTAATGGCTCACGGGTTGGATCAGTCAAACCAATTGGATGATCTCGTACTTAAATATTTATATATTACGTAAAATATGAATATTATATTGTTATTAGGGGGTGTAAACGAGCGGGATGCTTGTGAGCTACTTGAGATCGGCTTGCTAAAAGTTGAGATCGGCTTGCTAAAAGCTTTAATCGTGCTAAGTTTAAATGAGCTCGAGCTTATATCGGAGCTCATTCTTAATTTAAACGAGCCAACCTCGAGCTTAGGGAACATCCGGCTTGGATCAACTTGTTTACACCCCTAATTGTTATGTTGTTTATTTTAAAAGAATAAAAGAAATATATTGTTTTTTGAAAAAGAAAATAGGTAGAAATTTTGTAGATTTTTTTTAAGGAGAGTATCTAATTTAGATATACAGAATTACATCAAATCTTTTTCGTCATGTTCAAATCTTAGGGAGGTGAGAGTGGTACTTTTTCACTTCAAAGTACTTCTCAAACCCATCAATCATAAGATGTCACCTTATTTTGAAAAGCTACCATCTCAAGCTACCCTCTTAGGTGAGAGTGGTACCCTTCAAGTACCCTCCAACCCTCTTATTTAAAAAAAAACAAATCAAATTAATAAACTTAAAAAAAATTTAATAAACCTCTTCGATATCAGAAATCTATCTCGAAACGTCGCTTTCCCGTGTGTTGGGTTTTCGTCGAAATAATCTCTTTTTAGAATCTGTAGAGCCTGTTCACGATCACGGCGTACATACGTCCTTGATGATGTAGCTGTGTCTTCCTCTTCGGCTTGGGCGGCAATTCACATAGAAATTGCATACGATCGCCGCCGAACACGAAGTCGAGCGATTCTTCCGATGATTCGGGTGGGAAGTATAATGTACGATTCATATTTTGGTTAAGTGGATACAATAGAAATGGTTTATATTTAGAAAGAATGTATTTTTTTGTGTAGTGAATAAAATGATTGGGTATGTATTTATAGGGGTAAATTAAAAGTAATTTTTTTTAAACGGGTATATAGTTGTTCAACGGCTATATTTTTGCATTTTCAACGGCTTCAAAACTCACTTTCAGCGGTATAACTAGCCGCTAACCCAACCCGCCGAAACCGCCTAGGATGCGGCGGTGTTCCCTCTACCCGTCAGCTACCCACTGTCGAAGCCGCTACCACTCCCAGTCCCCTTATAATCCTAAGGATAATTGAAGTACCAACCAAACAAGGTTCGTTTGATCAATTTCTATTTACATGGAACTCGTTTTCACTTTATCAATTTGGAGACCGATATTAACGATATAATGAAACATTGGTAGTCTGCTTGTAATGCTTTAGTAGGAGTTTATACCCTGTTATAATAGACCGGTGCAAACACATAGTAAAGTGTTTACTTTGAATCATATTTCACTAACACCTCTTTCTTTCCGTAAAACATTAATACATTCATGTCATATAATGCTACCATGATCCATTATTCTGTTAAGACTTTCATTAAATTGATGCTATTTATAATAACTTCTAGACACTATCAACTCAACATAAGGCTAGAATGTTTGATTGTTAACGACATATTACACGTAAATGTTGTTATTGTCTGCTTAAAAATGTAGGTAAACCTTACAAAAGTTGGCTTATGATGGACCGGTAAAACGTTCCATGTGATGTTTGATCCGGTTATGAAAACATTCAATATAATTATAGTATGAAGGGAGGAAAGTGAAACTTTTAAGGTGCAAAAGTGAGAGTTAGAGAATACTTTAGGGACTAAATATGTCAATCAATTATCAACCAACTAAAATTTTCTGATGACTTTCTTACGTGGCCTTTTCACCTAATTAAGAAGTTTCTATTTAAGAGAGCCAATCAAATCGTGCAGTCGGTGACCACACGCACAACTCAAAATTACTATATTACCCCTTTCTGTAACACAATCGGTACCTATATCTGGACCTCGACAAAGGGTAATTCCGACCAAATGCCATATCGTGTTAGCCAGCAAATACGAACCACTCTCGTTGACCCACAAAAGATCAATTCTTTTGTAGACTTTTTCTCTACTCCATCTCTTCAAATGAAACCCTTCGATCGCGATCTCTGAAAACCCTAATTTCTCCTCAATCTTGAAAATCTTGAAAATGCATGATTTTTGCTTTACAATCCCGTATGGGATGATAGTGTTCTGCGGTGGGTTAATTGGGTTTGCAAGAAAAGGGAGCACGACCTCGTTGGCTGGTGGTGTGGGCACTGGATTATTGCTCTTCCTCGCTTCGTATCTCACTCTCAGCGCCTTCCACAAGCGAAAGAATTCATGGTTGGGATTGATTCTTGAAACTGGTATGTATGCATAGAAGCTGTTTGATGAAATGCCTTATTTGGTAGATCCAAGAAAATGCTATTATATTATGTTTGTTTGATGTTTATAGCACACAGATCAGTTATACCCTGTGGCTGTTAGGGCACAAGTTAAAAAAACCCTTTGATTAAATTGGGTTTGTAAGATTACTGTTTGTTACACACACACAGGGGAGGGATCAAACGAGAACTCGCAAGAAACAATTAAAATTATTTTTTTATCTAGAACATTAGCGTTATTATTGAAATACAACGTTGTTATATGAATTGATATGTGTAAATTTACAATTACTCGTATATTATAAAATTTACACGTGTGTAAATTTTTACTATTTTCATGTGTACAAAACTTGTTAAAAGTAATTTAGAGAGGAGAGAGGGGAGATGAATGAATTAATTAGAGATAAATCATCTAATATTTTGGATTTGTACACTTTTTATAATAAATAATGATTTTGATTGGTTCTCGCAATATTTAGAGTTCTCATTATATATATTAGAACGGCAAACACACGCACACATATAATCCTGCTCCTAAATCTACACCATCGAACGAACTTATGACAACTTTTAATAATTAATAGTGCTTTTAGATTGCTGATTTTTAAATTTCTTGTAAGAAAACTTGGGTATTGCTCAACAATAAATGAAGAGTTAAAAGGTTGAGAGAGATCATTTAAACACAAGGATTTATATGGATGTTAACTAGTCCACCTCACGTCCACTTCTGATTAACCCATTGAGGTTTTTTTACTAATTTTTCTCTAAACCGACAGAGATCAACATTTACAAATTTTCTGTAATACGGTAGAGATCACGTTCTTCTCCATAGTTACTTTTTATAGGGACCACCTTTACATTAAATGTTGGAAAGAGTTTTACAACATGAACACTCAACAATTTTTCTCTTGCTTATATATCTTCTCTCTTCGGCACGGTCAATATGTGGTAGGCCCACCACTTGTCTTCTATTTTTAACATTCTTCAACTTTTGATCTTTTTTTGGGTCGACTTTATCTTCATGGTTGAACCGTGCATCCACCGCCCTTTCACTGTCCAATATTTCTTGATTTTTGTAAACTTGTTTGATCTTATAGACATTCTTGGTGATGATTTAAGAATGTAAGATATAAGATATAAATAATTAGATTTAACATTTGTATCAGATGGTCATATTTTTTTTATCGTCATAAAAAAGGAGTGCAGTGATAGTATGCGATGATCTATGCACCAACAAATTGTTAGATTTCTTGTGTCAATATTCTCAATTTAGTCTTTAATATATTTATTGTCACTATTTCTGTTAATATTGAATTTAGTCTGTTTGTTGTTAAAGATGCCATATTAACATGCTCTGTTATTCGTCTTATTTGGTCATTTTTTTACCAGTTTGTGCTGCTGCACTCACATGGGTTATGGGACAGCGATACACGGAGACTGGTAAAATAATGCCTGCAGGTCTTGTTGCTGGTATCAGGTATACGCGATTTGGGAAATTTCTCTCTTGCATTCAATTTTGATGATCCTGATTTGATTAATATTATCATATGGAATCTGCACTTTAAACGCCATTGATTATAATGTCTTACATCCGTTCTGTTATCTCAGTTCTTATATTGTGGCAATTCAGTCCTATAAATCTTTTGAACTCTCTTATGTGTTGTTTCTGATGCAGTGGAGTGATGACAGCATTTTATCTGTACAAGATAGCCACTGGTGGTAACCATTTTCCCGCAAAAACTGAATGATCTGAGATCTTCAATTTGTTTCTAAATCTCGCATCTGTAATGTTCATGTGATCATGCATTCTGAATTGATTGTCTTGTATACCGAATACAGTAGTCATGTTTTGTGAAAAGAGAGTGTATTTTGTAACTCGAGCACGACCCGTTTAACATTGTGAACATGCTAACATGTTGGTGGGTTGTAATAAATATGTTAAACGGATTGACAAGTTAAAAATGTTAACCCCAACATGACCCACCGTTCAATCAAATAGGTTAACCAGAATACAACCTGTAATGGCTGATTGAATAATTACACACATAGGTTCATTGACATAAGTCTTGATGGCGTTTAACATAAGACCTGTAACAATTTACAAGCATATATCCCTCCTTCGAGCAGTAAAATTACAATAAACGATCTAGTGATCTAATACGACTGTTTTTAACATCAAATCTGTACAAATGACCCGTGGTACTTCTGTCTAAACATATCCTTCACCATTAGATAAGAAGGATAAATGATTTACTTCCTACAACTATTATGCCCTAATTGTATAGATTCAGCAGTACTGAGGTCTTGCATAATCTGGTGGTAATGACGGGCAATTTTCAGTCATTTGCGGGTATGGCTCAATGGTATTGTATCCAGGTAACTCCATTCGATATTTTCCTTTAATTTGACAAAATGGAAGGTCAACTGTGTCGCCTTCATTACACCACTTTGGCAGGCGGCTCGAATTGTTTTCATAAAAGTTGAGTGTGTAAGCATCCTTTATCTGCATAACTTGAAAATGTCAATTCACACACAAATAAGAACTCAAAAAATTGATAAATGTAACAACTAATCAAAATTTTGAATTCAAATTACATAAATCACTAAGTTACTGTTGTATATCTTCATTGAAGTGTTTGAAAACATTTTGAAGCATTTTTTTGTATAATTTTTTTCAAATCATATAAGTCAACAAATTCATAATCCTTATTTCACTGTTTGATAACATTTTGAAGCATTCTCCATTGAAGAAAGTCAGCAATTACACAATTTTATATGTGTACATGTGGTCAAATTATAAATTTGTGGGCTTTAATGCTTCTAAATTTTATCAAACAATTCATCAGAAAAAATTGTGCATTTAGTCAATTAATATGATTTGAAATCCAAATTTGATTAGTTCTTACCTTTCTTATAAAACATGAGTTTTTATTTGATCATGATCCTTATACGTAAATATAAAATCGTGCATGAAATAGTTGACTCACTGTAAACTCGGTAACTTGAATTTGGTCTGCAAGATCTCCAAAGAGTCCTGCTTCTTTATACATTTCAAGGACAAAAGCAACACAAGAAGTTGACTTTCCATCAGCATATACCCAATCATCTTGTTCAGGTATAGTTAGTAATTCAGCAAAAGATGATCCGCGTCTTTCAACTTCCACTAAAATATCAGCAAGTTCAAGCCCCTGCAAAAAGTCAAATTAGAATCAACATAATTTTGAGCCAGTTGTTTACGCATGGATCGATTCTGATTATACTTCTCTCTAACTGGTCAAATGTGCAAATAAAAAATAGCTAAAAGGAACGGGTCAAATGAGTAAACAAAATTAGCTACAAAAGGAATAGACCAAATTGGCTAAATAGATCGAAAGTCACCCTAAATAGATCGAAAGTCACCAAATTGGCTAAACAAAATTACAAAACCTACTAAATCGCTTTGTACAATATATTTGATTATTATTGTAATGATGTACATTTTGTAATCATAATCTAAAAAATTATTAACAAAAAATAGAAAAAAAGGGTTTCTAGTTAACTCGACTCGGTATGTTTCCACCCACAAGGAAACAATGATTCAAAGCTAATCCAAGAATTGGCATGCTCATATTTGACCCAACGGGATCAAAACAGGTGGGCTTGAAAAGGTCCAAACTTAAAACAGCCATAACTTTCCGTTTGGAGTTACAGGCCCATTAAACATACCAAAACGTCTCAACGGTTTGTGCAATTATTGGGTCCAAATCCCTACACCGGGAGCTCCAATTTTGACTTTTCAGTTTCCCCATTTTTTGTGATTTTTTTGGTATCAAATTGTAAAAACATGTGAATTGTAAATTTCGTTAATTCATGCTTTTAATTACTTGTCAACTTTCATTTCTGTCTAGTCAGCTTTAAATTCTCAAGATTTCGCATTACCTGCTAAATTTAGTTTACCATGTAAAAGATGGTTTGATGTATTGTTTTACCGACACGATAATATATCAATTTTCTCTCTCCTCTTTTTGTGTTTTGTGTTTCAACACTGCTTTAAAAATTACTCATTTTGACCCGTTTTCTAACCCACCTAACCTGCCTTTTTTGCCACCTCTGCTAAATGTAAATCTGAGTATAGTTTGTAGCTTGTGTAGTCATGATTAATACATTAATTATAACAAAATTCAAGAAAACGGAAAAGAATTATTGGCGTGCCAACCTAACTCCACCCAACCTGTACCAAAGCTAACATTATGATCTTTAACCCATTTTGACCTGTTACTCGACCCACCCATTTTACCACATATAGATTCCTAATTAGTTAATTAATAATCAGCACATAAAGAGCAGGTTATAACAATTCAAGGAAAATCAGAGCAGACCTGAGTACCAAGCCGTTTATTCAAGGCTTCATTCCACATATTAGCCGCATATGCAGGCTGCATTTGATCCCACACAGTCATAACAGATGCAACCTGCAACATAAAGAATCATTTAACACCCAAAAAATGAGAATTAGGGTGATGACGTTTGAAATTAAAAGATTAAAATTTAAGGTAATGCAGTACCAGATTAGCATCCAAAGGTGGTGGATAATTATCACTGACAGTATCTATCCAACTAAATATCAAATTATGGTAACCATAAGGTAACCCGACCATACTTTGTGCATACTCCCAAGCAGCAGTTTCATTAAATCTAGACCGTAGATCAGGATGCAAAGGAAGCAAAGCAATATGTGGATTAGCATCATCTTCAGTCAGCTCAAAATTCCACCACTCATCCCATGGCAACAAAGCAATAACATCTTGACCCTATGTTCAAAACTCAAACAACACATAGTCAAAGTCAAAAGCTACAAAAAATTTAGTCACATATATTAAGATTTTGCATTTTTACCTCTTCATCTTCATGTCCGGATTCACCAACCCATAGTTTTCCTTCTGCGTCCCTCAAGCAAACAGCAGAATGACCCGCATATGCCCCCGATACCCATTTTTCAAGGGTTTCAAACCCGCCCCATCTACCACGGATTTTTGATATTGCAAGGAAATCCCCAGAATGAATATCATCTTGGGTTATGTTTGTTACCCATGGTCCGGGCCGCACCTCAAAATTAGCTCCCATATGTCTCTTGAGAAAAGCAATATTAGAACTCTCTCCCCAACCTGTATTTGTGAATAAAGGGAAGACCTCCCATAATGCTTCTAGGGTTCCTATCATTCCTGCTTCCATGAGGAAAATTGCAATTCCTTTATGTTTTACCTTTCATCCACAAGACTTAATTATCAGCAGAGGCCTAAACACTTTTTGCCCACAAAAATAATATTTTAATAATATATAGTGTGTCAAGTGTCATATATGATTTACATAAATGATGATAATTCAGCAATAATCTATATGAAAATGAAGGGATAAATGCATTAACCAGCAACATAGTGTAAGCTTTGTATTGTGATGGCAACGAAATCTGAAAATTATCAAAAACAGCCACACATTCATTTTTTTACCAATAAAAATATGTTGCTATGATTGGTAAAAAAATAAAAGCATGTTGCTATGATTTATAAAAAAATGGTATTGGTAAAAAAAATAATTTATAGCTAATTTTGATGATATTTTATAATTTTTGAAGTTCGTTGCTATTATTGGTAAATGTTCGAAAGTAAGATGCTGTTTACAAAACTAGCCTTAATAACTTCAGAGATTTTTATACATTAAAAAAACACCTTGGGCAATTTCAACATACTTGGCTCGTTATCTTTTTAGCTATATTCAATAGCTATGCTTAGAAAAATGGCTGGTTATAAACTAGGAAGCAAGGATACTTATATGCTTCAATCTACCTTGTTTCTTTTGTAAATTTGTAATATATGTGTCGTCTGTCGTTTGTCAAATTGAGTTGTAATGTTCTTTTTGCTTTTTCGCTTATTTCATGTCTTTCTTTATATACATATATACACATATATAGATGTATATATATACATATATGAATGTTTTTATACGTAAAAAGCTACACTTAATGTTCAAAACAAAATTATTCAAGTCCTGCCGCTGCATAAAACCAAAGCAAACGGTTTGAAACAGCCAACTCTATTTAGCCCCAAATCTTGCTCTATAACTTCATAAATAAAAAGTGAGCTTGTTAACTTACATATTCATATTCAGCCTTCCCACTCCACTCATCAAACTCGAGTGTATGCTCACGAGACAGAAAATAATAGTCCCACGTCACACGATACGGAGTCGCAAAGACATAAATATCCATACATGTCCAACTGTGTGCATTGCTTACCTAAAATAAAAAAATTAAAAAAAAATCAACTAAAAAACAGGTTAACATAATTTGCAACAAACCTAGGGCTACAAACATAAAACTAAAAGTTACACCACATCAAATTCAAATTCAGGAATAATACTGATTTTATGCTAGAGTGGTGTTATGTCAATTTTCAACCAATTTATCCAAATCAAAATTAATCAATAATCATTACAAAAAAGAAAGAAATTAATAGACCTTGATATGAAGAGTGCCTCCACCAAATTCACTACCGGATTTATTATGAAGCTCTAACCACGCAGTGTTCTCATAAAAGCAAGACCCCTTCCAGTGCAAATCGGAATTATTCGCAATCGCGGCGGCTCCGACGAAGCTCGGAAGAAGATCGGCGGCGCCTCGAAGGGAGTTGAGAATAGGCCATGAAACTTGCCGGGGGAGAAGCGGGAGTATGTCTTGTGGACGAATTGGTGCTTTAAAGGCTTGTACGTTTGGACCGAGGGTACAAGTGAGGAGTAAGACGACGATTACGGTTTTGCAGATGAAGGTGGATGATGAAGAAGGGGTTGCCATTGACGGAGGTTGCAGATGCAATTTGCGGTTGCCGAAGCAATGAAAATGATTTGTGTTTTTGTTTCTTCACGTTTTGATGTATTGCTAAATACCCCCTGAGGTTTGAAGCTATTGTCAGTTTTATCAAATGGCTAAAGTTTGATGACAAAAGAAGTTAGGTGTGTGTCTCGGCTTGTCGGCTCGTCTAAATAACCTGATGTTTTGATTTTTAACTACATTTATTTTCAAAAACTCTAAGTTTTGGACTAAAATGTTACTTTATTTATATATAAATTAATGTGTAAAAAAACAATTTTTTTTATTTATATATAAATTAATGTGTAAAAAAAACTGAGCTAGCTTGATGAGCCACGAGCTAGCTCGATCTTTTTACGAGCCGAGCTCGAGCTCAAGTTTTCAGCTCGAAAAAAATCGAGTCGAGCCGAGCTGACTCGTTTAATTTCGAGCTTGAGCCAAGCCTGACTCGACTCGGCTCGGCTCATTTACAGCCCTACTCGCGCTTGATATATGAAGCTCCGGCTAGAGCTCGTTTATCAGGTTAGCCTAAATTAAAGCTCGGGCTCGACTCGAGTTTTAGCGAGCTTATCTCGAATAACTCACAAGCGGTTCGACTCGTTTACACCCCTAGATGTTGGGTCCATTTAAAACGTTTATGTTATGGTGACTTAAAATTCGCTAAAATCTCGTATAAAGTTTCAAAGGTTTTGTTATGTACCACTGAATATTTACTAGTCGATTTTGTAAAAGTTTTAGACTACTATATTAATAGTGTTCATTAAGTGAGGGGCAACGCGAAAGTTATCAATAAATTCGGGTCATTCTGTAAACTTGTAACCAAAATCCAAAAAGAAGAATAACTCCAATTACTTGGTAATGGAAGGGTACACGAGATATAAGAGCATATCATTGACAAGCAACCTATCATCATTCTTAAACACATAAATTAGCAGTTATTGAGGCCATGCCGTATACTCTCCCGCAAGCTTGCGGGGCCTGTGGAGCCGCGGTGCCATGGGGGAACACGCCAGTGCGCCACACTCCTGGTGCCGCTGATGGATCCCGTGCGGGCAACGGTCTCATGTGCTATTAGAACACTTGCGATACAATTTTAATTAAGTTTGTTATTTTGTAATAAACCTTTTAAAATATATTAACTTTGTAGAATTTTAGAATTCATTTAAAGAACTTTAATTGATATTAAGAAATAATTTGATTATCAAACGTGGTGTGGAAAAAGTAAGGATGAATGTATTGTTATGAAAAAAATTGGGTGAAGGATGAAGGTGGTAATGTTACATTTGATGGTGTATAAATCAAATTTCCTAATGTCATGAGATAATCACTTGACCTCCAGCTAATCCTTTTTAATAAAATTGATTATCTTGGACGCAGTAAAAAAGTTATCAACAACTTCTTTTAATAGTGTCACATATAAAAAATGTTTGATAAATCAGTGTCACTTGAGTGTTAGATACGTAGATAACACATAAAAATGAGTATCATGTAGTATATAACACATAAAAACAATTTTTTCTGGTATCACGTGACACCCATGCAGCCTCTTGTACTTTGTGAGATGGATTTGAAATGAATGAACTTCCCTCTCATTTGTTCCCAAAAACAGACTAGCACACATAACTTTAATTCTTATCTTAGGAGTTAGAGGTGAGCAAATAATCGATTTGATCAAACCGTAACCGAACAACTAACGGATGGTTCAGTTTCTGTTTGCAACTTTTTTAAGCTTGAGCTTCATTTAAACTCGTTAAATTATAATCACTTCAACAGCTTTAGTAAACTCTTCGATAGCTTCAATTTCAGTTTCCTTTTGTTCATCCATGAACAATTGTGGAATATTAACCAATTAAGGGTGTTCTTTAAAATTTTGTTATCAAGATAACCACACACAAAAGCCAAAATCAGTGAAAATATTTCACAAAAAGGGGAAGGAAATCAAGACATTTATGCAAATGAAATACTTTCTAACAGTAAGGTTTATAGTTACTTTTTCAAAAATCAAGAAATAAAAAAAAAACAGAAAGAGGCAATTCAATGAAAAACTGGACAATTCAACCCTTCATGTCATAACAACTGTATACATAGATGAAAAACTGGCAACCTCCCAAACTGATAGGAAAGGCAAATCTTTCTGACAAAAAAAAGAAGGAAACAATATACAAAGATGGAGATATTGATGCTGTTTTTGTAGTATAATCATATGAACTTTATGAATGAAATAACTAACTGTCATATATCAAGTTGATAATCCTAGATCCATTCTATTAACGATAGCTGTTGATAACCAACAGTCTGTGACCCTAGACTCATTGTGGTTAACGGTTAGTGCTATTTATATTAGTTACACAAAAGAGCAGATGAGGTGACTCCCGTTAACTATTTTACACATCCATGCTATGAATTTTATAAAAATGGGACGCCACGGTCCATGACATGTAACAAGCAAGTCAATTTTCAAAAGAAAGTTATAAGAAGTTTGAGTAACCAAGGTGGAACACTAGTGAAAGTTGATTACTATTTAGTAACATTCGCCCTTTAATAAGATCTAGAATCGGAGGTGATTCAGGTTCAGATAATAGATAAAGAATTGAACAAATACATACCTTTTGGGGGATGTCTCATAACAAAAAAGAATGTTACACAGCATACTAGCCATCCATCACTTTAAAAGCTCTTTGATATACTGCATTAAGATAGTTCAGAAATTGTAGTTCTGCACTAAATCTTATTAATAACCAGGGATTGTACACGATATAGTTTAGTATATTTTGCAATACAAGAAAATAAAAGTGTCTTACTTTTCAAAGCTTATAAGCATTATCAGAGAGAATTAAAATCAATTTAGTATGAATTTTCCAACAAAAAAACTAGCAGTATTCTGGGAACCTGAAACTACGATTACTATATGCTAAAACATCCATATCAAAGTTAAGACACAAACATGACCTGTGAGATGATTGAGATGATCAGTTAGAGATGGCAATTTCGACCCGTTTATAAATGGATTGATTTGGGCCAAACAAGGTAAAAAAATAACTAAAAAGGAAACAGGTCAAACCATTTACTTTAATGCATAAAAGAAAGAAAGTACTGAAATTATAATAGTTTTTGCAATATATTTGACACACTAACTGTTTCTTAAAAAGATAAATTCATTAAGACCTTGGTTTTAAAAAAGCGTGGCTGGGGCATGAGGCGGTAGAGGCAGCAGCCAAAACGCCTCAGGGACCGGAAATGGCGCTTCATGCACATGTAGGTCAAAATCATGACCATTGCTCTGAAAATTTAGAAAATAATGACCTTAGGGTGGCTTATATGTAAAACCAAGCAAAAGATGAAGAGATTATGAATGATCTACCTGATGAAGAAGGCTTGGTATGTAAGAGAGAGGCAACTTTTGGTTGTACATAAAGCTTATTTGTATTGTTCATAGAACAATGCTTCGCGTACGTAAAGCTACCGCCTCGGCTTTCGGACCTAAATGCCTCGGAAAACCTTGTGCTTTTTAAAACCAAGATTAGGACAAAAAGTGTTTTAGGTCAACCCGCCCCATTACACCCATACGGAAAATTTACTCATTTTGATCAGTTACCCAACCGGCCCGTTTTCCCAACTTCACGTGAGATTATTCAAACATGAATCTTTAAAAAGAAAATTTTTCTACCTGTTCGCCATAAGCCCATAACTCAATCCAATTACAAGTTTAAGTAAAGATTGTATGAAGAAACTAAAATTTACATTTTGACTTTCCCAAAGGGAAGATGCAGGTAATTTACTTTCTATATAGTTCATTTCTTATTGGTCTATGTTTTCACTAAGGAATATCAAACACCTGATACTATAAAGTTCATTAATTTGTTTATTGTACACTGAATATTCTCAAATAATTAAACATGTGAAATTACACAGTTGACCAGAGAAAGTCAAAGAGTCTCAGATGCCACAAAGGATGAGACAGAAGACACACAAGGGAACCAATAACGCCGTTTGCCATCTCTGTGACCATCATCAATCATTGCAAGACCCTCCTGTGGACATAAATAAACCATTTGTTAGGCACCGAAATGAAAATAGAAATAAGAAGTGAAAATATTAATGAAAATAAGCGCTCACATCTAATAAAGTTTCAAGGGCATCAGTGGCACGGCCAGTAGACCACGATAGACGTCTTTCTACTTCTTCAACTGTCACAAAACCTTGAGCCTAAACAGCAAGAAGTTGCATACTTCGTCAGCAAAGATTTTTCTTACTAAAATATATGACTTAACAGTCAAAATATATACTATATAATAAATAAAGGTTTTTCATGCCACGTGTCACCTCCATATTCATTTTCATCAATTTTTTCCAGCCTCTCTCTCTTATTAAATACACCTCTGTCTTTTAATAATAATATATTTTTAAAAAAATACACTAATCTTTATATTAATAAATCTCCTGGCATATTTTGACGAGTGTATGTGTTAACAAATTATATTGTATTCCACAGGTCTATTCAACCCGTGTAAAACACGAGTTTTAAAAAAAAATTACTTAATATATAATATTATATTTATTAACCCGTGTAATACACGGGATTTTAACCTAGTGTAAAATAAAAAAACTGTAGGAACATTGATCTTTCTTCAATTCAATAGGCAAATTGATCAATGAACAAAGTTAACCTGGGACAGCTCTAGAATTTCATTGTGATCTTTCTTCAATTCAGTCGGGACAGAACGCACAAGCTTTCTTTTTCCAACAGTAATCACTTCAAAACCACTCCCTAACACCTGAATAACCGTGTTTATGTTATTACATTTGAGAAAAACAAGTTAATTAACAATTTACCATCGTCCTAATATATAGCACAAGCACGATACCTTTAGTTTACTAATTGCACGTAAGCAATCATCTTCAGACACCGCCTCACGAGCACCTTTTCTTCTCTGACTTAAAATCTTGCAGAGTTCCTCCAGATTGATCAAACCACCATTAATGGGTCTAGTAGCCAAGCATATATCAACAATTTGCACCCCTGAAAACACTTACAAGTTTATTTGTATTCAAGCGGAAGAATATTGAATGTCAACAACCACATGATTCACATGTTTAAGCAGATCATGATCATCAGAAACAAGCACCTACCAAGTTCATAATAGAAATCACCAATCCCTAAGAGCTCGGCCCAGAAACCTTTATTTGACGCAAGCGGATCGACCCCTACTTTTGCACACATCTCATGAAACTGTGATCTGAAAGCAGGGTTCTTGCGAATGTCATTCTGCAGTCAGCATAATAAAGTATGAACAATCAGATAATTCACAATTTTGCTTTGTATATTCAGTTAGGCCAAATTAAACTAACTGGTAACACTTTTAAGATCAATGTTTACAACAGAATCATGAAGAATAGACTCTAATTTATAATACATCAAATTAGGGGAAAACATAAATAAATTGATTAAATTAGGGTGAAATTAGACAAAAGAACGAACACCTTGTGTTTGCGAGCAAAGTCTTCTAATTGAGATCGGAACGTGGAAAGCTGTTCTTTCATAAGATCGGTTCGTAATTTGGCAACATTTTCTCCCAGCAACCGATATTGATCCTGATAAATCGATAATCATGATACATATATTAATGTATGCAATTAAAAAGAAGGGAGATTGATGCAAACCCTAGCAGCGGCAGCAGTTTGTAAACCACCAATTCCAGGTCTTCGTCTCATCGTTCAATACTTCAATAATCCAATATTCAACCTCCGATGATGATTCCAAGTGGTTTTAAGCAAATCTTCGTGATCGATGAAGAGTTTGACAGATTTCAGGATTGCAATTTGTAGAACGAAGGAGACTGTATTGCTCTTCGTTCTTCATATTAAAGTTTTTAAATAATGTCTTAACAAGTATATCAACAAATCAGAGTGGCGCAGCGGAAGCGTGGTGGGCCCATAACCCACAGGTCCCAGGATCGAAACCTGGCTCTGATATACGGAGTGGCTTCTGCATAATTTTTTTATCATTTTTGTGCTTTTAATTTTTACGCCTTAATAACATGAAAATATATAATTTTTGTTTATATTAAGAAACTTTATAGATCTTGGGTTAAAAAGCAGTGGTTACTTACTGTTGGTACATGATTAAACTTTATAGATCTTGGGTTAAAAAGGAAGGCATATTCCTCTTGTATTGTTGGCTTCTTCACATGCACCTTACTATTCAACAACTTGATAATTGTTTAGTTGATAATTACTTGATGAGGTGCTGACGGTTTTAACTTTTAAGTGTATATGGTACGTTTGGTTATGGTTGATGTGTGGATTAATTACCTTGAAGGCAAAATTGGTGGCTATAATGATCTATAAATTAGCTTTAAATTCAACACATAACCAATTTTATAAGCTTATACTTAGGCCAAGTGTAATGGAGGCGTGAAGAAGGGGGCGTGGTTGACCTGACCCTTTCATGGGCGTGGAACACCGCCAGCCGGGCGTGAAAGGGGGGTTGGGCCATTGGGCGTGAGGGCATTCATGAGGAAGGGGGCACGACTCACCCGATCAAATGGTGCCAACTAATATTAAATAATAATTTCCTTTTCTTAGGCCCTGTTTGGTAGCCTTTTAATGGTTTCATTAAGAGGTCACCTCTGACACTCTGAATCAGTCAGAGGTGTGTGTTTTTGTTTTGTTAAAAAATCACCTCTTAATGGTTCAGTACACCTCTTAACCATTCAGTCATAAAAACTCGCTGAATGAAATAAAAACCTAATTTTTCCCACTTCGCCACCAGTCCTCCCCTCCAGCTGCGCACGACTACCCTCCGCCGCTGCTACTGGTCCGTTCATCTCTCTCCCTCGCCGCCTGATTCCGCTCCTCCCCTACGCCTGCTACCGCTTGTCCACTAGTCCACCCCTGCGATGTTAAACAACTGTGAATTTTATTATGATTCTCGACTCCAAAACCCTAGCTTCCTCTTCCTGGTAAATAAATTTTCTCTACATCAATTCAATTTTCGCTCTGATTCATCTTTTATACAAAACTGAAGTAAACTGATTAAAGATGCCACATTGCTGGTTAGAAGTGATCAAATCAATGATACAGATGTATGATGTGTCTTGATTACTAACATATATGCTGCTAGCTTTGTTTAAAAAAGCTATATTCACAACTAGAAGTTCCGTCTCTCGAATCTGTTTTACGTATTCTGGCAAATTTTGACCCAGAACTACATGAGGTGCGCCTTTTTGATCCTGATGGATTGCGCTTCAGGCATGCCTTTTTAAACCAAGGCTGTTAGTTATCTTGATAATTTTAGCATATGTATTATTTGACTCTTTTTTGCAATTTGTTTGATGTTTTTTTTTTTTATAGCTTTTAGTAGTCTGATATTAATTGAACTTGTTTTTTTTGCAATTTTTTGATGCTGTGTAGTTGATATCGGTTGATGGATCAAAAAATGCCTTTTTCCCCCATACAATGGCTTTTAAATGGGGAAAACTGAATACAGAGGACTGCATTTTGTGCATGTTTTCATTGTTCTTAAGGCTGAATAAGTGTTCTTTTGTTCAGAGATGTTGGATGCCATGAAGAAAGTAGCAAACTTGGGTACCAAATTGACTGTTGAGGAGAGAAATTTGCTCTCATTTGGATACAAGAATGTGGTGGGTTCACAAGAATGTGGTTGGATACAGAAGTTTATTTATGGGGTATGACGAAAACACTGTGTTTTCTGAAATACAAGGTGGAGAGAGTGATGACCAGTTCGTTCACGACATAGAATGATTAAAATAAAAATTGTACGCAAACTATTAATTTATATTTGGATTTTAGTATGTTCTCATGGATTTTGAAGGATTTATGTGTAATTTTGGATTTTCTATAATGTTTTGTATTTTCTTTTTAAATTATTCATCATTTAGTACAACATTCAGAGATCTGACCAAACAAATAAATTTCATTCAGCACAAAATAGTTCAGAGGGTAAAATAGTCATTATGCACAGTCGTTTAGAGGCTCAACCAAACAACACTACTGCTTCAGCACTTAACTGGTTCAGAGTCTCTTACTCATTCAGACCTCTTACTGATTCAGCACTTACTGGTTCAGAAGTTGCCAAACAGCCCCTTAGTTAATTATTAGTTAATATTAAATAATATATGCGGGGCGTGAAACCACTACGCACATTAGTGATTATGGGCAATGATTGCCCCTGTGCTGATGTGGCAGTGACGTGGCGGGGCGTGAAACCACTACGGATGGTCATATTGCTTTAAATCTATACTATACAATAAATAAAGGTTTCTCAATGCCACGTGTCGCCTCCATATCTATCATTATAAAAATTTCTCAACTTTTCTCTCATAATAAATACACTTTCACATTTTAGTAATAATGTATTTTTAAACAAATTATTAATCTATACTACATAATAAACAAGTAAACTAAGAGAACACTTGTCAAATTTCTAGCCTTTCGCATTTTCATTTTCCCGCCTCTCTCTCTTATTAATAATCAAC
This sequence comes from Smallanthus sonchifolius, assembly GCA_023525975.1. Taxonomy (NCBI): domain Eukaryota; kingdom Viridiplantae; phylum Streptophyta; class Magnoliopsida; order Asterales; family Asteraceae; genus Smallanthus; species Smallanthus sonchifolius. The sequence continues at coordinate 8,733,456 of CM042046.1, read as the reverse complement.
TCCACTATTTTAGGCAACTAAATTAATTATGTATTTTAATTTTTATCTACATATTTTTGAATTTAAAATTGTGTTTATCATCAATTAATTTAATCAATCATATTTTTTTGTATTCTATAAACTGAAAACAATTTTTTAGCAAGCTAGAATTCAAATAAAATTTTTAATCATATATTTACATATTCACATTGTTCCATTTTGACGAGTGTATGTGTTAATAGATTACATTATATTTTATTTTACCTGTGTAATACACAGGTTTATTCAACCCGCACACGGGTTTTCGAAACATAAACTTTTAATTACTAAGTATATAACATTACATTTATAAATTTATTCAACCCGTGTAATACACGGGATTCTAACCTAGTTATACTAATAAAACACATTTATTTTAAGTTATCTCATTATCAGAAACTTTGAAATTTAAATGAAAGTCAAATTATATTGAATAATATTTTATGTATTTTTTTAACTCAATCATATATTAATTTTTACATATTTTTTTATTTTGTTTTCAATTGTTAGTATATGTAATACATTTTTCACCTATAAGATACACATATAAATATTTAAAAATATTATATATAGATTTTTTTTCACCATGTGTAGTACACATGTTCTAAGCTAGTGTGATATATAAGGTGGTTTATTACTGTCTCTTTCTCTCTCACACTACATGTGATTATCTTTTATGCACTGCGTACCCAAGTGCTTATGTGATTATACTAATGTTTTAAAACCCGGTTTTTAAACCGTACCGGGTTGGGCTCGGAAATGATTCAGCCAGGTTATTTACTGTTTTAATTTCATATATAAATATTAGTTAATGTTATCCTCAAAACAATAATCAAAACTGTAAAACAAAAGCAATTGAGAATATGGGTTTATAAAAACCGGTCTAAAATGATTGAACACCGAGCCAGCCTCAATATTTATACCCTTTTGACCGTTAACAACAGGAAAGTCCTACTCTAGTTATATACATTTTGTCTCTCGAAATGAAAACACAACCCGAGACTGTTGTGTTATAGATGTATGTATAATGTATGTGTGTGTATATATGAATTATGTTGATATACTTGTAGCATCTTTTGGTATCAAAAACAGGAAAACAAGCGGTATAAGTGTGCACACGACTTGAATCCCGATCCCAAAAATAAGATTATCAAAAGAACCGGAAGAAATGTTCAAAACAGAAGCCAAACTATCACCAACAAATGAACTCATTGCGGACCCGAAGCTGTTAATTGACATGTAGAGTGAAAATAGTGTCCCTTCTATTCCAGGTGGACATAATTGTCCAGATAGAATCAGGAAAGGCATGAACCTGCAATCAGAAATGAAGCTATTACTCACTTTGACTTTGGATAGTCAAACACATTGTTTCTTTTTCTTGACAATAATTTATAACAAAATATATTAGAGATTTAGAGTTCATGAAAATGATTACAACTAGGAGAATGCTCATGGGAATAATGTAATCAAATTCATATCAAATACGCATTTGACATGCATCAAGTTGACATTAGAAAGTCAAAATGTTATTTTTTTTCTTGAAATGGAGAAACTAGAGGTGGCAAATGGGCAGGGATGGTGGGTTAGGTAACGGGTCAAAATGGGTAAATTATTTAAGAGGTCAGATATGGTGAATCGATGACAACTCTTACATTATTTGAATAATAATCTAATTCATTTGAATAAACTGATTTAGGAGATCTTTTGCCTGAAGAATACACTTTGGCGTCTTTCGACCCGTTTGTGTGTTTCCTTTTCTTTCTGTTGACGAATTAGAGATGACACCGAGCCCGGATCAACATATTCATAAGCAAATGGGTCAGAATTGCCACCTCTAAGCGGTACAATTCCTGCCCCCTAAGATCAAGACATGCACACATCATCACCAGAAACTGTTTTTTGTTCTCCAAAGTCCAATGGTTAAAACCCGAATCCCAAATTTGGTTTAACTTTAAACATGACGTGTGTTTGTATGTATAGATGTCAATGGATAGATCTCTAACAACATTTTTATAAATAAATAGAGAGGTCGTGAAAATAGAGCACATACTTGAACTGATGGACTGCATCCGAGAGGGCGGACCCAAACAACACCATTGTTCTGTTTGATAGGCCAAGCGGAACATTTAGTCTAGAAACCAATATTAAGTCTAGAAGAGTCAATTGCGACAGAGTAACATGAGCAAACCTGTAAACATATTTCAGATTAGGATCAATTAGCGACTTGAGTAATAGGTCAAACGGGTTCAGGGGAAACGGGTAATTTCTTTTTGTACAGGTTGAAACGGGCCAAGCTGAACCTGGCTCCATAAACAGATTTTTTTTTTTCATTTTTATGTTTGTTTGCAAATTATAATGGTTATGATACAAAAAACAATATTATTACAATAATAATCTATATCTTTTAAAAAATAATTTCAGAAGTCCCAAAGTTCGGAAGTTGTATGCATATAGAACAAACTTTGGGCAACTTTCTACTCATTTGACATGTTTGACCCATGTGACTCATTCCCTTTTAACCAATTTTTTTATTTGGACCTTATAACATAAACTGATAAACATAACCCAAATCAACCAAGTAATAACTAATGGTCGAAATTGTCACCTCTATAGATATGAGTTGTTCATTATGAACTTACATGAGAATCTTTCTTAATTTCATCTTCTTTAAAAAACGGTTGTAAGTTAAAGTTCCAAACATGAGACCCATCCACCCAATAACACGCGTTGTCCTCAAAAAGGAAGCTTCTAGATTCAGAACTTCGGTCTGGTAGTAGAACATAACTTTTGAGAGATTTGGAATGGTCGCCTGTGCTAGAAAAAACCAAGCCAATGGTCTGGTTTTCCCAATAATCTGAATCAGAAATAAGCTATAAACAAGGAATTAATTATGGGACCCCTTTTAACAAGGATGGAACCCACCAAATGAAGAATAGAGGCAATGATATGTTATGAATGGGCGTTGTAATTGACAAGGATACATACATGTATATTTGCTAAATTGGATTACGGTTATACTAAATCTTGAACAAGTCAAACATGTAAACTTTAAACTTAGCTAAAACGGGTCAAACAAGTCAATTGTTGCACGTTGTATTCTTAAAATGCTTAAAGCCTCGTAAATTGTTTTACTAGAATAATATAAATAATTTAGCAATAGTGCAATACATCTTTGTAATCTTATTTAACACATTAGTTACATATAAAATTCAAAAAAATGGAGAAAGAAAGTGTAGGCGAGTCTCCCGATGCAACCCATGTTGAACTGTATAAAAAAGATAACCATTTTGACCCATTACCAGACCCGCCCATTTTGCCAATCTATATACAGTTTTTAAAAAGAAACAAAAGTAATGGAAAGTAATAGAGTAGTACCTCAGGATAATTGGGCGTTCAAAAGCTTTAAACAAAGTATAAGCAGCCCTTTTAAAGGACTGAAACCATTGTGATGACAAAGATTCATCTTTGGAAGTCTCCTGGTATTTACTTATATTGGACATTATTTTCTTGCTACTTTTATGGCTTCTTTTTCTCATCAAAGTACCAGGTTTAGGAGGTGAAGGTGATTCTGTTGATAATCTCCCTTCATTGAAAATATCTATATCAGAGTCATTAGCAGTAGAAAATTCGGGCAATTGTGAACTGCTTATAGAACTATCTGCCACAAAACCACATAAACATAGTTGTATAGTTGGCAGAACAGAAAAAAGCAAAAATATGTTGTTCATTTGAAAGTTATTTAGTGTATATCCTCCAAACAAACTCCCACAGATTCCACCTAGAGCCATTGCCATCCATGATACTGATTGCAAATCGCCAGAAAATGTAGCCCTGAAAGGAAGTAGTTGTAGATGACAAAAAAAATTAGCTTGCAGATAACAGAAATATGTACAATATGGCTTTTGAGGTCAAAACTGTAACTTTTACATGGAGTTGGCAATTTCAACCAATTTACTTATTAACCAGTCAATTTAGGTTACATTTTATCTCTAACGGTACAAATGGCTAATATAAAGAAAATGCTTAAAAAGAAATCCGTCAAACAAGTTGAAAGTTGTGAAAATGTTTTTCCAATGCATAAAACGTCCTAAACTTTTACTCAAAATTTGACACACTAATTATTCATAAAACAACAAAAATCATACCTTGTAGAAATCCCACCAATAGCAAAGCTATTGGTAGGGTTTTAGGAAGGTGGGATGTAGGCAAACCATGTCTCTATCCCAGGGGATAGAGGCTGCTTCCACGGAGACCACCGGCAAATTTAAAAAAAAAACTTGGGCAAAAAGTGTTTTGAGTTGACAAAAAACCAACTATTTGACATGTAATCCACCCGTTCATTTTTCCACATCTACTTTTCTTATACTGCTATGTTATGGATTTTGTTAAATCTGAACATTAATAATGTTTCAGCATTCAATATTTGTTATAAATTTAACATATCTACTGCCAACTTCTTGAATTATGATGTAATTAAGTAAAATTTGAGTTTATAATTAGATTATTTCCTTCAACAGTCAAACTGTACCTCAGGAACAGGAGAGTAAATGGAGAACAAGTATTACAAGCAAAGAAAAGAAAAAGGTAAAAAAAACATACTTTTCATGCCTAGCTGCCTCCGCGATCATTGCATCAATTACAACATCTGCCATTGCTGATCCCAGATTTTGCAATAGTAAGAAAATCATGAGTTGATGTTTGGAATTCCTTATGGAATCCTGAGATCCAAGAATCACCCATGGGAATAGGGAGAACACTGCCGCAATGACTAAATAAGGAATCCTTTTTCTTCCTTTGATTGGGATACAATCTGATATTATTCTGCACCCAAAATGTGCAATGGTTTAGTTCAACCTAATAACCGATGTCATTATAAAAAATTAATCAGCATAAAAACAAATGATTAACAATTCGATCAATACCCATATATTGGTTTTATGCTCCATGGAAAAAATGATATTGATGTTACAAACTGAGAATCAGAGTCTGGTAGCTTTAATATGTCTTTGAGCTGGTAGGAAACTGCTGTCCATACAAAATATCTTAACCCCTAATCAAATAAATCATGGAAAACCACATTAGACGAGTTATATAAAAAACTAAGTGGGCTCATATAAGCATACAACTTAAGAACACGTATTTCATGGACAGTAGAAACAAACCCTCAAACTGAAAGCAACCCAATGACATATCAAGACTAAATTCCATTTTCAAATTGTCCAGCGGGTTCAACCCACACCATATAGGCCCATTAGGGTTTTGTCCCATGTTTCCTTATAATAAGGGACAGGACAAAACCCACATTGGCAGCTATCTCTCTGCATAGTGGCTAACTTTACAGTCAGAGAGTGTCCACGGGTTCCAGCCCCGTGGACATTCTAACGGTTTCTTGTGTTGACAGCTTCTACTCCGACCCGGGATGATGAGAACAATGCTACACACCACTTAGACAGATATGAACAGAGGAGTCACCCCTTGCACTACCGCCCAAGTCTTTCTGACGTAATCAATGAACTTGGGAGCTAATATCGGTACACCACCCCCGTGTTCCGAGACCAGAGGGTCGTCACATCATACGACCCGTATAGCACAAAGTCAAACCGACAGTGTTCCAGACATGTCACTTCAGTCACGTCCAGACATCAATACGGGCCATATTGTACCCGCATCATCCCAAAACAGCCCGTATTGAGGCGATAAAAGTGTAATACAACCCGTATTGATGCTGGTGTACGAATATAATTGGGGTGGTTTCCAGATATAGCTGCCCATGAGAATGTATACATTCCCTCTCTCTCACTCATCTTCTCAATCTCTATGCTACGTTGCTTAAGAACTCTGAGGGCTACTCTTTCTAAAATTATCTCTCCAGTTCCAGGGCTAAACAATCAACCATCAGCTTAGCCTGATCATGACTCTGTGTCATGTAATTTCTAAATTGCAACAATTATAAACAAAATTCAATAATTCATGTGATGTTCATGATTTTGAATCATAAAAAGTCTAACAACGTTGAAAATCATGATTCGGTGATGAAAAAGCCTTGAATCAACGTATTGATGAATAGGAATAGAAAATTGGGGATAAAATTGAAATTAAACCTGCGTAAAGTAAATGAAGCAGACGAGCCAAAGAAAGGAAACACCGAATGTGATCTGAAGCTGTTTGATCCACCCTATCATGTTGCTATCGACAAAATCTGGATTTTCATCTGTAGAAACGGAGAAGAAATACGTTTGTCGTCGCATTTTCCCATCGGTTGGTTCCTCGTCCAACCGTTACCTTGGGCCCTCCCTCTCCCTCATCAGGCTGCAAAGAAACAAGGTCCAATAAAATAATATTTTTTCAATCCAAAACAAAACTTTGTATTTCATTTTCGGAGCCAATCGTGTTATTCGAGAAATTGGTTTTAATAAAAGAAAATCGTCAAAATGTACGATTTGAAGAAAAAAAAAAGTTGATAAAATGTACATTGAATATTCAAACTTTAAAATATACTCAAATCTGATTTAAACCAATAGGAAGGTGACACGAAGGCAAAAAAAATTTTAAAGGCTCCAATTTAGTCGGCCAGGTGTCAACACCGGAGGAATCTCACGTGTATTAACCCTGTTAAAACGTAACCGTTAAAAAAGTTCCCGCTAGGTGGTTGCCGACTAAGGAGGTTGCCGGCTATGTGCTTGCCGACTAGGCGGGTTAGCGGCTAGGTGCTTGCCGAGTCAAACAAAAAGGTGATACGTGGCGTCTTCTAATTGCTCCATTTGAATATGTTTATTTTGAATAACCTAAAAAGTCAATGTACATTTTGCCACTTTTTTGTTTTTGTCAAAATGTACATTTTGGTGATTTTCTCTTTTAATAATCCAAACTATGATTTATTGACCGGTAATAATCCAAACTAACAGTTTGGCTGGTGATAATTTAAACTTTACTTTTGTTTTTAATGACAGTCCCAGTAGCATAATCATCATAGTTTACACTCAATTCTCACTCGGTTTCGCATGTACGTTTCTTCATTTCATTTAAAATCGTCATTTTGAGCAAAAATAAGTGTAAATCTACGATGATTGTGCTACTAGGACTGTCGTTGACAAAAAAAATGAAAGTTGAGATTATCAACAGCCAATAGGTCATAATTTGAATTACTAAAAACCAATTTACCTTCATTTTATACATTTTATTAAAAACAGTTAATTTCCTATAACATTAAAGATATTTAAGTAGAGAATTACAAGGCTAATAGAAGAAAGAAAAAGAGTATGATAAGCGGTTAAAAAAACATTTTATGTATTATAGTTGATCTAAAAAACAAGTGTTAATACGTTTTTATTATTCTCTACTTCAATTTTGTTATTATTAAGTATCCATCTATTCTTAAAACTTAAAATAATACTACCAGGTTATGTCCCGGGTTGCAGCGGCTCAATTTTGAATAAAATTTATACAGAAGCATATGAAAAAACAAGAACGTCACAATGTAATATTAAAAATTTTAGAAAACATTATATACCCAAAGTTATAAAAAAATCAAATTTTGAACCGACTCGGTTTGAATAGTTTATATCCAGTCATAAAATATTATATACCCAAAGTTATAAAAGAAACCAAATTTTGATCCGGCTTGTTTTTTAATAAAGTTTATATCCAATCATAAATAAATTTATGTGGAATATGGTAGTGACTTTTACTTTTCTAATGTAGTCTGAATAAAAAAAACAACGGGGGCAAGGGCGGTGGTACTACTAATCACCATCCGCTTTTAATAAGATATGAATAAAATTTATATCGTAAATAACGTTATGCATAATGTAGTAAGGACTTTTACTTTTATAATGTGCACGTCATCCGAATATAAAAAAACAATAACAATAATAATAAAGCAAAAAAGTTAGGAAAAAAAAGTGAAAGTACACATGGCAAGTGGTGTGCCATGGTAGTACTATTCATCTTCATCATTTTTAAAAAGTTATATATAATAATAATAATAATAGTAATAATAATAAAAAAGGAAAATAATAATAACAACGATAATAAAACACAATAAAAAAACTAATTGGTGACACATGGCAACAAACAATAGATTTGTTGCTATTAATGACAGTCCACTTTTAATAAAAAAAATTAAAGGAAAAAAAAGAGTTTTTTATATATTTCCCCCTATTAACCTCCTTAATAACATATATATCCAATGCTTACACAATTACCTATTTACCCTTATATGTAAATTGATATATTTAGGAAGAGAATATATGTAAATAGTACTTTAATTGGTTCATTAAGGGTAAAATAGTAATTCAAAAAGTCATTTTAAATGAATTGGGTAAATATGTAACATATAAGCTTTAGGAAGAAGAAATATGTAATTAAAATTAGAGGTTGGGTAAATATGTAATAAATGAACTTCGAAAGGGGATATATGTAAATGACAAAAAAAAATTAATTATATAACTAGAAAATCCAATTAGTACACATATATTTATTCGTGTTAAAAGACGTCAACTCTAATCCATACACACTTAATATTATGTAACTAGAACATGACCCGTGTAGTTTAGCCCAATTATCTAAACAAGTCAAATGGGTTGACAAGTTGTAGACTAGTTGAAGGGTTCTAAATGAGTTGTAATCAAATTGTAAACCGGTTAAACGAATCATAAACAGGTTGACTGATCGTATAATAAATAGGTTAAATGGGTTAGACAAGTTGGTAAGTTGAGATTGTAAAATATTTTATTTTTGTTTTCTTATTATAATTTTAAACGGGTTGACATGCCCACTATATAATTTAACGGATTAAACAGATCAACTCAAACACAACTCGTTTAATTAAACAGTTAAACAGGTCAGCCGGCCGAACATGACATGTTCATTAAACTGATTAGAAATAACAACCCAAACCATGATTAATGTTAGTTTCAGGAATTTTCAAATACAAGATAAATAAATAAATAAAGCATGTATATGAAATGGTTTAGATACTGAAATATTTTAAAAATATAAAAATTACCAATTTAAACCACTGTAATATTTTCCATCATCAGCAGCCCTTTGACACCATTAACCAGCCAAACAAGATCATATTCCTAGTCCAATCTATCCACTTCCATCTCACAAATTAGGTACAAAACAACTTGTGCCATTTTAGAGTTAATTACACAGATGGCCCCTGTGGTTTGCCCAAATTATGGTTTTGGCCCCTGGGATTGCTAAACTACAACTTTGGCCCAATAGTTTGCACGAAAGTAACACATATGGCCCCTGAAGTGGATGTCAGTTAAGTTTTTCAGTTAAGTGTATGTGAAATGACTAAAATACCCTTCATCTTCTCCAAATCAAAACCACCTCTCCCACCAAACCCTAGCTTCCTCCTCCCATTTCCGGCGCCATTTCCAGCGCCATTTCCGGCGACAACCACAACCGCCTCCGGCTGCCGCCACAAGAAAAATTACACATATCAACTGGTTCCTTTTATCCCAACTGAAAATCAAAATCATAGTCCGATACGAAGCATAAAAAGCCCTAAATCCCTCTTCTCTCAAAACAGTCCTCACACAATCAATCACACCTTTGTACGGACTCCCACTCCCTAACTGCAACCTCTGCTTCACCATATCCATCGGAGTAAACACCGCATCACTCGCCACCGTCGCAAAAACCCCCGCTGCCGCATGAGCCATAGGGTTATTAGGGTTTCCTCTCGAAAACGTCTCTTTACACATCTCCTATACTGAAAAATAAACGACGTGTGTCGGACCGGCGCCCAGTCCCATCGCTCCGATTCCACGGTAAAGTCCGGCGGGACCATCGGACTTGAGGATTGACTGAAGAGCTTGTCGGAGCACCACGGATTTAATGGGGCAGGATCCTAATACTTGCATACGGGTTTTTATTGTGTCGATTGGGAACATGGCCATGTGTTCGACCATGCCGGCGATCATGAACTCCCAGAAGTGCAAGCCGTCGTGCGCCGGCGAGACGGTGATCTCCGGGTGGTAATCTGGTGGTTGTGAGATCGGTATAAGGTCGGTTTTGTTGCTTCCGTCGTCGCCATTGAAGAGAATGATGAAGAAATTGAATATTTCTTTTGGGGAAGAAGATAAATGTTGGGGAAGAAGATGATAAAGTGAGGAAGAAGATGATAAAGTGGGTTTGGGTTTGGTGGGTCCCATATGTGTTCCAAGAATTTATAATATTTCTTTTTTTTTTGTCTTTTAAACTAAGGGTATTCTCGTCATTTTATAAAATTTAACAGTTAAACTTAACTGACATCCACTTCAGGGGCCAAATGTGTTACAATCGTGAAAATTATTGGGCCAAAGTTGTAGTTTAGCAATCCCAGGGGCTAAAACCATAATTTGGGCAAACCACAGGGGCCATCTGTGTAATTAATTCGCCATTTTATTAGCATAAAGTCATAAACATACATACATAAATACATACATTCAAGATTCAACCACAGTATTTTGGACTACTTATGGGCCGATACACAAACGGTTTGACAGCATGAGAGTAGCCCGATACATGATTGTAACTAAATTTGACACCTGAAAACCCGTCTCCAAGATGAGTGCAGTGTTCATGGAAACTGCTAATCGGCCTTGCCAAACAGGCATCCCACCTCTCACTCTCGGGCATTGTTTCAGCTACGGTGTATATTCCCCTTGAATTTGTAAAAGCTTGATAGTTTAAAACTTCCCCAGATTTTGTTATGCAAAGAACTGCGACCTCTGCGCCTGTAATGACATAAGTAGACCTGTTTATTGCAGAACTTAACCTTGTTGGCTCATTTTGACCTTTTATAGACAACCACCCACATACAAAAAAAAGTTTACTTTTTTTTGTGAACGGCCAACGAATATTATAAGCCCGGCCACCCGGGTAAACCCATTGGCGAATGGGTCCATGAAATTCTCCACTTGGCATAACTGGGCTAACCCAAATTGGAAGTTAAACAAGTAAAGTTTCATAGTTGTTGGATTTGGATAAATTAGGGGTGCTAAATGGGTTGTCTTTGCGTGTCGAACCCGAAAACTTAACACTAGCCCGGACAAAATAATCGGGTCAGAACAAGAACACGACACGTGTATTTATGGGTTAACACGAGCACAGCCAGTTTAAGCTCAAGTTTTGTTTTACTTAATTTGCATATTAATACTCTAACAATACAAAGTAACAACAACAAAAATACAAATGTGTATAAAACAATTACGTTTAAACTACAAAACCTGATGCTCATTTCTCTTTTATGTTTTAAGTTTTAACATAATATGCCCAATTAGTTTAAGTCATGACAAAACACATTTTTTTCTAAATTTTAATAAATAAACAAGTCAGACAGGTCAATCTATGAACTCAGCAAGTCGGCCCGAACACAACCCGTTTAGCTAAACGTGTTCACCAAATGACCCAAACACGTTTAGACTAAACCCAGACTGTGAATTTCATGTTAGTTTCGTATCGTGTAAGAAATTCACACCCTTAATTGGGATGCAAGAGATGTGACATAAATAGAATTCAATTTCAGCCTAACAGACAATCTATAAGAGACATGAACCAGTTCAAGTAAATGAGGTACATCAATTTAATTTGAATCATCAGCAACCTTTGAAAACCCTAGAATCAGCACTGGTAAAATTAGGCAAAATGGAACTAATGCAGCAAATCGAACAATTACAAACTGAAAACCGAAAATGTGAATCGCGATACAAAAGAATTGATAGGGTTTGAGAAGGACCTTCTAAGACATGATCTTCAGGGCCGACGGAGCCATCGGCGCAGACATCGCAGACAACTCTGCCATGGATTTCGCCGGTCCAAGCTTTTACGGTGCAAGCGGTGATGAATGGTAAGATGAAGAGGGCAATGAAGAGCTTCCCCATTGTAGCACACAGCTTTGTGAAAGGTTGGGTCGTCGGTGGTTATCAGCATGGGCCGAATACAACCCGAAAGACTACGTACGGTATCGGTCCACTTCCATTAATTTTCTTTGAAACTGTTGAATTGCATTAAATATTGAAAAGAAGAATTTTATATATCTTTTTTATAGGATGCTCTTAAAATATTCTAATATTTTAAAACATAACTTTTAATCTCTATTCATCCTCTATCACCTAGACCTATGGAGAGTGTCGATAAAATTCCTCTCGTCAAGACCCTTGTCAGGATTTGAATTTGTGATCTTCACAGTAAAAAACCATTTACAAGAAACCTCGTGACCACCAGACCAGGAGTCTGATGGCTCTAATCTATACTCTATAATAAATAAAGGTTTTGATGAGATAATTTTTTTCGTCTCTCTCTCCTATTAATTGCATAATTTTTTTTAATTAGTTTTTAATATTTTTTTGTTTTTCGTCTCTCTGTCTCCTATTAAATAATGATGATTTCTAAAAAAAATTATAAAACTTTTTTTATTTAAAAAGTATAGGTTTTTTCATAAAGCATTTTTAGAAATTGAACATTTATTTCATTCTTTTTATAAAACATTTTTAAAAAGTAAGTATATGATGTTTTTAAAATTTGTATTAAAAAACTATGTAATATGTCATAAATATGTAATGTGTAATTATTTATTATTAACTATAACATTGCATTTACTTATTGTATTTATTCAACCCGTGTAATACACGGGGTATCTAACCTAGTCTTCTATATAATAAAAGAAGTTATAGGGTGTCTCCACATGATCAATTTCGTCGGAAAATCAGCATCGTCGGTTGATCAGTATCTCCACATGATCAATGTCGCTGAATGAACTGTTTTTCACATATTTTATTGTTATTGATCCAGAATTGTAACTTTTTACGTCAAAGTCATATGTTTAACTATTATGAGTCCATATTACTCTTGCATATCATACGTTAAAATATGATCTTTACGTTTAAAACCCCTTTTTTTAAACAAAAAACTCAGATCTAGGTGAGTGTGTTGCCTAGATTCGTTTACTCTTTCGATCTTTAGCTCCGATAGATGATAAAGAACAAGACTTAAGGCATCAAATGTTGATCTCTTCACTTTCTCTCTCTAGAATATAAGGATGAAAATGGTGTCACGGGCGCATTTAAAGGAGAAGAACGTGGGGGGTAGTCGTTGGGCTTTTTTTATTTAATTTTCCACCCTATAAATACTTGATACAAATCACTAAAATAGCACAATAATTTCTCAGTTATAATCTTTCAGCAAATCTCTCTACTCTAATAAGTGATGTGGCACTAAAACTACTACATATCTTAGTTATTCTAATAGTGATTGTATTTATGCTAACATGACGATAACATAACACGACCGGATATACCATTACACGTACCTTTGTAATTAAATAGGTTTGAAAAGTGTGAGCTAGTTGTAAAAAGAACATATTTACACTTGTAATAATACTTAACACTAACACATCGAGATTTTGAAATTCAAACTTAATAACACAACACTGAAGTGCCTGCGTTTGTCATTTCGCCCGTCATTTCAATTTTCAACCATCCGAACCGTCACAAGCACACACAGAGAGACATACAGTCATGGCAAACAAACCACCACCATTGTCCATCTACGAAGAAAAGATCGAGCTCATGGGCACACTAAAAACCTCCCATTTCTCTCAAAGGACCGCAAGATTCCTAAACCCAGTTGCTAAAAACCTCAATCAATCTACCCCCTTCCTCAAACCCACCCAACATTCAAAACCACTCTTCTTCAAAGGCTGGAAACCCCCACCGACCACATGGCCAGAATGGGTCAACCAAATGGCCGGAAAACACAGCGCCGTCTGGATCAAATCAGGTATCCTGGACTCCATCATGACCTCCATCTACGACATCCCTTATAACCACAACATAATCTCAACGTTATCACACTTCTGGACCCCAAAAACCAACACATTCATCTTCCCCTGGGGTGAAGCCACTATCACGTTAGAAGATGTAACAACCCTCGGTGGGTATTCAGTTACAGGGGACTCTGTTCATGCTGTTGCTTCAATCCCGGATTTGGCGGGAAAAGTTGAAGTGATGAATCAATTCAGGTCGGAATTAGTGAGAAGTAAAGCGAAAAAAGCTTCGCATTCAAAGTGGATTCAAATGTTCATGACAAATGCGAACCAACACCCACATGAAAACGAGCACATTGGTTTTCTGGTATTTTGGTTGTCAAGGTTTGTTTTCCCTTCGGGAGATAAGGATTCGGTTGGAAAGCATGTCATCCCTATTGCGGTGAGATTATCTCAAGGGGTTAAACTGGCTCTTGCGCCTGCGGTTCTGGCTTATATTTATCATAATTTGACAAAATTGAAAGAACAAAATTTGAATACTTGTGTCAATCTGTTAGGGCCATTTCAGTTAGTTCAGATTTGGGGGTATGAAAGGTTTCCAAATGTAGGCCCAAAAAGCCCCAATGAGCTTCGACCTGGCGAGCCAAGGTTAGCCCGTTGGCATACTTTGAATTCGAATGTTAGTTCACCCTTTGAGAGTTTTATTTGGAGACCGTATGCTGTTGATTTGAAAAACTGGAAGCAGCCGTTGTATTATCAAGATTCTGAACTGGTTTTATCGGATTCGTTAAGCTTAGATGACGATTTGAGGTCTTTTGTTTGTTTTGTAACGCCTTGTGAGCTTAACGGGCTGGGTTGTAAAGCAGAATATCATCCTCACCGAGTGGCTATGCAATTCGGTTTTGATCAAGATATCCCTGGTGAATGTGATCTCTCTGGTTATAAGTTTGTTAAGTTTTTTGTTCCATCAAGATTGTTTCGGCCTGGGGTTTCGAAGAGGTACTCTGATTGGTGGGATAATGCGGATCAAATGGATTTAAAAAATGGTAAAGATTCGTCGATGGGCGAGGGAATGAATGTATCAGTGGAACGTAAGAAGTGTGATTTTGAGCGTGTTGACTTGAGTCTTGAAGATGAATTTGATGATATTTTGGTGAGTTTGAAGAAGATATGTAATGCCACAAAGAGGAAGATTGATTCACTCAAACAATCATGTGTTGATGTTCCACAAAGTAAAAAGAAAAAGTTGGGAAGTGAAATTTGGAATGGCACAAATGATGTTATCATAATTGACTAATATCAAACATTTGGAGTAGTAGTTGATATTTTGCATTCTTAGACTTAGACAGACGATGTTTAGAGGTTTGAAGTTTGAATCCTATATTTTGAACTTTGGTTTTGTTTTGTAAATTACTAAATATGTATTAACACCGCTAGGTGAGTCATGCTGATTACTGAATTAAACATGTTTTGCCATTCGTGTTATTAAACTGCTTATATTTAATCTTGTTAACATGTCATGTGATTCGTATTTTGTGTTATTAAATTGATTATTATCAATCGTGCAAAATGTGTCGTGTCGGTGTAACAAGTTTATTAAACATGTTCGTGTTATTGTTTAAGTAAACGCCATGTTTACCTAAATGTGTCATGTTCGATTTGAATAGTCGTGTAACATGTTGTGTCAAACAAGACCCGTTTAACATAACACGACACGTTTTAGCAGGTCTATGCGGGGGACAAAAAGAAGATGGGCGAGGGTGAAGAAGAGAAAAGAGGGCACTGGTGGTTTGCGGCTAGGCTATGGTTGAGTTAAGTTGGAGGACTCTAGATTATCCTTAATTAGTAGTGTATTTAAGTGAGTGAACCTTTTAATTTCTCTAATTGTATACACACATTATCTAAAGGGTTATACAAAATGTGTATAAGTTCTTCCTAAAAAATGACAAAGTTTATAAGTGTACAAAATCAAGAGAAAAAAAATTTAGTAATTAGTGTTTGATGTAGAAACCAAATGAAAAAACAAATTATTGCTTTAAATATTTATTATTGAAATGAACGCTAAGACCGTGTTCCCGAGTCCCTTTTAAAAAGAGAAATGAGAGAAAATAAAAAAACCGAAAAAAGTAACATTCTTAAGTTTTTGAAATAAAGTAGAAAAAACTGGTAAAAGAAAAAAAAAAGGAATTTCTTTTTAATAATATTTCCTCTTAATCTTTTTTTTCCAAAATGGATGAACTTTAAAGAAAAAATATTATTTCCTTTCATTTCTCAATAATTTCTCTCTTATTTTTTTATTTTTTTTATTTTTATTTTTTTAGGAAAATAAAGGCAGTCCTCATCCCCAAATTCAACCACGCTCTCAACCTCTAGTCCTCCATCCCAATTTCCGGTACACCGACGATAAAACACCCGGCGACTCTTAAATAGAACGGAGGATCTTCGATTTTCTTACTCCACGATGCCTCAGCAACATTAAATCTCCAATCACAGGTTAGTTTGAAGATCGATTGCCGTGATCTTATATAAGAACATCACATTCTGTAGGGAAATGAACCCTATCTTCGTTTATTTTTCGATGGTATAGAAGTTGAATGTTGTGCATCATACTTAATTAATCGTGTTAAACCTTATCTTCGTTTATTTTTTGATGATATAGAGTGATCAATATGTGTTTTCCTGTTCAATAGTTTTAGGGTTTATGTTATCGAGTGGAGACATGAATTTAAATAATTTAAGTGTTATCTTTAATTTATAATTTTCGTCTATGAATTAAACAAATCCCTAATTTTGGATCAAAATAAGTATGATGTAAATAAGTCAAGATAGAAATACTAATGAAATCAAACTCATCTATGGCAATGTATACATTATAATGGATGATGATTATATGTGATAAATCATATCAATATAACATATGAAGTCATGAAGAACAAATGTAAGTAGGCACTAATATTTTTGATCGATGATTGTCCGAGTGTTTAGGAAATCAAAGCCGCTGATAATGAGTGAGATCAGACACCACAAGCAACGTGAAATTGATCGTACAGATGATATGATTGATTGTATCAGCAATCTACCAGATTGTATTCTTCATCACATACTATCATTTTTGCCCACGAAAGAAGTTGTAAAGACCTCCATATCATCCAAAAGATGGAAGAACCTATGGGCTTCGGTTCCCAATATTGATTTTGATGATATTTTATTGTATGCAAGTGAGGTCGATTGTCAACATTCACCTGAGTTGACTTCCTTCACGAACTTTGTAGAAAGAATCCTCCGGTTACGAGATGCATCAAAAATTGAAAAGTTTCGCTTATCATGTCGTGTTTGCTTTAATCCATCAAAAATAAGTTCATGGGTTTCTTATGCAATTATGCACAATGTCCGGGAGCTTGATCTTTGTCTATTTGCAGAGGACCCATCTGTAATTCCTCAATCTGTATTTGATTGCAAATCATTGGTTATCTTGAAGATAGAAATGAATTGTGTAATTGAAATCCCGTCTCGTGTCTATTTCCCATGCCTAAAAACTTTGCATCTATCTCTAGTTACTTTCCCGAATGATGAATCTACAGAAAAGCTTTTCTCAAGCTGCCCAGTTCTAGAAGAATTGGTTCTACTGGATTGTGATTGCGTGAACTTGAAGTATATTACAATTTACAGTTTGACCTTAAAGAGGTTGACCATAGATGATCTTCCGGTTTATGATCCTAGTGGCTGTAAGATCAAGATTGATGCAAAAAATCTTACATGTTTGGAGTATATCGGATATTTATCAAATGAGATCTTCTTGAATAATGTACCATCACTAGTCAAAGCATGCATTCATATCCCTATTCTACATCAGAGACAAAAAGAAGCTGCATGTCGTGCAGTTGATCTAATTAAACGGCTACAAAATGTTGTGTTTTTGAGAGTATCTAATCGGACTATCGAGGTAATTAGCAAGCTAACTTATGACTTGAGTGCTTGCATCATAACTAATTCATACTAACTTTTGTTGTTGTGTTTTCTTTGCAGTCTCTTATATGTGCAGATAGGATGGTTGACCTTTTTCCTGTTTTTCCAAATTTGACCCATCTAGTCTTGACTATGGAAATTGGGAATTATACTTTTGCAACATTTATGTATTTGCTTAACTTCTGTCCTACTCTACAATCTATTAGTCTCTCCGAGGTAAAGTACTCTATACCCAAATCAGCAGTTCAGGGCGGGTTGGGTATTTGGTTAAATTGGTTCTGGGTTGAACGGGTCATTTTTGGTGTGGGTTGGAAAAGTCCGGGTTTAGGGTTTTCTTTATTTTTCACAAACACTTTACTATCCATTTAGAAAGAAGAAAATAATTAATTCACTATGGTAATCTAATCTTTTGAATAAAACAATTTAAAGGGTTATATTTATAATAATACCAAGAAGATGATCATAATTAGGGGTGTCAATCGTGTGGGGTTAGGGTTGGGATTGGCCGGTTGAAGGATTTTGGGTTAGCGGGTTGAACAGGTGAACCCGAACACAACCCATATATTTATTCGTGATGTGTTCGTGTCGGACACACCTAAAATCGCATCGTATTTGTGTCGTGTTTCGGGTCGACCCATTTAATGTTCGTTTGCGAAAATGAGCAATACAATTACATAGTGAGTTAGTAACAATTTAATCAACCAATAACTAATGCTCAAATGAACATTTTTTGTATTTGGTGTCTTTAACTTTTTTAGTTTCCTTATCTATCATTCCCAATCAACAAACTTGGTTGGATATATTTAGCTCGAGATTAGGGGAGCTGAATGGAAATGACCGAAAATCTGTAGTTAGAAGTTAGAACTAATGAAATAAAATTGTTGGAAATGAAGAGTTCTAGAGGGAAAATTAATTTTACTTCTAGAAATAAATAAATAGTTAAGAGGGAAATATAAACGTCAAAATATGTAACTTTAAATTCAACATTTTTCATCTAACATATAAATATGAACTTTTGTAAAAACCATCAAACGGGTTATCAGGTTAACACATTTATTTAACGGGTTGTGTCCGGTTAACCCATTTATTAATCATGTCGTGTTCTTGTTAACATGTTTAATAAACGAGTCGTGTTAGGCGACGCAATCTATTTTCATGTCGTGTTTCTGGTCGTGTCAGGAATCGTCGCCCCTAAGGCCCTAATCATAATATTTAATATAAGGTTTTCTGAAACACTTTACAGGGATTCAATCGTTGCATGCGTCTTGGTGGAAGTGATCCGATCTGGTTATTTGTACCATTATGCATATCATATCATCTCAAGACTTTGACTTTCAAGAACTTTCATGGTAATGATTCAGAAACATGTTTCCTTAAATGTGTTTTGAAGTATGGGCGTGTTTTGGAGCAGATGGATGTCTGGTGGTGTAAAACCGAACCACGAGATGTAAAGAAGCAAAGAGATGTCAGGAAGGAATTAGAAATTATTAAAAAGAGTTCTGCAGCATGTATCATCAACTTCTCATGAAACTTGTAAAAATTTAATGTTTTCATTTTCGTAGTTTGATATTGGATCCTCCGTTGTTTTGAGAACTGTTAGATTTTGTTTAACGTTTTCTACAAGAAAGAGCTTCGATATCATTTGTAACACGCTACATTGTTAGGGTGTACAGAATGGACAAAGGATGAAGCGAGGTGGGGGTGGCTTCATGCGGGACTGGCGGGAACACCTGGCCTGCTTGGTATTGCACAAAAAAGAAAAGACCCCAAGCGTGGGTTCCTTTCCGAACACCGCATAACGGTTCGGTTCTTTTGACCGTTAAAATAGTCGTTGGGTTATTTAAAAAATATAGTCAAGAATTGCTAACTCAAATATTTATATTTTTACACCAACTTAATTATCCTCTTTCAAATTTAAACCCATATTTTAGACCATGCCTTCATCATTTACTTCAAGAATTGTATACACTTTATCATATCATTATATCATCAACTTCATAAGATTCATCATGTAATACAAATGAATGGAACTTTGTTTTCTCTTCTACAATTGCTCGACCAACATTACATCATCTCGAAAAGGAGTTTCACGTAATTACAACAGTTACATTCATTTGTATTACGAGATGACGAATCGTATGAAGTTAATGATATAATGGATCATCATGTAATACAAATGAATGGAACTTTGTTTTCTCTTCTACAATTGCTCGACCAACATTACATCATCTCGAAAAGGAGTTTCACGTAATTACAACAGTTACATTCATTTGTATTACGAGATGACGAATCGTATGAAGTTAATGATATAATGGATCATCATGTAATACAAATGAATGGAACTTTGTTTTCTCTTCTACAATTGCTCGACCAACATTACATCATCTCGAAAAGGAGTTTCACGTAATTACAACAGCTACATTCATTTGTATTACGAGATGATGAATCGTATGAAGTTAATGATATAATGGATGAAAATAGCTGGCACTATATCCGGACTGAACTTATGGCGGAGATGGATGAACACATAGACACATACATGTTTATGTTTTTTTGATTTCATTGTTATATGTAAAGCCTTAGTCTGGAATATGGTTCCGTGTAATTATTGGATGGTGATGTTGCATGCAGTGCTAACAGGTTTGATGTGGTTGTACACTACATAGCACAATCCATTACTACCACATTTTTCTCGCAATGGTCATCTCCAGAAGATTGTATGCCCACACGAAGTTAGCATTCGAGGAGTTAGAAAACTCCTGCCGGAGCGAATTGGTAGCTCATGTACCAGACATGTATCGAAAGGTATATTGAAGCAACGACAACTAAAAATCTAGACAAGACCCCTATCAATTTGTTTTGAAACGACAAGAAAGGTCTCTTAAAGCACAGTTGTAACCATATTTCACTTGTAAATATTGTACTTTATACAGTTCTATAAATCCATACCATTTTATTCGTTTACGTATTCCCCACTTAAAAAAAAACGGACTATACTGGTCGTATAGTACCATACGACCCCGTGTTGTAAAAAAACATACAGTAGTCGTAATGTGGTATGAAGTGACCTTTTTTTAGACATATGGGTCGTATGGTTCAATACGACCCATATACGCCGCAATAATTATGTATACATATAAGGGTGGAGGGAGTGGTAAAAAAAAAGCCTATGGAACCCTCCCCTTTTACCCAATTAAAATATGCCATATCATTTTTACCCTCTTGAACCCTAAGAAGAGGGTGTGGAACCAATAAACCCTTGATTTTTTTTAATTATTTCATTAAAACAAATAAAAACCACATTTCATTAAATAAAAATTAAAATGATACATATTAAAAACCTAAAATTTAAAAACAATAAAAAGAAAAAAAAAACGTCAAACATCAAAATAAAAAACTAAAATATCCTAAAAATTACACGACCAATTGTATTTTGCCGCAATTTCCTGTTTACGTTTGAGTACGATCGAAAGAAAATGTTCGGGGATATCGTCATGTTTTTTAGAAAGTATTCAAAGTCGTGGTCCTGTTCTTCTTTGGAAAGCATTTCTTGTTGTTTCTCCAAGAGTTGCAACGCGAGTTCATCCCGTCTTTGTTTTTGTTTCCTCCCTTGACTTGAACGCGGTCGTTGCGGTTGACTTGAACGAGGGTTGAGACACACACTTTGGGACGGTATTTTTTGGATGAGGATGAATCCATTTTTTTAGAGTTTGAAAAGAGAGTGTAAAAAATTATGTATGTAAAATGTATATTTATAGGTAAATTTTTTTATTTATTTAATTACCCAACTCACCCCTCTCCCAACGGTCCTCTCCAACGGCTAGATTAGGTGAACGGCTCACGGTTTCAAACGGGTATTAAAACCCGTACGCAACCCACGACTGATACGACAGTGTTACCCGGCCTACCCGCCCAACCTGTGCGAAGCCCGTAACACAAATAACAATCCCATAAATAAATCATTGGATTAGTTTGGTTGAATTAATTATAAAAAAAAATGACCGATCTGCCCTCTCAAAAAACACCGTCGTCTCGTCCATTCCATTCCATCCCAACCCTAAACCCTTTGCCAGTCGTCGTCCCCATCTCCCTGTTCATCTGATTCTGCCACCACCACTTCCTCTCCAACCCACTGAAGACTACCAGTTTCATCATCACTGTTGCTTCGATTTCATCCGATTCGCCTGGGTAATCAGGTTTGGTACAGAAAAGCTAGTGTATAGCAATTCATAAATTGATGCCATTGTTGTATTTTTCAACAGTTGGAGGATATGGATGATCAAATTGAAACCATCGAGGCACGGCTACAATCTTTCCTTGGTCAACTCCAGCCAGAATTAGGTGTTCTTGATAGAATCATCCACAAAAACAAGAACCAGCATCGCAGAAGCTCGTATTTCCAGTACTTGTTGAAGGTGTTGGTTATTACTCCTTAATCATGATTAGTTATACTTTTGATTATTTATGGTTTATGTGACCAGGGTTGTTTTAATGTAGGTTAGGAGAGACTGTAAGCTTCTTCAATCAACTAACTTGTTGGAAGTTGTTAATTCCTGTTTTCATGTTATCAAGGGCGATAAACCTAGGCAAAAGGTGCATCTCTTGGAAAGGTATTACCACTCAAGTTAGTTACTCGCCAGTCCCCTTTTGTAATGTTGTAACACAATGGTGCAGTCTGTTGACTTGAGGTTAACTTTATTTATATTTCATAGTTTGAAGAGAAGAAAATGTAATGGCGTAAAACATAATTTTCTGGCGCGGCTTAAGGGCGCTGCACGTCTACTTTCACAGGTGATTCTTACTGTTTCAATAAGCCTGGCAAAACGGGTGGGTTGGGTTACGGGTCAGAATGGGTTAGGGTCAGGATGGGTTATCACCAAAGTGAGGTCGGGTCAACACGGGTCGTTTTAAAAAAAAGTATCAGTTTGCTTCGGATCAGAATGGGTTGTCACCAAAAAGTGGCTTGGGTTGAAATAAGATGTCTTAGAAAAGAAAAAGTACCAAAATCTGGTACCCGTTTGAACCCATTCTAAATTTACTTAGTTTTTAGGCGACCCATCTTGACCCAAATTGTTTGAAGCTGTTACCCATTTCAACCTGTTTTTTGTTATAGTGTTACTCAATTCAACCCAAAATACAAAATTTGTTTTACCCAAACCAACCCATTTCCCCTACTTTGGGTCAAGATTGCCGGGTTTTAGATATCCCGAGTTTTTTATTTACCATAATATAGCTCCGTTTCGTATTTTTTTTTCAGATTGTGGAGCCAATGCTGAAGGCAGCTATGTATCCTACATACTAACATACACATTTATTTGTTGTGGTTTTTATTTCTTTCATATTATTCACAAGCTTTTATCATGTTTAATGTTTCAAGTGGGAACTGCATAATTTGTTCTCTTTTTTTTTTGTTTTAGTTTGGATTTTTTTTTTTTTTTTTTACATTTTCTCGTACGTCTCCTTTACTTTGCACAGAGAGATATCTACTTTGCTTGCTCGATCCTTTTTTATGGGATTTTCTGTGACTGTGTTGGCTTTGCTTGCACGCCTTCGAGTTTTGACTCAGCAAGTAAGCACTACTTCACAATCATGTTGGTATTTTTGTAAGTTTTAGGACTAATTTCATATTTTTGAACAGATACTACTCGATGTTGTTTCAGCATTCAACATGGCTTCCTCCTTATCTCGAAAGCAGCAGTCTGTCAAACTTAAGCAAGAAGGAATTGAGGCATTTTACTCTTCTGTTAATATGTTAAATTATGACCATCATATGTTGTTAAATATTTTCAATAGATCTTTGTAACTATTTTTTTGATTGAATGGCTTTCAGGTCTATAGAGAATACTACCCAACAAATGAGCCAATTGTGTTTTTGGAATGTGTATGGGAGACTGACAAATTCGTTCTACTCGAGAAAAAGAATGAACCTGAGAACACAAATCCCGATAAAATAAACGATGATGTCATCTGCCAAGGTTTATCTACAGTAGAGTATGAAAGTATTGAAACTACCCTTGGTGGTAAGAATCTCTGTTCTTTTCAATTATTGCAATTGTGAGTAGGGATTTGCAGAAAAATCGAATAACTGAATTGATTGTGAAATCAATGGTTCAGTTATGGTTTTTTTAGATAACCGGTTTTTATGGTTTAGTTATGGTTATGTGTATAGATAGCCAAGTTAATTGACATTAAAACCAACCTTTATATTTTTTTATAAATAATATGCATATGTCGAAAAAGTTTCGTTATAGCTTTTTATAAAATAACATATTAGTTGGCGCTTATTCTCTTACATTCATTGCTAATATTTTATTTGACCTAAGATATAAGTGGATTTATTGATTGAAATTAGCTTGAATCTACGCACGTCCAAAGTTGGCGGTTAACATTTTTGGTTAACATTTTTCAGTAACCAAATTAACTAAAAGCCGAAACATTGGTTAAAGGTTCGGTTTTAGCCCATAACCAAACCGACCCAGCCCATGCTCACTCTTAATTGTGCGATCTAAAACTGTTCACAAACTTGACATTATCATTGTTTTAGAAAATAAACAGGTGGATGTAACTGTGGACAAAACTAGTGAAGATCATGCTACCATGAGGACCGATAATCCGTCTTCAATGGAGGGTCTTACTAATAGCTGCGAACAAGTGGAAGAACACGATGATGTGAAAGATCAATCGGGTGTTCTAGAAAATTCCATAAAGACCTCAGAACAAGAACAAATTACAAGTTCAAGTTTGCAGGCTAATCAAGATTTACCCAAACTTAAACCCAAGAAAGTGGCATTTATATCAGTGAAGAAACCAGAAGCTTCAAAAGCTAATGACACAGGGCTTCTTAGTAAGTTAAGTGATGATAAGGTTAATGGTGTGAAAGAAGATCCATTGTTCAGTTTGCTCACAGGGGGGATCTAGAAGGATAATATTTTTTATTTTTATTTATTTGTTTATTATTATTTTTATAATGTAGCCATTGAGGTAGTTCTTTTGGTGGTTTTTTGTTTTGACATAGATGATTGAGGTAACTATAAAGTTTTGTATTGGTCACTTATTATACTTCTAAAAAAATTTCTTCAATGTTTGACTCCAAAGGCCCACAAACATCTTTATGTAAATTGGTGAGTTTATGTTTTGATCATAAATAAAACAGTTTTAACATAATGGTATTTTATTCATTCAATGACCATTTTGGGCAAAAATAAAATCAATTAGACCAAGTGTAATGGGGCAAGAAGATCGTGATCCATCGCGCCCCGTGATTGGGCATGGAACGCCGCCGTCCGGGGCGTTACTGAGGGCATGAATGGGGGGGCAAGATTCAAATCACGGGCGTTGGGATGGTGTGATATGTGTGTGCTTGTATACGTGTGTGTGGATGGTGAAACTATTACAGACCTTAGTGATTAGGTTTAGGGATTGCCCTCCTGCTGATGTGACGGTGACATGGCAGAGCATTTTTCACCTTTTAGTAAAACCATTAATATTTAGGTGGTTTGTTTTGGTACTTATTTGAATAGTATATGCGTAACTTCTCAAAATTTAGATGGTCTCTAAATGCATTATCATCTATAGAACCTTTATGGAATATGATAGGTATTTTTTATTTAAATAAAAACCAGTTTATATTAAAGAAAGTTTAATACATAATCAATTGTAAGTAGAAAAGATGTGCATGATCTAAAAGTGATGTATAATAATGGTCTTGGATACTGATTATCACGTCAAAATTAGTCATTTTATTACCGACAATTATACAATTTGTAATTATATTATATGGAGAGTGATAGTATTGAATATTATGGAAGTGTATTATTAAATGATAATTTGAACATCTCCCTTAGTCAACGAAAGCGACAGGAAAGAAAGATGGAACACAAACACATTAATTATTTTGAAATTTGGTTTTTGGTTGATTTCCAACGTATATACAATATTCATGCCGGATCTTGTCCTGTCTTCCCTTCCACACACACTCTATCTGATCATCCCAAAAACCTGCAAACTTAATCCTCTGCAGCTCCTGTCCTTGTGGGTAAGCCTTCTTATCTTGTTAAAACTTGTTTTGTTTTGTTTTATGATTTGTTTATAAGTTGGTGTATTAGGATTCTGATTTAGTAATTTGATTCTGTCTGGGTTGGATTCTGTGGATGATTAGTTGTTGAAATCTATATCTGATTAGTGGTGTTTAAAAACCCGAAGCAAATCGGTTGATTTGGCCTGTTTGAGATCTAAACAGTTAGGTTTTCATGGTGAGACAGTTTACACGGTCAGGTTTGAAAACTGAAACCTGTCGTGTAAACTGTTTAACTTTTATTATTTATATATTTCTGTTCATTTTTGTTACACTGTATTTATGTACATGTGTTATAATCATGAATGATGAACCTTAAGTTCAATCTGCTAAACTGTTAAAATCATGAATGATGAACCTTAAGTTCAATCTGCTAAACTGTTAAAACTGAACCGTTAAACTGGCAAACTTGTAAAACCTCGGTTGGTAATTAGTGTTTCAGCACAAAGTTTTCGTCAAAACCGGTTGAACCGGAACGCGAACACACCTACATCTTGTTGAGGTTTAAATCACCATCAAGTGAATTGCTACCTGCTTGCTTATTGTTAGTTTTATTGTTGGGGCTTTCTTAACACTTTCTTCAAACAACTTTCAGGGATATTGATATTGATCAATCATGGTTGAGGGTCAGACACTGGAAACCATCAAGGGTGGTGGTGGGTCCATAAAAGTTGGAACCACTGGCACCATCAATGCTTTAATGTCAAGGGAACTACAGTCTGTTAAAGTTGGATCTCCAAGTGCAGTCCCATTGCCTAATGAAGCTGCAACGAGTACAACTCCGAAAGCAAGAGTACAAGCAGATGAAGCAAGCACTAGCAGCAGCAGCAGCAACGGGAACACAATGAATGGAAAACACGCTATCGTTGACCAAAAAAACAAACGGCATCATGCTAGACAAGATAGCAGGAATCCGTTTCTTCGATCTGATAGTGTATCTGTGGATGGGAATGGAACTAATAATAGAAGAAAAAGTGAGAAAAAGGGGTCTTGCCTGGTTGAAATAGTTGATGTAAAATGTGGAGTTCCGGATAAAATGTGGGCGAATCCGATAACTAATCGGTTGAAGAAACTCACTTTCTCAAAGATTTCTGAACCCAATGGCGTTAAGTAAGCTAGAGGCTGCCCTGGTCAGTCAAATTTTCTATTAATAAAGATATCCAGTGTCGTTACTTTCTTGTTGTTTGACTTTCTTGAAGCTTTCTGAAGCCAATGGTGTGGTCAGTTGACCCTCCGGTCAGTTAAATTATCTATTAATATGGGTATCTGGTGTCGTTACTTTCTTGTAGTTTGACTATCTTAACACGATATGTTAAGTGAATGTATGATAATGATGAGGGGATAAAGGGTTTTTGTTGACTCCTTGACTTTTCTTTATTTATCCATGAACTTTGAAATTTCTTGTGGAGAAGGAAATCATTGTAAGGATATGAAAACATGTCATGTGCACATGTGAACATGAAGCCAAATAGCCACTACATGTTTTGTCCATTATGAGTTAAATGAAAGTTGACAATTGGGTTTGCTTTTGGTAAAACTGATGGTTATCCCATTTGTCCTTTTGGGTGGTGGTGTGGGGAGTTATATTATTGTCCCTTTTAATCTTTGACCAAAATTTGACTACTTCAAAACCTGTTATCATAATTAGAAATTTAGAATTTATATTACCTTCTTTTATGGCTCAATTGAAAATTTTCCATTAATTGATTTGAAATTTAGTTAATACAGTTTATCAGTCAAATGGTAACAACAAACATTTTGTCCTTTTTATTAGAACAATGGTATGGAGTAAAGATAGCTAATTGCTATGGGCGGGTCGGACATATAGGATAACTAATCAAAAGTGATCTGGGTCTAAATGGGTCATTTTTCTGGGTTAACCAACAAACATTTTGTCCTTTTTATTAGAAAAAAAAAGATTTTAAATAGTTAATGTGTTAATTATGATTAACAATAATAATCTACAGTAAACGTCGAATAAAAAGGATTTAGGAGGTTGTATGTAGCATTTAATATAAATAGTCATGTTAACAGATAAACACACTGTAAATTACTGTTATAAACAAGCAAATACAATACCTAAATGTCTTGTTAATGATGCTGAAAATTACAACAAAAAAACCCTCAAATTATGATGCCTTAATAATCATAGTATTTACTGAAAGCAGCATGATTATGGGAAGCAAGTCCTTTTAAAGTTTGCATAATTTAAAAAGGAAAAAAAAAAGCTTTATCACCATTCACCAATGTACCATTGTAAAGATCGATAACTGTAGAATTAGCCATCAGACTTATGATTTGGTGGTCAGAGGGTTTTTCATGTAAAGGGTTTCCTCCTGTGGAGGTTATGGATTCGAATCCTGACAAGGGGTCCTAACGAGGGGAATTTTGCCGGTACCCTTCACAGGTCTAGGTTTTAGCCGTTCAAAAAATAATAATAATAACATAGAATTATATATTTTGCTCCCGAAACAAGGGTGAAATTGTCATTATCACTATCTATTACATAATAAATTTCCTTATAAGTTATACATGTGATAACCCATCAGGGCCATCAGGCCCTGCATGAACACAAAAGTATTCTCCTGGTGTTGCCATTGTATATACTCCCTGCAAAAAGAATCTAGCAGGCTCATAAAAACACAAAAAACTTAGAGGTGGGCCGGTGGCAAATTCAATCCATTTCCTTATGAATTGATCCATTTGGATCATGCTTTATCACTAGTGGGTCAAACGGGTAAAATGCATAAAACTTCATATATCATTTTATTCAAAATTTTAGACTAATACTGAAATAATATGATTTTTGTAGTCATATTTGACACATTAATTGTTTATAACTTCAGGATGAAAAGTGTTTTGGGTCAATCCCATCCCTTCTGGGACTGGGGTACCAAAAATTACCTATTTTAACTTGTTTTCCAACTTCCGGTACTAAAGACTTACCCGTTTTGAGCTGTCGCACAACCCGCCCATTCTGCAATTTTTTTGTAAAAGGAGACAAAAAGTGGCAAGTTCAACAACAATTGTAACTGCAATTGAAATAACAATTTGGCATAAATTATCTAGGCCTAATTTTCTTTATATCATCATCCATAATTCATTTGAAACAAGTTCAAATGCACTCAAATAAATAGTAGATACTGGTAAAGTAAAGTATAAGTAACATTTGTCCGTTAAAAAAAGATACCGATTTTGTTCCATTTTCAATATCTTATGTGTATGCTTTTAAATTTTATAATTCTACTATAAAAATATTAACTTCATATCTTTCCTTAAATTGAAGAACCATGTATTTCAATTTTCATCCAAACAATCCAAGATTGATCCTGTTGAAGTACGGGTATCGGTGATTTTCCGGTGATGGTAACTCATTATCTCCGATGAGGTGGAGAAAGGTGGTATTGTTCAGCTGTCCACCGCCGTTGACAGCGACCGTCCAGCTTCTCGACGGTCTGTTGAGATCGCAAGTTTGGATGACAAGGTATAACCATTAATGCATAACGTACAAGTTTTTATACTCACTTCAATTAGCTATAACATGACAATTTTTATAAAAAAATATGGATAATCAGATAATAATAAGTTAAAAACCAACCAAGTTTATCAAGCGGAAGAAATGAAATATATATAAATATTAAGTACTATTTTATGATTATTTTTTTTTATTTTATTTATATTAAACAATTATAAAACTTTTATTAATTAAAGAATATTTTTGTTTCAATATTACCTTATATTTCAAGTTAATTTGAAAAAAATTCATATTATGTTTTATTTACCTAACTTAATTAATTTTTTTTTAAATAATTATACATGATTGAAACAATTAATGAAATTCAATGATTTTAGAGGAATAAAAAACTTGGAGTGAGTTTAGTCAAACACTTAGTTACTATTGGGGCATTAGTAAGGCTTTCTTAAAAAAAAGGACGTACCTGGTGTTTGACTTAGCTCTCGCATTTGTGCAGGGTCCGAGGAGGGGTCAGATCGCTTTACAATCTGATGTACGCGACCTTACCTTAAATTTTGTTTAGGAGGTTGTTTCCAAGACTCAAACCCATGATAAAATAGCAACCTTACCAGTTACGCCAATGTCCACCTTTGAAACGAGAGTAAACAATATTTTCCCAAAAATATAGGTAAACTATAAAAATGAGGGTAAAATTCTCTTTAATTAGATTAAAAAATAATTCTATTTTTATTTTAGTATTTGATCATAACTAGAAAATATGACCCGCGCATTGTGCCGGGGGCTGTACGGTGATATTAACGTGTTTAAGTACATAAATAAAGCCATGCGATGCAACGGGTTTGCAAACCTTGTTACGTGTGTTGCGACGACGACAATAACGTGACTAAGTAAATAAAAGAAACGTATGAAGTTGCCACGACGAAAAATAGATAAATTACGACGTGAATAGAAGTTAACATTGAAACGACAAATTCATTAAAGAAAAAACAAAATAAAAAAAGAAAAAACTAACTTTTACAAATGAATATGAAAAAAAATTAAAAGAAAAAAGAAACGAAATTTGAGGAGTAAATTTGAAAGTTTATTAATTTGAAAAGTAGAGATTAGAATTTTGTACAGTGGTAAACTTAAAAGTTTAGAAACTTGAGGGATATGCTTAAAATTTAGAAAGTTGAGGGGTAGTATAGTAAATTGGATACCAACACGTTACCGCCAGTCGATATAACCAACGATACCTAAATAATACATTTAACGATTTAAAAAACGAACAAAAATTATGGAGAAAATAAAATTTAGTAAAAAAATTAATGGGGTTAAAAGTATATTTTATACATCGTACATGAGGTTAAATAAAAAATTTAGAAAGTTAAGAGTTTAGATGGTAGTTATAACAAAGTTGAAGTTTAAGAGTTATTAGGGAATTATACTAGAAATAGTAATAAATTGATTATTTAATCCTAAGAGCATCTCCACATTGTTGATGCCCTAATATAGATAAAAATAAAATGTGTTTATCCACGATATTAAACATGCAAGTTCAAGCCACAATAAATAACGATTTAAGTGATAAAAGTTATTTCAAAGTGTCTAGAATGTATGTTTCGATATTAGTGACCATTTTGCACATGCAACCTAAATTAAACGGATGCAAAGTGGTTGTAAAGATGAAGCAAACGAGTTGAGTTATGAAGTTTATGATGTAACAACCTAACTAACACTTGACTTTTTCTTCACCCACTACTTATTAGGTATCTTTTTTTAACGATAACACCTAGATATTCTAGGATAATTGGATTTTCCTAGGGCAACACCTAGAACATGCAGGACAACCTACCACAGGAGGAACCCCCAACTGGATAAACCCCCTGACCTGGCCACATACCTCTTTTTTGCTGTGGTCAGGATTCGATCCCAAGACCTCCACTACGAGAAGTCTTGGAGCTATCATTGCACCAAATAGCCAACGGTTATTAGGTATCTAGTAATGCTTTTTCATCATCATAGATTATAACAAATACTCAACAACAAAATTAGTCACCAAATGTAGTGAAGGAGAGTACTCATAATTTTATGGATCAAAAATCAAGCAAAAACATGTAACTTATACTTGCCCTTTGGTGTAATATTGTTTTTTTTTTAATTTTATTTTTACAATGCCTGAACTACAGTGATGTATTGTATTATGCTATGTTCTAGCATCTTGCTAGACTTCTTTTATTTATAAAATTACTGTGTTTAAAAAAAATATCATTATAATACAGAAAAAACCTTCATAGTCAAAACATCCCAATGGGAGAACAAGATGGTTTGGTTTCAGACTTTTTGATAACTGATTTTTTTCGT
Source organism: Smallanthus sonchifolius (assembly GCA_023525975.1). Classification (NCBI taxonomy): domain Eukaryota; kingdom Viridiplantae; phylum Streptophyta; class Magnoliopsida; order Asterales; family Asteraceae; genus Smallanthus; species Smallanthus sonchifolius. The sequence continues at coordinate 8,701,818 of CM042046.1, read as the reverse complement.
TTGGGACACAAGCATCCACAAAACTGAATTAACTAAATCGAACATTTATTTTCATGTAAGGAAATACAACCATCAAATAACCGAATCAAATTGGATATTGTTTTCTTAAGAGTTTACAATCAACAAAGAGATTATGTCAAATTTTTTTTGTTAAAGTCGGTGTAAAATATGTATTAAGTATGTTGAAATCTTTTAATTTCGTTAAACTGTTTTAATTTCGTTAAACTGGATCCATTAAGATAAGTGCAGACATAAATATCAGCGATCAATTTGTTTACTCATAATGACATAATCAAACTATTTCATGTGTTTGAAATTAACGAACTGGCTGTTTAGACTTTTCCTACAACCAAACTTTCGATTACGAGATAAAACTATACACATCCCTAAGTTCTATACAAAGTGTTCATTGTCAAAACATTCATAAACATAGTTTAATAGGTACTTTTTGATTTTCAATCCGAAAAAACTTGTAAAAGCTTCATTTCTATAAAATACATGCAAATGTAAGTTCATGAGACGGTTGTTACGCGTTCACGAATCCACTGCAACTATATATGTGGGTTTAGAAGGGTGTCGTGGGTTCACATAGCGTATTTATCTACGATTGATACTAGATATGTGCCACCCACTAATAATCCACCAACATGTTTATTTTTTTAACCTATATACAATATACCCCTCACCGCTAGCCCACTACAATATATTGGGTTTACCCAACAATCATGTGATTCCTATGTAAATATTAATTACTAGCTTAGAACCTGTGTAATACACATAAGGTGAAAAATATCAACACATAAAATTCTTAAATTTTTATATATATATTTTACGGGTGTAAAATGTATTATGTATATTAAGAATAAAAAACAAAATTCAAAATATGTAAAAATTAATATATAATTGAGTTTCAAATATAGATTAATTACTATTTAATGTAATTTGACTTTCATTACTATTTGATTGAAAAAAAGTTATATAATTAGATTTTAAAGTTTCTATAATAACAAATAATTTAAAATAAATGTCTTTTATTAGTATAATCAATATTTTATTTATAAATATATTATTATTAAAACATAGATGTGTATTTAATAAAAAAAATAATAACAATGAATATGTAGACGACACGTGACATAAAAAACTTTTATTTATTATATAGTATAAATTTCCAAAGCTTTTGGATAACAATTTCAATTTTTTTTATTTTGTTTTGTTACATTTAATGTTAGTCACATGAATAAACACAATAGCAAATACATGAAAGTTTCAAGTCAATACTATATGCTTTTAGATTATCCACCGCTCCTTCATTTCATCTCGCTGCAAACACACTCTCTATCTCTCTTAAATATATATATATATATATATATATATATATATATTTTTTTTTTTAAAAATAGGTTAAAGTAAAATATGGGTATTATAGATAAAAGATGGAATGAAAATTGATGATAGGACACTCAGATGACGGTTAATACACTAAAGCGAAGTAAAAGGATAACACATGAAGACATGAGTTTACCGCTCTACACGTAATCAAGTTTATTTTTTTCTGAACGGCCAACGAATACTATATGCCTGGTGACCTATTGGCGAAAGGCCACCCACACCCACGAACGCAAACAACGTTGGTGACCCGGCCCGCCACTATTCTAAGGGAAACCCACCACCTGAAAGCCCACTGTGGTAAAACCCTTGACCCATATGATAATATTTTACATCAAGTGAGACTCGAACCCATAATCTATATCTCCTCCCAAACCAAATCAAGTTTATTAAAAACAAGCACAATCAACTCAACTCAAATGAGTTTTTCTTTTAAATTTCCTAGAAAGATTCATTTTACATATATTTTTATATGTCACATACTCACGTCTCTGTATGTATATAACTATACATACACGTTATTATTCGTCTAATTTTTTATATTTACCAATCACTAAAATGTCTCCAAATCTTCGGAGTTCAATTTCCAATCCTAAGATCTTCATCCAAATTTCAATCCTCCACACCAACAACTACCCATTACATTACACCCTCTAAAATCTTAAATCTCAATTTCCAATCCTAACCTCAGTCTCATCACAACAATGGCGACCAAATCTTTGAAGTCCAAGAAACCCCCATCACCACCACCACCATCATCATCAACAACTTCAAGATCCTCTTCTCTATCTTCCCATCTCGCCATGATCGAACTCAAACACAGAATCTTGACTTCACTCTCCAAGCTCTCCGATCGAGACACCCACCAGATCGCCGTTGAAGACCTCGAAAAAATCATCCAAACCCTAACCCCAGACGGCATCCCAATGCTCCTCAACTCCCTCTACGACGCCACCGGCGACGCCAACAAACCGGCGGTTAAGAAAGAAGCCGTACGCCTCTTCTTCTTCCTCTGCGCCACCCACACCGATTCAGCCGCCACCCATCTGACTAAAATCATAGCCCACATTGTGAAAAGGCTTAAAGATTCCGATTCCGGGGTGAAGGATGTGTGTCGAGAGGCGATTGGTGAGCTTTCTTCGTTGTATTTGAAAGGGGATGGAGGTGAGAATATTGGGTCGGTGGTTTTGTTGTTTGTGAAGCCGTTGTTTGAAGCTTTGAATGATCAGAATAAAGGGGTGCAAGCTGGGTCTGCAATGTGTATGGCTAAGATGGTTGAAATGGCTTCCGACCCGCCGATTTCGGCTTTTCAGAAGCTGTGTGGTAGGATCTGCAAGTATCTTAATAACCCTAATTTCTTGGCTAAGGCTGCACTGTTACAAGTGGTTTCTAGTCTTTCTCAGGTTTGCTCAATTTGACTATGACATTTTATTTGTGTCAATTTTAATAGATTTTATTTTTAGTTGTAAGGAGATACATGAAATCATAACATTTGATGCCTTTAGATCATAATATGTGTACTTTAAATTCAATATATTCCATCCATTGGTCCTTTCAAGATTAGAAAAGTTGGATAATCAATTTTGAGTGATCAGTTTCATTCCAGGCTACCTGTAGCAAACAAAACTGATAATTCAGGAGAGTATTAGTCATTATAATATTTGTCTATGTCTATTCTAGAGGGGTTAGAGTGTATTTTTGTTTTCTATTTAATCCTTTGAACTCTCTTATTGTAACACACGAGTAATACAACAGTCACAGTTTATTGTGGTATCAGAGCTGGTGCCTCTTCCCCTGCCAGCGCCTGATCACCTTTCATCATCGCCGGCCTGCCTGTTCAGGTAACTTCTGTCCAGCAGTGCCTCTCCTTCAGCAGTTTTGCAGTATCCCTGCCGGTCGATTGATCTCAGCCAATCCAGCAGTTGCAACTTTTTCCCAAACCGAGAAGACAACCCACAACTCCCACAAGTTCTTACACTCTTTCATCTACCAACTACGGGTACTGGAAGACGATGATTACTCCCAATCTGGTGACAAATAATCTATTCGGTTATATCAACGGCTCTATTCCCTGCCCTCCTGAAACAATTCAGTGGGAGGTTTCAGGAAGGAGGAAGAGACCTCATCTGGATTCCTAATGACGCCCAATCCTTGTTTCTCGGCGTGGATTTCTAACGATGCCCATATCCGGATGCTGATTCTATCAATAGTCTCTGAGTCTTCATTCCAATCCAACATGTCCAAGGTAACCCTTCTCGTGATCTTTGGTTATCTATTGAACGTGCTTATTCTCCCTACACATCTTCCAGGGAATACACACTTAAAACTCAGTTGCTGAAAATACAGATGTTGGGAGATGAATCCTCATATGCTTATCTTACCCGAGGAACTGAGTACTTCGATGCTCTAGCAGCATGGTTGTAAAAATCGCTAGGCGTTAGTCGGGCGGTGAGGTAGGGCCTAGGCCTAGGCGGGATTAATCGGGGCCTAGGCGGGATTAATCGGATTGGAATTTTTATATGTAATTTTCAGTTTTTTATATATATACACACATTTTTATATGTAATTTTTATAAAAATGTTCATTTTTAAACCACACCAAAGGTTTTTGCCGGAATTTGGCCGGATATTTCAGGTTTTCGCCGGAATGTTCGCCGGAATCTGACCGCCTAGGCGCGATTTGGACCGCCTAGCGATTTTTGGACCGACTAGGCCAAAATTAGTCGTTATGGAGCCGCCTAGCGACTAATCGGCGCCTAGGCGCAAGTTTTACAACACTGCCTAGCAGTCTAGCCAATATTGGCTAGCCGGTTAAAGAAAAGGACCTTGTTATGCTTGTTATTTCAGGACTTAGAGAAGAATACAATGAATGGGCTGAAATCTACCCTGCTTACACGTCAGTTCCCAACAGCCTTTTCTAAACTTCATGGGCTTGGGCAGTTATCGGATCATGACTTCATGATCAGGAAATCGGCTGTAGAGGTGTCACTTGTTCAGGCCTTTATAGCCACAGGAAAACAACCGTAATTTTGTTTCTACAGGTCCTTCCTCCACGCAATCAGAAACCATTCAAGCCCTCCAACAACTTGTTGCCCAGCTTGGCTTCCAACTACAACCAATAGGTTCAAAACAGCCTACACATGCCTTCTACACCAATTCACATCCTCCATGGTTTCAAAGTAACCGTGGCTGTGGCCACTACAGCCGTCGGGGACGAAGTTACAACACCCGTAACCAAGGCAGTGGAAGTCGAGGCCAGTTTAGTTGGGCTTCCAATCAAAATACTGTTTATGGCTCGTGTTCTCGGTGTGGTATTGGACATGTACCGTCCCAATGTCCCAATCGTGACCCCTCTACTCTTCGGATGAGACAATAGCCCTCCGCGAACTTCACTGACTATCGCTCTCAAACTGCAACTCTTTGGCTGATAGACACCGTTTCCAACCACCATGTTGTTCCAGATTTTTCAAGCGTAGACTATTCTAAAGTCTATTATGGTGAAGACAACCTTCATGTTGGCAATGGTAAGGTGTTACCCATCCTCCACGTTGGTTCCACCCTATTATATTCACCTAATAAAACCTTTTCTTTAAAGAATATTCTTCATGTCCCTGAAAACAAACAAAATCTACCATCTGTCTAACGATTTTGGCATGATAATAATGTTTTTTTGAGTTTCACTCTACTTTCTTTGTTGTGAAGGACAAACCCACACGTTGTACCCTCTTCACGGGTCCAAGTAATGGTGGACTCTACTCATTTTAGCCTCCTAAAATTCAACCACTCTAGAAAATAGCGTTCTCCACCACTCGTGCTTCCTCCGTTACATCTATTAAGGGAGAATTTCTGAATCTCTCAAAATTTTTCTCCACCCTAGGTATTACACATCGTCTCTCGTGTCCACATACGAGTGAACAAAATGGCTTTGTTGAACGACGCCATTGACATGTCGTTGAAACCGGTCTTACCTTACTAGCACACTCACATGTTCCACCTCGTTTCTGGTAGTTCGCCTTTGATACAACTGTCTATCTTATTAATCGTATGCCCACTCGTACAAACTCCAACATATCTCCCTTTGAACAAGTGTTCAAGCACCCTCCTGATTTTTCGTTTCTTCGGGCTTTTGGATGCCAATGTTATCCTCACCTTCGTTCTCTTAGCGATGCATATCATCAGCCGATTATATCGGCTGATATCTTGTGATTATATGCATATATTTATTTATTGTAATTGATTTGGTGTATAATTCTGTTTCCTATTTTTTAGTTGTATCATTCCCTATTAAAAGGGTTATCATCTTTCAATGGAGATCATTGAGAATTCTATACCATAAACTACTTTTATGGTATCAGAGCCATTCTGATATCCAACCCTTCCCTTTGACCTTCCGCCGCTTCCTTCTTTCTTTTTCTCCTCGGATACGTCCGATCAAGATGACCAAAGACAATATCGAACAGCCACCAAAAACCCAATCCCTACATCCCGCATACTCTGTAACAAATATACAGAGTAAGATCCGAACCCTAGACGGTACCAATGTCACTTATTCACAATGGATACGTCTGTTTCGACTTCATGCCGTCGCCTACAAGGTGATGGATCACATTGATGGTACTGCTCCTCCGGCATCCTCGTCTGCTGAACATGATGCCTCGAAAGAAATTGATGCGCTTGTCCTCCAATGGATATTTAGCACGATTTCCGACGACCTTCTTAAACGAGTTATGGACAGCAAAACTGCTACGGCTCATGCTGCGTGGTCCAAACTTGAGACAATTTATCTCAGCAACAAGAAGGCACGTGCAGCATCTTTGGAAACCAAGTTCTGTAACCTGACGTTGTCGGCTTGTTCGTCCGTCGAGGACTACTGTCAGCGGTTGACTGACCTGGCAAACCAACTGGCCGATGTCGATGTCCCTGTAACCTACTCCCGTCTTGTTCTTCAACTGGTAAGGGGTCTCCCAACTGAGTACAATACTACTGCAGCCCTCATTAACCAGACTGGCGTGGATTGGGATCAAGCCGTTAGTATGCTGAACGATGAAGTCTTGCGTTTAGAAGCACAAAAAGGTTCTCATTCCATTGTTTTAGCCGCCACATCTGCTCAAACAACCCCTCAAAACAACCAGCCGGTTCAGTCATCCGCCACCAACTCCTCTTTCACTCGTGGCCGGGGCCGGGGCCGTGGTGGGTCCTGGAACCGGCGTGGTGGCAGGGGACACGTCAGCAACCGGCAGCCTTATTCTTCCTGGCCCGGTCCACAGCAGCAGCAGCCCAGGTTCCCTAACTGGGCCTGGTGGACACCTCCACCATGCCCCTATCCGACCCAGCAGCAATGGCGGCCCAACAGCAGCCCGATTCAGCAGCCGGCAGCCCAGTCACAGGCCCATTTTTCTGGATTTCCCCAGCAGCAGTTTAGCGGGTACAGTCCTTCACCACAGGGCGTCTACAATGCACTGAGCCCTTCGGATCTCAGCGCCGCATTCAGCAATATGCAGATGAATCAGCCCTCTTCCTCTTGGGCTTCTGACCTCATGGATACAGGGGCAGAATCTCACGTTACTCACGAGCAAGGTAAGTTACTAATCCCACATTCTACTCCTGTTTGTAGTAAATTATTGGTGGGCAATGACAATTTTTTACCAATACACGGATCGGGAACGGGTTTCCATCCCCTACCCAACCGAACCTATGTCCTACCCAATGTCCTTTACAGCCCACAAGTTATCAAAAATCTTATTTCTGTCAGACGTTTTACTCGTGATAATCATGTTTCTGTTGAGTTTGACCCTTTTGGTTTTTCCTTGAAGGATCTCAAAACTAGGAAGCTGCTGTCCCGTCACAACAGCACCGGAGACCTTTATCCTTTCACTCAGCCGCAACTGCCTCCTCAAGCCACTTTTCTTGCTTCTACCAGTCTCCCCTGGCATGATCGTCTAGGTCACCCAGGGGCTCAAGTCTTAGAACTTTTAAGTCGTACTTTTAATTTTCAGTGTAATAAGAGTAAAAACTCACATGTTTGCAATTCTTGTCAAATTTCTAATAGTAAACGTTTGCCCTTTCATGCTTCTAATACTTTTACTTTTGCACCATTTGATATAATCCATTGCGACTTATGGACATCTCCAATCACGAGTAAAACAGGATACAAATATTATATGGTTCTTATTGATAATTTTTCACACTTCGTGTGGGTGTATCCTCTTAAGTATAAGTCTGACACGTTTCCTACTTTTGCCAAATTTCACCGTTTAATTGAAACTCAATTTCACCACAAAATTAAAACCTTCCAATGCGACCTAGGGGGTGAATTTGACAACTTAGCCTTTAAAGCCTTTGCAGACCAACACGGACTGTTGTTTCGGTTTGCATGTCCCCAAACGTCCAGCCAAAACGGTCGGGCAGAATGGATGATTCGTCGCCTAAACGACATCATTCGTGCTCTGCTAATACATGCCAATCTTCCTCCCTCTTTTTGGGTCGAAGCGTTACACACGGCCGTGTACTTGCACAATATTTTACCCACCAAACGTCTCAATTTTTATACTCCCACCTTTGCCCTCTACCTCCGGCATCCCGAGTATGCACACCTACGGGTGTTCGGGTGCGCTTGTTACCCAAACACCTCTGCTACCCAACCTCATAAATTACATGCCCGTTCCATTCGGTGCATTTTTCTCGGGTTTCCACCCGATTTTCGTGGGTATAGATGTTTTGACCCAACCACGGGCAAAGTTCACATATCTCGCCACGTGACCTTTGCCGAGCACGTGTTTCCTTACACCATTCCTCAAAGCCCCACCACCTATAATTTTTTGGACGACACCATTCCCCCGGGCTTTACCTTTCATCAACCTGTCCCCAAGCCATCCATTACGGCCCCATACCCCATCACCTATAGCCGGCGTCCTAGGCCACCCGTAGCCCAAACTCAACCTCCTACACACGTACCACCCATCCCCGGCCCAATCCCAGCTGCCCAACCGACCACCACTGGTCTCGGCCCAACCCCCGCAGCACACTCTCCCTCAACCGGCCCACCCGTCCCACAGCCATCTCCCACCGCTCCCCCAACAATCTCCCATCCCATGACCACATGTTCCAAATCTCGGTCCACTACCCACTCGGCCTTTTCTGCTACCACCATCACACCCATCCCTACTACTTATGCCAAGGCCCTATCCGATCCTAATTGGTTAAAAGCCATGCAAGCCGAATTTACTGCTTTACAGGATAATGAAACGTGGGAACTAGTTCCTCGACCTACGGACCGCCCGGTAATTCGATGTATGTGGCTTTTCCGTCATAAGTTTAAAGCAGACGGATCTCTTGAACGTTATAAGGCCAGACTGGTTGTTAATGGAAATTCACAGACAGTGGGTATTGACTGCGAGGACACCTTCAGTCCGGTTGTCAAACCAGCAACTATTCGGACAGTTCTATCACTCGCAGTCTCACGCTCATGGCCTATACATCAGTTAGACGTAAAGAATGCGTTCTTACATGGGGAACTCAATGAAACTGTTTTCATGCATCAACCTCCCGGTTTCTATGATCGAAGAGCACCGAATTTTGTGTGTCGTCTTAAAAAGTCTCTTTATGGGCTCAAGCAAGCACCACGGGCCTGGTACACCCGCTTTGCTTCCTATATTACCTCTCATGGGTTTCGTAGCAGTGCCTGCGACAACTCGTTATTTATTTATAATCGGGATTTGTCCAACACTGCTTATTTGTTATTGTACGTGGATGACATCATTCTCACCGCGTCTACTAACACTCTTTTGCATGATATTATTGCTACTTTGTCACGAGAGTTCGCTATGACTGAATTGGGCCGATTACATCACTTCTTGGGTATTAAAGTCTCCCAACAGTCCCATGGTATTTTTCTTTCACAGGCGCAATATGCAAAGGATATAATTGCTCGGGCTTCGATGTCATCTTGTAAACCTTGCACGACTCCTGTCGACCTATCGGCCAAATTAAGCAGTACAGATGGCCCACTGTTTTCGGACCCTACTTTATATCGAAGTCTCGTCGGGGCTTTACAGTACCTCACCTTCACGAGACCCGACATATCCTATGCCGTTCAGCAGGTCTGCTTGTTTATGCATGAGCCTCGAGATTCTCACTTTGCTTTCATGAAGAGAATCATTCGTTATATTCAAGGGACTATTGATTATGGTATACGTATCATTAAATCCGCATCTCATTCTTTGGTGGCCTATTCTGATGCTGATTGGGGGTGGTTGCCCAGACTCCCGTCGTTCGACTTCGGGATATTGTGTTTTCCTAGGTGATAATCTGATTTCCTGGTCATCTAAACGACAACCCACTGTTTCACGATCCAGCGCTGAAGCCGAATACAGGGGTGTTGCAAATGCGGTAGCTGAAGCCACATGGATACGCAATTTACTTCTTGAGCTGCACACCCCTTTTACACATGCATCCGTTGTATACTGTGACAACGTCTCAACAGTGTATCTTTCTAATAACCCAGTTCAACATCAAAGGACGAAGCACATCGAGATTGACATCCATTTTGTTCGGGATAAAGTTCGTGTAGGTCACATTCGGGTTCTTCATGTGCCTTCCTCATTGCAATATGCGGATATTTTTACCAAGGGGCTCCCACGACAGCTGTTCCAGTCTTTTCGCTCCAGCTTGAGCGTCTGTCCACCGCCCGCTCAATCTGAGGGGGTGTCTTAGCGATGCATATCATCAGCCGATTATATCGGCTGATATCTTGTGATTATATGCATATATTTATTTATTGTAATTGATTTGGTGTATAATTCTGTTTCCTATTTTTCAGTTGTATCATTCCCTATTTAAAGGGTTATCATCTTTCAATGGAGATCATTGAGAATTCTATACCATAAACTACTTTTACGTTCGTATAACAACCATAAAATGGACTGCCGTTCCATTCCTTGTGTTTTCCTAGGTTACAACCCTAACCATCACGGGTATAGATGCCTTGACCTTGAAATCGAACGTTTATATATAGCCCGTCATGTTCGGTTCCATGAACAATCATTCCCATTCTACATACCTACGGATGCCTCCACTCCTCCATCCAACCCAAATCCTTACATTTCCTCTTACCCTATTCCACTACCACCTCCCTCAAACATCCAGACAACCCAAATGCCCACCACCACATCCTACACCTCCTTCACCTCCAATATCCAGTTAACCCAAATACCTATCCCACCACCACCACCGCCACCACCTCCTCCTCCTATGTTTTAAACAGGAAACGCTAAAGTAGCCGCGTACCGCGATCCAGATCGTTTACCGGATTCGGGTACAAAGTCGTACCGATCGCCTTTGGTACGCGATCCGGATCGGTAAAATCAAGCGATCCCGAGTGAACAACAAATCGAACCCTTATCAACCAATTCACGATCCCGATCCCGTTGGTACGCGATCCGACACGTTCCAAAACGTGTACCGGAATCTGAAGAGCCATTTCAACCTTTTTTTGAACAAATTTAATGTCTGGGTATCTCAAGGGTTTCTTTGAACGGCTCCTTTTTGAAATAATTGAATGTTTACTCTATAAATACATGTTTATATTACCTTATAGCATACACAAAATTCTTGTAGCATATACTACCTGATAAATACATGAAAAAATTTATTTTAAAATGTTTTGTACATGATACAATGTACCGGACTATGTGGTACACCGTACCACGTACCGAATTGGCGTACCGAATGAACCTACCCCCTCGTACCGAATTTTAGAAATGCACGTACCGCGTACCGGTTTTCGTTCATCGTACCGGAACGTACCGCGATCTATGTGACTATGTTTTAAACCTACCAGCGCTGTCGGCATACCACGTCTGCTGTTAACACTCCACCATCTCCTGATCTGGCCCCTGCTCAACCTCCCATCCTTGAAATTGAACGTTTATATATAGCCCGTCATGCATGGTTGTAAAAATCGCTAGGTGCTAGTCAGGCGGCGAGATAGGGACTAGGATTAATCGGATTGGAGTTTTACATGTAATTTTTTAATATTATATATACACACACGCATTTTTATATGAAATTTTTAGAAAAAATGTTTAGTTTTAAGTATTTGTATACACATGTGGCCGGAATTTGAAGTGTTTGGCCGGCATTTCCAAGGTTTTGCCGGAAAACTATCCAAAATATGGCCGGAAACTCGTCGGAATCACGCCGGAATCACCTTTTTGGCCGGTTAGCCGTGATTTTGCCCGCCTAGGCTTGACTTGGACCGATTGGGGATTAATTGGCCGATTAGCCCAAAATTAATCGGTGATGTGGAGACTAGCGATTAATCGGCGCCTAGGCGGGGATTAATCGGGATTTTTACAACCATGCCGTCATGTTCGGTTCCATGAACAATCATTCCCATTTTACATACCCACCGATGCCTCCGTTCCTCCATCCAACCCAAATCCTTACATTTCCTCTTAACCTATTCCACTATCACCTCCCTCAAAACATCCAGACAACCCAAATGCCCACCACCACATCCTACACCTCCTTCACCTCCAATATCCAGTTAACCCAAATACCTATCCCACCACCACCACCACCACCACCTCCTCCTATGTTTTAAACCATAGTCACAGGAAACGCTAAAGTAGCCGCGTACCGCGATCCAGATCGTTTACCGGATTCGGGTACAAAGTCGTACCGATCGCCTTTGGTACGCGATCCAGATCGGTAAAATCAAGCGATCCCGAGTGAACAACAAATCGAACCCTTATCAACCAATTCACGATCCCGATCCCGTTGGTACGCGATCCGACACGTTCTAAAACGTGTACCGGAATCTGAAGAGCCATTTCAACCTTTTTTTGAACAAATTTAATGTCTGGGTATCTCAAGGGTTTCTTTGAACGGCTCCTTTTTGAAATAATTGAATGTTTACTCTATAAATACATGTTTATATTACCTTATAGCATACACAAAATTCTTGTAGCATATACTACCTGATAAATACATGAAAAAATTTATTTTAAAATGTTTTGTACATGATACAATGTACTGGACTATGTGGTACACCGTACCACGTACCGAATTGGCGTACCGAAAGAACCTACCCCCTCGTACCGAATTTTAGAAATGCACGTACCGCGTACCGGTTTTCGTTCATCGTACCGGAACGTACCGCGATCTATGTGACTATGTTTTAAACCTACCAGCGCTGTCGGCATACCACGTCTGCTGTTAACACTCCACCATCTCCTGATCTGGCCCCTGCTCAACCTCCCATCCTTGAAATTGAACGTTTATATATAGCCCGTCATGCATGGTTGTAAAAATCGCTAGGTGCTAGTCAGGCGGCGAGATAGGGACTAGGATTAATCGGATTGGAGTTTTACATGTAATTTTTTAATATTATATATACACACACGCATTTTTATATGAAATTTTTAGAAAAATGTTTAGTTTTAAGTATTTGTATACACATGTGGCCGGAATTTGAAGTGTTTGGCCGGCATTTCCAAGGTTTTGCCGGAAAACTATCCAAAATATGGCCGGAAACTCGTCGGAATCACGCCGGAATCACCTTTTTGGCCGGTTAGCCGTGATTTTGCCCGCCTAGGCTTGACTTGGACCGATTGGGGATTAATTGGCCGATTAGCCCAAAATTAATCGGTGATGTGGAGACTAGCGATTAATCGGCGCCTAGGCGGGGATTAATCGGGATTTTTACAACCATGCCGTCATGTTCGGTTCCATGAACAATCATTCCCATTTTACATACCCACCGATGCCTCCGCTCCTCCATCCAACCCAAATCCTTACATTTCCTCTTAACCTATTCCACTATCACCTCCCTCAAACATCCAGACAACCCAAATACCCACCACTACATCCGACACCTCCTTCACCTCCAATATCCAGTCAACCCAAATACCTATCCCACCACCACCACCACCTCCTCCTGTGTTCTAAACCTACCAGCGCCTCGGCATACCACTTCTGCTGTTAACACTCCACCATCTCCTGATCTGGCCCCTGCTCAACCTCCCATCCGTCCCTGACCTGCTAATCTCGGTCCAGTTCATCTCAAACAATGATCAATTTGCCGACGTATTCACTAAGCCGCTTCCTTTACAACGGTTCCTCTTTTTACGGTCCAAGCTACAGGTTGCTCCCCGGCCTTAGCTTGCGGGGGAATATTAGTCATTATAGTATTTGTCTATTCTAGAGGGGTTAGAGTGTATTTATGTTTTCTATTTAATCCTTTGATCTCTATTATTGTAACACACAAGAGTAATACAACAGTCACAGTTATTGGAGAGAAATAGTCTCTCTCTCTTTTAACCTAAAGTTTGAGGGACTTCTACTTCCCTTAACAAACTGTGTCTCATTTATTCACAATAGTGTTTTATTTGGTCATTCTATCCATCAATTCCTTAAATGAACAGATCTGTCAAACACTTACACATCTAATTATGTGATCATTACACTTCAAACAACAAACACACATCCAATTCTATCTGACACTGTCCATTTTCTTACGATTGATTATGATTATTAAGCATGATAGAATTACATTCAAAACACACACCCAAATACCCTTGAAATTGGACCGTTGGAAACTTACCTTCAACTATTATTTGATTGTGATTGTGTTGAAGAATCTGGTGTGCTAATGTCATGATGTGGAAATAAGACATTATGTTAACTTTGTCACAGGTTGGTGCTATTTCTCCCCAAGGTTTGGAGCCACTGCTTCAAAGTATTCATGATTGTTTGACCAATTCTGACTGGGCAGCTCGAAAGGCAGCTGCTGATGCATTGAATGCCTTGGCATTGCATTCAACCAACTTGATCACAGGAAAAACGGGTCTCACAATAACCGCCCTTGAGGAATGTCGCTTTGATAAGGTTAGTTTTGAAATACTCCTTTTAACTCAACAAAACAAAATATAAAGTTTTTTCTTTGTTGAATTTCTACAGATAAAACCTGCAAGAGACAGTATAGTAGAGGCTTTGCAACAATGGCAACGTCTTGCAGGAGGTTCTGAATATAAAAAAACATCAGGTCATGGTGAGCACGAAAAATATTACCCTCTTTGTTGATTGCTTATCCATCTACTTATGAGTGGGTTGATTGGGGTTATATGGGTCAAGTGGGTGAAACACAAAAGCTAAAAAGGAAAGGGGCCTGATGGGTTGAAACTTGAAAGTCGTCTAAGTGTATATTTAATGCAAACAGCCTCTTAAACAGCTTTATTCAAAAAAGTTAAATTCAATAACCTTCTAAACCCAAGCATCATTTATGCTGATTCTAGGCTTCTAGCAAATTTAATTTGCTATAAAATTCTAAAATGACAAAATGCCCCTAAATGGCTAAGTATATTCAAATATGTTTTGACAGTCCATCTACGCTCTAAGAGTTTATTATTTTGAGTATATTTAGGGGTATTTTGTCATTTTACAATCATCGGGCAAGTTTTTTTTTTGTCAGAATCGATATACACAAAACAAAATCCATATTTGGGTGGCCTTGGTGAAAATTTTTGAATAATTTGGTGGCCTACATTTACATATCCCTTAAAAATATATTATAATGTATGGACAAAAAGTGTTTTGGGTCAACCAGAGTACCAGACCCAACTCGATTTAACCTGTACATAAAGCACATGTTTTGACTCGTTACCCAACCCTCATTTAGCTACCTTTGTGTATAATGTGCTCATGTATGTCAATTATTTAGATGGTGAAGATTCTGAACCAGCTAAATCTGGTGAAAGAAAGCCCGAGGCCCCACCAAAGAATGATGAACCGGAGGGTAGCAACATACCCGAGAAGGCGGTTGGAATCTTGAAAAAGAAAGCACTTGCTTTATGTGATAAAGAATTAAACCCCGAGTTTTTTCAAAGACTTGAAAAACGGGTTTCTGGTGAAGTTGAAGTGGTTGTCCCTCGAAGATTTGTGAAGTCTCCTAATGAGCAGAACGGAGAAGAGTCGGGTCTGAATGGAACAGATGTTGGGTCACAGTCAAAAGAGAGCTACCAAAAGGTGGACCGAGGAATTGGTGGGCCTTCTAGAAGGAGGGAATTTGAAGATATGAATGATTCAAGTCAAAGGGAGGGGTTTAGGAGTAATAAAGGAAATTGGTTGGCTATTCAGAGGCAATTGCTACAATTGGAGAGACAACAGGCTCATCTCATGAACATGTTGCAGGTATGACAGCTGAATTTACTGAGAAATGTTTTGCGTACTTACAACTTAATGGTGGCAATTTGGACCTGTTTAGTGTTTACTTATGAATGGGTCGGTAACAGGTCAAATCGACCCAATTTGTAAGTAAATGGGCTGAATGTCTAATGTTTGTGGAAAACAAAATAGGAGGAAAAGGTGTTTCGGGCCAACCCGACCCATTTTGACCTGAACAAAAGTTTTACCTGTTTTGACCCGTTACCTAAACGAGCTCATTTGCCACCACTAACTAATTTACATGTTCTTATGTTAAAAGGTTTTTTTTTATTGAAGGATTTCATGGGTGGATCTCATGATGGCATGGTGACTCTGGAGAACAGAGTGCGGGGTCTTGAACGTGTTGTTGAAGACATGGCTCGTGATCTGTCATTATCAGCTAATAATCGAAGAGGTGGTAATTACAAGATGGGATTTGAGGAAACTGGTAGATCGTTAGGGAAATACAACGGTTTCTCTGACTACCCTAATACAAAATTAGGTAGAAATGATGACCTGATGTCTTACATGGGCTCAACTATGAGGGGTAGAGGATCTTCGTGGAGATCAGATGGGCCTGAAAACTGGGACTACCATTCATATGGCAGAAACCCGCAAATGGGTTTAAGGAGAGGTATGGATGGTAGGTCACCTAAATCAGAAGCCGAAACTGAGCCCATTAATAGGAGAGGTTGGGGGGATAAAGCGGTTGGGCCCGGGCCCGCTAGGTTTGGGGAGGGACCATCGGCTAGAAGTGTTTGGCAAGCTTCAAAAGATGAAGCCACATTGGAAGCAATTAGGGTGGCGGCGGGTGAAGACAACGGGCCTGCCCGAACGGCCCGAGTGGCTGTTCCTGAAATGACTGCTGAAGCAATGGGAGAGGAGAATGTGCAGGATCGGGACCCGGTTTGGACAGCTTGGAGTAATGCAATGGATGCAGTTCATGTGGGTGATGTTGATACGGCTTTTGCTGAAGTTTTGTCTACCGGTGATGATTTATTGCTTGTGAAACTAATGGACCGAACAGGCCCAGTAATTGATCAGCTCTCTAGTGAAGTGGGGACTGAAGTTTTGCATGCTGTTGCACAATTTCTTCCAGACCAAAATGTGTTTGATATCTGCTTGTCTTGGCTTCAACAGGTATGCCTTATTATACTACATACATAAATTTGTATACATACATACATACATAAATGCATACTAAAGTACTGGGGCGGAACCAAGGTGTGGTCAAGGGGGTCCATAAAGAAGAGAACTTTATGATGGCCCGTTAGGTGTAGTCAGTAAAGAAGAGAACTTTATGATGACCCGTGACCAATAAGTTATCGTTCTGCCAAGTACTCTTAGGGGGGTGTTTGGGTTCGTTTTGAAAGTGATTGTGACATCAAATCGTTAAGGATCAGATTCTTTATTTTTGACTTCCATTTCTACTTTTCTTTTGTGTACAGTTGCTGGATATGATTGTAGAGATTGGAACAGATAATGTGGAAATCACAATGGAATTGAGAAGGGAGATCTTGGTGAATCTGAATGAGGCTGCTTCAACCATAGAGCCTCCTGATGACTGGGAAGGTATGTTGCCAGATCAGCTATTGTTACAGCTGGCATCAGCTTGGAATATGGATTTGCAGCAGCTAGAGAAATGATTGCATATTTATATGACTTTTTTTCTCTCACTATTATTGGGTTTATAATCTTTGATTGAAGATAGGTATGGGATCTTGTTTTATCAGGTGAGTTCAGATGTAGATGAAATTATGATCCTCTAGTTTTTTTTTCACTGGAAAGAGTAATGTGAAAAGGTTTTGTATGTGATATTTGATTGAATGACGTGTGCATGTTTTATGGATCTTGTTTCAAATATAGATAATTTTAAGGGAAATTTCATTTTTAACTGTGACACCTCATCATACGGGCTGTATGTGGTTAATTGAGCCACTGTCTATACGAGTCGTATGAAGTAACCCTAGATTACACCACCTCATGCTATACGAGATGACTTTCTTACTGGCCGTATAGGATGATAATAAGGGCCAATTGATTGGCAAACAGTGTTTAAAGTTAAGACTTCGCTACGTTTCTCTTCTAGATAATAGTATTAACAAATAATTTGTTTACAAATATGTAAAAAATTGTAAACATTAATAGAACTTTTATAAAGTCCGGAAGAAGTGAGGGAGATTGACGAGAAATGGGAAATAGGGTTAGCATGGTTTCAAGAAGATAATCGACGATGAAAAAACTCATGACATAATGGTTTAGTGGTATGATGCTTGCACATCAGAAAATAGTATGAGTTTAAATCCTTACAAGTAGCAATGTTAGTTGGTATTTAGGTGTAATAAATTGCTCTTCGACCACACATTGCAAATGCTTTTATTATGTTTGGATTTTTTTATTGGTTTAATAAAAAGATTAGATTAATTAAAACACAATGTGCGCATCCGGGGAATCGAACCCCGGTCAGTACCGTGGGAGGGTACTATGATACCACTACACTAGATGCGCTTCTATGTCATCATCGTTCTATTGTAATATTAAAATCTGGCTGCCAATGTGAGTTTAATACGTTTCGATTTAGGGGCAAGTAGATTACCTTACATTATATTTAATTTAGAAAATTGAAAAAAAAAACATTTTGAAGAGTAAACACGGATGGAGTTTTCTATATTCACATACGGAACCATAATTTTTTCTGTGAGGTCACTATGTATTCTTTGATGTTCGGATTTCTAACCGAACATCATAATTTTTGGTTCGGGTCAGGCCAGTTACATAATAAAACACGATCGAGAAAGAGAGCATTGCATTAGAAATGATCGTGCATTCATTTTTTATTTTGTTCAGTAAAGAGTCATCTCATCAACATATCGATCACTGTATCGAATGGTATCTGAATCATCGAACTTTAATAAAAAGAATTGTAAAACAAACTTATGTTTAGGAAAAGCGACTCCAATGATTACTGATTACCTCATGTTGAAGTCAAGAACCACCAAACACGTGTCATCATCAGCCAGCTTTTTTAATCTCGTAGAGAGCAACTTATCGAATCTCTGAACAAATTTGGACAAGGAATTCATGGAGAAAGCACCAAAGGGGTAGGTAGGAGGGCAGCAACAAGAGATCTGAAATAAGAAGAATCGTACTTGGGTAACTTCTGCAAGTATTCACCAACCAACCATGTTCCTTTTTTGTTTCCTCTTACACAAATTTTCTTCATGGGTCACTTTTAAAAAACCTAAGGGGTCTAGGTTTCGGTTATATAAATGCTATTTAAAAACAAAAAATCTATAGGGTCACTTGACCTCGTACCTTATAATACCATATAATACGTATAAGAGTATAAAAAAGATATAATAGCTAAATACATGCCATAACATATCCTCACTAGTCCAAATTGGAGGTTCTTTAATACTCTCTAGAACGTTAAACTTCAAATACGAACTCTTTTTAGAGTAACACTTCAAATTCATATTTATTTTTAGTCTTATTCTAACTTTTTTTTATTACCAACTAGATTAAAACTCATGTATTATATAGGTTGAATAAAGACAACTTGTTGTAATCCGACAGTTTTCATAAAGATTTGTATGTTTGATGTTATTAGTGAAATAATTATTTTTTGAAAATATTTTATAAAAAGAATGAAAAAATGTTCAATTTATAAAAATATTTTATAAACAAACATATTTTTTAAATAAAAAACGTTTTATAAAAATAGTTATGCATATCATTATTATTTAAAAGAAGAGAGAGACATGAATTTTTTTTAAAAGAAATTTGTATAATTAATAGGAGAACGAGGTGAGAAAAAATGTTAAGAATTAATATGAGAGTGACACGTGTCCCACTAAAACCTATATTCTTTATATAGTATAGATTCTTATATTTTCTATGATAAATGCATCACAACTTGCACCATGCAAGATTTAAACCTTCAACCTTTTGGTTATAGTGTACACAACGTCACCATATACCCACCAAAATATCCCCTTAGATAAAAAAAAATGTTGTTTTGGCTAGGGATTCTTATTTTAATTTCTTATAGAAAAAAGAAATTTTCATTAATTTTCTTTTGAAAACGGTGATCCGGCTATTTTCACTAGAATCATCAAAATCATAGTCTTGGATTCTCTGTATAATCAACATCAAATACTTAAATAACGTAAGAAATCTTAAAACCGATCTCCACACATTCTTAACTCAAGAAAAGAAGCTAGAGATGAGAAATTCTTACAATGGGGAGATGATAGAGATGAGAAATTCTTACATCGTGTTTTATATTTTTAAAATTTACTTTTTTTAACAGCAATGTGTATAGTTGTGATACGATCTCTTCTTCTGTGATCTTTGAAGTTTAAATCTTCGTCTTATTAAACACTCTCGTGTTTCTCGCTTTCCATGTAAACCAAAAGGTTGTATACAGGATAGCGTAGAAAAGTTTTCTTCCCGATTTTGTTGAGAATGCACTAGCGATGTCGAGCGCCCTTTGTTGAATTGTAGATTTGCCTGTGAAATCTCATCCACTCCATATCGATATAGTTCTCCATGTCTTTCGCAACATCACATATATAGAATACAAATGTATAGATTTTACTTCATGTGGTTTAATTTTATTTTAAGAAAATCACATAAATAATCATTTGCCACGCGATGTTGCGGTGGCGACATGTAATGCCCAAGTAACGACATTTGACGGTACTGTTAACAAGGTAAGATCTAAAGGGTTACACCTTAAGCAATGATTACGATCAATGGACACATTAAAGCTTAATATAGTCCATTACACGAATAAAAGAAGATGACAATTTATGAAATAACTGTTGTCTGGGATGAATGTTCATAAATGTGGATAATTGTTTATGAAACAGTTATCAAGACAAATGAAAGGTTGGATGAGATAATTATTTGTGAAATAATTATCATTATTATTAATTGGACTAATAATAAATGGTGAAGAATATGTTAGGAACATATTATTAATTACAAGTTATTTTAATTGAAGTCTTAATCCCTATTATAATAAAAAACTAAATTTTGTGGCACTTGTCAACACTATATTCATCCTCACATTCATTTTTCCCCTAAAATCACATTTACATCCTTCATCCAATATTTTCTTATTTAACTCATTTAAAAAAAAAAGATTACATAAATAAATATTTTACCAAATCAATTTCATCATTATAACCATTGACTCATATTTTTTTTAAATTTATCATCAAAACTGAATATTAAAAAAAACAATAATAAAAAAGTAGGATATTTAAAAAAATGAATTTTAAACTTTATTATCTAAAAGCGAGTTTTTAAAATTTTATCAATAAAAAACCAAAATTTTAATTTTACATATAAAATTTAAAAATAATACTTTTGTATTTTAAATAAATATGTGTTAGAATCAAGTTTGCTAATATTTAATTATTAGTTTTTTAATTAAGTTTGATATCAAATTTGTATAAAAAATGTGTTAAAATATTTATCAATATAATCTTAAAATTTCACCCCGTGTGCTACACGTGGTTTAAAACTAGTTATATTAGATATAATTAAGCGATTAACTAAGTGTTAGTTGATTGACAATTAAAATAGTTGGATTAATAATTGCAACTATATGATAATTACAAGGATTAATTATGTAATTAAAATCCCTAAAACCCTAATTTGGAGAGAAAGTTATGAGGTTATAAATAAGGGATTAAAAGGCGGGATTTAGAGACACGATTATTAACTTAACTTGCAAGGAGTTGCAAACCCTGATCTCCTCTCTCCACCATTGCCATCAACTACCCCAATGTGATCGCTACCTTCGTCGTTATCAACCAGATTTTTTAAACAATACTTATACATTTGCCACCTCAACTTTAACTAACTTTTGATTATTTAAACAATAATTACATTTTTAAACCAATTACCCCCATGATTTTTAAACGACAATAACCTTTTCATACCTTGATATTTTTTTTTATAAAAAGTTTTACCATAAAACGATCATTTTATTCTATATAATCTGAGTGTCATAAAAAAATTTACATGTTACGTAATTACATATCAACACTTCTGTTTTTGTTTCCTCTATCATAACCAACGGTATCTTCACGACAATCCTGAAAAATTCTAAAACCCGCCATCAATTCCCCTAGAATGAAAATATACAGTTCAATGATATAATATCAGACTACCTCGACCGTTTTCAAATACACACATAGCAAATCAACCGTACTCTCTGTTCTTCTATTCAAACAAGTCGCACCGCCAACCTTGAAGCTAATCTCCGGCCACCAACACTATTTTTCTGTTCGCAACCGCTACTATTTAAGATGGAAACCTTTGCCACCATTCTATGGAACCACCGTTGTGTTTCCCGCCGCATCGTGCGGGCACCCTACTAGTATACATATCTAAGATTTGAAACTTAGATATATATACTAGAATAATGCCGGTCGTCTTTTATCAAACGTTGAGAGTGGATGTATTGGCATTATTGCCGTTTCCAAAGATTTGGTTCTTGGTATGCAATACATTCTTTATAACCCTTCTTCTGAAATCCTTAAAAGAGTTAAGCAGAACCTCAAGAAGTCTAAACTCGAGTTCAAACGGTCTGAAAAAAAAAACTTTTGATTCAGTAGACGATGCCACATATGAGATGGTGTCGATTGTAAGCTTGGCAAAGTGTGTCACTACGCAAGCTGTTCGTAACGGACGAATACGGAGACTATGAAACTATCGCACAGATGCATGCGGCTGTTGAAATCACATATCTATTTTAACGGTTTAAATTCGACATGGAAAAGTTAAAAATTGATCCCAAAAGGTCGTTTCTCTACGTTGAAATAGAACTCTTGAGTACTAGAAACCGGGCAAGCCTAACAAAATTTAGTACTATAAAACCACTCATCGACGAGTAGTTCGCATTCGCGTCTACCACGATAGACATGTTTCTTTTAAAGATGATCAATTCCATAGAGATGGTAGTTGTTCGAGCCCTATTGGACCATGGAAAAGACCATCTGTAGCTTCATCAATCTTTGAAAATGTTTGGGAGAGTGTTGGTAGAAGAGGTAAGAAAAAAATTTCAAGAAAAAAGGTGGAAGAATTGATATATTTGGAAAGAATGGACATTTATACATGCAAAGATGAGTTTGCTGCAAAAGTGGAGAACATGCATAAAGTGAAGCTGAAAAACCGAAAAAAGATCAAAAGTTTGCTAGCATTGAGGGGTCGGGACAAGAAATCAAGGTAGACCATTTCATTGGGACTGTAGTCACTAAAAGTTGATGTAGTTGTACATTGTCTCTTGTATGGTCCAAGAGAAGTCTAATGATTACCGTCTGAATGAAATTACAGAAACGTGTCTATTGTGGTAGACGTGTATGAGAACTGCTCATGTTGGAGTTGTTTGATAATGGTGGAAGGAGCAAAAGTTGCTATGCTTGGCCAATTTATAGCAGTCAATAGTTTTGTTTCAATCAACAGAAACGACTTTCTGTGGTCGAGTTTCAAATTTTCCATGTCGATTTTAAACCGTCCAAATTGGCATTTAATTTCAGAAGCCGCATGCACATGTGGCTCAACTTCATACTCGTCGTCCTCTTCAGTTATGAAGAGCTTGCGGAGTAGCATGTTTGCCAAGTTTACAATAGACACTATCTTAGGTAAGGCGTCACTTAATCAATGGTTTTTCGAGACTGTTTAAACTCAAGTGTAGACTTCTTAAGATCAGACTTTGACTCTTTTAAAGATTTTAGAATAATGGTTGAAAAGAATATACAACATACCAAGAACCAAGATTTTGGAAACGGAATCAAAGTCAATACATCCCTCCTCAACAATAGATAAAATATGACAATGGTAAATATAATGAAATTTCCGAGACTTGAACCATTTCTTACATTCTACGGTGGGACTTCAACTATTAGGAATAGTCTCCTTATACCAAGTTTCAAATCTTAGATATTGATTGTAAACCTTCCAAATCGACATGCAATTTCAGAATCTACGAGCATTTGTTGCTCATGTTCATGCTTTTTCGTACTCTAATGTTACAAAAAGTTTGCGAAATGACAGGCTTGTAGAGTTAACAATTGACACGATCACCTTTCGCTTACCAAATTACAAGATGTTTTTGACAAAGTTTTAACCCAAGGAAAAAGTTTTCCAAATCTGACTTAATTATTTTGAAAATTTGAGAAATATTGGTTAAAAAGATAGAAAATATACCAAGAACACGAATTCTAGAAATGATATTAAAATGAATATAAGTATTCTCAAAAATAGATAAAAGACCATACACTTTTTTTTTTATACTTTTTTCCTCTCATCATTTTCCCCAAAGAAGAAAACCGGGCGTGTGGTTTCAATTTTACAAACCAAAAAAATAATAATGAACAGTTTACTCTTACCTTAAGGACCATCTCCATTGGGTTCAGTAATGGAGCATTTATTTTCTGGTGAAGAAGAACGAATCTATATACTGGAAATAATTAAAGAAAAACTAACAAAAAAATGTTAATTACAAACGAAATACATAAGATACGTCGTTTTCTAGTTCTGATCATGAACAGGTGGTAAGGGTGAAGGGGGCGCCTTTGGGTAAAGGGTTCGGGTTCACGGGTAGATGCGGGTAGGGTGGCGCCGTTAATGCGGGTAGAAGCTTGGGTATACAATTGCGGGTATTATTACCTGAGTCTAGACAATTGCGAGTAGAAGCTTGGTTGACCAGTTGTTCTTGACTATTTTGGGAGGTTGGAGGACACCTGCACACGTCGTTCTCTACCACATGTATTCCTTCCTCACCTCTTTGCTTGACCTGAATTAGGGTATTTCCCCTTATTATTGACCGCGAATAGGGTAACTGCTTCTTTGATCGCGTGAGCCGTATGATCATTTCAGGATTAATCATGACCGTGTTAATTATAACTGATCCTCTATCTGGTGAGCCTTAGCTGTAGAGGATTAATCCTCATCGGTTATTTTCTGCAACCTGTTCTCTCAGGGGTAATTAACCTCCCCACGTCCCCCAACCTTCGCATCCTTTCTCTAAATATATCTTCATCTATTTTCAATTTTCTATCAGAAACCCTAAGAAACCCCTAACCATCCTCTCATCGTTTCCCTCGCCTTCGCCGACGGCAACTCCTGTATACCGGCGGAACCGCTACTCCCCGGCTAAACTATAAACGTGATTCGCTACCTCGTCGATAGAAAAGTTCTTTGCTAATCGAAGTGATGAACCGGGTGACGAGATGATAAAGTCGAAGAGAACAAGGATGGAGATCACGGTATGTGTATTGGATTTTTGTTTGAATCTGTTGTTTATCTTTGATTTTTGTATTTAAATTTGATATATGATGTGATAACTTCACTATAATCAACACCTACATCACTTCTCATTCTCACTCTCATGTGTACATTTGATCGTCTTTTTGACAATCTTTGACTTTTTTGTGGTTTAACAGAATTTTTAGGTTAGGAATCGCTACAATGAGTGGTGAAATTGAGCTATAAAAAGCGGTTCTGAAAACTCTAGGATGCGGATCATTTTTGGTTATGGTTCACCGACGTTCAAGTGATATGAAGTACGAAGATGCTGAAACTTGAACGATGGCCATTTGTCGTATTTGTCTTGAATGAGACGGTGAGGAAGGTGAATGTTATGTTTTTCACTAATTTTGAAATTAATTGGTTCTTATAAGGAGTTCATATTTCTGTAATAAGTAATTCATTCAATTTTAGAGTTCTATGATTTGTTAATTGGTTCTTAAAGTGATTTTGGAGCTAATTTAGACATTGGAGCTAATTTGGACACTTTAGTTTCAGCCTCATGTAAGTTATTTTGGAATAATTTGGTGTTGCTTTTAACTTCTATATAGATTGTATTCTTGAATTAATCACAAGATTTATTAGTGGTTGGACTTCTTTGGTGATTCAGAACTTATACCATTTGATTTCAATTTTGCAGAGATCATGAGGAGCAACAACATCCATTCTTTCTGAGGTATTATAATGTGATTTGATTTAAAATTAGTGGTGATATTGTCATAAGATATGCCAATATACTTGTAAAAAGGTATCTGGTTTTGAACCATTTTTGTCATAACTACATCTTAAGATTTTGATTTCACAGTTGGGAGCAAGCAACCCCAAAGAAGCTACAAGGTGGATACATTCTTTACAGAATGTTGCAATAGAACCGGGAACAACTTCAAAACGAAGATGGCAGCCATATAGGTACCCAAAGTTAATAATAAATATAACTAAATATTTCGTAATGTGAATCTGCACCCTTAGTTGAAATAAAATAATTTCTTTTGTCAGATTAAATGACTCTAAGATTGCTACTCGTAAAGGTTATGTGGATTGGACATCATCTGCAAATTTAATGACATGGAAAGATTTTCAGTTGTGAAAATGGTATAAACAATTAATAAAGGGGATATCTAAGTTACCCTTCAATTGAGAAACACCGTGATCCCAAATTTAAAGACATGCTTTTTTTTGCAGAATTGCAGCAAAGAAGCAAAAGATAATAATTCAAGTGAACGTGTACATTTTTAAGTTTTATTCCTTGCTAAACATACTAATCGTTTTCGTCTATTATTTTCGGAATTATTTGAATTGCCATTCAAAGATTTCAAGTGATTATCCGCTTGAATGCTCTTTTTGTCTTGATATGCAGGCTTAGGTCATTGACCCAATGGATATTGCTAGAGTTGAATATGAATTAGATAACCACAAAGTCAGTAGTAGTGCAACTTCGAATCCAATTTTATTGCTTATATATACTTATATTTAATTAAAAAGGAAATAATGTGTAGATATGGTTTAATGTTGCAGGTTAGCCTTTTCTTCACTACAAGTATCCTACATATATGCTTTTGGATTTTTGCAAATATTTTAGTTGACATTATTAAGGGTGTCTTTTTCGATGTCAGAATGTTACGTACCTAATCATCCGAGGCATGAAAAACGCTTAAGCTATGTATACATCAACATAATTCCATTGTGCAAAAGATGGCTGAGCTTTTAGAGGCACATCCTAAGGTACTTAAGTTGCCGCACAAGAACAATATCTAAAATACGTTTTCTAATTATGTTGTAACTCTAACGGGCTAAAAGAAGATCAGAACAAATTGACTGAACAAATTGGCTAAAAGAATCAACCTATTTGTAAAAAGAAAACGTATTCAAGATGATCTAATGCTGAAAATTATTTATGCTAATTTTACTAGAGAAACAAGTCTATTATCCAGGCTTCAAAAGTCACCCCATGCATGAAATTGCCAAAAAAAAAAAAAAAAAAAAACAAACAAATGACTGGTTTTGGTGGTATTGTCAGTTTTGAGGTAAACTTTATAGTCTTTGTTGCTTTTTCTTTAACCTTTACTACTTTATGAAGTTAATAAACCTTTTTCATATGTTAATTTTAGGTGAGTGGTGACTTAAATACCACCATTAAGTTTGTTGTTTCTCTAAAGATCCCATATATTGCACCGTCTTTTGGTGGCTGTGAAAGCATCATGGATCAGCCAATCATTATTCTGTTGTACAAGATTAAACGAGTCAAACTTTGATCTCAAACGAAGATGTTTTGAAGGCGTGTCCCTTTCAAGCAATAATGCACAATCCTATGTTTCAGTAGTTCATCAATTACGGTTTCTTATCGTTTTGCTGCTGAATTAGTGTGGCCGCTCACTTTTTACTCTGAAGTTAAATAGGTTGTATTTTTATTTCAATCTTATTTTGATTTTCTTTAGATTTATAAGAAAGAAGGTCTTGAAAATTTAATACATTAAAATCCCCGTCCACCGGACGGGTATAAAACTAGTTAGGGTTGTGTCCTCAACACTTTAGGGTATTAGGGTAGCATTTGGGTAAAAGTAAGGTGGCACACCCCCATTTGTTGGTTTTATTAGGGTAGTTTTTGGGTGAGGGTTGTGCCCCCTTCACCCGAACGACGAAAATGGTAAGTTTCAGAGGTCACTTTTGGGGGAAAAGAAACGTACAAGCGAATAACAGGTTTTCGGTGAAAAGGATGGTCAAAAGATCCTGTAGAGACCCGGTCGGTCGGTCGGACTGGTAATCAGCGATTGAACCGAGTTGAGGACGCTAGATCTCTGAGTTGCGTGCGGAAAGGAAGGACAAAAAACTACGATAAACAGGATTTGTGGTCGCCGCTGGTGGTGAGCGGTTGTGGCCAGGTCAGGGGTTTACCCAGTTGGGGGTTCCTCATGTGGTGGGTTGCCCTAGATGTTTTAGGTGTTGTCCCGGAGAAACCCAATTATCTTAAAATATCTAGGTGTTGTCGTTCAAAAAAAAAAAAAAGTGTAGATCGTAACTGTGTTAAAGAAACAATTTTTATTTATGGCCCTTAATAAATACTATTTACAACATTTTAGTCTTTAATATCTTTAATTTACACATTTAGTCCTTCAATATTCAATATAGTTTAACTTTATCCATTAACATTAATTGTCTATACTAAAAGGTAGATAAATTATTTATAAAATGACCAGGTTTTTTAATCCGGTACGACTAGTAAACCAGTAAGACAACCGGTTCGTTGTTCGGTTTGGTTATGAAAACATTGAGAAATACAGAGTTGTTTTGCAACTATGTTGCCTTTCACGAGAATTATCCGCCGCCTTCTTCTCTTTTGGCTCTTCTTCGGTGACCACGGTGGAGATTGTAACTGGGTCATGTGCATTTGTTTTTTTCTTGTTCTTTTTGTTAACAAATGAACATGACAGAGAAAATATGGAGTCTCTGATATTACACAAATGAAGATTAGCTTACAAATGAACTCAAAGCAAACATTAAATAAAAAGCTAAATGGGCTAAGGCCCATATCAGACTTATTATGCTAACATACCCCCTCAAACTCACAATGCAATAGCAATAAACATTGAGAGTTTGTCACACAAGAAACGAAACCGAGATGCCAATTGAGCCTTGGTGAACACATCTGCAATCTGCAAAGCTGATGGAACAAAAGGAAGTGAGATGGTCCCGAGCTGAAGATGATGACGAGTAAAATGACAATGCATCTCAATATGTTTTGTCCGTTCATGAAAGACAAAGTTCTTAGCGATCTGCATAGCACTTTGATTATCACAATGTAATGGGGTAGGCGAGGAAACAACAACCCCATGTCTGCCAGAAGCCATCGTATCCAAACAATTTAACATGTAGTCACAGCCATAGCACGCTATTCAGACTCAGTAGAGGACCTAGAAACAACATCTTGTTTCTTACTTTTCCATGAGATTAAGGAATCACCAAAGAAAATACAAAAACCAGTAGTGGATTTACGATCATTAGGATCACTATCCCAATCAGCATCACTATAGGCACGCAATTCTAGAGAAGATGTAGAGGGGAACAAAAGACTTTGAAACTGAGTGCCACAAAGATATCTCAAAATACGAAGAACGTCTCCCCAGTGTACAGAAGTAGGAGCGGTAACAAACTGGCTAACCACATGAACGACATGAGCAATATCAGGGCGAGTAACTGTAAGATTGTGACAATCTGACTTTTCAAGTTAACTCCGTTAGTAATACCGTTAAATATTCTGTTAATTCCTAACCCATTTAACCCAATATTAAACCCCGGGGATCAATTCTGTCTAAATTCAAACTTGAATACCTGAATTCGCATGGACCAAAGCTGTAATTATTAGAATTTCGATTCTGTTGATTTTGCGAAGTTAAACTCGCAACCAACATTCCAAATCCAAGTTCTATAACCGAATTCGTTTGAAATTGTAATGAAAAATGCACTTTAATTCTATTATCGTCCATAATGGAATCATAATTGAGTAGTAATCATGCGAATTAAACCCAATGATGGGTGTTCATGTCGAAACGGTCAAAACCGTAACAAAAACCCATCAATTCGACCAAATTGGTTTACCATTCCCCAATCAAACTCTCTACGCACCTTGAACGATCATTCTTGAATCATTTGCACAGTTCAATTTGGCCGGAGACGAAGTCGTGGTGACCGGAGATTCAACTCGCGCAAGCCGACACTCATCCTACTCATTCACCATCAATTTGATATCGTTTAAGGTAACAATACTCTCCAATGGCTTCGTTTATATGTCTGGATCAAAAGCCCTATACCAATTCAACCTTTAAACATCGAATATGTCACGATCCTAATCTAGCGTTTCTTCATAAAAATAATTTGGGGGTTTCGACCCTAAACCCAATCTCAATCAAATTATTTTACATCAACAGTTTCGTAATCACGTATTCATTGAAAACCCTCTATTAATTTCATCTTATAACATCGGATTGTTCTTGATCCAGTAATTAGGGCCAGTTCATATTTCAATTTGGGGCTTTCAATCTTTGACACTGCCTTAATCAAATTAAACCGCAAGGTCAGACTCAGAATCGATTGTTTAGTAAAAGCCCCTATTTATAGGGTGCATGTGGGTCTAACCCTAATGGGCTAACTTTGCCTTGGGCTGCCAAGATTGGGTTCACCTTAGGGGTGTTCAAAACCGGATATCCGAATTTTCGGATATCCGAAATTTTCGGATAGTAGATTTTACTATCCGAATCCGTATCCGAAATTTCGGATAGTAAATCGGATATCCGAAATCTGAAAAAAAAAATTGTAGAGTTTTGTTTACTAAATGATATACTGCAATTTAGAAAATAGAGGTTTACAATTATGATATACTGCAGTTTAGTTGAAGTTTCACACACCAATTTCAACTTCATAAATTTAGAAGTAAGGGTAAATCTCTCCAAAATCCATTTAATACAAATATCTTAGACAAAGATTCCAAGTCTTTGAAACAGTCGGAGATATTTTGAAACATAAATCACACTTACAACTTGCAATCCAAAAATTGGAAACATAGATCAAGATTACAACTTGCTCGACATCGGAACGAACCTTTGAATCGTGTAACTGGAACGAACCTTTGATTACAACTTGCTTGACATCGGAACAAACCTTTGAATCATGGAACTGGAACACAGTTGGCCGACTAGCGTAGACCGTCGCACAGAAGGTGGTTGGAACATAGGCGCCGGTCGGAGCGGCAGGTGGCTGCGTTGATTGAATATGGACGGCAACGTTCTCCTCTCAGATTAGGATTTAGGGTTTCTAATGTCTGGTAGACATATATATATATTTAATTATTTAAATATAATAAATAATCAAAAAATAAATATTTCGGATTCGGATATCCGAAATATCCGAAACTTTCCAAAATCAATATCTGAATCCGAATTCGGGTTTGGTTTCGGATTCGGATTTTTTTGAACACCCCTAGTTCACCTAGATTGGACCAAATATATTAGGATCTAGTCCAATTAAGAGGGTCCATATAGACAATCATTAACCTTTGTAGTGATGGAGTAAGCAACTAAATTTTATACATAAAGTGACAGGTGGATAATAAACTTAAAACAAAACAATTATGCAAGACCAAATTGAAAGGAACAGAACATCACATAAATTTCAAAGCATAACTAAATTGGAATGAACATAACGTAACAAAAACTTAAAATATTTTTTTTTTAACGACAACACCTAGATATTATAGGATACTTGGGTTTCATCGATGCAACACCTAGAACATCTAGGACAACCTCCAACTAGGTAAACCCCCTGACCTGGCCACATATCCCTTTTTTACTGTGCCCCGGATTCGAACCCAATACCTCCACTATAGGAAATCTTAGGGCTACCATTGCATCAAATGGACAACGATAAGTTAAAACGATTAACAAGAACTTTTATATAAATATTTTCATAGACCAATCATGCAAATATAGAGAATCCAACCATAACTAATCACAGGAACTTAAAACAAGAGGAGACACACATAAACTTAAAGTTTTAATAGCCTAACTAACTTAAATTAAATTAGAGTTACCTGATTTGATTTTAACTAAGTCCAACTTAAATAAAGTAACCGAACCATTTTAGCTTGGAACTATTAAACGAAATTAAGCGAAACTGACCTATAACGCACGGTTAACTGATCCCACATAACCATCAAATCCTTTATGGTTATGGTTATGGAAGAGGCTATAACCGACTTTGCACGCCCTTACATTTTGACATTGGCAAATATTAGATACTGATGACAAATCACCTGTTTATATACCATCCTATATAATTTGCTTTTCTTAAAATTCACTTTTAAACCCGAAGCAAGGTAAAAACATCTCAAAATTCTTGCTAAGTTTTTAAAACTGGAAGTTTTCCAATCCCCCATTAAGATTACATCACCAACGTATAATAAGTGATAAAAAGTAACATTGTTATTAAGGAAAACCTTCATCGTTCACCTATTGTTATTTGTTATATCCTTGTTATTATACATTTTAAATGATATCACTCGTAGTTAGGGCGAAAGGTATCCATCCCTCTCACCCCTGATGCCGAGTGAGCGTCACATCAGATTGGTCATCATCCCTCCCCAATCCTTCCCTGGTCTTTTCCTATATGGGGAATGCTTCCCAATCCATCCCTAAACCATTTTCAAATTAATTAATTAAACAAAATCAATTTACAATTAATAAATACAAACCTCCTCAACTTTTGTCTTAAATCCATCCACTTTTGATTAAGTTGATGAGGCGTACAATATTTTTTCGCGGTTCATTGCGTTGTGAAAACGGTTTGAAACGAGCCTCCAAAAACTACATGAAATTCACGAGTTACCGGTATCGAGATCGATCCACGCACATGCTAGAGCCTCTTCTTCGATCGTAGTCCACTGTATCGCCATTTTTTGTAGTGAATATGAGAGAGAAGAAAAATTGAATGAATAGAAATTAAACAAAGGCTTATGGTTATAGTACCTGCCACACTATTTTTCCCTTAAGGTTTTGTTTCATTAGGTTTTCTTCGGCAATGTTTTTAATAAGACAACACTCTAAAGCGTATGAAGTTGATAAAACAAATGAATTTTATAAATATAGATATTATTGTATTATATTGTTATGGTTATGAACACCTAAATAGATAAGTTTTTCTCTCCTATTTATACCCCATTAATTTCATTGTAATATACACCCATCAACAATACAAAATTTTCTCCCTATTTCTTTTTTATATTTCTTTTTTATATTGCTATCACACTTGTTTTAAAACAATATCCTAATCATTGCATTTGTATTTATTTACAATGTTGAAGGTGGAACCATGAGGACTCATGTGCAACTCTTGGATTCTTCTTGAGTTTAAAACGTCAGATGAAATAGTCTCTTAATAACTCAAATCTTCGCATTCTCCCCTTCTATCGGATCTCTGGCTTCTCTCATCACCATCACTTTATCTAGGGTTCGATCTTGTCCATCATGTACTTTATAATCTGATTGAATATAAACAGTTGCGTAGATAGTGTGTTAAGGGTTTTCTATACAGATCGATATCAAAATATATTCATATTTGTTCAAAGTTTAAACAATCACGCAAGAAAAATGCTGCATTCCGAATCCAATATTCCTCCACTCATCAAAGAAGTATCAGAAAAGTTCAAGGAGCCATTAGATATGATCAAAAAACTTCAAGATATGGAAGTATTAGTTAAACCCTCGTTCCCTAAAATAGTTGTTCTGGGTGACGCATCCGCGAGTAGTGTTATAGGCACGCTGGTCGGCCTTAATTTGCGTTTTGGTTTAGGAATTCCTATAGTTTTGGAGTTTAAGACTGATTCTGCTCCTTTTCCTTCTCGAACGATTTGGTTGGAGTTTCAGTATGAAGATATTTATTGTAAGAAAGAAGTATGTGAAACTCTTTTTGCAAGTGAGATTGCAGGGTTAGTAAAATCAATACCAGAAAACAGAAGATCTAGTATCGAGGTCACTTTGACGGTTATTCAACCGCAAGTATCTGATCTCACGGTTATCCTTTTACCAGAAATCCGTACACACCCTAATTATAAGGATAAAGAGAAAGAGGAGATCGAGCTTTTTGATGGTAAGAGTAATGTATTCATTTTTTTTTTAAAATTTGTAAATATTTGACTCGTTCGTTGAAATTATTATTTATGAACCTTAATTGCTTGCATTTAGGTTATATTAACCGGTATACCAGATATAGCGAATGCTTGTTTCTACACGTCTTGTCATGTTCATCTGATATCAACTCATGTCTATCAAGGAAGGTTCTGAAACGCCGAGAGTATGATGGTAAACACATTGTTACCGTTTTCACAGAACCGGAATTATGTTCTGAATACATGATTACACAATTAACCTTCATGAAAATCAAAACTCCTTTTGATTGTTTCTTTGTTGATAATTCTAGTGAAGATAGTCAGAGAACAAAAGAGTGTGTTCTTTTATCTAAAGTTGATAAGGACTGTATTGGCTTTGATGCCATTTCTAAAAATCTTGTTAGTGCTATGTTGTCTATCCTTTTTAACCCATCATCTTTAATTCTCAGAAGAATTGAGTCTGATATAGAAAACTCTGTGGTTGAGATAAAACAGTCTCAAAAAACTTTTGATTCAGTAAGTGACGCTATACCAGTGTTCACGTCAATCATGTGCTCAGCAAGCGCCTACCTCTATGGACTGTTTATAACTCAAGATTACGGAGAATATTTGAAAGAGGGATATATGCACGCGGCTTCCAATATAGCATGTCAATTTAGAAGGTTTAGGTTTAATCTTCTAGAGTTGAAACTTGATGACAAAATGCCATTTTTGCAGTTTGAAATTGAGCTTTTGAACTCAAGAAGATGGCTTAATCTGTCAGTTTTTGTTTCTGCTAGTGTCATCAAACCACTTCTCAATAGACAGTTTTCATACGCATCTAGTACTATTGAAAATTTTGTATCAAGTATCCTGGATTAGATAGACGGGGTGGTGGTTAGAGTCCTCATAGACAGTGTAAAGAACAATCAACAACTCCGAAAGTCTCTAAAACGGTTTGGTAGAGTGTTGGTTAAAGGTGTGCGGAAGAGTTTTAAGAAAAAAGTAGAGGAGATGCTAGACCTGGAAAAAAAGGTTCTCAGTACATACAGCGATGAGTTTAGTAGAAAAGTTAATGAAATGGAGTCGATCAATCTTGAGCTTGATGATGGAAGAACATTTACATGTATTGAAGGTTTAGGAAAAAACATTAGGGTGGATCATTTAAAAAGTTATCCTGTAGATCAAATAGAAAGAGCTTTTGAAATGAAAAAATTAGTTGTTGTGTATTGGGAGTTTGTGGTCAATAGATTTGTCGATTATTGTGCTTTGAATCTTCATTCTTCAATCAACGAGATGATCAATGTTGGGACTGGAGAGGTGATTAGAGAGCATCTCACGGAGAGTTTTAAAGATGAGAGTAAGTTACTAGATGTAGAGCCTACATTGTCTATCAACAATGCGAATCTGGAACGTAGGACTGAGTACCTCGTCAAAGCCAAGAAAGACGTCGAAAAGTGGCAGGTAGAATTTGAGTTTTCTGTTTAGACTTTTGGTTATTGAATGACTTGTGTTAATGAATTCCTGATTTGTTTATCTGTATATGCAATTTGCAAACTTGAGATGAATGCATGTTTTGTTTCTGTGATTTGGATTTGTGGATTTGTTTTTGCTTGACTTATCAATGATATTTGATTTCTGTTTCATCTTGATTGATCAATATGTACAAGAAAATACTCTGCGTCAAGTGGTTAAACCATTCTTGCTGTCAAATTGATGCAAAGATTATTTTTATAAGCAAATATTGTTACTGTCAAATTGTTGGTTCATGCAGGTAGTATTGAATTAAGACTCAACATCTCTGACTTAGGTAGTGTGGGTTGGGTAACGAGTCAAAATGTGTTTCAAATTTTGGAAATTTTTAATCACTTTGGCGGTTGTTGAAGGGTACCCTAAAGATTCACCAATTTTTTTGAGGGTATACCTGAGGATCTAAGTCCAAAACTGAGTACTTTTAGTCACATTAAAATCAACTATACTTTGAAAATTTGTAATCACTTTAAAACTTAACAGAAAATATATTATTTTAGTTATCTAATCACTTCTTACAAGTGTGTATATATATATATATATATACACATATATATATACAGGGAGAGGATCCGGAGAAAACAGCTAAGTTATGCGAAAACCAAGAAAACTCCTCTAAACCAATCAGATTTTTTCCTTTTCTATTTTCTTTTTTTTTTAATCAAAAGGCCAGTTATGTAATTTTGACTACCATTTATTCTTGTTAGTTATCTATATATTTTTTTAATTCCTTCTTTTACTCCTTGATTAATTGGTATGTTTGACTAGATCATTCTCATACTTCTCTCAAAAATCACGACTGAATCTAAATTCCCTTTATGAAGAAGAAACCCAGTTCCAATAATTCGGTTGGCCAAGGACACGATGAAGATGGCTGCTATGAAGAATATCTATGAAGAACAAGATGAAACCCTGTTCCAAATTCCCTTTTTTAAATTTCTTGTTTTACTCCTTGATTAATTGGTATGTTTG
This sequence comes from Smallanthus sonchifolius, assembly GCA_023525975.1. Taxonomy (NCBI): domain Eukaryota; kingdom Viridiplantae; phylum Streptophyta; class Magnoliopsida; order Asterales; family Asteraceae; genus Smallanthus; species Smallanthus sonchifolius. The sequence continues at coordinate 8,665,770 of CM042046.1, read as the reverse complement.
GCTCGTTTCGGTTCCTAATTGCTACCAAAAACACAATGAACATGGCTTGCTTCGATGAGGAAGAAAGCTATTTAATTGAAGAACAACATTGAGTTACATATGCAACTCGTATGAACTGCGTATATGTAACTCGTATGTTAGTTCGTCCCGCATACCGGAACGTACCGTGATCCATGTGACTGTCATGATTCCTGTTCCATTTTATTTTCATATTTTGTAAGACCTAATCCATTGTAATTCCATATTTTGTATGACTCTTTGTGAACCCAAAGCATTGCTACCCTCTTATCGAATTCATGGACTCACTGCAGATTCTATACCTTATGGGGTTGATGTTTACTGTGATTGGAACATTCGTGACCTTATGTAAAAAAATGGTTTTTTTTTACCTAATGATAGTTGTCCACAACTAATCATTGTAATAATTGTAAAACCTTACTAAACCCGCCGCGAAGCGTGGGTAGTGTTTGCTAATTTATATTGAAGTGTTTACTAGTTATAAATAAACATGCTTAATAAGATCTGGAATTGAGATTTGAAAATTGTGAGTTTTGACTAACTACAACGAAGCCTAAATATTATGAAAAGAAATCTCATCCATCATTGTTTCAACAACTTTCTTCAACTTTTCGAGCAACTCGATTCTGTTCTTCAACTTCCACCTCCTCGTAGTCATTGAAGTCGACTCCTTGAGCATCGGCTTATATCTATTTTCGCCATCACTCTTTAGTTCATTCACCATTTGTGTCTCCATCTCGATTACCACCATCGTATAAACCATCGACGGAAGATCCAATTCCCTGGAATCAAAGAAAACTTTACGCACCATCTCCAAGCACGCTACCATCCTTGTCTTGATATCAAACGCTTCATTAAAAATCGTCCATGGATAATCCTGCAGATGTCCGACACTCACCCGTACCTTAAAAAATGTACTTACTCCACGTGTGATATCATCCCTGATAAACCTCTCTCTTCTTCAGCTCATTCCATGAACATATGACTCGTGGATCACGCGTATAACCTTCCATTTTCTTCTTATCAAGAAGCTCCAACAACCTACCTTTGAAGCTTTCTTTCTGTCTTGCAATAACACTCTTGGCTGCTTTTTTAAGCGTTGAAAACAATTGTGGGTACGAGGTTTGGGCATGCAATCCCAATAGTTTGATGATCACGACTTCAATGTAATCCCATACTCGCGATACAAATGTGTTTGTTATTGCTGAGATGTTGGCAATCTTTGTTTGGAAAAGAAAGTGAAATACTTGTTCACGAGACCATTTTCGTTCTTCAAGTACAATAATCTCCTCAGCAAGAAACTCTTCATCTTCTTTTACTTGGATGTTCTTAAGCTCTTGGGAGAACTCTTTAGACATCTCTCTTAATCTAATGCAGCAATGCATTTGAGTTTCTTCTGGAAATTCATCGAACTCTTTCAAGACCACGATTTTGCAAAGCGACTCCTTTGACATGTTAATAATCTGCAAGAAAGCTGGCATTGCTTCTGAAACAGTTGTGAAATTATGGTGTTGTAATCTGTTTTGCTCGACAACTGACGTGTTGAGGTCTTCGTTTATAACCCTTACAATCCCACATAAACGGTTATAAATACCGTTTGATTGAATCAGAAACAGTTTTTGAGCAACAACGCGGACACCCACCATGGATTTGTCAATCAAATGATGAGTTTTAAAGAGAGTGGCTTCTTTGGCTCGTGCTTCTTCATGAGTCTCGTCTCCGATCTGGTTTATCACACACACGTAATCAGGTCCCGTGTAATTGGTAGTCACTATTGCCACCATATCTTCAGATGCCTTATCAGCTTTTGTAAACACATGAACAGTCCTTTCTCCATTTTTATCATATTTCTTTGAGATTTTATTTGATTCACAAGTCAGAAAATCAGCAGTCGCTGATATAACATTAAGAATGACGCAATCTTCCAGCTTTACATACGTCTCAAGGATATCTACATGAATAAACACATTATTAATTTGTCAATCATCTAAACACAGTAAAATCTGGCGCTATTTGATATGCACATAGGGGAAGGTTCCACTAATAAATGGTTTTTCGCTAAAAATGTTAAATTGTGGGTCAAATGAACTCCGACTGAGCTCATTCCAGCGGTGTTAGAACCGTATCATCAAACCCTAACCCGCCTCCAAAAACCTAAACCCCCTCCACCCGCACCCCGAAAAACCTAACCCCCCCTCCTCAAACCCCATCCCGAAAAGCCTAAAACCACCCCCACCCCCACCTCCAAAAACCTAAACCCTCACCCCACCCCTAAAAACCTAAACCCTCACCCCACCCCTAAAAACCTAAACCTAAAAACTAAATCCTAAGGCTAAAACCATAAAATTCAACGCTAAAATCTAAACCCTAAAAGCTAAGATGGTAGAGTTCGACGAGACGGTTCCAACGCCGCTAGAATGAGCTCAATCGGAGTTCGTTTGATATCATTTTTTAAGATTTTTGTCATTTTTTAGATTTTTTAATGAAAAACAACTTTTTATTTGAACGTCATGTTTACATAATGCAGTGATTCAAAATAAAATCATAGGATACAAATGTACTCATTCTCACCTGATATTTTCTCCGACTCCGACTGCGACTGACCATGAATCGGAATCCCGGGCAAATCAACTATGGTGATATCACTGCAGACGCTATTCTTCTTTACAACCAGAGTCAATGGAACGTTTGATATCTCTTTGCCGTCGCCAACCAAGCATTCCGTTAAATGACTAATAAATGCAGATGCATTAGCTTCGTTAACCGGAACAGATTTCTCATTATACTCCAAATGGAGTTCTGAAACCGGATCGGAATGGTGTTGAAACCTCATTATCAAAGGAACCCGAGTGCAGATAGGCAAACCAATGCCGGTGAGTGACTCAATCAGACTGGACTTACCGGACGATTGATCGCCAATAACAACAATTGTTGGGAGAGTGATACCTTCTTGGATAACATTCATACAACTAAGTGTGTGAACGGCATCAAAAAGTGGTCGCGTAATCATGTCGTTATTGTATGAGGAAAGAAGCGGTGGCGTTGTCAAAGGTTGTGATGATTGGTCATGGTGGACCAAAACAGTTTTTTCATCGTCGCTGGAGTTCATCAGCTCTGCCGCGGCAGAGATATCCCCACCACCCATGAAATGGTGAGTTGAGAAATGGACTCGCAAGTTTTTTTGTTGGTTTGTTCCGTTTATGTAGGTCGATCTCCAATAATTATGGTCTGACTAAGTTCAAATATAACTCATTTTGAATATATTAATTAGTTTTCAATGTTTACAATTACTCAATTATCAATAACAACAACTAGTGTTTTCCCCCGCGCTACCCGGCGGAAGTCTGGTCGATTTTTCCCGTGCTACGTGTTGTGACTCAATCTAGTCGTTATCGGTTTGGTTCATCGAAAACCATAAAAACAAATACCAATAGCGGTTTCGATGATACCAATACCGGAAACGATAATGTTTGCTCATAATCGGTCCGGTTCGTCACGATACCGCAACGGTGACCTCACTCGCTGATACAAAAAAAGTACTCGATTTCGAATACAACTCCGTTTAAAATAAATTTATATCGGAACTTTGACAAAAAAAAGACAATCGTGCATTTCGTTAAAAAAAAGATAATTAACGAAAGTTATTCCCCCGTGCTACGATACGGGAGTCTGGTCGTTTTTCCCCTGCACTACGCGACATGAGTTTGGTCGTTATCACATCGGCTCGTCGAAAACCATAAAAGTGAATACCGAAACTCTAGGTTTAAAGCATAAATTACATATAGTATGTGGATGAAAATGAAATGAAAAAAAAATCTAAACCGTTAAGTTTTTGTGGTCAAATTATAAAAGACCAAATTTCTATGGCAGAATTGAAAAGAAAAAAAAATAAATCATTAAACTTTTGTGGCAAAACTGGAAGGAAAAAAAAACTAAACCATTAAACTTTTGTGGTAAAATTATAAAAGATCAAACATTTGTGACAAAGTTAAAAAGCCCCTAAACTTAACTATTGATCAAAACTTTTGTGACAAAATTGAAAGAAGAAAAACTTAAAAGAATAAAAAACTTAAACAATGAAAGTTTTGTGGCAAAATTGAAAAGCCTTAAATCTAACTATTCAATCACATGGAAATTAATATGTTAACCAGTTTTAAACCCTCCGCTCATTGCGACGGGGAATATTTGTTTTTTCAGTACGTTTATCGACGTATATAAGTAAATGGATTGTTTCATGGTTGCATTTTAACGGGGTCAGAAGGTTTTTGCATCGTTTAAGTTCATGCTGAAAACTCCCTTAGGTTTTGTGCAACAACTAAAAACAATTTGAAATACTAAAGCAACTATAATTCCAAATTTTAAGAATGTGGTATACCTTCACATGTTCAACATAAAGGAAGATAAAGGTAATGTCAACAGCCTTAGGCTTCCACTTCCATGAACCAACAATAAACCCAAAGTATTATCATCATGCTAGGCTTTTCCTACCAACATGTGAGAACTCAAACTTTGAACTGTTTTACACGAATGGTTGCAAGCAAGAACACCAAGAAACTTTCCTTCCTTTTCTTCTATTCTAACCGTGGTTTCCTTCCTCTCTTAACTTTCAACATCTTCTGCTAATTCAATCGGGTTTTCCATTTCCCTATTGGGTTCTGTGTCCCATTTCTGCAATAGGCAATTCAATCGGGTTTTCTGATAGAACCCGTGAGTGGGTGAACCTCTAAGAATTGGATAGAAGAAACAAGAACTAATTTACTGCAATTTTCTCTTCTTCCTTCATTCAAAATGCTAGTACAATTTATAGAATATGAAAATGCATGCTACACTAGGAACGTGGAAACATGACCTAACTTACATGCAAGACTAATTCAAGAGTAAATGGAAACGTACACTAATTAGAAACTAATTAAAAAGTAATTAATGCAAAACGTGCAGCAACAAGAACATGGATGCATGAGTTTGGGTTGTTGACCCGTATCATTTTCCATTTCCCTATTGGGTTCCGTGGCATAATATAACCATATGACTGACACTTATATAAAACTTTGATTACTTAATAATAATAATAATATATAAGCATGTTAAATATGATGGTGTAAGCATCCAAAAATTAACATAACAAAGATTACAAATATTAAATCAAAATTACGTATTTGAGTTTGGCAACAAATCACATTTATGATTACTTTCTGGAAAATGAGCAAAGACTTGTATTAAGCAAAACCAAACCAATTTGAAAATGGGTAATTAGTTATGGTTGATGATTAGTCACTAAACAACAGACAACATAATAAAGAAACTAAAACCATCAAGACAACAAAGATAACTAAATTACCTTAATGCCACCAACGGGTTTGTCACAATGGACACCCAAAAAGTTTGTGAGAAGAGAACTTTCATAGCGACAAACATGCTGGTAATAACTTGGTAGCATTTTGATTAGAGCCTGAAATCATGTTTCCAGACTTTAGTTTATGGAAATATATCAGTTGTTACATTATTAGAAGCAATCAATCAAATCAAGATCTATATTAACTTCTGATTTTTTTCACAGCTTTGATCATAAACCGATAATCCTGCATTAAAGAAAAGAAGCGAGGAAAGCTCCTGAAGAGCATCGTTCCCTCAAATCGCTAACATATAATCTGCATAATCCACTTGGAACAGCTCCCTCGAATGTCTAAACTCATAATTAGCATTAACATTTTATCAACAATACTTAAATTTAAACAATACTAAAATACAGTTGGGCAATAATCTTTCCACCAAAATTCCCAAGATTGATGAGGTGGGGTAAGCTTTGATCCTTCTGGTGGAAATCAGGCCCAAAACTTCTCTTTTGGATCAAAATCGGCAGTCTTTAGATCATGTATTGCCAAAGAATGTTTCCCAAATCAATACCTATGAAAAATATCTAGATACACAAAATCGATACAATTTGAATAATATTTACATCAATTATTTAAAGAATTACCAAATGCCCGCAGATTGAGCATCAAATCATACCTACAAAGAGGCACCATACCTAGTATTGATAAATATTCTTGTTGTTCAAAAGAAAAGAATGTATATATTCAACAAAGAGGAATTGAGCTAAGTGGGAAAAAAACACAACTACAAATAGAATAGAATATGACCCAATACAACTACATCTAAAACATCTATCACCACTAATCACTGATCAGGATGATATGATCAATGAACCCTATCTGCAAAGAGGCACGAACTTGTTGCAGCAAAAACAATCTCCTAGCATACATTTCCTCATTTGACCCACTCCATGTCTCTCTCATTATAGTCAACAACTACTACACAAATATATCCTCAAGCAGTGGCGGATACAGAAAATTTTTACAGGAGGGGCAGAATACGGGTGGGTAAAAAAGGAACGGAGGAAAAAATGAAATGACAATAAAATAATATAGTTCATCAAATATTTAAACACAATATAAAAATACCTCGATAACAATTGTCCTCTATGTGTTTTCATCTTTCGAAAACGCTCGATTACATCTTCATTAGTAACATTGAGAAGTTCATTAGCCTATTAAAACCGGCTATTATTTTGGACCGGACGGTGGGCATTAGCCCACCCTTTTCTTAACTTACATCCGCCTCTGTCCTCAAGCATGCATTGTGCCCGATTCAGACAAATGGTCATGTTTAATTCCTTTTTATATATACAGTTAAAAATGATATAATTATAGTTTTGACGTGTAACCTTTAAAGAACAAACAACAAAAATAAATGCGACTTACATGATCAACTGCAAATGTTTGCAACCTCAAGGAAGAGAAGGGTTGTGTGACGGGAATGCCTCTTTCTGCCTTCGGTAAGCCCTAACAGAAAACAAAATCATACCATTACATATTCGCTTGCAGCAAGGCAAGTATTTGATTAAACATTGATAACGAATTATGCAACTAGTGGCACTGGATCCACCGAGTGTAACCGAACCTAAAACAATTATGGTTTCAAGATTGTTAATCTATTAAATAAAACCATATACTGCTTTTAGTCCTTAAACAGCACTACTGATTGATGTTTAACCTAGCAACAAAACGATATCATGTATGGGAACATAAACCAAGCAATCATCACAACTAACTAAGGTTAAGAAAAAGTTGTTGAAGTAAAACCTAAAGAAACGATTAATTACATGATGATAATGAGTTGAAAACAAACGTGATTAGAGGAGTCGATACAATTTGAGGATTTTTAAGGTTTTGAGTTGAACAACATAGCTTCTCCTCTCCCACACGAAGCCGCCTGACGGTCGCCGTCGTTGTGCCGTACCTTCATAACCACCACCAACGCCGGCGACTATGGTCCCCCGGAACCGTTATCATCACCATCAATACTAGTGGCGGAACCAAAACTTTTTACTTGGAGGGTCATAATATAAGATTTTTTACGGTCACTAGCGTATAAATCGATTACATTTGATCACTCTAATGGCTACTAATTTTAATTTTTGAGGTCATGCTTTGCATTGCAACGGTTTAAAAATTGTTTACACATGAACTAATAATGTAATATGTAGTAGCATGGAATTATATGGGTGTCCTAAAGTTATAGTCTAGGTAAAGGGTGTCTAATAACCTAGTTCCCTATAACCAAGGCTCTGATACCAATCTGTCACACCCCGACCGATGGCGGAATCATCGGGGCGGGACATGTAGACTGTTCATAAGCACAAGGTTGACTAAATTAAAATATATTAAACTTCAAATTCCATTACAATCATTCAAACAAAACCAAATCCAAGACAGAAACAATATTTCAAAACATAGACTTCTTTATTTAAATTAGCTAAGTCCAAAGCCTAAGTGTAGCACATCTTGATCAAACTCACACATTAGTACCTGAAACATAAATAAAATAAAGTCAACTAAAAAGTTGGTGAGTATAACACAGATTTGTATATAGATAGCATATAGATTGTAAAACAAATCCTTACATAATCATGATAAATAAGGCATTTATGGGGAGCAGCTATTGTGTAACCAAGTACAATCAAACCTTTGTAACTAGCATGCAAAATTGTGTTGTCGGTATCAATCACCCCAATCTGGGTGGGTTTGTCAGACTCAATAGATCTATCATTGAAAACTGTCGGCTTGAATAGTTAATGATTGCACATAAGTGTTCACAAAAGTTAGCACACATAGCACTCGGGCATAAAGCTCAAATTGCACACATGAATGTAAATAGGATTTGTATTTGTGTTGTTTGTGTAAATGTAAACATGTAATTTGATAGAGTTCATGTTTCACCCCAAAAGTGTAAAAGAGTAAAAGGGGCTATGAAATACTCACTTGGTTTGAAGGCGTAGCTAACACGAAATACTAGCTAGAAATGAGATCCTTGTAATGCACAACGTTAACCTAGTGTGGAATGTATATAGGATTAATAGTATGCTCAATATTCTATGTTTAAGTATAGGATTGAATTGGTTGTGTGTATAAAGCTTATGGTTTGTACTTGAATGGTGTCGTATAAAATGAAAGATTTGGAATGAATACTTTGAGAACATTGTGATTAGGGTTTGAGTTTGAGTAACTAAATAAATTAAATAATTATTATTTATTTATTTAGTTATAAAAATAATGTAGGTAATAGGTTTACTTAAGTATAACCTAAATAGACAATTTTTGTTTAAATATAAGTTAAATAAATAATCGTTACTTTATTTATTTTTAAAAATATGTAACTTAGTCATTTAGTTATAAAGATGTACCGAGCGTTTTAGATTAATAAATAGCTTTTGTTAATCAATTTTTATAAATATGTATAACTATAATTTTGTAGATTTAAATGAATAAATTTTTGAAATAGGAATTTGATCCTTTTTATATAAGGTCAATATAAATCTTTATTAATTATTTTTATTTGAAAATTCATTTGGAATGTTTATTGGTTTTAAAATATAAATTTTAGTATTCTGCCAAGATTTTCTCTCACACACGACCGTGCCTGGGACAAGGCACGATCATGCTAGGACCACGGGCGCGACCGTGCTAATCAGGGCGCGACCGTGTTGATCAAACAGAAGACACAACAAGGCTGTTCACTAGGCACGACCGTATCTAGGGTTCTGATAGCACGACCAGGTCTAGCCAAGAGGCACGACCGGGTCAGAGGGTGAGGCATGACCGCACTTGGAGAGGCGCGACCGTGTCTTCATGGAGCACGACCGCGCTAGAAGACTAGCGCGACCGTGTCTGTTCCAAAACAGAACGAATTGTCTAAATCTTATATTGTTAATGTTGGAATTCATAGGGCTTTCATCTATAAGGTTATTACGAGTCTATTAGAATATATTAATTGTATTTAAAACGTGTTCAAAGCAATATTCGATTAAACCATTTTGGAATGAACCCTAGATTCGGGTTCGTGTTAAATTGTATATTGTAAGCCCAAATTAGTTTGGGGCTTTTGATCTATAGACTAAATCGAAAGTGTAGGAGGTTTCAATTACCCGGAAGGACGATGAATTGATAGCGTACGGTAGAGATGAGTTCCGACGACGACGGGTTTGATCTCCGGCGTCTTCTGCTGCAACTCCGGCTGTTTCAGTGCGTCCAGAAGTTTTAGAGAGGATGATAATGCGTTTGTTTGGGAGGATTGAAATCAGAATGATGGATTCGATGAGCAAAAGATGAAGAGGTCGACGGTTTTAGTTTAAAAATCTATAATTGGTTTTAATTCAAGTGTAATGTCGATGTTTAATTGACTAATGATGATGGTTAATAGATGAACGTGTATAACGGTTACAAAGTTGAACAGATTTCAGATTAAAGACTGTTTTTTTACGTTTTAACTGAAGTGAGGCGCGACCGTGCCTATAAGAAGCGCGACCGTGCCAGACGAGGCGCGACCGTGCCAAAACGTGGCGCGACCGTGCCTACTAGGGTTTCTGGTTATTTACACAATCAGCCCTTGTAACTTCAGCTTTGACAGAATTAGCTTGGTTAGGATTTAACAGAACACCTAACGGGATTACTAACTGGATTAACTCTAAGAGGTGTTACCACTTGATTATGAGTTCTAAATCCTTGAATTGAATACGATTGGCTAACGATTAATGAGGTGTAGGTTTGAACAAGTATATGATTCAATGTCGTGTTGTTATTTTATTAGTTAAAATAAGTTAAAATAGGGTCGGAAAATCAGAGATGTTATAGAAAAGCTAAGAGAAGATCAAGGAAAGCTGTTGTTTGCTCAATCAGGTGACAAAAATCACAGCCGACGGATTGTTGCTGCGAGTTCTGACGATCGACGGACTGATCGGGGACGTGGTCGCAGGAATGGTAGAGCTAGGGGGACCGAAATAACACAGTCGATGATCAAGGGGAGCCACGTCAAAACAGGGATAGGTCACAGGTCAAGTGTTTTAAGTGTGAAAGATATGGACATTATGCGAATGAATGTCAAGATCGAAAACAAAAAAAGGCTCATCTAGTTCAAAGTGAAGATGATGAACCGGCTTTATTCTTAAACATATGTAAGCCAGAAGAGTTTCCAAGCAGGAAACAAAGTTCAATGTGGAACTTTGGTGATGGGTTAGAAAGTGAACCAGAGTTTGATAACACTAGCTTTAATGGCGTGAATGAGTATGAAGATGAACTTGAAAGTATGACTCGGGGGTTGCGTGGTTTGCTGGGAATTGAAGATCCGAGGTCAAGTGAATCAGAATCCAAATTAGAGGGGAGAATGTTGGTCTAATTTGGATTGGATATGAATGATTCAAAAAATATGGATTCATATGGAGAAAAAAAAGGAGAAGATATAGATTGAAAGTATTAAATTATCAGTTAGTTATTATTTATTTAATTATGTTTGAGTTATGTTAGGATTAGTATTTGATTTATTTAAATGGTTTAATAGTTTACGTATTAGATTGGGATTATGTTTATGTTTAGTTTAAATAGGATCTTGTAAACCATTAAGGTAGAGTCTAGTTTTTTTTGTTCAATAAAAAAGTGTCGAACCCAAGTTTTGGTTCCAATCTGTGAGTTGAATTTTATCAATAAAGAGTCGATCTTTGAGATCAAAGTTCGTTTTCTTGGGCCTGATTTCCAACAGTCGTTACCATTAAGCTACCGTGACGAGCCGTATCTATTATGAGTGAACAACATTATTGTCGGTATTGGTATTATCGGAACCCGTATCGGTATTCGCTTTTATGGTATTCGATGACCCGAACCGGTAGTTTTTTATTTTGTTTTTTTTCTTTTTTTTATTATTTAGTTTTATAATTCTTTTTTGTAACAATATTTTTACCGTTGCGCCTACGTTTTCATTTAAATTTTATTGATGACGAACCCGACACCAGCCGCGAAACGTGGGTATAACATCTAGTTTCTTAACAGTTACGGAAGTTCAATATATAACTCACTAGCTTAGAACCCGTGTACTACACACATAGGGTGAAAAATATCAATACATAAAACTCTTAAATTTTTATGTGTATATTTACAAGTGTAAAAATGTATTACATCTACTAAGGATGAAAACAAAATTCAAAATATATAAAAGTTAATATATAATTGGGTTTCAAAAATACGTTAATTATTATTTAATGTAATTTGACTTTCTTTTATTATTTGGTTAAAAATAAAAGTTACATAATTAGATTTCAAAGTTTATTATAATAAGCGATAATTTAAAATAAATGTGTTTTATTAGTATAATTAGTATTTTATTTAAAAATATATTATTATTAAAAGATAGTGGTGTATTTAATAAGAGTGAGATGCGAGAAAAAAATTATGAGGATGAATATGGGTGTGACACGTGCATTGGAAAAACCTTTATCTATTCTAACATACTAATAAATAAAGGTTTTTGGTGCCACATGTCACTCTCACAGCCACCTCCCCTTATTTTTCCCGCTCATTCTCTGATCCGATTAAAGTAACACGCGGATCTTATTTTGATCCACTTTGTTGATTCTTTACCTGACTTTTCTTTCATTTCACTGGAACACTAATCCATATACGCCCTTCATATTGACTTGCTCCTCACCTCGTCGCACCACTCCCCTTCCTCGCAGAACAATATGGTTTTACCACCACCGTAACCGCTGTCGTCTCATGGTGACGAAGGCACGATCTCTGTCTGATGTCGATGAAGGTACCACCGCCACAACTATTCTGCTTTCATGATTTGAAGATTTACAAAAGTTTAGGTTTTCAAAATTTCATTATTCTCTTCTTTGTTACACATCTCTAATTCTTATTTCATGTTGTCAATCGATCGAAGAAGCAAATACCTTAATCTTCATCTCTTCATTTGAAGATCCGGTTACACTTTTTTAACATATTCTTTAGGTTATGAATTCTAAATTTATTTTTTTTCTTTTTTGTCTGTGTATTGTCTTTGATTAGTAAAATTTTATTTATTTTCTTTCTCTGGTTTTAAACAAAAAATGGGATTTTTTTATCTGTGCAGTGTAGAATCAATTTTTGTCCAAATTATATTATGGTTAATCATAAGGTTGATTATAGTTAAATTTGAAGTTATCTATAATCTATTCGTGCATTGTCGTGGTTAAAAGTTAACGAGCTATTAATTTCTCAAATTATTTTAGATAATTAAACCAAGACACTTGTATTAAACATAAGAATATTAGTGAATTGGGTTGTTGAATGCTTTAACAATTTTTAGTTAATCTGTTTTTTATTTGTTTTTTTTAATTAAATATGTTTTTTGATTTCAAGCTAAAAACACCGTTGTATATAATCCAGTTGATGTTCGTACGATATAGGATTTTGAGGGAACATTTGTTTTATGTTGAAGATTGTAACATAACCCGAGTTTAATCCCGTTGAAATTTTTTTATGCAGGGTATTATGGTGATGACTCGGGATTCTTTCGCTAACGGTGTGTTTGGGATTGCTTTTTAACTGCTCGGTTTGAGAAAAAAAATGTAAGAGTACAAGAAATCATGTTATCTAAATAATTAGATTATCATAAACAAGTCTTTTTTAATTGGTTGTACCTGCAACAACATTGATTCTTTGAATTTGTGCTTTATAGGGTTTCATTAACGATATCTGAATCACCAATCGGTTCGTTTCATTTTTTAGTTTGGTTTTGTTGTTAACTGGATACAGCTATCAGCACACCAAGTATCACAAACGTAAGTCTGCCTCTTTCTTTCTGCTTGCTTTAATAATTTGGTACAGACTTGTTATAATGAACGTGAGTATCTCTTTAGATAAAAGAGCCTCTTTCTTTCGGTTTTTTTTGTTTTCCATGTATGCAGGCTTGATTTGAGATGTTATGAAATCGATTTTTACCTCTTATAGTTTTTTATGAAGCTGTCACATTTTAAGTTTAGAGATGTTAATTAAGACACTAGTCTCTGTAATCTTATGTTTTTGAATGCTTTTGACTTGTAATGAATTACAAGAATGATTTTTCTGTTTATAACATAATGACTTTGCCATGTTTCTTGCTGATTTTGGGTTGTTGATATGGGTTGTTGTATTCTAAAGGTGTTAATTTTGAAGGTAAATTTGTTTTTTTTATTAAAATCCCACAAGCTTAAATTTGAGATGTTTTATGAGGGTTTTTTTTTAATCAAAATTAGTTCATTTTAAACAAGTGGGTACAGACTTGTTATAATGAACGTGAGTAACTCTTTAGATAAAAGAGCCTCTTTCTTTCGGGTATTTTTTGTTTTCCATGTATGCAGGCTTGATTTGAGATGTTATGAAACATTTAAAAAACATAACATGCTTATCGTTTTTATAATTGAGATAAGAAAAGATTGATGCATAACCAAAGTTGGTATTTATACTTTGTTCATATTAATTGAACTTGAATTTGAAATGACAAAATGACATCAATTTCTATCCTTACAGTCAACTTTTTTCTTCCCTGCTGCTACAGACAATTAAAAGCAATAGATTGCTATCCACCTGATGTATACTCTATGACTTCTTAAAATGTCAAAGACAACATCATAATCTTACTTGCTTTTAAAGGAGTGATAAGAAGCAGATTATTTAGTTCTAATTTCACATGTTATTTTACCATTTGTGGGTTGGGCAGTCCATAGCAGTTTTGACCTTAAAAGTCAGAGTGATTGCATACATCACCCTCAAAACTTATAGAAGTGTGTATGTATCTAATACATAAGTTTTTAATATATAAATGTATGAAGCATGTTTTAGGCATGTATGTAATTTTACAAGTTTTGAGGGGGTTATGTACCGGTTGCCTCTTACAATTTTGCTATAAAGTACATGTTTTAAGTTAAATAACTAGGATGTAGAAAAACCAAGATAGTAAATAACAAACTAACATGTAAAAAAACTAAAATTTGATGTGGCTTTTTAAATTTTTAATTTTTTACAGTGCATGCTTTAATGGGTATAAATGCTTCATTGTTGGACCCTCATGGTGTTCTTCAAAATTGGGATGCTGATTCTGTGGATCCTGAACATGGTTACTTGCTCTTCAGAATCACTTGTCATTTGGTTGTAAGTCACCAAGTCTATCTTCATAAACCCTCACACACTTATGGTGTTTTAATGTGTTTGTGTGTGTGATTAAGCAGATTAAGGCTCCTAAGTAAACACAATAATCTTGAATTGAATGCTTAATTTTAGTTTTTTTAAGCCTGATTTGTATTTAGTTTCTTGAATCTTGAAAGGAAGAAAACTCCATAATCAAGTTGAAATATTTTTTTTTTAATTTCTTCCTAAATGTTTGACTTTTCTAAAGTCAAAGGGATGAGCTTTTAACTTTAAAACCGATAAAATTTCTTAACCACTCCTATTTTTATGTTATAGTTTCTTTAATCTTGAAAAGAAAAAAAAACATCATAATCAAGATGAAATCTTTTGCTTGCATCCACAAATTAAAGTCAACTTTGACTCTTAAAGTCAATGTTTTAGTTTTAACTTTCAACTTCAAAATTGATAAGAATTGTTTTCCTTATGAACACAAAAACGATAAGCATGCTATGTTTTTTAAATGTATTATGACAACCAGAAAACTGTTTAATCTTAAAAAATATGCTAACTCAATATATGTTTTAGTTTACAAAGTCAAAAGTTGACTTTGTTTATGGGCAAAGTAGCATAAATATATTAATAACTTCAAATTATCTTACTTTGTTAGTAATAACTTCAAATCATTCAAAATCTATAAAAATGGCTAAGTGGGCTAATTTTAATCGTACTTAATGAGTGATTTTGGTGCAGATTGTTACAGAATAATCGCATTACCGGACCAATCCCAGTAGAAAGGTGACAGGCAAAAGTGGCAAAACGGTTAGTACAAAATCCTCTTATTTTTCTTATTTTTAATACTCAAAGCGTCGGTCCCTTTACATGATCAATGTTAATAGCCAAGATTTTAAAAAATTTCCCTCTCGGTCGCTTCTTGACTTAACTTTTTCTTCAACTGGATTACTTTTTCAATCTTCATAACCTCCACGTTTGATTTTTCCATTGGATTTGGGCTCAGCTATGAGCTTCTTTTTTGGTTGGTTCTTATTTACCAGTGTCTCAATATTATGATAAACCATCACTTCATCTTTAATCTTTGGAGCCAAATAGAACCTCAAGTAACCCGTTTCTAATCTTGTATTCAACTACAATTGGCACTTCAGAAGCCAATCTCATAGTCACTTGGCTAGAAATGTGGTTGCCTTTGTGAATAAGTTCATGTACCTCATTCTAAATGTCAATGAAACCGGTGTCTCCATTTTGATTATAGTCGCTTCTTCTGGCTGCAAAAGTTTAGTTTACACACCAATCAAGTTTAAATTTCTCACATAAGACAAATTCACAAGTTAGGTTAGGAGGTCCAGGTTATACCAACAAACACATTTAGCTAAATGGCTCGTGTTCTAGCGGGTTCACAAGTTGACCTGTTTACTTTTATGCTTTATATTATGTTTAGAAGTCATAACTTAAACTGATTGGGTATTTTATGTCACAGATTTAAAAAAGTAAACAACGAATGAGCATCAAGTTTTATAAGTTAAACTTAATAATTTTATAGGTATTTTTATTTTTCATTGTAAATATTTAATTTTAAAGTATTAATATGTAAAGAATAAATTAAAATAAAATAATTTTTTAAGCTAAATAAGTGGTGTTAATGTCAATCTGTTTCATGTCGTGTTCAAGTTCGTGTCCTGTTAACGAAGATGGAAGATGTTATTTCATATAATTAGTTTACATACCTTGTGAACACAATCATTTTGTGTTCACACAATATTTACAGTACCATTGTCACCTTTATTGAAAACTTTACCCTTTCCTTTATAACATATATCACACCTATAATCAGGAATTTGATTACAAGATAAGCATTATTCAATTTTTGAGAAGTAGTGGATCATGGAACAGATACCAGTGTCTCCTATGGTGCTAAGTTCTTTGCAGTGGTAGTGGATGTGAGTTCCTTTGAGTTTACTCCGGATGAGTGATTCTTTGATTTTGGTCCGGATAGCTACTAAAGAAATTAAAGTGATAATGCAATCAATGATTTGTAAATTCATTAATAAAAAGTAGTTATATACAATCAATTATTTGTCGTTTTTGTTTTTTTATATAATGATTTTTTATTTTGAGGACATACAACACTTCGACAATTTACAATATTTGCTTCATATTATCATTATCTTATTACTTATGTTAAATCCGTGTAACACACGAGTAATAACCTAGTTTATTATATATTACAGATTTTGAATATATTTGTCAAGGCCCGGCCCTGAGGGTAGGCCCGAGAAAAAAAAATCGTGTTTAGGTACCGCAAGTGTTTGACCTTTCAAACCAAAGTTTTCTCCGACGACGGCAACAAGCTCTGCAATTATGGATAAATTTCAAAGAGAAGAAGGAAGGGATGTGACTAAATATATTTTTAATCAACTTTGTAGACATGTGGGTTAATATGGACTCAATAAGGAAAGAACCTATTATTTTATTCTAAATTTCTTTATGATTTATTTTTACTTTTTTTTAACTATAAAGCAAAGAAATATTATTAAGAAGAAGAGAGAAGATTACATAGATACATTACATCAGGGGTGCCGTTTTTACCTGACACCTGAATACTGAACCTGACCCGAATTAACCGCAACTCGATTAAGATGAAACCCAAACAGCCTGAACCCGATTAAGATGGAACCCAAACCTGAAGGTAGTATTTGATTTTTTTAATATATGATTGGAAATGGACGAGCGGACATGAAGGTGATAATTTGAAAAAGTGAACATTGTGTTGGTTGATAAGAATTGACCTTTTTTATTTATTTATACGATTGGTTGATACGGCTGATTTTATGCTTATTTTATTTCATGTTTTTTTAGTGAAAATATGTGTTTAGTGCATGAGTTTGAATAAAATATCATATCAGGAGTGTTTTTATTTGATATTTTATGCTTATTATTTAATGAATATCATGTTAAGTTAAAATGTAAAGTATGCTTTGCAACTTGTACTTAGAAACCTGAATATCGATTAACCCGACCCGAATAAACCCGAAACTGGTTAACCTGAATCTTATTTGGGTCGGTAAATGGGTAGCATTTTTTATAACAAAAAACCCGAATAACCCGAAACTCGATTAAAAAACACGATGAACACCCCTAAATTACACGAATGATCTAATCGTATACGCTAAAATTACACCGATCATTCAATTGTATTGATTTTAAATTTCCCCTATTTTGACCCACAAGAACGTCTTCGCTTTGATTTCATCCACCACTTTTCCTTGATTCCAACACACCCCCTTAAAAATTACCTCATTCCTTGATATCTAAATGAACCACATGGTTGTTAACGTAATCATGTGTATCGTTTCCCTGTGTAGAATATTCCCTTTAAGATCCTTCGAGAAGCCCCACATTTCTCTCACTGGCTGTTTTGTCAGCCCGGCAATCTTGCACCACTTCCAGATTCTACTCCATATTTGAGACGCCCAATTACAGTTTAACAGCAAGTGATCGGCTGATTCCGATAGAATCCCACACATCGGACACAAGGAGTCAACTTGTTGTATGTTTCTCCTCAATAACGCCACCTGAGTAGGAATTCTTTCCATCCTGGCTTTCCATATAAAGAAATTAATCGTGATTGGTAACCGTTTTGACTACTCAAAGATTATATTATCTTGTTTTGTAACCTCCAATTCAATCAATGATCTAAGTGAATTAACTAAAAACATACCTGAGGGGTGACCTTTCCAAATCCATTTATCTTGAGACTTTGTCATTTTGTGTGCCTTGATCATCGATTCACATCTCTCCCTGCCTTCCTTTTCGTACTCTCTTACATTTGAAGCCGATTTTTACCACTTTATTCTTGATTGATTGTTTTCCTCAACTACTCTTTCACATACTAAGAGGGTGTTTGGGAGTGTGGTGAGAAAGTGCTTACTGACTTATTGGATTTTTCAAAAAGCCAATAAGTTAAAAAAATTAACTTTTTTTTTAAAAATCCAATAAGTTAATAAGTCATTCTCAAAAGCCAAAAAATCTTGGCTTTTGGAAATGACTTATTAGCTTTTCAAAAAGCCAATAAGTCATTTTCAAAAGCACATTCAAACACCCCCTAAAGCCCCTTTGTTTTGCTTCATCTTGTAAAGGTTAGGAAAAAGGTCTTTTAGTATTCCATTTTCAAGACAATTATCACACCAAAACATTGTCTTTTCTCCATTACCTGTAGAACATTTAAAAAGATGAAAAATGTCAATGTTAGTCTCTTTTAGCTCCATTGCCACCTCATGAACTGAGCTCCAAACACCGTGGATTGATTTTTTAACTGGAAATGATTTCGGCCTTCTTCTCATGTGAAAGAAATTGATTGATGATACTCATATAGCCTCTGAATTTTCCTTATACCTCCACAACCATTTGAAAAGAAGGGCTAAGTTCACAGACTGTATACCCCCAATTCCTAAGTCCTTGGGCGCTATTATCATATCCCATGCTACCCAAAAGATCTTTTTAGCTTCATTTGAAGAGCCCTTAGAAAATCTCTTCTAATGCTTTCCAGCTTCTTGATAACTTTGAGACAAAAGACAGGTCACTCTTGACTTGGAAATTGAATCTACTAACTGCTATAGATCTTTTGCTATCAATCCTGTTAAGTTTTTTTTTTTTTAGTTTTTATTATTAGTAGTTTTAAGTTAACTATGTGTATGAATTTTTTTTTTTTAATTATATAGTTAAGTTATATACTTCATTATTTGATTTTAGATTTACCACTTTTTTTTATAATCTCTTATCACTTAAAAATTATAAAACTAAGTACAAATGTATTTTTAGAAATATGCTTAAAAAAATTCAAACCAAGTATCCAAGCTTCATTGTTGTGATGTATTGAGAAAAATGTTTTGACACTACTAAAAATAAACCACTTATAAAGGTTTGAAGATATATGACACATTATAATTACTGGTTGATGCATTCATTGTTTAAAAAAATAACTAATGTGCAATACTGAATGTAAAAAAATTATTGTGACCCTCTTTTTAAAAAAATATGGTTTCGATACTGTTGTAGGTAGATTAATATATTTAAAAAAAATCTAATTTATTAGTTAATTACATGTTCTAGAGAGGGCCCAATAGATTTAAAATCATTTTTTATTATTTCACTTTTTAAAGATTACTTGAAACTTATTTAATTAGGCTTATTAGTTTATAGGTTATTAACTTATTGAAACTTATTATTAGTTCATTGATTCACGATTCATTATCTATATAAAATAAATCATTTTGCTAAAATAATTTTGTTTTGTTTATTTTATAACAACTATCATCGTATTAATGAAATATATATATATATATATATATATATATGTGTGTGTGTATAATTTTTTATATTTTAGGGCTCATTTTTACTAGTCGCACGAGACATCCGAAATATTAAATACGACACTAATATTTGTTATCAATGTCTACATTTACTACCATAGGGTTTTTAGTCCAATATGTTATAGAGGATTCGAGTTCCATGATATAAATTTAAGAGTAAATTAAAGCGGTTCTAAAAAAATGTACATTTCTAAACTAATGATTTCATTTCACTATAAGTGACGGTGGATATTTATTTGTTAAACTGAAATAAAAAAAAAAATATTCGTTGAACGGGCAACAAAATAAAGTATATTATTAAGCACTAGCAAAAACTAGGCACACCAATAGTTACAACCACCAAAATTAAATACATACAATCAGAGCTAAGTCAAAACATACTAAACAAGCACCGCTGTTCCCAAGTTAGAGAAGCGGACTTCGAAGGAGATTTCAACCAAAGAAAAGCAAGGACTTTTAAATCTTCTAGGGTACTCTTAAGAGAAATCGGCATTTGATTGAAGATCTTATCATTTCGAGCCCTCCACATACACCATCCTATAGTCAATATCACCAAATGAAAAGCTTTCTGCCACTTCTTCGAACCACGATAATACTTATGCAATTCCAACAAATCCCTGACCTCAAAAGTATACAACGAAGGTAGCTTACACCACCTAGAAATGAATTCCCAAACCGATTGAGCAAAATTACATAAGACAAAGATATGGTCGACAATTTCATTATAGTCGTCGTAGAAAGGACACAAGGAAGACAGCAAAAAAAATCCTTCTTGGTCGCCAAAGCATAAGCAGTCGGCAACCGATCCATCTCCGCACCCCAAGCTAGAAACTAACTTTTAAGGGAACCCAATTGTTCCAAAAAAAGGTAAAGTCCGATATCTCACCACAATATGATTGGATCTACCTTTTTAAACTTTTAACAGAGAAGAACCCAGACACATCGAGGGACCAGGACCATGAGTCTATCCCCACGTAAAGGGAAACAGCCTGAAGCGGGCCTTATAGGAGTTGCAGCTCAAGAACCTCTTCACGTTTCCAAGACGGGATCTAATGGCTCGACCCAATGCGGGAGTTAAACCAGTCACTAACAGAACATAACTTGGAGCCTTCAAGCAAGATAAAATTAGGAAACCCGGACGTTAACGGCTCGGCTTCGATCCAGCTGTCTAGCCAAAATAGTATGTTTGAACCACAACCCAACACAACCTTATTTAAATTGATTCTAACTATAGAAGATCGCTCGAGATCTTAAAATTTTGTTTCCATGAACCCGGGTTTCAGACTTTAGCCGGAATGAAACTTCAAGATCTTGAATTGAAGTGAATAACCCAAATCAACACAACTAGAAGTTAACACCCGCGCGTTGCTGTGGTGTCGTACGATGACATTAACGTGGGTAATTATATAATTAAGCAATTTAAGCCCGCAAGATGCGGCGCGTTTGCGAACCTCGCACACGTGTTGAGGCTATGACATTAACACAGTTAAGAACATAAAAAAAGTATGAAGTTACATATATATATATAAAAAAAAGTATTAGGCGTAGCATGTTTCGACATAAATGAGAAAAACTATAGTTCAAAGTTAAAACTAAAAGAAAAAAGATATTTAGTAACTTAAAATTAGTATTATAGATATAAAATATTGATTTTAAATGACCATATAAATACCATACAATTAATCCTAGTAAATGCCCATTCAAATTAAATTAATTTTCATGTTGGGCCCACATGTACAATCCAAAAACAAAGGATGAATTGGAATTAGGAAATTGGAATGGAAAGATTCGAACAGAAGCCAAGGGGGTTTGGGGCAGAGATTTTGTTTTCCGTACAACTTGGAATTGCCCCCCTCATTCCTACAGAACCCCAAACCCTTTTCTTTGTTTGCGAAATTCAACCCTTGTTTTTTTCACCGGAAAATTAGAACCCTCCGCCGGAAAGATGTCCGGTTCGGAACCCAAAATTGCCCCCCTCATGCAAGAACTAACAAATAAGATGAAGAATCCGCTAGATATGATCAGAAGACTTCAGGATATGGGGATTTTTGGTGAAAACCCCTCAAATCCAAAATCCTATAAACCCTCGCTGCCGAATATTGTTGTTCTTGGTGAATCATCGGCTGGAAACGGTGTTATTAGCAAACTTGTTGGTCTGATTTTGCCTTCCGAACTAAAATTTCCGGTCATTTTCAAGTATACAACTGAGTCTGATTTTCCGACTGGTAAGATTTCGCTAGAATTTCACTCTAAAAAGTCTCATGTTGAAAAAGAAGTAAGTGAAAGTGAGTTGGAAAAGGAGATACTGCAAGCGGTACCAGATGACACTTTCACTGTGATTCATCCTCGAGCACATGTAGATCTCAATCTTATTATCCTACCTGGAATTGGAATCCATGATCAGAAAATGCAGATGAGCCTTTATGAAGGTAAGATTAAAGTGTTCGTTGTTATTATTATTTTATTCAATTTGTAAATATTGCTTCTGATCCTTACCTGCCTTCTTTTAGGTTATATTAGTCGATATACCAAATACAATGAATGTCTGTTCCTGAATGTGTTAGCATGTTCATCCGACCCCAACCATTGTTTGTCCAGAAAGATTCTTGATGCACTTGACTATTATGGCACTCGAACTGTTACAGTTTTTACCAAATTGCATTTTTTATCAGATTATTTGGTCACATACTTAACATCCACCAAGTTTGAAACCAGGAGGCCTTTTGGGTTTTTTTGTGTGGAAGATGATGAAGACACACAAAAAGGTGTCAAACAACAGTCTGTGCTTTTGTCTAAAGTTGACAGGAATTGTATTGGCTTCAAAGCCATTTCCAAGAATATTGTTATTGGTTTGCTAGCAATCCTCTTTAGCCCTGACTCTCAAATCCTCAAAAGAGTCAATTGTGATCTTGCCAAGTCTGAACTTGAGTTAAACCGGTGTCAAAAGACATTTAACTCGGTACGTGACGCCATCCCGGTGATAGAGACAATTATCAACACGTCAACCACTTCAATCCGTAAACTGTTCGTGACGCAAGAGTACGAAGACTACATTAATGAGCCACAGATGCACGTCGCTACTCAAATCGCATGCCAGTTTCGAAAGTTTAGAAACAACATGCTAGACTTGAAATTTAGTACTAAGAGGCCCTTTTTGATGGATGAGATATGGCTGTTGAATGCACTGAACTGGCCAAATCAGACAAATTTTGCTCCATGTATTAACAAACAACTTTTGGATTACCAGTTTTCAGATGCTACCGTTACAATAGACGGTTTTGTTGCAAACATGACACACTATCTGGAAAAAGTAGTTGTTAGAGTAATCATCGACAATGCAAAGGAGTATGAACAGCTCCATCAGATCGTGAAAAAGATGGGTAGATTGTTAGTAGGTGGTGTGAAAGAGAAGTTCCGAAAAAAGATCGAGGAGATGGTAACCCTGGAAAAAGGGTTTGTCTACACATCTAGCGAGGAATATAATTCCAAAATTGATGAAATGAAGAAGGTGAAGTTTGAGCTGGATGATAAAGAGTATGCAACTATTGAAGGGGTGGGACATAACATCAAAGTAGACCATTTGAAAGTGTCACATTTATGTCAAGTTGAAGCAGCTTTTGAGCTTAAAAAGTTGATGATAGTATACTGGGAATATGTGGTCAAAAGGTTTGTTGACTACTGCGCATTGAATCTGCAATCTGTTATCAATGAAACGATGACTTGGGGCATTGAGAAGGTAATGAGTTATGTGATGGAAGGCATGGAAGATGAAAGTAAGATACCTGATGCAGGCCCCACGCTAGCTATCAACAGAAGCAATCTACAACACAGGATTGAGAGTCTCAAAACTGCCAAGAAAGAAATTGAAAAGCTGGAGGTAAAATTTGAGTTTCTTCTCTAATAGCATACATTCTATACCTTAATGACATTCTCATTTGGTCTTGTGTCTCAACCCTTGGTGTGATAAAAGCCGAATGGAGCCTGTTCTTCATCATCTTATAAAGATTTTGCTGACTTTTCTTTTTTCTAGATCTTTCCCAAAAGATGTTTGACTTGTTGAGTTTTTGAACAATAGAGAATGACTTGTTGAAAATAGTGAAACACCGGTGTTTCTTGATTAATGACTAGAAAGGAATCAATGCAGCCACATACTTTATCAAATTTCAAGATAAACACTTTAATGTCTTTTCACCTTTTCAGTTTTTGAAATTCAAGAAGGAAAGAAAATAGTCTTTCTCAAAAGGTGTTTGACTTGTTGAGTTTTTGAACAATAGAGTTGAAAAAGTGAAACACTTTTTTTTTTTAAATGAAACACTGTTGTTTCTAGTTTAGTGACTAGAAAGAACTCAAAAAAAAAAAAAAGAACTCAATGCAGCCGCCTACTTTATCAAATTTCAAGATAAAAACTTGCAGTTTAATAATGTCTTTTCACTTTTTCAGTTTTTGAAATTCAAGAATGAAAGAAAATAGTCTACCATTTGCTTGTTCAATTTTTAGGATAAAAATATTAAACAATTTACATTTTTAAACTGAATTAAATTCAATGAACACTATAGCTATTTGTGTGATATGTTTTCTGTTTAATAGTTAGTTGATGATTTGTTATTTTGGGACAAGGGATCCAAACTGCTTAGAGACTTAAGAGTATGAGATTTGAAAGATAAGGGATAAGTACATAGACTAGGTGAGACTTGATTGCTTGTTTTAGTAGTAAGGCATTGGATAAACAATTTCTGATTATCTTCATAGAACATTAGAATTATAACTTTGGGTTTGATGGTTAGTGCAGAGTGAAGAAAATGAGAATTTAAAAAATGGAATTATCCATGATACCTGATCCAGAAAACCTTCTCCAAAATTACAATAAGCTACACTTCTTAATTGTGGCAGGTGCCATTGAAGTAAAGATTGAAACTTTTGAGAAAAGGTAAATTTAAGTTTTGTAATTTCTATTGAGGTAAAACATATTTTTATCGTGCCAAAAATTAGGAAGTGAAAAAGCCCCCAAAATGATTGTCCCTGGCAGCGTGACGTTCCTCGCTGGGCCGCTTGTCCAAATCGGATGGGGACGGAACCTGGGATGAGTATATCGCATTATCGCATGGTCTTGGAATGAAGCATGAATGAAGGATGATGTTTTGAATGGCTACTAACAAACTAGAACCCTAACAGTTCAACCCCTTGTATTAATAATGGCTTCTTGTATTTTATACGAGATGGTTTCAAATATTACTCTTCCGTTCAAGTTCATCCCCCTTTTGGTCTCCCTCACTCGCTCAATCACAGCTATTGCTATAATAAAACAATCTGTATCAATATTCGAGGATCAAATGTGTGTACTAGTAAATCAGACGCCGAAAATAGTAGAAGACACAAAATTCCTCTCTGCAAAACAAATAACAGCTAAAAAACAATTGTTTGAAAGATTTATAGCAGTCAAGATTCATCAAGTTACAAGAGTATAGATATAAACATGAGAGATTATACCGGTCAATGTCTTGTTGTAACCATATTTTCTACTAAAACAACCTTAAAGCTTTGTTGTTGTTGACTGAAACTCGGGTCAATGCAAACCACCACCTGAAACCAAAAATCCGTCGATATACATGTGAAGGTTCTAAATTTCTACTGTTTTATTAGGGCAAACTGGACTAAAGAGAAATAAATTTTATAGCTATTGTTGGTTTTAGCAGCTAACTTTAAACTACATGTAAGATAAAAACCAACCCCATTTTAATTGATTTTACATGATATGGCACTAGTTAACGGCATTCCAACGACCGATGGAAGGGATTCAAAGGAGTCGAGGACCAAATGAAGATGATTATCGTTATTCTTCGGTTGGTCTTGTCAAAGTGATGACCAACGCCGATGACAGAGGAGGAAGGAAGATGGGAAGACCCCTCTCACACTCGCCGGAGAAAAGGGAGGGGGCAAATCAGAGGTTCGGCAAGCCGGAACATAACGAAGTTCTACATTACCAACCTACCGGCTGGCTGCACTCCGTGGGAGGTATCAGACTTCCTGGGGGTGTTCGGGAGTGTATCTGGGGTTTACATTGCGAGGAAGAGGGACAAGGAGGGTCTCCACTTTGGTTTCATTAGCTTTGCTGATGTCAAAGACGTTAAGGAAATGGAAAGGGCTTTGAATGGGACGAAGATGGGTAACTCTAAACTTAGGGTCAATATTGCAAGATTCGCTATGGAGAATGTTGGTTTTAGGGCTAAGGTCAACATGGTGAAAGAGAAGCAGAAGCCTCCGGTAGAAGTTCCCCCGCCGTCGGATAACCGGAATTGGGTTAAAAGCCAGGTGGCTGGCGTTAAACGGGGAGAGGGGAGAACGTTCTCTGAAGTGTTGTGTAATGCTAGGGGGTCTTCGGTGGTCGTCTCCAATGATCACCAGGAAATCCTGGTCCATGTCCCGGATGAAACTCGGGCGTTCCAAGAGCTTTATGGCAAGGCCCTGGTTGGGCGTTGCGTGGACGTGGTGACGCTTACTAAGCTAAACTCAATTCTTAATGATGTTGGCTTTCGATATGAATCGCTCAGTTATATCGGAGGCCTCTCGACATTGATCAAATTTGACTCAGAAGAATTGGGGTCTGATCTTTTGAATAACCACGAAGCTTGGGCTTCATGGTTCACCTCGTTGGAGGAATGGCAAGGTCAAGAATTCAAGTTCGAGAGAATTGCGTGGGTGAAAGTCCATGGTGTTCCTCTTCATTTGGCCGATAACAGTGTGTTCGACTCTATCGCTAGTAAATTTGGAAAGGTTGTGGTGGCTTCCCAAGTCTCTGGCGATGATCTGGATTTGTCGGTGAATTGTATGGGCGTCCTAGTCGACCATGGCAACAGGATCTTTGACTCCGTTTGCATGAAGTGGAAGGATCATTCGTTCAAAGTTTGGGTCGAAGAGGAGACTAGAGAATGGATTCCGGATTGTTTGGTCGAAGATGATTCATCGGCATCGGACTCGGAATCGTCGCAGGAGCAGGAAGACGAACAGGTTAGGGAAGATGTGACCCAGGTGGCGGCCTTGGAAGTGGGGATGGGGAGTTCCGAGATCAATAATGGGGGTCCTATACCCCATGTGGATTTGGTTAATCAGCCGCAATCGGTAAAAGAAAAAGGTGCCCTCTTGGATAACGGTAATGAATTGAATCTGGAGGCCCCTCCACTTCAGTTTCCTTTCGAATCTCAAGGTAGTTGTATAAGGCCCATTAAGAGACCGGTGATTCTTAAGCCTAAGAAAACTCCTGCTGTTAGTTCAGTTGGGAGCCCACTAATTTCAAGCAGGCCAAAAAAAAGATCTAGACCGAATCCGGAGGATCCCTTTGATCTCAACAGATTTTTGGGCTCAGGTATTTTTGGGCCGTATCTGGTTGCTACAGTGTTAGAAGAGGGTGAAATCAGGGACGACGGCTGCATCCCTAGGGACCTGGATCTCAACGCCGTTGCTTCTTCTGGAGACCCGGGGGATCCTCCAAGTCGTGTGCCAAGCATCGAAGGCATGGCTGTTGATCCCCCTTTGGAGAACGATGAGCTTGAACTGAGTGCTACTGTTAGAATGGGGAACATGGTGGGAGCTCGTCTGGATAACTTCCTCGATTTGGTTAAAATCTCAATTGATGGTGAAGGTAACAATGCGGTCGTCCAATGAATATCCTTTCCTTGAATATAAGAGGAATCAAAAGGGGTGAAAAGGCTAAATGGGTTAGAGAGTTGAGATTGAAGAACGGGGCTAATTTAATTGTCTTACGGGAATCGTTACAAGCTGAGGTTATCGAAACAGGTATGGTTAACTATTGGGGAAACAGAAACTTCAAATTGGATTTCGTTGGTGTAGTCGGCCAATCTGATGGGTTAATTTTTATGTGGGATCCTTCGATGTTGGAGGTTTCGGACTCGACGAAGAATCGTAATTTCATATGTATCACAGGCAGTCTAAAAGGGAGTGGAGAAAAAATTAATTACATCAACGTTTATGCACCTCAAGGGGTGTCAACGAAAAGAAGGTTGTGGCGTGATTTAGCTCTTCTAGTTGATACGTTGGAGGGGTTGATCATGTTGGTTGGGGATTTTAACGCAGTTCGGACGGCCGACGAAAGGAAGAACTCGAATTTTAAGCCGGTCTTTGCTCGAAATCATTGGAATTGTTCGCCCGGACATTGCTTTATCTAAAAAGTTTGCTAGGATTCGAGCCGCTTTGAAATCATGGAGAGACAAATTTCTAGAGAAAGAATGAGAAGAGGAAGCTGAGGCCAGACTTGAGTTGGAACGTTTAGAGGAGGACCTTGAAAACAGAGAATTATCCGAAGAAGAAGAGTGGACCCTGTCCGAATGCAAAAAAGTGGTAAAAGACGTCGGGGATAGGAGAAACTATGACCTCAAACAGAGATCAAGGGTTAGATGGGCTATCGACGGGGATGAAAACACTAAGTTTTTTCTCGCCATGATCAATAACAGGAGAGCGTCTAACTCGATTCCCGGTCTTATAGATGGGGAATGGTGTTCTAAGCCTTCCAAGATCAAGAAAGAGGTGTTTAGGTTTTTTAGAGACAAATTCAAGGACAGGACTGGGAGTCACCCCGAACTGTTTTGTGATAATTTTAAGAAGCTTTCGGAGTCAAGTAAAGACCTTCTCGTCTCGGAGTTTAGTAAAGAAGAGATAAAATCGACGGTCTTTGAGTGTGGGGGTGAGAGGGCGCCTTGTCCTGACGGTCTAAACTTTAAGTTCATCAAACATTTCTGGCCTTTATTCGAAGAGGATTTCGAGAATATCTTCAGAGACTTTTTCTCCAATGGGAGATCTAATTGTGGGAGTGGTCGTCTTTTATCACCTTGGTCCCTAAAGTCAAGGACCCGGTGTCCTTTAATAATTTTAGGCCTATTAATTAATAAGTAAAACTGTGTCTAAGGTATTGGCTAACCGGATGAGAAAAGTTTTATATGAGGTCATTTCGGATTCTCAGTCTGCTTTTATAAGTGGGAAATACATCTTAGATGGTCCTCTCATCGTCAATGAGATCATCAATTGGCTCAAAAAGAAAAAATCTAGGGCGTTCATCCTGAAGATCGATTTTGAGAAGGCGTGTGACAATGTTAATTGGGATTTTGTGGAATCTACTCTCTCCCAAATGGGGTTCCCTCCGCGTTGGTGTTTGTGGGTTAGGGGGATCCTTAGGTCGGCTAGGTCTTCGGTTCTTGTTAATGGAGCTCCGACCTTTGAATTTCAATGTAGTAAAGGTATGCGACAAGGAGATCCTCTTTCTCCCTTCCTCTTTTTGACGGTGATGGAAGCCCTTTCTTGTATGATCGAGAAGCCACTTGGGGCAGGGGTCATAAAGGGTATTCGGCTCCCCAACAAAGGTCTGGTTGTTTCTCATCTTCTATATGCGTTATCCTTGGAGAATGGGAGAAAGAAGAGGTGTTGAACGTGGTTAGAATTTTGCGATGTTTTCACTTATGTTCGGGTCTCAAGATTAACATTGCTAAATCTAACCTTTACGGGATTGGGGTAGACTTGGTCGATACCGAAGACATGGCTAGAGTAGTGGGCTATAAGCCGGATGCCCCCCCTTTCAAGTATCTCGGTTTGATGGTTGGGGCTAACATGAATCGCATTAATAATTGGAAGCCGGTTTATGACATTTTTGAAAGTCGTCTTGCGGTGTGGAAGGCTTCGCTCCTCTCAATTGGGGGGAGGGTCACCATTATCAAATCGGTCTTGGAAAGTCTTCCAAATTATTACTTCTCTATCTACAAGGCGCCCATTAAAGTTATCAATGATTTAGAATCCCTTATCAAGAGTTTTATGTGGGGAGGCTCTGGCCAAGCTAAGATGATGCATTGGGTGGTGTGGGATCGGGTTGCTTTGTCTAAGGATAAAGGAGGCTCAAGGCTTGGGAAGCTTAAGGAGATAAACAAGGCCCTTTTGATTAAGTGGGGATGGCGCTTCAAGACCGAAAGTAATAATCTGTGGAGGAATGTTATTATTTCTTTGCACACGAGCAGGAAGTGTTGGGAGGCCATTCCCTCAAAAAAAATCTGGTGGTGGGGTTTGGTGCAATATTGCTAAAGTTATCTCGAAGGCTTTGGTTGGAGGAATTCCTATCCGTAATTGTTTCAAGGGCATCATTGGAAATGGAGAAGATGTGGCTTTTTGGTTGGACCCTTGGATTACGGACGAACCCCTTAGGTTAAAATTCCTCGGGCTTTTCAGCCTTGAAACGGATAAACGTTGTAAGGTGTGTGATCGGGTTGGGGACTTGGGTCCTAGTCAACAGGTTTGGTGGGCTTGGAAGCGCCCCCCGTCGTCCACGGTAGAAATCAATGATCTGCAGCAGCTATCTGCTCTGTTGATCGGGGTCAGGACGGATGACTCAAAGGACCGGTGGTTCTGGGCGGCCGGGACTAACAAAGATTTTTCGGTGGGTAACGTCAGGAGATTGTTGCAGCAAGGGGAGGAGGTTAGTGGCAGATTCATTATGCTTTGGTGTAAATGGGTTCCTCTGAAGTGCAACATATTTGCTTGGCGCGTGGAGATGGATAAAATTCCGACCAAGACAGCCCTTAGAAGAAGGAACATTCAGATCGAAGATACTTCTTGTTCGTTTTGCAACGAAGGGGAGGAATCGGTGGCCCATATCTTCACGTCTTGTATGGTGGCTACGATCCTTTGGCAACATATTAGCTCTTGGTGTAATGTCCCGTGCATTTATGCCTTCTCCTTCAAAGATCTTCTTGACTTCCATGTTCCTTTATCCATTTCGGATAGGGCTAAGGAGGTGCTTCATGGGATTATTATGATTGGGTGTTGGAGCCTGTGGCGGGCTAGAAATGACTGCGTTTTCTCGGATAGGAAGATTAATGTTGAGAACATCATCAGTCAAGTTAAGGCTGTGGGCTTTCTCTGGTTCTCTAACAGATCCAAGTTCAATAGTATCACTTGGGAAAATTGGTGTAAATTTGTTGTTATGTAGTTGCGTAGTTGTGTTGTTTTGTTTGCCCCCTCCCAGGTTTTGGGTTGGGTTTGGTTCCGTGTTTAATGAAAGTTTCTGTTAAAAAAAAGTGATGTGGAGCTGGACACTAATGTCAGAATTGAACCGACTAACCAAGATGAATCAGATGACGCTTTCTCTAGCTATAGTGTCATTAAGGATCTTAACATTCAAGAAAAGTCAAAGGTGGATCAGGTGACTCCCGAATCGGAGCATGTGGAGGCTGTGGCGATAGAATTGATGGCACCTTGTCATAAGAGGCAATAAATAATGTCATTGTTGATACTACCGCTAAAGTTGTGAATGAACCTCAGTCTGGTTTTGTTTCCCTCGACGCCTCTGGCAGTGGAAGACTTAAAAAACTAGGAATACAATTTTTAAATCTTTTGCTTTGGATATGGAGGTTAATGTCATTGCCAGGTGTGATAATGGTTCTTCATCATGTACGATTCCTAAAAGTGGTACACACGTTTTTAATCTAGTCTTTTCATGGCTAGACTATGTTGGTCATCAAAACAATAAACGTCTATACAAAGATTCAAGAGGGAAAATTTAAGCCCCTTTTTTGTTTAACTCAGTTGCGTAAATGGATCAAGTTCTTCCTTGTGGATTTTAAATATACGGAGAACAATTGAAAACGAAAAAGATAGAATTCTTTTAATTGATGCTCTAAAGGGGCAAGTTATAGTTAGGATCGATAGAAACGGTTCTGCTATTATTAGATCATGCTGGAGTTTGAAGTTGTAGGATGACGGTTAGGTCACTTTGCATTTGTGGTTTAGTGCAGCGGGTTTTCGGATCGGTTCATGGGAGTTTGTTATCGTATCACTCCCTTTCGATCTTTTTTGGTCTATTTCGTGTGGTTAATTTTTGTGTGTTTCTCTTTTCCAGTCTTGTACTTGCATTTGAGGGTTATTTTCCTGTGTCGTTTGTAATTCTGTTTCGTCCTGTTTAATTTCTTACTATCCATGTTTTTCTTAATAAAATTTTTGTCGTTCAAAACAAAAATTGTTATTATTGTTATAAATTCAGATATATCTCTAATATTCTCTTCTATTGTATCTAGAGTTTGTTTCTTATTGATAGAATCATCATGTATATATAAATCTATGATATCAATGAGAAAGAGACAATCTTTCATAGAACACGTTACCTCTTGGTTTATCACTGTTTTTTACATTGTCAGAACCTGCCGTCGTTGGACTCATCGAAGACGTCAACAACCGCTGTTGACTTGGTAATTCATCTCCTGTCAGACTTCCTTTCTTTTTCAGATCAAGGTATCAAAATATTTTTTTTTAGTTTCAGTAGATATACACACTAATTTACTCATTAGAATAGCACGAATTTCAACAACAAAAAAAAAGTACATACAAATTATTATTTTGGATCTGAA
Organism: Smallanthus sonchifolius; assembly: GCA_023525975.1. Lineage (NCBI taxonomy): Eukaryota > Viridiplantae > Streptophyta > Magnoliopsida > Asterales > Asteraceae > Smallanthus > Smallanthus sonchifolius. Next base: position 8,633,499 of record CM042046.1, on the reverse strand, counting down.
ACAGAAATAGACCACAACCCTTGCTTTTAGTTGACTACAGTTGTCCTTCACAACATAAATTCACTTAAATAAATGATACATATTGCATGAAGAGTATGTATGCTTACTTTGTTAGTTTGTTGTTTATTATATTTTAACATAAAGTGTGAGTTCTTTTTTTAACGTCAAACAAATAAATAAAGATACTGCATAAATATAGATAATGATATACAAATGTTCAAATTCTTTGCTTCTTTATGCGTAATCTGAATTCTTGTTTATTATGCGAAATGTTTAAATGTGTATTACATGGATAAATTGTTATGTTTGTAAGTCTTATTAAGTGAATTAATATAACATTAGGATATGACTCATATTTATAACTTTTATAAATGTATTACTCAGTGTTACAAGTTAAATTACTTATAAACTATGATATCATAAGATGGTAAAATTTTAATCAATCTTACAAAATTTTTCACATAAGTCTTTAAACTTTCTATTCGACTATATAAATCTGTTTTAAATTATAGAACCTGTAGTTCTAACAAATAAGAACCTGAAGTTCTCTTAAAATATAAATTTTATACCAAGGCATGTCCTAATAAATGTATCTTTCATTTGTAGATACAATGTCGAACATTTCGAAACTTGAGTTTGCCGCTCTTGACATATCCTGGAGCAACTATCTCCCGTGGACTCTCGACGCCAAAATCCACTTAACTGCGAAAAATTTGGGTGAGACGATCAATGATGGGAATGAAACTTCCCTTCAAGACAAGGCCAAAGCAATGATCTTTCTTCGTCATCACCTTCACGAAGACCTGGAAAGGGAATACCTTACTGTTGAGGACCCTATTGAATTATAGAAAAACATAAAGGAACGTTTTGACCACTAGAAGCTGGTCATACTCCCAAAAGCTCGCTACGAGTGGTTACATTTAAGGCTACAAGACTATAAAACTGTTAGTGAATACAACTCTGCTCTTTTCCGCATCACATCTGAACTAAAATTATGCAGAGAAAATATAACCGATGAAGACATGCTTGAAAAGACCTTCTCAACGTTCCATGCCTCAAACATGCTCCTGTCGCAGCAATACAGGGAACGTAAATTTACTAAATATTCTGAACTAATCTCATATCTATTGGTTGCGAAGCAAAACAATAAGCTCCTGCTTCAAAACCATCCAGCAAGACCAGTCGGTGCAAGCCCATTCCCAGAAGCGAATGTGGCAACTATTCAGAGCAGACATGGGAAAAGGAGAGGTGACGGCCCCAGTAGAGGTCGTGATCGTCGTCATGGACGTGGACGGAACAACACATGGCGACGAGAGTCTCACAATTCTAAGCCTCGTAGCGGTGAATCAAGTCGACAGAACACAGGTCGACCCCCTAGGGGGAGGCTTTGTGGGGGCCAAAATAACATTTGCTATAAATGTGGGATGTCTAACCACTGGTCCCGCCATGTCGCACCCCTAAGCACCTCGTTGAATGTTATCAACGAATGATGAAAGAAAATGGGAAAAATGTCGAGACTAATCTCATTGAGGATGCACATAATTTATCTGGCCTGCTATCTGACACCCACCTAGACGTGTCTGATTTCAACGAGAATGTTCGTGACGTTTAAACATTATGTGATGATTTCTTTTTGTGCTTTGTTTTTCTTGTTTAGGCTATGATTTTTTGTTTGGTTTCGTTTAAATTCTCGTGATGATTTGATTCAATATTTGTGCTAGTTTTCCTTAATGGTTTGATTCAAACTCTTATGTTAATCTTATCATATTCACATATATAGTCTTTCGTATTAACTACATTTTTATTATTATTTCCTGAAGAAATATGCTTACAAGCTCCAGAAGAGTTATTACTGGCGATGAATGTCCTGTAGATAGCGGTAGTACCAACACTATTTTGAAACATAAGAAATTTTTCTCTGAGTTGTCTCCCGCAGAGACGCCCATTCGTACTATCTCTGGTGTTAATAACTTTATCAAAGGCTCTGGGAGAGCATGCATCATCTTACCTTCGGGTACTAAACTAATTATCAATGATGCACTATACGCTAGTAAATCAAGAAGGAATTTACTTAGTTTTAAAGGTATTCGACAAAACGGTTACCATCTGAAAACATCATTAGAAAATGATACCGAATACCTGCAAATGACCTCAAACAAAAACGGTCAAGATACAATTGTTGAAAAGCTAAAAGCTTTATCCTCTGGATTATATTGTACTACTATTAATCCTATAGAATCGTACATGGTGAGTAACCTGAAGTTACCAGATAAAGAAACATTCACCATATTGCATGACTGGTTAGGTCATCCTGGTAGAACAATGATGAGGAGAATAATCAAAAGCGCAAATGGGCACCCTCTTAAAAAATTTAAAAGTGTTGCTATCACTAGACTTATCATGTGCAGCATCCTCTCTAGGCAAACTCATTACTTAGCCCTCACAAAGTAAACCGACACATGAAAACCCCTCATTTCTTGAAAGAATCCAAGGGGACATATGTAGGCCTACACATCCTCCGTGTGGCCCGTTCCGCTGTTTCTTGGTCTTAATTGATGCTTCATCGTGGTGGTCACACGTGAGTCTTTTAACTACCTAAAATGTAGCATTTGTCAGACTGTTAGCCCAGATCATACAACTGAGAGCAAACTTTCTAGAATATCAAATTAAAATATTTAGATGGATAATGCAGGAGAATTCACATCCCAAGCTTTCAATGACTATTGTATGTCGATTGGAATAAAAGTTGAACATCCAGTAGCTCATGTTCACACACAAAACGGTTTAGCTGAATCTTTGATAAAACGATTGCAGTTAATCGCTAGACCGCTCCTGATGCGATGCAAATTACCATCTTCTGCATGGGGGCATGCTATTCTACATGCCGCTGCACTGATCAGATTAAGACCAACTGCTGATCACGAATACTCCCCATTACAATTGGTCTCCGGAAGAGAGCCAAGTCTGTCCCACCTCAAAATATTTGGTTGTGCGGTCTATGTACCAATATCGCCACCACAACGTACCAAAATGGGACCATAGAGAAGACTAGGCATTTAAATTGGTTTTAACTCCCAGTCTATTATTAAATATTTAGAACCATTAACGGGATACATGTTTACAGCACGGTTTGCTGACTGTCAGTTTGATGAGACAGTATTCCCAGTCTTAGGGGGAGATAATAATAATAAGGAAAGACCGGTAACACAAGAACTAACATGGAATGCATCATCTTTGTCAAATTTCGACCCCCAAAGTGGTCAATGTGAATCTGCAGTCCAAAGGATTATACATTTGCAAAGAATAGCAAATGAATTGCCAGATGCATTCACAGATACAAATAGAGTGACAAAATCACATATACCAGCATCAAATGCACCTGATCGAATTGAAGTAATCCCAGAAGAGATTACAATACACAGAAAGCGTGGGAGACCAATCGGTTCCAAAGACAAGAACCCACGAAAACGAAAAGAGCAAAACATAGCAGTTGGTGAAAACTCAAGAAATGTTATAACTGAAACCCCAGAAGAGGTAAATGTCCCGGAAGAGTATAATTCAAGAGGAAAATGAAATTCCAGAAGAAATACTGGTACCAAACGAACTTGAGATCTCTATCAATTATGTACAAGATAGTACAATGTGGAACCGAGATAAAACACGTGTCGATGATATATTCGCATATGCTATAGCAACATATACTATTAATGAAAACGATTACGTACCTAAAACTCTAGAAGAGTGCATGCACAGAAATGATTAGCCAAAATGGCAAGACGCCTTAAAGGCTGAGTTAGATTCGCTAGAAAAGCGAAATGTTTTTGGACCTGTAGTCTGGACACCCATAGACGTCAACCCAGTAGGTTATAAATGGGTGTTTGCAATAAAGAGAAATGAAAAGAATGAGATCGTACGATATAAGGCACGACTTGTAGCACAATGGTTTTCCCAGATCGCAGGAGCTGATTATGAAGAAACGTATTCCCTTGTAGTGGATGCAATAACCCTTAGATTCTTAATCGGCGTAGCAATATCTAAAGGACTTCAGATGAGACTTATGGATGTCGTCACCGCATACTTGTACGTGGCAGTGGAAAATGACATCTACATGAAAATTCCCAAAGGACTAAAAATGCATGAAGCATTAAAATCAACACCTCGGGATATGTGTTCTATAAAACTTAAGAGATCTTTATATGGTCTCCAGCAATCAGGTCGTATGTGGTACAATCGAATCAGTGAATATCTCGAAAAAGAAGGATACAAATCTGATGTAATCAACCCATGTGTCTTTATAAAACGATCATCCTCAAAGTTCACTATAATAGCAGTTTATGTTGATGATATAAACATAATCGGATCTCCTGAAGAGATAGAAAAAATTGCTTAATTGTTAAAGAGAGAATTTGAAATGAAAGACCTTGGGACAACAAAATTATGTCTCGGCCTGCAGTTCGAATATTTGTGCAACGGTGCATTCGTTCATCAGTCAAACTACATCCAGAAGATGTTAGTACATTTCAATATGGATAAAGCTCATCCATATAGTGTACTTATGGTTGTTCGACCGCTAGATCCTCATAAGGATCCTTATCGTCCACAAGAAGAGGACGAAGAAGTACTTGGTCCAGAAGTACCCTACTTAAGCGCGATCGGTGCACTGATGTATCTCGCGAATAATACGAGACCTGATATTGCATTCTCGGTACATGTGCTAGTGAGATATAGTTCGAACCCAACATCCAGACATTGGAATGGAATAAAACACATATTCCGATATCTTTGCGGGACACGAGATTTAGGTCTTTTCTACCAAAAAGATAAAACGTCCCAGCTTGTTGGATATGCTGATGTTGGATATCTATCGGATCCACATAAAGCACGATCTCAGACAGGTTACGTATTCATATACGGTGGCACAACAATTTCTTGGAGGCCAACAAAACAGACACTTCCAGCAACATCATCAAATCATGCTGAATTGATTGCACTCTATGAAGCTAGTCGGGAATGCGTGTGGTTGAGGTTGATGATCAATCATATACAAGAAGCATGTGGTTTTGAACAGATCAAGAAGGACCCGACAATTATCTATGAAGACAATGCTGCTTGCATAGCTCAGATCAGAGAAGGCTACATCAAAGGCGACGGAACAAAGCATATTTCACAAAAGTTTTTCTCAACATATGACCTGCAGAAAGAAGGGGAAATTGTTGTTCGTCAGATCAAGTCAAATGAAAATCTAGCTGACATGTTTACAAAATCTCTACCTAGAAGCAGTTTCGAGCAGTTCTCACAACAGATCGGGCTCCGCAGATTGAAAGACATTTGTTGATTTGAGGGGGAGCATTATACACGCTGTACTTTTTTTTCCCTTAACTAAGTTTTGTCCCACTGGGTTTTCTTAGTAAGGTTTTTAACGAGGCAACATAACTGATCCAGTAGTATCAGTTTATTTTCTTGGTCCCGAAGAACCGAGTTAACATCATCCTGAAGTATGTTGTTAATTGTGTATAATGAGTAGTAATATATATCTAAGGGGGAGTGTTATAAATTCAGATATATCTCTAATATTCTCTCCTATTTTATCTAGAGTTTGTTTCTTATTGATAGAATCATCATGTACATATGATATCAATGAGAAAGAGACAATCTTTCATACATCAAATTGTTTATTTCAATTATTTATATTTTGTTCCTGGTTAATTTGTAAAGTTATAAAAAAACTACAAAATTAACATCAATAAACCAAATCCTATATCAAAAATCGAAAATACAACAAAGATCATAGATCAAAACTTGGAATTCCAAATAAAAAAAGTAAGATTTTTATGAAAATTCTAATTGATTTGTTCACTTGTTGAAATTGGTTTGTTAAGTTTTTGACTTTTTACATAATCCCTATTATAATAAAAAAAAACTAAATTTTGTTACAATTGTTAACACCATATTAATCCTCACATTTATTTTCCCCCAAAACCACATTTACATTCTCCAACCAATATTTTCATATTTAACTCATTTTTTAAAAAAAGATTACATAAATAAACATTTTACTAAATCAATTTCATCATTATAACCATTGACTCACATTTTTTTTAATTTATCATCAAAAGTGAATATTAAAAAAAAATAAAAATAAAAAATAGGATATTAGAAAAAACGAGTTTTTAAAGTTTAGCATCTAAAATCGAGTTTTTAAAATTTTATCAGTAAAAAAACCAAAATTTTTAATTTTACATATAAAATTTGAAAATACTATTTTTGTATTTTAAATAAATATATGTTAAAATAAAGTTTGCTAATATTTAATTAGTAGTTTTTTAATTAAGTTTGATATCAAATTTGTGTAAAAAAATGTGTTAAGATATTAATCAATATAATCTTAACGTTTCACTACGTGTGTTACACGAGGTTTAAAACTAGTTTTTTAATAAATTATCAATTTGTTATTGTTCTTATCTTTTGTCACTTGGTTTGTTTACAACCAATAAAGCATACACACAACGGAAATCAACATAAAAAATGTGATAGATACGTATAGTAAGTATTAAAAAAACAACAAAAACAATTATAATGATAGTGTATAAACTTTTTATGTTGAGTAGAGAATCCAAGAATGATCAACTAATGTATCCGCACAAGAGTATAAAAATAACCGAACAACTAGCTTGTAATCCTCGGTTCGTCTTTTCATCTTCTTCGGATCAAATCGACCATCTATAGCGATACAGGGACATTAACGAGGTTTATTGTTTCTTGCTTTGCTGATAAGGCTGCCTAAATCATTAATTCTTTGATATATGGTTTCTTGCTTTATCCTCGGTTCGTCTTTTCATCTTCTTCGGATCAAATCGACCATCTATAGTGATATAGAGAAACTAAAGAGGTTTATATGGTTTCTTGCTTTGCTTATAAGGTTACCTAAATCATTAATTATTTGATATATGGTTTCTTGGTTTTATTTTTGTTAAACCACAAAATTTGCAAAAAAAACAAAAAATGCGCATCCGGGGAATCGAACCCCGGTCAGTACCGTGGGAGGGTACTATGATACCACTACACTAGATGCGCTTGACAGCAATCTCGTCGATAATAAAAGATTATGTCTAATTAAAAATGAAAGTAAAGTGCAAACCCAGATGAAGTTTTCTGTACTCACATTGATAGGAATTATAAGAAATAGAAATTAGCATGAAAATAAGAGATTAAACAGTTTCTGTACAATAAAAAAATTAAACAACATACAGAAAAATAAGAGGCTTATAAAATATATCTTCCCAGTTGCAGATTTAGAATATATGGATGTCGTATTTTTGGTCCGGTTCGGTTCAGGTCAGGTAAAAAATTGATACCAAGTACACATAAAAACCAATGAACTTTATATGTGTCATCAACCAGATGGCCTATAGCTGAAAGCTGATCACAAATAGACTTAAATTTTGTAGCAAATTCCGCAACAGTAGAAGTACCTTTAGTTTTATCTGAATCACACAAATTATGCACCCGTTCAATTGAGAAATTAATATATGTTGATTCAAGCGCTAACCAAATTTTTACTAAGTCACTAGACATTACTCGTATTTATAAATGAACAATAAAATGGTCGACATGAAACATGACCATGACACGACACGACACAACGCAGATATATACATGGGTCGTGTTCGGGTTAAACTATTCAACCCAAAATCTTTCAACCAGCAACTCGACAACATTGACATCCGTACTCACATATTCAACACAACCATAACCAAAACCTAACCATGTTTATGTTTAACCTTTTACAAGCCCAAACAAAAACTTAAATACACATATTTAAAAAAAATATCAATCATCAACAAATGTAATTATAGTTAATTATCGTGAAGTAGGTAATGAAAATCGAAGAAACCTGAATAACAAACACCTATATGAGAAGCGGAATTATGTGTCAAATAAATAATCACATCAGAGGTTCGAGTCCCGTCTATGACGGAGTGATGTAAGTTAATTGAAGTAGTTTAGGAGCTCCAAAATAAGTTATTGTTGTTAAAAAAAACACACCACGTTCATGGATAAAAAAATATAGTTAGATGAAGGAAGAGGCCGAAATTACTGGTTTGTTAAACAAAATGAAAGTAAAAATATAAAATTTTAATTTGTTTTAAAAAACTACAATTCTTGCTAGCTGAAAATAATAAAACAAATGCATGGGCATCCGGGGAATCGAACCCCGGTCAGTACCGTGGGAGGGTACTATGATACCACTACACTAGATGCAATAGTATGTTATATTTTCGGTTCCATTGTAATTTGAAGGCTGTCTAATGCAACATTAAATGCCAACCTCTAGTATTAACTTATTCATGAATTAATTTTAAAGGAGCCAAAGAGGTTCTGGTGTAGTGGTTGAGGTGAGGCCTGAAGTCTTAAGGAATCCGGGTTCAATCCCTGTCACCACCATTAATTTCTGAGGCATGCAAATGAGGTCTAGTTCTTAGGCTGATGCACCAGGGTTTTACCCACGCCGATCCAGGGTTCGAACCTCGGCTCTTGCTCAAGCCCGGAAGGGGCCGTATTGGGTGGGATTTTTCCTTGGATGCTCTCCAACTCTGACGTCAAGTGGGCCCGGTTAAGACAATTGGCCGAAGTTGAACGAGGCTCTCCCATGTGACGGGGTGCGACGTCACAACATTCAATGTTCGTCGTTCAAAAAAAATTCTTATAAAAAGGTATTATCATATGATTATTATCTTGTGGTTACTAGTGTGACCATTCAATGCGTTAATTATGACATCAGAATATCGTTGTTCTTTTACATTATCTAATAAATAAATTTACATTGAATTTTAATATTGTTGCATTGTTTGATTAAATGTTTATTAACACTGAATCATATGGAAACAAATGTTGATTGAATGAATAATATCATATAAGGTTCACATGTAAATTTACATTGAATTTTAATATTGTTGCATTTTTGATTAAATGTTTTAGAAGGTGTTCATCACATGTGACTTAACACTGAATTATACGGAAACGAATGTTAATTGAATGGACAGTTTCATATAGAAGGTATTCATCACATGTGCTTTATATATTTAACCTGCTTCATTTCATTTCACCTGTCAATACATCTAATGTTTCGATAGAAACTTTTGTTAGTAATAAAGAAAATGTTCTATTCTTGTGTAAATGTTTTATCTTATTCATGCTTTCTCCGAAACTTGTCTTTATTTCTGTGTATTGTCTAGAACTATGTCATCTATAATTCATACAAATTTATCTAAATGTGACTTTTCATTATCCAAATGTTTTTTAATGAAGAATGTTGGCTCTCTATCCTATTCGTTGTTCGTTCTCCAAAATTGAGATGTTTATCAATCCAAGCGGACACAAACTTCTCTTTATATTTTTCTAACCAATTTGCATTCAAGTAGATAAATACATCTGAAACATTGATAAAAACATGTTAGTTTCAATAGATGTACATTTTAAAAAACTTAAGAACAAATTTAAGAGATAAGAATAATACTTTGCCTGTCCATCTATTTTAACCATAACCACGTTCGATTTTGATCATACTCGTCAGTAGTTGGAGAACTAACTACGCGATACCACCAAGAAGTGAATTTATCCCAGTCAGTCTAGGGATCAAAGGATGGCCTGCAGTGCTTTATGATATTCTTATAAATGTGATATCTGCAAAGCAACCGGCTTGCCTCCGGAAAGACATATCGACATGCCTCCATTAGAGCCAAATCTCTATCTGTTACTGTGACACGTGGCAACATATAGTCGTCTAGTATCTGTCTAAGACAGTGTAACACCCACTTGAAATTATCGGTCTTCTCATTTCGTATGAACACAAAGCTATACAAAAGGTCTTGTTTGTTGATGTTAATCCAACAATCTAAAGCAAAGGTACGTGATACCTGTTAGTCTTTTATGTGGGATCTAAAATGAGCACATGAGGGAATGCACGCCACATCTTCATTGAAGTTTTATTTATGAAAAATAAATCTTGTACTTGATTGGAATCAGGTTTTGTATGTAACACCCTTAATTGGAAAACCAATTAATAAAACATTTAAACGTGCGGAAGCTATTATCCCAGAATTTTTTTATTTTTTATATATTATTCACGTGCCGCGAAAACCCAAACAGACATCTTCGCGTGTCGCAAAGAGTCCAAAATCTGCCAAGCCGAAAATCTGGTTCTTCGCGTGTCGCGAAGAACTCCACCCTGTTCTTCGCGTGGCGCGAAGACACCTAGTAAACAGAAAGTTACATTTTTCTCCCAGATCTATATTTAGCCAAATTTTACAAATTTTCATCAATTCCATAATTTCACCAAAATCTCCAACACTTGGGTTTTTAACCAAACTTTCAAACAACATTTATATACACTTCAAAACATTATTTAAGTGTCATTTACACCACAATTCTAGGATTTTCCAATAAATCCCAAAAACACCAAAATTTACATACGAGAATCCTTCCACATCTCGGACTTGACTTGAACTTACATCGTAGCTTTTCCTACAATTTCACATGAACATTTCACCATTAGTAACGAGGAAAAACATAACAAACAAGTATTTATCACTTGTTTCCACCCATTCACCCATTTGACCCGTTTAGTCATTTAAGGTTCATAACACTTGCATTTCCACTATAAGTTTCATTTGTCATTCATGTGTCATCACCATTCACCCATTTGAAGTATTCCACACTTCTTAATGGGTTTACAACCTCTTTGTACGAGTACCACAACTCGTCTTACTCACACTTGGAGTATTTGACTCCAAGTCCACCCTTTTGAAGTATTCCACACTTCTTTTAGTTTACAACCTCTTGGAGCGAGTATCACAGCTCGTCTTACCCACACTTGGAGTATTTGACTCCAAGTCCTCCTTTGAAGCATTCCACACTTCTATCCACCATTTCACCAAAACATCATATTATGTTTGATTTTATAACACATAAGTCATCCACATTCACATAATAGTATGACCATTTATCACATAAGTCTTTTACTCCACATTCACCACATTCACATATTAATTTGACTATTTACCACATAAGTCAATTACACATATTTACCTCATTGCAACAATTAAGTTTTGACCATTAACCACATAGTCTAATTTCACCAATTCCAACATATTAGTTTGACCTTCTACCACTAAAGTCAAATTAATACAATTCCATACATACTACATTCACGCAATAAACATAAACATTCATTTCAACTTATAGTATGCATACATATCACATACACCTCACATTTATCCACATTACTAAGTAAGTACAAAGGCACTTACCTTTAGAGTTGGAAGATCCCGTGCCTCCTCCTCGGGTCACAAGTTGATTACCTAAACATATACACCTAGTTTAGTAATCTAACATTCACCACCAACACATTACAATTGAGTCCACAACTCAATTTTCACTTCCAACCCAAATTGACCCGTTTGGGTTATTCCCACAACCAAACACCCCCTTTCAATACAAACTCACCCACTTGAGTTTTCTTTCCAATACCTTGACAATAATTTCTCTCTTAATAACTTTTATTAGGTCAATTTGGTGTTTGTACAAGTTTCTATTACCACCTAAACATTTAATCATCACTAATTCATCATTCTAGCATAATGATCCAAACACCCCCAATTTTCACCATATGAACCCTAACTTTTCAAAATCAAAATCAAATGGTTCTAAGATGTTAATCACCTCTCTTTATCTTTAGTTTAGCTAGATTACCCACAATCTAATACTAATTCACCACATGCATACTAAATTTTCGGATTTCTCCAAAACCCACCCACTAACACATTAAAAGATGAAATCAAAGAGTGATTAACACTTACTTGATGTTATGAAGGTGTTGTGTGAGCCAAAACCTCCACAATTCAAGTTTCAAATGCTAGATTCAAGCTTCAATTTCGTTTCTCCTTTTTCTCTCTTGCTCAAGAACGACCCACCACCAAACAAGTGAGGTCTATTTTGACTTCCAACAGTCAAATATGGCAGAATTTGCCATTTACACTTTTGGCCCTTCTACTTTCATTTCACCCATTTGTCTCTATAATTAGTTAAAAACTAACATAACCCCATTACTAACTTGAAACCCATTTGTTTCAACTTATTTCATAAATATTATTTTCACCATAATATTTATTAAAATATTTATTTATTTGAAAACGAAACCCGAATTTTGGTTCGTTACAAATCACCTCCCCTTATTTGGGTTTCATCCCCGAAACCCGACTTCACATAAAAAGGTTACGATAATATTTGAGTATTTATTCCTCGGTTTCCCAGGTCATATCCGCCCCCTTCTTATGTTTCCACCTCACCAAAACTTGGCTAATCTCTTTATTCCGCAATTTCTTCACCTTTCTATCCAAGATTGCCACCGGTTCTTCAATATAATTTAATTTTTCGTCCAATTCAATATCATCCAAAGTAGCAAAAGTAGATTCATCCGCTAAATATTTCCGCAAATGAGACACATGGAATGTGTTATGATGCCTACTTAGTCCCTCTGGTAGCTCCAAACGGTAGGCTACCGCACCCACCCTTGCTATCACCTTAAACGGTCCGATGAAACGTGGACTTAACTTCCCCCGTTTCCTAAACCGTATCACCCCTTTCCAAGGAGAGACTTTCAAAAGCACAAAGTCTCCCACTTGAAACTCAATAGCCCGCTTCCTATTATCCGCATAGGACTTTTGGCGATCTTGAGCCGCCTTCAAGAGTGCTCTAATTTGGTCAATACTACTAATAGTTTCATTGACCACCTTTTTGCTACCAAGCTCCTGTTGACCAATTTCACCCCAACACACAGATGTTCTACATTTCCTCCCATATAATGCCTCAAAAGGCGGCATACCAATACTAGAATGGTAGCTATTGTTATCTGAAAATTCCACCAACGGTAGATAGTCGTCCCAACTACCACCAAAATCCAAAGCACACGCCCGCAACATATCCTCAAGCGTTTGAATCGTTCAATCGCTTTGACCATCCGTTTTTGGATGATAAGCGGTGCTAAGGTTCAATCTAGTCCCCACATCCTCATGGAACTTCTTCCAAAAATGAGAAGCAAATCTCGTATCACGGTCCGATATAATCGACACCGACACACCATGACGTGACACAATATCCTTCACATAGATTTCCGCCAATCTATCCGAAGAATACGTTTCCTTTATTGGAAAGAAGTGTGCATTCTTTGTCTACCGATCCATTACTACCCATATCGCATCATATCCCTTTCGAGTCCTTGGTAGTTTAGTGATCAAATCCATGGTGATGTTCTCCCATTTCTAAAGCGGTATTTCAAGCGGTTGAAGCTTTCCATACGACTTTTGATGCTCTGCCTTTACCCTTAAGCATGTGAGACACCTCTCCACATACTTAACTATATCACGCCTCACACCCGGCCACCAAAAATGACACCTCAAGTCATAAAACATCTTGGTGGCCCCTGGATGGATAGAATATTTGGATTTATGCACCTCATCTAAAATAGTTGCCAACACACTTTACAATCTAGGAATCCAAATTCTATCAAAGCATGTCTTTAACCCCAAGCTATTTTCCCCAAGCTTATCAACATAAGCAACCATCCTTTCCTTTTTCAAATCACCACTAAGTGTCAACACTTGTGCCTCCCGGATTTCATCAATAAGAGATGATGAAATTGTCATTTTAAATGACTTCACCTTGATAGGTGTACGGCTCGTCTTCCGACTAAGCGCATCCGCCACCACATTTTCCTTACCTGGATGGTAGAGTATCTCACAATCATAATCCTTGACCAATTCAAGCCGCCGCCTTTGCCTCATGTTAAGGTCTTTTTGGTCAAAGAAGTACTTAAAACTTTTGTGATCCGTGTAGATAGTACACTTAGCCCCATACAAATAATGCCTCCAAATCTTGAGCGCGAAAACCACGGCCGCAAGCTCTAAATCATGGGTAGGGTAATTCACCTCATGAGTCTTTAATTGCCTAGATGCATAGGCAATCACTTTCCCCCTTTGCATCAAAACACAACCCAACCCCGAATGCTAGGCATCCGAATACACCACAAAATCTTCGGTTCCGTCCTGCAAAGATAAGATAGGCGCCTTAGTCAACTTTTCTTTCAAGAGTTGAAAGGCAGATTCTTGCTTGGGACCCCATACAAACTTTGTCGCCTTACGCGTTAACTTTGTCATTGGCAAGACAATCCGAGAGAAGTTCCCAATAAACCGCCGATAATAACCCGCCAACCCCAAGAAGCTTCTAATCTCCGAAGGCGTCTTCGGTGATGACCAATCTTCTACCGCCACTATCTTGGATGGGTCGACTGTAATCCCCTTCTCAATCACCACATAACCCAAGAACTGGATCTTACGCAACCAAAATGCGCACTTTGAAAATTTGGCATAAAGCTTCTCCCTTTGCAACACTTCCAGAATTTCACGAAGATGAAAGGCATGATCACTTTCACTCTGCGAATAGATGAGAAGATCATCGATGAATACAATCATTGAATTGTCGAGGAACGACCTACACACCCGAGTCATAAGATCCATGAAAACCGAGGGTGCGTTGGTCAATCCGAAAGGCATAACCGTGAACTCATAGTGACTGTATCGAGTGCGAAAAGTTGTCTTATGGACGTCTCCTTCCTTTACCTTCAACTGATGGTACCCGGATCTCAAATCAATCTTAGAAAATCACGACGCTCCTTGTAATTGATCGAAGAGGTCGTCAATATGAGGTAACGGGTACCTATTTTTCACCGTCAACTTGTTCAACTCCCGATAATCCATACACATCCTCATGCTTCCGTCCTTCTTTTTAACGAAGAGAACGGGTGCACCCCAAGGAGAGACACTTGGGAGTATAAAACCTTTATCAAGAAGCTCTTGCAATTGCTCCATTAACTCTTTCATTTTCGGCGGTGCCAACCTATAAGGTGCTTTGGCTACCGGCTTTGCACCCGGGATTAAGTCAATCCCAAACTCCACTTCTCTTTCCTATGGTACCCCCGGTAACTCATCCGAAAACACATCCACAAATTGATTTACAACCGGAACATCGCGAATATCCTTCACCATTTCTACCACATCCGCAACACAAGCCATGTATGCATTGCACCCACGCACCATGTACTTTGTTGCCTTTACATAAGAACACATCTTTACATTCCTTTTCACCTTCTATGTAAATGGACTCACCCGATGGGGAATCGAGTTGTACCGCCTTAGGTCCACATAGAATATTCGCTTTGTTCTTAGACAACCAATCCATTCCCACTATTACATCAAAATCTCCTATGGATATAGGAATTAAGTCTATAAGGAACCTTTCACCCCCCCGCCCTTAACTTGCAATTCCTGTAAATGTCGAATACTAGGAAACTCTTATCATTTGCCGCCTCGATTTCTAAGGGTTCATCTAACTTGCTACTTAGAAACGAAGATTGCTTAACAAGATTTAAGGACATAAACGAACAACTAGCCCCCGAATAAAAAAGAACTAGTGCAGGTAAAGAGTTAATCTTGAATGTACCTGACACCACTTCCGAGTTCATCTTGGCCTCTTCCGCCGAGATGTGGAAAGCTCTCTCATTGGGCCTTGGCGTTTCAACCTTCTTCCTTTCACTTCCACCTTGCTTCAACTCGGAACAATCCACCCTATTGTGCCCGGGCTTGTAGCAGTTATAACATAATTGAATTTGGCTAGAACACTGATTAGCCATGTGTCCCGGCTTCCCACGCTTGTAACAGCTCATAGTCCCCTTCCTACATTCCCCAGAATGTTCTTTCCCACAAATTTTACACCCACGTGGAACAAACTTGTTAAACGGTTTCTTGCTTGGGCTCCCACCCTTTATCTTCTTTACCACCTGCTCAACAATTTCCCGCTTCCTATTTTCGCCCCTTGCCTCTTGCCTCCTCAACTCCACCTATATTTCCCGACACCTATTTATCAAATCCACGAGTGTGGTGAAAGAGGATGGAGATATGTTATCTCTGAACTCCACTGTCAGCATAGCATAGAATATATCAATCTTTGCCTTTTCGGTCGATACCACGTCCGGACAGAACTTGGCACAATCAAGAAGGCCCCAACCAATTCATCAATTGACTCATTAGTTTGCCTCATGAGGAGGAACTCCTCAGTCATTCTATCAACAGCGGCTTGTGGGCAATGGTACTTCAGAAAAGCCACTTTGAATCCCTCCCAAGTCATGGAGGTTACCCCTACATCACCCCTCTCCTTTCAGAGATTCAACAACCACTCCTTAGCCCTTCCGGTCAACAAAGGCACACTGAACATCACCCTATCCTCGGGCTTACATTTGGTAGTCTCAAAATTAGACTCCATATCCACCACCCACCTGTGGCTAAGAATCGGGTCCACTTGCCCATCATATTCCTTGGGCTTAATCACCATAAAATTCTTTTAGGGTACAACCCTGTGGCACCATTTCCTTCTCTTTCAGAACATCCTCTAGAGTGAGACTAATGGCCCCTCTCATTTCCTCCATTAGTAAGGTTGTGGCTTGCTCGAAGGCCTTAGCCACTTCCTCCTTTATCATCTCTTGGATTCTTAGATCCAATGGTTCATTGCTTGCCTCTTCTGCCATCTTTTAAACTGAGAAAATGAACCATAAACACCTTAATACCCTAGGTATCCATTCCACATTCACTATTATATGTATTAAGTATATGTACACCTACCTATATACATACATACATACATACATATATAACCACCTTCACCTAATCCTTGCAAATGTTCATTGTTTTATGGTTATCATAAAGTCCCTTGCATATTTCATTTTATTAAACATATTGGCCAGACATGTTTAATAATACGCAATGCCCAATTGTAATTACCATCACCATATAACAAGTCACACATCAAGTTTCGGCACACATAACACTTTGTCATTCATTAATACATATACATATTCACCACATATATATAATCACTTATCAAATCATTACTAACCTTTCATTTCCGCAAGCTCCGAGTCTTAGTCAAGTCCTTCATGGATTCTCGTATCATTTTCCCCATACCAAGAGCATCTGGTTTGAGTTTGGTGTCACCCACACCAAATCCCTCAAACCTGGCTCTAATACCAAGTTGTAACACCCTTAATTGGAAAACCAATTAATAAAACATTTAAACGTGCGAAAGCTATTATCCCAGAATTTTTTTTATTTTTTATTTTTATTTTTTATATATTCTCCGCTTGGCGCGAAAACCCAAACAGACATCTTCGCGTGCCGCGAAGAGTCCAAAATCTGCCAAGCCGGAAATCTGGTTCTTCGCGTGTCGCGAAGAACTCCACCCTGTTCTTCACGTGGCGTGAAGACACCCGGTAAACAGAAAGTTACATTTTTCTCCCTGATCTATACTTAGCCAAATTTTACAAATTTTCACCAATTCCATAATTTCACCAAAATCCCCAACACTTGGGTTTTTAACCAAACTTCCAAACAACATTTATATACACTTCAAAACATTGTTTAAGTGTCATTTACACCACAATTCTAGGATTTTCCTATAAATCCCAAAAACACCAAAATTTACATACGAGAATCCTTCCACACCTCGGACATAACTTGAACTTACATCGGAACTTTTCCTACAATTTCACATGAACATTTCACCATTAGTAATGACGAAAAACATAACAAATAAGTATTTATCACTTGTTTCCACCCATTTGACCCGTTTGACCCGTTTACACCCATTTGGTCATTTAAGGTTCATAACACTTGCATTTCCACTACAAGTTTCATTTGTCATTCATGTGTCATCACCCATTCACCCATTTGAAGTATTCCACACTTCTTAATGGGTTTACAACCTCTTGGTGCGAGTACCACAACTCGTCTTACCCACACTTGGAGTATTTGACTCCAAGTCCACCATTTTGAAGTATTCCACACTTCTTTTGGTTTACAACCTCTTGGAGCGAGTACCACAACTCGTCTTACCAACACTTGGAGTATTTGACTCCAAGTCCTCCTTTTGAAGTATTCCACACTTCTATCCACCATTTCACCAAAACATCACATTATGTTTGACTTTATAACACATAAGTCATTTATATCACATTTACCACATTCACATAATAGTATGACCATTTATCACATAAGTCTTTTACTCCACATTCACCACATTCACATATTAATTTGACTATTTACCACATAGGTCAATTACAAATATTTACCTCATTGCAACAATTAAGTTTTGACTATTAACCACATAGTCTAATTTCACCAATTCCAACATATTAGTTTGACCTTCTACCACTAAAGTCAAATTAATACAATTCCATACATACTACATTCACACAATAAACATAAACATTCATTTCAACTTATAGTATGCATACATATCACATACACCTCACATTTATCCACATTACTAAGTAAGTACAAAGGCACTTACCTTTAGAGTTGGAAGATCCCGTGCCTCCTCCTCGGGTCACAAGTTGATTACCTAAACATATACACCTAGTTTAGTAATCTAACATTCACCACCAACACATTACAATTGAGTCCACAACTCAATTTTCACTTCCAACCCAAATTGACCCGTTTGGGTTATTCCCACAACCAAACACCCACTGTCAATACAAACTCACCCACTTGAGTTTTCTTTCCAATACCTTGACACTAATTTCTCTCTTAATAACTTTTATTAGGTCAATTTGGTGTTTGTACAAGTGTCTATTACCACCTAAACATTTAATCATCACTAATTCATCATTCTAGCATAATGATCCAAACACCCTCAATTTTCACCATATGAACCCTAACTTTTCAAAATCAAAATCAAATGGTTCTAAGATGTTAATCACCTCTCTTTATCTTTAGTTTAGCTAGATTATCCACAATCTAACACTAATTCACCACACGCATACTAAATTTTTGGATTTCTCCAAAACCCACCCACTAACATATTCAAAGATGAAATCAAAGAGTGATTAACACTTACTTGATGTTATGAAGGTGTTGTGTGAGCCAAAACCTCCCAGTTCAAGTTTCAAATGCTAGATTCAAGCTTCAATTTCGTTTCTCCTTTTTCTCTCTTGCTCAAGAACGACCCACCACCAAACAAGTGAGGTATATTTTGACTTCCAACAGTCAAATATGGCAGAATTTGCCATTTACACTTTTGGCCCTTCTACTTTCGTTTCACCCATTTGTCTCTATAATTAGTTAAAAACTAACATAACCCTATTACTAACTTGAAACACACTTGTTTCAACTTATTTCATAATATTATTTTCACCATAATATTTATTAAAATATTTATTTATTTGAAAACGAAATCCGAATTTTGGTTCGTTACACTGTACGAATATGATAGACGTAGTCACCCGCGTGTAAAGATTTTAACATTGATTGCATAGGGGTTCGTCCAACTCTTTAGGCCTTACGTATTTTTTTGCCGTCCATCGTATACAGTTTGTTTTGTGGAGACATTTTGATCGTCATTTTCTTTAATTGAGTAAGAATATCCCGTGGAAGCATATTCTTTTTTGTCATGTCCTCCACCATTTCAAACTCTTTTTTGGACAACCTTCTTAAAAAAGCATGCCTCTCCAAAAATATAGCCGGATCATGGTTATGCTCATCACATTTAACTTTAATTTTCCAACCTGAACTTGTTGTTGACTAAGCATGATTATATTGTGCTATAAGTTGAAACGGACATCCAGTTTTCTTTGTATCTGAATGTGTTGTCGACTGTGATGCTGACTTGTATTCACCACCATGATCACACATAAGATAAGCCTTCTTGACGAAGTCGTCAACAGTCTTCTTCGTTCTTTGTGTGACAATGTATTCAAGATTGCATGTTGTAGTTTACACCCACTCCGTCAGCTCCTCAAGAGTCCTGAACACCCGATCATTGTAAAATGGTGACATTGTGTTCGGTTGTCCAGTGTGATTTCAAAGTTCAAGTTGTGCAGTGTGAATTCGAATTTCTCTCGCAATCGATTTATAAACATATATTTTCAACTTTATATCAAATGATTGTGTTCGGATGTACATTGTGAATTCAAAAGATTCTTTTGGTGATTTCAAAGAATGATGATTCAATGGCAAAAGCTAAATACACAAAAAGCCAAGAAAACTTATTTGTTTCAACTGTGTGATGATTTATGAGGGGAAATGAAGTGAAATTATCGACATGCCGTGTGAAATTATTGACCATGGCAAAGAAAAACTGAAGCATCTGAGTTGTCGGCGACAACCCACAAATGGTCTAAGATTAAGTTTTTGTTGAAATTTTAAGGAACCAATTACTAAAAATTTAATTTTTTAACCTAAGTTTATGAAATTCAGTACCAAAAAATTTGACTCTAATGTCAAATTCATGATAAAAGTGTGTGTGTGTAGAGAGAGAAAGATAGAGTATCTCTTGGTATTCGACCTCCATTGATGATTATTCAGGAATGTATGATTTTAGAAAAAATATAGGAAGTGAAAAGAGATTTTGAGGTGGTGGATGATTATGTCTTCCCTATTTTTTATAAATCAAATGAAATAATCAAAGTGAGTTCTAGAAAATTTTAATGACTATATCCCACGTAAGAGAGAGCTTTGTATTTATCTTTTTATTTATTTATTAAAATAAAAATAGAGTGAAGACTCATAGATGCATGTGATTAGTGAAAAAAAAATGAAAAAAAGATTGTATTTCTTAAAATCAAATATCATATTTTTTAATGTATTTCTTAAAATCAAATGTCATATTTTAATGTATTTCTAAAAATCAAATGTCATATTTTTACAAGTGAAAAAAAAATGAAAAAAATATTGTGAGAATATACGGATCCATGTGACTCGTATCCCTATTAAAAGATAATATCAAATCTGCAGCTGTATACTTTCTACCCATACTTAATGATTAAATATATTAATTTTATAATATAAAAAAGTAAAATTAATATGATGTATAAAATCTAAACGATGTATGAAACTCATATCTCTATTTTCTATCGATGGTCAAATAACGAAGTTGACCACAGTAAAGTCAAAGGAATTGTCTCGATTTCAATTCAACGTTATTACTTAATCAGCCAGCTGTTGTGTGTTGTACTCAAAGCGGTCCATGTTACGGTACCCTGTACTCACATGCACCGAACAAAAACCCTTGTATTCAGGTACAACAATAGATTGGCCAAAAACGCACTGATACGTTTCCGTCATTGTGGGCAGGAAGCACAAATTCACACCTCCAGGATTTGGAACTGGAAAACACCAAAAAGAAACCCTAAATTGAATTCATTCCTTTGGTGTCTCTTTTCTCAGATCCAATTCACAGTCATGGTTTCGACTTCGAAGATCAAATCTGTTGATTTCTACAGGTTTAATTCGATTAATTTCAACTCAAAATTGAAAATGATGCTCGTATGTGTTAATGTTACCATTGATGCTTCAGTTTTTGTGACTATTGCAAGTTATTTGAAAGTATGCGTCTGTGATTAATGCCTGCTTGTGCTGTTTACTTCGTGTTTGCTAATTGTTCGCAGTGGTTTCGTGCATATCCATTACGTAAATGCTCGATGTTTCGTTTAGTTGATTTTAGGGATAACGAGTCTTAGATCTCGAATCGGAAGTCTGTAATCATTGCTTCATGAATTCTTTACTCTAATTACAGTTTGAAGCTGTAGAGATGGAGTTCCCAAATTTAACCTAACTGATGTCATTTGCTGTTGGCATAAGTTATTAGATATACAAATGTTTTTCTCGAGTAGGAGGGTTGAAATTGTAGAATTCTCATGAATGGAATTAGAATGACCAGAGAAGATGGCAAGTTTTGATCAGACAGCCATGAGAACCAGACTACAAAAAGAAGCACTTTGTATTCAACTGAGGGGAATAATATCAAGCTAAATTGTCTTAATATAGTGGATCTATAATTGTACACCCATTAGATACAGGATACCTCTACTTATATGGCAAGACTAAAAGAATCAACAATAGGAGTCCATGTTTGACTTTTGAGGGTCAAATTGTTACTTTTAGTGCTGAATATGACAGGAGTCCATAGTCTTCAATTAAAAAAAGTGGGTGAATAGATAAACCTTGAAAGTATCAGTTTGCTATAACAAAATGCATTTTGGATTTATATTTTATATAGCTCAAATGTTTGTTTGTTTTCAGTTCAAATATACTAAAACCTTTGAAGGGCAAATTGTTTTTTATTTATTTATTTGGTACGGAGTAAGACATATTTCCAGGTGTCCGTTCCCTTAAATCTGCCATAATTCCCTGTCTTTCTCATCAATTACACAATATTATGGGTATGATTGGTCAGTGCAATCTCATTCCAATATATAAAATTGAATATATCATTCCATGTTTACCGACTGGTTTGATTATAGGTTTGTTAGTTGCACTGAAGTAGATCCTCATCCTTGATGGATGGATTTTTGAGTTTGATCAGGTCAAACTATACTTTCTTTTACATCATTCATAATATTATTTTCTTGTATGGCAGGAAAATTCCAAGAGATTTGACAGAGGCGTCACTGTCAGGTGCCGGCTTGTCTATCATAGCTGCTCTTGCCATGATGTTTTTATTTGGAATGGTAGGGACTAGGAATCTCATTTTTTACCCAAATTCTGTTGACTTCATTTAAGAAATTCCTTGCACACATAAAAACATTTTTTAATTAATCTATTGTTAATGCCTCCATAACAGCTTATATATCTTCTCACATATGCTGCAGTTCTTTTAATTATCTTTTATTTCCCTGTGGTTTTCTTTTCTTTTCATTTTTTTGCCATAAGCCATTACTATGATCTCTTGTTGACTTGTTTTCTGCTATTACTTACCGTGCATTAATTGCAGGAGCTACATAATTATTTGAGTATCAGTACCTCGACTTCTATTATTGTTGACAGAAGTCCTGATGAGGATTACTTACGAATTGATTTTAATATTAGGTATGCTTTTAATTACTTCATACATTTTAGTCACTATTGAACAATAATTTTGATTGTACTCAATATATCTATCATCTTAAGTAATGGTGTTTATTTTATCCTTCTTTTTATACGGAATCACATATTATTTTGTTTTGTTTGGTGGCTAACAGAGGTTGAATTATTCCAATGCAGTTTTCCGGCTTTATCTTGTGAGTTTGCATCCGTGGACGTGAGTGATGTTCTGGGAACTGTAAGTTTCAATATCTTATGTATTTGCTATTTGACTGTGGATAAGATGTCTAAAATGACTTGCAGACAATAAAAAACACAGATTAGTATTTTTTATATTGCAGACACATTGTACTGAATCCAGAAAGCACGATCTGGATATATTGAAGATCTAAACAAAAAGTTTCGTTGGTTTCAAAATGTTGTAAGGTTTTATACAAACTTCATTCTGAAAAAAAAAATTTATAAAATGAATATAAGAAAAAAGAATCTTTCGTAATCATTTGGCATTTAGTTTCAAGGGTTGAGAGATAATGCCACACCATCAATTTTCTCCCATGCCTGCTTTGTTAGTAATAGTAAAGTATTTTAATGTGACATCCATTGTTTTTTATATTATAGGATTACATGCTCATTTCTGTTATCACCTGTCTTTTGTTTCTGTTATCTGCAGAACAGGTTAAACATAACAAAAACCGTGCGCAAATATTCAATTAACAAACATCTAAAAACTACCGGCTCTGAGTTTGACTCTGGACCAGTTACTCATAGAATCAAACATGACGAGGAAAATGACGAGGAATATGGTGAAGGATCCGTTACTTTAAATGCAGATAATTTTGATAGGATTTCTCATCAGTACGTGAATCAATAAAATCTCAAATTTTAACAATTTACGCTCTTAAATTGTTGTTTGACTTTAGTAACATATTGTTTTGGTAAAAATGCAGGCATGCAATATCGGTTGTAAATTTCTATGCTCCTTGGTGCTACTGGAGCAACCGCCTGGTATTTTATTGCCTATTTGCCTTATGACTGCATTTCCTGAATTGCCAAATTACCCTACACATCTTCATTTGATCCATAGTTGTCAATAGCGCTTGTAGTGGGCGCTATAGCGCGCTACATAGCGATTCGATTAGTCACCGCTATCATCCATTTCTCGAGTGAATAATGACCCAATAGCGTTTTTTTTTTTTTTAATTATTTTTTAATTTTTTACTTGATTAATATAAATAGGGTTGCTAATAACCCTAATACATGAAGATTTAGATGATTATTGATTATAATTTGCTACAAATCCTACAATAGTTGAATATAAAATATTTCTAAAAATTTCTACTAGTGTATCGCTAAACGTGAAATAGCGCCCGCTATTTACCGCTATTCGCTACGTAGCATATAGGTGGCTTGTCGCTCTTTACCGCTATTCGCTACGTAGCATATAGGTGGCTTGTCGCTCTTTACCGCTATTTGCTATGTAGCATACAGGTGGCTTGTCGCTCTTTACCGCTATTCTCTATTGACAACTATGATTTGATCATGGCACACCTCACTTTTCCTTTTTTTAATATTGTTTCAGAAACCCGCATGGGAGAAGGCTGCCAAAATTATAAGAGAAAGGTCTAAAATATTGCCTATTTGTCTTGAGAACAAAATTATATTTGTTAAATTGTAAGGCATTTTCTGGTTATTAATATTAACTGCTTACTCATCTTTGTGCGATCAGACATGATCCAGAAGTGGATGGCCGTATCATTATGGGGAAGGTTGACTGTACTGAAGAAGTTGATCTATGTAGAAGGTAAATGTTTGGATTCTTGCTTAAAAGTAGTTTTATCATATTAATTTATTTGACTATATTTTATTTGATTCTTCGGGCCAATTTAGGTTTCTACTGTTCTTTGGTAAATTGGTAATTCACATTGATGCATTAATTGATTTATATCATGTTTTCGGCCACCATAGGTTATTGTGTTATTTTGTTTTCTGCACGTTAGTTGTGGTTCCAGTGGTTAACTTCATTGCTCTATATTTTTCTACTTATATAAATTGTTATTTATTAATCATTTCTATTTGGTTTCAGTCACCACATACAAGGTTATCCATCTATTCGCATATTCCGTAAGGGCAGTGATGTTAGGTAAGTCACTTGTGTAGTTTTTTATGTACTTGCCAATTTCAGTATGATTCATTTTCCCTTTGATGGTTATATAGTCTTACACACATGGTAATCTGTTAATTATTAAATAATAAAGCAAAAGACTACATGCACCTGGATCAAATGTTCAAATGTGTAATTTGAATACCCAGCAAGCATATTCAAAAGACGTGTTCGATTTACAGTTCACCCTATACATGACAACAATTGGTCCTGGGCCAGCCTAAGAAAGCACCGTCGCTTTACCAGTTTAGCCCAAAATTGCATATTGTTCCTGATATTACTATTGTAACTGCTGCTTAGGTCTGAATGTCCAGTCCTAAACTACCAGTACCTAAAATTGTTTTCTCCATGTTATATATAAAGTAATTTTCTGATTGTCATATACTAACCAAACCAAACCAAACGTACCCAGTATAATCCCACACATAGCTAACGCTATTAGTAGGGTCTGGGGAGGGTGTGATGAGGGCAAACCTTACCCCTATCCCAAGGGATAGAGAGGCTGCTCCCGTTTAGACCCCCGGCTCAATTGTCATATACCATAACTATTTAATATTTTTTATGAGCTAAATTGTTTTTATGTATAACGTAAGTGTAAAGTTCTACGTTTTATTTGATCTTAACTCGATACATTTTTGTAAATACAATAAAATTGTTTTTAAAATTTTAAATTTTGTATCTTAACTCTAAGCATTTTTGTAAATACAATCTAAAAATAATAAATATTAATATTTAGAAAAAAACTGAAAAGATAGGATTAGGCCCGACTAGGACGATGGAACTGCCAAGTGCAACATAGATTTAACATCAAACTAACTTATTTTATATTTTGAATTGGATCACGTACCGAGATGATCCATGATGTTATATTAATTGTTTTGAATCTAATTTAGTAGATTATATATTCTATATGGATTATGGAATACTTTCAGTTACCTATTGTTTTATGAATCAGGGATGAGCATGGGCACCATGAACATGAATCTTATTATGGGGACCGAGATACCGATAGCTTGGTGAAGGTAAGAATAATATTTTTCATTTTCACGATTTTTTAGGCAAAAACCAATACATGAATGCTGATTCAAGATCTGATTCCCCTACAGACAATGGAGGAATTGGTTGCACCAATCGCATTGGATTCACCAAATCTGTCATTGGAAGATAAATCTAGCACAACCACAGAGAATGCAAAAAGACCTGCGCCACGTGAAGCAGGATGTAGAATTGAAGGGTTTGTAAGAGTCAAAAAGGTAAACCCACACCATAGGTGGCAAAATGGGCCTGGTCGAGCCGGTTGGGTAGCAAGTCAAAAACGGGTTTGGGTCAAAACACATAAATTTCAGTGCAGGTCAAAACGGGTTAGGTTTTGTTGACCTGCAACAATTTCTCCATTAATTAAAGTTTTTAAATATAATTTACAAAAACCATATTATCAGAATCATAATTATTTTTTGTAAAATGCAGTTTGGAAGTTTTATGCATTTGGGTACGCTTTGAAGTTTGAATATAAATTCCATCCATCTTATCTATGACACAGGTTCCCGGTAATCTTGTAATTTCAGCCCGTTCAGGGGCCCACTCGTTTGATTCTGCCCTGATGAACATGTCACATGTAATTTCTGATTTTTCCTTTGGTAAGAAAATCACTCCAAGGGTGATGAGTGATATCAAAAGGATATTACCTTACGTTGGTGCAAGTCATGCCAAATTAAATGGCAAATCATATCTCACCGACCCGGATGATCATGCAAACGTTACTGTAAGCTCTTATAACATTTGTTTTACAAATATATATAAAATTTTAATAATCAAATACTTTTTTATTTATTCAACTGAAATGGTGTAGGTTGAGCATTATATTCAACTTGTTAAGACTGAGGTAATGAGGTCATCTCATCAACTGATTGAAGATTATGAGTTCACAGCACATAGCAGTTTGACACATGCTTTATCAATCCCTGTTGTGAAGTTCCATTACGAGCCATCCCCAATGCAGGTTTTGATATTCGACTCAATTTACATCGTCGTTCCAAATTCGTTTATTTTATCTTATCAACTTTTTTTTAATAATCTTAATCTTTGTTTTCTGACCAGGTCTTGATTACAGAAAATCCCAAATCGTTTTCTCATTTTATCACCAATGTTTGTGCGATCATTGGTGGTGTTTTCACGGTTCGTCTTTATCTCACTCGTTTTTCTCTGTGTGTGTGTGTGTGTGTGTGTTTGGATTGTGAGATTACTACTTAGAGTGTGTTACTGATTATTTATCAGGTTGCTGGGATACTGGATTCAATTCTGCACAATACAATTAGAATGGTGAAAAAAGTTGAATTGGGGAAGAACTTTTAGTCAGTGCAAAGAACTTTTAGCATCTACACATCAAAGATCATTGTTACTATATACATCTGAATCTTATATATTTTGTTAGATAATTTTGGAATTACATCTATCTATATATCCAAATTTGTGCTTCAAATGCCCATGAAAAGAAATGATCCCAATCACCTTCTCATTTTAGGGGTAAATGTTCATGGTTTGAATCAACTCGTTTTGACTGAATTTCTTGCCGAACCAGTAACTACGGTTCGGAAAACGACAGACCAAACCGGCTGGGTTGGTTGGGTCAGCCAATGATGGACAATGATCTAAGTTAATCATCTGTTTTGTTGTAATAATTTATTTATGTATCATACAGAAAACTACAACAATAAACAAGAAAAACAAATCACGCGCGAGTCACGACCAAACTCAAATAACAGAGAGAAAAGAGGAACCTGCGAAAGCAACGATAGAATACACGAAGCTTGTGGCAATTGAAGAAGCAGCATTCGGGGTGGGAGTCGGGCTATTATCTTCAGTTGCTGGAGCTGGTGGAGGAGATGGTGACTCTTCACCTGCTGGAGCTGGAGATGGTGGTGAGCTTGGAGGTGATTGGTGGCGGTTGCTTCGATCAGCCATGACAACAATCACAATCTTCTCGTTGTTTTTACAGTTTTCTACAAGTCCACTAATGAAATAATGAGGTCCAGATTCGTTCAACTTGACCACCGGGTAATGGGTGATGCTGCATTGCAGTTGTAATCATCTTTGCTCACTTGAACCACAAAGTCCTCCCCGGCTCCATACTTAAATACTATACATAAACAAGGTTTCAAACTCGAAGGCGAATTAACCAATTTCTGGCCTTTTGTATAAAAAAATGGTTGAATTACATATATCCTTCTATTTTCAACCCTAATTACATATATACCCAACCCAAAACTTAAATTACATATGTCCCTCTCTTTTATAAAATTAGTCTTTTAACCTTAGAAGAAATACGACTATTTTTATTCCATCGATCACAACCCTAACCTTCTAATTTCCGCTTCTGATCGATTCCAACATCCAGCGTCGCTTCTGGTCGATTTCATCATCCAGTTGGGTATATATGTAATTAATGAAGGAGGTATATGTAAATAAAATTTTGATCGGGGTATATATGTAATTAATGAAGTTTTTAGGAGGATATATGTAATTGTCCTCAAAAAAATTTATACTTAATTTCTTTTAATAAAATTTTAAATTATCATCTACATAGGTGAATAGGAAAAAGTAAATATAAACTCTAAATAATTTAGAAACATTTGTTTTTCTTCATTCACTGAGGGAAGAAAGTGATGTCAAAGAAAATGACTATAAAAATATAAGTCATTGTTTTTTTATATGCATTGAAGCCGTCTTTTATGAACTCACGATTCATCAATAATGTAATAGGTATATATGAAGAACTCACGTACAGTGTCACCAATTTGAAAACGGCTTTTTTCAGCCCACTGATTATAGGAGGTCGATGCAAGACTCCAATCACCAGAACCTCCAACCATGAACTCGTATGCATTGTTGTTTTGGATAAAAAAAAAGACATAAAAACCTGATAATGATGACTGAATTCGCCATTAAAATGTTCAAGAATTTGAAGGTGAGGAGGATCTAAGATATGATTTGGGTATTTGTAGAAGGTTTTGGTTGTAACGAGGTTTCTTGGTTGGGAGTGAGAAGAATATTTAGTATGAGGTAAAAAATGTCAATACCTATTTTTTGAGGGTTATGCTTTGCTTTACCATATCTTTTAGAATATTCCTAACTTGCTATCTGAGTTGTATAAAAAAGATGGAATTAATTATACAATTAATACGTAATAAAAAAGTTAATTTCGGTAGTTACAAAATTAAAAATAGTTTTGTAGAGTATATTCTTTACTAGGTTAAAATCCCGTGTGTTACACAGGTTGATAAAATATAATATTATATACTTAGTAATAAAAAAATTGTATTTTAAATTTATAAAATGTAATGTTATATACCCAATAATAAAAAAACTTTATATCTTTAAAAACATGTATATTACACGGTTTGAATAAATTAATTTCTATTTAATATATATAATTTGACTTGAATCACTATTTAGTTAAAAAAAAGGTTACATAATTAAATTTTAAAATTTCTTAAAACAAGAGATAATTTAAAATAAATGTGTTTTATTACTATAATTAATATTAATATTTTTCTTTAAATATAAATCATTATTAAAAAAAGACAAGTGCATTTAATAAGAGAGAGAGACAGGAAAAAATGGTGAGAAGAGATGTGGACACGACACGTGTCATAAATGACTTTCATTTGTTATATAGTATTAGGTTAAAATCCCGTGTATTACACGGGTTGATAAAATACAATATTATATAATTAGTAATAAAAATTTTATATTTTAAAAAACCCGTGTATTACACGGATTGATTAAATATAACGCTATATACTTAGTAATAAACGTTTATATCTTCAAAAACCCGTATATTACACAGTTTGAAGACATTAATTTTCTATTTAATTTAATTTGACTTATATCACTATTTACTTAAAAATAAAAGTTACATAATTAAATTTTAAAACTTCTTAAAATAAGAGATAATTTAAAATAAATGAGTTTTATTAGTATAATTACTTTTTTTCTTTAAATATAAATCATTATTAAAAAAAAGAGATGTATATTTAATAAGAGAGAGAAGCGGGAAAAAAATGTGACGTTGAATATGAGAGTGACAAGTGGCAAAAAATTTAGCTTTTTATTAGAATAGAGGTATGTATTTTATAAACATTTTAAAAAATAAAAAAAAGTTTTATAGTTTCAAAAAATAAAAACCCCTTACAAAAACAAATAACTAATAATTAAATTATTAAGTCAGAAGTGAGGATATGAAAGTCCAAGTATCGAGTGACTTAAGTATATTTTTTAGATCAACTTTTAATTTATTCTTATTAACCACCTATAATTACATCGTATAAGATTTGAACCCTTCATATTTTAAATAGAGAGAATACACCTTACGAGTTATCCCTTAATGATTTATATACCAGATGTTTATGTTCGAGACATAAGTGCGAAGTGTGAAACTATCCTTAGGGATGACTAACTGGTATGCCTTTACTTAATTTAGGACACATGTATGATATGATGACCATATCTTCAAAGGCATGCATCATATTCATTATATGGTAATATTGTATGACTCCCCTTTCAATCCACAAGCATAGTTTTGACTAATATGTGGCAAAGAGATCGTAATTACCAGATGATATGATATGAATCATGTGACATCCTCACATTTTATCACCTTTAACAACATTGCGATCACAACATGACCATTTTTAACTCAAGACTTTTGAATATGTAATGGGTAAGAAAGTAAGAAATATGAAACACCCCATTAACCATAACCATGAAACTGTGTATAGTTTTACTATCCACTATTAATTTTTTTAATCATTGTTATTAATTATTTATTATTTATTTAATATTTTGTTTTTTAATAAAATACTAATATTTATTTAAATTTAACACAAAAATACAAATATTAATTTAATATTTATAAATACTACAAAGAAAAAAACACTTACATAAATTATAATACTAATTAATCACAAGATAAAACCCGTACTGGTACTCCACTTCGTTGACATTAAACGATAACCCAAGTGCAACTCCATCTATGATGTCGAAAATAGACGATTAATCTAAAATATTAATTCATTGTTTAATCCGGTAACACCAAAGAACACACGTCAGATCCAAAGTTTATATGATGCCACGATTTCAATCATTATGGTTGGGTGTATATGGAATATCCATTTTTTTAATAAAAAAACTGGAAAGTTATTATTAGGGAGAATTTGAGAGTAGAATGAGAGAACTTTTGAAAACAATAAATGATTGTGATGTTATTTATAGATTTAAATTCATTTATTTTTATAAAAGTAAAAGAGCCAACGAGTCTTTTGTCCTTGATTCTCGCAACGGTCAATAGACTAACTCGCCTGACACCCGTGGTTCGCCCCACCACCTGCCCAAAACGCCTCAATAATGCCCAAATGGGGAGGTGTTCAACGCCATTTTGGGTTGAGTTGGCAATGGGCGTTAGCCCATTACATATACCCTAAGAAGAAGGATAGAGTAACCTTCCCTTGCACGGTTTGCCTACTCCTTGATTGGAATTCCCCCTGTTAAAACATGTTTTTCATGTTTACCTTGTGATTACGTTAATTCAAGCCACCTCATTTCTTAGTTTTCATCTATAGGGTATGAACCCTAGATGATGGATATGATGTTATTAGTCAGCTTGTACATGTATTTGAGTTTGATGATGATTAACCGTTGATGTGGATTATCCGTACATGCAACAAATCACATCTCTTGTTCATCTTTTCATAATCATTTACTTATGATGGACTTTGGCTTGTGTTGATCATGCTAATTGCATTTTCATAATTGTAAAGAGTTGAATATTCAAAACAATTACTTTCTTGGGTTAGCTAATTATCAACGTTTAATCTTTTACAACCGTCCCATGTGGTCTTGAGATGCTATACTGTTACACGATGATGTGCCCTTTTAAATGTATAACAATCACTAACATATTTGGTATTGAAAGTATAAACTCTATAACTCGCAACAATCCAAAACGCATGCTTAAATATATAAAGTGATTTTAGTATCATTCACTCGTTTTACTAGCTCTAAGAATTATCGTCATATCATTATCAGAACCTTGTAACTTGTCATCTCACATTACAAATTTGATTAATTACTTTTAAACTTTTTTTATAAAATTTGATTAATCAATACACATTTTTCATGAATTTAACTAGGCTATAAGATTAAGGAGATTAGTATGAGGATATAACATTGAAAAGAAATTATTAACCCTTACTAAAACTGAATGAGATTTATAGTAGTTAAGGGTTAGTGGTCCACGTGTAAATCTATTTTTTTTCCTTCAAGATTTCGTTTTCAAGTCCAACTTGTTTTTTTCACTTTCAGTTTTAACGCTTTTCTTTTCTTATTTACGTTTTACTCCCTTCTATTATATATAATATACGATTTTAATCAATTTAATTTCTATTAATATTGTTTTTCTATAATAGCTTCCGTTCGATAGTTTTATTTTTAAATAGCGAGCGACGTTATCGCTATTACTGATTTTAGTTTTTTTATGAACCTTCTGGCATAAACTTTTTTTATAACTGAGCAGCAATCAGAATCGAGTATATATATATATTTTTTTGTGTCGAACGCCATAGCGAGCGACGTTACCGTTATAAACCCAAACACTTATGAGAGGAAAACATCGTTGTCGGTCTTTTGGTATAATCGTATCCGCTTTCAGCGTTCACTGTAGAAGCGATATCGACAAAACTCCTGCCATGTAATGCGACAAAAAAACGACCGCACTCCACCAGCGATGCGCAGGCACTTTAAACCCTTTGATTTTCTATTAATTTCATTTTCCTGTAAGTTACCTTAAAAAAATGGAAATCATTGCTGACTTTAGTTTTTTTTTGTTAATGCTTCGATATACATTTTTTTTTAAAACGGAGTAGTATTCAAAATCGAGTATGTTTTTTTTGTACCGTAGGCTATAGCGAACGACTTTAACGTTGCGTAGGCGTGACAAACCCAGACGCTTACGAGTGAACAACATCGTTGCCGGTGTTTTCGTATTATTGTAACGGATATCGGTGAGAGCTTTTATGTTTTCCGACAGCCAAACCGGTAATGACAAAACACTTGCCGTGTAGTATGAAGAAAAAACGGTCACGCTCCGACCGGGAAGCGCAGATTCTAATTGGAGTTTTAGGCACACACATGGGTGGGTCAAGGTAAACGATAAACGAGTGATTTGGTGGAAAAAGGTCAACAGATCCACGTTGACCGCGGCCACGTCTCCTCCAGGAGCTGTGACCCGGCCCCTCACTACCCAGCCACCCACCAACGACCTCCACCACCTCCCTTCGCCACCCACCCACAAAACCAGACATATCTCATCTGGGTTTTCTTTCTTTCTTTCTTGCGGTGTGTGTGTTGCCCTTCGATCGATATAAACAAAACATTAGCCAAATTTTAGATCTGATTTGAAGAAAAAGTGAGATGAATATTTGCCGAAAAGACCCAGGACTATCAACTGATTCGTTCTATGAAATTCGAGCTGGGTGCACCGATGTTCAAACAACCAAGTTTAGGATCAAGGTAATTTTCTAAAACCATTTCGTAATTTCAACATTCAGATTAACCTAGTTAGATCTTAAAGTTGTTCATTTCATTGTGTTTTAGCTTTCTTCAACTTAATTTATGAAATTTTTGATGTTTTTTAGCAAATAATATGTGATCTCCAATAAATTGAATTCTTGATCACCTCTTTTTTGTTCAATAAGATACTATTGGGATGTAATTTCTTCTGATTTTCATAGATGTAGTTGATCTCCATGTTTTCTACATTGGTTCTAAATTTGATCATTGTTTGTTTAGGAGGATAAATATAATATTACTTCATCTTGTGATATTCGTATGGTTATTTTCAAGAATTTAGGACTTTAAAATTTGTGGAGGCTTAGCTTGAGTAGAAATAAAGCTAATTAGTGGCCTAGTGGGTTTAAATCCTGTTTTTTCCGGTTTCTTTTTGGAATTTGGAGGGTGTCTATTTGCCTTTATTTCTACAAATCTTTTCAAGATTTAATCTGTTTTCGTTGTCTTGGTTCTTGATGATCATATGTGAGTGATCACTGACATAATAGTTTGTTAAATGACTTGGAACCCCATCTTTTACTAGCTTCTAATGTATACAAAAATGCACTTAATAGTATTTTGTAGCAAAAAAATTTCCTGTTAACTGCTTCATGCACCCTAAAAGAATGCAATGTTTGACCTGACATGTAGTTCAATCTTTGACTACTAATGACCCGTCAATTGCGCTTTAATGTTACAAAATTGAGAGACCTTGTGGATCAAAATCGAAGTCGCCAATATCTTGTGATGATTGCTAAATAGGTAAACTTGGATTGAATTCTTACTAGAATAGAAATATTGCATTTTTTTGGGACGAAAGGTGTATATAACTTTTTATGAATATTCCTTGGATTATTTGTTACTATTTATCCTATTCTCATGATCGGTTCTTGAATTTGTTATAAACTCCTTCTCACTTATCTAGGCTGGAAAGACTCTAAGTGTAAAAAGGTGGCGTGCTGCATTTAACCTGGAAGGTTATCTTGATATAGGCAAGTGCCTTAATCGAATCTATAGTGGAGTAAGTTCTTTATTTATTACCACCGATTATTTTGACAATATGATGTTTAAAAGGTCATGGAAGCGCTTATATCCGTTTTTTTGCCTCCTAACTATAGGGATCCCTTCCTATTGTGTTGTCTGATCTCCTTGTTTCAAATATCTTATATTTGCTAATCTTTTTTTTTGTGTCGGTTAATTGACCTTTTTAAATGTTCGTTAATGATAATTAGGGAATCCATCCATCAATTAGAGGAGAAGTTTGGGAATTTCTTCTTGGTTGTTATGATCCTAAAAGCACATTTGATGAACGGGAAAAAATACGACAAAGACGAAGGTGATATATATCTTCTTATTTGGTGTAGAGGTGGTAATTTCAACTCATTAACTTATAAATGGGTTGATTTTGGTTGTTTTTTCAAATCCCAGATGGGTCAAATAAAAAAGTTAGCTAAAGAGGGAATTGGTCAAACGGGTTGAAAGTCGTCCGAACTCTATTTTTAATGCATCTAACTTTCTAAATCGTTTCATTTCAAGACTTGTGTTATAATTGTATTATTATTATTATTATTATTATTATTATTATTATTTTTGTCATAATGTCATTGTTAATAACACATATATTGTTTTATAGAAAACGGACAAAAAAGTGTTAGCAGGTCAACCCAATCCCACATGGCCTGTTTTGACCCATACTAAATAACAATCTGTTTCAAACGAACCCGTTACCCATCCTGCATGGCCCGCTCTTGTCACCTCTAGTTTGATGTGATGACATCAGTTGGACACTAATACAAGATGGCATAGTGAGTTTTTTTTCAATCTATGTGTTCATTTTGTAAGTTAGAAACCGTGGTGATGTTAGAGATGTATCCTGTGAAGTTTCATTTATTTTCTTCTGTTTTTACTTTATGATATTTCCCACCATTTTACTACTGGGTGCAAGATTGTATCATCTGAAATGCTTTTGATATGTACATGCTACTTGGTTAGAACTATTTATACATACAATAATTGCTTACATTCTATAAAGAAATTCTAGATTTTAGTGTTTTAGAAACACCTAGTTTCCCTTGTTTGGTGGAAGTTTGAATCACTTGGTTGAATGTTAACTTATTCATTTGTCCAATGAGAAGTGCTATACGTGACTTGACGTATAGTCTGAGTAAAATGTCCAAGTGTATCCAATATCTATACACTTTGATAAAAGAAAATAAAGTAAGCTTCTTGGCTTAAATAAGTGCTATCAATAATGCGATGATAAGGTTAAATATTTAACTTATAGATTCTTTCTGAAAAAAGGAAATGTAAAATGTTCATTTTTATGGAATGAGGGATTGAATTTTTATATTTTCTTCATGCCTTCAGGGATCAATATGCTGAGTTGAAAGAATCGTGCAGCCGTATGTTTCCTGTTGTTGGAAGTGGCAAGTTCATCACTACACGTGTGATCACAGTAAATGGGGATCCAATACAAGATCCAGTTGTACTGCTAGAGACAAATCCTGAAAACCTTCCACTGCCACAATCTCAAGAAAATGGTAATGTTAAATTTTATGAGGCCTAAGAACCTTTAAAATTTCTGCTAGAGGTGGCAAATGGGTGGGTCGGGTAGGTTGGATAACATGTCAAAACTCGTATTTTACTTCCAAGTTAAAACGGGTCGTGTCGGGTTGACTCAAATGCTTTTTGTTGGTGTGTCAAATTATTTTGCAAAGATTATATTATTTCAATAATAATCTAATTTCTTGAATAAAATGATTTCGGAGGCACTATGCATTAAATATACACTTTGGGGGACTTCTTGTCCGTTTGACCCATTTGGCTTTTTCCTGTTTAGTTATATTATATTGTACCTGCGAAAAAACCCATACAACCCTTCATGAGTAAATTGGTTGAAATTTCCATCTCTAGTCGTTGTTGCTGGTGGTTGCAAAATGGGCGGTCAAGCGGGTTGGGTAATGGGTCAAAACGGGTAATCTTTGGTACCTTACAAAGCGAGTCGTGTTAGGTTGACCCAAGATTCTTTTTGTCAATTTTTCTAATTAAACATTTACTTTGTGTCAAATGTGATTTACAAAAATCATCTAATGTCAATAACAATCTAATTTCTTGAATGAAATGATTTTGGAATTTTTATGCATAAACATGACATTTGGGCTCGTTTTGACCTGTTTGACCCATTTCCTTGTAAGTTATTTTTATCTTTATTTTACTGTTTTGACCACTTAAGATATATTGAAACTCCAATCGACCCATTCATAAGTACGTGAGTTGAAATTGCCATATCTAAATCCTTGCTTATAAATAATGAAGCGAGTTGTGTACTTGCAGTTGGTCATATTCCTGACACAATGGATTCTCGGGAGCATGATAAGGAAATAATTCAATGGAAACGTGCTCTACATCAAATAGGTTGATATATATATAAATATAAACACTTGCTTCCTATGAATTATGTAATTATTGGTTTTTCCTTAATTTCTTAATTGTTTATCATGTGTAATAGATCTCAATTTAGTTTCTTTTTTTAAAACAAAATACTATGCAACTTTTGTCATGACAGATTACAAATTTTATGGCAGGTCTTGATGTGGTTCGCACGGACAGGTCACTAACGTTTTATGAGAAGCAAGAGAATCTTGCAAAACTTTGGGATGTTCTTGCGGTCTATGCTTGGCATGATAAAGACGTTGGTTACGGTCAAGGTGGGTAATATGTCAAAAGATGATTTTTTGTAATTTTTACCTTTTTACTTATAAATGGGTCGATTTGGATTGTGTTTTATCTCCAGTGGGTCAAATCAAAATAGTTTAGCTAAATGGGAAAAATGTCAAATAGGTCATACCGGCTGAAAGCCGTTGAAAGTCTAATTTTAATGCATACAACCTTCTGAATCATTTTATTCAAAGCTTTAGATTATTATTGTTGAAAGTCTAATTTTTATGCATACAACCTTCTGAATCATTTTATTCAAAGCTTTAGATTATTATTGCAATAATATTGTTTTTTCTAATAGTAATCAACACATTAGTTATTTATTGAGCAAGGGACAAAAAAGTGTTTGCACGTCAACCCGACCCTGGCTGTTCCTACCCATGCTAAAACGATTGTTTCAACCCCAACCCGTTTCAAAATATTATAGTTTGCTTCAAGATTCCATTTCTAAACTGAGTACCTCATACAGGGATGAGTGATGTTTGCTCCCCCATGATTATGCTTCTTGAACATGAAGCAGATGCATTTTGGTGCTTTGAACGATTAATGCACAGATTGGTATGCATATTATTTTTCATGTATTCATTTTGTAGCTTCTTTATGGTTACATATTTATTTATGCCCTTTAAAGAGAGGGAATTTCAGGTGCACGGGGAACTCCGTGGGGGTTGAAGCACAACTTGATATCTTGGCTAATGTAAATCAAGTCGTTAATCCTAAACTTCATCAGCATTTTGGTATTTTCAGATGAATAAATATTTTAACAGCTTTATGTTATTTAACATTTAAATTATATTCCTAGCTGTGTAATAAATAAATAAATAAAATTAATTTGCATGTTTAAATATACAAATGCAGAACACCTTGGTGGAGGCGGTTACCTGTTTGCATTCAGGATGCTTATGGTGTCGTTCCGGCGAGAATTTTCTTTTGGAGATTCATTGTACTTGTGGGAGGTAATAAATAGTAAAAATATGGTTAAAATATTAATATTTATCCAAATTTTACTTTTGGAACATACACCTTTTCTTTTTGCTTGAAGACATGCACCTTTTGTATTGCTTATGATTTAAAAAAAAATGTGTTTTAAACTGAACAGATGATGTGGGCTTTAGAGTATGATCCCGAATTATTCTCATTATACGAGGGAGCCGGAACACACAATAAGTATGATGCTCACAAACCAACACGGAAATCCAGACGACAATATGGCAAGTATGAGAGAGCAAACAGGAGAAATCGGGCCGGGTCCAGAAGCGGATCCGGGTCGAGTGACCCACTTCCCATATCTGTTTTTGTTGTGGCGAGTGTCCTCAAGGATAGGAGTGACAAGTTATTGAGAGAAGCTCGGGGACTAGATGACGTTGTCAAGGTTGACCTTTTGACTTTATTTGGAAAATTAGGGGAGGGAATTCAACCCGTTTACTAAAAATGGGTCGATTGGGTTAGATTTTATTGTTGAATGGGCCAAGTTTAATGCTTACTTAAATATGAGACGTGCTAAACGGGTCGAGTGGGTCAAAATGAGTTGAAAGTCACCCAAAATGTTATTTAAAATGGTTTCAACCGCTTAAATAGATTGATTCAAACAAAACAAATATTATTTTGGTATGATAGTTTTTATAACATATTTAATTACATTAACAAGTTAATTTTGTTTAAAAGTGGACAAATCCCACATGACCAAGTCTGTTTGTGACCCGCATTGAAAAATTTACTTGTTTTAGCCCGAATCCGTTTTGCTATTTTGATACGACTCCACCTTCTCAGCGGGTCGACCCATCTGGGTCCAGCAGGTCTCGGTTCAGTTACCTTGACCCAATCAATAAGGAGCAAAGGTTTAGGGCTGGGCTAAATGTTAGGGGCTGAAGTTTAGGATTAGTAACTGCTCTATTTTTCATTTAAGTATTCAATTTCATGTTCTAGTTTTTCCAGTCTAGTTATTTTTTATTATCTAAATTATAAGTTCGTCTTGTAATTGGAGAGCAACCCTTCTCGAATTGGGTAATCTATCCATTTTTTCTATTAACAAAGCAACCTACTTTTGAGGTTCTATCATATTTTTTATTGAATTCTTTTGATTTTGTATCTGTAGATACTAAATGACATTTCTGGGAATATGGATGCCAAGAAAGCTTGCAGAGGGGCTATCAAGATTCACAAAAAGTATCTAAAAAGGTAACTTTTGAGTTTATATTACTGATATTTTAGGTAGCAAATAAATGTGATTTGCGGATCATTACAGGCAAAAACATGACAACGTTCAGTGAACGAGCTTCTGCGGCTTTTTTTAATCTTCAAGTTTGAGTTTTGATGTTCGTTTTGGCATTTAAAAACCGATCAATGCAGTGTTGGAGGTGATATTTTTTGTGAGTTGATGTTCATTGACCATTTGATTTTCTTTTTACAAGACAAATGAACAAGTTATATGTATAACGTATATGTAGCAACAATCTTGTAATAGTACAAAGGTGCTCCTGCTTTCTAACTGTTTTCCGACTTCTGAGTATATATATAGCAACAAATATAAGCTTTGTTAGGGGAAAAAAAGAACTGGGTGGAAACCAGTAAATTCGTTTGTTAGTTATTCGAGATTTACTTAATGTGTAAACGAGATTTACCAAACATAAAAACTTAACGTCCATTCACTTCGGTGACTATTCATATTCATGTTATGTTCTTGCAAACTATTGTTTGAATACATGATTTTTGAAGTACCAAAACAACAATATAAACATCCATACTTTTTCCTAAAACTATAGTTTACTCACAAAATTTATTAAGGGCATGAGGTATACCCAAGTGAGTTAGGCTTAAGTGAGGACACTTTTTCTGGCATGTGGACGTCACGTCATCTTGATGGGTTACTCACACCACTCTCACTTGGTATGTGGCATACCTAAGTGAGTGAGAGCTGTGTGAGTGATGTGATTGTGGGGTGTGTGTGTGTGTGAGAGAGAGAGAGAGAGAGAGAGAGAGAGACATACCAGTTGTGAGATTTCTCACGGGAGATCTCACGCCATCGAGGACGCGGTGTTTTACTTGGGTCATGCCCTCACCTTTACGCATAGTATACCGAACCCCCAAATGAAAAATCTACTAACAAACTAGTATACACATGAATAAGCTAGTTTGTCTTTTGTTTGAAATTGAAGCCACATATAGTTTTATTAAATCCAGACACATGCATTCCTTAAAACCACATGCGTAGGTTTGAAAATAAAGTATATATATTTTATAAACTTGGTTATATAATCTTTGAAAACGGATTATTTTCCAAAATTACAAATATGTATCGACATTTACTTTGTTCCGGTATCAAACACATATAACACCAAAACACTGACATTCCCAAGGAATAAAACAAATTTACAATATACAAATGGCTTTGATGAACATCCATGCAACGACGACGTGTTAACATTTTCCCTCAACAATTTGATTCAACCAATTTCACACGTAATCACCATGCAGTCGCCCAACCCCCCTATAAATCCACCATCTTTCAGATCACATTATTCATCAAATACCAATTACATCATATCATATACAATGGCAAAGTTTTCACTTGTATTCGCAGCAGCGGGTGTCCTCCTTGTAGCCATGGTGGCAGTCGCTGAGGCGTCCACCATCTACACCACCACCACCTTTGAAGAGAACCCCCGGGGCAGAAGCGGAACTGGATCCGACTGCTATCAGCGAATGATGGATCAGGATATGCTGAGCCAATGCGGGATGTACCTCATGAAAAATCTTCAAGGTCAGGATCAATATATATAGAGCAAATTACAAACTACGTCCTTATTTAAGTATTACCCATATTTCAAAATACATCATTTAACTAAGGAAATTACATAAAACATCATTTATGTTTAAAAAACTTTGCACGTTACGTCCTGTAGACTAACGAACATTAAATTTCACCGTTAAGGCAGGTCACGTGCCTCGCATGTGAGGACGTTTTGGTCTTTTTACCCAAAATTTCATGTACCTAGATCACAGAATGGATGGGGCTTTTACAAATTTAGGGTTTTAAATTTATTGTTGTAATGATTTTAATGGTAAATCACACATGTACATGCATCACGTGTGTGTAGTTTAATAATACTAATTACTCATTAATTAATTAATGCATTCAGGAGGAAGAAGGCAGGGAGTGAGGTCAGCAGGGGAAGAAAAGGAAATGTGTTGCATGCAGCTGAGGAACCTGGGTGAGGAATGCATGTGTCCGGGCATCAAGATGATGATGAACCAACCAATGTGGAGCAGAATGCAGGGTCAAATGATGGACCAGATGATGAACATGGCTCAGAACCTGCCCACACAATGCAATCTCATGATGTCCCAACCATGCCAAATGCGAGCCGTCTGGTTCTAGATATATTACACGGCTATTTATTTAAGTCACCCGTAAGTCTGGAATAAAATGAGAAGCACTGTCACACCATCGTGTGTTGTTACAATGTAATACAGTCCACTGTGTATTTCGTTATTAATAAAACCGGGCTTATGATCCCTTTTATATATATCTTGTGTTTTTTGTGCTTAATTATTTGCTTAAAAACTGATTGTTAGTCCCTAAATAAATATATTACAGTTTGAATATCATAGTATATGAGACTGTTTTTTAGTCATGGAAAAATGTATTGGCACTACATGAAAAAAGCCCTATAGCGACGATTTTAATCGTTGCTATATACGTTCCCAGAAATTTGACATTTCAAACTACCTCGCAACTATATTTTGTCTCTTTAGTGTTTGGTGGGGTGGAGGGAAAACTGAGCGCCAAGTGAATTATTTTTAGCGACGATAACTCGTCGCTATATATAAATTCTTTTTCTATTAACTTTTCTTGTTTTTTTAAAAGCACTTAACTTAGGGAAGAAAAAAATGATTGACAAAACTTTAATGTATTAGAGATTGAATATTAGTTCTCGATGTTTCATGCATTAGGGACTGATTTTACATGGTACTGCGGAACATAATGAAGACAAAATTTAAATGTATTAGAGATTGAATGTTAGTTCTTGTTGTTTCGATGCATTGGCGACTGATTTTTAGTTAGTAAAAACACTATCTAATACGAAGTATTCATAAGTTTTAAAGGAGTGAAAAAATCAGTCTCCAATAACCATTAGTACTGTTTAAGAGTATGGGAAACTAATTTTTCAATCTGAAGTACCATTTTCTATAGTGGTTGTCAAAAGAGAAGACGGGAGAGGGGATTGGATAGGGTTGATGTTGGTCCTACAAGCTGAATTTTAAAATTTTAATATTAAGAACATTTTGGTCATTTAACATGCACCTAAGATAAAAACATAATGTCTATTCACTCTAGTGACTATTCATGTTATGTTCTTGCAAAGTATTGCTTAAATACGTGATTTTTGAAGTTTTTACCAAAACAAGAGTATAAAAATCCATACTTTTTCCTAAAATTAAGGTTTATTCCCACTAAATCTATAAAAGGATGGGGTATACCTTAGTGAGGGCACTTTTCTGTTTTGTATACGTCACATCACCTGGATGAGTTGTATGCTAAAATGGGTCATGGGAGATTGTGTAATCACATTTGGGCTTTTCTCTCTTGGTTGATACATATGGGGTTGTTGCCCTTTGGAAGGGCGACAGCTTCCCCAAACTCTCACTCCAATCATTTGATATGACAGGGCAGTCAGTGAACCCAAAGTTGTCGCCCTTTTGAATGGCGACAGCTTCCAGTCACACATCCATCTCACATTCAAGATCCTAGTTACTATTCATGTCAAAGCTGTCGCCATTTGGAATGACAGCAGCTTTCTTAATTGAATACAAAAGTTGTCGTCATTCCAAATGGCAGCAGCATGCAACATACATACATATAACACCAAGATCCTAGTCACTATTATTCATGTCAAAGTTGTCGCCATTTAGTTTGATCACATACATATAACATCAAAACACTCAATTTAAGCTAGGGAATAAAACAAACTTACAATATACAAATGGCATATGCATGCAACGACGACGTGTTAACATTTTCCCTCAACAAATAATTGATTTGAAATCAATTTCACACGTAATCACCATGTAGTCGCCCAACCGCCCTATAAATCTACCATTTTTCAGACCACATTATGCATCAAACTATATACCAATTACATCATACAATGGCAAGACTTTCACTTGTATTCGCAGCAGCAGGAGTCCTCCTCCTTGTAGCCCTGGCGGCAGTCGCTGAGGCGTCCACCATCTTCACCACCACCACCACCTTTGAAGAGAACCCCCGGGCGGAACTGGATCCGACTGCTATCTGCGGATAATGGATCAGGATATGCTGAGCCATTGCCCGATGTACCTCATAAAAAATGTTGAAGGTATATATATAAATATATGTAATGATTTTATTGATAATATACATATATATATATATATATATATATATAGGGGATGGTTCCTCTAAGAAGTACTATTTGGTTAAGAAGCCTAAAAGACAATCTCATCCATTCAAATGAATGATTAAGGGGTAGAGATTTAATTATAGAAAAAACAAGGGGTGGTGGGGCATTATTGGAAAACCCACAATTATTGACATTTTTCAAATTCCCTCACTTTTTTAAAACGTACATAACTTTTTCATACGACCTTATTTTAAAAAAAATATATATATCATAAAATCGAGCGTTTTTTAACCTTTAATTTGAGTATAGTATTGCTATATTATTATTTTTTTGTATAAACAAGATCGACACTTAATGAAATTGTGCTACTTTATGTAAATGTGCTAGTTTATAGTAAAATAGCACAATTAACTGTGTTGCGTTGTAAAACAGCACTTTTAACTGTGTTGTTTTATCATAAAACAATACCAAACATAACAATTAACTGTGTTGTTTTACTATAAAACAACACCAAAATAACACAGTTATTTGTGTGACTTGCTCTTCTTAACTAACCCAGCACAAACAAAACTAGCACAAACAAAACCAGCACGACAAAACTAAGTTTTTAAGATTGTATATCAAACCAGCACAAAACAAAGAACACAATTGGAAGTGACATGTAATAATCCTAAAACCAGCACAAACATAACTCAGCACAAGCAAAACCAGCACATGTAGGTTATCACAGAAATGAACAAAACCCAACATAACAACACTAAGTTTTTAAGATTGTATTATATACAAAAACATTTGCAAATTAGATTTTGGGTTCTAGCCCAAGTTTCATAGCAT
Organism: Smallanthus sonchifolius; assembly: GCA_023525975.1. NCBI lineage: Eukaryota > Viridiplantae > Streptophyta > Magnoliopsida > Asterales > Asteraceae > Smallanthus > Smallanthus sonchifolius. The sequence continues at coordinate 8,588,839 of CM042046.1, read as the reverse complement.
TCAAATAAAGTTTTTTTAGTTCACTTTCTTGTATTTTATGGTACATTCTTTTCCGTACAACAATAGTTACCGGAAAAAGCAAAGATAAGGTACATTTTTCTTTTTATGTTGCTGAAGGTCAAACCTTAATTACTTACATTCTTCTTTTAAAATGATGACTTTTATTTCAGATTTATGATTTTGTAAAATTACCTATGTTTTTTTTGTTATTGTGTTGTTTTTTATATTGCACTAATGTGTTGTTGTGCTGATTTTGTTGTTATGCTATTTTCCTGTGTTGGTTTGATGTTGTTTACTAGAAAACAGCACATATTCTATTATCAGTGCTCAGTGCTGTTTTATCGAAAATCAACAAAGATTATATATGTTATTGTCAGTTTGAACGTCAATCTCATAAATACCGTTTTGAGGTTTAGCCTCAAAATAAAAGATATCATTTAAGTAGGCAGAAATAGCAATACCATTAAAAACGTACTTAAATCCTTGTTCAAACAATAAAGAAACTGAAATAATATTTCTGGTTAAACCAAGTGCAAACAAACAATTGTTCAAAACAACCACAAGGCCAGAAGGACATGAGAGATGATATGTTCCAGTTGCAAGAACTAGTACTCTTTTCCCATCACCAACGATGAGATCCATGTTGCCTTGTTTCAGCTTCCTCCAACTTTTAGGCTCCTGCAAAACATTAATGATGTGGTATCCACATCCAGTATCAAATACCCATGTGTTGCTAGAAACAGTAAAAATTTCAATAACATAAATGAGAATACCTGAAGAGGTGCCCTCACCACTGGCCCTCTACAGCTTCAACTTGGCTAGATATTCAGGACAGTTACGTTTCCAGTGCCCCATTTTGTTGCATTCAAAGCATTGGCGCTCCTTAGGAGGGGGTGCTTTTGAAGCTTTCTGGTTATTGTTGGTGGCAGGCTTGGCAGCAACATTAACCTTCTTCTTACCTTTGCTATTATAACCTCTTTTCTTGGGGTTAGGTTTTTTAACACCAGCAGATCTGACCATCAGAACTTGATGTTTCTTTCCTTGGATATTCATCTCGGCCGTTTTGAGCATACCATGTAGCTCGGCCACTGTCTTCTCCAAGCCATTCATGTTGAAATTCATTACGAATTGAGCATAGGAGCTTGGGAGAGCGTTTAAGATGAACTCAGTAGCCATGTCATCCTTCATGGGATATCCAAGTTTGTTCATCTGGTCGATGTACCCTTTCATCTTAAGTACATGAGCACTAACAGGCGTGCCCTCTTGCATCGTGCAACGAATGAGCTGAGACATGTTTTCATAGCGTTCTTGTCGGGCTTATTTCAGGAACATGCCCTTAAGTTGCTCAATCATGTTAAATGCACTCAGGTCGTCCATGCTCTTTTGGAGCTCACGGAACATGCAGGCTAGCATAAGGCAGGCCACCTCGGTGGCATCATCTCTTTGTTTTTCCCAGGCCTTACGAGCGGCAGCCGTGTTACCATCGGGTGCCTCAGGGACTGGTGCATCGGGAACATAGAACTTCTTGGCCATCTTGAGAACTATTCTCAGATTGTACTGCCACGAGAGAAAGTTGGTGTTATCCAGCTTTTCATTCTCAAGGATAAACTTGAGAGCGAATGAGTTATTAGTATTATTATTTTCAGTAGATATCTGTCAAGATAAGCAAAGAAAATAAATTAGTATAAAGAAAGTGAAAAATCCATATTAATTTATGACCCAATTACAGAAATTAGAATAAGGAGTGAGAATCTAGCTAAATCAGTCTCTAATGGTAGCTTTGGCATACAACATTAGTAAGTGGGTAACTAGACTGAAAATTAGTGTCAATTGTGGAAAGATGCACAACTCTCGTGTATGATGCCGCTAAGACAAGACATGTCTATGTATTGATACGTTTAGCCTCATCTATGCCCACTTTTAATCTCTTGACAACTGGGGTATGTAACAAGAGAGAAAAGTAATAGTCGTCCTAAAACAGGTACTTGCGGAAGGGCCGGATGTGTCAACGAAACCCTTGCGCCTTGGAAGGATAAACTACGCATCTAGTGCGGTGCTGTGGCTCCAAACACCGATGTTTCGTTTTATACTCCAGGTGTTCCTTATAATAGGATGGCATAGACCATTGGATTTAAATATGGGTTCCAATTTTAGTGTTTACCGAATAGGGTCAAACACAACGAATGATTAAATCATACGTGTGTTGTAAAAGCCAGTTTTACTATTTAAAGTCATGACAAATTTGATAAACCCTTTCATTTCCCAGGACACTTAATTTTAAATAACCTATTAAAACTAAGTTTGTAGCCAATTGAATAACCAGTTAAAGTTAATGGTTGAAAACTATTAAGTTATAAGTTTTGAAATTAAATTTAGTTTAGATTGCAAAACTTTAGCCGTTATTTATTTTATAAAAACAAGCCAGTTGTTATTTTTATAAAATTCTACAAGTTGTAAAATTAGAACTTGTGGTGACAGATTGTGACATTTTAAAACTCCTTTTAAAACGATTGGCATTTGGTTGGTTTATTATAAATTTAAGTTGTAAAAAATCAAAAGCAACCATAGAGTCTTTTAGGGCCAAGTTTGTTTGATCTTGCTAGAGCCAGTTAGCAAAGCCAAACGGGTCACGGGGTCCACAAAATTAAAACAACCACAAGGATGGACTTCCGTGCATCTAGTCGTCTCGGATGACTTTCACTGAATCCATGATTCCTGTTGCGTCTTCAGATTTGTCTTCGGGTTTTTATTACATTACATAAGATAAAAAAAAACTTATTCTATTACAACTTTGAGCCATCAAAAGTGGGTCAAAACCATAAAACCAAAAACTGAATAATAAACACAAACAACTCAATCACATGGGTCGGGCCAGATTTACATATTCAACACAATCACATACGGGCAATATATTTGGTCAAATAAAATAAAAAAACGACCAAATTAATAAATAAAAAAATTACCCCAAAAAACAAATCAGATCAGAAACTTCAAGATAGTTAAAGTTTGTGATTAATCTAACCGGTTAAACCAGACCGGTTCTGATTTGCGTGTTATAACCCAGGCTCTGATACCACTGCTGAGTTTCAGTGGTGATCAGTTTGACTTTTGTAAAAAACGGGTTTTGACAGAAAAATTAATTAATTCAGTGTAATATCCCAAAAAAAATAAAACGACAGTTATAATAACGGAATAAACGAACGAGGCATAGCGGGTCGGGTCGGATGGGTCAGCTGGCTATAAATAGCCTATGCCTCCTTTTTCTCTCATTTGCAACTTTTAGAGAGAGAAAGTTGGCGGATCAACCCGAGACTTCAGCAAAGTGTTACTCCATAACTCGTGAGAAGAACCTCCGGATCAGAAACTCGATTCAGGTAACGATCCGACCTAAATCTGAGTTTTAGTTCGTTTTTGGGTTTTTCGGGTTTTGGGTGAAAAGGTAAGGTTTGAACGGATGAAACTGAAAGATAATCATGGATTTGAGTTCCTTAATGGAAAACGAACGTTTTGAATGCAACAGATTCGGGATCTTGACATGATCAGACCCGAATGCGAAAGTTAGGGTTTTTCACGAAGAACAGGTTGTGCGCACTTGCTAAGTGCGCACGGAGCAGGTCCTGCGCACTTGCTAAGTGCGCAGGAGGAGGGACCTGCGCACTTGATAAGTGCGCAGGCAGCAGGGTCTGCGCACTTGCTAAGTGCGCAGACATCAGAACTGATTAAGTGAAGTCAGTATGTTAGAATGGTTAAACCGTTAGAGTCGGGATTGGTCTGATGTGTATTTAACTAATCAATTCAGATCGAAAGTGACGTTGTTGGACCTTCGTTTAGGACAACCCATATTAGCGTATCAGGTGAGTTCTAGAGCCCTTTTTTAAATGTTTTGTTAATGTTTTTGGGCTGGTGTGCATACTTACGAAATGATGTTTAACGAAATGATGTTTTAACGAAATGATGTTTAACGAAATGATGTTTTAACGAAACGATGTTTACGAAAGGAAAGGTTTTGAAGTGTTTTTGCCAAAAAGGGTTACGAATGCTTTATGAACGGTCTAAATGAGGAAATGTTTAATGAGAAGAGAAAGAGGTAAAGGTTTTAAAGAAGTCATACAAATCTAATCTGTCGAATGAATGGAATTGACGAATGAAGTCTGGGAATGAGATTCCCAGCCTTGTGGTAGATTATGGACAGCGAGCCATAGTTGCCACAAGAACAACAGGGGCAGTGTCTCTGTGGCATGTCAATGGTTATGATGTTGTACAACTGGTAAGGGAGTAACGACGGTTACTCAGGGGTTAACGTGACCCTATGTAAGGTTAAATTATGATCCGACGGTGTCATGGCCGTGAGCCATGGCCGTCGATGGAAGTTGTCGGTTTATGGACATGAGAGCCATAAGGGCAACTGAATGGGTATTGTCGGTCCTCGCGCAGTTAGCCTTGGGGGCAATACCAAAAGGGAATTGACGGAATGTATGGTATTGTCGGTCTTCGTGCAGTTAAGCCTTAGGGGCAATACCATACTAAATGACGGAACGAAGGGTAACACAGATTTAGATAATAATGTATGACTTAAATGAATGTTAGAAGTTTTAATGAACGATCCGTTTAACGGTGTTTATGATTATGATGTTGATGATGATATGGGTACGAAACCTTTTTAAAGATGTTAGATTATTACATGCTTTTCTGAAAGGTTTTACTAAATGAATGATACGTTTTTGGCAAATGTTGATGTTAAAGTTTTTATGAAATGCTAGAACTCACCAGCGTAGCTGACTTTTTAGTTTGCACATTCAGGTTAAGGCAGGTTATGAGGATGGACGGTGATGCTTGGCTAGAGATGAAGAGTTACCCGACTGATTTTGAAGACTGGCAATCCCGTTATGTTTTGTTTTAATTTACTTTATGTTTTAAGCAATGTTTATGCTTCCGCAAGTATGAACAATGTAATAGTTATGATTTAATGAAGTATTTTCCGCTGGGTTATTTGATAATCAAGTTTAAGAACTGTTTGTGAATGAGTAAATCCAACAAGTGAGGCCTCCCGGGTTTGGGGCCTTACAAGTTGGTATCAGAGCAATAGTTTGAGAGATTTGGACACTCCTAGTGTCTGAACTTAAACTGTGAATGGGACCGAAAGCGGATGCCAGTACGGGTAACTCGAGCCAAAGCATCAGGTATGAAAAGTAGAATATGTGTATGTATTATGCCTTAGAAAGGGTTAGGTAAGGACTTGTGTTCTGATGGAATCACAAAGGTGGTCAAATAGAAATCGAAAGGTAGTGTAATGGTTAATTGCAGATGGCCAGTGTATATTAACATCTTACAGTGCTTATTGAATTCTATTTGTTAACTAGCGTGATGACATTGGATTTCTTGTCTTATAGAATGAAATGGCGAGGAGAGGGAACGGAAGGCGTGGTGGCCGTACCGGTGGTCGTACCGGCGGTCGAAATGGTGGGCGTGGCAGGCCTCCTGTGCGCCAAGAGCACAGCGAAGAAGGAAGTGTTCACACTGAACCGACTGTTAGTGTGCATGGAACTGAACAGACACAAGTTGCAGAACAACCTTTCACTTTTGAACCAGAAGTGAGAGCATCCATAGCTCGAGAGTTCTCCGAGTTGATGAAGAATTCTCTGCCAAGTCTGTTGGCTGAAGCATTAAAGAAAGTTAGTGGGGAAGGCGGATCTAGTGCGGCAACTGGTGCCCAGAACAACGAGACCGACAACGCACCGCCTGCTCGCGGATGCGACTACAAGTCCTTTAAGACATGTGACCCGCCGGTCCTGACTGGGAAGAAGGACGCGGTGGCTACTTTTGATTGGGTAATACGTATGGAAGCCGCCATCCGTCTGAGCGAGTGTCGAGCTAATCAAGTAGTGAAGTTTGCTGCTAACTCCTTGAGGGAGGAAGCATCCCACTGGTGGGAAGGGGTACGTCAGGCTAAGGGGGATGAGGTTGTTGACTCGATGATGTGGGCTGACTTGAAAACTTTGGTGATCAAGAATTTCTGCCCGAGGAACGAGATTGAGAAGGTAGAGAGGGAATTTCTGGGTTTGAAGGCCGGGAGCATGACGCACCGGTAGTACACAACCCGATTCAATGAACGGGCACGTCTGGTGCCACATCTTGTTACGACGGAGGAGAGAAAAATTTCCTGCTACATTCAAGGGTTGCCGGACCAGGTCCGCACCTATGTTAAGGCAAACACCCCTACTACCTATGATTCGGTAGTAGAACTGAGCGGCGTAGTATTTGATGATCTGGCACTGAATGTCGCCGCCATCGAGGAACCAAAGAAGAGACCGAGCTTCTCAAGCAAGCGAACTGGTGGAAAGATGTTTGGGGCTCGCGATAAAAGGGCTCGGGTGGATGAGCCGACTGTTTGTAAGAAGTGTGGAAAGGAACATGTAGGTGAATGTAGACTGGGATCTAACTTGTGCTTTAAGTGTGGCAAGACCGGGCACTACTCCCGTGAGTGCACACAACACTACAAGTGCTATAACTGTGGGGATGCCGGTCATCTGAGCCGAGAATGCACCAAACCAAGAATGGGTGAAGCCGGGAAGGGGAAAGGCCCGGAGAAGAGGGAAGAGAGGCCCCGAGCAAAGACTCGTGCGTACGCGCTGACGCAAGACCAGGCCAGAATGGACCCCGACGTGGCGTCAGGTACGTTCGTCCTTGACAACACTCTTGTTTCTGTGTTATTTGATTCGGGTGCCAGTAAGAGTTTTATATCTGCGACTTTTTGTAAGAGAGTGAAGTACGTTGTCAGTATACTAGAAAGGGCCTTTAGCGTAGAAACCGCTGAGGGTAGAACTGCGAGAGTGACCGAGGTAGTTGACAACTCTACGATAAAAATAGAAGGTCATAGGTTCCCTGTCAGATTGTTTGTTATGGTTTTGGGAGGGTTTGATGTCGTGCTGGGTATGGATTGGTTAACTGCCAACGAAGCACAAATCATATGTAAACGAAAGATAATCTGACTCAAGGCTCCAGATGGTAGCAAAGTCGAGGTTTTTGGAGATCGTGACGTCCCGATGCCAAATGCCATCTCGATGATTAATGCAACAGATTACTTGAGGCGCGGATGAGAGGCTTATCTGGTGTACGTGATTGATAAGTGTAAGGAAGTGAAGGAACTAGACGATGTACCCGTGGTACGCGAGTACCCGGAGGTGTTTCCAGAGGATTTGCCTGGGATACCACCCGACAGAGAGATTGAGTTCCGAATCGACTTAGTACCAGATGCCCAGCCCGTGGCTAAGGCTCCATATCGACTAGCACCAGTGGAAATGAAAGAACTTATGGTACAACTAGACGAGTTACTTGAGAAAGGATTTATCCAACCAAGCATCTCACCTTGGGGTGCTCCGGTGTTGTTCGTAAAGAAGAAAGACGGTTTGATGAGAATGTGCATTGATTATCGCGAGTTGAACAAACGTACCGTGAAGAACAAGTACCCGTTACCAAGGATCGACGACCTGTTCGATCAATTACAAGGCGCAAGTTGGTTCTCAAAGATCGACCTTCGATCCGGGTACCATCAGTTGAAGGTGAGGGAAGAAGACATACCAAAAACGGCATTTCGCACACGTTATGGGCACTTTGAGTTCCGCGTAATGTCTTTTGGATTGACAAACGCCCCTGCAGCGTTCATGGATTTGATGAATATAGTTTGCCGACCAATGCTGGATCGGTCGGTAATCGTGTTTATCGATGATATCCTCATCTATTCCAAGAATGAGGGTGATCACGCATGTCACTTAAAGGAGGTGTTGGAGGCTCTGAAGAAAGAAAAGTTGTATGCTAAGTTCTCCAAATGCGCGTTCTGGCTTAGGGAAGTCCAATTCCTAGGTCACGTCATTAACCCGAACGACATTATGGTTGACCCAGCAAAGATAGTAACGGTAAGGGAATAGAATGTTCCTAAGACGCCAACTGAAATCCGTAGTTTCTTGGGATTGGCGGGCTACTATCGGAGATTCATCCAGGATTTCTCGAAAATAGCTTCGCCGTTGACGAAGTTGACTCGGAAGGAGGTAAAGTACGAATGGGGTTCGACCCAGGATGAGGCGTTTAAGGAATTGAAGGAAAAGCTAACTCAAGCTCTAGTCTTGGCCCTTCCCGAGGGCAATGCAGACTTAGTGGTATACTCTGACGCTTCGAGTCAGGGATTGGGATGCGTATTGATGCAACGCGGGAGAGTGATCGCGTACGCGTCACGGCAGTTGAAGATTCATGAAGCTAATTATCCGACTCACGATTTGGAGCTTGCTGCTGTCGTGTTCGCATCGAAAATCTGGAGGCAATACCTTTACGGGGTGAAGTTTACTATTTACTCAGACCACAAAAGTTTGAAGTACTTCTTCGAACAAAGAGAGCTTAATATGAGGCAGAGACGATGGTTAGAACTCCTAAAAGATTATGACTGTGAAATCATATACCATCCTGGAAAGGTAAACGTGGTGGCTGACGCTCTAAGCCGAAAGGATGTGCCTACTCCTATTAGAGTGAAAGCTTGCCAGTTGGTGGTTACATCGGCGTGATGAGAGAAATTGAAAAGGCTCAAGATGAGGCACTTAAGGAGGAAAACATAAAGAAGGAAAGGATGGTTGGCCAACAGGACATGTTGGAATATAACACCCTTGGTGTTAGGACACGTTTTGGACGGGTATGGATACCTATGGGTGGCGAGCTTAGAACCAAAATCTTGGATGAGGCTCATAAGTCTCGGTACTCTATCCATCCCGGTACCAATAAAATGTACCAAGATCTGAGGAAGGAATACTGGTGGCCTGGGATGAAACTTGAGGTGACAATGTATGTAAGCAAATGCTTGACTTGATCACAAGTAAAGGCCGAACACCAGAAACCGTATGGAAAGATTCAACAACTTGATATACCGGAATGGAAGTGGGAACACATTACCATGGACTTCATAACCAAGCTACCTCGCACAGCTAAAGGTCATGATACTATTTGGGTAATTGTGGACCGTTTAACGAAGAGTGCTCATTTCCTACCTATTCGCGAGACGTTCTCGTCGGAAAGGTTAGCGGAAGTGTTTATTAACGAAGTAGTAGCACGGCATGGGATGCCTTTGATGATTGTATCTGACCGGGACACACGATTCACATCGAGGTTCTGGAAAAGATTTCACGAGGCGATGGGCACGAGGCTTAATATCAGCACAGCATACCACCCGCAAACGGATGGTCAGTCCGAAAGGACCATTCAGACATTGGAGGATATTCTCCGTGCTTGTATTATCGACTTCGGTGGCAGTTGGGACAGCCATATGCCGTTAGCTGAATTCTCCTACAACAATAGTCATCACACGACGATAGGCATGCCGCCTTACGAAATGTTCTATGGGAGAAGATGTAGGACCCCGGTTTGTTGGGGTGAGATTGGACAAAAGGAATTAGGAAGTCTCGAAGTCGTAAGAGAGACGTCGGAAAGGTTTGATCTGATCAAAGCGCGAATGAAGGCCGCACAAGATCGTCAGAAATCCTATGCGGATAAACGACGAAGGCCTATTGAGTTTGATATTGGTGACAGAGTAATGCTGAAAGTGTCACCATGGAAGGGAATCATACGATTCAGAAAGAAAGGAAAGTTAAGTCCGAGGTTTGTCGGACCATTCAAGATAATGGCACGGGTTGGGGAAGTCGCTTATCGGTTGGAGTTGCCTGATGAATTAATTGGGATTCATCCTACTTTCAATGTATCACACTTGCGAAAGTGTTTGGCGGATGAATCGGCTCACGTACCACTTACTGACATCGAGGTTGACAACAACCTTAATTATATCGAAGAACCCGTGGCCATCCTTGATCGGAAGGAGAAACGTTTACGTAATAAAGTTATCCAATTGGTTAAAGTCCAATGGAAGCATCGAAAGGGATCGGAAGCCACTTGGGAAACGGAGAAGGAAATGAGGGAGTCGTACCCTCATCTATTTGACATATGATAGGTTTCGGGGACGAAACCTATTGTAAGGGGGGTAGACTTGTAACATCCCAAAAAAAATAAAACGACAGTTATAATAACGGAATAAACGAACGAGGCATAGCGGGTCGGGTCGGATGGGTCAGCTGGCTATAAATAGCCTATGCCTCCTTTTTCTCTCATTTGCAACTTTTAGAGAGAGAAACCGTAGAGAGAGAAAGTTGGCGGATCAACCCGAGACTTCAGCAAAGTGTTACTCCATAACTCGTGAGAAGAACCTCCGGATCAGAAACTCGATTCAGGTAACGATCCGACCTAAATCTGAGTTTTAGTTCGTTTTTGGGTTTTTCGGGTTTTGGGTGAAAAGGTAAGGTTTGAACGGATGAAACTGAAAGATAATCATGGATTTGAGTTCCTTAATGGAAAACGAACGTTTTGAATGCAACAGATTCGGGATCTTGACATGATCAGACCCGAATGCGAAAGTTAGGGTTTTTCGCGAAGAACAGGTCGTGCGCACTTGCTAAGTGCGCACGGAGCAGGTCCTGCGCACTTGCTAAGTGCGCAGGAGGAGGGACCTGCACACTTGCTAAGTGCGCAGAAGGAGGGACCTGCGCATTTGATAAGTGCGCAGGAGGAGGGACCTGTACACTTGATAAGTGCGCAGGCAACAGGGTCTGCGCACTTGCTAAGTGCGCAGGCAGCAGGGTCTGCGCACTTGCTAAGTGCGCAGACATCAGAACTGATTAAGTGAAGTCAGTATGTTAGAATGGTTAAACCGTTAGAGTCGGGATTGGTCTGATGTGTATTTAACTAATCAATTCAGATTGGAAGTGACGTTTGTCACACCCCCAAATTCCACTAACGGAGTTTTACCGTTTGGAAGGTGACACACCAGGATCTCAGTCATTAGTTACATCAAACGACACTATATGGGACTTGAAATGTCAAAACATAAAAGTTCAGAGTTAATGCGGAAGTGTAAACGTTAATATGAAATCAAAAGTAATTACACGCAACAAGCGTCGATTAATGTAATTAAATAAACTGTTGAAAGTATTTGAAATGAATGATATGACAGTAGGACTCCATGCATGTCCTAAGTGCGCAACCTGTGCCAAAGCGACCTGAGAAACATGTAAGAAAAAGTGTCAACACGAGGTTGGTGAGTTCACAGGTTTCAAGTTTACAATAAGAGTGTGTTTTCCAGATTATGTACTTTCAATATGCATATCTATAGGTAGCTAACCTATGTTCATGTTTTACTAAAGCGCTCGCAACCGAAGCTGACTGTGTTTGAATGCCTCCTGCCAGGTCTATCAACTCTGGCACATGTGAGTAGGCTAACATTTCACCCGTTCGATATCCAATCGAGTTAGCGCGACTAACGCGGGTGGGATTTGTCAAACCCAGTAGTACTACTAAACATTACCTCGCTAAGATCCATATTAACGGTTCGAAATAAGATGAGGACTTTCTGTGATAGCATGTTACGCTTAGTCTCGACAGTGATATCATATAAAGTACCATAATCAAATAGTTGCGTCATGTTTTCTCCCCTGGCGGGAAAAATAGTATCTGCTTGCGTACCTGTTTCTCCCCCACGGGGAAAACAAGTAAAAGTATGATAATTGATGTTTCATGTTTGTTTCTTCCTCAACAGTAAAACAAGTAAAATACGTTTGTGTGTAAGCATGTTTCTCCCCCAATAGTAAAACAGGTAAAAAGGGGCCGTGAAACTCACCTGAGTTAGAGTGAAAGATCGGGTTACGCTGATGGAGTTGAAACCACGGGTGTAAGTCTTAAACGACTTACGTGTGACCTAACAATATAACACAACAGTTAGGGACGATTCGGGACTTGTGACGATGACACGGGAAGTTAGAGTATCCTAACTCGTTCTATGGATTTAAATTAAACGAACGCGTCGAACGTCGACATTAGAATAATTATTTTCTTTTGATTGAGTCGCTTGCGAAGGTTAGGAAATGATATAATATTTATTATTTTAGAAACGGTAAAAATAATATAATTTTTCACTAAATTCAAACCCGAGTCCTCGGGTCAATTCTCGGGCCAAAACGCGTTTAAATGGGTTTATAATAATATAAGTTTAATTTATATATATATATATATATATTTATTTAATAAAAACCGTCCCAAAAAAATTAGTGTGGGAGCCCGGTCTCGAACCCGGGTCCCTCCCACACCCGCTCAAAGCTTTAACCATCACATCCCGCTAGGGTATCGCGAAGATATCCGGATCAGATTAGTTTTAACATCCAGATTCAAGTGTTTTCCCTCCCTATAACACCCGCGATCGAATCCGGCCGATATCCATCAATTTGGATGATGGATCGAGCCAAACATATACAAGAATTGTTGCTCAGTGAAATACGAACCTGAGCCTACAATCCAATTCGAAAACGAGCATGATTAGGCTGTCGAATTATCGAGTTTTGTACCGAAAAAGTGATTAGAATACTTTGAATCGATTTGAAAGATTTTGATATAGAAATCGATTAAAACCATAGGGCTTTTGATAATCGGGGCATTTCGAAACTGATCATGCAATTTAATTTCGTTTCTTTTCAATCTAAGATCGAAAACCCCAAACTCGGAAATACAAGAACCCTAATTTCTGGATTTATACGAATTCGATAATAAAACGACAAATTAACAGAGGGCTTTCAATGATTATATGATTACGAAGCTAATGATGTACTTTAATTTGATTTAAAAACAGTTTAGGATTGAATTCGACAGATAGGGTTCATATGAACCCTAATTACAGGTTGCAGAGATTTCGATATTAGAACTTGAAATTAGCAAAGGGCTTTTAATAAAAACAATGTTGCGAATCTTTCTGTATAGATTAATTTCATTTTCATTGAGTCTAGATTAGGGTTCGACTACTTCAGTCAAGTGATGAACCCTAGAATCCAGAACTCGATCGAATCGATGATGTAAGCCCGAATTAACATGGGGCTTAGCTTTACAGGATAAAAACGAAGCAATTGAGTTAAAGATTTACCGGAATGCGTATCAAATCGATGGAGTTCGAGTAGGTGCAGGTGTCGACTGCACAGATGGCTTTCCGGCGAGCTCTGGCGATTCTCCGATCAATGCAGGTAGTGCAAACGCTTCAGGAGGATTCGGCAGAGGTGTGAGAAGCTTCAATTCGCAAGAGCAATGACAGATTACGTCGAATTTGATGGATTCAGGTTATGCTCGACGGTTTTGAGTTTAATTTGGGTTTAATTGCGTTTAATTCGCTTCAATGTCGGAGTTAAGGATAATGATAACTATTAGAAACGGTTAGATCGTGATAAACGGTTTCAATCTCAACGAATAACAACTAGAAACGGCTTGATTTCAAGAATCCGCGAGGGTTGACTTTTAGGAGTCAACAAATTGACAATCTTATAATTACAGAATTGGTCCCTGAGGTTTTCAATGGATATGAGGTTTGTAAATTGGCAGAATAAGTCCCTTAGGTTTAAATGAGGTTAATTCAAAGTTAAATTTGACTTTTAAAGTCAAAGGATTGGATTTTGACTTTTCAAGAGTCAACAGAATAGTTTGGGCTTTTGACATAACTAGTCCCTGAACTTTAAACTTGAGATATTGACAGAAACAGTCCCTGAAGTTTGAATAAAGTTAATTTCAGTTAACTTTAACTGGATTTTTCTAACGGAGTTAACTGGAAAAGTTCGGATTGTCACATCATCCCCAAGTTGAAATAATTTTCGTCCCGAAAATTTAATAACACAAAAAAAAAATTTGAGGGTCTCACATCATCCCCAAGTTGAAAAAATTTTCGTCCCGAAAATTAAAATAATACCTTAAGAATTTGACGCGGAGTGCTTGAACAGATTAGGATATTTGCGCATCATCTAATCCTCGCGCTCCCACGTGAATTCCGGTCCGCGTTTCGAGTTCCAACGGACTTGAACAATAGGGATCTTACTGTGCTTTAACGTTTTAACTTCCCTATCCATAATTTCCACAGGTTCTTCGATGAAACGTAACTGTTCATCAACATGTAGTTCCTCCAGAGGAACCGCGAGAGATTCGTCAGCTAGACATTTCTTCAAATTTGAGATGTGAAAGACGTTGTGTACACCACTCGGTCCTTCAGGTAAGTCTAGTTGATACGCTACTGGTCCGATTCTTTTTATGATTTTGAAAGGTCCAACATAACGAGGATTCAGTTTGCCTCGTTTCTCGAAACGAATGACGCCCTTCCAATGTGAGACCTTTAATAAGACCATATCCCCTATTTGAAATTCCAACGGTTTACAACGTTTATCGGCATAGCTCTTTTGATGGTTACGAGCTGCTGCCATACGGTTTCTGATTTGAACGATCTTTTCAGAAGTTTCAAGTACGGGTTCCGGACCTGTAAGTTGACTATCCCCAACCTCGGCCCAACAGATGGGAGAACAGCATTTCCGTCCATAAAGTGCTTCAAATGGAGCTGCCTTGATGCTGGTGTGATAGCTGTTGTTGTAGGAGAACTCCACCAACGGTAGGTGAGACTCCCAAGTGTTACCGAAATCGATCACACAAGCTCGTAGCATGTCCTCCAGAGTTTGGATAGTACGTTCAGTTTGGCCATCAGTTTGAGGATGGTATGATGTGCTCATATCTAGACGCGTGCCTAATGCTTTATGCAATGACTACCAGAAACGGGAAGTGAATCGTGCATCACGATCCGAAATGATAGAGATAGGCACCCCGTGCCGAGAGACTACTTCTTTCAAGTATATTCGAGTGAGTTTATCCATTTTTTCGGTTTCTTTGATTGCTAGAAAGTGAGCAGATTTTGTTAATCGATCGACAATTACCCAAATAGAATCACATCCGGTAGGGGTTCAGGGTAATTTGGTGATGAAGTCCATGGATATTTGTTCCCATTTCCACATGGGAATTTCAGGTTGCTGGAGAAGACCAGAAGGCCCTTGGTATTCAACTTTAACTTTTGCGCATGTCAGACATTTGCTCACATAAACAGCCATATCGGCCTTCATCTTTGGCCACCAATATAGTATTTTTAAATCATGGTAAATCTTATCGGAACCCGGATGAATAGAGTAACGAGATTTATGAGCTTCATCCATGATTAGTTCCCTTAAATTTCCGAACACTGGAATCCATATTCGTTCGACGAAGTAACGAATTCCGTCAGATTTTACTTCAAGTTGTGCTTCCATACCGCGTGTACCTTCTAGCGGTAGATTCTCTTCTTTTAAGGCTTCAAGTTGAGCACTACGGATTCTGTCAGGCAATCCAGGGTGAATAGTAAGTTGTAATGCTCGAACTCGTTTGGGTTTTGTTTCCTTTCGGCTTAGTGCATCAGCCACAACGTTAGCTTTACCCGGATGATACCGGATCGCACAGTCGTAATCATTTAAAAGTTCAACCCAACGACGTTGTCGCATGTTCAACTCCTTCTGCTCGAAGATATGCTGGAGGCTCTTGTGGTCGGTGTAGATGGTGCATTTGGTACCGTACAAGTAATGTCTCCATATCTCAAGTGCAAAAACTACTGCTCCCAACTCTAGGTCATGAGTGGTGTAGTTTTTCTCGTGAACCTTTAACTGACGTGAAGCGTATGCGATTACCTTTTCGCGTTGCATTAAGACACAACCCAGGCCTTGAATAGATGCATCACAATACACCACAAAGTCATCGGTTCCTTCCGGAAGAGCTAAAATAGGTGCACTGCAAAGTTTCTGTTTGAGATGTTGGAAAACTGATTCTTGGTTATCGCCCCAATTATAGGCTTTTCCTTTTTTAGTTAGGGCGGTGAGAGGTTGCGCAATCTTTGAAAATCCTTCGATAAAACGACGGTAATATCCAGCCAATCCCAGAAATTGTCGCACTTCAGTCGGAGTCGTCGGTGCTGCCCAATTCTTGATGGCTTCTATTTTGGATGGGTCGACATGTATCCCTTTCTCATTAACCACATGTCCTAAGAATTGAACTTCCCGGATCCAGAATTCACACTTGGAAAACTTAGCATACAGCTGCTCCTTTTTAAGTAACTCCAGGATTAAACGTAGATGTTCCTCTTTGTTCTTGGAATAAATGAAGATATCATCAATGAAAACGATGACGAACTGATCAAGGTAGGTTTTACACACACTGTTCATGAGGTCCATGAATACCGCGGGTGCGTTGGTTAATCCGAAAGGCATAGTCATAAACTCATAGTGGCCGTAACTTGTCCTGAAAGCAGTCTTAGAGATATCCTCATCTCGGACTCTTAACTAATGTTAACCGGACCTAAGACCTATCTTGGAGTAGACGATTAATCCTTGGAGTTGATCAAATAGATCGTCGATACGGGGTAGAGGATGGCGGTTCTTGATCATCACTTTGTTTGGCTCACGATAGTCGATGCACATGCGTAAAGTCCCGTCCTTCTTCTTGACTAATAGGACTGGAGTTTCCCCATGGCGATGAGCTAGGTCGAATGAAACCTTGATCCAACAAATCTTGCAACTGAGTGGACCATTCCTGTAATTCACTGGGTGCTAATCTGTAAGGTGCCCGAGCAATCGGTGCTGCTCCGGGTGCTAGATCAATTTGGAACTCAACCTGACGATGTGGTGGAAGACCAGGCAAGTATTCGGGAAATACTTCCGGATAATCACGAACGATCGGAATGTCGTCAATCTTCTTTTCCTTAGATGGCTGTTCGACGATGAGAGCCAAAATAGCCATATGCCCCTTTTCGAAGACATTTATGTACTTTCATGAAGGATATGATGCCAATGACTGCACCACTCCTTTTGCCTTGGACAGAAAGGATTTCCCTTCTAAGGAGAGGAAGGCAAACATTTTTGTCACAACAGATGGCCTCGGGTTGGTTCTCGGATAACCAATTCATACCGACAATAAGGTCGAAACTGCCAAGTGTAACTGGCAGACGGTCAATGTCAAGTTTATTACTAACCAATGCTAGATTACATCTGCAAGAATGCGAGTTGTTTTGATTTTCTGAGTAACGGCCCAAGCAAACCGTACCAAGATATTGTCCACTTTGCCCCTGATGGGTTGCCCATCCAGGAACTCACGGTTTTGTTTTTACCCGACGAGTTGCTCGCCTAGGCAAAACGCGTCTCAATAGAGAAGGTATCCACTTCCTAATAAGGAACGTATCGTTCTCCCCCCTCAACCGATGCGGGATATTACAGTCTGCTATCTCAATAGTATACTTGGCTTTTAATAGAGTTAGAGCACGACTCACTAATATGGAATTTGTGAAATCGTGCTGAGACTTCTAGTGAGACACGTGCTTATAAAGCAAGTGTCAGTCAATGCATAGGCTAAGGAAAGAGGTTCACATGTAGGAAAGAAAAGTCTAATGAGATATAGATTCCAGTAGCAGAAGAGATAGGATGTATGTCTAAGTAATTGCGTTCAACTGATGGTTGGTTAGGTTAAATCTTCGTTCCCTAATGTCATTGGATCAACGGGATCATTTCGTGAAGAAAGAAATTCGTTTACAGGATTGAATATGCTGGGTATAATTCGTATTAGACTAAGGATTAGTCATCGGATAAGGCAATAGGGTCGAATGGGATTTATTGTTGGAGCGTAAGGGAAAACGTGTTAGCTTAGAAAGGATTCCACAATTTCCTGCTTACAAAGTTGGAGTTGGTGGGTTTACCATGAGGTTCTATTAAAGTTTCAATCGAGATTGTTTCCTTGATCAAGTTTGAATGAGAGTCGTAAGGTCACTAAGACTCTTACATGAGTGCAAATAACATGATGGATTCCATTAATGATAGTTCTGTGTGTCCGTAAACATCTTCAACCTGATAGTCGCGTCTATCAGCTGTCAAACGAGTTTAACGATACTAACTAGTCGTTGAGTGGGTTATGAGAGTTTCTACTGTCAATGGAAATATAAGTATGTAAATCATAGAGTAGGACCATTTATCCACACACTAGGTTTCACCAGGACTTATATGCACCTCAAATTATTATTACGTGTGCACCCGTAATGATAATTTGCTTTGCATGTTCACCCTAGTTCTCCCTGTCCAGTGTCATAATGTCCTTTAGTTTGTATTGATGAGTACAGAGTGTTGTCAGATATGATAAGTCATCGAAAAGTTTAGTTATCAATCATAAGTTGATTAACTAGGACTCATATCAGTATGAGTAGTCAGGAATTGTTTGATTCGAGTATTCACCCGAGTTGAAATACGATACGATAGTCCAATCCAGCGGATTGTAGATGGTAACATGCATATGAAGCAAACATGTACATGTAATGCGACTTCGAGGAGTGAAACTAGTTCATGGATATGTGTTACTGGAAGAAGGAAGGTAGTTGTTCTTCCCACCGAGTCAGAATAGGGTTTGAGTATGCATTGAGCAATGTGTTCTCAGATTTGTGGTCAATCTATTCTCAACAGAATATCGAACAAAGCGCGAGCCCACGGCTCGGGAAAGTGATGACATATACATGTCAGTGGATTCTGCAATAATGCGTGCAACAGTCTGCCTTCACACGGCGTATTGTTGTTAGTAGGTACAGTAGGGACTCGCCTCCGACGATCCTTACTCCCAAAGAGATATGTGTTAGTGCTGAGTGTCGTCCATAACATGGACCTGAGAAAGCCCACCATACCCAACAGGTGATGGTGATGTAAGTGACTCCTTCGAAGGCTCCGTCTCGCTGCCCTCGAACGGGAGTGGATGATGTTCCGGTGATTCCCCGAGTGTCGCCATTGGGAATGATGATGCAATGCAGATGATGTGTCCCTCGCCAACTGAGGGTGATACGGATGGTGTTACATGCCTGCACTACAAGTTATGTATAGGTGCTATATGTATCAGGTATGAGTGTCTGTGCCGTGTAACTAATGTGTGAGGTTATAGTCTAGTATGCAATCCTAGTTCTCTATAACCTGGCTCTGATACCAATCTGTCACACCCCCAAATTCCACTAACGGAGTTTTACCGTTTGGAAGGTGACACACCAGGATCTCAGTCATTAGTTACATCAAACGACACTATATGGGACTTGAAATGTCAAAACATAAAAGTTCAGAGTTAATGCGGAAGTGTAAACGTTAATATGAAATCAAAAGTAATTACACGCAACAAGCGTCGATTAATGTAATTAAATAAACTGTTGAAAGTATTTGAAATGAATGATATGACAGTAGGACTCCATGCATGTCCTAAGTGCGCAACCTGTGCCAAAGCGACCTGAGAAACATGTAAGAAAAAGTGTCAACACGAGGTTGGTGAGTTCACAGGTTTCAAGTTTACAATAAGAGTGTGTTTTCCAGATTATGTACTTTCAATATGCATATCTATAGGTAGCTAACCTATGTTCATGTTTTACTAAAGCGCTCGCAACCGAAGCTGACTGTGTTTGAATGCCTCCTGCCAGGTCTATCAACTCTGGCACATGTGAGTAGGCTAACATTTCACCCGTTCGATATCCAATCGAGTTAGCGCGACTAACGCGGGTGGGATTTGTCAAACCCAGTAGTACTACTAAACATTACCTCGCTAAGATCCATATTAACGGTTCGAAATAAGATGAGGACTTTCTGTGATAGCATGTTACGCTTAGTCTCGACAGTGATATCATATAAAGTACCATAATCAAATAGTTGCGTCATGTTTTCTCCCCTGGCGGGAAAAATAGTATCTGCTTGCGTACCTGTTTCTCCCCCACGGGGAAAACAAGTAAAAGTATGATAATTGATGTTTCATGTTTGTTTCTTCCTCAACAGTAAAACAAGTAAAATACGTTTGTGTGTAAGCATGTTTCTCCCCCAATAGTAAAACAGGTAAAAAGGGGCCGTGAAACTCACCTGAGTTAGAGTGAAAGATCGGGTTACGCTGATGGAGTTGAAACCACGGGTGTAAGTCTTAAACGACTTACGTGTGACCTAACAATATAACACAACAGTTAGGGACGATTCGGGACTTGTGACGATGACACGGGAAGTTAGAGTATCCTAACTCGTTCTATGGATTTAAATTAAACGAACGCGTCGAACGTCGACATTAGAATAATTATTTTCTTTTGATTGAGTCGCTTGCGAAGGTTAGGAAATGATATAATATTTATTATTTTAGAAACGGTAAAAATAATATAATTTTTCACTAAATTCAAACCCGAGTCCTCGGGTCAATTCTCGGGCCAAAACGCGTTTAAATGGGTTTATAATAATATAAGTTTAATTTATATATATATATATATTTATTTAATAAAAACCGTCCCAAAAAAATTAGTGTGGGAGCCCGGTCTCGAACCCGGGTCCCTCCCACACCCGCTCAAAGCTTTAACCATCACATCCCGCTAGGGTATCGCGAAGATATCCGGATCAGATTAGTTTTAACATCCAGATTCAAGTGTTTTCCCTCCCTATAACACCCGCGATCGAATCCGGCCGATATCCATCAATTTGGATGATGGATCGAGCCAAACAGATACAAGAATTGTTGCTCAGTGAAATACGAACCTGAGCCTACAATCCAATTCGAAAACGAGCATGATTAGGCTGTCGAATTATCGAGTTTTGTACCGAAAAAGTGATTAGAATACTTTGAATCGATTTGAAAGATTTTGATATAGAAATCGATTAAAACCATAGGGCTTTTGATAATCGGGGCATTTCGAAACTGATCATGCAATTTAATTTCGTTTCTTTTCAATCTAAGATCGAAAACCCCAAACTCGGAAATACAAGAACCCTAATTTCTGGATTTATACGAATTCGATAATAAAACGACAAATTAACAGAGGGCTTTCAATGATTATATGATTACGAAGCTAATGATGTACTTTAATTTGATTTAAAAACAGTTTAGGATTGAATTCGACAGATAGGGTTCATATGAACCCTAATTACAGGTTGCAGAGATTTCGATATTAGAACTTGAAATTAGCAAAGGGCTTTTAATAAAAACAATGTTGCGAATCTTTCTGTATAGGTTAATTTCATTTTCATTGAGTCTAGATTAGGGTTCGACTACTTCAGTCAAGTGATGAACCCTAGAATCCAGAACTCGATCGAATCGATGATGTAAGCCCGAATTAACATGGGGCTTAGCTTTACAGGATAAAAACGAAGCAATTGAGTTAAAGATTTACCGGAATGCGTATCAAATCGATGGAGTTCGAGTAGGTGCAGGTGTCGACTGCACAGATGGCTTTCCGGCGAGCTCTGGCGATTCTCCGATCAATGCAGGTAGTGCAAACGCTTCAGGATGATTCGGCAGAGGTGTGAGAAGCTTCAATTCGCAAGAGCAATGACAGATTACGTCGAATTTGATGGATTCAGGTTATGCTCGACGGTTTTGAGTTTAATTTGGGTTTAATTGCGTTTAATTCGCTTCAATGTCGGAGTTAAGGATAATGATAACTATTAGAAACGGTTAGATCGTGATAAACGGTTTCAATCTCAACGAATAACAACTAGAAACGGCTTGATTTCAAGAATCCGCGAGGGTTGACTTTTAGGAGTCAACAAATTGACAATCTTATAATTACAGAATTGGTCCCTGAGGTTTTCAATGGATATGAGGTTTGTAAATTGGCAGAATAAGTCCCTTAGGTTTAAATGAGGTTAATTCAAAGTTAAATTTGACTTTTAAAGTCAAAGGATTGGATTTTGACTTTTCAAGAGTCAACAGAATAGTTTGGGCTTTTGACATAACTAGTCCCTGAACTTTAAACTTGAGATATTGACAGAAACAGTCCCTGAAGTTTGAATAAAGTTAATTTCAGTTAACTTTAACTGGATTTTTCTAACGGAGTTAACTGGAAAAGTTCGGATTGTCACATCATCCCCAAGTTGAAATAATTTTCGTCCCGAAAATTTAATAACACAAAAAAAAAAATTGAGCGTCTCACATCATCCCCAAGTTGAAATAATTTTCGTCCCGAAAATTAAAATAATACCTTAAGAATTTGACGCGGAGTGCTTGAACAGATTAGGATATTTGCGCATCATCTGATCCTCGCGCTCCCACGTGAATTCCGGTCCGCGTTTCGAGTTCCAACGGACTTGAACAATAGGGATCTTACTGTGCTTTAACGTTTTAACTTCCCTATCCATAATTTCCACAGGTTCTTCGATGAAACGTAACTGTTCATCAACATGTAGTTCCTCCAGAGGAACCGCGAGAGATTCGTCAGCTAGACATTTCTTCAAATTTGAGATGTGAAAGACGTTGTGTACACCACTCGGTCCTTCAGGTAAGTCTAGTTGATACGCTACTGGTCCGATTCTTTTTATGATTTTGAAAGGTCCAACATAACGAGGATTCAGTTTGCCTCGTTTCTCGAAACGAATGACGCCCTTCCAATGTGAGACCTTTAATAAGACCATATCCCCTATTTGAAATTCCAACGGTTTACAACGTTTATCGGCATAGCTCTTTTGATGGTTACGAGCTGCTGCCATACGGTTTCTGATTTGAACGATCTTTTCAGAAGTTTCAAGTACGGGTTCCGGACCTGTAAGTTGACTATCCCCAACCTCGGCCCAACAGATGGGAGAACAGCATTTCCGTCCATAAAGTGCTTCAAATGGAGCTGCCTTGATGCTGGTGTGATAGCTGTTGTTGTAGGAGAACTCCACCAACGGTAGGTGAGACTCCCAAGTGTTACCGAAATCGATCACACAAGCTCGTAGCATGTCCTCCAGAGTTTGGATAGTACGTTCAGTTTGGCCATCAGTTTGAGGATGGTATGATGTGCTCATATCTAGACGCGTGCCTAATGCTTTATGCAATGACTACCAGAAACGGGAAGTGAATCGTGCATCACGATCCGAAATGATAGAGATAGGCACCCCGTGCCGAGAGACTACTTCTTTCAAGTATATTCGAGTGAGTTTATCCATTTTTTCGGTTTCTTTGATTGCTAGAAAGTGAGCAGATTTTGTTAATCGATCGACAATTACCCAAATAGAATCACATCCGGTAGGGGTTCGGGGTAATTTGGTGATGAAGTCCATGGATATTTGTTCCCATTTCCACATGGGAATTTCAGGTTGCTGGAGAAGACCAGAAGGCCCTTGGTATTCAACTTTAACTTTTGCGCATGTCAGACATTTGCTCACATAAACAGCCATATCGGCCTTCATCTTTGGCCACCAATATAGTATTTTTAAATCATGGTAAATCTTATCGGAACCCGGATGAATAGAGTAACGAGATTTATGAGCTTCATCCATGATTAGTTCCCTTAAATTTCCGAACACTGGAATCCATATTCGTTCGACGAAGTAACGAATTCCGTCAGATTTTACTTCAAGTTGTGCTTCCATACCGCGTGTACCTTCTAGCGGTAGATTCTCTTCTTTTAAGGCTTCAAGTTGAGCACTACGGATTCTGTCAGGCAATCCAGGGTGAATAGTAAGTTGTAATGCTCGAACTCGTTTGGGTTTTGTTTCCTTTCGGCTTAGTGCATCAGCCACAACGTTAGCTTTACCCGGATGATACCGGATCGCACAGTCGTAATCATTTAAAAGTTCAACCCAACGACGTTGTCGCATGTTCAACTCCTTCTGCTCGAAGATATGCTGGAGGCTCTTGTGGTCGGTGTAGATGGTGCATTTGGTACCGTACAAGTAATGTCTCCATATCTCAAGTGCAAAAACTACTGCTCCCAACTCTAGGTCATGAGTGGTGTAGTTTTTCTCGTGAACCTTTAACTGACGTGAAGCGTATGCGATTACCTTTTCGCGTTGCATTAAGACACAACCCAGGCCTTGAATAGATGCATCACAATACACCACAAAGTCATCGGTTCCTTCCGGAAGAGCTAAAATAGGTGCACTGCAAAGTTTCTGTTTGAGATGTTGGAAAACTTATTCTTGGTTATCGCCCCAATTATAGGCTTTTCCTTTTTTAGTCAGGGCGGTGAGAGGTTGCGCAATCTTTGAAAATCCTTCAATAAAACGACGGTAATATCCAGCCAATCCCAGAAATTGTCGCACTTCAGTCGGAGTCGTCGGTGCTGCCCAATTCTTGATGGCTTCTATTTTGGATGGGTCGACATGTATCCCTTTCTCATTAACCACATGTCCTAAGAATTGAACTTCCCGGATCCAGAATTCACACTTGGAAAACTTAGCATACAGCTGCTCCTTTTTAAGTAACTCCAGGATTAAACGTAGATGTTCCTCTTTGTTCTTGGAATAAATGAAGATATCATCAATGAAAACGATGACGAACTGATCAAGGTAGGTTTTACACACACTGTTCATGAGGTCCATGAATACCGCGGGTGCGTTGGTTAATCCGAAAGGCATAGTCATAAACTCATAGTGGCCGTAACTTGTCCTGAAAGCAGTCTTAGAGATATCCTCATCTCGGACTCTTAACTAATGTTAACCGGACCTAAGACCTATCTTGGAGTAGACGATTAATCCTTGGAGTTGATCAAATAGATCGTCGATACGGGGTAGAGGATGGCGGTTCTTGATCATCACTTTGTTTGGCTCACGATAGTCGATGCACATGCGTAAAGTCCCGTCCTTCTTCTTGACTAATAGGACTGGAGTTTCCCCATGGCGATGAGCTAGGTCGAATGAAACCTTGATCCAACAAATCTTGCAACTGAGTGGACCATTCCTGTAATTCACTGGGTGCTAATCTGTAAGGTGCCCGAGCAATCGGTGCTGCTCCGGGTGCTAGATCAATTTGGAACTCAACCTGACGATGTGGTGGAAGACCAGGCAAGTATTCGGGAAATACTTCCGGATAATCACGAACGATCGGAATGTCGTCAATCTTCTTTTCCTTAGATGGCTGTTCGGCGATGAGAGCCAAAATAGCCATATGCCCCTTTTCGAAGACATTTATGTACTTTCATGAAGGATATGATGCCAATGACTGCACCACTCCTTTTGCCTTGGACAGAAAGGATTTCCCTTCTAAGGAGAGGAAGGCAAACATTTTTGTCACAACAGATGGCCTCGGGTTGGTTCTCGGATAACCAATTCATACCGACAATAAGGTCGAAACTACCAAGTGTAACTGGCAGACGGTCAATGTCAAGTTTATTACTAACCAATGCTAGATTACATCTGCAAGAATGCGAGTTGTTTTGATTTTCTGAGTAACGGCCCAAGCAAACCGTACCAAGATATTGTCCACTTTGCCCCTGATGGGTTGCCCATCCAGGAACTCACGGTTTTGTTTTTACCCGACGAGTTGCTCGCCTAGGCAAAACGCGTCTCAATAGAGAAGGTATCCACTTCCTAATAAGGAACGTATCGTTCTCCCCCCTCAACCGATGCGGGATATTACAGTCTGCTATCTCAATAGTATACTTGGCTTTTAATAGAGTTAGAGCACGACTCACTAATATGGAATTTGTGAAATCGTGCTGAGACTTCTAGTGAGACACGTGCTTATAAAGCAAGTGTCAGTCAATGCATAGGCTAAGGAAAGAGGTTCACATGTAGGAAAGAAAAGTCTAATGAGATATAGATTCCAGTAGCAGAAGAGATAGGATGTATGTCTAAGTAATTGCGTTCAACTGATGGTTGGTTAGGTTAAATCTTCGTTCCCTAATGTCATTGGATCAACGGGATCATTTCGTGAAGAAAGAAATTCGTTTACAGGATTGAATATGCTGGGTATAATTCGTATTAGACTAAGGATTAGTCATCGGATAAGGCAATAGGGTCGAATGGGATTTATTGTTGGAGCGTAAGGGAAAACGTGTTAGCTTAGAAAGGATTCCACAATTTCCTGCTTACAAAGTTGGAGTTGGTGGGTTTACCATGAGGTTCTATTAAAGTTTCAATCGAGATTGTTTCCTTGATCAAGTTTGAATGAGAGTCGTAAGGTCACTAAGACTCTTACATGAGTGCAAATAACATGATGGATTCCATTAATGATAGTTCTGTGTGTCCGTAAACATCTTCAACCTGATAGTCGCGTCTATCAGCTGTCAAACGAGTTTAACGATACTAACTAGTCGTTGAGTGGGTTATGAGAGTTTCTACTGTCAATGGAAATATAAGTATGTAAATCATAGAGTAGGACCATTTATCCACACACTAGGTTTCACCAGGACTTATATGCACCTCAAATTATTATTACGTGTGCACCCGTAATGATAATTTGCTTTGCATGTTCACCCTAGTTCTCCCTGTCCAGTGTCATAATGTCCTTTAGTTTGTATTGATGAGTACAGAGTGTTGTCAGATATGATAAGTCATCGAAAAGTTTAGTTATCAATCATAAGTTGATTAACTAGGACTCATATCAGTATGAGTAGTCAGGAATTGTTTGATTCGAGTATTCACCCGAGTTGAAATACGATACGATAGTCCAATCCAGCGGATTGTAGATGGTAACATGCATATGAAGCAAACATGTACATGTAATGCGACTTCGAGGAGTGAAACTAGTTCATGGATATGTGTTACTGGAAGAAGGAAGGTAGTTGTTCTTCCCACCGAGTCAGAATAGGGTTTGAGTATGCATTGAGCAATGTGTTCTCAGATTTGTGGTCAATCTATTCTCAACAGAATATCGAACAAAGCGCGAGCCCACGGCTCGGGAAAGTGATGACATATACATGTCAGTGGATTCTGCAATAATGCGTGCAACAGTCTGCCTTCACACGGCGTATTGTTGTTAGTAGGTACAGTAGGGACTCGCCTCCGACGATCCTTACTCCCAAAGAGATATGTGTTAGTGCTGAGTGTCGTCCATAACATGGACCTGAGAAAGCCCACCATACCCAACAGGTGATGGTGATGTAAGTGACTCCTCCGAAGGCTCCGTCTCGCTGCCCTCGAACGGGAGTGGATGATGTTCCGGTGATTCCCCGAGTGTCGCCATTGGGAATGATGATGCAATGCAGATGATGTGTCCCTCGCCAACTGAGGGTGATACGGATGGTGTTACATGCCTGCACTACAAGTTATGTATAGGTGCTATATGTATCAGGTATGAGTGTCTGTGCCGTGTAACTAATGTGTGAGGTTATAGTCTAGTATGCAATCCTAGTTCTCTATAACCTGGCTCTGATACCAATCTGTCACACCCCCAAATTCCACTAACGGAGTTTTACCGTTTGGAAGGTGACACACCAGGATCTCAGTCATTAGTTACATCAAACGACACTATATGGGACTTGAAATGTCAAAACATAAAAGTTCAGAGTTAATGCGGAAGTGTAAACGTTAATATGAAATCAAAAGTAATTACACGCAACAAGCGTCGATTAATGTAATTAAATAAACTGTTGAAAGTATTTGAAATGAATGATATGACAGTAGGACTCCATGCATGTCCTAAGTGCGCAACCTGTGCCAAAGCGACCTGAGAAACATGTAAGAAAAAGTGTCAACACGAGGTTGGTGAGTTCACAGGTTTCAAGTTTACAATAAGAGTGTGTTTTCCAGATTATGTACTTTCAATATGCATATCTATAGGTAGCTAACCTATGTTCATGTTTTACTAAAGCGCTCGCAACCGAAGCTGACTGTGTTTGAATGCCTCCTGCCAGGTCTATCAACTCTGGCACATGTGAGTAGGCTAACATTTCACCCGTTCGATATCCAATCGAGTTAGCGCGACTAACGCGGGTGGGATTTGTCAAACCCAGTAGTACTACTAAACATTACCTCGCTAAGATCCATATTAACGGTTCGAAATAAGATGAGGACTTTCTGTGATAGCATGTTACGCTTAGTCTCGACAGTGATATCATATAAAGTACCATAATCAAATAGTTGCGTCATGTTTTCTCCCCTGGCGGGAAAAATAGTATCTGCTTGCGTACCTGTTTCTCCCCCACGGGGAAAACAAGTAAAAGTATGATAATTGATGTTTCATGTTTGTTTCTTCCTCAACAGTAAAACAAGTAAAATACGTTTGTGTGTAAGCATGTTTCTCCCCCAATAGTAAAACAGGTAAAAAGGGGCCGTGAAACTCACCTGAGTTAGAGTGAAAGATCGGGTTACGCTGATGGAGTTGAAACCACGGGTGTAAGTCTTAAACGACTTACGTGTGACCTAACAATATAACACAACAGTTAGGGACGATTCGGGACTTGTGACGATGACACGGGAAGTTAGAGTATCCTAACTCGTTCTATGGATTTAAATTAAACGAACGCGTCGAACGTCGACATTAGAATAATTATTTTCTTTTGATTGAGTCGCTTGCGAAGGTTAGGAAATGATATAATATTTATTATTTTAGAAACGGTAAAAATAATATAATTTTTCACTAAATTCAAACCCGAGTCCTCGGGTCAATTCTCGGGCCAAAACGCGTTTAAATGGGTTTATAATAATATAAGTTTAATTTATATATATATATATATTTATTTAATAAAAACCGTCCCAAAAAAATTAGTGTGGGAGCCCGGTCTCGAACCCGGGTCCCTCCCACACCCGCTCAAAGCTTTAACCATCACATCCCGCTAGGGTATCGCGAAGATATCCGGATCAGATTAGTTTTAACATCCAGATTCAAGTGTTTTCCCTCCCTATAACACCCGCGATCGAATCCGGCCGATATCCATCAATTTGGATGATGGATCGAGCCAAACAGATACAAGAATTGTTGCTCAGTGAAATACGAACCTGAGCCTACAATCCAATTCGAAAACGAGCATGATTAGGCTGTCGAATTATCGAGTTTTGTACCGAAAAAGTGATTAGAATACTTTGAATCGATTTGAAAGATTTTGATATAGAAATCGATTAAAACCATAGGGCTTTTGATAATCGGGGCATTTCGAAACTGATCATGCAATTTAATTTCGTTTCTTTTCAATCTAAGATCGAAAACCCCAAACTCGGAAATACAAGAACCCTAATTTCTGGATTTATACGAATTCGATAATAAAACGACAAATTAACAGAGGGCTTTCAATGATTATATGATTACGAAGCTAATGATGTACTTTAATTTGATTTAAAAACAGTTTAGGATTGAATTCGACAGATAGGGTTCATATGAACCCTAATTACAGGTTGCAGAGATTTCGATATTAGAACTTGAAATTAGCAAAGGGCTTTTAATAAAAACAATGTTGCGAATCTTTCTGTATAGGTTAATTTCATTTTCATTGAGTCTAGATTAGGGTTCGACTACTTCAGTCAAGTGATGAACCCTAGAATCCAGAACTCGATCGAATCGATGATGTAAGCCCGAATTAACATGGGGCTTAGCTTTACAGGATAAAAACGAAGCAATTGAGTTAAAGATTTACCGGAATGCGTATCAAATCGATGGAGTTCGAGTAGGTGCAGGTGTCGACTGCACAGATGGCTTTCCGGCGAGCTCTGGCGATTCTCCGATCAATGCAGGTAGTGCAAACGCTTCAGGATGATTCGGCAGAGGTGTGAGAAGCTTCAATTCGCAAGAGCAATGACAGATTACGTCGAATTTGATGGATTCAGGTTATGCTCGACGGTTTTGAGTTTAATTTGGGTTTAATTGCGTTTAATTCGCTTCAATGTCGGAGTTAAGGATAATGATAACTATTAGAAACGGTTAGATCGTGATAAACGGTTTCAATCTCAACGAATAACAACTAGAAACGGCTTGATTTCAAGAATCCGCGAGGGTTGACTTTTAGGAGTCAACAAATTGACAATCTTATAATTACAGAATTGGTCCCTGAGGTTTTCAATGGATATGAGGTTTGTAAATTGGCAGAATAAGTCCCTTAGGTTTAAATGAGGTTAATTCAAAGTTAAATTTGACTTTTAAAGTCAAAGGATTGGATTTTGACTTTTCAAGAGTCAACAGAATAGTTTGGGCTTTTGACATAACTAGTCCCTGAACTTTAAACTTGAGATATTGACAGAAACAGTCCCTGAAGTTTGAATAAAGTTAATTTCAGTTAACTTTAACTGGATTTTTCTAACGGAGTTAACTGGAAAAGTTCGGATTGTCACATCATCCCCAAGTTGAAATAATTTTCGTCCCGAAAATTTAATAACACAAAAAAAAAATTTGAGGGTCTCACATCATCCCCAAGTTGAAAAAATTTTCGTCCCGAAAATTAAAATAATACCTTAAGAATTTGACGCGGAGTGCTTGAACAGATTAGGATATTTGCGCATCATCTAATCCTCGCGCTCCCACGTGAATTCCGGTCCGCGTTTCGAGTTCCAACGGACTTGAACAATAGGGATCTTACTGTGCTTTAACGTTTTAACTTCCCTATCCATAATTTCCACAGGTTCTTCGATGAAACGTAACTGTTCATCAACATGTAGTTCCTCCAGAGGAACCGCGAGAGATTCGTCAGCTAGACATTTCTTCAAATTTGAGATGTGAAAGACGTTGTGTACACCACTCGGTCCTTCAGGTAAGTCTAGTTGATACGCTACTGGTCCGATTCTTTTTATGATTTTGAAAGGTCCAACATAACGAGGATTCAGTTTGCCTCGTTTCTCGAAACGAATGACGCCCTTCCAATGTGAGACCTTTAATAAGACCATATCCCCTATTTGAAATTCCAACGGTTTACAACGTTTATCGGCATAGCTCTTTTGATGGTTACGAGCTGCTGCCATACGGTTTCTGATTTGAACGATCTTTTCAGAAGTTTCAAGTACGGGTTCCGGACCTGTAAGTTGACTATCCCCAACCTCGGCCCAACAGATGGGAGAACAGCATTTCCGTCCATAAAGTGCTTCAAATGGAGCTGCCTTGATGCTGGTGTGATAGCTGTTGTTGTAGGAGAACTCCACCAACGGTAGGTGAGACTCCCAAGTGTTACCGAAATCGATCACACAAGCTCGTAGCATGTCCTCCAGAGTTTGGATAGTACGTTCAGTTTGGCCATCAGTTTGAGGATGGTATGATGTGCTCATATCTAGACGCGTGCCTAATGCTTTATGCAATGACTACCAGAAACGGGAAGTGAATCGTGCATCACGATCCGAAATGATAGAGATAGGCACCCCGTGCCGAGAGACTACTTCTTTCAAGTATATTCGAGTGAGTTTATCCATTTTTTCGGTTTCTTTGATTGCTAGAAAGTGAGCAGATTTTGTTAATCGATCGACAATTACCCAAATAGAATCACATCCGGTAGGGGTTCAGGGTAATTTGGTGATGAAGTCCATGGATATTTGTTCCCATTTCCACATGGGAATTTCAGGTTGCTGGAGAAGACCAGAAGGCCCTTGGTATTCAACTTTAACTTTTGCGCATGTCAGACATTTGCTCACATAAACAGCCATATCGGCCTTCATCTTTGGCCACCAATATAGTATTTTTAAATCATGGTAAATCTTATCGGAACCCGGATGAATAGAGTAACGAGATTTATGAGCTTCATCCATGATTAGTTCCCTTAAATTTCCGAACACTGGAATCCATATTCGTTCGACGAAGTAACGAATTCCGTCAGATTTTACTTCAAGTTGTGCTTCCATACCGCGTGTACCTTCTAGCGGTAGATTCTCTTCTTTTAAGGCTTCAAGTTGAGCACTACGGATTCTGTCAGGCAATCCAGGGTGAATAGTAAGTTGTAATGCTCGAACTCGTTTGGGTTTTGTTTCCTTTCGGCTTAGTGCATCAGCCACAACGTTAGCTTTACCCGGATGATACCGGATCGCACAGTCGTAATCATTTAAAAGTTCAACCCAACGACGTTGTCGCATGTTCAACTCCTTCTGCTCGAAGATATGCTGGAGGCTCTTGTGGTCGGTGTAGATGGTGCATTTGGTACCGTACAAGTAATGTCTCCATATCTCAAGTGCAAAAACTACTGCTCCCAACTCTAGGTCATGAGTGGTGTAGTTTTTCTCGTGAACCTTTAACTGACGTGAAGCGTATGCGATTACCTTTTCGCGTTGCATTAAGACACAACCCAGGCCTTGAATAGATGCATCACAATACACCACAAAGTCATCGGTTCCTTCCGGAAGAGCTAAAATAGGTGCACTGCAAAGTTTCTGTTTGAGATGTTGGAAAACTGATTCTTGGTTATCGCCCCAATTATAGGCTTTTCCTTTTTTAGTTAGGGCGGTGAGAGGTTGCGCAATCTTTGAAAATCCTTCGATAAAACGACGGTAATATCCAGCCAATCCCAGAAATTGTCGCACTTCAGTCGGAGTCGTCGGTGCTGCCCAATTCTTGATGGCTTCTATTTTGGATGGGTCGACATGTATCCCTTTCTCATTAACCACATGTCCTAAGAATTGAACTTCCCGGATCCAGAATTCACACTTGGAAAACTTAGCATACAGCTGCTCCTTTTTAAGTAACTCCAGGATTAAACGTAGATGTTCCTCTTTGTTCTTGGAATAAATGAAGATATCATCAATGAAAACGATGACGAACTGATCAAGGTAGGTTTTACACACACTGTTCATGAGGTCCATGAATACCGCGGGTGCGTTGGTTAATCCGAAAGGCATAGTCATAAACTCATAGTGGCCGTAACTTGTCCTGAAAGCAGTCTTAGAGATATCCTCATCTCGGACTCTTAACTAATGTTAACCGGACCTAAGACCTATCTTGGAGTAGACGATTAATCCTTGGAGTTGATCAAATAGATCGTCGATACGGGGTAGAGGATGGCGGTTCTTGATCATCACTTTTTTTGGCTCACGATAGTCGATGCACATGCGTAAAGTCCCGTCCTTCTTCTTGACTAATAGGACTGGAGTTTCCCCATGGCGATGAGCTAGGTCGAATGAAACCTTGATCCAACAAATCTTGCAACTGAGTGGACCATTCCTGTAATTAACTGGGTGCTAATCTGTAAGGTGCCCGAGCAATCGGTGCTGCTCCGGGTGCTAGATCAATTTGGAACTCAACCTGACGATGTGGTGGAAGACCAGGCAAGTATTCGGGAAATACTTCCGGATAATCACGAACGATCGGAATGTCGTCAATCTTCTTTTCCTTAGATGGCTGTTCGGCGATGAGAGCCAAAATAGCCATATGCCCCTTTTCGAAGACATTTATGTACTTTCATGAAGGATATGATGCCAATGACTGCACCACTCCTTTTGCCTTGGACAGAAAGGATTTCCCTTCTAAGGAGAGGAAGGCAAACATTTTTGTCACAACAGATGGCCTCGGGTTGGTTCTCGGATAACCAATTCATACCGACAATAAGGTCGAAACTGCCAAGTGTAACTGGCAGACGGTCAATGTCAAGTTTATTACTAACCAATGCTAGATTACATCTGCAAGAATGCGAGTTGTTTCGATTTTCTGAGTAACGGCCCAAGCAAACCGTACCAAGATATTGTCCACTTTGCCCCTGATGGGTTGCCCATCCAGGAACTCACGGTTTTGTTTTTACCCGACGAGTTGCTCGCCTAGGCAAAACGCGTCTCAATAGAGAAGGTATCCACTTCCTAATAAGGAACGTATCGTTCTCCCCCCTCAACCGATGCGGCATATTACAGTCTGCTATCTCAATAGTATACTTGGCTTTTAATAGAGTTAGAGCACGACTCACTAATATGGAATTTGTGAAATCGTGCTGAGACTTCTAGTGAGACACGTGCTTATAAAGCAAGTGTCAGTCAATGCATAGGCTAAGGAAAGAGGTTCACATGTAGGAAAGAAAAGTCTAATGAGATATAGATTCCAGTAGCAGAAGAGATAGGATGTATGTCTAAGTAATTGCGTTCAACTGATGGTTGGTTAGGTTAAATCTTCGTTCCCTAATGTCATTGGATCAACGGGATCATTTCGTGAAGAAAGAAATTCGTTTACAGGATTGAATATGCTGGGTATAATTCGTATTAGACTAAGGATTAGTCATCGGATAAGGCAATAGGGTCGAATGGGATTTATTGTTGGAGCGTAAGGGAAAACGTGTTAGCTTAGAAAGGATTCCACAATTTCCTGCTTACAAAGTTGGAGTTGGTGGGTTTACCATGAGGTTCTATTAAAGTTTCAATCGAGATTGTTTCCTTGATCAAGTTTGAATGAGAGTCGTAAGGTCACTAAGACTCTTACATGAGTGCAAATAACATGATGGATTCCATTAATGATAGTTCTGTGTGTCCGTAAACATCTTCAACCTGATAGTCGCGTCTATCAGCTGTCAAACGAGTTTAACGATACTAACTAGTCGTTGAGTGGGTTATGAGAGTTTCTACTGTCAATGGAAATATAAGTATGTAAATCATAGAGTAGGACCATTTATCCACACACTAGGTTTCACCAGGACTTATATGCACCTCAAATTATTATTACGTGTGCACCCGTAATGATAATTTGCTTTGCATGTTCACCCTAGTTCTCCCTGTCCAGTGTCATAATGTCCTTTAGTTTGTATTGATGAGTACAGAGTGTTGTCAGATATGATAAGTCATCGAAAAGTTTAGTTATCAATCATAAGTTGATTAACTAGGACTCATATCAGTATGAGTAGTCAGGAATTGTTTGATTCGAGTATTCACCCGAGTTGAAATACGATACGATAGTCCAATCCAGCGGATTGTAGATGGTAACATGCATATGAAGCAAACATGTACATGTAATGCGACTTCGAGGAGTGAAACTAGTTCATGGATATGTGTTACTGGAAGAAGGAAGGTAGTTGTTCTTCCCACCGAGTCAGAATAGGGTTTGAGTATGCATTGAGCAATGTGTTCTCAGATTTGTGGTCAATCTATTCTCAACAGAATATCGAACAAAGCGCGAGCCCACGGCTCGGGAAAGTGATGACATATACATGTCAGTGGATTCTGCAATAATGCGTGCAACAGTCTGCCTTCACACGGCGTATTGTTGTTAGTAGGTACAGTAGGGACTCGCCTCCGACGATCCTTACTCCCAAAGAGATATGTGTTAGTGCTGAGTGTCGTCCATAACATGGACCTGAGAAAGCCCACCATACCCAACAGGTGATGGTGATGTAAGTGACTCCTCCGAAGGCTCCGTCTCGCTGCCCTCGAACGGGAGTGGATGATGTTCCGGTGATTCCCCGAGTGTCGCCATTGGGAATGATGATGCAATGCAGATGATGTGTCCCTCGCCAACTGAGGGTGATACGGATGGTGTTACATGCCTGCACTACAAGTTATGTATAGGTGCTATATGTATCAGGTATGAGTGTCTGTGCCGTGTAACTAATGTGTGAGGTTATAGTCTAGTATGCAATCCTAGTTCTCTATAACCTGGCTCTGATACCAATCTGTCACACCCCCAAATTCCACTAACGGAGTTTTACCGTTTGGAAGGTGACACACCAGGATCTCAGTCATTAGTTACATCAAACGACACTATATGGGACTTGAAATGTCAAAACATAAAAGTTCAGAGTTAATGCGGAAGTGTAAACGTTAATATGAAATCAAAAGTAATTACACGCAACAAGCGTCGATTAATGTAATTAAATAAACTGTTGAAAGTATTTGAAATGAATGATATGACAGTAGGACTCCATGCATGTCCTAAGTGCGCAACCTGTGCCAAAGCGACCTGAGAAACATGTAAGAAAAAGTGTCAACACGAGGTTGGTGAGTTCACAGGTTTCAAGTTTACAATAAGAGTGTGTTTTCCAGATTATGTACTTTCAATATGCATATCTATAGGTAGCTAACCTATGTTCATGTTTTACTAAAGCGCTCGCAACCGAAGCTGACTGTGTTTGAATGCCTCCTGCCAGGTCTATCAACTCTGGCACATGTGAGTAGGCTAACATTTCACCCGTTCGATATCCAATCGAGTTAGCGCGACTAACGCGGG
This sequence comes from Smallanthus sonchifolius, assembly GCA_023525975.1. Classification (NCBI taxonomy): domain Eukaryota; kingdom Viridiplantae; phylum Streptophyta; class Magnoliopsida; order Asterales; family Asteraceae; genus Smallanthus; species Smallanthus sonchifolius. The sequence goes on along the minus strand of CM042046.1, from coordinate 8,553,175 downwards.
TGGGATTTGTCAAACCCAGTAGTACTACTAAACATTACCTCGCTAAGATCCATATTAACGGTTCGAAATAAGATGAGGACTTTCTGTGATAGCATGTTACGCTTAGTCTCGACAGTGATATCATATAAAGTACCATAATCAAATAGTTGCGTCATGTTTTCTCCCCTGACGGGAAAAATAGTATCTGCTTGCGTACCTGTTTCTCCCCCACGGGGAAAACAAGTAAAAGTATGATAATTGATGTTTCATGTTTGTTTCTTCCTCAACAGTAAAACAAGTAAAATACGTTTGTGTGTAAGCATGTTTCTCCCCCAATAGTAAAACAGGTAAAAAGGGGCCGTGAAACTCACCTGAGTTAGAGTGAAAGATCGGGTTACGCTGATGGAGTTGAAACCACGGGTGTAAGTCTTAAACGACTTACGTGTGACCTAACAATATAACACAACAGTTAGGGACGATTCGGGACTTGTGACGATGACACGGGAAGTTAGAGTATCCTAACTCGTTCTATGGATTTAAATTAAACGAACGCGTCGAACGTCGACATTAGAATAATTATTTTCTTTTGATTGAGTCGCTTGCGAAGGTTAGGAAATGATATAATATTTATTATTTTAGAAACGGTTTCAATCTCAACGAATAACAACTAGAAACGGCTTGATTTCAAGAATCCGCGACGGTTGACTTTTAGGAGTCAACAAATTGACAATCTTATAATTACAGAATTGGTCCCTGAGGTTTTCAATGGATATGAGGTTTGTAAATTGGCAGAATAAGTCCCTTAGGTTTAAATGAGGTTAATTCAAAGTTAAATTTGACTTTTAAAGTCAAAGGATTGGATTTTGACTTTTCAAGAGTCAACAGAATAGTTTGGGCTTTTGACATAACTAGTCCCTGAACTTTAAACTTGAGATATTGACAGAAACAGTCCCTGAAGTTTGAATAAAGTTAATTTCAGTTAACTTTAACTGGATTTTTCTAACGGAGTTAACTGGAAAAATTCGGATTGTCACAACGTTGTTGGACCTTCGTTTAGGACAACCCATATTAGCGTATCAGGTGAGTTCTAGAGCCCTCTTTTAAATGTTTTGTTAATGTTTTTGGGCTGGTGTGCATACTTACAAAATGATGTTTAACGAAATGATGTTTTAACGAAATGATGTTTAACGAAATGATGTTTAACGAAATGATGTTTTAACGAAACGATGTTTACGAAAGGAAAGGTTTTGAAGTGTTTTTTGCTAAAAAGGGTTACGAATGCTTTATGAACGGTCTAAATGAGGAAATGTTTAATGAGAAGAGAAAGAGGTAAAGGTTTTAAAGAAGTCATACAAATCTAATCTGTCGAATGAATGGAATTGACGAATGAAGTCTGGGAATGAGATTCCCAGCCTTGTGGTAGATTATGGACAGCGAGCCATAGTTGCCACAAGAACAACAAGGGCAGTGTCTCTGTGGCATGTCAATGGTTATGATGTTGTACAACTGGTAAGGGAGTAACGACGGTTACTCAGGGGTTAACGTGACCCTATGTAAGGTTAAATTATGATCCGACGGTGTCATGGCCGTGAGCCATGGGCGTCGATGGAAGTTGTCGATTTATGGACATGAGAGCCATAAGGGCAACTGAATGGGTATTGTCGGTCCTCGCGCAGTTAGCCTTGGGGGCAATACCAAAAGGGAATTGACGGAATGTATGGTATTGTCGGTCTTCGTGCAGTTAAGCCTTAGGGGCAATACCATACTAAATGACGGAACGAAGGGTAACACAGATTTAGATAATAATGTATGACTTAAATGAATGTTAGAAGTTTTAATGAACGATCCGTTTAACGGTGTTTATGATTATGATGTTGATGATGATATGGGTACGAAACCTTTTTAAAGATGTTAGATTATTACATGCTTTTCTGAAAGGTTTTACTAAATGAATGATACGTTTTTGGCAAATGTTGATGTTAAAGTTTTTATGAAATGCTAGAACTCACCAACGTAGCTGACTTTTTAGTGTGCACATTCAGGTTAAGGCAGGTTATGAGGATGGACGGTGATGCTTGGCTAGAGATGAAGAGTTACCCGACTGCTTTTGAAGACTGGCAATCCCGTTATGTTTTGTTTTAATTTACTTTATGTTTTAAGCAATGTTTACGCTTCCGCAAGTATGAACAATGTAATAGTTATGATTTAATGAAGTATTTTCCGCTGGGTTATTTGATAATCAAGTTTAAGAACTGTTTGTAAATGAGTAAATCCAACAAGTGAGGCCTCTCGGGTTTGGGGCCTTACATTCAGTTAATTAATAAATACGCAGTAGAAAATAAAATCATAACCTATTTAACATAACTGACAAACCGAACATGATCTGGTTATGAACACGCAAACACAAAAAAACAATTGATCTACTGATGAGATTATATATACCTTAGTGGTTAATGATTAACCGGTTGAGACACCTAAGTACAACGAGCCGATGCTAGATCACGAACCGAACACGAGAGAACGAGACGCCGGGGCTGACCGAGAACTGGGCAGGCAGGCGGCGACGGCTGGGGCTGGCTTAGAGGTTGCCGGAAATTACCAAAAGGATGATTCCGTTTTGATGTTTGGCGGCGGGCAAAGAAACAAAACCAAACCAAAAAGTTTTGCCTCTACTTATTTCGATCAAAAAGAAAAAGACGAATAGCCCTTGCGGCTGATCTCTAATTGTGTGTGAAAACATATTATTAGGTTATTATTATATAATAATAATAAACCCTACTAATTGTTTCCGGACCCATAGTCCAAAACGAGATGCAAAAGTCCGAACCCATTTAATTGTTTTAATGAAAGATTAAAACAATATATATACAATTATTATTTATAAACTAGTATAAATAATAATTCGTGTCTAACGAATATATATAAAATATATCATCTCGCTAACAGTTCGTAATTACCAGTTAAGCAGTTTAAGTGGATTTAATGTTCGTTGCCCTATGTGTAACTCTTACGGGTCATAGCTCGGTCAGTCGCGTTGTCCATCGGGTCGGTCCATAAAATCCAACAGTAGGCACACAACGACATGTATAAATTCTATCTGCCATGAATCGCCGATATTTCTCAACATTCTCCAAAAAATCTCCATCTAAATTTAACGGCTTCGTCAGAGTTAAATATTCCATTACCATACAAACTATAACCCTCGAATTTTCAAGTTGGTAACGGTGATTGCTTTGAATGTATTTTTCAGTGTTTCATAATGTGAAATGTTTATATAGTTTATCGGTTTTCCTCCGGTAATGAATGTTCACTAACAAAGCTCCGAAGTGAACCGCAAATTTCGTCACGAATGGGAAAATTAGTTGACGATAGGTTGCAGAATCGAAATCTTCAGTCCAGTACTGAATTATTTCCATTTTTTCATATCTACTCCAATTAGTAACCAACGTTTTCCTTCAATAAGAAGTAGAACATAAACGTGATCAACTTCCAACAAGTTAGGAAAAAAAAAATTTCGTGTCCCATAGAAAATGAAAACATTTTTTTTGTTGACTGATTTAGCAAATGATGAAATAATTTCGGTGGTATAATCGTTCACCGCACATTCTCTGGAGATTCTTATTTCGTCACCTTAACATGTCTAATTCTTATAATTCTGGCGTCTCATGCCTCTATATGTTGTAAAAAACTATTACTAAAAAAATATTCTAATATAATTAATAATTAGAAAAAACAAAGTAATGTTTTATTAGTAGAAAAAAATAATCATATTGTTTAAGACCCAATAAACAGCTCTAAAATTCTTTACACGGTTTATCGTTTGACTCAAGTAATACTGAATAACAAAAACGGACATCTCCGTTATAAAACTCAATAACATACCGGTTATTAGTTATTGAGTGAACTTGTATATCTTATTATGACTTGATATATATCTTGCAACTTAAAACGCTGTCCTTTCGTTTTATAATTTTCAGTATAAGCTAGAAACCAGTCTTTATATTTGATTTAACAAAACTTAATTTTGATTTTCTTTAATACCCTTGCTACTTGTCTCCTTGTGATCATATCCACGTGAAGCCAATTCATCATATATTTCTCCAGCAACATGACACCTCATACATCCTCCAAAAGCACACTTCCACTTGCTTCATTTTTATGTAAAAACTCGTACGTGTTGCTCCACAAACACCATATTACGCCACCGATTCAATCCACCTCTCCACGTATGAACCCTCAAATCCACCATATAAACCCACCACCACATGAAACCCAGTTCACACAACAACCAACACCATCGATATACCTCCCACAATGGCAAAGCTAGTGGCTCTCGCTCTCGCCTTTGCCGCCCTTGTAGTCTTTGCTACAGCCCATACAACCATCGTAACCACCACCATCGAGGATGAGAATCCAGTCTCGAGGCAAAGGCAGTGCAGCCAACGGTTGCAGGGACAGAGGTTCAACCAGTGTCGCATGTATCTCCAGCAGGGCCAGTCTCCTTTCGAAGACAACCGTCAGTGGGGACAGCAGCAGCAAGGCATCCAGCAGTGCTGCCAAGAACTCCGAAATGTCGAAGATCAGTGCCAGTGTGAGGCCGTGAAGAAGGTGTTCCGAGATGTCCAACAACAACAGGGACACTTCGGTTCTCAGCAGACCCAACAGTTGAAGCAGAGGGCTCAAATGCTTCCTAACCAATGCAACCTTCAATCAAGGCAATGCCAGATCGGAAACATCATGACCGAGAGCAACATCGATATCCCTTTCCGCACTGGTTCACAACAATGCAGGGAAACTGAAATCCAACGACCAGTCAACCAATGCCAAAGGTGAGTCTAATTTTTGTAACAAATAACATCATGCATGCATGGATCATATATATACATATATTTAGTTTTCTGATTATCCTTTTTTTTCTGAAAACGTACAGGTTCGTTGAACAACAAATTCGGTCCCCGAGAACAATTGAGATGAGCACCAACAGGCCAGGACGACAACAACAGCAAGGCCTGCAACAATGCTGCGATGAGCTCCAAAACGTGAGGAGGGAGTGTCAGTGCGAGGCCATCAAGGAAGTGGCTAGGAAAATGATGAGGCAGCAAGGTGGCCGTACTCAGTACGGTGGGCAGCAGGAGCAGACGGAGATCGTGAGGAGGGTGGTTCAGAATCTGCCGAACCAGTGCTACTTAGAGGTCCAGCAATGCAGCATCCCTTATTAGATGCTCTGAAGTGTAGGAGGCAAATGAAGGTGTAATAAATGGAGTCGTATCTCTAGCCATGGCTTTGAGATGGGAGCGTAGTTTTCTGATAATAATAATAATAATAATGTACAAGTGTAGTTCTTGTTTCATCTTATCTTTTTATATGTTTAGAGCAATGAAGCAAATGAGTTTAAGTGAAAAGTGACCCAAGACCCATGAAGGTCTCAAAGTTAATTAACGATCTCAAATTTAGTACTCAAATTATTTTTTAAATTCATAAATAGCGAGTATTTTTAGCCCATCGACGGGAGCATTCGCGTTAAGATTTGGTCTTTCTCACTTTAAGTCGTCGAAAACAATAAAAGTGAACATCAAAATCAGATACGATTATACCAAAACACATTGAATATCGAAATCAGATACGATTATACCAAAAAACCCTGATTATACCAAAACACACACAAGGAAGTTTGCTTTCATAAGTGTTTGGGTTTGTCACGGTACTGGAACGTTAACGTCGTTCGTTATAACGTGCCAACACACAAAAAAAACAAAGCTTCGTTTTAAGAAAAGTTTATCCTGGAACGTTAAAAAAAACTAAAATCAGTGAACATCGAAATCAGATACGATTATACCAAAACACAGACAACGAAGTTTGCTTTCATAAGTGTTTGGGTTTGTCACGGTACTGGAGCGTTATAGTCGCTCGTTATAACGTGCCGACACAAAAAAAAACAAAGCATTGTTTTAAGAAAAGTTTATACCAAAACGTTAAAAAAAACTAAAATGAGTCGCGCAATTAATTTTTGAGTTAAACCATAAATTAAAAAAACTGAAATTGAAAAAAAGGGCACATGGGTCAATTAATCAAACGGATTGAAATTGAAAAACGGGCAGATGGGCCAATCAATCAAACGGATTACGGAACGTTAAAAAAAACTAAAATAAGTCGTGCAATTAAATTTTGAGTTAAACCATAAATTAAAAAAAAAATAAAACTGAAATTGAAAAAAGGGCACATGGGCCGATCAATCAAACGGATTACGGAACGCTAAAAAAACTAATTTTGTTTTTTTTCACCCCTCATACTATATGGAATTTACATTTTTATCTCGTTTGTTTTTCTAATATTTTCGTTTTTCTTTAATAGTTTTAGTTCATTGTCTTTTTATAAAAAAAATGAAATGCACAAGTGTTTTTAGATTTTTTGTGGACATCCCGATATAATATTTGGTATTAAAAAGCGATTAAGTTTTGTTCGAAATCAAGTATTTTTCCCGTATCATGGGCTATAGCGATTGCACTTACCGTTGCAGTACCAACCTACCATGATGAACCGAACCAGTATTCGTTTTTGTGCTTTTCGACGAGTGTAGGCGATAACGACCAAACTCAAGTCGTAGCAAATGCGATTACCATTACAATACTGTGCCAAACTGAACCGAATATGAGCGAACATTATCGTTGCCGACATTATCAGGACCGGAATCGTTATTCGCATTTATGGTTTCCAATAGCGATCATGACCAAACTCAAGTCGTAGCGAGTGCGATTAACATTGCGATACCATGCAGAACTAATCCGGCTATGAGGTAAAAATCACTCTTGCCGGCATTGGTATTCGCTTTATTGTTTTTCAGTTTTATGGTTTACGATGAGCTAAGCCGATAACAACCGGTGTCACGCCGCATATCGCGGGGAATAAACGACTAAACTTCCGCCGCTTAGTACGAACATTTTTATAAACGGAACCCGCGCAACGGATGGGTTAACCCAACTAGTTTTATTTAAATCCTAACACGTGTTTTCCTTCAATCCCAATGTAAGCTTCAAAATGAGATTATATAATCCTAAAAGATCATTTTTTTTTCTTTTAAAATTACAAATATTTATACATGATTACATGTTTGGAGAGCATATATACTTTCTAGTGAAACATATATAAAACACCAAAACACTGACATCCCCAAGGAATAAAACAAATTTACAATATACAAATGGCTTTGATGAACATCCATGCAACGACGACGTGTTAACATTTTCCCTCAACAATTTGATTCAACCAATTTCACACGTAATCACCATGCAGTCGGCCAACCCCCCTATAAATCCACCATCTTTCAGATCACATTATTCATCAAATACCAATTACATCATATCATATACAATGGCAAGGTTTTCACTTGTATTCGCAGCAGCAGGAGTCCTCCTCCTTGTAGCCATGGCGGCAGTCGCTGAGGCGTCCACCATCTACACCACCACCTTTGAAGAGAACCCCCGGGGCAGAAGCGGAACTGGATCCGACTGCTATCAGCGGATGATGGATCAGGATATGCTGAGCCAATGCGGGATGTACCTCATGAAAAATCTTCAAGGTCAGCATCAATATATATAGAGCAAATTACAAATTACGTCCTTATTTAAGTATTACCCATATTTCAAAATAAATCATTTAACTAAGGAAATTACATAAAACATCATTTATCTTTAAAAAACCTTGCACGTTACGTTCCGTAGACTAACGAACATTAAACTTCACCGTTAAGGCAGGTCACGTGCCTCGCATGTGAGGACGTTTTGGTCTTTTTACCCAAAATTTCATGTACCTAGATCTGAGAATGAATGGGGCTTTTACAAATTTAGGGTTTTAAATTTATTGTTGTAATGATTTTAATGGTAAATCACACATGTACATGCATCACGTGTGTGTAGTTTAATAATACTAATTACTCATTAATTAATTAATGCATTCAGGAGGAAGAAGGCAGGGAGTGAGGTCAGCAGGGGAAGAAAAGGAAATGTGCTGCATGCAGCTGAGGAACCTGGGTGAGGAATGCATGTGTCCGGGCATCAAGATGATGATGAACCAACCAATGTGGAGCAGAATGCAGGGTCAAATGATGGACCAGATGATGAACATGGCTCAGAACCTGCCCACACAATGCAATCTCATGATGTCCCAACCATGCCAAATGCGATCCGTCTGGTTCTAGATATATTACACGGCTATTTAGGTCACTTGTACGTCTGGAATAAAATGAGATGCACTGTCACACCATCGTGTGTTGTTACAATGTAATACAGTCCATTATGTGTTTCGTTATTAATAAAACCGGGCTTAATTATCCCTTTTATATCTTGTGTTTTTCATGCTTAATTATTTGCATTATTTAATATTCACTACTTTGATTTGTAAAATCACGGGTGAGTTCGTCAGAATTTTGCCCCTTAATGGGTTAAAAGAACCACATATATATCACACAAGCAAAAGCTCTAAGTGAATATTATTCGGTATAAATGTTATGCAATTTGCAATTCCATTCCATTTACTAGTAACAATAACTAATACAATTAATTATTCCCAATTTGTAAAGTAATAGATCAATGAAATATAGAGTTTTACAAGACATATGTCAATCTTATTTTGGAGATTTTTTTTTAGAAATGGGCCATAAGGCTAACCCATAAATCACCTTAGGGGTTGTTTTTAATTTGTTAACACATATGAGCTTGTCGCCAAATGGAATGATGACAGCTTTCCAATTCTTAGATGTGTCATAAAATGCAGCAGAATGAGCAATGATATGTAAGTTGTTGTCAAATGAAATGGTGACGGGTCCTAATCTATACACAATTGCAAAAGTTGTCACCAAATGAAATGACAACAACTTTGAATGAGCCTAAACAAATTTAAAAGGTTGTCACCAAATTTAATGGTGATAGCTTTGATATGTCAATTGACAGCTTTGAATGAGTATGCAAAGTGTGTTTGAAAATTGAAAATAGCTAAACAAATTTAAAAAGTTGTCACCAAATGAAATGGCTGCCCTATGACCTATTTTTGGTGACAACTATTTTGGACAAATTACAAACAACCCCTAAGGTGATTAAGGGCTGCCCTACGACCTATTTTTGAATAAAAAAACTATTTTGGACTTTTAAAAAGAAAATATTAAGGTAAAATTCCCAAATAAACAATTTTCTTTTCAATTTCATCATAGCGAACGATAACTTTTCCACTTCCCAAATATAAACATCAAAATTCATACATCTTGGATCCCGATTCAAGTATAGATTCATCAGCAAGAAAACATAACAGAACTTAAAACCAATACATAACTATGTTCTTGCTTCCAACATAGAAATTATAAATTATAAACTCTATTTAAAAGGGGGTTGAATAGTAAAACAATGGCGTTCAAGGCGCAGTGCATTATGTACAAGTAGGTATTCTTGCCACCAAAACATAACTATGTTCATGCTTCCAACATAGAAATTCAAAGCATGAGAAAACTGTATGCAAAAACTGAAGTTACATGAACCAAGATTCAATAAAACATAACATGTGGCAGAATCTTAAATTCACCATCATTAAAGCACAACCAGCAGAAAGGGATCTTTTATAGAGAGCAAGCATCAAGACTCCACAACAAAACAACCATGAAAAAAATACATTTTCAAACCTCACCAATTGGTAATTTTATAATCAAGATCCAATTTTATAAAAAAAAATGTATTGAATGATTCTTCAATAAGATCAAACGTTAAATTATTAAGATCAAAACAAAGAGTACTTACAGTAGATTTCGACAGACCCACCACACAACCGCCACTAGATCCCGGGCACTACCACCACCACACTGTCACACCCCGCCTCAGGCACCCCCTGGACGTGTGCGAGCCCGATTGGTATCGATTGGTTACTTTATTTCAGAGTTTTTATAAAACACAGCGGAAGTCTTTTTCAAAAGATCGTTTCATCATTCTTTAAACTCCAAGGGTTGTAATTGTAAATACCAAAACTCAGTTGAAAAACAAAAGCCTTGTATTTACTTTATATGTAACATTTCTGATTTTTGTTATCTATATTTCAATTCAATGTGACACATTTCAAATTCAAATTTAGTACACTGACTTGTTCTAATCGTACCAACAATTAAATACTATGTTCCAATGCAAATCCACAAATTTTACACGGGTATACCGTATTAAACTATACATAAGTCCATATTTATACAAATCTGTCAATACTGAAATTGCAAGGACTGATTTTATAAATAAATAACCAGAAACCCTAATAGGCACGGTCGCGCCTCGTTCTGGCACGGTCGCGCCAAGTGCTATGGCACGGTCGCGCGCCTAGCCTTGGAACGGTCGCGCCTGGTGCCTTGGCATGGTCGCACCTCTCATCAGTTGAAACGTAAATGTAGCCTTTAATCACAGAGACGTTCGATTTCATAACCGTTCTACACGTTTTCACCATTAACGAACTTAATTAAACCTTTTAATCATCACCATTACAACAAATAAACTCAATTTCGTCGATTTATCTCGTAAACGCCTAACCCTCTCACGAAACCATCGAATTCACCATTTTGATTTGCAATTCTCCCAAGCCAACATACTATCGATCCTCTCTAAAGCTTCTGGAGACGCTGGTAGCCGGAATTGCAACAAAAGACGCCAGAGATCAAGCCCGTCATCGCCGTAACTCATTCTACCTGTACACCATCGATTCATCCTCCTTCCGGGTAATTGAAACCTTCCACACATTCGATTTAGTCTATAGATCAAAAGCCCCAGACTAATTTGGGCTTACAATAGCGAAATTTACACGAACCAGAATCTAGGGTTCGTTCTAAAATGGTTTAATCGAATCATACCTTGTACGTGTTTTAAATACAATTAAACTATACAAAAAGACTAGTAATAACCTGATGGGTGAAAGCCCTATGATTCCTAACACTATTATCATAAGAATCGACCAATTCGTTCCTGTTTTGGAACAAACACGGTCGCGCTAGTCTTCTAGCGCGGTCGTGCTTCATGAGACACGGTCGCGCCAAATATCAGCGCGGTCGTGCCTCACATACACAGACCCGGTCATGCCCTTGACTAGACTTGGTCGTGCCTCAAAACCCTAGACACGGTCGTGCCTGGCCCAGACACGGTCGTGCCTAGTGTACATCTTAGCTATACCCTCTGTATTGGTCAACACGGTCGCGTCCCTGACTAGCACGGTCGCGCCCGTGGTTCTAGCACGATCGTGCCCTGTCCCAGGCACGGTCGTGTGTGTGAGAAAAGCCTTGACAGAATAATTATTTTCCATAATTTAAAAACAATAAGTATTTCAAATTAATTTTTAAATAAAAATAATTGATTTTATAAAATAAATGAATAGAAATTGTTTATTTAAAAACTCACAAAATTAAATTTATATTTATTGTTAAACCCTACACTTAAGTATTACTTACACCATTTACTTAAACATCTTTATGAAAATAAAGTAAAGAAATTTATATTATTATAAAACATCTAATACATTTTATAACTAAAGGACTAAGTTACATATTTTATAAATAAATAAATAAGGTAACAATTATTTATTTAATTTACATTTAAACAAAAATCATTTATTTAGGTTATACTTAATTACCTCTAATACCTACATTATTTTTTTATAACTAAGTAAATAAATAATAATTTTGTTTACTATTTAGTTATTCCAAACTGAAACCTTAATTTTATCCAACTCCTTTACCTACAATTTCAACTCCTTATACACACATCTAATTCAACCTTAGACTTGGACATAGACATTTGTACACACTATTAATTCAATACACATTACACTCTAGGTTAACATTGTGCATTACAAGGACCTCGTATTACTATCTAGTCTCTTGTGTTAGCTACGCCTTCAAACCAAGTGAGTATTACATAGCCCCTTTTACTCTTTTACACTTTTTGGGGTGGAACTAGGCCCGTTGATTTTACCCGTACCCGATTAACCCGACCCGAATAACCTTCACCCGAACCGATTAAACCCATACCCGAATAACCCTTAACCGATTAACCCGAAAACCGTTTAAACCGATTTTTATTCGGGTCGGGTTTCGGTTAGACTTTTAAACATCAAAAACACGAATAACCCGAACCGATTAACCCGAATAAACCGAACATTTATAAACATGGTTTATAAATTACAATCTTATTACTATATCACTAAATTAATAGATCATTATTACGGAATTGTTCTTACCTTTCTATTTACAAATTATAATCTTATTACTATGGCCGAACATTTAGTTTTTCATGAAGTTGAAGAAACAATGATACCAACATAGGTTCGCATAATCTAATACTTGTTCATTAATCTATTTCTTAATATTTTTTTTATCAAGTATACCTTTGATTGATTATTGTTAGACTATGACAAAACACTTGTTATTTGAAGCTTTAATCTCTTGAAAATATGCTTATTTTTGTTTCACATACACCTTTATTTTATGTTTATAAACTTGATTCATTTATTATTTTCAACAATGTGTCCCTACCCGAAACCCGACCCGATTAACCCGAAAACCGATTAACCCGAACCCGATCTACCCGAATGTTATTCGGATCGGTTATCGGATAAATTTACACTCACCAAAAAACCGATTAACCCCAACCGATCTACCCGAAACCCGATTAAATTACCCGAACAACACCCCTAGGTGGAACATGAACATTATACAATACTATTATTTACATTTACACAAACAACACAAATACAAATCCTCTTTACATTCATGTGTGCAATTTGAGCTTTATGCCTGAGTGCTAGTTGTGCTAACTTTTGTGTGCGATTTATGTGCAATCATTAACTATTCAAGCCGACGGTAAACAATGATAGATCTATTGAGTCTGACAAACCCACCCAGATTGGGGTGATTGTTACCGACAACACAATTTTGCATGCTAGTTACAAAGGTTTGATTGTACTTGGTTACACAATAGCTGCTCTCCATAAATGCCTTATTTTATCATGTTATGTAAGGATTTGTTTATTTACAATCTATATGCTATCTATATACAAACTTGTGTATGCTCACCAACTTTTTAGTTGACCTTATTTTATTCATGTTTCGGGTGCTAATATGTGAGTTTGATCAAGACATGCTACACATAGGCTTTGGACTTAGTTAAAATTTGAATAAAGGATATTATGTATTTCGTTTATGTACTTGTTTGGATTTGGTTGTGTTTGGATTATTTGAAATGAAATTGATGTTTAATATATTACAATTTAGTCAACCTTGTGCTCATGAACAGTCTACATGTCCCGCCCCGATGATTCCGCTGTCGGTTGGGGTGTGACATTATAAATATAGGGTTTCAATACCCTTCTCATTTGATTACAAAACAAGTTTGAAATTAAATACATGATGAGCCACTGGAAATAGTTCCAACACATGGTTGATCACTTCTCTTGTCCTATCTCCTTTCTTTTAGATTTCCCTTTACACGAGCCCTGAGAATCCTACGTGCATTACATCCTTTACAGGGTCAGATCTCATGTCTGCCCTTAAACACCTCTCATCTTATTTTATTCATTACCTGGAAAACATTTTGAAAATAAAACGTCAGCGCGAACGCCGGTGAATACAATATCTTGACATAAAATCATTTTGGCACACATAAGTATTAATTTCATAATCACAACTTCCTGTTCAATCTACACACTCAGCAGACCCATGTTCTGACCGTATGCACCACTGTATACACTGGCGTCATAGCTTATAACAACGAGAACTCCACGTCCTTCATTTGTTATAAGATAAGCACCAGCCACAATCCGGGAATTTCTCCCGAGAACCGTGTATCCCTTGCCAGTTTTACGTATACCTATGGCCTGAATGCTTGGTTCGTAGAAGAACGTTGGGCATTATTTAGTTAATCTTTATTTGGCCATTTTTGCAAATAAAATATTTGACAAAAGTTTTGAAAGAGATAAAGTATTTACCTTTTTGTTTGGAATCTAGAGTTTAAAGCTTAGCTTCTAGCTTCTTAACCTGATTTCTCTAGCGTTCCAACCTTTCTACGAGTGTTTCTTCTTAAACCGAGCACTACGAGGAGCGGGAATCGAACTAGGATCGTCGGAAGTGAGCTAAAGGGGCTCTGGGATGAATGTGTGAAGTGAGGATCGAGTTTGGATGTGAAACTCCGAATAAACTCGTCCATCTATTTATAAGCTGAAAACAGGGTCCGTAGAGGACCGCTAAGCAGGTGGGTGGCGGTCCGCCACCACCTGAAATTTTGTTGGTCCAGATTTATGTTGATGACATTATCTTTGGATCTACAAGAAAGAAGCTCTGCAAAGACTTTGAAGTTCTGATGCATTCCAAATTTGAAATGAGTTCAATAGGTGAACTAAATTTCTTTTTAGGACTTCAAGTCAAACAGGTACCAAATGGAATCTTCATAAGCCAATCCAAGTATGTCAAAAGCATCTTGGAGAGGTTCAAAATGGCTGACTGTTCTGCTGCAAGAACTCCTATGCAAGTGCACCATCAATTATCTCCGGATAAAGAAGGACAAGACACTGATCAACATCAGTACCGAGCAATGATAGGATCTCTCATGTATCTCACTGCCTCAAGACCAGATATCATGTTTGCAGTTTGTCTCTGCGCAAGATTTCAAGCAGTTCCAAAAGTGTCTCATCTTCAAGCTGTCAAAAGGATCCTTAGATACCTAAAGGGAGCTCCAAAACTTGGGTTATGGTATCCAAAGAATGGAAATGTCAATCTCTATGCCTACACTGACAGTGACTATGGGGGTTGTAACTTGGACAAAAAGTCCACATCAGGGGGATGTCAATTTCTTGGAAGAAAGATCATCTCATGGCAATGCAAAAAGCAAACACGTGTCTCTACTTCAACAGCTGAAGCAGAATACATTGCAGCTTCAAGCTGCTGTGCACAGGTCATCTGGATCCAAAATCAAATGCTTGACTATGGAATGACCTTCATGCAGACTCCAATTCACATTGACAACATGAGTGCAATCTCTATCACGAATAATCCAGTGTAGCATTCCAAGACTAAGCACATCGACATCAGGTATCACTTTATCAGGGATCAAGCTGAGAAAAGGAGAATTGTCCTATCCAAGGTTCACACAAATGAGCAATATGCTGATTTGTTCACTAAACCTTTTGATGAAGCAAGATTTCGATATCTAGTTGAATCAATTGGCATGATGAACTTTGAATAAGACATATCTCAATTTTTATCATTCCTTGTAAATATGTCTATGTTTTTGTTCTTAATAAAAGGTTATAGTCAGCAGCACTTTTTCACTGCTGACAGATTTACTCTTCAGCAGCAAAGTCTTTGCCACTGATCGCTTTAAGTTATCAGCAGGAACAAGTTTCCTGCGGATAGCTTTAAGGCGGTCAGTAGCAACCTTTTTGCTACGGAATGAATACAACAGTCAGCAGCTACCAAATCTGCTGCTGAAAGACTTCACTATCCGCAGCAACCAAGTTTGCAGCGGATAGCACACCATCGGCAGCAACCAAGTTTGCTGCTGATGGGTAAAACAAGTCTACATTAACTTTTACCCGAGGTAAAAACTACTCTCAGTCTTTACCATGACTGCTCGAGTGCTTTACAGCTGTAACAATGAAAAGTGAAACAGGTTGTACTGTACAAGTAAGGTTGCTTTTTCTTCGTCTGCCGTTATATCACAATTTCAAACGTTCTCACAACCTCTTCATATTCAATTTCAAACCCTAAACCCATCACTTTCTCTCCCGTCCCCACAGCATTCAAAGCCCTCCATAATTAACCACCATTCAAACACCCTTCTCTCTTCCCTCCAACTCCATAAAATGGCAGGCGCAGACATAAACAACCCCAACGACAAGTTTTCCCCATATCACAACCTCACTGCATGCCTAATAAAGGGCAAGAAATCAGAAGGTTTCAATGATATGATCGACTTCCTTTGTCGGTCCAAAATCCTCCATGCCCTAACAGTCAACCCAACCATCTATACTTCCCACATGGAAGATTTTTGGAGCTCAGTCGTGTATTCTACTGAACAGGGCACTCCCCAAATCAGAGGCACAGTAGACGGCAAGGAGATGATTATCACTGAAGCAAAGCTCCGCCAACACCTCAAGCTTCAGGATGAAGGGAACGCCACCTCTTACCCAAGAGACGTATACATGAGGACCTTTGTATCCATAGGGTACACTGGGAATCAAACAGAGTATACGATAGAGAAGGCACTCATGGGTCCCAAATGGAAGTATCTCTGCCACACTCTTCTCCAATGCATATCCCAGAAGAGAAGTGGCTGGAACCAACTCAGCTCCGGACTTGCGTCGGCAATTCACGGTATGATAACTGGGGCGGGTTTCAATTTTTCCCACCTCATTCTTGAAGGTTTGAGATACAACCTTCAAGAAGGGGTGAAATCACAGTTCTTCATATACCCAAGATTCTTGCAAGAAGTGTTCAATATTGAACACCAAGATCTTTCAAAAACTGCAAGAATCTACTCAATTCTGGGACATAAGAACAACATTTTTCAAAGCATGAGAACAGTTTCGTCAAAGTTCTCAGGGGCCGATGTTCCATTGTTGTCTACAATGTTGAACACGCAAAGTGCCCAGGGTGACAGTTCAGCAAACCCAGCTGATACTGATCCCACACCCTCCACCTCACTGCCACAAACTCAAACTACTGCTTCTTTTGATCGAACCCCTGTGCATTCTACTGAGGATGTACAGGCACATAATCTACTCACCCCCAGTTTGATTGCTCAACCGGAACACAGGGCCCCGGTTGCAGCCAAATATACAAGGAAGAGGGGCAAGAGAACTCCTTCTTCTCTTGCCTCCAAGGCCCAAACCCAAGCCAACATCCCTCACTCAGAATCACAACATTCTAGTGAGAATATCATAAGGGAAAGCCACACTGTTAGGGAGACTCCTTCGGAAGTCTCTCTATTAGGATTAGGATCACTTCCCGGATCCATAGAACAGCCCTTTGAGCCATTCCTATCTTCTTTGGACTTAAGTGTTGAGGAACCTGACCAAAGTGATATACCTTCTCCAACTACCACTATCAAGGAGGTACTGATTGGTCTTGCTTCCGAAACACCCAACCCAAGTTCTTCACCCTTGAAGGTCCACTCTGGGAGTAATGATGGAGTGGATGTGGAAGAGGCTGTCACTACTGCTGGTCTATCAACTAACCAGGAGGACAGTGACAATATCTTTAAGACCTCAACCACGGCAACTCATGGTGAGGGTGTTTCCTTGGAAACTCCCCTCACTGAGAGGAATCCCAGGCGCCAAGAAACCACGGGTGATGGGGATGCTGAGGCTCGGCCTACGGCCCCATCTGGGTCCAAGGATTCCACAACTGTGGATGAGGACAGACTGAAACTTCAAAACTTGGAATTGACGGCCAGGGTGGCTATGCTAGAGGCTGAAGTGTCCAAACTAAGACACCAAGTCTCTATGCATGAAGCCCATCAATGCCCAACTTTAGCCACTCCCTCTCTTGTATCAGTAGGCACCCAAACTGATGCCTACCTGTCTACTGATGCAACCAAAAAGGGGGAGATGGTCTCTATGGAAGAAGATAAAGACAGTCTTGACGACTGGATTCAAGAGCAGGTTGTACTTCAAAGCTCACTATTCAAGCCAGCCTTTGTCCAAATTCATGACTTGCCAGTCCCAGATAATGAAGACGAAGAGACATCTGAAGACTGGAAGTTGGTCGTCAAGGCTGTCGATGAAATGCTGAATGATGTTGAAGATACAGAACAAACAAATACATCATTCAGCATCCTTCCTGAAGCAGCAGCCATCATTGGTCAATTCTCAACCCCCCAACTATTCAGATCATCAAAGAAGCTAGAATTTGACTCCATTCTAGCTTGGGGGTATGATGGATCATCTGAGAGGTTTTGGATTGGATGGTAGTTCAGCGGAGTAGAAGAGCTGAACTGGAACTCTCTCAATGCCCTCCAAGTCCTACATCTGCATTTAACTAACTGCATCAACACCTCAACAGATCTCTCAGCAGAACTTGCCATTGGCAGGTTCCATGACCTGATGGAGGATAATCTACCCAGGTTCCAAAGATTCCTACAAGCAGCACATCGGGTAGCTTATCCTGAATCCTCGGCGGCCGCAGAAAAGAGACTAACTCCTAGCAATCTTGAAATAACAAGGAGCAGTCTTCTCAATGAAGAAGAAGTTCTGGGCCTTCGAAGATTCCTGTATGCCTTCCTGGTCAAGGACTTGGACGTGCTAGGTTGGGTGAGCACCAAGTCCCTTGACCACACTCTCCTGCTCAGCAACGGCTCCTCTCTCATCATCAACACCAGGAACATCCTTCAGCTGCCCTCAGACTTCCTATTCAAGATTTTTCAGCTCAGAGCCAACATCTGCAATATTAACTCACTGGAGAGCCAGGCAATGATGGTCATCATCAAAGCCCATCTTGAAAAAGAAGGACTGATTCCTCAAGAAGAGACTGTGTCAACTTCTGATACTGACTCCAACTCTGATACTCCACAAGTTGACATCACATCTGCAGCTTTTGGCACAAGATCTTCCATCAGGGATCAACTGAGGGAAATAGAAGGTCCTGAGTGTCAACTTGATGAAGACAGTGACCGTCCCTTTTCAATTCCTCAACATGCCAATGAAGCTGAGGCAGAGATCCCAATAGCAGCATCATCATCTGCTGTTGTGATCAGTGAAGCTGAAGCAGAGGCACCCAATGTAAACAAAGGAAAGGGAATCATGACTGATGAAGACGAAGAGAGGCTGCTAAAAGAGAGAGGGAAGAGAAAAGAAGAAGAAGAGAAGAAGAGGAGATGGCTGACATGAAAAAGGCTCAAGAAAGAAAAACAGCCATTCTCCTAAGAGAACAAACCATCCAGCTGTATGCTAAACAGCTGGATGAACTGAAAAGAAAGATTCCTGCAGTTGACCGGATTGAAGAAGATGCAGCTCTTGCTCTTCAACTGCAGGAACAATTCAATAAAGAAGAAGAAGAATTGGAGAAGAAGAAGAAAGAAGAAGCTAAGTTCAGGATAACCGATTCTGAACTAGTTAAAGAAATGAGGGAGGAGTGGGTAAAGACTCTAGTCTCTCAAGGTGAGGATGCAGACTACCTTGAGAAACTTTCAACCAAAGAGATTTACAGAGCCTTCATGGGTCAGCAGGGTCAATTGGCTAGAAAGAAAAAGGCTGAAGAAGAAGAGAAAGCCAAGCTACAGTCCAAGAAGACCATTGCCTTTAATAAAAGGACCCATGAAGAAAGGAAGGTCATGATTGACTTCCTTAAGGCTAGAGGAGATAGTGGAAAGAGGCTAGGTCCCATGAATTTCATGAACCTGCAAGCCCTCTACTTCAAAGTTAAAAAGGATGAGGAAGAAAGACTAGGGAAGAAGGGCTCCAAGAAAAGGGTACTTATCAAAGAAGAAGAAAAACCAAAGACAAAGAAACCCAAGCCTTCTCCCTCACCTACCTCTTCATCAGTCCATCATCCTACCACTCTCCTCCCCAAACCTTCCACTCCTCCACCCAACAAGTCCAAATCATCCCACCCAGCTCCCTCTCATCAACAGCCTCCCTTGAAGAAATCCAAATCCCCATCTGAACCTGAAGACTTAAGAGACATAGTTGAATGGGTCTACAATCCATAGGATCACAGGTTTAAGATCTTCAGGGGGAGAACTGAAAGAAGAAGATCTACATACAGGTCTGTTGATGAGGTTCTGCAACTACCAGATTCAGACCTAAGAAGAATTTTGGAGCTGGGTGAAGCTCATGAGCCTGCAAATGAGAGTGGGAAACATCTTATGCTAGCAATCAGACACTACTTCAACCCTAGCAAAGATGTGGTCATGAATATCAAACCACTCAAGTCCCACTCTCCATTTGTATCTTGGTCCTACAATGCTGATTTGGATGAGTTCACTCTGATTGATGTAAAGAAGCAGCAGATGAGATGTTCAAGCAAAGCAATCTACAAAATGTCACACAAAGACATCAAGACTCTGTCTGAACTTCCACTGAACAATCCCAGCAAGGATCCAAGAGGCTATGAGGTTGAAAGGATAGTCAGCCACATGCAAAAGCTTCAGCAGCAAAGTGATTAGAAGAATTTTGGTTGCATCAGTCTAGGGGGAGTTTGTAGAACCAAAGACTGATTGCTACCAAATTATTCTAAGTACAAATGCTGCTGATAGGCTTATCAGCAGCATTCAACACTTGTTGCTGCTGATAGGCATATCAGCATCATTCAACACTTGTTGCTGCTGATAGGCTTATCAGCAGCACTCAACACATGTTGCTGCTGATAGGCTTATCAGCAGCATTCAACACTTGTTGCTACTGATAGTCTTATCAGCATCATTGTTCTCATCTCTGCTGCTGATAGCTCTATTCTCTGAAGACCAAACGTTGCAGCTGACTATCCATGTGAAGCGCCTCTGACACCTGTTTGCAAAAGCAACTGCCACACTCCAAGCAGAAGGAACCTCACTGGTGCAACCAATAAAGGACAATGACGCGCGTCTCCAAGCATGCAAACAATGATGCCTAAGAAGACGTTTCAGTAAAGTTATCTAGATTAGCCTTTGCGTGTAATTTAGATTAATAAACAAGATCAACGGCTTGTGTTAGATCTGATCCTTAGAATCAAGGGTCTGTCTTGATTCTAAGTTATTATAAATATTGTGTAAACACTTCATTGTAAGTGTGCTTGCTGTGCTTTCATAGTGCTTCTTGATAGTGTTTTACTTGTAAACTTGTAATCTCAGAAGTTTAATACAACAGTGCATTTATCAGTATTCTTGCTGTTTACTTGTTTACTTTGTTGGTTGTTATTGTTTCCGCCAATATCAACTAGAATAGAATCACCTTGTAATCTTACGATCCTACAATAAATAAATAAATAAATAAGGTAACAATTATTTATTTAATTTATATTTACACAAAAATCATTTATTTAGGTTATACTTAATTACCTCTAATACCTACATTATTTTTTTATAACTAAGTATATAAATAATAATTTTGTTTACTATTTAGTTATTCCAAACTCAAACCTTAATTTTATCCAACTCCTTTACCTACAATTTCAACTCCTTATACACACATCCAATTCAACCTTAGACTTAGACATAGACATTTGTACACACTATTAATTCAATACACATTACACTCTAGGTTAACATTGTGCATTACAAGGACCTCATATTACTATCTAGTCTCTTGTGTTAGCTACGCCTTCAAACCAAGTGAGTATTACATAGCTCATTTTACTCTTTTACACTTTTTGGGGTGGAACTAGGCCCGTTGATTTTACCCGTACCCGATTAACCCGACCCGAATAACCTTCACCCGAACCGATTAAACCCATACCCGAATAACCCTTAACCGATTAACCCGAAAACCGTTTAAACCGATTTTTATTCGGGTCGGGTTTCGGTTAGACTTTCAAACATCAAAAACCCGAATAACCCGAACCGATTAACCCGAATAAACCGAACATATATAAACATGGTTTATAAATTACAATCTTATTACTATATCACTAAATTAATAGATCATTATTACGGAATTGTTCTTACCTTTCTATTTACAAATTATAATCTTATTACTATGGCCGAACATTTAGTTTTTCATGAAGTTGAAGAAACAATGATACCAACATAGGTTCGCATAATCTAATACTTGTTCATTAATCTATTTCTTAATATTTTTTTTATCAAGTATACCTTTGATTGATTATTGTTAGACTATGACAAAACACTTGTTATTTGAAGCTTTAATCTCTTGAAAATATGCTTATTTTGTTTCACATACACCTTTATTTTATGTTTATAAACTTGATTCATTTATTATTTTCAACAATGTGTCCCTACCTGAAACCCGACCCGATTAACCCGAAAACCGATTAACCCGAACCCGATCTACCCGAATGTTATTCGTATCGGTTATCGGATAAATTTACACTCACCAAAAAACCAATTAACCCCAACCGATCTACCCGAAACCCGATTAAATTACCCGAACAACACCCCTAGGTGGAACATGAACATTATACAATACTATTATTTACATTTACACAAACAACACAAATACAAATCCTCTTTACATTCATGTGTGCAATTTGAGCTTTATGCCTGAGTGCTAGTTGTGCTAACTTTTGTGTGCGATTTATGTGCAATCATTAACTATTCAAGCCGACGGTAAACAATGATAGATCTATTGAGTCTGACAAACCCACCCAGATTGAGGTGATTGTTACCGACAACACAATTTTGCATGCTAGTTACAAAGGTTTGATTGTACTTGGTTACACAATAGCTGCTCTCCATAAATGCCTTATTTTATCATGTTATGTAAGGATTTGTTTATTTACAATCTATATGCTATCTATATACAAACTTGTGTATGCTCACCAACTTTTTAGTTGACCTTATTTTATTCATGTTTCGGGTGCTAATATGTGAGTTTGATCAAGACATGCTACACATAGGCTTTGGACTTAGTTAAAATTTGAATAAAGGATATTATGTATTTCGTTTATGTACTTGTTTGGATTTGGTTGTGTTTGGATTATTTGAAATGAAATTGATGTTTAATATATTACAATTTAGTCAACCTTGTGCTCATGAACAGTCTACATGTCCCGCCCCGATGATTCCGCTGTCGGTTGGGGTGTGACATTATAAATATAGGGTTTCAATACCCTTCTCATTTGATTACAAAACAAGTTTGAAATTAAATACATGATGAGCCACTGGAAATAGTTCCAACACATGGTTGATCACTTCTCTTGTCCTATCTCCTTTCTTTTAGATTTCCCTTTACACGAGCCCTGAGAATCCTACGTGCATTACATCCTTTACAGGGTCAGATCTCATGTCTGCCCTTAAACACCTCTCATCTTATTTTATTCATTACCTGGAAAACATTTTGAAAATAAAACGTCAGCGCGAACGCCGGTGAATACAATATCTTGACATAAAATCATTTTGGCACACATAAGTATTAATTTCATAATCACAACTTCCTGTTCAATCTACACACTCAGCAGACCCATGTTCTGACCGTATGCACCACTGTATACACTGGCGTCATAGCTTATAACAACGAGAACTCCAAGTCCTTCATTTGTTATAAGATAAGCACCAGCCACAATCCGGGAATTTCTCCCGAGAACCGTGTATCCCTTGCAAGTTTTACGTATACCTATGGCCTGAATGCTTGGTTCGTAGAAGAACGTTGGGCATTATTTAGTTAATCTTTATTTGGCCATTTTAGCAAATAAAATATTTGACACAAGTTTTGAAAGAGATAAAGTATTTACCTTTTTGTTTGGAATCTAGAGTTTAAAGCTTAGCTTCTAGCTTCTTAACCTGATTTCTCTAGCGTTCCAACCTTTCTACGAGTGTTTCTTCTTAAACCGAGCACTACGAGGAGCGGGAATCGAACTAGGATCGTCGGAAGTGAGCTAAAGGGGCTCTGGGACGAATGTGTGAAGTGAGGATCGAGTTTGGATGTGAAACTCCGAATAAACTCGTCCATCTATTTATAAGCTGAAAACAGGGTCTGTAGAGGACCGCTAAGCAGGCGGGTGGCGGTCCGCCACCACCTGATATGACGTCAGCCCTACACGTCGCTTTCTGATTGGACCGTTTATAGTTTTGCGGCTAGCGGACCGTTACCGCTAGGCGTAGCAGTCCGCCACCTTTACGCGTGTCGAGTTCTGATGAGTTTGCGGCTGGCAGACCGTTACCACGTGGCGTGGCGGTCCGCCACGAGTACACGTGTCAGAATACATGGCCATTAGTCACTATACACGTGGCTTAATCGGATTCTTTGCTTAATCAACACGTAGCGGACCGTTACCTTATATGGTGGCGGTCCCCCACCCAAACCAATACCTTTAGCGGACCGTTATGCTTAGCCTTAGCGGTCCGCTAAGGTCTAAATCCTTAAATTTTTCAATTTAAACCCTGAACTTTAAGATAATTACTCTTATAGTCCCTAGGGTTTACCTTTTGTCAAATCTTGGACATTTTTGTGGCAGGTGTTACATCATCCTCACCTTGTTTTAAACTCGTCCTGGAGTTTACTCAAACAGGTGTGGATACTTCTTTTTCATTTCTGACTCCAGTTCCCACGTGTACTCATGTCCACGTCTGGAGTTCCATTTCACTTTCACAATAACTAATTTTTTTTCTTTTCAATCTCTTTTCCTGCCTGTTCTCGATTTGCAAAGGTTGTTCCACAAACCTTAACTCTTCATCTACCTCTACATCTTGTAGGGGCATTACCACAGATTCATCTACTAAACACTTACACAGATTTGACACATGAAATAAATCATGTACTCCATTCATTTCATCTGGTAGTTCAAGTTGATAGGCCACATGCCCAACTCTTTTGAGAATTTTTAATGGTCCTACGA
Organism: Smallanthus sonchifolius; assembly: GCA_023525975.1. Classification (NCBI taxonomy): domain Eukaryota; kingdom Viridiplantae; phylum Streptophyta; class Magnoliopsida; order Asterales; family Asteraceae; genus Smallanthus; species Smallanthus sonchifolius. The sequence goes on along the minus strand of CM042046.1, from coordinate 8,528,709 downwards.
ATCTAGGAATTAATTTCCCTTTTGTAAGTCCCAAACTTGATGGATCTCGGAACGTTAAAAAAACTAAAATCAGTGAACATCGAAATCAGATACGATTATACCAAAACACAGACAACGAAGTTTGCTTTCTTAAGTGTTTGGGTTTGTCACGGTACCGGAGCGTTATAGTCGCTAGTTATAACGTGCCGACACAAAAAAAAACTTCGTTTTAAGAAAAGTTTATACCGAAACGTTAAAAAAAAACTAAAAGAGTCGTGCAATTAATTTTTGAGTTAAACCATAAATTAAAAAAAAACTGAAATTGAAAAAGGGCACAAGGGCCAATCAATCAAACGGATTGAAATTGAAAAAAGGTCAGATGGGCCAATCAATCAAACAGATTACGGAACGCTAAAAAAACTCGTGCAATTAAATTTTGAGTTGAACAATAAATAAAAAAAATTAAAACTGAAATTAAAAAAAAGGGCACATGGGCCGATCAATCAAACGGATTACGGAACGCTAAAAAAACTAATTTTGTTTTTTTCCACCTCTCATACTATATGAAATTTACATTTTTATCTCATTTGTTTTTCTAATAATTTCGTTTTTCTTTAATAGCTTTAGTTCATTGTCTTTTTATAAAAAAAAATGAAATGCACAAGTGTTTTTAGATTTTTTGTGGACATCCCGATATAATATTTGGTATTAAAAAGCAATTAAGTTTTGTTCGAAATCAAGTATTTTTCCCGTATTATGATCTATAGCGATTGCACTTACCGTTGCAGTACCAACCTACCATGATGAATCGAACCAGTATTCGTTTTTGTGCTTTTCGACGAGTGTAGGCAATAACGACCAAACTCAAGTCGTAGCAAATGTGATTACCATTACAATACCGTGGCAAACCGAACCGAATATGAGCGAACATTATCGCTGCCGACATTATCAGGACCGGAATCGTTATTCGCTTTTATGGTTTCCAATAGCGATCATGACCAAACTCAAGTCGTAGCGAGTGCGATTAACATTGCGATACCATGCAGAACTAATCCGGCTATGAGGTAAACATCACTTTTGCCGGCATTGGTATTCGCTTTATTGTTTTTCAGTTTTATGGTTTACGATGAGCTAAGCCAATAACAACCGGTGTCAAGCCGCATATCGCGGGGAATAAACGACTAAACTTCCGCCGCTTAGTACGAACATTTTTATAAACGGAACCCTCGTAACAGGCGGGTTAACCCAACTAGTTTTATTTAAATCCTAACACGTGTTTTCCTTCAATCCCAACGTAAGTTTCAAAATGAGATTATATAATCCTATAAGTTCATTTTTTTTCTTTTAAAATTACAAATATTTATACATGATTACATGTTTGGAGAGCATATATACTTTCTAGTGAAACATATATAAAACACCAAAACACTGACATCCCCAAGGAATAAAACAAATTTACAATATACAAATGGCTTTGATGAACATCCATGCAACGACGACGTGTTAACATTTTCCCTCAACAATTTGATTCAACCAATTTCACACGTAATCACCATGCAGTCGGCCAACCCCCCTATAAATCCACCATCTTTCAGATCACATTATTCATCAAATACCAATTACATCATATCATATACAATGGCAAGGTTTTCACTTGTATTCGCAGCAGCAGGAGTCCTCCTCCTTGTAGCCATGGTGGCAGTCGCTGAGGCGTCCACCATCTACACCACCACCACCTTTGAAGAGAACCCCCGGGGCAGAAGCGGAACTGGATCCGACTGCTATCAGCGGATGATGGATCAGGATATGCTGAGCCAATGTGGGATGTACCTCATGAAAAATCTTCAAGGTCAGGATCAATATATATAGAGCAAATTACAAACTACGTCCTTATTTAAGTATTACCCATATTTCAAAATACATCATTTAACTAAGGAAATTACATAAAACATCATTTATGTTTAAAAAACTTTGCACGTTACGTCCTGTAGACTAACGAACATTAAATTTCACCGTTAAGGCAGGTCACGTGCCTCGCATGTGAGGACGTTTTGGTCTTTTTACCCAAAATTTCATGTACCTAGATCACAGAATGGATGGGGCTTTTACAAATTTAGGGTTTTAAATTTATTGTTGTGATGATTTTAATGGTAAATCACACATGTACATGCATCACGTGTGTGTAGTTTAATAATACTAATTACTCATTAATTAATTAATGCATTCAGGAGGAAGAAGGCAGGGAGTGAGGTCAGCAGGGGAAGAAAAGGAAATGTGCTGCATGCAGCTGAGGAACCTGGGTGAGGAATGCATGTGTCCGGGCATCAAGATGATGATGAACCAACCAATGTGGAGCAGAATGCAGGGTCAAATGATGGACCAGATGATGAACATGGCTCAGAACCTGCCCACACAATGCAATCTCATGATGTCCCAACCATGCCAAATGCGAGCCGTCTGGTTCTAGATATATTACACGGCTATTTAGGTCACTTGTACGTCTGGAATAAAATGAGATGCACTGTCACACCATCGTGTGTTGTTACAATGTAATACAGTCCATTGTGTCTCTAGTTATTAATAAAACAGGGCTTAATTATCCCTTTTATGTATATCTTGTGTTTTTTGTGCTTAATTATTTGCTTAAAAACTGATTGTTAGTCCCTAAAGAAATATATTACGGTTTGAATAATCATAGTATATGAGACTCTTTTTTAGTCATGGAAAAATGTATTGGCACTACATGAAAAAAGCCATATAGCGACGATTTTAATCGTTGCTATATACGTTCCCAGAAATTTGACATTTCAAACTACCTCGCAACTATATTTTGTCTCTTTAGTGTTTGGTGGGGTGGAGGGAAAACTGAGCGCCAAGTGAATTATCTTTAGCGACGATAACTCGTCGCTATATATAAATTCTTTTTATATTAACTTTTCTTGTTTTTTTAAAAGCACTTAACTTAGGGAAGAAAAAAATGATTGACAAAACTTTAATGTATTAGAGATTGAATATTAGTTCTCGATGTTTCATGCATTAGGGACTGATTTTACATGGTACTGCGGAACATAATGAAGACAAAATTTAAATGTATTAGAGATTGAATGTTAGTTCTTGTTGTTTCGATTCATTGGCGACTGATTTTTAGTTAGTAAAAACACTATCTAATACGAAGTATTCATAAGTTTTAAAGGAGTGAAAAAATCAGTCCCCAATAACCATTAGTACTGTTTAAGAGTATGGGAAACTAATTTTTCAATCTGAAGTACCATTTTCTATAGTGGTTGTCAAAAGAGAAGACGGGAGAGGGGATTGGATAGGGTTGATGTTGGTCCTACAAGCTGAATTTTAAAATTTTAATATTAAGAACATTTTGGTCATTTAACATGCACCTAAGATAAAAACATAACGTCTATTCACTCTAGTGACTATTCATGTTATGTTCTTGCAAAGTATTGCTTAAATACGTGATTTTTGAAGTTTTTAACAAAACAAGAGTATAAAAATCCGTACTTTTTCCTAAAATTAAGGTTTACTCTCACTAAATCTATAAAAGGATGGGGTATACCTTAGTGAGGGCACTTTTCTGTTATGTATACGTCACATCACCTGGATGGGTTGTATGCTAAAATGGGTCATGGGAGATTGTGTAATCACATTTGGGCTTTTCTCTCTTGGTTGATACATATGGGGTTGTCGCCCTTGGCGACAGCTTCCCCCAAACTCTCACTCCAATCATTTGATTTGACAGGGCAGTCAGTGAACCCAAAGTTGTCGCCCTTTGGAATGGCGACAGCTTCCAGTCACACCTCCATCTCACATTCAAGATCCTAGTCACTATTCATGTCAAAGCTGTCGTCATTTGGAATGAGAGCAACTTTCTTAATTGAATACAAAAGTTGTCGTCATTCCAAATGGCAGCAGCATGCAACATACATACATATAACACCAAGATCCTAGTCACTATTATCCATGTCAAAGCTGTCGACATTTAGTAATACCATCAAAACACTATATTTAAGCTAGGGAATAAAACAAACTTACAATATACAAATGGCATATGCATGCAACGAAGACGTGTTAACATTTTCCCTCAACAAATAATTGATTTGAAATCAATTTCACACGTAATCACCATGCAGTGGCCCAACCCCCTATAAATCTACCATTTTTCAGACCACATTATGCATCAAACTATATACCAATTACATCATACAATGGCAAGGCCTTCACTTGTATTCGCAGCAGCAGGAGTCCTCCTCCTTGTAGCCCTGGCGGCAGTCGCTGAGGCGTCCACCATCTTCACCACCACCACCACCTTTGAAGAGAACCCCCGGGACATGAGCGGAACTGTATCCGACTGCTATCTGCGGATAATGGATCAGGATATGCTGAGCCATTGCACGATGTACATCATAAAAAATGTTGAAGGTATATATATAAATATATGTAATGATTTTAATGGTAAATGACACACGTCTGTGCGTGTAGTTTAATATACATATATATATATATATATATATAGGGGATGGTTCATCTAAGAAGTACTATTTGGTTAAGAAGCAATCTCATTCATTCGAATGGATGATTAAGGGTAGAGATTTAATTATAGGAAAAACAAGGGGTGGAGGGCATTATTGGAAAACCCACAATTGTTGACATTTTTCAAATTCCCCCACTTTTTTAAAACGTACATAACTTTTTCATACGACCTTATTTTAAAAAAATATATATCATAAAATCGAGCGTTTTTTAACCTTTAATTTGAGTATAGTATTGTTATATTGTTATTTTTTTTGTAAAAACAAGATCGACACTTAATGAAATTGTGCTACTTTACGTAAATGTGCTGGTTTATAGTAAAATAGCACAATTAACTGTGTTGCGTTGTAAAACAACACTTTTAACTGTGCTGTTTTATCATAAAACAATACCAAACATAACAATTAATTATGCTGTTTTACTATAAAATAACACCAAAACAACACGGTTATTTGTGTGACTTGCTCTTCTTAGCTAACCCAGCACAAACAAAATTAGCACAAACAAAACCAGCACGACAAAACTAAGTTTTTAAGATTGTATATCAAGCCAGCACAAAACAAAGAACACAATTGAAAGTGACATGTAATAATCATAAAACCAGCACAAACATAACCCAGCACAAGCAAAACCAGCACTTGTAGGTCATCACAAAAATAAACAAAACCCAACACAACAATACTAAGTTTTTAAGATTGTATTATATACAAAAACATTTGCAAATTAGATTTTAGGTTCTAGCCCAAGTTTCATAGCATTCACATGAAGTTTTTTAGTTCACTTTCTTGTATTTTATGGTACATTATTTTCCGTAAAACAATAGTTACCGGAAAAAGCAAAGATAAGGTGTATTCTTCTTTTTATGTTGTTGAAGGTCAAACCTTAATGACTTACATTCTTCTTTTAAAATGATAACTTTTATTTCAGATTTGTGATTTTGTAAAATTACCTATGTTGTTTTTGTTATTGTGTTGTTTTTTATATTGCACTAATGTGTTGTTGTGCTGATTTTGTTGTTATGTTATTTTCCTGTGTTGGTTTGCTTTTGTTTACTAGAAAACAGCACAAATTCTATTATCAGTGCTGTTATATCGAAAATCAACAAAGATAATGAATCTTTTTTTAAATTGTCGTTTTTATATATCAACATTATACTCAAATTAAAGAGAAAAAAATTCTCGATTTTATAGTGTAATTTTTTTCAAAAAATAATGTCATATAAAAAAGTTATGGAAGTTTAAAAAATAAGAGAAAACTTGAAAAAAAGTCAACAAAAATGGCTATTCCAAATATATTCCTCCAACCTTATTTTTTCCCCACTTAAATCTCATCTCTTATTAGCAAATGGATAGCTAAGATTGATTCTTAGACTTCTTAGTCAAATTATACTTCTTATTTGAACCTCCTCATATATATATATATATATATATATATATATATATATATATATATATATATAGGGAGGATCAAATAAGAAGTCTAATTTGGCTAAGAAACCTAAGAAGTAATCTCATCCATTTAATTAGATGATCAACGGTAGAGATTTAAGTGTATGAAAAATAAGGGGTGGGAAGTTATTTAAGTAATAGCCACTTTTGTTGACTTTTTTCAACTTCCCCCACTTTTTTTTAAACGTTCATAACTTTTTCATATGACATTATTTAAAAAAAAACTACACCATAAAATCGAGCGTTTTTTTATCTTTAATTTGAGTATAGTATTGCTATATTTTTTTTGCAAAAACAAAAACGACACTTAACGAAATTGTGCTAATTTACGTAAATGTGCTGGTTTCTTGTAAAACAGCACAATTTAACACATTAAAAAATTGCTGATTTCTGGTAAAACAACACAATTTACGTAAATGTAATGGTTTCTTTAATGTGTGTATTTTTAGTCAATTATTATGTGCCTAATTTGGTAGCATTATTTAAAAATAAAAATTTAAAACATCCATACAGAAAAAAAAAACGGTTTAGTGGTAGGCAACAAAAAGCTTATGCATCAAAATGTTGTTTTGTGCTAGTTTTGTTTTGTGCTGGTTTGATATACTAGTTTAATTATGCTGGTTTTGTTTGTGTATGGTTAGCTAAGAAAAGCAAGGTACACAATGAACCGTGTTCTTTTGGTGTTGTGAAACAACACAACTAATTGTTATGTTTGGTGTTGTTTTATGATAAAGCAGCACAGTTAATTGTGCTGTTTTACAATGCAGCACAGTTAATTATCTTGTTTTATAATGCAACATGGTTAGTTATACTGTTTTACTATAAACCAGCATATTTACGTAAAGTAGCACAATTTCACTATGTGTCGATTTTGTTTTAGAGTAAAATATAGCAATACTATACTCGAATTAAAGGTAAAAAAATGCTCGATTTTATGGTGTATTTTTTTAAAAAAAATAAGGTTGTATGAAAAAGTTAAGTACGTTTAAAAAAAGGGGGGAATTTGAAAAAAGTCAACAATTGTGGGTTTTCCAAAAATGTCCTCCACCCCTTATTTTCCTACACTTAAATACATACCCTTGATCATCCAATTGAATGGATGAGATTGCTTCTTAGGCTTCTTAGCCAAGTAGCACTTCTTAGGGGAACCATCCCCTATATATATATATATATATATATATATATATATATATATATATATATATATATATATATATATATATATATATATATATATATATATATATACACACACACACACATACACACTACTAATTAGTCATTAATTAATGCATGCAGGAGGATCAGGAAGAATGCAGTCAGAAGATGAACAAAAGGAAGAGTGCTGCATGCAGTTGAAGAACCTAGGTGAGGAATGCATGTGTCCGGGCCTCAAGATGATGATGACCCAACCAATATGGATGAGGATGGGGAAAATGATGGATCAGATAATGAGCATGGCTCAGAACCTGCCCACACAATGCAATCTCATCATGTCCCAACTAGAGGTGCTCAAAAGAACCGGATCCGAATCCGATCCGATGGATTATTCGAAACCGGATCCAGCTAGAATCGGTTTTTTTGGAACCGGTCCGGATTTTTTTAGAACTGGCGGATCCAGAACCGTTTTAGGAGTTTTTGACGGACCGGATAAAAATCAGACATTTTGGAACCTGTTTTTTTCGGACAAAATAGAACCGGTAGCCGTTGGGTTAAAAAAACGGCTATATAGCCGTTAATATGGCCGTTTTTTTATTTTTTTTATTTTTTGAGGCTTGAAACTTAGTATAAATAGGTATTGGGTGTATGAGTTAGTTTACCACAACATTCTAGCTCTCAAAACTCAAAAACGCTATCAAAACGTAAAAAAACGATCGCTTTACGCAAAAAAAAAACGCTCTCATAGCTTTCGCTTCCGCAAGCACTCAAAATTCGGTTGGTGGTTCTACTAGCGATGTCACGGTGATGACAGTACTTCCTTGCTCCCGAAACCAAGAGATATGGGCTTATTTCGATTTATGCGAAATGTCGAACGGTTCGCAAAAGGCTCATTGCAAACGTTGTGGTAAAATTTTGGGTGCTGCGGGAAATAGCACTTTGAGGAAACATATTGGTAGTCATGCAAAACACACTCAAGGTGAAGATCAAACTCAAATTGGTAGAGATGGAGGAGTTTGGCAATACATCGAGAGGGTTCGTGAGAGAATTGCACATTTCGTCATTCAAGAAGTCTTGCCTTTTGATCATTTTGATAATCCGGGCTTGACGAGGATGATACAAGAGACGCTTCAACCGAGTTACACAAATGTAAGTCGTTCTACTTTAAGAAGAGATTGTTTAAAAATGTGGAAAAGAGCTAAAAAAGAATTAATTTTAGGTTTTGAAAATTTAAATACCGACATTAACTTAACAACGGACGTTTAGTCCGCTCCACATGGTTTACCCGAATCGTACCTTTGCGTTACCGCACATTGGGTTCAACCGGAGTCGTGGCAAATGATGAAGCGTACGATTGCGTTTGATTATTTTGGATATCCACATACCGGTGAAAACTTATTTTATATTTTAGACTCGATCATTCAAACTTATAAAATTCAACCAAAAATATTTGCAATATCTTTTGATAACGCTTCAAATAACACAAACGCGGTGGAAAAATTAAAAATAAAATATGAACCGCCTTGTAACGGTGTTTCCTTTCATAGTCGATATGTTGCACACATCATTAACTTGTTTTCTTTCATACGTGAAGCTTTTAGCACAAGCAAAAAAAGATATATAAACTATAGAAACTTGTGCCAACAAACGGATTCCATCTTTTTAGGTCCGAATTGGGACGTACCTACTAGATGGAACTCGACATGGAAAATGTTTGAATCGGCCTTAAGGCAAAGAGTTACTTTAAAACATTTCCATGATGAACTTGTACAAAAGAAACGTTGTTCACAAAAATTTGATAATATAAGTTGGGATATGATCGAGAAACTAACTAATTTGTTTGAGGTTTTTAAAAATGCAACTACATGTTTATCGGGAGTTTATTATCCCACGTCTTCGCTAATATTTCAACAATTATACTTAATATGTAATAAATTAAAAGAGTTTGAATATCACGGACCTATTTTTGAAAAAATGGTAAAACCTATGAAAGCTAAATTTAAAAAATATTTTTCGGAAATGCCGGCCGTTGTTACATGTTCGGCCGCCTTAAACCCAACGATTAATGTAACCGGTGTTGAAACATTAATTGGATCAATAACGGATGATTTAAATATGTTCGAGGAAGACCCAAATTTTGAATCAAATGCAATAAGGGATTTCAATTCGGCTTTTAATAATATGTTTGATTATTATTTACGCAAATATGGTGGAAGTGGTGATCCATCAAACATACGTGAATCAATGGGTCCGGGTTCAAGTTCTAGTAGTTCAAGGAACCCGATGCTAAATTTATTTAACACTTTAAGAAACGAAAATACTAAACGAACTCGTGGAAGCACACCAAGTAGCGAGCTTGGGAGATATCAAACAACCGACTTTATTTCAACTCTAAGATCCGAAGAGTTTCAAACAACCGACTTTATTTCAACTCTAAGATCCGAAGAGTTTGAAAACTTTGATATCTTGAGTTGGTGGCAAGGAAGAGAATCCCAATATTCCGTTCTAGCCGCAATGGCCCGTGACCTACTAACCGTCCAAGCTTCCACGGTAGCATCGGAATCTGCTTTTTCTCTTAGTGGCAGGGTTTTATCTATTCGAAGAACGAGGCTTACACCGGAATCTATGGAGATGTGTATTTGCTTGAAAGACCATTTGGATGCCGCCGAACGTGTACAACATGTTGCAAAACTAGAAGGCGAGCTTGACATTGAACAAGAAATACATGAATTCGAAGTAGAACAAGGGCGGCGAATCCACTTTCTGACGAAGAACAAGCTTATGATGTAGCCCAACGTATCTCAAGCGAAGATTGAAAACCGATGTTACGAAGACTAAAAACAGTAGACGACGAATAACGAGTCATAATAAATAATATATATTTTGTGATTCAATTATGTTTTTTGTAATTTTTTTGTATGAACAATTGTTAGATCACTTAAAAAAAAGCTAAAAAATAAATAAAACATGTATTTTATAGTGTATCTTTGTTAATTTTTAAATTTTTTTTTTTAATCCGGTGAACCGGTTTTTTTTGTCCTGTCCGGTCCGGTTCCATAAATCCAGTCCGGTCCCAATAGGTTCCAACTCTCCACTCCCTTAACCGGATCCGATCCGAAACCGGTTCCAATGGATCCGACCGTTGACCATCGGATCCGGACCCCAAAAAAAACCAGTTTGTGCACCTCTAGTCCCAACCATGCCAAATGCGACCCGTCTCCTTCTAATTTAACTACATGGCTAGCTCGATCACCCGTCCCTACGTCTGGAATTAATAAAATCAGATGCACTATATCACACCATCGTGTGTAATATACTCCATTGTGTGTCTCGTTATTAATAAAACCGGGCTTAGTTATCCCTTTTAATTATATCTTGTGTTTTTCATGCTTAATTATTTGCTTTATTTAATATTCACTTCACTACTTAATTTGAGTTGGTCAGAATTTTGACCCTGAATGAGTTAAAAGAACCTCATATATATATATATATATATATATATATATATATATATATATATATATATATATATATATATATATATATATATATATATATGGATTTTAATAATCCCATATTTTACCAGTTGGCCAATAATAATCTTAACTGAGAATATTGTTACCACAAGTCCCTACTTTCAAACTATTTTTTTTTACATTGGACCCCCCGTTAAAAAAACTTAATGCCGTTAGATTTTATATGACGTGGACATCTACAAACTGTCAGAAAGTCGAGCCAAGCTAGAAGTGGTCTTATGATGGGTTTTAAAGTTGGCTCTGGCGGTGTTTAACTGGTCTCGTTAAACACCACCGTTTTCTATGTTTCGATTTGCCGGAAAAATGAGACCAGTTAAACACCACCAGAGCCAATGCAAAACCTACCACGAGACCACTGCTAGCTTGGCTCGACTTTTCGACGGTTTGCAGATGTCCACGTCATATAAAATCTAACAGTGTTAAGTTTTTTTAACGGGGGGTCTAATGTAAGAAAATAGTTTGAAAGTAGAGACTGGTGATAAAAAAATTCTCAGTTGGGATTATTATTGGCTAATTGGTAAAAGGTTATATATATTATTTAACTAATTAATATGTACTTTATAAAAAAACTCAAATTAAATTTCACTTTAATCTTTTTTTATAGAAGATTTATAACTAAATAGGCATGACAATTTGTACGATGAACAATGCAGAACTCGAAATTATAATTCTTTTACAAATCACATTTGTGTCTGTAACGGAACACAATAACTAATCACAATAAACGTCAAAAATGCAACAAGACAAGCCGGAAACACCCCGATCGGAGATCGACAACTTCCACCGGAACGTCTCGGCAATCTTCTAGGCAACGCACATTCTTCCCCGTTAAACACCACCTTAGTCGGAAACCCATCTCCATACGCTACGCGTATTCTCGGCGTACTTTTCTTCAAAAACGATATCACCGACTGTTGTTTCCCCGGCACCGGCGGCTCCCCTTGTTTCGACCCGTTCGTCAACCCCACCAAGTAGTTCAAACCAGGAAACCCCTGCATAAAAATCGTCTTGTTCACCTTCGGCAATCTCGTCCCGTTAAATGAGTAAACATTTTCAAACCCAACAAACGCTCGTTTCATATGAACCGCCAAGAACCAGTCCTCGAACGGCCTCCGGTCCCAGTTGAACAGCGTCACTCTCGCCGTCCAACCGGTTTTATAATCACTATCCACATGCCAGTTCAAACTCACCGGACAGTTATCCGGGCACGGTAACTTTCTCGGTAAATCAAAGTGCCTGATTTTACCCCAAGCCCTTGCTTTAATCGTACGGTTAGCAAACGGGACTAGAAGTGCTTCAGCCGGCAGTGGCAATGCCGCGGCATCCTCGTCGCATTTCCTCGTATCTTCATCTTCGCAACCGCATGCACACGTGTTGCATGGGACGACTGATTCAGCGTAATAAGCGGAAAACGATACGCAGCATTTAGCTGTTTTCGGTTTGGGTTTTGTTATGTTACATGCCACTTGGTAAGTGGCTATTGCGGTGACGGTGGCTTCGACTCCGCTCGGGTCGGGTGTTTCCGTCGGGTCGATCCGAACGGGTTGGCCGCATTTGTAATGCGGGTTAACGAAGCCTTCGATTTTCCAATTCTGCGGTGGGTTGATTGCGGTTCGGTTTAAATCAGGGGGGAGTTTGAAGACATTCATTTGAAAAACTGATTTGTCTTTCATTGGGTTCATGATTTTCGGTAGGATGTTTCCGTTCCGGCAACAGAACGGTAGTTTTCCGACCTTTTCGTCGTCTTTCATCGTCGGAGGGAGGTCGGAAATGACGGGTTTTTTCTGGCAGTTCATGACCTTGGAGAAATCGAAGTCTTGGTAGTATTGTCCTGCGGCGCTGTAGAGGCATTCGGAAGGGTCTTTACGGCGAGTGAAGGCGCCACGCATGTCGTATATGAACTCGTTTCGCATCCATTCGAAGGTTAAGTTCCAGTGGTCGAGGCGGCCGAGGGGGTGGTGGTTCTCGATGGTGACCTGGGCTTGGTAATTGCCTTTATACGACTCTATAACGTCGTATATGAGGGAGAGATCGGCTTGCTGGCGAGGGAAGAACTTGAGTGATGGCTTCTTCTTCTGTTTATATTTTGGGTCTTTTGTGCAACATACATGCATGGATTCTGTTTCGTCAAGAAAAAGATTAGTAGATTAGTTGTTTGTCCGTTGCTAGGTTTATGACTTCAAAACTAGTAGTCGGTTGTCGTTTGTCCGGTTACTATGTCTATGACTTTAAAACTAGTAACCGGACAAAGTTGCTGACTATAAAACTACTACCGGTTATTAGCTTTATAACTTTAAAACAAATAACCGGTAGTTGTCTGTCCGAACAATATTTACCGCTACCCCTAAACAACTATCGGTTACTAGTTTCTGACTTTAAAACAAGTAACCAGTAGTTTAATTTCGTCCGGTTACTAGGTTTCTGACTTTGAAACAAATAACCAGTAGTTGTCTATCCATTTACTAGGTTTCTGACTTTAAAAGTTGTCTGTCCGATTACTAGGTTTCGGACTTTAAAACTTGTAGCCGAACAATGTTTCTAACTTTAAAACTAATACCCCTAAACGACTATTAGTTACAACATTTCTATGTTTAAGAGTAGTAAGCTGTAGTTGTTTGTCCGGTTACTAGGTTTATGACTGTAAAGCAAGTAACCGGTAGTTGTCTGTCTGCTTACTAGATTTCTGACTTTAATACTAGTAACCAGACAACCATATACACATCGATAAAGAAGCACATACTGGCTTTGGTGGTTGCTTTTGGGCACTTAAAGCCTTCGTTTTCGAGCTTAATATTCTTAGGCATGACGTTACCGCCAAGATTCACCCCGAACATCGTTCCCTTGATCTTAACCTTGGCAGACATCTGAGTCAAATCGCCCGCAGTGTCAATGGCAGTCTTCATATCCGCCTGCGGATATCCAGTCAAACGCGTCCCATTCTTGTCGACCTTCATCGGAAAACTGTCCCCGTTAAGAACCGTTGCACCATCGACAGACACCAAGATCTCGTCATGCTGGAAACCGATAAACGCCTGCCATGATTTCAACTCGGTGGTGCCGGTGTTGAGGACTATTAACTGCGATTTGAAAGCCCACGATTGAGCGGTGGCGTTTTTTAGATGTGGCCACTCTTTTTGGCGTGAATCAAAGGTGTATTGTAAGAAGATCCCGTTACAAGTGTCAACCTCCTTTGGTAGGGTGACTGCACCATCCTGAGAGCTAGCCACACAAATCTGATAAAGAAACAGGAGAAGCCATGATTTCCATGGCACTCTCATATCCTTATTTATTGGTGTTTTCACCGTCTTCAAGACTCCGGGTTATTTTAAAGCCGACGGCGGTGGTCTAAAGTGGTGGCGATCAGTGGAGACTGATGAGTGATGAAGAAAGAAAAGGGTGTTTTGTGGTGGTAGTATTGGTAGTGGTGGTTGAGGATGGATCATCAGAGGAGTGAAGAAATAGGTGGCTTGTTATTAATAGAAAGTTGGGAATGAGACCATTTCAGCTGCATTCTCTTCCCCAGTTTTAGCACTTAACTAGGAATTATATAACTTTGCAGTATATATTTTACAGGATTTTCATCAAATATTATTTGGATTTAAAATTTTCTTTTTAACTTGTTAATAATTTTCACAAATAAAATAAGTGACATTGCTACGAATTCATTAGGATTTTATATTTGGGATAAGTTTTATAATTACAGAATAAATGTTATCTTATATAATTATAATAAAAAGTAACGAGATCGGTACCATACGGGTACCAAACATGTATTGAAAATACCGATACCGAATTTCTAGAGAGAAGCGGGTACCAAACACCGTACCGAATCTATCGGTACGGTACCGGTACTCGTTATAAAATGCTCATCTTTAGATGATATTGGTAGCAGACTGGTGCCGGTACTGAAAATACCAATACCGAATTTCTGAAGAAGTGGGCACCAAATATCGTACAAAATCTATGGGTACGCTACCGGTACTCAATACCAAATGCTCATCTCTAATAAAAAGCTAAATAAAAGAATTAAATTAATTAAATATCTAATAAAATAATTAAATACCAAATATCGTACAGAGTCGAGCTCAAGCTAGCTTTAGATATAGAACACGAAAATAGCCGAGCTCGAGCTCTCTTATGTTAAACAAGTCGAGCTCGGGATCCTTAAAGTTAAAGGAGCTCACTCTCGAGCTCAACTCGACTTGTTTACACCTTTAACATGCAAAGTATATTTTCAACACAAACAACCTACCTAATCCCTTTATTCAACACATACAACCTACTTGAATCACTGTTAGGAACAAGCTTACCGGGAATTTAGGGCTAAACGAACTAGTCGTTGGGGATTCAAAGACCTCTTAAATTTGGATTTGAGGAAAATGGGTCGGTATCCCGAACCATTCAACCACTACACAAAATTACGAAATTTGACCGGTTCATTTTTCCACCTCTATTTTTTTACAATTATACCAATGTACAATATTTTCAAATTCCTATTAGTTCATATCTGAGATACTAATATCTGAGCAGAGGCATATAAAATCATGAGTTGTTGCACACATTGCAACTTTGGAATATGAGACAAGTAATATGAGTTACCAAAGTTAGTGACAGCCGTTAATGACTGTAAAATCTTTTTCTAAACCAGAGTTTAGGAAAGATACACAAGTAAATTGTTCTACATGTTGTGAGCTAAGTTATACATACAGTGGTTTAAGCAACTGCAATCTCCTCTGTAGTGCCTAAATCCTCAACAAACTGTGATTTGGGTTCCAGATCTATGAACTGGTTTGATTGGCTTGCTAAATGTGCAATGCTGACCCGACCTTCACGCTTGATATAGTCTGCAACTGCCTGCATTTCTTCATGTGAGATGTATATGTATTTTCCTCTATCGTCCATCACACCCGACAATCTCCCTGCATCAAGAAAAAAAATAATATCTAAATCTAAATTTATAAAAAAAAAAAGAAGAAATGACTGCATATCTAAAGATTACATTGATCAAAACTGAAGTTGAGTAATTTGATGATTTGTGAGTTGTGATAATAGACTTTATGATCACTAACAGAGTTCCTATTAGTTAAGATTTAACTTTTATGCCAAATTAAAAAACACGAAATGCGAGAGTTATCAACTTATCATACCCATATCTTCCAATGAGGTTATTCGATTGATACAGTCCTGTAGTAAAAAACAAGATAAAGTAAGAATAGCATAAAAACCATAATGGCTGATTACCTTCTATAACAAGAGTTCAGAAATACAGGCAGTAATATGGCGGGTTGGGTTGACCCACAATGTCCATTTTTTTATTTTTTTTTACTTTTTGTTATGAATAACTGAAACATTGATTCTCATTACATAACCAGTATTATTACAGTAATAATCTAAATCTTTGAACAGAAGTAAAACCCAAATCAACCCATATAAAAGTAACGTATCAAAATTGCTACCTCTGTTCAAAACTAACTTTATCACAATCGGATATAAGGAGATTTTAATTTTCCAGAAAATAAATCAAACCACTTTGAATAGAACACAAAAACTTCAACACGAAAGAAGCACCTGAGTCCTTAGTTTAAATTCTGCAGCAAGATCTTCCAACGGAATACATTTCTGTTTCTGCAAGTTCAAGAACAGGTAGCAAACATGACTTGTTTAAACATTTTATAATCCACTGCCATCAAGATAACAATTTACAGATTACATTAAACTAAATTAAATTAATTAACAACCAAATATATACCTTAATGTACTCCACAAAATCAAAAAGCAAACCCTGGGTTCCATCTTGAACTTCATTTTCTGTAGTACCTTCAGCATCTACTGAAAATTCCCCTTTCCATTTCTCAAACTCTAAAGCTGTTGCTTCCTCCTCTTTGGCCTTTCGAGCCTCGGCTTCTTCTTCCTGAGTGCATAAATCCAATTAATAAAACAAGGTATTCAATATAAAAAATAAATAAATAAAAAAACCCATTAAAATATAAGCGTAAGTGGAAAATATAAACCGACCAGCATCCGTTCCCTTGCTTCATGTTCCTCATCTTTCCTCCTGCGCATTTCTGCATAACGATCTTGTTTGGTATTTCTTGACTCCCTTGCAGCCTCTTCAGCCTTCAAGTAGATAACAAAGAATTAATTAAGAACACTAATACAATAACTAGTTGGAAAATCAACTAAAATCTAATAGAACATGTTCATTATATCAAGAAACATGATTTTAATAAAATCTCAAAGATTATATCTGCACCTGGCGTTGTGCTTGGCGTTCCTCTTTCTTCCTTCCTTTCTTCTTTGAAGTTCTTGCATTATAATATTCCCCTTCAACAGCTTCTTCATCACTTCCATCCTCAATTTCCGCTTCAGCACACATCAGTTGTCAGTGAGTACATATCTTGGTTTCAAAAAGTGTGTGGCGCTCCGATGCATTTTAATCCCAAAAGCCGGTGTGCGATGCTCGCGCATCACGTATGTGAGGCGTTCATTATTAAAAATTACTAAAAAATTATTTATAGATAATATTTTAAATTGTTAACTTTTAAACACTAATATATAATTAATCTCATCATCACATGTCAGATTTGTTCATCGATGGTCTAAGTTGTTCAAATACTCAAACCCAATGCTCAATTGATGGTCAAATTTGTTCAATCGATGGTTAGATTTGTTCAATCAGATTTGAAAAATTCATACCCATTGCAATCGATGGTCTAATTTGTTCAAACATTAGTCAACTGCATAACGCGACGCATTAGACCGCATCACGCATTAGCCGCGTCACATGCGCTTCATAGAATCGAATCGCATCAACTGCGGCAATGCGATCTCATCACCGCATCATGTGATGTGTGCACTATGCACTACTGATGCGCGCATTTTAAAACCACATACATATACTATTACTAGAATTGATTAATATGACAGATTTAATGTAACTAAGCTTCAAGTGCAATAGCAAAAACCTTCTACAGTTTGCGGAGCAGAAGATGTGCTAGCTCCTGAAGTATGCCTTCTGCGCATCCTGCTACGCGCACCAGTAGGTCTTACAACAGTTTCTCTCTGCTGAATCTGCTTATATTAAAGATTATCAATATACTAACTTCAATAATCATCAAAATCTTATTATCAACAGCTTTTGAACTGTAATTGATGCACAACTTGTTACAAAACCCTAACCTGCGGTTGTTCTTCGTGTTCATCACTAGACTGCGGAGCCTGACGGCGTTTCCATAGATAAAGTGGAACAAGGGCAACAAGAAGAAGCATTGAAAGAATTGCCACAAACATATCCTCCATCGTGTCTGATCAGATAACACAAATCAATTTCAGTTACTTCGAAACAATCAATAACCACTGATGGTGCATTCGTCAATCAGAGAAACAAAATTAACTTCAAACACGTACAATTATCAAGCAATTAAGCAAATATAAACATTTGATGAAAAGGATCGCATCAAACAAGGTCTATTAAACAAAATTGAAGTGAAATGAGATTAATTTTACAAAACCTTAGGGTTTGCACGCGATAGAGAGATTCAAATCCAATAATTCCTGTTCTTAATTGCAGCGAAATAGAAAGGGGAAGATGAAGCAGCGAGTCGTTACGATCGTAGAGAGAAGTAACAGAGATATTTAGGTTTTGGAGAGAGAATGGCGGAGTCTGGAATGAAATCGATCGAGAGAGACATGCCTCCATCTTTGCAAAAACTCCCACAATAGTCCTCTAGTTATTCAAAATTACGATTTCAGAACTAAAGTTTTAAACACCAACATTATGCCTTGAAACTAGAAACACATTTCAACTTAATAATTTTATCACTTACAACAATTTTAATGTTGTATTTTTAATAAAACACATTTACTTCAAATTATCCCTTATTAAAAACTTTGAAATTTAATTATTTAACTTTTATTTTCAATCAAATAGTAATAAAAGTCAAATTACATTAAATAGTAATTAACGTATATTTGAAACTCAATTATATATTAGTTTTTACATATTTTGAATTTGTTTTCTATCCTTAGTATATGCTATATATTTTTATACTTGTAAAATATATACATAAAAATTTAAATATTTTATGTATTGATATTTTTCACCCCGTGTGTAGACACGGGATCTAAACTAGTTGTTAATAATAAAAGTAAGTTACTTATAAGTTATCCTATGTCCATGATCTACCATCGAGGAATCGAACATCCAGTGAATTATCCGTGAACCGTTTGATGAAAAAGTTCGTTTATGTTTGTTTATTTAATAAACGAACGAGCACGAACATAACTTTTTTTTTATTTAATTAAATGAACGAACATTAACACATGTATCGTTCGTTCATTTACGTGCGTGAACGTTCATTTATGTTCATTCATTTACATTCGGTTATATTCGTTCACTTATGTTCGTTTGTTTACGTTCGCTTAAATATTCATTCAAATTTATTTATTACTAATATTGATTTAAAATCAATTTGATTTTTCATATTGTAAAACCATTAAACCTAATATAAAATTAATTTGATATCGATATTTAGTTTTGAAATATTGGATGTAAGAATCATATATTTTAAGCTTTAATTTAGATATTCACATTTACTTTTAATTTGGATGTTCATTTATGTTCGTGAACCGCTCATTTAGAATATTAATGAGATAAACGAACACTAACACGTCCATTTTCTTAATGAACAAACACGAACAAGAAAATCCGTTCGTTTAAGTGTTTGTGTTCGTTTATTTGTTCAGTTAAAATTAAACGAATGAACACGAACAAGCCTCGTTCGTGTTCGCTCAATTCATTTACAGGCCTAATTTTATGTAAAGACATTAAAAGAATATTTAACAAAAGTGCACACACATCAACCAGTATGTGTGTGTCATAAGAAAGAGATGAGTAACGGGGAGAGTGCAGTGGTGATCAAGAACTTGAAATCAAGAGGTTGCATGTTTGGATTGAAAGATTTGGTGAGCACATCTCCTTACAATCATCAAGTAAGTATCATTTCATCTCGTGAATGCTTCATTGTTGGTATCCTTGGTGTTCTTGGAGAAAAATCAGTTTTGGGGTTGATTTGGAAAGGTTAAATGGTTATTAACTTGTTAAAAGTTATAATCAAGCCTGGTTAATGAATAAGGATGGTAGATAACATCCTTTTGTCACCTAATTTGGAATTTTAAAAATTAGGGTACTTGGGATCAATTGGGGGTTTTCTGAAATTAAGTGTTTAAATGATGTAATGGAGGTTTGTAAGTGTTTGTGAAGTTCATAAACACACAACCTAATGAAATCCATAAACAATTTGGTGATCTAAGATTTTAGGGATTTGAGTGAAAGATGACTTTACCCCAAATGGGTTGATTAAATTGATCTTTTATTAATGATGGTGATTTTGGAAAGTTAAGGTTTGGAGTAAGTTGAATATACCAAATTGGTCATGTGTTAAACATCAATTCATAAGATTCTATAACAATATGTGTAAATTGTTTGGGTAATTGGAGAACTAAGGTTGAAGATCATCCGGGTTCATCTAGCATCAAAGGTAAGTGTTTTACACTTACTTAGTAATTGATAGTTGGTTTAGATCATATACTTTGTTGTACGACTATGTGTCTTAGCGACTTGGGGTTATTTCTTACACATGATTGGAGTGCTTGATTATGTGTCTTGGGTGTGCTTTGATGAACCATAATTGTGTGTGTTTGTTTGCAAACAATGATGAATGTGAAGTCATGATCCTCATGGTAGTTTTGAGGACATGATCTTCATGGATGATATGTGGAGTCATGATGCTCATGTGTGTTTTGAGAACATGAACTTCATGGGTGTTATATGAAGACATGATCCTCATGTGTGTTTTGAAGGCATGTTCTTCATGGCTACTACGTGAAATCACGATTCTCATGTATGTTTTGAGGACATGAATTTCATGGGTGAATGTGAAGTCATGATTCTCATGTGAGTTTTAAGAACACGAACTTCACACGTGTTAAATGGAAGTCTTGTACTTCAAGAATGGTGTGTATTCCTTTTGGAACTTATGTTGGTTTGGGAAACATGTATATGTGTCTTGAATACTTATTAGATGTAAATATTTGCAGCAAATTGTAGAAACCCGAGTGTTGGGGTTATTGATGGGCTAGAAACCAGCTTAAGGATAGCTAGCATAGGGGGGGCAACGTAGGCTACGCCTCTCCAGGCGTAGCTTACGATAGGTTACGTAGGCTACGATGATGTCGCCTATGCTACGCCGCGCTTACGTTGACTTCTGACTTTTTTTTGTCAAACTTTTGGATGTTACCCTTTGCGGCTTTGGGGATCTTACTTACCATTACTAACTTGAATGGGCGTTTGTGGTGTAGGTAAAGCAACGATTTAATCCATGGGATTCGAGATGCTCAGTTTTTGTCATTCATCTTTTAACTAATTTTTTATGTAAAAGAGTATGATAACCCTATGGTAGGATGTGATGTCAAAACTTGGATTTCTTAAACTATCAAGGGAGTGTCAAGATGTTTAGTGCTAATCATGTTTTGAATGATTTTAATGGTGTCACACCGTGCACCGCGTGCAGAATCCACGGTGCGTGACCTCGTGATTTAATCAAAGAACCATTGGAATAAAGAAATTTACTATTAATTGAATAATTTAATTTACAATGTTCATTCCATATAAAACAAATAAACAAATTGTTCAAACAAAAATAAATGACTAAGTTCTAATCTTGATATCTAGGGCATCCTATGTCATCTTGAATCCTGATCTTAAATCTTGATTACCTGAAACATGTAAAAAAATGGGCCAACTAAAAGTTGGTGAGAGACATAGGTTTAATAAAAAAAACATAGTAATAGATTTTATACATTTCATTAACAGGATTCAAATAAACACATTATCAAGCAAGCACGTAGGTAGATAATAAAATCAATCGAATACTAAAAGAATAACAAGGTGACACAACCCCATGGTTGTCCTATATAGATGGCATAATCCTCTAGATTACCCATAATGTTTATAGCTCCCCCGTGTTTGAACAAAAATACGTCAAACCCCAAGTAGTTCAATGTTTATGGCTCCCTCGTGTTTGAACAAAAATACATCAAACCCCGAGTCGTTCAAAGTTTATAGCTCCCTCGTGTTTGAACAAGAATACGTCAAACCCCAAGTAGTTCAAAAGTGTATAGCTTCCTCGTGTTTGAACAAGAATACGTCAAACCCCGAGTAGTTCAATGTTTGCGAAAGATTATGATTATCACGTTGAACTTGTTAATAATAAGTTTAGTTGAATTACATGTAATATCCAAGAATTTCCGACCTATCCTTACCCTAACCCTGGCACGTATTTTGAATTCAAATCTTAAAAACTTATTAAAAAATACAACCTTCTTAAATAATAAATATTAATTTATTTAATATGTATTTAAGGAAAACAATTATATTCGGAATAGATATGTATATATACATATACGAGACTCGTTTAAAAATATATATGTATATACATGCATATCATAAATGGAACGTGTTAAATTCTTAAAACTTTGTTGGTTTATAATTATATAAATATTATAATTTATAAACTTATTTTTAATACTAAAACTTATAAAGTTAAATCTTAGAAATTATTTTTATAAGATTATAAAATAATAATAAAAAAGGGGTATAAAACTTATCAAACTTATTAGTTTTATAAAAAAATAATAAAACATATATTTTCTTTACAAAGTCTAGGGACCAAAACTGTTAATTCTGAAACTTGTTTTAGACTAAAATCCATACTTTGTACATAAAATGATAAAGACTTAAAACTACAGGGCCTGTTTTGCAATAAACCCAAATTTCCAGCCTTGAATCCAGCCGCGAGTTCAAAACCCGCAGAAGCCGATTTTCATCCCGATTATTCGAAAACGCGTGAAACGGACGAATTCAATGCTCCTCGAGCTCCGACGCAGGCGTGCGACTCAACCCCGATGCCATTCAATGCTTAATTTCGAGTTTAACGACCGCCTAATTCAAATTTAAACTTGTTTTGTCCATCCGTCCTCTTCCCAACCATACGAGCATTTATCACTGTAATCGGCTACAAATACCAGCCACAAACACATTACGACACCTCACTCACACTCTCTAATCTTTCAATTTCATCGTTCATTCTCTACATTGCTCGATCAAGCTCGGAGACGGCCGACCCAGAACTTAGAACCCGTGCTCACCTGTTTCAATATCAATTCAGGTAATTCGAATGGCCATTTGCTTCGTTTCCTTCATAGATCAAAAGCTCTCTGTCAATTTACAAAGACAGAGGATTAATCGATACGTATTTGGGAAATTCGATTCTAGGGTTCGTAATGAGAATAGGGACGATTTGGGGATATGTTTATCTTTTTCTTTTTCCATATAAAACACCAGCGAACCCGTAGCCGGGATGGTTGTGCGCTTGTGTGTGGAACTGGGGTGGCCCGGGTTCGAATCCGGCCAGCCCCAGGTTTAAATCTTTTAAATATTTTCATACAATCTGTTAAAGACTTATAAACTTAGAATCAAACTTTATTTACACTTTTGATATTCCAAGGCATTTTAATTAATTTAACTTAGTTAAGACTTATAATAATTAAATCTTTAAAAATAGTTTTAAACACTTAAAAACTATAAAAATACTTTTTAACCTTATAAAACTTATACATACAATGGAGATTTATTTATAAACTCAGAAATTATAAATTATTAATTATTTTCTAAAATAATTTTAAAAAAACTTTAAACTAATTATTAAACTATTATTTAAACAGAAAACCTATAAACATTATATAATTCAAAAAGAATTTATAAAACTTATATATATTAAATTGAAAACAGAAAACTTACAGCCTTTTACATTTTTATAAAACATATGTCTAGGCTTGTTTGCTGAACTAATTAAAACAGGAAATAAATATACACTATTATTAAAAATTAGAAATTTATAAACTTTATCGTAGCCATTGTTAGTTACGCACTTACGTACTCCTTGATCAACCATTGATTTGTCTTGAAAGTATTAGATATGGTACCATAACTGTAACATCACAACTCTGAACAAACCGACGTGCTACATTTTTAGAAATCAAAGACTAATAATTGATTATCCTAAAAACTTATACACAAACAACTATTTAATAAATTATGAATACATAAATTACAAGTAATAAAATACATAGTTAGTATACTTCACTTCTTTTAACAACAATCTAATCTACTCTTAAATTCTACACCACTATCCATCGTAGGACTAGAACTTTCGACCTCTTGGGAAGGAAACACCATTTAACACATATGGATATCACTGGGACAAAATGCGCTTTAACTTGACCGGCGTGTTTTACGAGAACCCTTAAGGTACTCAACCCCAATAAAGTAAAGGATATACAGAACACTGTCGGAATTAAACAAGCACCCGAGAAGACAGTACATGAAACGAGAGCGTACAGAGAAACCCGTGAACTACAAAGTGTATCATCAAAACATCACATTATGCATAACGCACTCGTCCCGTTCCCAATATCGGGCGCAGACGTGCTGGGTGTTTCGCACCCTCCTGACTGCCCGTGGTGTCACTACTTATAAGAGAACAAGATTGTATAAAGACTCCCACTTATAAACACATTCAAGTTTTATCTTGCTTCCAATGTGGGACAAGTTTACAAGTTCAGTTTCCATTACATTAAGTTTCAAACACATAATTTAGAGCGTCAATATCTTATTTATCTTACGACACGGCTTAATTCGTTATGATCCTCTCTCATAGTAGAACACACACGTACTAAATAATAATTATATTACTCCAAAATTTACAACCCTTTCTTGTCTTTGTTATAATAAATTTTTTGAAAGTAATAGATTATTTGTTTATTTTGTCGATTATGTTAGTGGTATTATATTTCGTCAAAAGGACCCGTGCTTGCATCATCTACTATGCTAGACTAGGGCTGGCAAAACAGGTAATTCGTGTCTAAACAGGTCATAGGCGACGCAGATAATACAAGTATTAAATATGAATACGACTCGTTTAACTTCTTTATATCTAATGTCTATAAGACAGTTGTATCTTTTATGTACCAAGAAGGAGAAATGATGAAATCTAGCCTCTTAATTTTACATATTTTTGAAAATGTATAAAATTACATAGTGTACTTTTTCTTAAACAGGTTTAATCGTGTCTTAAACAGGTAGAAATTGCCAGCCCTATGCTAGACTTCTTTTAAAAGTTTATAACTTTGTCTTGACATATTATTACCCGTAAACCCTTTTATTTTATAAAGAGTAAACTTCAGTTTCTGTCCCTGATGTTTGCACCAAACTTCAGGTTTCGTCCCACATTTCATCCCTAGCGTTTTATGTTTCAACAGTTTCCGTCCCTTGTTCTTAACCCCGTTAAGTTTTCTGTTAGTTTTTTTTACAAATTTACTAATATACCCCTCACCCCTTCTTTTTTAATGTATTTTATATAAAAAAAGTTTTAATGTATTTTTAAAACATTTTTTTTACTTTATAATGTATTTATAAAAACTTTTTAATGTATTTATAAAAACTTTTTAATGTATTTTATAAAAAAATTTTAATGTATTTTAAACAAATATATATTTTATAAAAACGCTTTTTAATGTATATTCTATAAACAAGTTTTTTTTTATTTTATAAAAAATGCTTTTTTTAGAGAAAGTATTTTTTTATTTTTAAAAAAGTTTTTTTCTTATTGAAAAAATTATTTATTTCTTTTTAAAAAACGTTTTCATTTTTTTTTTGTAGAAATTTCTTTTATTAAATTTTTAGAAACATTTATTTTAACTTTTTATAAAATGTTTTTTTTAATTATTTTTTTTTATTTTAATTTACGTTTTTAAAATTTTTACATTGTATTTTTCTAAATTTACGTTTTTAAAAAGTAAAAAAAAAAGTACATTAAAAAGTAATAAAAGTAAAAAGTAAAAAAAAACATTAAAAATACATTAAAAGGTAAAAAAAATGTTTTAAAAATACATTAAAACTTTTTTATAAAATACATTAAAAATAAGGGGTGAGAGGTATATTAGTAAATTTACACAAAAACTAACAGAAAACTTAACAGGGTTAAGGTCAAGGGACGGAAACTATTAAAACATAAAACATTAGGGATGAAATGTGTTATAGAGGGACGAAACCTGAAGTTTTGTGCAAACCTCAGGGACAAAAACTGAAATTTACTATTTCATAAATCTATCTTATACTATTCACAATTGTTTAAACGTTCATAAATGATGTGGATGTCTAGTGGCGGATCTAGGAATTTTTTCCAGGGGATTCACCATTTTTAAATGCTCCAATTTCATAGGCCCAGACATAAAAAATTTTGGTTCGGTTCAATTGTTCGGGTCGGGTCGGGTCGGGCAGGGACGGCTCAACCATTTTGGATGCCTAAAGCGAAGAAAAAATTTGAGCCCTTTTAGTTCTTAGTTATGATTTCCATTTCCATTTGATTTCCAATTGGAATTTTGTGAGGGCTTGATAATGTTAATCATACGAGACTATAACTTTGATTAAAGTGGGTTTTGGTTCAAGCATTCCATCAAACAACCGGTATGCTAAGTATGACCTAAACATGCTCAAGTTCATAAACCATTAACAAACAATATCAAAATTCACAGCAAATTAGTTTCTTTTTTCTCATACATGCAATTCACTAAATCTCCAAACCACAAATGAAATTATTTAATGCATGAAACTCTTACTTAAAAACAAAAGATTACCTCACTAAGCCTCAATTCATTTTTTTTTCAACTTGATTCTAAATTAACATCTAATTAACTTCTAATTCAAATTTCTAACATCTAAATCTAATTCAAGTTTTAATATCAAGTTTCTAACATCTATGCCAAACAACAATAAAACCCTAGATTTTCTTTTTACAAACAACAAACCATAGCAAGAAACCCTCAATTCAACAAGATAACGTCTAAAATCTTAATAGCATCTAACATTTAAACTAACATTCAAACAAGTAAACAACAAACATTAAAATTAACTCTAACAACAATTAACAAACATTCAAATTAACATTTAATCTAACCTGTGGTGAGTGGTATGTGGGTAGGGGATCACCGGAGCAGGCGAGCAATCGGATTTGTTTGTGCAGATTGAAGAAAAGGATCCTGCAAACAATGATAGAGACACTCTGGAGGCTAACCCTGCTGAAGAAAACGTTGTCGATAATGTTCAGAAGGCCTCAAATTTCTATTTTTATTTGTCAAGCCCTAATTTTTATTTCTATTTGTTGTTTTTCCCTGGTACAGCCTGAGCCTAAGTGAAGGCAAGGCCTAACAAAAAAAAAAGAAATAACTAAACAAATTAAAGGGCTAGGCCTTAAAAAAAGGTTTTAAAAAATGTTGGTGAAGGGATTCGAACTCACAACCTCCATGTTATAATGCAAAGCCTAATCCATTACACCACTGGTTAAATTTGGTAAGGGTGTTCACCCTATAATTTTTTAAGGGGTTCACCCCAGTTTTTTTACCTAGCGTTACACTAAAATTTCAAAACTCGAGGGGTTCCATTGAACCCCCCCTCACATACGTAAGTCCGCCCCTGTGGATGTCGAATTTGTATTAGTGAACTAATTGCCCACATTTAATCGCCATAAAAAGGTTCATGCACATGAATTTACCTTTTATTTTTAACAGCAAATTTCAATAACATAAACATGTTATATCATCATAAACATGTTTAATACAACTAACAACATTAAATTAAATGATATAATAGCGTAAAGAAAAATAATTAATACATCTAATATATACTACTATATAATATACTAAGTTAAAATCTCGTGTATTACACGGGTTAAATAAATAAAATGTTATATATTTAGTAATAAAAATTTTATATTTTTAAAAACTGTGTAATACACGGGTTGAATAAACCAGTATATTACATCGGTTGAATAAAATATAATTTAATTTGTTAACAAACACATTTGTCAAAATATGTTTTTAAAAAATGTAATTTGTCGTGACAGTTATAAGGTCTGTTAAGTTAGTTTTTAAAACATTTTTTTTTCAATTGAGTATTAATTTTTTAATTTAATTGATAAATGTTAGTTCATATTAAGTTCATTTGATTGATAATATAATAACTATTTATAATTAAATAATAAGTATTCGTAATTATATTTATTAATATAAAGATTATTATTTAATAAGAGATAGAAAATAGAAAATCTAATATTTAACAGGAGAGATAAGCGGGAAAATAAAGATGATGAGTAACCAGAGAGTGACACGTGTTCTGAAAAGATTTTCATTTATTATAGTAGTAAGATATTTATATCTATACTACTATATAATAGGGATTAGAAAGATGTGAATATAATTTCTTAAAAAAATTAAGACACCTTGTACCCTTTTGGTTGCATAATATACACATTGACAATGTCATATAAGTAAGTATACAATTACATTTTAACCCCTCTCCATAACTTTACAATTAAACACCCCATTAAAATCCAACTCAACAATCTAATTAAAGCTCAATTAAAGCTTTATTTGGAAAAAAAATATAAGAACCATATTTTAATAGTATATTTATTTTAAAATGAATTGTATTTTTCTTTTATAATTTTTAAAATATAATATTTAACAAATTTTCGACTGTACCATTATGACGCACCTATTTTTATCTACGTTTCGACATAAATCTTGTTCAAAATTGAGTTTTCGTAATAATGTACAAGTCGTTGAAGCACGAACTTATAAGTCAATGAAACTTAGGGATTTCACGTTTCTACGTGCTATTTTAATCAGTGTTTCGATATTTTTTTTCGTGGTAAATAGAAGTGTATAGGTTCTAGAAACCGAACCTTATAAATTTTAATACTTAACCGATACTAATTGAATAACATCGGTACTGTCGTAGGTATTATCGGAACCGGTATCATTATTTGTTGTTTCGATTGATGTTAAACACAATTGTGTATCATTGTGGGTATGTAACTAATTTATTTATTGCATTCTTTCTTTCGTTTGTTATACCGTGTGCCGGTTCCAAGCGGTTACCGTAACGAACTGAACCAACATCAATCGAATTCCCTCCGCGTAGCGCGAGGACCCCACTAGTAATATTAGAAGGACATGTTTGTAATTTACCAAAAACTTTAAGACACCAAACACAAATTGTTGTCTATGAGGTACACCTTACAATACATAAAATGTGTTCAATTACCATTTAACCCACAATTAAAGCCCAACAGTTAATAATTACCATTATCTAATACACATGACATTATTTAATTCACTACATTAAGTATTATTTTATTTATAATACTTAAAAATAAGATTTAAAATTACATTTACTATTTATATTATTATAACAAAAAACTATTTAAATTAAATATTAAGTTTTGTAAAAAAAAATATTTTACAAGTTATAAGAGAAAACAAAATATTCTCAAAATTAACTATAAAGATTTAGAAATTTTAAAAACTAAAATTGTAATTTTTTTATAAAAATAATAGGTGATTAATTAAGTTAATTTAACATTTCAAAAACTATAATTGTATTTTTAGTTAAATAATAAGGAAATGAAAAAAAAATATAAGAAAAATAATAATAATTGCAAAAGAGAAGAACCACCAGGGGGTCTCGAATCTGCGTTGTGTGTGCGCGCATGTTAGTGTGGCGCGCGAACCACCTGGGTTGGCGCCCATTTCTGTTATACATCTGCTTCCCCTTGTATAAGGATATAACAAGAAAAAACAAACAAATAAATGAAGCGGCTTGGAAAAAGGGAAGAACTTGCGCGGGGGGGAGGGGTTTGGGCTCAAACTAGCGCCATCTACGTGTGGGTGTGGCACGCAAACCAACTGCGCTAACGTTCACTCTTGCTCTCAATCAATTTCATATATATATATACTAGTAAAATGTCTGCGCGTGTTGCGGCGCGATAAACTCGGGAAATAATGTTAAGTCTGTTACATGTGTTTGATAAAAAAAACCAGCAATATTATAGATATAGTATAGATAAATTAATGTTAAGATAGTTTTTTTTGTCTCTTACTGTTTGACTACTACATATACTGTATGATAAGTTTCTTGAATCCAGTTCTCTTTGATTGCTTCAGCGAATAGAGCAGGTTTGGGGACTGAAAAAAATAATGTTAATTCTGTTACATTATTATGTGGACTTTGTGTTTGAAGTAAATATTATTTGTGCGTATTATCTAGTGGGGGGGCCACGCGATGCGGGGGGAACGCATCACTTAGGTTGGTGGTTTTAGCGGTGTGCACATAGTGGTTCAAACTAACGTTGGGTTGTTTTTCAATTTATTATTTTTATTATTGTTTGAGTAAATTACGTGATGTGAAATTAAAATGATCAATTGTCCCATTTATCTTATCTTGCACATGACCTGAGATAGTGGTTCAAACTAACGTCCATTCATCAAAAGACGAAATGTGTGAAACATTAAACGAAATCATATTTTTTGTAATTATTGAAAATAAAGAAGCCAGTTGCATTTTTTAAGATATCTAAAGACGAAACATGTAATTTATTCTATAAAATATAGATTAAAAGAATGACATTTTAAAGAAAAAAATCAACTTTTAACTCGTACAATCAACTAATAAAGTTGTATCACCAATTTGTGTTTAGGAAAAAATGTTGTCTTATTGTTTTTATTTTATTAATATCGGAGACTTAAATAGTTTTTTCAAGCAAGTTTCTAAATATAAGTGATTAATGATTTTTTTATAACTATATTTTGTTATATTATATATCACAATAATTGATGAATATTTGGTTCACAAAAGTATAATGTATAGGTAAACTTACAATAACTTTGAATAACATAACTAATAAGACTATGTATAACCATATAATTATTTTTAACATATTTTTTTTAACAAAACTACTCACTAATACACCAATAACAATTCAGATTAAGTCATGTTAATGTAACACCCTTAATTGGAATACCAATTATTAAAACTTTAACACACGCGGAAGCATTTATCCCAATAATTTTTTATTTTATTTTTTTCTCGCGTACCGCGAGAACCTGGACACCTCCTCTCGCGTACCACGAGGGAGTCCAAGTTTGCCTGTTCGAGAGAACCCTCCCTGGCTCTCGCGTACCGCGAGGGACCCCTGTAAACAGAAAATTGAGTTTTTCTGCCCAGTTCCACACTTAGCCAAATTTCTACCATTTTCACCAACATGTCACAAAAACATTTCTATCATTTGGGTTTGAACAAAAACATTCATACCACATTTATAAACACCCAAAAACATAATTTCTTGTATCAATTTACACTACCACCTAAGGATCTTCGCGTACCACGGGGAATCCTTCAACGCTTTAGACTTGACTTTGACCTACATCGGAGCTTTCCCTACATAACCACATTAACATATCACCGTTAGTAATGAAGATAAACAAATTCAAACAAGTATTTACACTTGTTTCCACCCTTTCACCCATTTGACCCGTTTGCACCCATTTGGTCAATTAAGGTTCTTAACACTTGCATTTCCACTACAAGTTTTATTCATTTCATATAACTTTCATATTTCACCATTTCATATCCATTATGGCACATAGGCCATAACCTCATATCCATTATGATACTTAGATCATAACCTCATAACCATTATGGTATTTTAACCATAACCTCATATCCATTATGATTCATAGATCATAACCTCATAACCATTATGGTATTTTAACCATAACCTCATATCCATTATGATTCATAGGTCATAACCTCATTCACACATATCCATTATAGTATTACACTATAACTACATTCATTAATTGCACATATCCATTATAGCATTTCAACTATAACTACATTCATTCACATAACTATTAAGGTATTTCCACAATAACCACATTCATTCATTTACACATTTCCATTATAGTTTTGTCACTATAACTACATTCATACTTTTCCACATACTAGTTCATTCAATCATCACACACATTCATTTCAACACATAGTATGCATCATAACACATATACCACCCAATTATCAACATTACTAAGTAAGTGCAAAAGCACTTACCTTTAGAGTTAGAAGATCCCGCACCACCTTCTAGCTTTGCAATTTGATTACCTAAACATATACACCTAGTTTAGTAATCTATCATACATACATAATCACATTACAATTGAGTCGACAACTAAATTTCCATTTCCAACCCAAACTGACCCGTTTGGGTTATTCCCATAACCAAACACACTCTTTCAATACAAACTCACCTACTTGAGTTTTCTTTCCAATACCTTGACACTAACTTCTCATTCAATAACTTTTATTAGGTCAATTTGGTGTTTGTTCAAGTTTCTATTACCACCTAAACACTTAATCTTCACTAATTCATCATTCTAGCATCATGATCCAAACACCCTCAATTTTCACCATATGAACCCTAACTTTTCAAAATCAAAATCAAAGGGTTCTAGAATGTTAATCACCTCTCTTTACCTTTAGATTAGCTAGATTATCTACAACCTAACACTAATTTACCACACGCATACTAATTTTTCGGATTTCTCCAAAATCCACCAAATATCACATTCAAAGTGAAATCAAAGGAAGGAAATCACTTACTTAATGCTATGAAGGTGTTGTGTGAGCCAAAACCTTCACAATCCAAGCTTCAAATGCAATATTTAAGCTTCAAACCCGATTTCTCCTTTTCTTCTCTTGAGATGAACGACCCACACATATGAGCCATAAGCTCAATTTTGACTTCTTGTAGTCAAAATGGCAGATTTACCATATTACACCTTTAGCCCCTCAACTTTCATTTCACCCATTTCATTCCAAAACTAGTTAAAACTAGTATAACCCCATTACTAACTTGAAACCCACTTGTTTCAACTTATTTCTAAAATATTATTTTCACCATAATATTTATTGAAATATTTTATTTATTTGAAAACGAAACCCGGATTTTGATTCGTTACAGTTAATATAAATATAAGTGTGACATGTTCAATTATTTATTAACATTGTTGTAAAAATCGGGATTAATCGATAATCGGGGGTCTACCGATGCGATTTCATCTAATCGTACCAAAATACAGGTAGACGGTATAAATCGGCCCAACGTTTTTTTTTTCATTTGTCACTTATTCTTTAATAAAATTCTAAGTTTCGTATCAATGTTTATCGGTTAGACTAAAAAGATGGTTGTGTCATATAGATGTTTACCAATGTTCCAATATATATATAGAGGGTGCCCGTGCGATGCGACGGAGAACACAGACACCGGTAATCACGTGACATGTTTTTTTTAATTAGAAAAAAACTATAGCAATACCATACTCAAATTAAAGAGAATAAAATTCTAGTTTTTATGGTGTAATTTTAAAAAAAATTAACGTATGAAAAAGTTATGATTGTATAAAATCATTGAGGGGAGAATGTAGTTACTGTATGAATAACTTGCATTTTAAGTTTTGTTTAAAGCATTAGAGGGTTGTACCTTATGCTTAAAAAAGTGTGTAAGTAAATTTCTTTAAAAAGTGTAAAAGACATATTTGTCCTCCTCAAATGTATTATATATAGTATAGATACACACATTTACATACATAGATAAAAGTTTTCACGTGGCAGCACACCATTGGTTGGGTTTACTGTTCATTGTCATCCATTTTTAATAGAGTGTATAATAATTAAAAATGTAAACTTTTGGAGACAAATCGTTAACTATTGTTTTAAATTTTTTCACACCAAACCTGGCAGGTTGGTCGGAACGACCAGCCGACCAAACGAGAAATAACGGTTAAGGTTCTACGGCTTAAATCAAGCCACAAACTGAATTTGAAATTGTGGATCTTCAATTATTGTGGAAATGAATGAAGCTAAAATATTGAATGTTAATTATTTATAATTATTTAAATGTTAAGTATATAATTAGTAAATATTACATAGTTATAGTAATAATAATACCAAAATATAATAAGTGTTTAAAATAATTCAGATAGATTGCGCTCTTCAAAAATGTCTTGATAATACCTGACGTTTTGCACGAGAAAACCAAGTAGCATTAAAGTGAAAATCAACATAAGAACGAGATCAAGACATGTGACAATATCAAATTCCCAATCAAACATAATATGAAAAAAAATATAAGTCGAGCATTAAATAGATTACGATTTTTTAATAATTAATAAATATAATACACTTCATTTTCCAATTAATTGGTGTACGTCTACAAGTGAATGGTGATGTAATAGATATTTTCCTCCATGTTTATGGCTTTATGCCATGTCACTATCATAGTTTATATTAGGATGGTTATCAACTAGATCCGAATTTATAACTGATGCTTTTTAAATTTTATATAACTGGTTGGTTTTGGTTATAAATAACTTGTGTAGTTCAGTTATTGAAAAAGTCCGATAAATTTGGTTAACCAGACAGCTTTATCATACGTGAATTCAAGCTAATTTTAATCAATGAATCCAATTATAGTGTTAATTAAATAAAATATTAGCAACTATTTTATTTACACCGTTGACAACTAATTTCTTATTATAAAAAAATACATCGTAATTTATTTTTTGGCATATAACATATTATTCATAAAACTATAAAGGTAGGTTTTATTCCTTGCTCGATTAATTCGATTATTTACATAATTAAACTATGAAAACTGATTATCTAAAAAGTCATATGTAAATCATCAATTCTAGGTTGATTTGAGTTTACGATTATTTCAATTTTGGTTCAATTATTCGATTTCCTACTCACCCTTGTTTGTACGATAAGTATATTACGAAAACTAACAAAAAAAAATTTAATTATTGAAGTTTTTTTTAAAACGAAAACCAACTTACATTAAAATCAATTAAAATAAGACTCCAAATTTGTTTATTAAATAATCTATTTATAGCAACTTCGAATGTGGTATAGTGGTAGAAAGTCTGGATTATCTAAAAAAGACTCAGGTTCTATCCCCACAGACAACACTTTGGATGGGGCATGGTGGCTCAATGAAGGAAGACTGAGATCCTTGTGATCTCCGGTTCGATCCCGAGGGCATCCGGGTTTTACCATCAGTGGGCCTTCGGGCGGGTGGTTTTCTCCGGAACTAGAGATAACTTGGGGCACTTAAGGGCTCCGTACGGCTGGTTTGGGCCAGCTGACGGTGGCCTTTTGCTAATGGGTCACCCCGTACGGAGTACCTAGGTAATTCTCTTTGTTGGCCGTTAAAAAAAAATCTATTTATAATTACTTTTATAATTTTTTTTATTAAGAATCTACTTTTAAGTTTTAATAATCCGATAAAGATCCGCCTTGTATGGCATCAAAGAATATGCTTTTACCACAGAAGAATGTTGGGTCCAAATTCATTATTAACAATATTTTAATTATTTTTTTCTTGGTATTCACATTTAATATTATCATTGTTACTTTAGATTGATAAATAAAATTAAATCTCTCGATCATTTATTTTTATGAAACAAACGACATTTAGTTCAATGGTATTTTAATGTGTTAAATGATGTCATTTACTTACTCTTCATCATCCAAGGTTTGAGTTCTACTGTAAACTATAAAGTAGAATTAGTAGCAGATTAGATATGCGTGAGTTAATGTTTTAAAACGATTTATTTTGTGAAATTATACGTTATAAAACTTTTTATTTTTTGAAAGACCATAAGAACTATACTACAAATTAAATGTTGTATCGGCTCAATTTTTTTTTCTTTCTGAAAAGAGTAAACTGTAATTTGCACCCCTGTGGTTTAGGCTCGATGACACTTTGCAACTCTGTTTTAAAATAAGTGCAATTTAACCCCCCTGTGGTTGGGTTTCTCTCTCTCTTTGCATCCCTGACGTTATCTTTTCTAATGAAAAGACAATTATGCCCCTGATCTCATCCCATATTTACCTTCTTCTTCTCCGGTGAACAATAACGATGAAATATACATCCGATTAACATCTCTGATTATCAAATTGCCAAAATATTCAAATTAAACATTATGACATTCAAATATCAGATTCATGATCAAAGTTATGAATAGACAAATAAGCATACATTTTCCCTACATAATCAGTTTTATAGCAGCAATCCCAAAATCATGTTATTTTGGCCCTAAAACAGGGATCAAGGTATTCAGGAATTCACTATTGCAGCTTCAAATAATGATAATCAGTTAGCATGACATCCAAACAAGCCCCCAATTCTTATCTCAAATAAAACCCTTATACGCAAGTAGCAGTGACACACGATGTAAATATTAGGGTTTATAAAGTTAAGCAATGATTGGGTGTAACTTCCTCCAAAAAGAAGTATTTCAAATTGAGTTGAAGAAGAAAAATACCAGATGACAATCGGTTCTTGGGTAAAAGCATCGACAAATTCGATAGTGCAGACATGACTTCAAATTAGTAAGAGAGATGGGGAAATTGGGGGAAATGTTGATGATGAGAAAGAGTTTAGTAATGGGATGTTTTCGATTGATATTCAGTTGAGACGGCGGCGTCGTTGGAGCCTTTACAGCGATACCGGCGGACGAAAAAGGGGAACTGGGCGGCGGCAGGATCGAATGGTGAGGGAGGGGTGCAAAGTGAGAAACATATAAAATCACAGTGGTGCACAGAACGATAAGTTTTGGGTGAAATAACCTTAATACCCCTAACGGAGTTAAAATATTAACGGTGTTTGTAACGGCAGGGGTGCAAAGAGAGAGAGAACACAAACCACAGAGAGGGCAAATTGCACTTCTTTTAAAACAGGGTTGCAAAGTATCAGTGAGCCTAAACCACAAGGGTACAAATTACAGTTTACTCTTCTGAAAATAACATCTAAGTTTTGTGAATAATATCCCACCTAACTATATAAATGCTTACAAGGTACACAACAACATAAGTTATTTGCAATGAAGTATATAATTTAACAATCTTACTAATCTAATTTACTCAAACACTGAATTTCAGCATTTGTTACAAATGCCAGTACGTCACAATACAAATTATGAATCATTTTGTGATTATAGTGTCTATGGTTGCTACGGGAGTAACCGTGTCGAGCCGCCTCGAGTTCGTCTGGGCATGAGCTAGACTTTTTTCATACTTTTTCACCAACGCTCAAATTTGACAGAGTTCGACTTATTAATAGATATTATACTAACAAACTTAAAAACTAAAGTCGGGTGGCCACTCTCAAGCCACCAACACAACTTTGATAATAACCCCTTGACTTTCTCAATTTGTTTAATGGCCCCTCAACTTTATAAGTTTTTAAATATATCCCTCAAGTTTATAAAGTTTCAGATTTAGCCTTGCATATAATTATAAACTACACATTAAATTTTTTTAACTCTCAAGCTTATCTCTTAAATTTTCTTTCCTTTTTCTTTAATTTTATTTATATTCTTTTGTAAAAATTACTTATCAATGCTAACTCCTATTCGCGCCGTAATTTATCTATTTTCGATCTCCATGACCGAGTCGTGTCAACTTCATACGTTTCTTTGATGTAGTTAGTCACATTATTGTTGTCACCACAATGCATGTAACAAGGTTTGCAAACCTGTTGCATCGTGTTGGCTTTAAATATGTACCTAAACACGTTAATACAGTCGTAAGATCTCACCGCAATGTGCGGCTCATATTTTCTAGTCTAATAACATTTACTATGTAACTTTATATCTGTCATAAAAATTATATATTTTTTGTACCCAAAACTAAAAATGAGCCATCAGGTTATGCATTCGGTTCGGTTACTTTGATTTATTGATTAATTCATTTACAGTTCGATCAATTGACTAATTTGCTCACCCCATACTTCTCTAAGTGGTTACGGGTTCTACTAACATAGTTTGAGGAATAAGTTTAGAGCATCTACAAGTATAGTGTTTAACAAAAAAAATATATATATTTTTTGAAAAGCGAGCTAATATGAAGTAATAACTATAAGGTAATATTTGATATGCATGAATGACGGATGAAATGGAATGATTCATTAGGTTAGAATGAAACAAAACATGTTTAATATCATATAGGAATGAAATAGACCATTACATAAGAAATATGATTATTCTATTATTAATGATTTTCATTCCTTTGAGAATGAGTTTTTTTTCATTCCTTCAAGGAATAAAATTATTTTGTTTAATTAATAACCGAAGCATGACTGACCCATGACCCTAACCAAGAACCAACCCATGATTTGTCTCATTACCCAACCCATGACCCGAACCATGACCTTCCCGCGGCCCAACCCATGACCCGAACCATTAACCAACCATAACCCGTCCCAAGGCCCAAACCATCACCCAACCTTGATCTATTCCATGCCCTGACTCATAGTATAAATTTATTAATTACAAATATTTTATTTTTCATAAAGTATTTTACTATCTACCAAAAAAACACCAAGTAATAATTTATTTCATTTATATATGTTAACCAAACATGACAAAGAAATGATAATAGTCTATTTCTTTTCATTGTCCATTCCATTACCTCATACCAAACATATCCTAAATATAATCCTAAAAACACTTTAAAAAAACATATCCAATAGATAACGATAGAAAAGGAAAACAGATGCGCATCTTCCATTCAAAATCATATGAAAACAAAATGTCCAATCAAACGACATCTTTATTCAATTTCATCCTCCTAAATATTTACCACTTCATTTAGGCATCCACCGTCTCACCGGAATCAGCAGCGGCAAGGATCAGCTCCGGCTGCATGCTTCCGGCACTCGTTCCGTCCAAAGCATTTGGTAGCCCCAAAGCCTTCAACGCCAAATGAGCCGCCTTCTGTCCAGATATCATCATAGCCCCAAATGTTGGTCCCTAAATATCACAAATCACCAATTATTTCACCAATCATTTTCTATTGAAAAAAGAAAACAAAATTTATTAATTAATATTTAATAATACCATTCTTGGAGATCCATCAATCTCTGCAACCTCCATTCCGGTGACAATCATTCCCGGAACCACCTCTCTTGTCATCTTCACAATTTCATCCTCAGCGGTGTTCATGTCAAGAGCTTTCATCCCCGGAACACTCTCGATCATCCCAACGCTCCTCAGCCGCTTCACCCCTGTCGCGCCCATCGGACCATCATGACCACATGAGCTGACAACCACCTTAGCCTCCATCACATTCGGGTCCATGCAAGACTGTGTGTCGTGGTTCATCGACACCAAAGCCCAGTTGGTCACAACACCACCTACTCTTCCTCCTTTGATGATCAAGTCCTCTGCAGCAACCGCGTTGAAGAGCTTCACATTTGGCTTGGCCAAAAGCTTGCTCATGATGGTGGATGTGAACAGAGCAGCGTGTTTGATGACGACGTAGTCTTCTTGCTCGTCGTACTCGATCTCAAGCTCGTCGAGGAAGTGGTGTGCTGGTTTGCGGACAACCATGGCGGAAAACAGTTGTCCTCCGAGCCATGCTCCACCACCGGGACTCACAGACTGTTCGATGATGGCAACCTGCGATTGTTTACGGTTTAATCAATGTTTTCAGGACCGGACCATCCACTAACCGTCCGGTTAGTCATCTAAACCGTTTTTTACCGGATTTTAATAATTGTTATTTTTTCCCTCAAAATCTATAAGATGTTTTCACATGTTATTTTAAATTATATATATTATATATATAAATATATAGCAGGTTAGAATCTCGTGTATTACACGAGTTAAATAAATATAATATTATATAATTAGTAATAAAATTTTTTTTTTAAAAACATGAACTAATACGTTAACATATACAATAGTAAAAATATGTATTTAAAAATGTACTTTGAAGTTACAATTCCCCAAAGATAATTTTTAATTTTTTTTTTCAAGTGGGTATAAATTAGTTTTATGTAATTTGGTTAATTATATAACAACTATTTATAACTAAATAATAAGTATCTATAATTAAATTTATGTTAAATATTTAAAAATATATTTAACATTATTATTTAATAGAAGAGATGTATAAAAATAATGATGACCATCAAAAAGTGAGACATGTCCTTGTGATTTTATTTATTAGTATAAAGGTATATTATTTTGTATAATATTTATTTATTCTGGTGTGTAAATATGGTCCTACATATGAAATGTGTTCAATTAGCACTAAATATTATTCATATAATTGCGACAAAAAGGGCAAAAAAAAAAATATTTTTTGTTCTATATTGCTTATTTAATAATTGGATTATTGAACTTTAATGTTAGAATATTATTTAAAGTCATTATCATACGATTTTAATTAACAAACAAAATAACTGATTGCAACAAACAAATAACTACTGAGCATACACACACGAAATTGAAATCAATTGAGCATACACACGAAATTGAAATCAATTTCCATATCTAATCATATAAATCGGATTAACCATCTAAGCAGATTAAATTTGATGAATTCAAAGTTTCCATACGAATTACGATCATCAACCATCTAAGCAGTATCAGATTGAGCATACACACACGAAATTGAAATCAATTTCCATATCTAATCATATAAATCGGCCCAAAATAACCCAAATTTCATAAAAATCGGATAGCTTGTACTAAAAATCAAACATGCAGAGACAAAAACGGCTAAAAAATTGGATACCTGAACGTTAGGGTTTTTGCTAAGCTCATAGGCGCATGAGAGACCAGCGGAGCCAGCACCGACTATAACGACGTCGGTATCGGCGTACGTAATCATGTCGGTCATGTACCTTCTGGTCATTTCACGAGACACGATCGATTCTTTGATCGGTTGAAAGGTGAAGGATCCGAGATCGTACGGAGCGGCGGACATGGTAATCGGCGTGTTCTTGCTCGATTTGACTGATTGGATCCGGATCGGAGAAGAGACCGGAACGCCATGGAAGGATGATTGATCTAAGAAACAGGTTTTGGTTTTGGTGGAGAGAGATGAGGCAAAGGTTGTAGCCATGGACGCCATTGTTACAGAGATTGAAGGTATTTGTGTAGAAGAAGGTGAGTGAAGTGTGTCGTAGGCGGTGGGGTATATATAACGGTGGAACGAAAGAAAAAATCTCGATGGCACGTGCCTCACGTGTGGGAGAGAAGGGATAGGGTGTGAAGGGTCTAGAATAACTTATGGTGGGCTCTTTTATGCAATTTGTGGCATTTCACTTTCATTGTTTGAGCTTGGACCACGATTATTTTTTTAGAATTAAAATTGGTCCACCTTTTCAAATCGGGCCTTGGTGCAATAGTTTTATCATTTTCATATACTTTTAGTTCAAAATATCTAAACAATATTGTTATAATCCTTGTTCTGATAAATAATTTTAAAGAATTTTATATATCATCATTATATTTTTATTTATTAAAATATTCTAATTTTTCTTATTTTAAGTAACTTTGAATTTTAACTATCTTAATGTTTTTAATTTTCAGAAAAAATAATATAAAATTTGAATTCTAACTATTACTTAATTAAGGAAACAAATAATTTTATTTTTTTGTTTTACACATTATTTAAATTTTTTTACATATTGTTATACTTTTATTTTTCTATTAAACAAACAGAAAAATGTAGAGGGTGGGGTGACAACGTTGGGAGACCTATATGTACTATTTTTAAGTTACCAAAATTTTATAATATTTGATCATTTTGACATGTTGACAAATTAACCCATTTAAAATTTGAGGTGATCAAAATTGACCCGTTGACTAATTTAAGGTGACCCAAATTAACTCGTTGACTAATTTTATGTTACCCAAATTGACCCATATTCAATTGATTTTTGCCCAAATGAACTCATTTTTTTATGAATGGGTCAAGATTGCCACCCCTATCTACAATCTACAGTGGTTTCACTTAAAAGTGAATCATGTCCTATCACGTCATTGTCATATGTAATTGTTTCATTGCACCATTTAATTTTTAATCATTAGCTAATCGTTTGAATAAAAAAAATGTTTACAAATATTTATTTACAATAAAGACAATAAAATGCAATTTTATTTAAATAAAAAACAAATATGCTAAAATACAAAAAATCAACCGTTTGATTAGGGATGGCAATGGGTCGGGTTCGGGCCGGGTATCGTTAATCCCAAACCCATACCCGGTTGTAAAATCATGTCTGTAAAGCCCCAAACCCGGGAGGCCCCACTTGTTGGATTTACTCATTCACAGACAGTTCTTAAACATGAATATCAAATAACGCAGCGGAAAACTTCATTCATTCATCATAATTAAAACTTGTTCATACATGCGGAAGCGTAAACATAGTTTACAACATATTTACATCATAACTAAACATAACGGGATGCCAGTCTTCATGATCAGCCGGGTAACTCTTTTCGCTTGCCAAGCATCGCCGTCCATCCTCATAACCTGTCTTAACCTGAATGTGCACACTAAAAACTTTAGCTACGCTGGAGAGTTCTAGTTTTAACATAAAACCTTAACTTCAAATAAATTGCCAAAAACATCACTTCATACTTCATTTAATAAAAAGCGTACGTAAAATAATGCAATAACAAACATAACACTTCATAAGTCAACGAACATATCGAATCTGCGCCTTCTCGTAACCGTCAAATCCAAACGTTACATACTGGTTGAATAACCTAAGGATCACCACCACTAGGCCCATCATCACCGTACTGTCCTTCGGGTGAGGAACTCCTAGGGCCCGATACTTAGGTAATCCAACCCTTCAAGCACGGCGTCCCAAAGGATAGCGCGTACCAAACTTCAAGCACTACGCCCCGTCGGGCGCAAGTACCAAACTTCAAGCACGACTACCCCGTAAGGTAAATCGTACCAACTTCAAGGATCACGATAATCCCCTTGACGACCGTCATCGCCCCAGTTGTACAACAGTTAGCCAGCCACAGAGGCCTCTAAAAGGTAAAGGCCCATAACATACTTCCCATCCCTTAACCTTCATTCCGTAAGGAATATTGGCAGATTCGTTCGTTTGTGACTTTCGTAAACCTTCGCTTCTTTTACTTCAAAAACTTCAGTTAAAGCATTCGTACGTTTTATTAAAAACATTCTCATTCGTTAAAACACTTCGTAAACTTCTTTTGGCAAAATATTTCATAAACACTTCCTTCATAAACCTTCCTTCTAAAACATCCTTCATAAACATCATTTTATAAAACGTTACATACATCCTTCATAAACATCGTTTCATAAAATCATCACGTGTGCACACCAGCCCAAAAACATTATTAAAACATTTAAAAGAGGGCTTCTAGAACTCACCTTATAAGCTAGTC
This sequence comes from Smallanthus sonchifolius, assembly GCA_023525975.1. NCBI lineage: Eukaryota > Viridiplantae > Streptophyta > Magnoliopsida > Asterales > Asteraceae > Smallanthus > Smallanthus sonchifolius. The sequence goes on along the minus strand of CM042046.1, from coordinate 8,485,805 downwards.
TCGGTTGTCCTAAACAAAGGTCCAACAACTTCACTTCCGATCTGAATTGATTAGTTAAATACACATCAGACCAATACCGACTCTAACGGTTTAACCCTTCTAAACATACTGACTTCACTTAATTAGTTCTGATGTCTGCACATATCGAAACTAGGTAGTTTCGATGGAGTCTGCACATATCGAAACTAGGTAGTTTCGATGGACCTGCACATATCGAAACTTGTAGTTTCGATGGACCTGCACATATCGAAACTTGTAGTTTCGATGGACCTGCACATATCGAAACTAGGTAGTTTCGATGGAGTCTGCACATATCGAAACTAGGTAGTTTCGATGGACCTGCACATATCGAAACTTGTAGTTTCGATGGACCTGCACATATCGAAACTAGTAGTATCGAAACTAGTAGTTTCGATGGGGTCTGCACAGATTGTCTTCCAAAAAATCCGAAGCTTTTGCATGCGAGTCTGATCGAGTCAGTATCTCAACTTTTCTTAGATCAAAACGTTCGGTTTTCATTATAGATGCTATACCTAAGCTCATTTTTAAGTTCCATCCGCAAAATCGTTGCCTTTTTAGCCAAAACCCGAAAATCCCAAAAACGAACAAAAACTCAGATTTAGGCAAGATCCTTACCTGTATCGAGATTCTGATCCGGAGGTTCTTCTCACGAGTGCAAGAGACACGAGCGGGTGCAATCTTGTGCGATTCCGACACTTTTTCTCTCTCTACGGTTTTTTTCTCTCTCTAGAATTGCAAATGAGAGAAACATGTGGTGACCTTGGCTATTTATAGGGGAGACCTCCCCAAGCCCGGTTCGCGGCTGACCCGGCCCGACTTCGGCCCGCTTGAACTCGTAAACTTTATTTCTCGACATTTTGGGATGTTACAATGTCCCATACCCGCCCCATTACCCGTCGGGTTTGTGTCGGGTAATTACCCGTCGGGTATCGGGCATACCCGTTAGTATCGGGTATCGGGTTATTTTGCGGGTATCGGCCAATACCCGTCGGGTATGTGTCGTGTACTTTTCTATAACTCTTTTTTTTATATTCATAAATACATATTTAAAAAAAAAATAAAAAAATTTCCACATAATAAACCTCCTAAAATGAAGCATTAATAAGCATGTGTTAAGTGAATATAAAATAAAAATTAAAAATTTTCGGGTATATGATTCGGGTATATGGTTCGGGTATATGGTTCGGGTAAACGGGTACGTCGTTTCGGGTAATCGGGTCGGGTATCACCTAATCCCATACCCGTCCCAAACCCGCGGAAATTTTTAATATTAATCCCATACCCGGCCCCGTACCCGTCGGGTTTCGGGTATACCCGTCCCGAATGTTTCGGGTTTCGGGTATACCGGTCGGGCTCGGGTTATTTTGCCATCCCTACGTTTGATGGCAAAGGTATGACATACTTATAGACAAAGATTAAAAAAATGTTGTGCGAGGTAGATGGCAAAAATAGTGAGGGATAGTGATTGTTCAAAAAAACATTTGATATGAATTTGCTTACTTTGGTTGTAGCCCAGTGGTAAGAGGTAATGCCTTTTTAGAGAAGATCTAGGTTTAAACCTGGGCAAAGTATAATTTAAGAAAATGTATAATTTAGGAATAATGTAGGTGGGTGAGTATTAGCCGTTAAAAAATAAATATGAATTTGCTTGTTTGAAAGGCATTGTAGTAAAGAATAGCATTTCATTAGAAAGTTTAGATTTTCTTTCATATAGTGATGAAATCTTAGAATTCTTTTACGTAAAGAAATTTAAGTAATTTAAAATCTTTTCAACTGGTTTTATTTTCCAACCAAACATGACAAAAAAAAGTGATTTAAATAACAGAAATCTAAAAGTGTCGTGTTTTAAGGTTGTACGTGATCTCAACATGGAAAAACGACTCAATTTCTATTAATTAGTTAAACATAACTATTCAAGTAAAAATCAATTAAAATTGACTATTCAAAAAAATTTTCAATTGTTTATAACATTTCAACTCTTATATTTAAAAAAAACAAGTTATGCTTTTTATTAATACAACTTTATAGGTATGACCCAAAATTAACATGAGTTCACTTATACTATAACCCATAAATTTAATAATAGTTTCATATCATGGGTTGTGGAGTGGAACTTTAAACTACCATTACATTTTTTTAAAATAACTAAATTATATAGGTAAATTGGTTTATGATAATCTAAAATATGACTTATTGGTAAATAATAATTCGAACTAACAGCTTGGCTGGTGATAATCTCAACTTTCACTTTTGTTGTTAATGACAGTTCCAATAGCATAAGCAACATAAATTTATGCTCGATTTACACTTATTTTCGCTCAAAATGATGATCTTAAAGGAAATGGAGAAACGTACAATCGAAATCGAGTGAGAATCGAGTGTTATTTAAGTGGAAATATATGATGATTATGCTACTAGGACTGTCATTGACAACAAAAGTGAAAGTTGAGATTATCACCAACCAAACTGTTAGTTCGGATTATTATTTGCCAATGAGTAATAGTTTGGATTATTAAAAACCAATTTACCAATTATATATTTAAATAAATATAAAATATTTAAATTAAAAATATACATAAACAACAGAAAAGAAACATTAAAATAAAAAAAAATACAAGGTCCGTATTAATTTTTTAACTTATGATAATCTAAGGTTATTACGGACGACTTATGTTTTTTCGCCGGACCACAATCTTGACATCCGATCGAGCTACGAACACGAGTAGGTAGGCGGCTAGGGGGGTTGCGCCTTTTCAATCAATCTCCGGCCACTCCGTTATTTGTGCGAGCTGTAAAGAGTCTTGATCTCGAGTCAAGCTGGGGCCTCATCTGTTTTTGAAGTTAAATCATTTCCTACTTCTTTGTACGATAATCCAAATTGCAAGCTCCACGAGTCTGCTCGGAACCAGTTGATTCCTGAGCCATTCGTTCTCCCCTCTCGGTTGGCCTTTGCCAGCCACTAGAGCAAGTAAGAGAACCTACAGTGAATGCCGCATATTTTGATCGGATTGTACACCTTTGTGTCTGACTATGTATATGGATGTGCATAAAGAATTATTATGTTAATATTTAAAATCTATACTATATAATAAATAAAGGTTTCTCAATGCCACGTGTCGCCTCCATATTAATTCTCATAAAAATTTTCCAGCCTCTCTCTCATAATAAATACATTTCCATATTTTCAATAATAATATATTTTTAAACAAATTATTAATTATATAAATAAAACACATTTATTTTAAACTATCTTATATTATAAGAAACTTTGAAATGTAATTATTTAACTTATGTTTTCAATCATATTGTAAATGAAAGTCAAATTACATTGAATAATATTTAATGTATTTTTAAACTCAATTATATATTAATTTTACATATTTTTTGATTTTGTTTTCTATTGTTAGTATATGTAATAAATTTTCACTTATAAAATATATATATATATATATATATATATATAAAGATTTAAGAATTTTATGAATTGATATTTTTCACCATGTGTAGCACACAGGTTCTAAGCTAGTGTTAATAATATGTTAATCTTAATTTTAGATAATAATAATAATAATACTGGTATAAATAAATTTAGTTGTAAAAAAACATATTTAAAGAGTAAAGTACACGGATGGTCCCTGTGGTTTATTAAAATTTTGGATTTGGTCCCTATCTTTTAAAAAGTACATGGATAGTCCTTATGATTTGCACTTTATAACGCATTTAGTCTCCAGCCAACAAATCTAAAAGTTTTAGAACAAAGTAAATGTGTTACAAAGTGCAAACTACGTGGACGTACTTTTGGAACCAAATCTAAAATTTTGGTAAAGCACGGGACCATCCGTACACTTTACACTACTTTTTATATGCAAAAGAATTTAAGTAAAGATGAAAACTGATTCGAGGTGGTCTTCTTCAATGATTACATGCTAGGCTTCCCCAACCCGTCGCTTAAGTCGTACAGGTTGTGACGGTGTTATCCCCTACTTGTCCTAACTCATGCGCGAACCGGACCACCTCCCCTTCCACTCTAACCCTGATATAAATATACTTAATTTTAAATTTTCGTGACTAGGGGTCAAATGTCACACTATTTCAAAATAATAATCATGCCCGTTGTTGTCTTTTTTTTTTTTTTTTGAAAGACGACTTTCATTTTTTAAGTGACAGTCGCATCTCCGACAAGTCGGAGACCCGTTACCCCTCAACCTGACCACTACGTTGTCTGAACCGGGCCCGCGGGTTCAGAACGAGAGGCTAGGCTTTCACCGGGAAACCATGGAGTCTGCTGCCACTTGACAGCAGTTGCGCCGCTACACGGGCCAAACCCCGCTAGCGTAACGCACTCTGTACTAAAACCCGGTTCGGCTCGGATTCGAACCTGTGTGAACAGGTTGAATCTTCATCGCCTTATACCACTGGACCAAAGCCAGTGGTTATGCCCGTTGTTGTCTAAGACCCCTGATTGCAACACAGCAGGCACCCTAATTATGATGTGTGTTAGTGCGTATCTGATGCAATAATATTTGGATTTACTTGCTAAAAAGATTTTGATAATTGTCGTTTTGTACCCACTTACTAGTGAGTAGGACTGTACATCAAAATAAATATCTTTTGTATCATTATTATTTGAATTATTTAATAAAGCAGAGAACGTAATCAATAATGCATAGATTTCAAATATTAAAATTTAAAAATGAAATTAGAGTATTATGGACGGTCTTAATATTCATCTTCCTCTTCATTATCTATAGATTTCTTCTATTTTATACTTTAATCAGGATCTCTGTTGTCATATTTATATTTAAATTTTAGAGTTTTATAAATAGAGATTTTTAAAATATAGAGATCTATTATTCATCAATCTCTATATTTTTAGTGAGTATCTAACAAAGATAAAAAATAATAAAATAAATGTTTGTCTCGCATTCACATCCGCCTTTTCATCTTCATCTCTATAATTTAACTAAATATCATATTTTTTTTAAATAACCTACCACATATTATTCTCTATCTCTATCTCTATCTCACTAATAAGCACTTATTTTATTATTAGTTTTTTCTCTTTCTTAGACAAACACATAAAATATAGAGTTTTATAAAAATATATCTCTATATTTAGAGAATCTCTATTTTTCTAAACTATAAAATTTAAAGACAGAGATAGAGATAGGGATAGAGATCCTGGTACAAGTTTAAAATAGAAGAAAACTTTAAATGATAAAGATGGAGATAGAGATCCTGATATGAATGCTCTTAGTGAGATAGAGATAGAGATAGAGATGGAGAATAAGATGTGAAAAGTTAAACCAAACTTAGAGATAAATATAGGAAAAATGTAATGTTTAGTTAAATTATAGAGATGGAGATAGAAATACTTAGACTATGTGTAGTGGTAGGGTGGAGGTGAGAGCACACCTTATGCCACGTAGACACCGGCTTCCCTTACCTTCACCTTCACCCAGGTTTGTAATGATGGGGTGAGGGTGACCAGTTTTGTAATAATTACATAAGTATTATTTTTTAATTTAATTAAATAAATAAAGTTATACTAAAAACAACATAATATTAAAAAAAAACATAAAATTAAAAGAAACACAACATAAAAAAATAAAATGTAACACCCCGAATTCTCTACTACATAAAATACGGGATTTCGATTAGGATTAAGGTTGTCAAAGACTGAAAATACGACATGATAGTTTAACAACTAATTTAAACTAATGGTGTGCTTATTGACTTATTAGCTTTTCAAAAAGGTGTACTTATTGACTTATTAGCTTTTTAAAAAACCATTAAGTCAATAAGTCATTCTCAAAAGCAAAGAAATCATGGCTTTTGGAATGGCTTATTGAAAAGTTAATAAGTCAATAAGCACTTTCCCACCACACTCCCAAACACCCTCTAAACAAGGTGGAGAATGGTTGTCTGACGGTGGAGACAACAGTTACAAGTGGTAGCAGCAGCAGCAGCGGCGAGTAGCAGCAGCAGCGGCGAGTCGCAGAGGTGGTCCACCTGGTGACAACGGTCGTGAGAAGGAGTGGTGACAAAGGCCGCGGAGGAGTGGCAGCTACGGAGGGGTGACATCGTTGGGGTCTGATCAATTTTCTCTCATTTACCCGTTGATTCCTACCGTTGTTGCTTGCCCCTCCACCGTGATTCCCCCATGCCCCCTAATCACGCCAAGGGGGCGGTGTTCCTAGGCGTGAAACGATGAGATGGATCACGCGACGCCGCTACGAATGCTCTTATAAATCATATAATACACGCTTTTAACATGTTTCATTTTCTATCAATTTCAATTTCCTGTGATAACTTTCGTTGGCTACCTTTTAAAAAAAGTGGAATGCCCGGCTGGTTTTGGCTTTTTTCTGTGAACGTTAGTTTTATTTAAAATCAATTTTTGTGTGTTGTACGCTACAACGAGTGACGTTACCGTTGCGGTGCCGTGACAAACCCAACCGCTTATGAGTGAACATCATTAGCGCGATGTTGTGGTATTATCATATCCGGTATCGATGCTTACTTTTATGGTTTTCTACGAGCCTAAGCGATGACGACCAAACTCCTATCGCGTAATGCGAAGAAAAAACGACCGCGCTTCCGTCACGAATTGAAGCGCAGGATACACATACTAGTTCACTTTAATATCAAACACAAAAAAAATGATTACGTCAATCACAAACAAATTTAGTAAATTTTAAATGATGATTTTATTAAGGATTATTGGATTTTAATAATCTCACATTTTACCAATTGGTCAATAATAATCCCAACTGAGAATATTTTTACCATCGGTCTCTACTTTCAAACTATTTTTTTACATTGGACCCCCCGTTAAAAAAACTTAACGCTGTTAGAGTTTATATGACGTGGACATCTGCAAACCGTCGGAAAGTTGAGCCAAGCTAGCAGTGGTCTCGTGTTGGGTTTTGAAATTGACTTTGGTGGTGTTTAATTGGTCTCGTTAAACACCACCGTTATCTCTGTTTGGACTTTCCGGACCCACGAGACCAGTTAAACACCACAAGAGCCAATTTCAAAAGTCACCACGAGACCACTGCTAGCTTGGCTCGACTTTCCGACGGTTTGTAGATGTGCACGTCATATAAACTCTAACGGCGTTAAGTTTTTTTTAACGGGGGGTCCAATGTAAAAAAAATAGTTTGAAAGTAGGGACCGGTGGTAAGAATATTCTCAGTTAGGATTATTATTGGTCAATTGGTAAAAGATGAGATTATTAAAATCCAATAATCCTTTTATTAAAGATGGTATATTAATAACTTTTACAGCAGTTCGAAACTGGTAAAATCAATAACTTTATTTTAATAATCCTTCACAATTGTACTTGAGCATTCTATGAACAAACCACCACAATGAAGCCAAATTAAGGGTGTTCGAGTGCCCTTGGCGCTTATGACATACAGAGTCGAGCCCGGGGAAAAGAGATCCCAGAACGGTCACACCACAGTTACTTAAAAAAAAATATTTAATTTCCTAACGTATTTAATTTTTTTCTAAAATATTTAAAAAAAATATTTAACTCAACTAATTTTTTTACACCCATTTCTACTCTCTCAACTCCTACTAAACTAATTTTTTCACACAATGGAATTGTGATTTCAGCCTAACGTTGGAAGTGGTTCTACCACGGAAGTGTGAAAAAAAAACATGTTAGGGATGGCGCAACCCACTACCAGATTTTATTTTTATTGAAGTTTTCTTTGTATATAAAACTTTATTTTTAGTTTTATATATTGCTTTATAATTAATTTAATTTTATAAAATTTAAAAAAAATTAAATTAGTAAGATAGTATGACATGTGAGGAAAATGAGAAGAATGATACCATGTGATTACGTGCTATTTTTATTTTACTAAAAAACCAAACCCTTGAAAATCATCTTCGGCTCAATCCGGTAAGGACCATCACATGTACATCAAACGTAAGACGGCTAAGCCTGATTTTGAGCCTAGTGACCGCTTGAAGCATATTTACGTCCACATTCAAGCATCGCTTACAACCGAGTTGTATTGACGTGTATTCGCTTAGTACATTTTCATATTATTTTATTAATATCGGAAAGCAAGCATATTTTCATAATCCTGCCAATATTAAACTGGTACTAGAACTAATAAAGATATCAAACCAACCTTAATCACAAACCAACATATAACCATTAGATGTTGCACATATTGTGTGCTATAGAAGCTTAGAAACCATGAATCTTGATATAATCCTTCTTCACTATGCCAGCCTGCACACAAGTGGAAATGAATATACATATTAGTGGTCACAAACTCGTTAATTCATAAATGAATCGCGTATTGTTTAGTTAAATATCTAAGCGGGTAACTGGTCAAATGAGTTGAACAAGTCCAGTTGTCTCAAGTGTATTATAAATATTATACGACAATTAAAATGGTATAATATTTATAATCAGACACAACTACTACTTATCAAACTACTCTAATAAATGAAAATCTTTTCAGGGCACGTGTTACTCTCTGGTTACTCCTTATCTTTATTTTCCTGCCTCTCTCTCCTATTAAATATTAGATTTTCTATTTCTCTCTCCTATTAAATAATAATCTTTATATTAATAAATCTAATTACGGATACTTATTATTTAATTATAAATAGTTATTATATTGTCAATCAAATGAACTTAATATGAACTAACATTTATCAATTAAATTAAAAAATTAATACACAGTTGGAAAAAAATGTTTTAAAAACTAACTAAACAGACCTTATAAATGTCACGACAAATTACATTTTTTAAAAACATATTTTGACAAATGTGCTTGTTAGCAAATTACATTATATTTTATTCAACCGATGTAATTACTGGTTTATTCAACCCGTGTATTACACGGGTTTTTAAAAATATAAATTTTTTATTACTAAATATATAACATTTTATTTATTTAACCCGTGTAATACACGGGATTTTAACCTAGTAAATAAATAAATAAAAATCTTGAATAAAAGGGTCTCCGGTCTACCCTATCCATTTCAACACAAAAAATGTTCAGTTTTGACACAAACCCACTTAACCCGTTCATCTGGCTCTTCTACTACATAAATTACTAATGCATGTGTCCCCTAATGTACCAATATTCATGAATGGGTTGGTTTGGGTATGTTTAATCTCTTAATGGGCAAAATGGGTCGAACACGCCAAAAGTCGCCTTAAACATACTTTTAAAGTTTTAAAGATAAAAAAACTTCCTAAATTATTCTATTATAAAGTAAGAATATAATTCAAATAATGAAACTTTTTTAATTATATTTGGCATACTATTTATTTATGTACTAATTATTTATAGAAAATTAAAAATAAAAAAACTAGAACGAGTGTGTAGAGTCAACCCAACCCATTTTGACCTGTTCCAAGACACCATTTTGAAACCTTATCATGGCATCAATTACAAACTAGACAAGTAATTGGTGTATGTGGTCCGAGTTCAAATATGATAAAACAGTGTCAAAAAGGTAACCTGGGTAAGAAAGCTAGAGACGTTCCTTCTTTGATCACCTTGAAGCTGAATGACCTTTAAAACAACATTAAAACCGTGTGAATTACAAATTCAGAAGTAATAATCATGCAATTCATATAAGTTTCAGAATAAAAGGTTACTAACATACAGTGATTCAAAGACCGAAAGTAACTTGCATATAATCAAAAACATATTTTTTCTTACATACGATGACAAAAAAGAAGTGAAAGTTCGATTTCGGCGTAATAAACCCTACTAAAAAATACCAAATTCCAAGCAACAGTAAGCTGATCAGGATCATTAAATAAAGACTGTCCGTGGTGGTCCGATGTGACACCCCTATCACTCTAGGAACACCGGCCCCTGGACGTGATATTGTTGTTCGTATGCCCTCAACGGGCGTGAAACACCTATCCCTCACACATAACCATTTTTAAAGTAATAAAAAAAGTTTTTTTAAACCCAAAAACACCTATCACTAAACCATTACACATCTTTATCACACCGCTGTCTACGTGGCGCCTACGTGGCAATACTTTTTCATCACTATCACTAAACCATTACAAATGGCCTAAAAATAATATAAAAGGATAGGGGAGGGTTCATTAGACCATCCGTAATAGTTTAGTGATAGTGATGAAAAAGTGTTGCCGTGTGGATAGCGGTGTGATCACTATAAATACGTGTAATGATTCAGTGATAGTGATGGTGTTTTTAGGTTTAAAAAAACCATTTTTTTAAAATTTAAAAATGGCTGTGTGAGGGATAGGTGTTTCACGCCCATTGAGTACGCCCAGGGGGCGGTATTCCCGACGTGATAGGGGTGCCACATCAGACCACCACGCGCCACTACGAACAGACGAGACAGTCTTAGAAAACCACAAAGGCACATATAACTAGAGAACAAAAAGAAATCTTTTGATCTGTTCACTTTGACCGTGGATCAGATGAGATGGATGGTTGTGAATCATGAAAGGGAAGGAATGCATGAGATCTTAACCATAAATAATGTAAAAAAAAATTGGTTCCTTTTGTTCTCTAGATACTTATGGTTTTCTAACTTATCTCCCTCTATAAGAACAAGTGTCATTTCTCTTTTATGTATCCATATTCCATGATACCTTTAAGAAAATATTTCTATCAGGATTCACAATAACTATGTATGTGTTCTAATTGCACACACTAAACAAAAATTGATCAAATTAAGACTTGAGAGCTTTGATTGTATAAAATTATCATCTTGGATCAGCTTCTACAATCAAAATAACAGGGATTTCAACAGATAAGTCAAGAACCCTAGTTACACATTGTTCTAGGATAGAAGTTTTGGCCTTTTACAATACAATTCGCCATGAATCAACATCATACTTATATTTCACGGAGTGTAATCAGTAATACATAGAATCAAATAATAGTCCCACATAAAAGATCAACCAAAAAATTAGGATAAACAAACAAAAAATAAACCTAATTTGTTAATAAAAAGAAGTTGGATTATATTCCTGAAAGTACCTGACCGAAGATTAGGGTTTCGAACGAAGAGCGCACGAGAAGAAACCCTAAAAGAACGGTCAAATCGAAGCTTGTCGGAGAAGGGGATGCGTTCTTCTTTATAGAATAACAAACTACGGTAAAAGCCCTTGGATTATCTTATGATTTCCAACTTTAACTACTTGATTTTGTAGATTTTCATATTTGGCATCGAATACCAAAATACTTAAAAATTTTAAGCAAAATCTAATAGGCCATGAAAGTAGAAAAAAATATTTTTAAATGAGAAAATAAATAGAAAGGGAATGTTAGTTTCTTGTTTTATAGGGAATTATTTTTAATTTTAAAGGTATTCTAGTCCTTAAAAATTATTTTAAGGGTAGTTTGACTAGCATACTCAAATGAGTATATTTGAGTATGGATTAGTATAACTTATAATACTTACATGCATTGATAAATCTTTTAGTATGACTTATAATACATACATACATTGATAAATCTAGACAAAGACTTTGTCTAGTGAGAAATAACGGTGAAAGTAAATGAAGAATCATATGAAATTTGTAAATAACCAGAGAATAAAATTTAAACTCGGATTTTAGATGGTATATACCGGGTTGGCCCATTAATGTTATTGGGCCAATCAAGAGTTTGAGACATTAAAAAATTAGTGCCTCAGATTAAAAAAAAATTATACAACTGATTTGAGGCTCACAAAACTACATACATAGGAGTTTGGCCTGGCCTTCTCCAGTTTAATACAGGCGGGGGATTACAATGAAAGAGTCAAAGACCGGATCAAACCTTGTACCGTTAAAAAAAATCAAACAGACCGTTCTATTCTAACTTCTAAATTAGAAACTCTTACATAAAAGACCCTCCTACTAGATATAATTCTAAATAGACACCAAACATACTTTAAGCTAATTACTTTTTTTGACCATTTAATTTTATCCAAACTTGTATATTAAGGTAATGGGTTTGAATATATTTTTTATATGATGTTATAGATTCCTAACTTGATAATTTAATTTGTTAGGATTTGAATATATTTGAGAGAAAATCACCAAAATGTATATTTTGACCAAAATAATTGGTAAAATATACATTGAAAAGTCAACTTTTTGAAATTAAACATATCCACTCTCGATCAATAGAGTATTGACACGCAGGCAAAAACCATTTTGAAGGATACCCCATAACCGGCCAGGTATCATCTCAGAGACTGCCACGTGTATTCTACTGGCTATAGTGGAGCCGCTAAAACCCTAACCGGTTCATAGGTAGCCGGTAAGTTATAGAACCAATAAAAATTCGCCACGTCATCTCAGGGGACTGCCACGCAATCCCATACTTCGATAAGAACTTGTTTAGGATTTCATTACCGCCGGACTCCATTTTCCGGAGCTGGATCTCCGACCACGAGTCCATGGTGATAGATCGGACGAAGGAGATGTGAACGCCGAAGTCGCGTTGCTTGCCGGAGCACTCTAGGCACATGACGATACCGTAGGACACGGAGGCCCACTGAGGGTTTTTCTATGAGCAATCGACGCAGATTTTGTTGCCGGGTTAGGATTGGAGGTCTTAGAGTCGCCGTGACGCCGTCATGTTGAAGATCCGGAAGAATTTGCGAATGAGACCGGCGACAGATTTGGTGGGGGAATTGGGTGTTGTTTTTCTCCTAACTTTATTCTGAGTTGGAAGTCACAATTCAATAATATGATTATATTTAGGGAAAATTACTAAAATGGACATTTATTCTAAGTTGATAGCTTATGGAGGACACGTGGTGATTTTTTATTGGTTCCATAACTTACCGGCTACATATGAACCGGTTAGGGTTTTAGCGGCTACACTATAGCCGGTAGAATACACATAGCAGTCCCCTAAGATAACACCTGGCCGGCTAGAGGTGCACAAATCGGTTTTTTATACCCGAACCGGTTTGGTCAACGCTTGGTCAAAACCGGTTTGCCCATAAACCGGTTCGGGTTAACCCGGTTTGGAGGCAAGGAAATCCCTAACCTATTAAACCGGTTAGGGTCGGGTTGAAACCGGTTTGTGTGTTAAACCGGTTTATATTAAAAAAAACAAAAAAAATCATTAAAATTCCATATATTTAATAAAAAATCAAAAAAAATATATATAACAAATATATAAACATAAAGTTCTACGTTTATTGATATTCGAAAAGTTCAAAAATTAAAAAAAATTACAAGATAAAATTATAAAGTGGGAAAACATTACAAATGACAATATATTTTTTAATTTTTTTGAATATTGATGGATTATTCTTATGCGTTGTCTTCGGAACCGGAGCATCGTAGCCTTGCATCTTCGACTAGTTCTTCATCGGTGACTGGTTCGGATATTCCAAGATCAACCTCGTTGTTGTGTATGATTTCTTCGGCTTAAATTTCGTCTTTGAGAGAAGTTTGGTCTTGTATCCTATCCATCGCATCCAAATGTGTCACACCCCGCCGAAGGCGGAAACACGGAGTGGAACCGGTATATCGCATTGAACACAAGTACAAGAGAAACTAAAAGAAAAATTGTGCATTACATTGAATCATACTACATGCCTCTATCGAAAGTACAAATATACGGAAAATTCCGAATCAATACAAAGGGTCTAAAATGCCCAACTACAACCAAAAGTACATAATAATAACTCTTCCCAAAAGCAAGCCGTTTAAAGTTCGTTATCCCCATAACTGTTTACCTGAAAAGCATGTTTCAAAAACGGGTCAACTATAAAACTAGTTGGTGAGTACGCAGGTTTTGCGACTCTATATAAAGTAAGTAAATAAATTTCAAAATGTAATAGTAACCATCCGCAGATGATCAAGTACACGTGTTAAGATATAATTACACTGAGCCACAATCAAAACCGTCAGACTAGTTGTTGCCTCTGTATCCAGATGTCGAATGTGAACACCTACTATGGCTAATTATGCGCCCAAATGACCCTACAAGTCTGGTTGGCGCGACCAACCCTGGGCGGGGGTGTCAACCCAAATAGTACTATTCATAATTCCCATCGGCTATCCAAGCTAATTGATTGCGTTAAAGTGGGGACTTAATACATCCATAAGTAAACCCAGGTAACCCTAATCCCAAGTAACAACATGTAGAGTGAAACAACATTTCCCCCGTAAAACAGTAAAAATTGAAAAGTGGGGCCGCGAAACTCACCTGAACAACGTCGGTGATAAGTGTGACATAGTCAACAAAAACCACAAAGTACGGTTAACATCCAAATTCTATCAAAGGCCAGCAGCCAAATGCAAGCAAAGTGTGGCTAGCAACTCAGTGCTACCAAGGTACGGCTAAATCCGCAAGAACCGCAAAAACAGGTGTCCTAACCGAGTCCTACTAACCAAGTAGACACGAAAAAAATAGCATTTAGGACGCCTAAAGTATAAAACTGAGTCTACTACTCAAAAGTGGCTATGTAGTCGGTTGCATACCCAAAACCTGTGCATACACGTACGAACCGCTCAAAAGTTGTAAAACCGGCTTTTATATAAATTCGTGACTTTGAAACCTTAAGTTTTAGATTTTATTAATGAATATCAGTAGTTATAATGTCATATATGATAAAATCTCAAGTCACAGTTTCGTTTGACCAAAAACACGATTATGCGCGTAAAATAAGGTTTACGATTTAAAAATCCGATTAATCCGAAATTAGGGTTTTAGTGTGATTTTAGCACCCAAATTAAAAGTCCAAATTTTATATTTTAAATGGGGTTATACTTCTGTCCAAAATCCCCTAGAATTTTTATAAAATCAATTTTATATAAAAATTTCCAAAATTAATAACTTTTTATAAAATTTAAATGGACATAATTCCAAAACTATACTTAGACATAAATTTACTACTTGAAAGTTATATCAATTGATCATATATATAAATAAAAATTTCTGACCAATTTTTATATTTTTTCAATATCTATATTATTTAATATGAATTTAATATTGTTAAAATTTTACAAATTCAGGAAAAATAGTTAAACATATTAAAACTTCACCAAATTTTTATCATGTTATTTTGAAGTCAATATAAGATCTCATACCAAGTTTCAATTCCTGATTTTATCCATAAGTATACAAACCCTAAATCATCCGTTTAAACTTTATAAATACTAAACACATACTTAAACAACTCCAATTTTCATAAAATTTGGACAAGAGTCTTAGTTCATCATATAACAATCACTGTCCAGTTTCCAGAATTTTTTAATACTTAGAAGTATTTTTCCCAATTTTCATGTATTAAACTTGTAGTAATTTTAATAAATAATTTATAAAGAGTTTGTTTACCAAAATTTCCAGATCAAAATTTTTGTATAAATACTACTATTTATAAATAAATTTGGGTGTTAGATCACATTTTCAGAAAAATCCATCAAAACAATTGTTGTATAAAAATAAATATATTAGTTCCATTATTTGTTCCACGTGAACCGGGGTTGGGTGTATAACCTAATAACCACTAAAAATACCAAATATCTCAATACTAAATATTTTTGAGTTCAATTCCCAACCAATGACTAATAAAACTTATTCTAACATAAAATCAAAGCTTAACGGGTAAAGTTTATACCCTCCGTATAAATGGTTCGCGTACGCGGAACCTCTCGTATCACATGCAATACGAACCAAAAACAACATTAGGATCGTTTTTATCTCCCGAGCATTCCCACATGCTCAAAATTGACATGCAATGCCGTTTCGATGGCCATGCAACCCGATCAATTTCCTGTGTCGGTCATATAAACTGTTACGATCTGTTCGTATTCAAAAATATCGTTTCCAACATCTGATCGGAAATTCCTACGATGAAAACATTCATATTTATGATAAGAAACTACTGTCCAAAAATCGTCACGATCCAACGGTCGGATCTCCGGGGATCGACAATTCTTTGAGACCCAGTTTTTTAAATCCGAAAATCCGATCAGTCACATTCGAGGGTATGAAAAGCATACCTAGAGAGCTCTGATAAAAAATTACTCCGGTAGGGTTTTGCGTCTATGTGTTGACAACATCATATCCAAAATTCATGCATTTCTAACGGTCGGATTTCCGGGGATCGTCCGATCTTTAAAACTGCGCATGTATAAAACTTTCTGGACAGATTTTAAAAACTCTTTTTCACGAATTTAAGCAAGGATTTAGAGAAATCTGAGCTTACCATTGCGTTTGTAGCGTCGAGAAATGGTTCCGGGTGAAAAAGGGCTTTGGCCGCCACTAACCACCGCACCGGACCACCGCCGAACCACCACTACTTTGCCGGAATCCTCTCCACTCTCTCTTTCTAACTTTTTCTCTGGATTTGTAAATGAGAAAAGGGAGATGGAGTTGGGGTATTTATAGCCTCATGGTCTCCGATCGCGTGTCGGTTTTTCACTTAAACGAACCCGATAAAAATGGAGACGTTATTTTACACAGAAATAACTTATTATAATTTATTATTTTCCCTCGAGTCCTTGCGTCTCGTAAATATATATCCTTTCGGATTTAAATTAAAATTTACGAAACCGTTCGAATCGGGTGTTAACACGTATTAACTAGAACTTGATCAAAATTTGACATTATAACACCCAAATAAATCTTCCCAAATAAATCTTGCTATTATTTTTCGTTCACTAACGAGTTCCTTTCGTTTGAAAGTATATTTCACATAATAATAATACTATTATTATTATACGAACTCGTCGAACATGGGTGTTGACCGTAAAAGTCACGGTTGTCACAAAATGGTCATTCAAGCAAATGCACATTTCCATCGTCGGGGGGTCAGTCTAGTCCTTCGTATCGATAAGACCCTGCCACTAAAAGAAAACGCAGATTCCGAAGCTACCGTGGAAGCTTGGACGGTTAGTACATCACGGGCCATGGCGGAAAGAATCGGAAACGAAGCTTCATTTTTTTTCCACCAAGCCAAAAGATCAAACTCCTCAAAAACGGTAGGAGGCATAAACGGTAAAAAGTTTTTGCCAATATACTTTCCGAGTTTGCTACTCGGGGTGTGTCACTTTTGACCTAGACTATAACCTTAGGACACCCATACAATGCCATGCTACTACATGCTATATGATTAATACTTGCGTGAATATTTTTACATGTTATCCTAAGAAATTTCAATACATGCTACAATACTTAATAGCTTATGTGTCACACTACTTGATAACCCTTGTGCTTACATTCATTACTATCTACATGCAACCTATGTGTTTCATTAAGTGCTATCTTAAGTTTTAAACACACACACATACACACCAAATTCTTCGTACACCTTTGAACTCACACACATGATACCATCACCTCTTGTGAACAAAGACTTAAACTATTGGGCCTAATACCCATTAGCAATAAACTAAGAAGCCCACTTACCCTCCAAGAAGAAGAAGCCTGCTACAATAAATAAACCTCACTTTCGGGCCTCAAAGCCCAGTCCACAACAATTCTCATCATGACCATGAGCCTAAAAATAGTATTATTAATAAATGATGGCTGGAAGAGTGTGTAGACCCATGAGGGGATTCTGAGTAAGGGAAGACATGGTATTTAAGTGTGTCCTAGTGACCCACCCCTCTTTCCTGGGAATCCTCCTCAGGGATGCATTGCTTATAGGTCAAGCGTATTTCTAAAATACTATTGTGAAGACTCGGTGTTCTGACTAGTCAAACTCTAAACTTATGAGAACTCCTATGTCTACCACTCAATATTTCATCATCACTTACAACCTTTTCATTGTTTCTCTGCTAGACATGGACTCCTACCCTCCTTCCTCCCCGGTATACCGTCCCGGAGCAGAATCTGATTGGGAAGAAGACATTGGGTCACCCGTATATCAGTCACCAACACCCGCAGCTGCTAGACCAAGGTTTGATAGGGCAGATTGGATTAGGAACACCGGCCCAAGACTTCGAACACCTGGATCACCCCCACTAAGAGACCCGTATCTGGTGCCCGACCCGTATCATTTTAACCCTTAGGTAAGGCGTACATGGCACCCACTAGTGCTATGGGAATTCCAATCGATAACGTTCACCAATATGTAAGGACCTCAGAATTTGAGAGGCAAAGGATGGAGCAGGGGGTAATGCACGACTTACAAGGACAAAGAATGGATAGCCTAGCAAACCAATTAGGGTACCAATTCTAGAAAAAGAAATACCGGAGAATCGCACTGAAACAGCTAGAGCTGAAGCCAGATCGGCTATCCGAGTGACCATAGCGGTGCTTGTTTTGGGAATTATCTTCCTTCTAGTGGAAAGTTACAAGGGACGTTAACATAAATTTTTATTTATTGTCTTTAAATTTTCAATTTGAAAATCATTCCCCTATGTTTTGAGTAATGTTTAACATTTCAGCATTTAATCAATTTTATATATTCCAACTCTAAAGTTATTATTCATTGATTTGACACGTTGAGTGTGAATTACACCCATCATAGTTTCATCAAGATTTTCCAAGTATCACATTATTCATTCACCACAATGTAGCACACTACCGACAATCTCCTTCGTAAACAACTCATCCTATTAGATTTAAACAACCTCGTTATTTTCAAACCAAACGTTTATCAAACTTTTAGAGAGTATCAGAAATATAAAATTTTCCATAAACATTTTCACTGTGAAAGGAAACTTAATACAACCTATTTTATAAAAAATATTATTTTGAATTGATAAATAATTATGATTTTCCCCATTAAAGTAATTATTTCTAAACTCTGGCTAAATTAATATGCGACTACAAGTTTAGCCAATAATTCCTCTTAAAAATATTCTCTTATTAGTAATTAAAAATTTAAATTAAAAGATTTTTTTTCTATAAACTGTCTATTTATTTAGATTATCTAACTCAATAGTTTCATTACTTTATATATCTACAACCAAGAACAATTTATAATTTCCTATTTTCAAACAAAGATCAGTTATTCGTAAACATATTTCCCTGAGTGTTTTCAAAACCCCTCCTCGTTACCTTCCACTTGCCGCTTCAGAAGACGATCCATACCGTTTAGACATTAATCATCCCCATCAACCTCAATAAGATTTAAAGAGCTAGAACCTAACTACCACATTATACATGAACGCCAAACAACACGCTTCTCCGCAACACTTGATCACATACAAAACTTGTTAGCACATGCCACACGAAAGTCAATAACTTACGTATATACGTTTACAATACACACAACACGATCGCATAATACATGAAACTAGTTTATATGCAAATCACAATTTACTGGATTAATCCCATAACCTATGAAACCTGTTTATTTGCAATACACATGCTATATTGGCTTGAACACATAATACATGAAACTTAGTTGTTTGCAATATACATGGTGCATAACAATTGATTGTGTTATATACAATACTTGATTGACCACATCGAACATGAAACTTATTTGGTTACAAGGTACATGATACTACATTACTTACAAATGGAAGATTTTTGGTTTACAAAATACATGATACTAAGTTTTAACACTATACATGAAATTCATTTCTTGCAAGTACACATGATACCACATTGTTTACATTACTATTGATTTACAAAATACATGATGTCA
Organism: Smallanthus sonchifolius; assembly: GCA_023525975.1. Taxonomy (NCBI): domain Eukaryota; kingdom Viridiplantae; phylum Streptophyta; class Magnoliopsida; order Asterales; family Asteraceae; genus Smallanthus; species Smallanthus sonchifolius. The sequence continues at coordinate 8,466,194 of CM042046.1, read as the reverse complement.
AGTTGCTCACATTACACGTAAAACCTATTTGATTACAACTTACATGACACTAGATGATACATGAAATTGGTGTGTTTATATTATACATGAAACTAAATTGTTTATATTTGTTGCAGTTGACTGATCACATTATACACAAAGAATGGTCATACACTTTGTTTACCAAGGTTGAAAACCATAACACATTGAAGGTACCCGGTGTTTGACGTATTCTTGTTCAAACACGAGTAAACTATGGAACTTTAAGTTACACTGCCTTATTTCTCTTTAGTTACTAACAGACCTGCCTATTTAGGGACACAGCTACTTATTAGCAACTTATATGTGAAAACTATAGACATGAACTAAGTAAATTTGTACCCCTCTTTGACCCACACACAACGGAAGGATCTATACGGACCATGCGATGATTCGAGTAGTTACGGGTGCACACGGAATTATAAGAATCAGCGCATGGAAAACATGGTGAATCTTGTCGTGTGTTGTGACCTAAAACTTATCATGATATGTAACAACGAAACTGATGTGATATGACAAGGGCATGGTGGATACGCCGATGGTACTTCCTATATATATATATAAGTGTTCCTGTCATATTATCAGTAGTAGCGTTGTTCGTATCACGAAAAGTTTTATGTTATTCTGACTTTGACCAATGTTTTTGGAATCTCTTGACCTGTTGCGTTTTGAGCATATTTGACAACATATTAAATGAGCCCTGATCGTCAAGTTCACTTCAAATCCATTCTAAGTAATACATTTCACCTTTAGGATTCAAAATACCATTCAAAACTTGATTCATCATCAACATTCGTACCTGACCTTGAGTATCAAAACCTAGATCTTGTCACCAGTTATACTCATTAAACTAACCATCATAACACATTGAGAACCCAAACCCTCACCTCTTTTCTGTTTCAGTAGACTCCACTAGTTCAATTTCGGGACGAAATTCCCTCAACATAGGGATACTGTAACATCCATGATTTTCTGATACTATCTTATTTTAAACTTGTGCTATTATGACATTTTATTTAAATTTCGTACTTGTTTAGCACAATGAGTCACATTGATTTTTACTTAATAGCTATCAATTCAAATTTCAAACTTCCATTTTTTTTTTAAATTTTATAACATATGTGTGTATAGTTATAAAATATATATTTAATACTTTGTATGTTGTTTACCTCAAAACTCATGAACTTTGATGACGAAATTACGTCCATATATATTTATATAGATAATTGTTTACAAATATAAATGTAATCATATTATATATTCAATCATGCTAAATAAACATTTAAACAAATTGCAAATTTAAGTGGAAATGGAAATTTATTTCCTTGTTAATATTCATAGATAAACAAAAAAAAATGATGATTAGAACTATATAAATTTTATAAAGTTAGATATATAATTAAAAGTTGTCACTCCTATAGTTAAGGGACTGAGTGTATTTTTATCAAAGTGCAAGGGGGAGGAAGTGAATATTTCAAAATTTATTTCCCATTCCAACAAACCCCCCCCCTCATTTTTCCGGCGATCATTTCCGGCCACCCTCCCGTTTTTCCGGCAAGCCATCTTTGAGCCCAAACCACTAGCCATACGAGTCGGATACTCATCTCCATTCAAACCGCGAATCGTGGAGTCCCAATTACGCGTTTACAACCTGTCAATTCCATCTAAAGAAAGCTTAACCGCTGCCTAAAATCACGGAGATTCCAAAATTTGAAAACGCATGTTTAAACTAATAAATATCTATGAAATTCGCTCAATACGTATTCACCACACTCGTAAAACCTCTCCCTACTCGAAATCACAAGTCTGAGTTGCTGTTACACTCGCCAATTCCACCGAAGATGCAACAGGTGGCGTCGTAGTTCAACCTGTCGCGCCGCGGCTACGTTTCTAGTTGGGAATCACCAATTCAAACTCAATTACGGTAAATCCTTGCACCTCCAGTGTCCCTTTTATCCATGGGGTGAAAGCCCTATGTTTATTGGGGCTTATAGCACCGATTCAATCAAGAACCAATTCTAGGGTTCTTGAAATATACGGTTTAATCGAATCCCATTCTAAACCCAATCATAATTCAATTAATTCATACCATCAGATTCGAAATCCTTTACTATCTGAAAGCCCCATGAATCCAAACAATTTTACTATAAAAATCAATCGATTTGATTTCAAGTTCGTACCTAGGGTTTCGGATCTTAAACATGAAATTAAACGGTTCCAAACTTGTCGATTAAGCAATTAAAACTCACCACATATTCGAAATGGGACGTCTAACAAAACCCCCATGTTTTCTTCATCAATCGAAATCGAATTCGAGGGTTTTGGGCTGGGTTTCGATCGTTAGTATGAATGGGAGGGAAACCGCAACGATTTGATTATTAAAACAATTTGGGATTGGTTTCTCTTGCAAACTCCTATCCGGGTCAATTGGTTAAAACACTCGACTGTTGGGGAGGAGACCAGGGTTCGATCCTCCTCCCCTGTTTTTCCGTTTTAAGGCATATTATCACATTATTTTTAATGTAAAAACTAATACCTATGTTATTATATTATTATATTAAGGTGTTAAATGTATCTTAGCCTGGGAAACCACCCGTACACTCGGGTTTTGGTTATAACCTATATCTATTATTAATTCCCACTTATAAGATAATATAATTGTATTCGCTCCCACCATGAATCTAATTTAAAAATAATAAATATATATATATATTATTTTTATTATGTTATAAACATTTTTGTGACACTCTAAACTTATAAATGGTATAAATGGCTATGTTAATTACACATAAATGGTTATTTTAATTATTCCTACAAATATATATATATATATATATATATATATATATAATAAAATAAATTGTTTACTTAGACCATTATTAATGGTGCAACCGTTCAAATATAACTATTTTAGATAATTATCTTAATAAGAATCATTCGACACGAAACGCGTTCATCCTAAATATTTTGTTTAGTAAATCTTAAAAATCCCGTGAGTACGTTCGCCTACTCCGCAACCATTAGAGCGTTTTAGGACGTTCATCATTCCGTTCGTCGTCACAAATCCCAATACATGTATATACATATCCCTAATTATTATTATTATAATTCTAGGGCATTGGTAAGCGGTATTGGGCTAACACGTGAGGTTCAAATCTCATTTTCGAGTAAATCTACTTACGCGAATCAGGTGAGTTTTACATAGCCCCTTTTTCACTGTTTTTACATTTTGGGGTGAAACATGATCACAACTTACAATGATTTACATAAACTACACAATACAAATCCACTTTACAATTTGTGTGCAATTTGAGCTTTATGCCCGAGTGCTAGTTGTGCTAACTTTTGTATGCGATTATGTGCAATCATTAACTATTCAAGCCGACGGTAAACAATGATAGATCTATTGAGTCTGACAAACTCACCCAGATTGGGGTGATTGTTACCGACAACACAATTTGCATGCTAGTTACAAAGGTTTGATTGTACTTTTGGTTACACAATAGTTGCTCCCCATAATTGCCTTATTAATCATGACTTGTATGGATTTGTTTACACACAACACTTTGATGCTATTTAGAGTCAAAACTTATGTATGCTCACCAACTTTTTAGTTGACCTCGTTTTCATCATGTTTCAGGTACAATTGTTTAAGTTGAACAAGCTCGCTACCCTTAGGATGTGGACCTAGATACTTAAAAGAAACATGTTATGTATATTTTTTTATTTTTCTTGTACATGTTGAATCTTATGGAAATAAAATATGATTAAACATATTACAACCTAGTCAACCATGTGCTCAAGAACAGTCTACATGTCCCGCCCCGACGTTTCCACCGTCGGTTGGGGTGTGACAGGGTGCTACCTCGAGCCCGTTTACTAAATTCATTTAACATTTCGTTATATAAATTCAAATTAACATCTCTCAAGCTACCACTTGATGATGTACCCATTGTATCATGTGGAGTCGGAGTTGTACCATATTTATGTAAATAAACATCAAATAAATTTTGTAAACATTTGTTAAAATATGTTTTTGTGCCTTGTGCAAAATGAATGTCTTCACTATCCAAATTCAAAGCGTAAGTAATTCTATCAATCAACGTTTCAACCCCGAAAACATTTATGGTAGGGTTTAACACGGCGGCACAAGTTATAACGGGAGGCATTTCTTTAAAATATTTTACTAATTTTTCTTTCATCGTTTCTATCATTTTTGTAAAAAGAGTGCTTTTATTTTCAAGTTTATACAACTTGTTAGCCATTAAATATATTTGTTTTAGAGTTAATGGATTTGTGGGATAATAAATACATTTTTGTTAAATCCCAACATTAATTCTTTTTTTGTTTTTTTTCACATTTTTATACAATCTCGTCTAAGGGTTGTGCGACTTAGTTAATGATAACGTGGTTGGAGTGTCTCTTGAATCATTCTTGTCAAGCGCGGATTTTCAAAGTTGTTGAACGATAATCCTTCTTGGATCACTAACTTCGCCATTCGATCTCGAACAATATTTGGATCAAAGTTCCAAATTCATCATTCGGGTGTCATCGAGGCTTGACCTTCACTTGGATTTCTCTTCAAGGACGGACAAGATTTTTTCATATGAGATCTCAAACTAGTGTTTGAATCTTTCCCAAAAAACGCACCACACATCTTGCAACGAGCACGTCCCTTCCCGTTTGACAACAAACATAGATATTAATTGCACCAAATTGCCGGATTTCTCGTTGTTGGTAGAACTTCTACAACGGTAACTTCGTTTGAGGAACCACCAACACCAAAACTTGCCATGCTTTTTTTTAGAGTTAGAGAGAGTTTAGAAAGTGTTTTTGAGCGTTTAAAGAGCGGCTTTAGAGATTAGAGAGTGTAGAGAGAGGTGTGATTAAACCTAAACACCCCCACCTATTTATAGTGAATTAATGGTGAAAAAAGGCAAAAAAAGGCTAAAGAGCCTCCCAACGGCTATAAAGCCATTGAATAACGACTAGTTTTTGCCCAGCGACAAAACCAGTTTAAACCGGTTTACCTAACCGGTTCACACAAACCGGTCCTCTAACCGATGGCCTCCTAAATGATTTAAACCGGTTTGAAACCGGCGGTTTAAGCGTAACCCGAACCGGTTTGTCTCAAACCGGTTTGTCCCTAACCGATTTGCCGGTTTGAACCAGGTAGAAAAAAAAACCGGTTTTTTTGTGCACCACTATGGCCGGCTATGGAGTATGGTTTTTGTCTGCGTGTCAATACTCTATTGGTCGAGAGTGGATTTTTTATTTTCAAAATTTTGACTTTTTAATGTACATTTTGCTAATTATTTTGGTCAAAATGTACATTTCGATGATTTTCTCTGTATTTTATGTATTGTTGTAGATTTTGATGGAAGTTTATATTTATTCGAACGTGTTATTTCGAACCTTAGCTTGTGCACACTTGCAAATCATTTGACATAAAACGAGTGTGTGCAGATCATCTTGAAGATTAAAACTATGGCAGTCATTTTATTAATATATAAAAAGATATATATGATGATGAAAGCCACACATGATGTGCTCATTTCTTATTATTATTATTATTATTATTATTATTATTATTATTATTATTATTATTATTATTATTATCATAGCAAACTACGCTCCCATCTCAAAGCCATAAAACTCAACCGACTAGAGATGGACTCCCTTTATTTTTGCCTCATGCATCCATCCCATACGGGATGCTGCATTGCTGGAGATCTAATTAGCATTGGTTGGGCAGATTCTGAACCACCTTCCGCACCATTTCCCTCTCATCCTGCTGCCCACCGTACTGGCGGCGCCCACCTTGCTGCTGTTGCCTCATCACTCCCTCCCATAATTAGTTTGAAACGCTATTTAAAGTATATAAGCGTGATGAGAAAAATATATAGATATATATTATTTTAATTTGGAGTCACGGGTTGAAAATAATATAAATACATTAATTTATAAGTGGGTTATAATAATAAATACATGTTACAAACCAAACCCGAGCCTACGGGTAGTTTTCGGGCTCAAAATATATTAAAATAATATTCTAATATCATAGGGATAAGTTTTATTTAAAAATATATTGTAAAAAGTGGCTAAATAAAAGGATGGGGTGGAGGGACTCGAACCTGGGTCTCCTCCCCACCAGCACAACACTCTAACCATCTCAGCTCCTTTGTGAATCGCATTAGAACCCGGTTCCATATGTTTTTATCATACAAGTCAAATGGGTTCTCCCCCCTATCGCCACCTGATCCAAACTCCACCCCAAAACCAATGAATTCGACCGCGAATCATCAAGGGATCAGAGGGCTTTTGTTTTTCTGTACATTTGTAGGTATGAGGGTAAGTTTAATTTGGAAATCATCAAGTTCACAAATGTTTAATTTCTGTTTTAAAAGTCGGAAACCTAGGTTCTTAGCATGGATTCGATTTAAGCAATTCAGATGATAAAACCCGATGGAATCATAGGGCTTTTGACAAACAAAGGGTTGCGAGTCAATCCCTGTGGTTTAATTAGATTGAAAATTAGTTTAAGATCAAAACCCCCAAATAGACTTAAGAACAAACCCTAGATACGGGTTCTTACACAATTCAATGTTATGAGATCGAATTATCATAGGGTTATCCATAAATAAAGTGTTGCGATACTAATGAAGTGATTTAATTTGATTGAAATCGAGTGTAAGTGGGTGTTCGATTAAACCTAAAAGTTATGAACCCTAGAATTTGGTTCAAGATCAATTCGGTGTTGTAAGCCGAAATAAAGATAGGGCTTTTGATTTAGACTCTGCAACGAAGGTAATGGTGTAATAAATTACCTGAATGTGATTCGGATTGATGGCGATCGGCTAGGATGGCCTCCGACGTCGCGTGGTTTAGTCTCCGGCGAGTCTGGCTCTTCCTCCGGTGAGATTGGATGTTGCAGAGACTTCAATGGAACTCGTTTGAGGTGTGCAGAGTGATAGTACCCGAGATTGATACAAGAACTTGTCGAATTCGATGGATACTTGTTATTGGTCGACGATTTCGATATAATTACTCATAATTGAGATTAATTCGCGCAATGATGATGTTTAATTCAGTAGTTATGGCCGTTTATGACATTATTCAAGCGATAACAGTTTCAAATTCAACAGAATCGATTTGCAATTTGAATTTAGGTGGATTGTCACGAGTTTGACCTTCAAAAGTCAACTAAATTGACTTTGGTCAAATTACAGATTCAGTCCCCGAGGTTTCTTGTATTTGAGTTTGGAAAATTGGCAGAAAAGACCCTAGTGGTTTGAATTTTGGGTTAGAACTTGATTAATTGACTTTCTAAGGTCAATAGGAATATGATTATGTGTATTTTGACCTCAAAGTCAATAGGATTAGGGTTTGGACTAATGACACAACTAGTCCCTAAAGTTTTAATTTAGAAAATGACATAAACAGTCCTTGTAGTTTGAGGTTTGTTAAATAAGTTAGGATTTAACTGGAATTGGTTAACGGGGTTAACCTGGAAAAGTCCGAATTGTCACATCATCCCCTAGTTGAAAGAATTTTCGTCCCGAAAATTAAAATAATTTTTTTTGAGGTGTCACATCATCCCCTAGTTGAAAGAATTTTCGTCCCGAAAATTAAATAGTACTTTAAGAATTTGACGCGGAGTGTTTGAACAGATGAGGATATTTGCGCATTATCTGATCCTCTCGCTCCCACGTGAATTCCGGTCCACGTTTCGAGTTCCAACGAACTCTGACAATAGGGATTTTACTGCGTTTTAACGTTTTGACTTCCCTATCTATAATTTCCATAGGTTCTTCGATGAAACGTAACTGTTCATCAATGTGTAGTTCCTCAAGAGGAATCACGTGTGTCTCGTCTGCTAAACATTTCTTCAAGTGCGAGACATGAAAGACGTCGTGTACACCACTAAGTCCTTCAGGTAGGTCCAGTTGATACGCTACTGGGCCAATTCTTTTCATTATCTTGAACGGCCCAACACAACGAGGATTCAGTTTGCCTCGTTTCCCGAAGCGAATTACACCTTTCCAAGGTGAGATTTTGAGTAGAACCATGTCACCTACTTGAAATTCTAACGGTTTACAACGCTTATCGGCGTAGCTCTTTTTACGATCACGAGCTGCCGCCATATAGTTTCTAATTTGAACGATCTTTACAGAGGTTTCGAATACAATTCGGGACCTGCAAGTTGGCTATCCCCAACTACATCCCAACAGATAGGAGGTCGGCATTTACGTCCGTACAATGCCTCGAATGGTGCTGCCTTGATGCTAGTGTGATAACTTTTGTTGTAGGAGAACTCTACTAGAGGTAAGTGAGATTCCCAAGTGTTACCAAAATCGATCAGCTCCTTTGTGAATCGCAGCTCCTTTGTGAATCGCATTAGAACCCGGTTCCATATGTTTTTATCATACAAGTCAAATGGGTTCTCCCCCTATCGCCACCTGATCCAAACTCCACCCCAAAACCAATGAATTCGACCGCGAATCATCAAGGGATCAGTGGGCTTTTGTTTTTCTGTACATTTGTAGGTATGAGGGTAAGTTTAATTTGGAAATCATCAAGTTCACAAATGTTTAATTTCTGTTTTAAAAGTCGGAAACCTAGGTTCTTAGCATGGATTCGATTTAAGCAATTCAGATGATAAAACCCGATGGAATCATAGGGCTTTTGACAAACAAAGGGTTGCGAGTCAATCCCTGTGGTTTAATTAGATTGAAAATTAGTTTAAGATCAAAACCCCCAAATAGACTTAAGAACAAACCCTAGATACGGGTTCTTACACAATTCAATGTTATGAGATCGAATTATCATAGGGTTATCCATAAATAAAGTGTTGCGATACTAATGAAGTGATTTAATTTGATTGAAATCGAGTGTAAGTGGGTGTTCGATTAAACCTAAAAGTTATGAACCCTAGAATTTGGTTCAAGATCAATTCGGTGTTGTAAGCCGAAATAAAGATAGGGCTTTTGATTTAGACTCTGCAACGAAGGTAATGGTGTAATAAATTACCTGAATGTGATTCGGATTGATGGCGATCGGCTAGGATGGCCTCCGACGTCGCGTGGTTTAGTCTCCGGCGAGTCTGGCTCTTCCTCCGGTGAGATTGGATGTTGCAGAGACTTCAATGGAACTCGTTTGAGGTGTGCAGAGTGATAGTACCCGAGATTGATACAAGAACTTGTCGAATTCGATGGATACTTGTTATTGGTCGACGATTTCGATATAATTACTCATAATTGAGATTAATTCGCGCAATGATGATGTTTAATTCAGTAGTTATGGCCGTTTATGACATTATTCAAGCGATAACAGTTTCAAATTCAACAGAATCGATTTGCAATTTGAATTTAGGTGGATTGTCACGAGTTTGACCTTCAAAAGTCAACTAAATTGACTTTGGTCAAATTACAGATTCAGTCCCCGAGGTTTCTTGTATTTGAGTTTGGAAAATTGGCAGAAAAGACCCTAGTGGTTTGAATTTTGGGTTAGAACTTGATTAATTGACTTTCTAAGGTCAATAGGAATATGATTATGTGTATTTTGACCTCAAAGTCAATAGGATTAGGGTTTGGACTAATGACACAACTAGTCCCTAAAGTTTTAATTTAGAAAATGACATAAACAGTCCTTGTAGTTTGAGGTTTGTTAAATAAGTTAGGATTTAACTGGAATTGGTTAACGGGGTTAACCTGGAAAAGTCCGAATTGTCACATCATCCCCTAGTTGAAAGAATTTTCGTCCCGAAAATTAAAATAATTTTTTTTGAGGTGTCACATCATCCCCTAGTTGAAAGAATTTTCGTCCCGAAAATTAAATAGTACTTTAAGAATTTGACGCGGAGTGTTTGAACAGATGAGGATATTTGCGCATTATCTGATCCTCTCGCTCCCACGTGAATTCCGGTCCACGTTTCGAGTTCCAACGAACTCTGACAATAGGGATTTTACTGCGTTTTAATGTTTTGACTTCCCTATCTATAATTTCCATAGGTTCTTCGATGAAACGTAACTGTTCATCAATGTGTAGTTCCTCAAGAGGAATCACGTGTGTCTCGTCTGCTAAACATTTCTTCAAGTGCGAGACATGAAAGACGTCGTGTACACCACTAAGTCCTTCAGGTAGGTCCAGTTGATACGCTACTGGGCCAATTCTTTTCATTATCTTGAACGGCCCAACACAACGAGGATTCAGTTTGCCTCGTTTCCCGAAGCGAATTACACCTTTCCAAGGTGAGATTTTGAGTAGAACCATGTCACCTACTTGAAATTCTAACGGTTTACAACGCTTATCGGCGTAGCTCTTTTTACGATCACGAGCTGCCGCCATATAGTTTCTAATTTGAACGATCTTTACAGAGGTTTCGAATACAATTCGGGACCTGCAAGTTGGCTATCCCCAACTACATCCCAACAGATAGGAGGTCGGCATTTACGTCCGTACAATGCCTCGAATGGTGCTGCCTTGATGCTAGTGTGATAACTTTTGTTGTAGGAGAACTCTACTAGAGGTAAGTGAGATTCCCAAGTGTTACCAAAATCGATCAGCTCCTTTGTGAATCGCAGCTCCTTTGTGAATCGCATTAGAACCCGGTTCCATATGTTTTTATCATACAAGTCAAATGGGTTCTCCCCCCTATCGCCACCTGATCCAAACTCCACCCCAAAACCAATGAATTCGACCGCGAATCATCAAGGGATCAGTGGGCTTTTGTTTTTCTGTACATTTGTAGGTATGAGGGTAAGTTTAATTTGGAAATCATCAAGTTCACAAATGTTTAATTTCTGTTTTAAAAGTCGGAAACCTAGGTTCTTAGCATGGATTCGATTTAAGCAATTCAGATGATAAAACCCGATGGAATCATAAGGCTTTTGACAAACAAAGGGTTGCGAGTCAATCCTTGTGGTTTAATTAGATTGAAAATTAGTTTAAGATCAAAACCCCCAAATAGACTTAAGAACAAACCCTAGATATGGGTTCTTACACAATTCGATGTTATGAGATCGAATTAGCATAGGGTTATCCATAAATAAAGTGTTGCGATACTAATGAAGTGATTTAATTTGATTGAAATCGAGTGTAGGTGGGTGTTCGATTAAACCTAAAAGTTATGAACCCTAGAATTTGGTTCAAGATCAATTCGGTGTTGTAAGCCGAAATAAAGATAGGGCATTTGATCTAGACTCTGCAACGAAGGTAATGGTGTAATAAATTACCTGAATGTGATTCGGATTGATGGCGATCGGTTAGGATGGCCTCCGACGTCGCGTGGTTTAGTCTCCGACGAGTCTGGCTCTTCCTCCGGTGAGATTGGATGTTGCAGAGACTTCAATGGAACTCGTTTGAGGTGTGCATAGTGATAGTACGCGAGATTGATACAAGAACTTGTCGAATTCTATGGATACTTGTTATTGGTCGACAGTTTCAATATAATTACTCATAATTGAGATTAATTCGCGCAATGATGATGTTTAATTCAGTAGTTATGGCTGTTTATGACATTATTCAAGCGATAACAGTTTCAAATTCAACATAATCGGTTTGCAATTTGAATTTGGGTGGATTGTCACGAGTTTGACCTTCAAAAGTCAACTAAATTGACTTTGGTCAAATTACAGATTCAGTCCCCGAGGTTTCTTGTATTTGAGTTTGGAAAATTGGCAGAAAAGACCCTAGTGGTTTGAATTTTGGGTTAGAACTTGATTAATTGACTTTCTAAGGTCAATAGGAATATGATTATGTGTATTTTGACCTCAAAGTCAATAGGATTAGGGTTTGGACTAATGACACAACTAGTCCCTAAAGTTTTAATTTAGAAAATGACATAAACAGTCCTTGTAGTTTGAGGTTTGTTAAATAAGTTAGGATTTAACTGGAATTGGTTAACAGGGTTAACCTGGAAAAGTCCGAATTGTCACATCATCCCCTAGTTGAAAGAATTTTCGTACCGAAAATTAAAATAATTTTTTTTTGAGGTGTCACATCATCCCCTAGTTGAAAGAATTTTCGTCCCGAAAATTAAATAGTACTTTAAGAATTTGACGCGGAGTGTTTGAACAGATGAGGATATTTGCGCATTATCTGATCCTCGCGCTCCCACGTGAATTCCGGTCCGCGTTTCGAGTTCCAACGAACTCTGACAATAGGGATTTTACTGCGTTTTAACGTTTTGACTTCCCTATCTATAATTTCCATAGGTTCTTCGATGAAACGTAACTGTTCATCAATGTGTAGTTCCTCAAGAGGAATCACGTGTGTCTCGTCTGCTAAACATTTCTTCAAGTGCGAGACATGAAAGACGTCGTGTACACCACTAAGTCCTTCAGGTAGGTCCAGTTGATACGCTACTGGGCCAATTCTTTTCATTTTCTTGAACGGCCCAACACAACGAGGATTCAGTTTGCCTCGTTTCCCGAAGCGAATTACACCTTTCCAAGGTGAGATTTTGAGTAGAACCATGTCACCTACTTGAAATTCTAACGGTTTACAACGCTTATCGGCGTAGCTCTTTTGACGATCACGAGCTGCCGCCATATAGTTTCTAATTTGAACGATCTTTACAGAGGTTTCGAATACAAGTTCGGGACCTGCAAGTTGGCTATCCCCAACTACATCCCAACAGATAGGAGGTCGGCATTTACGTCCGTACAATGCCTCGAATGGTGCTGCCTTGATGCTAGTGTGATAACTGTTGTTGTAGGAGAACTCTACTAGAGGTAAGTGAGATTCCCAAGTGTTACCAAAATCGATCACACAAGCTCGTAGCATATCCTCTAAGGTTCGAATGGTACGTTTCGTTTGGCCATCGGTTTGAGGATGGTACGATGTGCTCATATCTAGACGCGTGCCTAAAGCTTTTTGCAGAGATTGCCAAAAACGAGGGGTGAATTGTGCATCACGATCCGAACTGATAAAGATTGGTACCCCGTGCCGAGAGACAACTTCTTTCAAGTAAGTACGAGTAAGCTTATCCATTTTGTCGATTTCCTTGATTGCTAAGAAATGCGCGGACTTTGTTAAACGATCAACAATTACCCAAATGGCATCACATCCAGTAGGAGTTCGTGGCAATTTTGTGATAAAGTCCATGGATTTTTGTTCCCATTTCCACGTGGGAATCTCTGGTTGTTGGAGAGGACCAGAAGGCTTTTTATATTCAACTTTGACCTTCGCGTAAGTCAGGCACTTGTTCACCTAGATGACTATATCGGCCTTCATCTTTGGCCACTAATACAGCACCTTTAGGTCATGATACATCTTGTCGAAACCTGGGTGAATAGAGTAACAAGATCTATGAGCCTCATCCATAACTAGTTCCCTTAAGTTTTCGAATACCGGATCCCATATTCGCTCGATGAAGTAGCGAATACCCTCAGATTTGACCTCGAGTTGTGCTTCCATACCGCGGGTACCTTCCAGCGGTAGGTTTTCCTCCTTCAGGGCTTCGAGTTGAGCATTACAAATTTTGTCAGGTAATCCAGGGTGAATAGTAAGCTGTAATTCTCGAACTCGTTTGGGTTTCGTTTCCTTTCGACTTAAGGCATCAGCTACAACGTTAGCTTTACCCGGATGATATCGGATCGCACAATCATAATCATTCAAAAGCTCAACCCAACGACGTTGTCTCATGTTTAGCTCCTTCTGCTTGAAGATATGCTGAAGACTCTTGTGATCAGTGTAGATGGCGCACTTGGTACCGTACAAGTAGTGTCTCCATATCTTAAGTGCAAAAACTACGACTCCCAACTCTAGGTCATGGGTAGTGTAGTTTTTCTCGTGAATTTTTAGTTGACGCGAAGCGTATACGATCACCTTTTCTCGTTGCATTAATACACAACCTAGACCCTGAATAGACGCGTCACAATACACCACAAAATCATCCGTTCCTTCCGGAAGAGCTAGAATGGGTGCACTGCAAAGTTTCTGTTTAAGATGTTGGAATGCTGATTCCCGAGTTTCACTCCAGTTATAGGGTTTACCCTTTTTGAGTTAGAGTAGTGGGAGGTTGAGCAATCTTTTGAGATTCCATCAATGAATTGATGGTAGCGGCCAGCCAATGCTAGTAATTGTCGCACCTCTGTTGGAATCATCGGTGCTGTCTGATTCTTGATGGCTTCTACTTTAGATGGATCGACATGTATTCCTTTCTCGTTAACCACATGCCCTAGAAACTGAACTTCCCGAATCCAGAATTCACACTTGGAGAACTTAGCATACAATTGCTCTCGCTTAAGTAATTCCAAAATTAGGCGTAGATGTTCCTCATGTTCTTCCTTGTTCTTGGAATAGATGAGGATGTCGTCGATGAAAACGATAACGAATTGGTCAAGGTAAGGCTTACACACACGGTTCATGAGGTCCATGAATACCGCAGGTGCGTTGGTTAATCCGAAAGGCATGACCATAAACTCGTAATGGCCGTACCTTGTTCTGAATGCAGTCTTAGAGATATCCTCTTCTCGGACTCTTAACTGATGGTAGCCGGACCTAAGATCTATTTTAGAATAGAATCTTGATCCTTGGAGTTGATCAAAGAGGTCATCTATGCAAGGCAAAGGGTAGCGGTTCTTGATTGTGACCTTATTCAGCTCTCGGTAGTCAATACACATACGGAAAGTTCCGTTCTTCTTCTTGACAAATAGTACTGGAGCTCCCCACGGCGATGAAATAGGTCGGATGAAACCTTTATCTAACAAATCTTGCAATTGCGTGGACAACTCTTGTAATTCACTGGGTGCCAGTCTGTAAGGTGCCCGAGCAATCGGTGCTGCTCCGGGTGCTAGATCAGTTTGGAATTCAACTTGACGGTACGGTGGCAGACCAGGTAGATCCTCGGGAAATACTTCCGGGTAATCACGAACGATCGGGATATTGTAAATCCTCTTCTCTTCTGATGGCTGCTTAGCAACGAGAGCCAAAATAGCAGTATGTCCTTTTCGAAGGCATTTATGTGCTTTCATAAAGGATATGATGCCCATGACTGCACCAACGTTTTCGCCCTGAACGGAAATGGTTTCTCCACTCGGGAGAGGAATTCGAACAATTTTCTCTCGATAGATGATTTCAGCTTGGTTTTTAGATAACCAATCCATGCCGACAATTACATCAAAACTACCAAGTGTGACCGACATAAGGTCGATATCAAGTTTATAACTAGTTAGTTCAAGCTTACAACCTTTAAGAATGTGGGTTGCTTCAATTATTTGGCAATCAGCTATCACTATAATATACTTAGCTTCTAACAGAGTTGGAGTTCCTTTTATCATATCACTAAGTTTTCTAGATATAAAACTCCTATCAGCACCGGTGTCAAAAATGACAGAAGCAAAGCAATTGTTTAAGAGGAACTTACCCACATTGTCATCATATATGGCTTCTCCAGATCCAAGCACGAAGGCTCATCCCTTCGCACCATTCTCTCCATTGTTGCCGTTGCTGCTACCATTGTTGTTGCCTTGATTATTGCCATTGCCATTTCCACTCTGTGGTCGAAATGATTGCTTGTTCGGAAGTGCAACCCTACAGTCTTTCACAGCGTGGCCTATCTTACCACATTGCTGGCAACAATTTCTCTCACACATACTGAGATGGTGAAATTTACACTTGTTGCACTTAGGGTATCCCTCCGTATAACCACTCTGGTTTTGTCCTGAAGAGGTCGACTGGTTAAAACTCTTGGCAAACTTAAACCTACTCTGTCATTGATGAGGTTGGTTAGATTAAATATTTGTCTCCTAATGTCGCTGGATCATTTCATGAAGAAAGAAATTCGTTTACAGGATTGAATATGCTGGGTATAATTCGTATTAGACTAAGGATTAGTCATCGGATAAGGCAATAGGGTTGAATGAGATTTATTGTTGGAGCGTAAGGGAAAAGGTGTTAGCTTAGAAAAGATTCCACAATTTCCTGCTTACAAAGTTGGAGTCGGTGGGTTTACCATGAGGTTCTATTAAAGTTTTAATCGAGATTGTTTCTTTGATCAAGTTTGAATGAGAGTCGTAAGGTCACTAAGACTCTTACATGGGTGAAAATAACATGATGGATTCCATTAATGATAGTTCTGTGTGTCCGTAAACATCTTCAACCTGATAGTCGCGTCTATCAACCGTTGAACTAGTTTAACGATACCAACTAGTCGTTGAGCGGGTTACAAGAACTTCTACTGACAGTGGAAGTTTAAGTTTGTAGATCACTGATTAGGACCATTTATCCACACACTATGTTTCACCAGGACTTACATGCACCTCAAATTACTATTACGTGTGCACCCGTAATGATAATTTGCTTTGCATGTTCACCCTAGTTTCTCCCCGTCTTGTGCCATAATGCCCTTTAGTTTGTATTGCTGAGTACAAAGTGTTGTCAGATACGATAAGTCATCGAAAAGCTTAGTCCTCAACTATAAGTTGATCAACTAGAACTCATATCAGGATGCGTAGTCAGGAATCGTTTAATACGAGTATTCACTCGAGTTGAAACACAATACGAGAGTCCAATCCAGCGGATTGTAAATGAGAACATGTAACCAGCATGTACATGAAATGCGACTTCGAGAAATGAAACTAATTCATGAATACAAGTTATAGGAAGAAGCAAGGTAGCCGTCCTTGCAACTGAGTCAAGATAGGGTTTGAGTATGCATTGAACAATGCGTTCTCAGATTTGTGTTCGATCTATTCTCAACAGAATATCGACCAAAGACGCGAGCCCATGGCTCGGTAAAGTGATGACATCTACGTGCCAATGGATTCTGAAATAATGCGTGCAACGGTCTTCCTTCATTCGGCGTATTGTTGCTGGGATGGTACAGTAGGGACTCGCCTCCGACGATCCCAACTCCCAAAGAGATATGCGTTAGTGCTGAGTGTCGTCCATAACATGGACCTGAGAAAGCCCACCATACCCAACAGGTGATGGTGATGTAAGTGACTCCTCCGAAGGCTCCGTCTCGCTGCCCTCGGACAGGAGTGGATGTTGCTCTAGTGATCCCCCGAGTGTCGCCACTGGAATGATGATGCAATGCAAATGATGTGTCCCTTGCCAACTGAGGGTGATACGGATGGTATTAACATGCCTGCACTGCAATGTATGTATAGGTGCTATATGTATTAGGTATAATTCTCTGTGCCATGCAACTAATGCATGTGTGCGGTTATAGTCTAGTATGCAATCCTAGTTCTCTATAACCAATGGCTCTGATACCAATCTGTCACACCCCCAATTTTAACTAATGGAGTTTTACCGTTTGGGGAGTGACGAACCAAGATCTCAGTCATTAGTTACATCAAACGACACTATATGGGACTTGAAATATAATAACATAAAATTTCAGAGTTAATGCGGAAGCGTAAACGTTAATATGAAATCAAAAGTAATTACACGCAATAGACGTCAATCAATGTAAATAAGTAAACTGTTTCAAATGTTTGAAATGGATGATATGACAGTAGGACTCCATGCATGTCCTAAGTGTGCAACCTGTGCCTTAGTGACCTAAGAAACATGTAAGAAAAAGTGTCAACACGAGGTTGGTGAGTTCACAGGTTTCAAGTTTGCAATAAGAGAGTATTTGCTAGATCATGTACATTCAATATGCATATCTATAGGTAGCTAGCCTATGTTCATGTCTTACTAAAGCGCTCACAACCGAAGCTGACTGTTTGTTTATTGCCTCTTGCCAGGTCTATCAACACTGGCGGTGTGAGTAGGCTAACATTTCACCCGTTCGATCTCTAATCGAGTTAGCGCGACTAACGCGGGTGGGATTTGTCAAACCCAGTAGTACTACTAAACATTACCTCGCTAAAATCCATATTAACGGTTCGAAGTATGATGAGGACTTTCTGTGATAGTGTGTCACGCTTAGCCTCAATAGTAATAACATATGAATTACAATAATCTAAAATAGTTGTGTCATGTTTTCTCCCCCAACGGGAAAAACATGTAATATAATGTTTGTCTGCGTACCTGCTTCTCCCCCACGGGGAAAACAAGTAAATTATGATAGTTGGTGTTCATGTTTGTTTCTCCTTAACAGGAAAACAAGTAAAATATGTTTGTGTGTAAGCATGTTTCTCCCCCAATAGTAAAACAAGTAAAAAGGGGCCGTGAAACTCACCTGAGTTGTGTACGAGTATTAGATAGCACCACACAAGTATGCAAGTAGGAAACACAAGAGTTTGTCTGTGAACTGCTTACGTATGCCCTAAAATTGTAAGCATAATAATTAGGGATACAATGAGGTTTTGTGACGACGACACGGAAGATTTGAATGTCTTAAGACATTTCAAGGATCAACGATTAGACGAATGTGTCAACGGGAATAAGAGTTTCTTAATTTAATAATTAAGATAAATGCGTTACGTGTCGAACATCTCTAATACGAATAATATTAATTAATAAATAAATTTGCGCGTTTTTATCATTTAACTATGGCCTAAGAAAATAATATAACTAATATATTATTTTTGAACTCGTAGAAAATATACGATAATCGCTTAAGTGGCAAAAATAATAATTATATTATTTTTATTCGAGAATATAAACGTGAGAAAATATTATAAATAATTATGTTATAATTAGTTTGAAACGCTATTTAAAGTATATAAGCGTGATGAGAATAATATATAGATATATATTATTTTAATTTGGAGTCACGGGTTGAAAATAATATAAATACATTAATTTATAAGTGGGTTATAATAATAAATACATGTTACAAACCAAACCCGAGCCTACGGGTAGTTTTCGGGCTCAAAATATATTAAAATAATATTCTAATATCATAGGGATAAGTTTTTTTTAAAAATATATTGTAAAAAGTGGCTAAATAAAAGGATGGGGTGGAGGGACTCGAACCTGGGTCTCCTCCCCACCAGCACAACACTCTAACCATCTCAGCTCCTTTGTGAATCGCATTAGAACCCGGTTCCATATGTTTTTATCATACAAGTCAAATGGGTTCTCCCCCCTATCGCCACCTGATCCAAACTCCACCCCAAAACCAATGAATTCGACCGCGAATCATCAAGGGATCAGAGGGCTTTTGTTTTTCTGTACATTTGTAGGTATGAGGGTAAGTTTAATTTGGAAATCATCAAGTTCACAAATGTTTAATTTCTATTTTAAAAGTCGGAAACCTAGGTTCTTAGCATGGATTCGATTTAAGCAATTCAGATGATAAAACCCGATGGAATCATAGGGCTTTTGACAAACAAAGGGTTGCGAGTCAATCCCTGTGGTTTAATTAGATTGAAAATTAGTTTAAGATCAAAACCCCCAAATAGACTTAAGAACAAACCCTAGATACGGGTTCTTACACAATTCAATGTTATGAGATCGAATTATCATAGGGTTATCCATAAATAAAGTGTTGCGATACTAATGAAGTGATTTAATTTGATTGAAATCGAGTGTAAGTGGGTGTTCGATTAAACCTAAAAGTTATGAACCCTAGAATTTGGTTCAAGATCAATTCGGTGTTGTAAGCCGAAATAAAGATAGGGCTTTTGATCTAGACTCTGCAACGAAGGTAATGGTGTAATAAATTACCTGAATGTGATTCGGATTGATGGCGATCGGCTAGGATGGCCTCCGACGTCGCGTGGTTTAGTCTCCGGCGAGTCTGGCTCTTCCTCCGGTGAGATTGGATGTTGCAGAGACTTCAATGAAACTCATTTGAGGTGTGCAGAGTGATAGTACCCGAGATTGATACAAGAACTTGTCGAATTCGATGGATACTTGTTATTGGTCGACGATTTCGATATAATTACTCATAATTGAGATTAATTCGCGCAATGATGATGTTTAATTCAGTAGTTATGGCCGTTTATGACATTATTCAAGCGATAACAGTTTCAAATTCAACAGAATCGATTTGCAATTTGAATTTAGGTGGATTGTCACGAGTTTGACCTTCAAAAGTCAACTAATTTGACTTTGGTCAAATTACAGATTCAGTCCCCGAAGTTTCTTGTATTTGAGTTTGGAAAATTGGTAGAAAAGACCCTTGTGGTTTGAATTTTGGGTTAGAACTTGATTCATTGACTTTCTAAGGTCAGTAGGAATATGATTATGTGTCTCAAAGTCAATAGGATTAGGGTTTGGACTAATGACACAACTAGTCCCTAAAGTTTTAATTTAGAAAATGACATAAACTGTCCCTGTAGTTTGAGGTTTGTTAAATAAGTTAGGATTTAACTGGAATTGGTTAACGGGGTTAACCTGGAAAAGTCCAAATTGTCACAGTATTAGGCAGCAAACCTAGAAATTAGGGTTGGTTTTGGTTTATCGGTGTTTTGGATTCGCCGGCTTGGTCAATCGGTGAGTTTCTCTATTGTTATTATCGACTGCTGTTGTCGGGTTCTCTAGAACACTACAAGAAAATGAAGCTAATGCAACCCTAGGAAAATGTTGCGTTAGGCCTTGAAAATGTTGCATTAGGCCTAATGCAACCTTTTACCGGGGGCTGCATTAGAAGAAGTTGCATTAGACCTAATGCAACTTTTTCAAGGCCTAATGTAACCTTTTTCGAAAGTGTTGCATATACCATTCAAATGCAACTTTTTTTATGCAACCTTTTTACATTTTAATGCAACTTTTTTAATACCCAAATGCAACTTTTACTATAGTTTAGTTACAAAAATGCAACCTTTTTTTAGACTTAATGCAACAATTATTATCTTTTTAATAGAAAAAATGCAACCTTTTTTTTTTATAGTAAATGCAACATTATTACGAATCTTAGTTACAACAAATGCAACCTTTTACACTCAAATGCGACTTTAAAAAATAAATTCAATTACTATTAATTAATATGCATTTAATCATAATATAATAACATAGATAACATTGATAGTCAAATGGTGTACTTTAACATGCTTGTCAAACTTGAATAACAATATAGTCAATACAAAGTATCAGTTACAATAAAGAGAAATGAAAAGATTCTACTCATCTTGATCTAAAACTGGTAATTGTTTTATAACCTTACGCATCATAGCTTCCAAGTTTTGCCGTTGGCTGTCAATATCTTTGCGCATTTCCAGCAACTGGTTTTTCTCAACTTGAACGTTTGCTTTGAATGATTCTATCAACCTCTCCAAAATCATGTATGATGTGTAAGCATCATCTACTATTTTTTATCAATGTATTTATAACACCTCTACCATAAAGTTGACGATATATGTAGTTATCTTTGTTCATTACAACCAGAAAAAGATCTACCATAGCGCTGCCATCAAAACGTTGATTTCATTGTTAAAAAATAGGTTCGTAATTCTTCATTTGTTCCTACAATATTGTCCAAAAATATTTAAAAAAACAATATCAAAAATTATGTTTCATTAGCAAATGTACCACTTCAGTCAAATGTGAGCCACATCTTTTGAATTTTGTAGTTCTTGGCAAAGGGAACCTAACATGAAGTTCCTTGTGGGCCTGAACTAAAAAAAGAAACTATTAGAAAAAATAAAAAACAATCATTCATTGACAGATATGGAGCAAGAATTTAACACTATTCGGTATGGAAATGATCAAGAACAAGTGCTTCAAACTTGTATTTGAAAATGATGATAAATGGAGCTAAAATCCATTGATTAACAAAGACCAAGGAAGCCATCTTGACAACACATATACATGCATAACAAATGTTACATAATTAAAATCCAACTGATGTTTGAAACTCATGTTCTATTTCCAAAACTAAAGATTTATGTGACTGTTTAAATTGGTTTTTATTTTCTATCCCCATTTACCATGAGACAAGAGTTGTATATCATTTTCATATTCTACCAAGAAGGGCATGCCAACAAAATCTTTGGTTCTATGTTTTTATGTCTACCTAGCTTATGTCTGACCAAATAATATTAAGAATATAACTAAAGAAATAGGATTGTAAGTTCCCTCTTGATTTGAAGCAGTTTCTTTTGGTATATTCTAGCAAAATAGTCAAGAACAAAACAGATTCATATGCTAATCAAAACAGCAAGCAGATTAAATTGATAATAAATCAAACAAAATAGTCAAGAACAAGACAGATTCAGATGCTAACCAGAAAATTAAGCAGATTCAGTTGATAACAATTCCAGCAAAACAGTCAAAAACAAAACAGATTCATATGTTATTCAGAAAAGCAGGCAGATTCAATTGATAATAATTCCAGTAAAACAGTCAAGAACAAAGCAGATTTAATTGCTAAATAAAACAAGAAGCAATTTCAATTAATAATAATCAAGACCTTTCAATTTACTCAGAGTCACCTGTCATCAAAAACTGATTCATAGAACTCAACAAAATGATAGATTTGATGGAGATCTAACATGGTATGGTATACCTCTTTCCTTTTGACAAAGAGATTCACATGAGTTCTTTTCTTGTGTTTGGTTCATCATCAGATCTACAAACACATATAGAAAAAAAGTCAAGATTCAAATTGAAGGCATTGTCATATGGAGAAGGGAAAGAATTGGAAGAATTACCAGAGAGTAAGGAAAAAGTTTTCATATGATATATATATCACAACACAAACTAAAAAATTATCATGAAATTTGATATTTTCAACAATTGTCATGGCACCTGGATGAATTTCCCATGCCACATTCAAAAAGCATATATAGAACAAGCACATAACCCTTTGATTAAGCTTATCACAGACATTATCAAGTAGCAAACAATCATTGTTAATCGAAGATCCATCAAGTTTGGGACTTACAAAAGGGAAATTAATTCCTAGATTCGTAGGACCATTCAAAATTCTCAAAAGAGTTGGGCCTGTGGCCTATCAACTTGAACTACCAGATGAAATGAATGGAGAACACGATGTATTCCATATGTCAAATATGCGTAAGTGTTTAGCAGATGAATCTCTGGTAATGCCCCTACAAGATGTAGAGGTAGATGAAAAGGTAAGGTTTGTGGAACAACCTTTGCAAATCGTGGACAAGCAGGAAAAGAGATTGAAAAGAAAAAAAATAATTATTGTGAAAGTGAAATGGAACTCTAGACGTGGACCTGAGTACACGTGGGAACTGTAGTCAGAAATGAAAAATAAGTATCCACACCTGTTTGAGTAAACTCGAGGACGAGTTTAAAACAAGGTGGGGAGGATGTAACACCTTCCACAAAAATATCCAAGATTTGACAAAAAGGTAAACCCTAGGGACTATAAGAGTAATTATCTTAAAGTTCAGGGTTTAAATTGGAAAATTTGAGGATTTAGACCTTAGCGGACCGCTAAGGCTAAGCATAACGGTTCGCTAAAGGTATTGGTTTGGGTGGCGGACCGCCACCATATAAGGTAACAGTCCGCTACATGTTGATTAAGCAAAGAATCCGGTTAAGCCACATGTATAGTGACTAATGGTTATGTATTCTGACACGTGGCCTCATGGCGGACCGCCACGCCATGTGGTAACGGTCCGCCAGCAAACTCATCAGAACTCGCCACGCGTAAAGGTAGCGAACCGCTACATCTAGCGGTAACGGTCCGCTAGCCGCAAAACTATAAACGGTCCAATCAGAAAGCGACGTGTAGGGCTGACATCATCTCAGGCGGTGGCGGACCGCTACCCGCCTGCTTAGCGGTCCGTTACGGACCCAGTTTTCAGCCTATAAATAGATGGACGAGTTCATTTGGAGTTTCACATCCAAACTCGATCCTCACTTCACACATTCGTTCCAGAGCCTCTCTAGCTCACTTCCGACGATCCTAGTTCGATTCCCGCTCCTCGTAGTGCTCGGTTTAAGAAGAAATACTTGTAGAAAGGTTGGAACGCTAGAGAAATCAGGTTAAGAAGCTAGAAGCTACGCTTTGAACTCTAGAGGCTCATTCCAAACAAAAAGGTGAATACTTTATCTCTTTCAAAACTTGTATCAAATATTTTATTTGCGAAAATGGCCAAATAAAGATTAACTAAATAATGCTCAACGTTCTTCTACGAACCAAACATTTAGGACATAGGTATACGTAAAACTTGCAAGGGATACACGGGTCTCGGGTGAAATTCCCGGATTGTGGCTGGTGCTTATCTTATAACAAATGAAGGACGTGGAGTTCTCGTTGTTATAAGCTATGACGCCAGTGTATACAGTGGTGCATACAGTCAGAACATGGGTCTACTGAGTGTGTAGATTGAACAGGAAGTTGTGATTATGAAATTAATACTTATTTATGCCAAAATGATTTTATGTCAAGATATTGTATTCACCGGCGTTCGCGCTGACGTTTGATTTTCAAAATGTTTTCCAGGTAATGAATAAAATATGATGAGAGGTGTTTAAGGGCAGACGTGAGATTTGACCTAATAAAGGATGGAATGCACGTAAGATTCTCAGGCCTCGTGTAAAAAGAAATCCAAAAGAAAGGAGATAGGACCAGGGAACTGATCAACCCTGTGTTGGAACTATTTCCAGTGACTTATCATGTATTTGATTTCAAACTTGTTTTGTAATCAAATGAGAAGGGTATTGAAACCCTATATTTATAAAGTAAATACAAGACTGTTGTTTTCCAGCTGAGTTTTGGTATTTACAATTACAACCCTTGGAGTTTAAATAATGATGAAACGATCCTTTGAAAAAGACTTCCACTATGTTTTACAAAAACTCTGAAATCAAGTAACCAGGCGATACCGATCGGGCTCGCACACGTCCAGGGGGTGCCTGAAACGGGGTGTGACATTGTGGTGGTGGTGGTAGTGCCCGGGATCTAGTGGCGGTTGTGTGGTGGCTCTGTCGGAATCTGCTGTAAGTACTCTTTGTTTTGATCTTAATAATTTAACGTTTGATCTTATTGAAGAATCATTCAATACATTTTTTTTTATAAAATTGGATCTTGATTATAAAATTACCAATTGGTGAGGTTTGAAAATGTATTTTTTCATGGGTTATTTTGTTGTGGAGTCTTGATGCTTGCTCTCTATAAATGATCCCTTTCTGCTGGTTGTGCTTTGATGATAATTAATTTAAGATTCTGCCGCATGTTATGTTTTATTGAATCTTGGTTCATGTAACTTCAGTTTTTGCATACAGTTTTCTCATGCTTTGAACTTCTATGTTGGAAGCATGAACATAATTATGTTTTGGTGGCAAGAATACCTACTTGTACATAATGCATTGTGCCTTGCACACCATTGTTTTACTATTCAACCCCTTTTAAATAGAGTTTATAATTTATAATTTCTTTGTTAGAAGCAAGAACATAGTTATGTATTGGTTTCAAGTTCTGTTATGTTTTCTTGCTGATGAATCTGTACTTGAATCGGGATCCAAGATGTATGAATTTTGATGTTTATATTTGGGAAGTGGAAAAGTTATCGTTCGCAATGATGAAATTGAAAAGAAAATTGTTTATTTTGGGAATTTTACCTTAATATTTTCTTTTTAAAAGTCCAAAATAGTTTTTTTATTCAAAAATAGGTCGTAGGGCAGCCCTTAATCACCTTAGGGGTTGTTTGTAATTTGTCCAAAATAGTTGTCACCAAAAATAGGTCGTAGGGCAGCCATTTCATTTGGTGACAACTTTTTAAATTTGTTTAGCTATTTTCAATTTTCAAACACACTTTGCATACTCATTCAAAGCTGTCAATTGACATATCAAAGCTATCACCATTTAATTTGGTGACAACCTTTTAAATTTGTTTAGGCTCTTACAAAGTTGTTGTCATTTTATTTGGTGACAACTTTTGCAATTGTGTATAGATTAGGACCGGTCGCCATTTCATTTGACAACAACTTACATATCATTGCTCATTCTGCTGTATTTTTTGACACACCTAAGAATTGGAAAGCTGTCATCATTCCATTTGGCGACAAGCTCATATGTGTTAACAAATTAAAAACAACCCCTAAGGTGATTTATGGGTTAGCCTTATGGCCCATTTCTGAAAAAAAAAAAATCTCCAAAATAAGATTGACATATGTCTTGTAAAATTCTACATTTCATTGATCTATTACTTTACAAATGGAATGGAATTGCAAATTGCATAACATTTATACCGAATAATATTCACTTAGAGCCTTTTCTTGTGTGATATATATGTGGTTCTTTTAACCCATTAAGGGGCAAAATTCTGACTAACTCACCCGTGATTTTACAAATCAAAGTAGTGAATATTAAATAATGCAAATAATTAAGCATGAAAAACACAAGATATAAAAGGGATCATAAGCCAGGTTTTATTAATAACGAAATACACAATGGACTGTATTACATTGTAACAACACACGATGGTGTGACAGTGCATCTCATTTTATTCCAGACGTACGAGTGACTTAAATAGCCATGTAATATATCTAGAACCAGACGGCTCGCATTTGGCATGGTTGGGACATCATGAGATTGCATTGTGTGGGCAGGTTCTGAGACATGTTCATCATCTGGTCCATCATTTGACCCTGCATTCTGCTCCACATTGGTTGGTTCATCATCATCTTGATGCCCGGACACATGCATTCGTCACCCAGGTTCCTCAGCTGCATGCAGCACATTTCCTTTTCTTCCCCTGCTGACCTCACTCCCTGCCTTCTTCCTCCTGAATGCATTAATTAATTAATGAGTAATTAGTATTATTAAACTACACACACGTGATGCATGTACATGTGTGATTTACCATTAAAATCATTACAACAATAAATTTAAAACCCTAAATTTGTAAAAGCCCAAAACGTCCTCACATGCGAGTCACGTGACCTGCCTTAACGGTGAAATTTAATGTTCGTTAGTCTACATGACGTAACGTGCAAGGTTTTTTAAACATAAATGATGTTTTATGTAATTTCCTTAGTTAAATGATGTATTTTGAAATATGGGTAATACTTAAATAAGGACGTAATTTGTAATTTGTAATTTGCTATATATATATTGATGCTGACCTTGAAGATTTTTCATGAGGTACATCCCGCATTGGCTCAGCATATCCTGATCCATCATCCGCTGATAGCAGTCGGATCCAGTTCCGCTTCTGCCCCGGGGGTTCTCTTCAAAGGTGGTGGTGGTGTAGATGGTGGACGCCTCAGCGACTGCCGCCATGGCTACAAGGAGGAGGACACCAGCTGCTGCGAATACAAGTGAAAACTTTGCCATTGTATATGATATGATGTAACTGGTATTTGATGAATAATATGATGGATTTATAGGGGGGGTTGGGCGACTGCATGATGATTACGTGTGAAATTGGTTGAATCAAATTGTTGAGGGAAAATGTTAACACGTCGTCGTTGCATGGATGTTCATCAAAGCCATTTGTATATTGTAAATTTGTTTTATTCCTCGGGGATGTCAGTGTTTTGGTGTTTTATATATGTTTCACTAGAAAGTATATTTGCTCTCCAAACATGTAATCATGTATAAATATTTGTAATTTTAAAAGAAAAAAAAATGATCTTATAGGATTATATAATCTCATTTTGAAACTTACGTTGGGATTGAAGGAAAACACGTGTTAGGATTTAAATAAAACTAGTTGGGTTAACCCATCTGTTGCGAGGGTTCCGTTTATAAAAATGTTCGTACTAAGCGGCGGAAGTTTAGTCGTTTATTCCCGGCGATATGCGGCGTGACACCGGTTGTTATTGGCTTAGCTCATCGTAAACCATAAAACTGAAAAACAATAAAGCGAATACCAATGCCGGCAAAAGTGATGTTTACCTCATAGCCGGATTAGTTCTGCATGGTATCGCAGTGTTAATCGCACTCGCTACGACTTGAGTTTGGTCATGATCGCTATTGGAAACCATAAAAGCGAATAACGATTCCGGTCCTGATAATGTCGGCATCGATAATGTTCGCTCATATTCGGTTCGGTTTGACACGGTATTGTAATGGTAATCACATTTGCTACCACTTGAGTTTGGTCGTTATCGCCTACACTCGTCGAAAAGCACAAAAACGAATACAGGTTCGGTTCATCATGGTAGGTTGGTACTGCAACGGTAAATGCAATCGCTATAGATCATGATACGGGAAAAATACTTGATTTCGAACAAAACTTAATTGCTTTTTAATACCAAATATTATATCGGGATGTCCACAAAAAATCTAAAAACACTTGTGCATTTCATTTTTTTTATAAAAAGACAATGAACTAAAGCTATTAAAGAAAAACGAAATTATTAGAAAAACAAACGAGATAAAAATATAAATTTCATATAGTATGAGGGGTGGAAAAAAACAAAATTAGTTTTTTTTAGCGTTCCGTAATCCGTTTGATTGATCGGCCCATGTGCCCTTTTTTTCAATTTCAGTTTTATTTTTTTTTAATTTATGGTTCAACTCAAAATTTAATTGCACGAGTTTTTTTAGCGTTCCGTAATCCGTTTGATTGATTGGCCCATCTGACCTATTTTCAATTTCAATCCGTTTGATTGATTGGCCCATGTGCCCTTTTTTTCAATTTCAGTTTTTTTTAATTTATGGTTTAACTCAAAAATTAATTGCGCGACTCTTTTAGTTTTTTTTAACGTTTCGGTATAAACTTTTCTTAAAATGAAGCTTTTGTTTTTTTTTTGTGTCGGCATGTTATAATGAGCGACTATAACGCTCTGGTACCGTGACAAACCCAAACACTTATGAAAGCAAACTTCGTTGTCTGTGTTTTGGTATAATCGTATCTGATTTCGATGTTCACTAATTTGAGTTTTTTAACGTTCCGAGATCCATCAAGTTTGGGACTTACAAAAGGGAAATTAATTCCTAGATTCGTAGGACCATTAAAAATTCTCAAAAGAGTTGGGCCTGTGGCCTATTGTCACACCCCGACCGATGGCAGAATCATCGAGGCGGACAATAGAATGATTGTTCAAAAGCACATGATAGCTGATGGTTGCATAATTCATTAATTAAGTTAAAGACAACAAGATCCAAATACAATACATTCTAAATAACCTAGTCTAGTTCAAAACATTAATTTATTTAACTAGGTCCATAGTTCCTAAGTGGAGAGATCTTCGGCAAGCAGTCACATATCCAAACCTGAAACATTATTTAAATCAAGTGTCAACTAAAAAGTTGGTGAGTACATAGGTTTAGTAAATCCGGTAAATAGTAGTGTAAATTGTTTTACAACTCATTGTTTATCTTGTTAATCATAGTATATGATGTACCATTTATTTAATCACAATTCAAACCGAGTTTGAC
Source organism: Smallanthus sonchifolius (assembly GCA_023525975.1). Taxonomy (NCBI): domain Eukaryota; kingdom Viridiplantae; phylum Streptophyta; class Magnoliopsida; order Asterales; family Asteraceae; genus Smallanthus; species Smallanthus sonchifolius. Next base: position 8,437,021 of record CM042046.1, on the reverse strand, counting down.
GCGCTTGAACAGAGCACAACAGCTAAGTCCAGTATGATTGAATATAGTTACCCACTATATCCGGTATGTTTGAATATAACACACGGTTATATCCGAGTATGCAGTAATAAACACCCTAACCGGGTGGGCTGGTCAGGCACAATAGATCTATCAATATTACAGTTGGTTGTCTTGTGTTTAAATGTATGTACATCCAAAGAATAAGCATATAGTCTCATGTATAACACGTATAAACAATTTGATTGAGTAGCATGAAATAATGTTTCACCCCAAAGTATGTAAAGATATAAAATAGGGGCTATGTAACTCACCTTGCAAGCGGGTATTTGTCCACGCGTGTAGGTGATAAGTATGTTGAAGTCTAAGCAAAATGAAACCCTATGTAGATAAATGGGTATTATTGTATGTTATATGTATGTATGTATTCGTATTTAAATGAGTATAGGTTTTATAATAATATCCTTAATATTTATTTGTATAAAATGTGGTAGAAAATGAATACGGTTTTGTAAAACTTTGACTTATAAAATATTACATTTTTAAATAATTAATCATTATGTTTAATGTATTTAAACAATAATAATAAATAAAAAGATAAGTCTTTATTTAACCAATTATGTTGATATTTAAGATTTATTTAAACGAGTTTATTGAAAATGTAGCTAGGTTTATAAAAAGATGAGACATTTTATATATTAGATGTATTTTATTAAGTTTATAAAAATGTTACAAGAGTTATAAAAATATATGACATTTTATATATAAAAGTGTATTTAAATAAGTTTATAAAAGTATTACAAGATTTATAAAAATATGAGATATTTTATATATAAAAATGTATTTAAATGATATTACAAGATTTATAAAAATGGAATAGTTTATGGATTAAAAAGATTGTTTAATCGGTTTCAAAATAAACGAACGATCAAACCGACTCGTTTTAGTCTTTAGTTTATAAAAATGATATTAAAATAAATTAAGAAAATGAAATAAAATAAAAAAAAAAGACAACATGAGCAAAATGGGGTTGGGCCGTAGGCCACCCGGATCGAACCCGTGACCTGATACACAAACACACACACGCATAACCAGCCGGGCTACTGTCCATCGCTGGTTATGTGTGTGTCGTTTAATTGATATACACACAACCCGTGCTGGTCGCTGGTCCTCGGCAATCCGGCAACCGCGTCCGAGGACTTGGGTTTGCTCGGTAATCCTCGTGCGAATGCCGCGATTTTGGTTCGAATTGCTTACCAGGGATAAATAGAAGACATAGGAATCGATTCGAGGCTCGAACCGAGTTGCAACAGGTCTGGTCGGCACAGGTCTTTTGTCCGAAAAAGTCCAAAGCTGGAATCGAACTTTAAGATGGAATTAGCTTCTGAATCCTTGGTCACAGCTTCTTTCAGGGACGACGAAAGTGAGGGAAATCTCAATTTGGAATGAGAGTGTGTGGACGGAGGGTAGCGAGCTCGTACAGGGCCGACAATGGTCATTTTTAGGGGAGCTCGATTTCTATGCTAGAACGTGCGATTGGGCATGTACCGACATTGTTCTGAACGAGATGAGGCTAACCAGACAAGCGACACGCGTGGAGGTGGCCTGTCGAGCGCGAATTCGATCGTGGGTATCTCGGCCACCGACAGGATCGGGCGATCCCTATGTTGGGGGAACAAATTGGTCGAGGCCTTTTGTTCGTGTGGGAGAGACGAGGCTAGAGAGGCCACTTTCGGCTGTCGAGGTGTATGGGACAGTCGTGTCGAGCGTTCGCCGGAGAAAGCCTTGGACCGCCGGACTGTTGTTGGGGGTGACCGGATAAACGAATTAGGTATTGACAGTTTTAGTCCCTGGTGTTTGGTTTAATTCAAAATAACCCTTAAAATAATTACGGATGGGTCCTTGTGGTTTGATTTGTACACCTTTAGTCCCTTAACTGAATTCTGTTTTAAACCTTGTAGTTGGATTAAATACAAAACGACCCCTACACTTTTATTAAATAAATTAACTTAATTTCTTTTAAACTTTAATTAATTTAATATTATATTTTAAATGTTTTTATAAACTTATTTTATTAAAATAAATTATTTTATATAAAACAACTTATTTTTTATCAAATCACTTTATTTGTTTACAAGGCCATTTATTTTTATAAAATTTAAATAAATTTATATAATTTTGTAAAATTCAAATATTTTTAATATTTAAATTAAAAATACATAATTTATATATTATTACACATTAATTTGAACAAATGCACTTGTATATTATTGAATCTAAATTGTTTACAAATACAGGATAAATTTATACCATCATTTTAAATATTTAATTTATTAAAAATAATTGATATATTTTTTTCATATATTTTTAAGACTTTAATTTAAAAATACATAAGTTGAAATTTGTAAACACACCCTTTTGTATAAACTTGGTTAGATACACGTGTGCATATTTGAATAAAATGTTGAAATTTTTACGTGTTAATATATTATAACTGAAATTTTGAAATGTCACAGTCTCCCTAAGTTGAAGGAATTTCGTCCCGAAATTCGATTAGCGAAGGTTATGGAAACGGAAAAAGGGATGTCAATAGTCTTAGAATGGAATTATTCACCAGAGAAGGACTTAGTGGAAGTAACGTATGACACGGATGACGTAAATTCGAGTCGAGTCGTCAATTAGTTGATCTAATAGTATAATGAGATTTATGCATACAATTGTTCATACAACGCATGAATGTAAACTACTAGGAAACAGATTTTATAATATTGGTGCCAATCACCTTGTGACATGACATTTTCCTTTAAAAACTCCACCCCACGAGTGTTCATATTTTCAAAATTTGCAAAAACATTTTCAAAATCCGGTCCTCCTCTTAGTACTTATGCACGGTTTATACTCGTTATATCAAGTGGGTTTATGTATAGGGTGTACCAGCGGCTAACCCACCACCCCTTTGATATACCGGGGATTCCCCGTGCATAATTACTAGGATTTAGATCATTTTAATCAAATCACCTTTCTCAATTGAAAATTGTACAATGAAATGCGTGCAATTTATAAATGTTATCACGTCTATGAGTGGTTTCATAGCACAAATATGTCTAACAATTCAAGAACCGATCCTCTTCCTAGTACTTATGCATGGTTTATACTCGTTATATCAAGTGAGTTTATGTATAGGGTGTACCAGCGGCTAACCCACCACCCCTTTGATATACCGGGGATTCCCCGTGCATAATTACTAGGATTTAGAACTTCAACAATTCAAGTAGACTTTAACAGAGCTAGCAAGTTGTATGACTAAATTTAAACATAATAGATTTGTTTCGCGAAAGTATAGGAATGAGATGAATGGTGAAAGCATAGCTGTTATATGCAATCACGGATTATAGAATTTATAGCAATGGATTTCCCATCCGCTATTACCATGATATACGAGTTATCAAAATTGGTTGGTTGTTTAGCAAATAGATGGTTAAGAGCAAGATACACAAATTTTCTATTGGCATGAATATTGAATAAAACGGATGTATAAAGATAGTGAACAAAGGAACGTACCGTTGACAGTGTCGTCATTGGCCGGAGCCTCGTTAGCATTTATATTAAAGGCTCGTCCACGAGGACCACCTTGATTTTGAAGTCTTGGACATCGGTTCCGAAAGTGGTTTGGGTCTCCACATTCATAACAGGCCCGTCCATAGGTGACAGTGAGAGGCATTGGATGATTGCCTTGAGTAGCTTGATTAACGATAGTGCGAGCACGGCAAGTAGTAACAACGTGTCCATAGCGTCCACATTTTGAGCATAGACGACATGCAGCATGCGGGGCATGGTGATACTTGCAAGTAGGGCATTGGGGAAATGAACCTACATAGTTTCTCAGAATTTGACCCGCAGGAGTAAATTGGGTCACAGGCACGGCAGGAGTGACGGCCGCAAAGTTTTGGGCCTTACGCTTCCTATCATGACGGGAAGATTCGGGCTCTTTGTCTTTGTCGGACACGGAAGTAGAAGCTTTGTCGACCACTTTCTTGTTACCCTTCCTAGATAAGGTACCTGCCTTGACGTGATTGTCAGTCAACACAGCAGACAAACGGATAGCGTCCCCGAGGGTGGAGGGATCACTTCCCAATACGGTGTCTTGGATTGGCATAGGCAGTCCACCTATGTATTTCTCAATTCTCCGCGCTAAGGGAGTAACCATGTGGGGCACGAGCAGACTTAGTTCTTGAAAACGAGTGGTGTAAGCCAAATTCTCTCCGCTATCTTGGGTGAGATCCCAAAACTCAGCTTCGAGCTTCCTCATTTCGTTGCGAGGACAAAACTCGTCAGTCATAAGTCATCTCATTTCGTCCCAAGACAAGGACATAGCAGATTCGTTGCCTCGAGTACGTTTCTCGCCGTTCCACCAGGTGAGTGCTCGTTTTTGGAAGGCGCTGGCAGCATAACGGACTTTGAGGACGTCGGGACAATCGCTGTTTAGGAAAGTACTCTCCATACTTTCAAACCACTGAAGAAGGCTAGTAGCACCTTCCGTCCCGAAGAATTTGGTGGGGTTGCAAGAATTGAAATGCTTGAATGTGTAGTATGGTGGGTTTGCACCATTCCCTTGCGTATTAGACCCATTACCATTGTTGTTAGCTTGGATCATTTGGCCTACTAGTTGAGTAAGTAGTGCAGCAAGGTCAACGTTGGAGTTGCTAGAGTTAGCATGTCGAGGAGGCATTCTAACACCATAAGAAAAGACAATGATATTTTAGATAAGATGGATATATATGAGTTATAGCGGGAAATAATGTAAGTAGAAAAACAGGATTCATCATGACGCGTGCCAGTGCATGTGTATTTATTCTAAGTTGATGGGGGAAACTAAGTCATCTATTCCGGATAGAACATGATGTTATAGATCATTATTCGCGTAATAGGAATTGCCGGGACTTGCATGCACTACAAATTGTCATTACGTGTGCACCCGTAATAATGATTTGTTTTGCATGTTCGTCTAGTTTTTCCTATTTTGCTATAATGTCCCCAGATTTTGAGTTCAAGTTCGGATTGTATCCTTGCGAATACATTGACTTATCAACGTTAAATAATCCCCCGAAACTTTCAAAGAGACATGCTTTAGCCTATAGGTAAACACTCACTTCAGGAATTCCCAGGAAAGCATACGGGTCCGTTTATTTGGATTTATACGAAATGCTTTCCTAGACAGAAAACCCAATGTACAGGTGTCACCCTTCCAGATTGCACGTGTCCTTTACTGGTTTCAAGAAATTAAGTCGTTGACGAGATTTTCAAGATTTTAATAGATTTGAGAGTCTATGAGTATAAAATGTGTGGGAGTGTTGTAATTTATAAGGACTAGGAAAGAGTATGGATAAGGATGGGTAGTGTATTTGTTTGCATAAATGTGTTGATCAAATGTGTATGTAGAGTATGTATCATGTATCAAAGTCTTGTATGTTATGTGTATAAGTCTCATGTACCAAACTCGGGAAAATTCAAATATTACCTAACTACAAATAATTCACATAACATTTAATCATTTAGCACATAGCACATAAAAGGGAGTCCTAGGGTTATAGTCTAGGTCATTGTGTCTAATAACCTAATTCCCTATAACCATGGCTCTGATACCAATCTGTCACACCCCGACCGATGGCGGAATCATCGAGGCGGACAATAGAATGATTGTTCAAAAGCACATGATAGCTAATGGTTGCATAATTCATTAATTAAGTTAAAGACAACAAGATCCAAATACAATACATTCCAAATAACCTAGTCTAGTTCAAAACATTAATTTATTTAACTAGGTCCATAGTTCCTAAGTGGAGAGATCTTCGGCAAGCAGTCACATATCCAAACCTGAAACATTATTTAAATCAAGTGTCAACTAAAAAGTTGGTGAGTACATAGGTTTAGTAAATCCGGTAAATAGTAGTGTAAATCGTTTTGCAACTCATTGTTTATCTTGTTAATCATAGTATATGATGTACCATTTATTTAATCACAATTCAAACCGAGTTTGACGCGCTTGAACAGAGCACAACAGCTAAGTCCGGTATGCTTGAATATAGTTACCCACTATATCCGGTATGTTTGAATATAACACACGGTTATATCCGAGTATGCAGTAATAAACACCCTAACCGGGTGGGCTGGTCAGGCACAATAGATCTATCAATATTACAGTTGGTTGTCTTGTGTTTAAATGTATGTACATCCAAAGAATAAGCATATAGTCTCATGTATAACACGTATAAACAATTTGATTGAGTAGCATGAAATAATGTTTCACCCCAAAGTATGTAAAGATATAAAATAGGGGCTATGTAACTCACCTTGCAAGCGGGTATTTGTCCACGCGTGTAGGTGATAAGTATGTTGAAGTCTAAGCAAAATGAAACCCTATGTAGATAAATGGGTATTATTGTATGTTATATGTATGTGCGTATTCGTATTTAAATGAGTATAGGTTTTATAATAATATCCTTAATATTTATTTGTATAAAATGTGGTAGAAAATGAATACGGTTTTGTAAAAATTTGACTTATAAAATATTACATTTTTAAATAATTAATCATTATGTTTAATGTATTTAAACAATAATAATAAATAAAAAGATAAGTCTTTATTTAACCAATTATGTTGATATTTAAGATTTATTTAAACGAGTTTATTGAAAATGTAGCTAGGTTTATAAAAAGATGAGACATTTTATATATTAGATGTATTTTATTAAGTTTATAAAAATGTTACAAGAGTTATAAAAATATAGGACATTTTATATATAAAAGTGTATTTAAATAAGTTTAAAAAAGTATTACAAGATTTATAAAAATATGAGATATTTTATATATAAAAATGTATTTAAATAATATTACAAGATTTATAAAAATGGAATAGTTTATGGATTAAAAAGATTGTTTAATCGGTTTCAAAATAAACGAACGATCAAACCGACTCGTTTTAGTCTTTAGTGTATAAAAATGATATTAAAATAAATTAAGAAAATTAAATAAAATAAAAAAAAAAGACAATAGGAGCAAAATGGGGTTGGGCCGTAGGCCACCCGGATCGAACCCGCGACCTGATACACAAACACACACACGCATAACCAGCCGGGCTACTGTCCATCGCTGGTTATGTGTGTGTCGTTTAATTGATATACACACAACCCGTGCTGGTCGCTAGTCCTCGGTAATCCGGCAACCGCGTCCGAGGACTTGGGTTTGCTCGGTAATCCTCGTGCGAATGCCGCGATTTTGGTTTGAATTGCTTACCAGGGATAAATAGAAGACAGAGGAATCGATTCGAGGCTCGAACCGAGTTGCAACAGGTCTGGTCGGCACAGGTCTTTTGTCCGAAAAAGTCCAAAGCTGGAATCGAACTTTTAGATGGAATTAGCTTCTGAATCCTTGGTCACAGCTTCTTTCAGGGACGACGAAAGTGAGGGAAATCTCAATTTGGAGTGAGAGTGTGTGGACGGAGGGTAGCGAGCTCGTACAGGGCCGACAATGGTCATTTATAGGGGAGCTCGATTTCTCTGCTAGAACGTGCGATTGGGCATGTACCGACATTGTTCTGAACGAGACGAGGCTAACCAGACAAGCGAAACGCGTGGAGGTGGCCTGTCGAGCGCGAATTCGATCGCGGGTATCTCGGCCACCGACAGGATCGGGCGATCCCTATGTTGGGGGAACAAATTGGTCGAGGCCTTTTGTTCGTGTGGGAGAGACGAGGCCAGAGAGGCCACTTTCGGCTGTCGAGGTGTAGGGGAAAGTCGTGTCGAGCGTTCGCCGGAGAAAGCCTTGGACCGCCGGACTGTTGTTGGGGGTGACCGGATAAACGAATTGGGTATTGACAGTTTTAGTCCCTGGTGTTTGGTTTAATTCAAAATAACCCTTAAAATAATTACGGATGGGTCCTTGTGGTTTGATTTGTACACCTTTAGTCCCTTAACTGAATTCTGTTTTAAACCTTGTAGTTGGATTAAATACAAAACGACCCCTACACTTTTATTAAATAAATTAACTTAATTTCTTTTAAACTTTAATTAATTTAATATTATATTTTAAATGTTTTTACAAACTTATTTTATTAAAATAAATTATTTTATATAAAACAACTTATTTTTTATCAAATCACTTTATTTGTTTACAAGGCCATTTATTTTTATAAAATTTAAATAAATTTATATAATTTTGTAAAATTCAAATATTTTTAATATTTAAATTAAAAATACATAATTTATATATTATTGACACATTAATTTGAATAAATGCACTTGTATATTATTGAATCTAAATTGTTTACAAATACAGGATAAATTTATACCATCATTTTAAATATTTAATTTATTAAAAATAATTGATATATTTTTTTCATATATTTTTAAGACTTTAATTTAAAAATACATAAGTTGAAATTTGTAAACACACTCTTTTGTATAAACTTGGTTAGATACACGTGTGCATATTTGAATAAAATGTTGAAATTTTTACGTGTTAATATATTATAACTGAAATTTTGAAATGTCACACCTATCAACTTGAACTACCAGATGAAATGAATGGAGTACACGATTTATTACATGTGTCAAATCTGCGTAAGTGTTTAGCAGATGAATCTCTGGTAATGCCCCTACAAGATGTAGAGGTAGATGAAGAGTTAAGGTTTGTGGAACAACCTTTGCAAATCGAGGACATGCAGGAAAATAGATTGAAAAGAAAAAAATTAATTATTGTGAAAGTGAAATGGAACTCTAGACGTGGAAATGAGTACACATGAGAACTGGAGTCAGAAATGAAAAAGAAGTATCCACACCTGTTTGAGTAAACTAGAGGACGAGTTTAAAACAAGGTGGGGAGGATGTAACACATGCCACAAAAATGTCCAAGATTTGACAAAAGGTAACCCTAGGGACTATAAGAGTAATTATCATCAAAGCCATTTGTAAATTATAACTTTGTTTTATTCCTTGGGGATGTCAGTGTTTTGGTGTTTTATATATGTTTCACTAGAAAGTATATATGCTCTCCAAACATGTAATCATGTATAAATATTTGTAATTTTAAAAGAAAAAAAATGATCTTTTAGGATTATATATTCTCATTTTGAAACTTACATTGGGATTGAAGGAAAACACGTGTTAGGATTTAAATAAAACTAGTTGGGTTAACCCGTCCGTTGCGAGGGTTCCGTTTATAAAAATGTTCGTACTAAGCGGCGGAAGTTTAGTCGTTTATTCCCCGAGATATGCAGCGTGACACCGGTTGTTATCGGCTTAGCTCATCGTGAACCATAAAACTGAAAAACAATAAAGCGAATACCAATGCCGGCAAGAGTGATGTTTACCTCATAGCCGGATTAGTTCTGCATGGTATCGCAATGTTAATCGCACTCGCTACGACTTGAGTTTGGTCATGATCGCTATTGGAAACCATAAAAGCGAATAACGATTTCGGTCCTGATAATGTCGGCAGCGATAATGTTCGCTCATATTCGGTTCGGTTTGGCACGGTATTGTAATGGTAATCGCATTTGCTACGACTTGAGTTTGGTCGTTATCGCCTACACTCGTCGAAAAGCACAAAAACGAATACCGGTTCGGTTCATCATGGTAGGTTGGTACTGCAACGGTAAGTGTAATCGCTATAGCCCATGATACGGGAAAAATACTTGACTTCGAACAAAACTTAATCGCTTTTTAATACCAAATATTAGATCGGGATGTTCACAAAAAATCTAAAAACACTTGTGCATTTCATTTTTTTTATAAAAAGATAATGAACTAAAGATATTGAAGAAAAACGAAATTATTAGAAAAACAAACGAGATAAAAATGTAAATTCCATGTAGTATGAGAAGTGGAAAAAAACAAAATTAGTTTTTTTAGCGTTCCGTAATCCGTTTGATTGATCGGCCCATGTGCCCTTTTTTTCAATTTCAGTTTTAAATTTTTTTAATTTATGGTTTAACTCAAAATTTAATTGCACGACTCATTTTAGTTTTTTTAGCGTGTTCCGTAATCCGTTTGATTGATTGGCCCATCTACCCTTTTTTCAATTTCGATTGGCCCATGTGCCCTTTTTTCAATTTCAGTTTTTTTTTAATTTATGGTTTAACTCAAAAATTAATTGCGCGACTCATTTTAGTTTTTTTTAATGTTTCGGTATAAACTTTTCTTAAAACGAAGCTCACTGATTTCGGTATAAACTTTTCTTAAAACGAAGCTCACTGATTTTAGTTTTTTTTAACGTTTCGGTATAAACTTCGTTGTCTGTGTTTTGGTATAATCGTATTTGATTTCGATGTTCACTGATTTTAGTTTTTTTTTGTGTCGGCACGTTATAACGAGCCATATGGGTCCGATGGCTCGGAGTTTGTTAGAATTGTTAGGCTCCTACGATTGTAGTGAGAGAGGGCATAGCCCTGGATCATCTTGTTAGTCCTGTAACCGTTTCAATCAAAGTGTATTTCATTGCATTCTACTATCAATTTCTCTTGTTATCTTCTTAGATTTGTAACCGAATCATATCAATCTCTATCAGACACTAACTCAATTAGAATCTGATGATTAAATAAAACTAGCCATCTCTGTTGATCAATTGATGGTGCTTTATTTTCTTTCTTCTTAATTGACAGGTTTTGCATCCTTTGTTAATGGTGATTGGTTTCATTCTCATAAGTGGAGAAGATATGCTTTAAGCTTCTACAAGTTTTCATTAAATTTTTTTTTATTGGTTTAAGTTAAAATTTCTAGAATTTAAACCAGAAGTAGTCGTATGTTAACTTTTTTACACTCCTTTAAGTTTTTTTGATTTTGGGGATAAAATGAAAAATGCAACAATATTGGTGTATAGATGGTGACATTTTATGACCATTTTTTTTATTACCACCTTGCTTGATTTCCTTTTTTTTTCACGGCCTGTGATATTTTATGACCATTTTTACGATTTCGAGCTCCATGATGTGATGACAGAACTAGCAAAGGCTAGAAACGGGGCGGGATCTACTGCAGAAGACCAGTAAAGATTTACTATGGAGGTAAAATGTTTAAAGCTTTGTTCAACTTCATGTTAGAAAGAGTTTCATAGAAACTGCATTCAAACACATCGGTTGTTCAACTTCAGTGAGAAATAAAACTGCATATTTATCCATCAGCTAAGAAAATCATACATGCGTGCATGCATGCTACTCTTCTATTGACCCTGCAATTATATTTCAATCCAAACAAATCTATATATGTTTAAATCATAAGCATCTACATACACATTATGTGCTTTCTTGCATTCTGATTCCAAATTTATTGTCTTTTGATATGTTACATCTGTATGAGGATTTAAACATTGAATACTTGATAGTCATTTGTTATTAGACTGGTTTTAGATTTGTTAAATAATTAGACATTTAGACTCATTTGGTCATTTGTTGAGACTTGAGAGAATAATCTGCTTTGTTTTCTTTTTTCCTATTTGTTAGCTTTCTATTAGACTGATTTTAGATTTGGGTATCATATATGATTTGTTAGACACATTTGGTTATTTGTTGAGACTTGAGAGAAATAAAGAATGAACATGTAATTGCATATTGCATCTACAGATAAGAAATTAATTTTTTTCCCTGGATTGGGAATTTAGCAGCATTCCAGCAGTTTATGTGCTCCTAATTACTATACATGTGAATAACTTAGATGTCCACTGTAGGAATGAATGGTAGCAATTGGTTTGTAGCAGACTGCACTCTTGTGATGGGTTTAAAGATTTGATTTACAATCAGTTAATAATTTATCATTCAATCTGTAATCAGGTAATTTATCAATCTAATTTTCAACTTGATTTGAAAAAGGGCCTCAAATTTTTAATTCGCTTGGGGCCACCAATACGTTGAGCCGCCCCTGCACACATATTATATATATTTGCATATACATATAAAAATAATTGCATATTATACACACGCACATATTGATCACATGCATACGTGTAGTTGTATGTTTATAAATATATGCGTGCATGTGTATATAATGAAGTGTGTATGTGTTCACGCGCGCATGTTTGTGTGTATGTGTTGCTTGCATGGTATGAACTTTTGTGCTTTACTTAAAGGGGAGCTTTGTGCTCTGTGCCTTAAATGCCACTGGTTTTATGGAAATCAGTACTTCAATATGTTTATTTAAGAGAGTTTTTTCGGTGCTTTAAATACCAATGGTTCTATAGAAGTTAGTACTTCATTTATGCACAATTTATTTTGCATGCTAGAAAGTTATCACTATGTTCGCACACTGGTTGTGTTATGTTTATCTATATGTTTCTTAGTCACCACCACAACTTTGTATATTTGTATATGTTTTCCATTTTTACCTTTTTCGAAAAGCATTTGTTTTCTGTCCATGGAACAGGGTGCCATTTAAGGCTGAGGACTATGCAAAAGCCCTATCGCTTTAAGAAGCATATCACGTTCATGTTTCACGAAGCATTCCACCCTTGTTGCCCCCTTTCTACCATACATGAACGTTAATTGACATTTTCATTTTAAGCAGTACGACACGCTCTCACGTTTAAGTAGTTCACCATTTAATGCTTTTCATTGTTTTGTGGTTCTTTTGGTGTAGTGGGTCATTTTTGTACTCACAAGTTAAATGAGTTATATTTTGATCTCAAACAAATTGTTTTCGTTTAGAATGTAAAGATAGTTATGACATTGTGCATTAACATGTCCGGTCACCGGACGGGTATAAAACTAGTTATTAATTATATTAGAATATTTTTTGAGTAATAGTTTTTTACAACATATAGAGGCATGGGTTGCCAGTATTATAAGAATTAGACATATTAAGGTGACGAAACAAGAATCTCTAAAGAATGTGCGGTGGACGATTATACCACCGAAATTATATCATCATTTGTTAAATCAGTCAACAAAAAAAATGTTTTCATTTTCTATGGCACTGGAATTTTTTTTTTCCTAACTTGTTAAAAGTTGATCACGTTTATGTTCTACTTCTTATAAACTTATCTTAAAATGAAACTTTGTTTTTTTTTTGTGTCGGCACGTCATAACGAGCGACTATACGCTCCGGTACCGTGACAAACCCAAACACTTATGAAAGCAAACTTCGTTGTCTGTGTTTTGGTATAATCGTATCTGATTTCGATGTTCACTGATTTTAGTTTTTTTTAACGTTCCGGGATAAGCTTTTCTTAAAACGAACCTTTTTTTTTTGTGTCGGCACGTTATAACGAACGACGTTAACGCTCTAGTACCGTGACAAACCCAAACACTTATGAAAGCAAACTTCCTTGTGTGTGTTTTGGTATAATTAGGGTTTTTTGGTATAATCGTATCTGATTTCAATGTTCACTTTTATGTGTTTTGATATAATCGTATCTGATTTTGATGTTCACTTTTATTGTTTTCGACGACTTAAAGTGACAGAGACCAAATCTTAACGCGAATGCTCCCGTCGATGTGCTAAAAATACTCGTTATTTATGAATTTAAAAAATAATTTGAGTACTAAATTTGAGATCGTTAATTAACTTTGAGACCTTCATGGGTCTTGGGTCACTTTTCACTTAAACTCATTTGCTTCATTGCTCTACACATATAAAAAGATAAAATGAAACAAGAACTACACTTGTACATTATTATTATTATTATTATTATTATTATTATTATTATTATTATTATTATTATTATTATTATTATTATTATTATCAGAAAACTACGCTCCCATCTCAAAGCCATGGCTAGAGATACGACTCCATTTATTACACCTTCATTTGCCTCCTACACTTCAGAGCATCTAATAAGGGATGCTGCATTGCTGGACCTCTAAGTAGCACTGGTTCGGCAGATTCTGAACCACCCTCCTCACGATCTCCGTCTGCTCCTGCTGCCCACCGTACTGAGTACGGCCACCTTGCTGCCTCATCATTTTCCTAGCCACTTCCTTGATGGCCTCGCACTGACACTCCCTCCTCACGTTTTGGAGCTCATCGCAGCATTGTTGCAGGCCTTGCTGTTGTTGTCGTCCTGGCCTGTTGGTGCTCATCTCAATTGTTCTCGGGGACCGAATTTGTTGTTCAACGAACCTGTACGTTTTCAGAAAAAAAAAGGATAATCAGAAAACTAAATATATGTATATATATGATCCATGCATGCATGATGTTATTTGTTACAAAAATTAGACTCACCTTTGGCATTGGTTGACTGGTCGTTGGATTTCAGTTTCCCTGCATTGTTGTGAACCAGTGCGGAAAGGGATATCGATGTTGCTCTCGGTCATGATGTTTCCGATCTGGCATTGCCTTGATTAAAGGTTGCATTGGTTAGGAAGCATTTGAGCCCTCTGCTTCAACTGTTGGGTCTGCTGAGAACCGAAGTGTCCCTGTTGTTGTTGGACATCTCGGAACACCTTCTTTACGGCCTCACACTGGCACTGATCTTCGACGTTTCGGAGTTCTTGGCAGCACTGCTGGATGCCTTGCTGCTGCTGTCCCCACTGACGGTTGTCTTCGAAAGGAGACTGGCCCTGCTGGAGATACATGCGACACTGGTTGAACCTCTGTCCCTGCAACCGTTGGCTGCACTGCCTTTGCCTCGAGACTGGATTCTCATCCTCGATGGTGGTGGTTACGATGGTTGTATGGGCTGTAGCAAAGACTACAAGGGCGGCAAAGGCGAGAGCGAGAGCTACTAGCTTTGCCATTGTGGGAGGTATATCGATGGTGTTGGTTGTTGTGTGAACTGGGTTCATGTGGTGGTGGGTTTATATGGTGGATTTGAGGGTTCATACGTGGAGAGGTGGATTAAATCGGTGGCGTAATTTGGTGTTTGTGGAGCAACACGTACGAGTTTTTACATAAAAATGAAGCAAGTGGAAGTGTGCTTTTGGAGGATGTATGAGGTGTCATGTTGCTGGAGAAATATATGATGAATTGGCTTCACGTGGATATGATTACAAGGAGACAAGTAGCAAGGGTATTAAAGAAAATCAAAATTAAGTTTTGTTAAATCAAATATAAAGACTGGTTTCTAGCTTATACTGAAAATTATAAAACGAAAGGACAGCGTTTTAAGTTTCAAGATATATATCAAGTCATAATAAAAAAATACTTTGTTTTTTCTAATTATTAATTATATTAGAATATTTTTTGAGTAATAGTTTTTTACAACATATAGAGGCATGGGTCGCAAGAATTATAAGAATTAGACATGTTAAGGTGACGAAACAAGAATCTCCAGAGAATGTGCGGTGGACGATTATACCACCGAAATTATATCATCATTTGCTAAATCAGTCAACAAAAAAAATGTTTTCATTTTCTATGAGAATTGATTTTTTTTCCTAACTTGTTGGAAGTTGATCACGTTTATGTTCTACTTCTTATAGAAGGAAAACGTTGGTTACTAATTGGAGTAGATATGAAAAAAATGGAAATAATTCAGTACTGGACTGAAGATTTCGATTCTGCAACCTATCGTCACCTAATTTTCCCATTCGTGACGAAATTTGCGGTTCACTTCGGAGCTTTGTTAGTGAACATTCATTACTGGAGGAAAACCGGTAAACTAGAGAAACAGTTCACATTATGAAACACTGAAAAATACATTCAAAGCAATCACCGTTACCAACTTGAAAATTCGGAGGTTATAGTTTGTATGGTAATGGAACATTTAACTCTGACGAAGCCGTTAAATTTAGATGGATATTTTTGGGAGAATGTTGAGAAATATCGGCGATTCATGGCAGATAGAATTTATACATACCGTTGTGTGTCTACAATCGTGACTGAAACTTAGAGTAACTTTATTATGTATTTTGTTTAACAATTAATATATTTTAGAAATTTTCATTGTTGTATCGATTGTTTATATAATTATTAGTATTTTATTATGTATTTTGTTAAATACTTGTATAACATCTTAATTATAAGGTAGAAAAAATTAAAAACATAAATTCAATTAAAAACATAAACTAAAGGTTTACAATAAAAATAATTAAAATACAAAATAATTTTATGGACTCCAACGGGTGTTTAAATCGGTGCTATCGTCTTCAAATGGATCCCAAGTAGGAGTAAAACGACCGCTTCCATCTTTTACTTCATTCAATTCATTCATCGCCGCTCAATCTTCGTAATAATCGTATAAATCGTCAACTCTACCAGTTTCTTGCTGTTTAGACACAGAGTCATCAACAACGTTATTCTGAGTATCGCCAACATCAATAGGATTCATTGTTTCTTTAGCAATAGGATTCTCAGTCTCTCTGAAAATTTTACCAACAATGATTTATATATAAACTTAGTAAAAAAACAACAAAACAAGCCGGCTAAATGATCTTCAAGCCGAGCCGTATGGTAGCCGGCTCAAGCCATCAGTGTCTTTTGAAATTTCCGGAGGCTTAGCCGGCTATAGCCGTCTAATCCATTTTCGGAGGCTTAGCCGTCTATTAGCCGGCTCCACGTGTCGCGCATTTATTGGTTCGTACTCTGAACAAAGGAATGTTGGCACGGAAAAATTAGCCAGCTAGCTTAGCCGGCTTTAACCTTTTCACAGGAACAATGTCCATGAAACAGTAGGCTAAATAAGCATGTCTATTTTTGAGTATTTTCTTGGTCAAATGTCCATTTTCGTATTTTTCCCTAAAAAATTAATGGTCTCTAACACTAATTATATATACTTAGAATATATGGTATACTCTCAGTTAGCACTCCCAAGTGAGAGTAACGTTTTTGCCACATAGGTGTCACGTAAACTTGGTTGGTTTCCCACTTGAGTCTTACTTGACAAGGGATCGAAATACCAAAATGAGTGAGATATCGCATATTTGACCATAGGAGACCCACCCAATTTGCTTCACTTGGAGGTCTCACGCCCCTTTCTCACGTGAGCTGCTACATTTGGAGGTCTCACGCCCCCTCACTTGGGCAAGAGGGCAGTGTGCGTAGCTCCTTCACGGCATGAAATCCTCATCGCCGGGTGGGGGGGGGGGTACCTTTGATGGTATACAACATACCCTTAGGGTGGTTGGTGGCTATAATGCCATCGTACCAACCCTGAAGCAGTGTTGATGAACTCGTGTTTTAAAAATATTAAAATGATTAAAAGAAAAGCATATACTTCACATACCAAGACATAACAAGCTTAATAAGTTTCACATACTATAGGGTTTCGTTTGCCTACCCTTATCAAGTATGGCCTTCACTTCTACAATCGGAGTGGACTTTTAATTATGCCACCGAAGTAGACTTTAACTCTGCCACCAAAGTGGACTTCAACTCAGCCAGCACGTGAGCTCTTTTAACACAACCCTCCTTACTAACAAATTCATAGCCAACTCATACTCAGTACAACATTCTCATGCACACATCAAAATATTTATTTTTCTTTAAATATTATCTAGCACGCATATAGCACATACACACTCAATCTTGAATGTACTCCGGCCCAAAAACTAGTTTAGCAAAAACAAGTCATAAAATCTCACAAGAAAGCTCACTAGTTAACTCTTTTTCTATTGGGACGGTTAACTTGTTTTCAAATCTACTCTACGAACCCGTGGCATGTACTAATCCGCTCCTTAATCCGACTCGATCCCTAGATCATCATCTTGATTTACCGTTACCTGACACCTTTTCGAACCGGTACTGTCGTACCAAGTCTCGTTTGACACTTTTTCAAGTCCAATAAATGTTGGTTGATCATACATTTCTTTAGAGTTTAAGTTTTTCTTACAGTCAGTTCGCCCCTGATGCGAGGGTGTGGTTTAATTTTTATTTTTAAGTCTGTTCGCCCCCGACACGAAGCGAGGGTGATAAATCTAGTTATTTTAAATTTTTAACGGCTAGTTTCCAATAAATCTGAAAACCCTCTGGTTAATGAATCGAAAAACCCCGCGGAGTTTGTTGGTGTTTGATGTAGAAGGTGCTATTAATATATATAATTTTAATTCAGACTTGTAAGAAACCTATGTTTATTATTCGGATTCAATATTGATATTCTTTAAAACCCTTGCTACTTGGCTCCTTGTAATCATATCGAATCTCAGGTTCATGGAGCCATTTCATAATATCTTTCTCCAGCAACATAACAACATGACACCTCATACATACTCCAAAAGCACACTTCCACTTGCTTCATTTTCATGTAAAAACTCGTACGTGTTGCTTCGCAAATACCATATTACACCACCGATTCAATCCAGCTTTCCACGTATGAACCTCCATGCAATTGCAAATTCCCAAATCCACCATATATATAAACCCACCACCACCACACCCCAATTCACCCAACAACCAACACCATCCATATATCTCTCACAATGGCAAAGCTAATTGCTCTCGCTCTCGCCTTTGCCGCCCTTGTAGCCTTTGCTACCGCCCACACAACCATCGTCACCACCACCATCGAGGACGAGAATCCAGTCTCGAGGCAAAGGCAGTGCAGCCAACAGTTGCAGGGACAGAGGTTCAACCAGTGTCGCATGTACCTCCAGCAGGGCCAGAGTCCTTTCGAAGACAATCGTCAGAGGGGACAGCAGCAGCAAGGCATCCAGCAGTGCTGCCAAGAGCTCCAAAACGTTGAAGAACAGTGCCAGTGTGAGGCCGCGAAGCAGGTGTTCCGAGATGTCCAGCAACAACAGGGACAGTTTGGTTCTCAGCAGACTCAACAGTTGAAGCAGAGGGCTCAGATGATTCCTAACCAATGCAACCTTCAATCAAGACAATGCCAGATCGGAAACATCATGACCGAGAGCAACATTGATATCCCCTTCCGCAGTGGCTCACAGCAATGCAGAGAAAGTGAAATCCAACGACCAGTGAACCAATGCCAAAGGTACATCCAATAACAAATGCGGTCACCTGTGAGCAGGCAGCAAGGACTCCAGCAATGCTGCAATGAGCTCCAGAACGTGAGGAGGGAGTGTCAGTGCGAGGCCGTTGAGGAGGTGGCTAGGAAAGTGATGAGGCAGCAGCAGCAAGGTGGACGCCGCCAGTACGGTGGGCAGCAGGATGAGAGGGAAATGGTGCGGAGGGTGGTTCAGAATCTTCCCAACCAATGCTACTTAGATGTCAAGCAATGCAGCATCCCGTATGGGATGGATGCATGAGGCAAAAATAAAGGGAGTCCATCTCTAGTCGGTCGAGTTTTATGGCTTTGAGATGGGACCGTAGTTTGTTATAATAATAATAATAATGAGAAATGAGCACATCATGTGTGGCTTTCATCATCATATATATCTTTTTATATATTAATAAAATGACTGCCATAGTTTTAATTTTCAAGCTTACAGCAAGATGATCTGCACACTCTTAATTTATCTCAAATCTTTTGCAAGTGTGCATAAGCTAAGGTTCGAAATAACACGTTCTTTTAGCCCAGTGACACAAAACAGACTTTTCACCTTTTTTCTAACAAAAAATCTACGGGTGTTAACTTCAGGGACTCATATAGGGTACTCAAAACATTAAAAATTCATATTAGGGATCATTGTGTTAAATCGTGTAAACTAAAGGGACGTAAATGATAATTTACTCAAACAAGAAACTAACATTCCCTTTCTATTTATTTTCTCATTTAAAAATATATTTTTCTACTTTCATGGCCTATTAGATTTTGCTTAAAATTTTTAAGTATTTTGGTATTCGATGACAAATATGAAAATCTACAAAATCAAGTAGTTAAAGTTGGAAATCATAAGATAATCCAAGGGCTTTTACCGTAGTTTGTTATTCTATAAAGAAGAACGCATCCCCTTCTCCGACAAGCTTCGATTTGACCGTTCTTTTAGGGTTTCTTCTCGTGCGCTCTTCGTTCGAAACCCTAATCTTCGGTCAGGTACTTTCAGGAATATAATCCAACTTCTTTTTATTAACAAATTAGGTTTATTTTTTGTTTGTTTATGTTTCCTTTGCCCTAATTTTTTGGTTGATCTTTTATGTGGGACTATTATTTGATTCTATGTATTACTGATTACACTCTGTGAAATATAAGTATGATATTGATTCATGGCGAATTGTTTGTAAAGGCCAAAACTTCTATCCTATAGCAATATGTAACTAGGGTTCTTGATTTAATTGTTGGAATACCTGTTCTTTTTATTGTAGGAGCTGACCGGAGATGATAATTTCATACAATCAAAGCTCTCAAGTCTTAATTTGATCAATTTTTGTTTAGTGTGTGCAATTAGAACACAAATATAGTTATTGAGAATCCTGATAAAAATGTTATTTTAAAGGTACCATGGAATATGGATACATAAAAGAGAAATGACTTATCCTTATAGTGGGAGATAAGTTAGAAAACCATAAGTATCTACAGAACAAAAGGAACCACTTTTTTTACATTGTTTATTGTTAAAATCTCATGTGTTCCTTCCCCTTCATGAATCACAACCATCCACATTTAAAGTAATTGAACAGCTCAAAAGAGTTCTTTTTGTTCTCTAGTTATATGTGCCTTTGTGGTTTTCTAAGATTGTCTCGTCTGTTCGTAGTGGCGCGTGGTGGTCCGATGTGGCACCCCTATCACGCCGGGAATAGCGCCCCTTGGCCGTGATAGGGGGTGTGATGGTGTTGCTCGTGAAGCCCTTAATGGGCGTGAAACACCTATGCCTCATACGACACACAGCCATTTTTAAGTTTTAAAAAATGTTTTTTTTTAAACCCAAAAACACTTTTCACTATCACCAACTCATTACACATCTTTATAATGATCACACCGCTATCTACGTGGCAACGCTTTTTCATCACTATCACTAAACTATTACGGATGGTCTAATGAACCCTCCCCTATCCTTTTATATTGATCTTAGACCATCCGTAATGGTTTAGTGATAGTGATGAGCATAGTTGTCAATAGCGCTTGTAGCGCGCGCTACATAGCGAATCGATAAGGTGTCGTTATTTCCATTTCTCGACTACATAGCGACCAGATAGCGAATTTTGATTTTTTTTAATTTTTTTTTATGTTTTTAACCATTTTTTTACTTGATTAATATAAATAGGGTTGCTAATAACCCTAATATATGAAGATTTAGATGATTATTGATTATAATTGCTACAAATCCTACAATAATTTAATATAAAATATTTCTAAAAATTTCTACTAGTGTATCGTTAAACGTGAAATAGCGCCCGCTATTTACCGCTATTCGCTACGTAGCGTATAGGTGGCTTGTCGCCATTTACCGCTATTCGCTATTGACAACTATGGTGATGAGAAAGTGTTGCCACGCAGGTGCCCTGTAGACAACGGTGTGATAAAGATGTGTAGTGGGTTAGTGATAGGTGTTTTTGGGTTTAAACAAACTTTGTTTTTTTTTACTTAAAACTGGTTATAGGTGAGGGATAGGTGTTTCACGCCCGTTGATGGCATCACGAGCAACACTATCACGCCCAGGAGTCGGTGTTCCTTGCTTGATAGCAACACTATCATTTTACTTGCTATAGAAGGTTACATACAATGGTAATAGTTGTTTTGGGTAAAAATTATAACAACTAATTTTGTAACCAAACTTAGTAAGTGATACCCGTGCTTGATCAAAATGTAAACATATGAACGAAAATGTAAAGCTTGACACGATGATGTACGAGTAAAGCTCTTAATCCCTAAGGATCGCCGACATAAAACCTCTTAATCTCATTTTAGGTTCCTTGACCGTATCACACAAGCATCTAACACAGTTTATTTTTAACTTGTGGATGGCAAGTAGAAGATATTTGGGTGTGTATGGGTTATAATGTTTACTTTACCCTGTATCACTTTACAACTACCGTTGTTTTTTCGATGTGCGTCTTAAAGTTACTTGTGGCTATGTATTTTTAGGCTGGTGATTATGATAGTATACTTACTATTACAAAATATGATATTTTTCTTTTGATCAGATCTGAGCAACATATTTTTCAAGGAAAAGCTTTGGTTACCATTTCACATTACCAGCTTATTTACATGTCTGAACTTGACCTCCAGATTCCTTTCGCTTTTGGTAAGCACCTTCTGCTGAGATTGATGTAAAATATTTATTAAAGTTTTATTTTTATTAGTTATATTAATTTTTTATAGACCCGTTTGCTGAAAGTAACGTTGAGGACTCTGGTGCTGGGTCAAAAGACTATGTTCATATTCGCATTCACCAGCGAAATGGTAGGAAAAGCTTGACAACCGTGCAGGGTTTAAAAAAGGAATTTAGTTACAATAAGATTTTGAAGGACTTCAAGAAGGAGTTCTGCTGCAATGGCACTGTTGTTCAGGACACTGAACTAGGCCAGGTTTTTATTCTGAAACTTATATGAATTGCATGATTATTTCTTCTGAATTTGTAATTCACACGGTTTTAATGTTGTTTTAAAGGTCATTCAGCTTCAAGGTGATCAGAGAAGGAACGTCTCTAGCTTTCTTACCCAGGTTACCTTTATGACACTGTTTTATCATATTTGAACTCGGACCACATACACCAATTACTTGTCTAGTTTGTAATTGATGCCATGATAAGGTTTCAAAATGGTGTCTTGGAACAGGTCAAAATGGGTTGGGTTGACTCGACACACTCGTTCTAGTTTTTTTTATTTTTTATTTTCCATACCACCGGTTAAAAACTGAGAATATATGACGTGGACATCTACAAATCGTCCCTACTTTCAAACTGAGAATATTTTTACCTGGTCAAAATGGGTAAGGTTTCAACTGAGAATATTTTTACCACCGGTCCCTACTTTCAAACTATTTTTTTACATTGGACCCCCCGTTAAAAAAACTTTCGTCATCATATATATCTTTTTATATATTAATAAAATGACTGCCATAGTTTTAATCTTCAAGCTTACAGCAAGATGATCTGCACACTCTCAATTTATCTCAAATCTTTTGCAAGTGTGCATAAGCTAAGGTTCGAAATAACACGTTCTTTTAGCCCAGTGACACAAAACAGACTTTTCACCTTTTTTCTAACAAAAAATCTACGGGTGTTAACTTCAGACTCAAAACATTAAAAATTCGTATTAGAGATCATTGTGTTAAATCGTGTAAACTAAAGGGACGTAAATGATAATTTACTCAAACAAGAAACTAACATTCCCTTTCTATTTATTTTCTCATTTAAAAATATATTTTTCTACTTTCATGGCCTATTAGATTTTGCTTAAAATTTTTAAGTATTTTGGTATTCGATGACAAATATGAAAACTACAAAATCAAGTAGTTAAAGTTGGAAATCATAAGATAATCCAAGGGCTTTTACCGTAGTTTGTTATTCTATAAAGAAGAACGCATCCCCTTCTCCGACAAGCTTCGATTTGACCGTTCTTTTAGGGTTTCTTCTCGTGCGCTCTTCGTTCGAAACCCTAACCTTGCATGGTTCACTGAACCATGTTCAGTAATTCCACAGCCTCCAGGGCTAAGAAACCAAATGTATCAAAAGCAAAAGGTATAAACACATGTTGATTCTCTAAACAAGTTTTCTCGTGTTTAGCAATTTTGTCTGCTTCCGCATTCAACGCATCATGGCCATGGGGCGGACCTAGTAAGGGGGTATGGGGGAGCCACCTACAATGAATTTTTTTTAGTGTTATATACATGTTAAAATCTCGATCGCCCCCATAATATTTGAAATAGACCTCTGATCGCTTCCATGAAAAAAACTTAGTGTTATATGCACATTGTATATCACTAGTCAATCGACCCAAAATTTTCTGACCCCCATGAAAAAAAATTCTAGGTCCGCCATTGAGCATGCCCCGCAACAAACCCATTATTCATGAGTCCCTCGAGAGGGGACACTCATGTAAGGTCCACACAAGCGTGTTTTCCCCCTCCCACCCAAACAAAAGATTATCAGATGGTCGTAGAGTAGACCTCCCTTTAAGAGGATCTGCCAAGAAGTACACGGAGGCCTCATTTTTTTAAGAAGTTCCTGCCCGCTTAACAACATTACATAACTTATAAGTGTGAACATTATAAATACAAAAGTACCTCGTTATATATCAAAAAAAAAAATTCACTCCTAGTGCTAAAGTTGATTACACCTTCTTTAATTTCATTTATGGTCTTAAAGGAAAGACATTCATTTGGTGATTCATTTCCTTTTTTTTCTTTTTTGAAAAATAGCAAATGCCCATGGTAATTGTTTTTTAAAGAAACAAAGGGGTTATATACGAGTGCATCCCCTCTTTTGGATCTTTGTATCATGGAAAATAAATGAAACATGTTAAGAGGCCCAAAACCTATACAAAAGTGCAACATACTACATAAACCAACCAAGCCCAAATGTAAGTGATTACATATAAACCCATAATCCAATAGTCCAATCCATTCAAACAATGCATCCATGCTAATACCCAAACTCCAAGCCCATGAAGCAAACATCCGAACTTCGAAGGAAAAGCAAGTCCAATATAGTTGAGTAGATAAAAGCCCATTTACTAAGTCACCAATCTATACCCATATATCAACCCAAACCTAACCCATTGTTAAAGCTCCATAGAGATCAAATACTCCAATAGTCAAGCAACAAACCCGTTCCTCAACAATACTAGACATTAACCCAAGCCCATACTCCCTGCCCATTTCTAAAGCTCATAAGGGAATAAGAACCTGAAATTACTCGTGTACATGTGAGTACGTGACATTCTATAAGCCCACTTACCCAAACTATATCCGAGATAACCCTTCCTCCCAAAATCTACTCGTGAGGCCCAAAGACTGCCATTGTACCTGTAAGGCCCCTTTTCCAGGTAACCTCACTTGTTGGAATTACTCATAAACATAGTCATAAAACTGAACTTAAATTAAAAACATTCAGAAGTAGCGGAAGCAAACATCATTCGAATACATAACATAACAGCAGAAGTCTTAACAAATAAAAACATAACATTGTCTTAACATATATAAAGTGGGATGTCAGCCTCGTGTCGGGTAACCATCACGCCTTCGCACGGCCCTTCCTTTCCTTACCTGAAATGTATACTAAAAGTCAGCTAACGCTGGTGAGTTCTAGTTTAAAACGATTAGGTATGAACATTCTTTTCTTTAATAGTATGCATAATTATTTATATATACATTTATATAAACACGTATTCATAGTTTTTTGCTTTCCTTTCATCATTCTTATGTGATTACATAGATATGCATTCACCTTTACTTTCCTTAACATTCATTGGTCATACACATAAGGGTGATCAACCCGTCTTTTACAGCGTATATCACAAAGACATACGCCCTTAAGCTACCGTCGTAGCCCTTTTACTCGTCCGGTCCTAGAAACCGCCCGCCTTAAAAACCGTCCGGCCAACCTTCGGCCGTCCGTCTTAACCGTCCTACCGTCGTAGTCCGTCATATTCATACTTGAACTAATTATACAACCGTGCATCGATTTAGGGACTTACTCCACCGTAGTGGCCATTATTTGGTCTACCTTTCTAGACTTTCTTTTCTGGCTGCATAATAGTCAAGTGGTCGTCCGTCTACCGTAGTAGCCGTTAGCTTCGTTTCCGTCCATAACGTATACATACATTCATAACATGCAATATATATAATTATAAAGCAAGATTTCATTTATTTACGTTATGCCATTCTTTCATTCATTCTTTGTAAACATACGTTTCATTCTTTGTTCATAATTCATTTTCATATATATAAAAATATACCTTAATATATCACGTATGATCACATTGACATTCATATCATTTATTCATTTAGTGTATACACTTCAGCCCTAAAACATTTAAAATGACTTGCACATAATATAGAAGGGGGCACATAGAACTCAACTGTTGAGCTAATCTTGTCCTGTCCTAACCGAGGTTCAGTGAGTGTCACACACGATTTGGATTGATTAATTACATATACATCAGACCTAGTTTAAATTACACACTTTTACTTCAGCTGAACTAGGCGAACTTAAGGTTAAGTTCGCTGCCTAATGTCTAGGCGAACATATAAGCGAACTTGTCCTAAGTTCGCCTGACTTGACCAAGCGAACTTAATCAAGCTAACTTAATCAGGCGAACATAATCAGGCGAACATGCTAAGTTCGCCTCTTGATGGCCATAAGCGAACTTGCCAGGCGAACTTGTCAAGCGAACTTGATAAGTTCGCCTCAACCTTGCCAGGCGAACTTGATAAGTTCGTCTGTCGAACAGTCATCTTCCCCAAAAATTCTGAAATTCTTGCATGCTAATCTGATCGTGCCAATCTTACAACTTTCTTTGTTCAAAACGTGCGGTTTTCATTCTAGATGCTAGCCCTAAGCTTATTTTCAAGTTTAATCCATAAAAACGTCTCCTATTTAGCTAAAACCCGAAAACCCCAAAACGAACAAAAACTCAGTTTAGGGTCGAATCGTTACCTGGATTGGAATTCTGATTGGGAGGGTTTGCTCACGAGCTCAGCAGTAACGTGCTTCTTCAATTTCTGGTCGATCCGTCAACTTTCTTTCTCTACGGTTTCTCTCTCTAAAGTGAGGAAATGAGGATGGAATGGTGAGGTGGGCTGCCTTGCCCCTTATATACCTGGGCTTTCCTCGGCCCGTTGGAGCCGAGCCCAAGCCCAAGCCCAAGCCCAAGCCCATCCATTTTCCCATTTTATTTTTTTTTGACGATTAAATCTCGATCGCGTTATTATTTATTTATTTACTATTTTTAAGATGTTACAGTACCAACCCATCAGTAGTCCAAACGAAATTAACAACAAACCCACCCACCCGAAACATCATGGCCCAACAAAGCTCCACGCGTGCATGTTCCTTATTTCTTGATGGGCCATCAAAGACGCGCACCATTGCAACTCTTTGCAAGCCCAATTTCCCATCCCCAAAGCTGGCCATATCCATCATTTATTATGCATGCGATGCAATGCAAGTGGAGCATACGGCCCACCTATTCCATCCCAAGTCAAACTAATCTTTTAAATTCAAAATTTGAATTTCCATACAATCCGTAGGAAATAACATCATCATCCCGTACCCAACCAAACTAGCATTCGGACGGAAAACTTTAAGCATGCAATACAGGAACCTTGCGTAACCCATGGTCGGTCTAATACGCAACAAAACCATCGGATTCGATCAAAGGTTGATCTCCAACTAAGCTCCTATATATAGCACTAACCCATCTTCATTCATCCGAACCGCAAGAACAAGTGCTATACGGTTTAGACCAAGCTTCCATCCTCCACCCATGTACCATCTTGAGCCGAACCATCATCCATGTATCCTACGTAGACCTTAGCACTCCCACCCTCAATCGGCCTAAGGCAGGACCCCCATCATACTAAGGAGAACCCTAGGATGACTTCAAGAACACCAAAAATGTCTTTTGTTATCGACAACAGCTTAGTATTAGGCAGCAAACCTAGAAATTAGGGTTGGTTTTGGTCTATCGGTGTTTTGGATTCGCCGGCTTGGTCAATCGGTGAGTTTCTCTAATGTTATTATCGACTGCTGTTGTCGGGTTCTCTAGAACACTACAAGAAAATGAAGTTAATGCAACCTTAGGAAAATGTTGCGTTAGGCCTTGAAAATGTTGCATTAGGCCTAATGCAACCTTTTACCGGGGGCTGCATTAGAAGCAGTTGCATTAGACCTAATGCAACTTTTTCAAGGCCTAATATAACCTTTTTCGAAAGTGTTGCATATACCATTCAAATGCAACTTTTTTACATTTTAACGCAACTTTTTTAATACCCAAATGCAACTTTTACTATAGTTTAGTTACAAAAATGCAACCTTTTTTTAGACTTAATACAACCATTATTATCTTTTTAATAGAAAAAATGCAACCTTTTTTTTTTATAGTAAATGCAACATTATTACGAATCTTAGTTACAACAAATGCAACCTTTTACACTCAAATGCGACTTTAAAAAATAAATTCAATTACTATTAATTAATATGCATTTAATCACAGTTACGCCAAACAATAATAACATAGATAACATTGATAGTCAAATGGTGTACTTTAACATGCTTGTCAAACTTGAATAACAATATAGTCCATACAAAGTATCAGTTACAGTAAAGAGAAATGAAAAGATTCTACTCATCTTGATCTAAAACTGGTAATTGTTTTATAACCTTACGCATCATAGCTTCCAAGTTTTGTCGTTGGCTGTCAATATCTTTGCGCATTTCCAGCAACTGGTTTTTCTCAACTTGAACGTTTGCTTTGAATGATTCTATCAACCCTTCCAAAATCATGTATGATGTGTAAGCATCATCTACTATTTTTTATCAATGTATTTATAACACCTCTACCATAAATTTGGCGATATATGTAGTTCTCTTTGTTCATTACAACCAGAAAAAGATCTACCATAGCGCTGCCATCAAAACATTGATTTCATTGTTTAAAATAGATTCGTAATTCTTCATTTGTTCCTACAATATTGTCCAAATATATTAAAAAAAACAATATCAAAAATTATGTTTCATTAGCAAATGTACCACTTCAGTCAAATGTGAGCCACATCTTTTGAATTTTGTAGTTCTTGGCAAAGGGAACCTAACATGAAGTTCCTTGTGGGCCTGAACTAAAAAAAGAAACTATTAGAAAAAATAAAAAACAATCATTCATTGACAGATATGGAGCAAGAATTTAACACTATTCGGTATGGAAATAATATTAAGAATATAACTAAAGAAATAGGATTGTAAGTTCCCTCTTGATTTGAAGCAGTTTCTTTCGGTATATTCTAGCAAAATAGTCAAGAACAAAACAGATTCATATGCTAATCAAAACAGCAAGCAGATTAAATTGATAATAAATCAAACCAGTGTTGTAAAAATCGCTAGGCGCTAGTCGGGCGGTGGGGTAGGGCCTAGGCCTAGGCGGGATTAATCGGGGCCTAGGCGGGATTAATCGGATTATAATTTTTATATGTAATTTTCAGTTTTTTATATATATACACACATTTTTATATGTAATTTTTATAAAAATGTTCATTTTTAAACCACACCAAAGGTTTTCGCCGGAATTTGGCCGGAAAGTTCAGGTTTTCGCCGGAATGTTCGCCGGAATCTGGCCGCCTAGGACCGCCTAGGCCCAAAATTCCTCCTTAGCCGAGCGCCTAGCGATTAATCGGCGCCTAGGCGCGATTTTTACAACACTGAATCAAACAAAATAGTCAAGAACAAAACAGATTCAGATGCTAACCAGAAAATTAAGCAGATTCAGTTGATAACAATTCCAGCAAAACAGTCAAAAACAAACACAGATTCATATGTTATTCAGAAAAGCAGGCAGATTCAATTGATAATAATTCCAGTAAAACAGTCAAGAACAAAGCAGATTTAATTGTTAAATAAAACAAGAAGCAATTTCAATTAATAATAATCAAGACCTTTCAATTTATTCAGAGTCACCTGTCATCAAAAACTGATTCATAACAATAGAGAACTCAACAAAATGATAGATTTATCCAACATGGTATGGTATACCTCTTTCCTTTTGACAAAGAGATTCACATGAGTTCTTTTCTGTTGGTAAACAGAGAATGAAATAAAAGGATTTCTTATGATTTCTGTGAATATTTCTGTATGTTTTTACAATACATGACTAATCTATTTATAATAGATTATCAAAGAAGGAAATACATTATAGATGACAATACAGCAATGATCATCAATTTGTGAGCTGTCGCATAATTTCAGGAACCTAAATCGGGAAATGATGTTGAGCTGATCCCAGAATTATCTCCAAGAAATCTTCTTTCTAACACTCCCCCTTAAGTTGAGTAGTGGGATCACCAATGCTTAACTTGTTTAGACATCTATTAAAATCACCTCCATTTACAGCCTTTGTAAGAATATCTGCGAGTTGTTCTTTTGATGGAACAAACGGAAGCTCCACAATTCCTGCTTCTAACTTTTCTTTGATAAAATGGCGGTCAACCTCCACATGCTTCGTACGATCATGTTGGACAGGATTTTCTGAAATTTGGATTGCTGCTGTATTGTCACACATAATCTTACTAGCTCCATTTGACGAGAAACCAATATCTGTTAACAGCTTTCGTAACCATAACACTTCTCCTGTAATATCCGAGACTTTCCGGCCCAACTAAAACCCTCGCACGTGTCCTTAAATAAAAAAAAAAAAACTCAATTTCATATTTCCCCTAAAACAATAAATATTAATTTTTAAATTAATATATGATTATGGAAAAGCAAATTATACTTAAAATGTATACGTATGTATATATATACGTAAGAGTTATAAATACATACATATATATATATATATATAAATATATATATATGTATATAAAATCCTCAAAAACTTACAAGTTCGTAATTACTTAAAATTATTAATAGATTTTATAAAATATTTTATAAAATTTATAAAATCATTTGAGAAAACTTATTAAAATTTTAACATATATACATTTGATTTTATAAAAGTTCAGGGACCAAAACTGCCAAGTAATGAAACTTGTTTTAAACTAAAATTCTACTTTTAAACATAAAGTGTTAATTCCGTAAAACTTTGAGGGCCTGTTTTGCCATCTTTCCAAACACCTGAAGACCAGAACCCGTCATGGGTTCGACTCCCGCTAGCACCGGTTTTGAGCTCGATTTAGCCAAAACGCGGAGTTTGTCCAGATTCGACGAACCTCGATACTCGCCTGAGGCGTGCGATCGAAACCCAACGTCTTCAATGCTATAGCACGGCCCGAGACACGCATAAATCCGAATTCAAAGTCGTCGGCTTCAACCCCCACCTCCTCAACCGTTCGCGCATTGAATGCCAAATTGGCTATAAATATCGACTCCTACACCTCATAAGCATCATCCCGAAACTATCTAAACCTTCAATTCAGTCGTTCATCACCTGCATTGCCGTTTGAAAGATCGCGACAGCCGACGAGCCACCACAGCCCGTTCTCACTCATTTCGATATCATTTCAGGTAATTCAAATGGCCATTCTACTCGAAATCTTGCATAGATCAGAAGCCTTATGTTTAATTTGATGAACAAAGGGCTAATCGATGTGCAATTACGAATTCTTGATCTAGGGTTCATACGGGGATTTGGGGTTCTGTTTAAGAAATTTCTTTTTCATGTTTTAAGCTAATAAGGCAGTGGTTGGGATGGTTTAAGCGTGTGTGTGTCTGGGAACCGGGCAACCCGGGTTCGAATCTGGTTAGTCCAGTTTTGCCCTTTTCATTTTTTTTTAGCCTTTTAAACAAGCTTTAAACCTCCTAATAATTTTATAAATCTTGTTAAACTTATACAAACTCAAAAACAATTCTTGTTTACACTTTTAATCCTGGAATTATTTTTAAACTTAGCCAAACCTTAAGAAAAACTAATTTTAAATAATAGTTTGAAATCTTAAAGAAATTTAGAAAAGTTTATAGATTCATTTAAAAAAATCTGAAACTTATAAATTTATAAATACACTTTATAAATTTATATAAACATAAACCTATTTGTTTATATAAAAGGAGTGAAATAATTATACTCTATTTATTTCCAAAATAATTATAAAGTTTATAAAATCTAAATGAAAACTTTAAACAAATATGAACTTGTAAACTTTAGTTAAAACGATCATAAACTTATAAACTAACGAGAACTCTAGTTAAAACCTATTAAACTTATGGTTTTCTTTTTAGACTTTAAACTTATAATTAAGATATAACCATGTTCTATTTAATATCTTATAATCTTATAAGTGTTATTTAAACGTATTTATATTACGAATTAATTTGTATTATAAATACTTAACACTTAGAAACTTAATCGAATCTCAAAAGATTTATGTTGATTTAATAAGTAATTATTCTTGTAAATTATTTATTTCCAAATGCTTAGAAAACTATTTTGATTATTTTCGTATAATGAATAATTGTGAAACTTTTAAATAATTATTTTAATTAATAATTATTCTAAACTATAAACTTATGAAACTTCGGTATTCAAACCTTGCGACATTCATTCAAAACCTTCATTGAAACTTTTGTTTAAACTTTACAAAACACAATCATGCCCATCTCCCACTTGGAACCCTAGTCGATCTTGAAATCCTAGATCCTTTGTCTTAGACTTATAGAATCATACATGAAACTTTAGACTTATATTCTTAGGCTTATTGTGAGGATATTCTCCCTAAACTTACTCTTATCGGATACTCTTCGTCAAACCAAGTGAGTATACTTAGCCCCTTTTTCCTTTTATGCTTTTGGGGTGAAACATGTTCACAATTCTTAAACTTATACAATTCTTGTACAACTATGACTACGTGTTTATTCGTATGTTAAACTTGAGACTTGTATGCTTAGATTAAACTTAAAACTAGCACATTCATTAGCTTTGATCAAGCCGATAGTAACAATGATAGATCTATTGCATTTGACCAATCCACCTTGATTGATTGACCCCTTCGGGGGGAGCCCTTGGTGTTTGTTACTACATTAAACTTTAAACTTAAGACTTATAAGGGTAACCTGCGGGTTATGCCTAAACTTGGTTGGAGGGTTGATGTGCACAATGTCTAACATGCTTGTTTTCTCATACTTACATTATAGAATGCATGAATCATAGTGAATTGTAATACTTTTCAAATACTTGTTAAACTGTGTCAAAACCTTTGTATCTCACCAACTATTTTGTAGTTGACAGATTCTTTCACATGTTTCAGGTTCTACAACATGAGGCTTACTTGTGATCACATAAGATGCTTGGACCTAGAATGCTTAATCAATTAGACTTGTATTCGTGCTATGTATTTGATTTTATTCTTTGTATTGAACCTTTGAATCTATTTATTAATGAAATATTGAAACTTTAATAGTCAACCTTGTGCTATTGAACAACCGCGTCCGCCCCGACGTATAATCCGCCGTCGGTTGGGGTGTGACATCTCCTAGCCCTTTAGCTATCCCTCTGAACTCAGCTTCGGCACTTGACAATGCGACAACTTTTTGTTTCTTGCTTCTCCACGTAACAAGGTTTCCACCCACCAAAGAGAAGTACCCTGATGTGGATCTTCGATTCCCTTTGTCTCCTGCCCAATCTGCATCGGTATAAACTTCTATTTTCAGATGACCGTGAGATTTAAACACCACTCCATGACCTGTAGTGCCCTTAAGATACTTTATGATTCTCTGGACTGCCTCCATATGAGCAACCTGTGGCTGATGCATAAATTGGCTAACCACTCCTACTGCATAGGCAATATCAGTCGGGTATGAGATAAGTAGATTAACTTACCTACCAGACGCTGGTATCTTCCTCTATCTGCTAACTTTCTATTTGGCTCCATATGCAATTTATGATTAACTATCATTGGAGTATCCACATGTTTACAGTCAACTAGCCCTGTTTCAGTTAAGAGATCCAGAATGTATTTCTTCTGACAAATAAAGATTCCCTGGTTAGATCTGAGCACTTCGATTCCAAGGAAATACTTAAGATTTCCCAAGTCTTTCATTTCAAATTTTGAAAAAAGTTTTTCCTTTAGTTGTCTCATCTCTTCTTCGTCATCTCCTGTAATAATCATATCATCAACGTATATGATTAAGCAGGTTACCCGGTCATTTTTCTGTTTGAGGAAAAGAGTATGGTCAGTATTGCTTTGTTTGTAGCCATAATCTTTCATTGCAGCAGTGAATTTACCAAACCAAGCTCTTGGGGACTGTTTTAGCCCATATAGAGACTTCTTTAGTAAACACACTTCTCTTTCCCTAAAATCTTTTGTGAATCCTGGAGGAGCATCCATATACACTTCTTCTTTCAAGTCTCCATGAAGAAATGCATTCTTCACATCAAACTGATGAAGAGGCCATCCCTTGTTTGCTGCTATAGAGAAAAGAACTCTAATCGTGTTAATCTTTGCGACCGGAGAGAAAGTTTCAGAATAGTCAATTCCGAATGCCTGTGTATACCCTTTGGCTACTAGCCGAGCTTTGTACCTTTCAATGGTGCCATCTGGTTTATACTTGATGGAAAACACCCATCGACATCCAACAGTTTTCTTTCCTGGCGGGAGAGTACATTTTTCCCATGTGTTACTCTTTTCGAGAGCCTTCATTTCAGTTTCCATTGCTTCTCTCCATGTTTTTGTTTTTAAGGCCTCTGCTATATTGCCTGGAATTTGTTCTGCATATACGGAAGCGATAAATGCCTTTGCATTTTTTGACAAGTTCCCCCCAACTATATTGGCCATCGGGTATCTTGATCCCTTGGTTTCCCTTTCTGGGGAATACCGGTTTGGAGGGACTCCCCTATTGATTCTGGGGGGCAAAGTGTAAGTTCCGGATGGAGCATCGACATTTTCAACATGTTGTTCCTCCCCTCCTTGAAACACATTCTCAGATTCACTACGTGTCTCCCCCTGTCCTTGTTCACTAGCCATCTCCTGGTTTTCTCCATTAGTATAGTTGGATCAAGTTCAATGTTTTCAGAGTTTTGTGAATCACTTACCTGGAGCATCGGATAGGAAGATTCTTGGGTAGTGGCACTGTTTGATGGTTCTGATGATTCTTTGGTGGATGTGTGAGGTGACTCGGCCTTATCTTGGACTGGAAACCATCTCAACCAACTCAGTGAGTCCACATGACAGCTCTCCCCCTGACCACTGTGTTGGGATTCGTAGAAGAATTCTATTTCTAAAAAATCACAATTCATAGTGGTAGTCATATGTTGCCTCTGAGGGCTGTAACATCGGTAGCCCTTTTGGGTAACCCCATAGCCTAGGAAGACACACTTTTCAGCGCAAGGACCTAGTTTGGATCGTTCAGTTTTGGGTATGTGAGGAAACACAGAACAACCAAATATTCGAGGTTGTAGAGTGAGGGGCGGAGGTATTTTTGTAAAAGTGGATAGAGTATATAGAGGGGTTTTCAATGTAAGGGCTTTGGTTGGTAATCGATTAAGGAGGTATACGGACGTGGCAAGAGCTTCAGGCCAAAAGGATTTTGCAACTTTGGATTCGAGCATCATAGCTCCAGTCATTTCTAATAGGATACGATTCTTTCGTTCCACCACACCATTCTGTTCTGAATGTTTTGGGCACGTGGTTTGGTGAATCATTCCTTTGGCCTGTATGAATTGTTTCATGGAGTTGTTCACAAATTCCCCCCCATTATCAGATCGTAAAATCCGGATGTTAGTTTTAAATTGGGTTTGGACCATGGCGTAAAAATTGGTGAATTTTTCAAAAACCTCAGATTTGTGTTTTAGAAAGTACACCCATGTCATACGAGTACAGTCGTCCACAAACAGTAAGAAAAAACGAAAATGTTGCCCTCCATTAACCTCGGCAGGGCCCAGACATCAGAATGAACTAACGAAAAAGGTTCACTAACTTTTGTGTTACTTGGTTTAAAAGACTGTCGATGGCTTTTTGCCAAGATACACGTTTCACAATTCAAAATAATATTGGAAGGAAAAAATTCAGGAAATAAGAGATGTAAGTAACCTGCAGATGGGTGCCCAAGTCTTTTATGCCACTGCCATGCTTCTCTGTCCTTAGTTCCATGAGCAAACATTGCATTACTTGATCGAGTCACCTCATCCACGTAGTACAAGCCTTGTCGTTCAGTGCCACGCCCAATTATCGTCCCAGTCCTGATGTCCTGTAAGATACAAAACGTTGGATACATTAGAACCGTGCAGTTGAGTTCTTTTGTCACATGACTGACAGATAGCAGTTTATGTGACAACGACGGAACAAGCAAGCAATTTTTTAGCTTAAGTGTGGGAGATATTTCCACCGTCCCTCCTCCTTTTACACGAATCACATCACCATTTGCAGTTTGGATGTGTGACCTGTTAGGTTTTTCGTTGCTAGCAAAATCAGATGATTCACAGGTCATAGTATCAGTGGCACCACTATTAAAAATCCAAGGATTATTTTGTGTTAAATCCTTTTTTGTTACCAAATAACTTGTTCCAATGTTATGAGGGGCCTTTTTTAGCATTTTATAAACATGTGGACCAAAATACTTTGGATTACAAATAGGGGGATTTGA
The DNA here is from genome assembly GCA_023525975.1 of Smallanthus sonchifolius. Lineage (NCBI taxonomy): Eukaryota > Viridiplantae > Streptophyta > Magnoliopsida > Asterales > Asteraceae > Smallanthus > Smallanthus sonchifolius. The sequence continues at coordinate 8,401,035 of CM042046.1, read as the reverse complement.
GGAGGATTCCTCATCCCCTTTACCTGGACCGATTGCTTCTCCAGATGCTACACCTCCAAACCCTAATCCTTTGGTTACCGCTGCTTCTTGATTGCTGTCACCGAATGAGTCGCCACCGATTGCAGCAGCCGCTTTACCCTCGGGACCGTTTTGTTTACTGGTTCTGTTACGGCTATCGCTCCACCATTCCGGAAACCCCACAATCTTGAAACACTCTTCCTTCGTGTGCTTTAGCATACCGCAATGACTGCACTTCAGGTGGGATCTATCTTGTTTTGATGGAGGTCCCGTCCGCCTTCCTTGTTCTTGTCGGCGGTGACCTTTCGAAAGAAGCCCTAATGCTCCGTCTTCTTTGGGTCCGGTGGCCGACAATCCGGCTGCTACCCCTTATTGAGTTGATGCCTCGTCAGAGGTGCCTCCAAGGATAGTTTGGTGTGCGGTCTCCTTTCTAATAGCGGCATACGCAGCTTCAGCCGAGGGCAGAGGATCCCATCGGAGGATTTCTCTTTTTATGTGGTCGTATCTGCGATCTAGGGCATTTAGAAACTGAAATAGTTTCTGTTCAGCCCTAATCTTGTTGTAGGTTGTGATATCGATTGCACAGACCATAGGGTTTGGATCTCTGCGATCAATCTCACCCCAAATTCCTTGCATCACGATCCAAAAATCTTCCAATGGAACTCCATTCTGCTTAAACTCATTGGCCTTAACATGAAGATCAAAGGTTTGCAACTTATCTTTCCCGCTACTGTAGGTTACCACAAGAGCATCCCACAATGATTTCGTTGTGGGAAACTCGGTGAGGTTACTTGCAATTGCTGGTTCTATATTCTGAATGAGCCATGAAAAAACAATTAAATCGTTTTGTTCCCACTACTCATATTTGTCGTCGGTTTTTGTTGGAGGTTCTGTGGTCAAATGCTCTAGCAAATCTTTTGATTTTCCCCCAATGGCAACTCGAATCATTCGAGCCCATAGGGCATAGTTTTGGCTATTGAGTTTGAGGTTTATGGAGAGGCTGTCGGATTGTTTTGGATTTTTGTTTTGGGTAGAAGATATGTTTCGGAGAAGGTTTGCGAGTTGAATCGCCAGTTCATTACTGGTTATTGCCGAGTTACCGTCTGTTCCAGACATGGCAGCTCAGATGTCTGTAGATGATGAGCTTTTATGATCCTAGAATCGATCACACCGCTCTGATACCATGTTGGTAAACAGAGAATGAAATAAAATGATTTCTTATGATTTTTGTGAATATTTCTGTATGTTTTTACAATACATGACTAATCTATTTATAATAGATTATCAAAGAAGGAAATACATTATAGATGGCAATACAACAATGATCATCAATTTGTGAGCTGTCGCATAATTTCAGGAACCTAAATCGGGAAATGATGTTGAGCTGATCCCAGAATTATCTCTAAGAAATCTTCTTTCTAACATTTTCTTGTGTTTGCTTCATCATCAGATCTACAAACACATATAGAAAAAAAGTCAAGATTCAAATTGAAGGCATTGTCATATGGAGAAGGGAAAGAATTGGAAGAATTACCAGAGAGTAAGGAAAAAGTTTTCATATGATATATATATCACAACACAAACTAAAAATTATCATGAAATTTGATATTTTCAACAATTGTCATGGCACCTGGATGAATTTCCCATGCCACATTCAAAAAGCATATATAAGCTTATTACAGACATTATCAAGTAGCAAACAATCATTGTTAATCGAAGATCCATCAAGTTTGGGACTTACAAAAGGGAAATTAAGTCCTAGATTCGTGACCATTCAAAATTCTCAAAAGAGTTGGGCCTGTGGCCTATCAACTTGAACTACCAGATGAAATGAATGGAGTACACGATGTATTCCATGTGTCAAATCTGCGTAAGTGTTTAGCAGATGAATCTCTGGTAATGCCCCTATAAGATGTAGAGATAGATGAAAAGTTAAGGTTTATGGAACAACCTTTGCAAATCGAGGACAAGCAGGAAAAGAGATTGAAAAGAAAAAAATTAATTATTGTGAAAGTGAACTGGAACTCCAGACGTGGACCTGAGTACACGTGAGAAATGGAGTCAGAAATAAAAAAGAAGTATCCACACCTGTTTGAGTAAACTCGAGGACGAGTTTAAAACAAGGTGGGGAGGATGTAACACCTGCCACAAAAATGTCCAAGATTTGACAAAAGGTAAACCCTAGAGACTATAAGAGTAATTATCTTAAAGTTCAGGGTTTAAATTAAAAAAGTTGAGGATTTAGACCTTAGCGGACCGCTAAGGCTAAGCATAACGGTCCGCTAAAGGTATTGGTTTGGGTGGCGGACCGCCACCATATAAGGTAACGGTCCGCTACGTGTTGATTAAGCAAAGAATCTGGTTAAGCCACGTGTATAGTGACTAATGGTTATGTATTCTGACACGTGTACTCGTGACGGACCGCCACGCCACGTGGTAACAGTCCGCTAGCCGCAAACTCATCAGAACTCGCCACGCGTAAAGGTGGCGGACCGCTACGAATAGCGGTAACGGTCTGCTAGCCGCAAAACTATGAACGGTCCAATCAGAAAGCGACGTGTAGGGCTGACGTCATCTCAGGCGGTGGCGGACCGCCACCCGCCTGCTTAGCGGTCCGCTACGGACCCAGTTTTCAGCCTATAAATAGATGGACGAGTTCATTCGGAGTTTCACATCCAAACTCGATCCTCACTTCACACATTCATCCCAGATCCCCTCTAGCTCACTTCCGACGATCCTAGTTCGATTCCCGCTCCTCGTAGTGCTCGGTTTAAGAAGAAACGCTCGTAGAAAGGTTGGAACGCTAGAGAAATCAGGTTAAGAAGCTAGAAGCTAAGCTTTGAACTCTAGAGGCTCATTTCAAACAAAAAGGTGAATACTTTATCTCTTTCAAAACTTGTGTCAAATATTTTATTTGCGAAAATTGTCAAATAAAGATTAACTAAATAATGCTCAACGTTCTTCTACGAACCAAACATTCAGGCCATAGGTATACATAAAACTTGCAAGGGATACACGGGTCTCGGGTGAAATTCCCGGATTGTGGCCGGTGCTTATCTTATAACAAATGAAGGACGTGGAGTTCTCGTTGTTATAAGCTATGACGCCAGTGTATACAGTGGTGTATACGGTCATAACATGGGTCTGCTGAGTGTGTAGATTGAACAAGAAGTTGTGATTATGAAATTAATACTTATTTGTGCCAAAATGATTTTATGTCAAGATATTGCATTCACCAGCGTTCGCGCTGATGTTTTATTTTCAAAATGTTTTCCAGGTAATGAATAAAATATGATGAGAGGTGTTTAAGGGCAGACATGAGATCTGACCCGATAAAGGATGGAATGCACGTAGGATTCTCAGGCCTCGTGTAAAGGGAAATCCAAAAGAAAGGAGATAGGATCAGGGAACTGATCAACCCTGTGTTGGAACTATTTCCAGTGGCTCATCATGTATTTGATTTCAAACTTGTTTTGAAATCAAATGAGAAGGGTATTGAAACCCTATATTTATAAAGTAAATACAAGGCTTTTGTTTTCCAACTGAGTTTTGGTATTTACAATTACAACCCTTGGAGTTTAAATAATGATGAAACGATCATTTGAAAAAGACTTCCGCTGTGTTTTATAAAAACTCTGAAATCAAGTAACCAAGCGATACCAATCGGGCTCGCACACGTCCAGGGGGTGCCTGAGGCGGGGTGTGATAGTGTGGTGGTGGTAGTGCCCGGGATCTAGTGGTGGTTGTGTGGTGGCTCTGTCGGAATCTGCTGTAAGTACTCTTTGTTTTGATCTTAATAATTTAACGTTTGATCTTATTGAAAAATCATTCAATACATTTTTTTTTTATAAAATTGGATCTTGATTATAAAATTACCAATTGGTGAGGTTTGAAAATGTATTTTTTTCTTGGGTTGTTTTGTTGTGGAGTCTTGATGCTTGCTCTCTATAAAGGATCCCTATTTGCTGGTTGTGCTTTGATGATGGTGAATTTAAGATTCTGTCGCATGTTATGTTTTATTGAATCTTGGTTCATGTAACTTCAGTTTTTGCATACAGTTTTCTCATGCTTTGAACTTCTATGTTGGAAGCATGAACATAGTTATGTTTTGGTGGCAAGAATACCTACTTGTACATAATGCATTGCGCCTTGCACACCATTGTTTTACTATTCAAACCCTTTTAAATAGAGTTTATAATTTATAATTTCTATGTTGGAAGCAAGAACATAGTTATGTATTGGTTTCAAGTTCTGTTATGTTTTCTTGCTGATGAATCTGTACTTGAATTGGGATCCGAGATGTATGAATTTTGATGTTTATATTTGGGAAGTGGAAAAGTTATCGTTCGCTATGATGAAATTGAAAAGAAAATTGTTTATTTTGGGAATTTTACCTTAATATTTTCTTTTTAAAAGTCCAAAATAGTTTTTTTATTCAAAAATAGGTCGTAGGGCAGCCCTTAATCACCTTAGGGGTTGTTTGTAATTTGTCCAAAATAGTTGTCACCAAAAATAGGTCATAGGACAGCCATTTCATTTGGTGACAACTTTTTAAATTTGTTTAGCTATTTTCAATTTTCAAACACACTTTGCATGCTCATTCAAAGGTGTCAATTGACATATCAAAGCTATCACCATTTAATTTGGTGACAACCTTTTAAATTTGTTTAGGCTCATTCAAAGTTGTTGTCATTTCATTTGGTGACAACTTTTGCAATTGTGTATAGATTAGGACCCGTCGCCATTTCATTTGACAACAACTTACATATCATTGCTCATTCTGCTGCATTTTATGACACACCTAAGAATTGGAAAGCTGTCATCAGTCTATTTGGCGACAAGCTCATATGTGTTAACAAATTAAAAACAACCCCTAAGGTGATTTATGGGTTAGCCTTATGGCCCATTTCTGAAAAAAAAAATCTCCAAAATAAGATTGACATATGTCTTGTAAAACTCTACATTTCATTGATCTATTACTTTACAAATTGGGAATAATTAATTGTATTAGTTATTGTTACTAGTAAATGGAATGGCATTACAAATTGCATAACATTTATACCGAATAATATTCACTTAGAGCTTTTGCTTGTGTGATATATATGTGGTTCTTTTAACCCATTAAGGGGCAAAATTCTGACTAACTCACCCGTGATTTTACAAATCAAAGTAGTGAATATTAAATAATGCAAATAATTAAGCATGAAAAACACAAGATATATATAAAAGGGATCATAAGCCCGGTTTTATTAATAACGAAACACACAATGGACTGTATTACATTGTAACAACACACGATGGTGTGACAGTGCATCTCATTTTATTCCAGACGTACGGGTGACTTAAATAAATAGCCGTGTGATATATCTAGAACCAGACGGCTCGCATTTGGCATGGTTGGGACATGATGAGATTGCATTGTGTGGGCAGGTTTTGAGCCATGTTCATCATCTGGTCCATCATTTGACCCTGCATTCTGCTCCACATTGGTTGGTTCATCATCATCTTGATGCCCGGACACATGCATTCCTCACCCAGCTTCCTCAGCTGCATGCAGCACATTTCCTTTTCTTCCCCTGCTGACTGCCTTCTTCCTCCTGAATGCATTAATTAATTAATTAATTAATTAATGAGTAATTAGTATTATTAAACTACACACACGTGATGCATGTACATGTGTGATTTACCATTAAAATCATTACAACAATAAATTTAAAACCCTAAATTTGTAAAAGCCCCATTCATTCTCAGATCTAGGTACATGAAATTTTGGGTAAAAAGACCAAAACGTCCTCACATGCGAGGCACGTGACCTGCCTTAACGGTGAAATTTAATGTTCGTTAGTCTACAGGACGTAACGTGCAGGGTTTTTTAAACATAAATGATGTTTTATGTAATTTCCTTAGTTAAATGATGTATTTTGAAATATGAGTAATACTTAAATAAGGACGTAATTTGTAATTTGCTCTATATTTATTGATGCTGACCTTGAAGATTTTTCATGAGGTACATCCCGCATTGGCTTAGCATATCCTGATCCATCATCCGCTGATAGCAGTCGGATTCAGTTCCGCTTCTGCCCCTGGGGTTCTCTTCAAAGGTGGTGGTGGTGTAGATGGTGGACGCCTCAGCGACTGCCGCCATGGCTACAAGGAGGAGGACACCCGCTGCTGCGAATACAAGTGAAAACCTTGCCATTGTATATGATATGATGTAATTGGTATTTGATGAATAATGTGGTCTGAAAGATGGTGGATTTATAGGGGGGTTGGGCGACTGCATGGTGATTACGTGTGAAATTGGTTGAATCAAATTGTTGAGGGAAAATGTTAACACGTCGTTGTTGCATCATGCATGCATCTTCATCATCAAAGCCATTTGTAAATTATAACTTTGTTTTATTCCTTGGGGATGTCAGTGTTTTGGTGTTTTATATATGTTTCACTAGAAAGTATATATGCTCTCCAAACATGTAATCATGTATAAATATTTGTAATTTTAAAAGAAAAAAAATGATCTTTTAGGATTATATAATCTCATTTTGAAACTTACATTGGGATTGAAGGAAAACACGTGTTAGGATTTAAATAAAACTAGTTGGGTTAACCCGTCCGTTGCGCGGGTTCCGTTTATAAAAATGTTCGTACTAAGCGGCGGAAGTTTAGTCGTTTATTCCCCGAGATATGCAGCGTGACACCGGTTGTTATCGGCTTAGCTCATCGTGAACCATAAAACTGAAAAACAATAAAGCGAATACCAATGCCGGCAAGAGTGATGTTTACCTCATAGCCGGATTAGTTCTGCATGGTATCGCAATGTTAATCGCACTCGCTACGACTTGAGTTTGGTCATGATCGCTATTGGAAACCATAAAAGCGAATAACGATTCCGGTCCTGATAATGTCGTCAGCGATAATGTTCGCTCATATTCGGTTCGGTTTGGCACGGTATTGTAATGGTAATCGCATTTGCTACGACTTGAGTTTGGTCGTTATCGCCTACACTCGTCGAAAAGCACAAAAACGAATACCGGTTCGGTTCATCATGGTAGGTTGGTACTGCAACGGTAAGTGTAATCGCTATAGCCCATGATACGGGAAAAATACTTGATTTCGAACAAAACTTAATCGCTTTTTAATACCAAATATTAGATCGGGATGTTCACAAAAAATCTAAAAACACTTGTGCATTTCATTTTTTTTATAAAAAGATAATGAACTAAAGATATTAAAGAAAAACGAAATTATTAGAAAAACAAACGAGATAAAAATGTAAATTCCATATAGTATGAGAAGTGGAAAAAAACAAAATTAGTTTTTTTAGCGTTCCGTAATCCGTTTGATTGATCGGCCCATGTGCCCTTTTTTTCAATTTCAGTTTTAAATTTTTTTAATTTATGGTTTAACTCAAAATTTAATTGCACGACTCATTTTAGTTTTTTTTAGCGTGTTCCGTAATCCGTTTGATTGATTGGCCCATCTACCCTTTTTTCAATTTCGATTGGCCCATGTGCCCTTTTTTCAATTTCAGTTTTTTTTTAATTTATGGTTTAACTCAAAAATTAATTGTGCGACTCATTTTAGTTTTTTTTAATGTTTCGGTATAAACTTTTCTTAAAACGAAGCTCACTGATTTCGGTATAAACTTTTCTTAAAACGAAGCTCACTGATTTTAGTTTTTTTTAACGTTTCGGTATAAACTTCGTTGTCTGTGTTTTGGTATAATCGTATTTGATTTCGATGTTCACTGATTTTAGTTTTTTTTGTGTCGGCACGTTATAACGAGCCATATGGGTCCGATGGCTCGGAGTTTGTTAGAATTGTTAGGCTCCTACGATTGTAGTGAGAGAGGGCATAGCCCTGGATCATCTTGTTAGTCCTGTAACCGTTTCAATCAAAGTGTATTTCATTGCATTCTACTATCAATTTCTCTTGTTATCTTCTTAGATTTGTAACCGAATCATATCAATCTCTATCAGACACTAACTCAATTAGAATCTGATGATTAAATAAAACTAGCCATCTCTGTTGATCAATTGATGGTGCTTTATTTTCTTTCTTCTTAATTGACAGGTTTTGCATCCTTTGTTAATGGTGATTGGTTTCATTCTCATAAGTGGAGAAGATATGCTTTAAGCTTCTACAAGTTTTCATTAAATTTTTTTTATTGGTTTAAGTTAAAATTTCTAGAATTTAAACCAGAAGTAGTCGTATGTTAAATTTTTTACACCCCTTCAAGTTTTTTTGATTTTGGGGATAAAATGAAAAATGCAACAATATTGGTGTATAGATGGTGACATCATCATCATCATCATCATCGTCATCATCATCATGTATAATAACATATTTAAAAATCATTGTATTACATTGAATAACAAGGTACTTCTCTCAGATACATGATCTCATGTTTGAGGTATGATTGCCTTACTTCTGCCTCATGTACGTTTTTTTTTGTTTTTTCTTACAATTAGACCGTTATTGCCAGATGTCCATGTGGCGTTGTAGTACTAGAAAAATGTCATGTAGAAAGATCATAAACATAAAATCTAACCTCATATAGATGTGCTGATCATGCTTGATTTAGTGAGTAGACTTCATATTTATTCGACATCAAATCACCCCGTAATAGCCGATTTTGATTATATGTTCTCATATGCACACTGTCAACGTGTGATTAACCGGATAAATGCCACTGGTGGTACCTCATCTACATTTGATGTCATAAAGGTAATACATTTTTTTAAAGAAATAGACTATTTTTAGTTAGGCTGTAACATGGGACACGCTCTAAGTATTTACTAAAGAAATTTTACATAAATCTTATAAAAATGAGCATAGTTGTAATAGTTATTGTACTCTGTAGATGGACTACTTCATCCTGCATTGCATAACCAGTATTGGGATGGTGGCCCTCACGTGTTGTCACTTTCGTGGAAAATCATGATACTGGATCACATAGGTTCACTCCTAATTTTCGTGTTTGTGTCACTGGTTATAATAATAATAAATTAAAAAAAAACGTCTAGTCTTTCCTTTTTACTTATATGATAGCTTAAAATGTAAGAACATTGGTTAAAGTGGTTTTTTTTATATATTTTACTTTGTTACAGGGTCATTGGACGTTCCCACGAGATAAGCTTATGCAAGGATATGCATACATCTTAACCCATCCCAGTACGGTAATTTTGTGATTTCAAAATAAGAGTGACTAGCTTTTTTTTATTACCACCTTGCTTGATTTCCTTTTTTTTTCACGGCCTGTGATATTTTATGACCATTTTTACGATTTCGAGCTCCATGATGTGATGACAGAACTAACAAAGGCTAGAAACGGGGCGGGATCTACTACAGAAGACCAGTAAAGATTTACTATGGAGGTAAAATGTTTAAAGCTTTGTAAAGAATTGAAAGTAAAGAAAATTAATATAGTAGTCATATGCCTTTTTTTTATGCCCAAGATCAGTGAAAATAGTTTATTAGAGCCAATTCATTTAGGATGTTTAAGATATCTTTAGTCATTTAAATTTGGATGTTAAATATTACATCTTTAGTCATTTAAATTTGTTAGATTCTGAATGTTGTCACTGGTATGGGACAATACCAGACGTAGGATATGTGCTAGCCAATAAAAATTAATTCCAAACTCATAGGGTTAAGGGTCAAAAAGGAAGTCAACTGAAAAAGCATTGGAAAGACAATAGTAAAGGGTGTAAACAATGAGTCAACTACTTCACTATCGAATTACAAAAGGTCAATGGCTTACTGAGGACAACCCAGGTGTAAAAAAGTCAACCTAAAAGTCAAAGATCTGTTGACGATGTCAAAAAGCTAAACATGGGAAAAGCTCTAATAATGGAGTCCATGGTTAAAAGTCAACTACTTGATAAGTTTGGGGTCAAATCTGGGTCAAACAGTGGATATCTGATTGAAAGATAAGGGTTCACTGTTGGGTTCATAGATCTTGATATGACTAATTGGGATGTAAATATCAACACATTTCATCGTGGAATAAGTGGTTATTTTTTTTAGCTCTGTTTGAGTAAAGATCCGAGGGATGGCATCTTAATCACTAAAAGTCAACTCTTTAATATCTCTGTGATTCATCTTTGTGCAAGGCGAGTTGATATAACACTTAGTAGCCAAATAAACTACAGGTTAAATGCAATTTGAGATTAATCAAAATGAGGTTAAGTTTAGGTTCGGCCTTTTAGCAGAACCAGATTGAGGTTAAACGAACCATGAACACCCCCAGGCCAAACATCATGTTAGAAAGAGTTTCATAGAAACTGCATTCAAACACATCGGTTGTTCAACTTCAGTGAGAAATAAAACTGCATATTTATCCATCAGCTAAGAAAATCATACATGCGTGCATGCATGCTACTCTTCTATTGACCCTGCAATTATATTTCAATCCAAACAAATCTATATATGTTTAAATCATAAGCATCTACATACACATTATGTGCTTTCTTGCATTCTGATTCCAAATTTATTGTCTTTTGATATGTTACATCTGTATGAGGATTTAAACATTGAATACTTGATAGTCATTTGTTATTAGACTGGTTTTAGATTTGTTAGATAGTTAGACATTTAGACTCATTTGGTCATTTGTTGAGACTTGAGAGAATAATCTGCTTTGTTTTCTTTTTTCCTATTTGTTAGCTTTCTATTAGACTGATTTTAGATTTGGGTATCATATATGATTTGTTAGACACATTTGGTTATTTGTTGAGACTTGAGAGAAATAAAGAATGAACATGTAATTGCATATTGCATCTACAGATAAGAAATTAATTTTTTTCCCTGGGTTGGGAATTTAGCAGCATTCCAGCAGTTTATGTGCTCCTAATTACTATACATGTGAATAACTTAGATGTCCACTGTAGGAATGAATGGTAGCAATTGGTTTGTAGCAGACTGCACTCTTGTGATGGGTTTAAAGATTTGATTTGCAATTAGTTAATAACTTATCATTCAATCTGTAATCAGGTAATTTATCAATCTAATTTTCAACTTGATTTGAAAAAGGGCCTCAAATTTTTAATTCGTTTGGGGCCACCAATACGTTGAGCCGCCCTGCACACATATTATATATATTTGCATATACATATAAAAATAATTGCATATTATACACACGCACATATTGATCACATGCATACGTGTAGTTGTATGTTTATAAATATATGCGTGCATGTGTATATAATGAAGTGTGTATGTGTTCACGCGCGCATGTTTGTGTGTATGTGTTGCTTGCATGGTATGAACTTTTGTGCTTTACTTAAAGGGGAGCTTTGTGCTCTGTGCCTTAAATGCCACTGGTTTTATGGAAATCAGTACTTCAATATGTTTATTTTTAGAGAGTTTTTTCGGTGCTTTAAATACCAATGGTTCTATAGAAGTTAGTACTTCATTTATGCACAATTTATTTTGCATGCTAGAAAGTTATCACTATGTTCGCACACTGGTTGTGTTATGTTTATCTATATGTTTCTTAGTCACCACCACAACTTTGTATATTTGTATATGTTTTCCATTTTTACCTTTTTCGAAAAGCATTTGTTTTCTGTCCATGGAACAGGGTGCCATTTAAGGCTGAGGACTATGCAAAAGCCCTATCGCTTTAAGAAGCATATCACGTTCATGTTTCACGAAGCATTCCACCCTTGTTGCCCCCTTTCTACCATACATGAACGTTAATTGACATTTTCATTTTAAGCAGTACGACACGCTCTCACGTTTAAGTAGTTCACCATTTAATGCTTTTCATTGTTTTGTGGTTCTTTTGGTGTAGTGGGTCATTTTTGTACTCACAAGTTAAATGAGTTATATTTTGATCTCAAACAAATTGTTTTCGTTTAGAATGTAAAGATAGTTATGACATTGTGCATTAACATGTCCGGTCACCGGACGGGTATAAAACTAGTTATTAATTATATTAGAATATTTTTTGAGTAATAGTTTTTTACAACATATAGAGGCATGGGTCGCCAGTATTATAAGAATTAGACATATTAAGGTGACGAAACAAGAATCTCTAAAGAATGTGCGGTGGACGATTATACCACCGAAATTATATCATCATTTGCTAAATCAGTCAACAAAAAAAATGTTTTCATTTTCTATGGCACATGAATTTTTTTTTTCCTAACTTGTTAAAAGTTGATCACGTTTATGTTCTACTTCTTATAAACTTATCTTAAAACGAAACTTTGTTTTTTTTTTGTGTCGGCACGTCATAACGAGCGACTATACGCTTCGGTACCGTGACAAACCCAAACACTTATGAAAGCAAACTTCGTTGTCTGTGTTTTGGTATAATCGTATCTGATTTCGATGTTCACTGATTTTAGTTTTTTTTAACGTTCCGGGATAAGCTTTTCTTAAAACGAACCTTTTTTTTTGTGTCGGCACGTTATAACGAACGACGTTAACGCTCTAGTACCGTGACAAACCCAAACACTTGTGAAAGCAAACTTCCTTGTGTGTGTTTTGGTATAATTAGGGTTTTTTGGTATAATCGTATCTGATTTCGATGTTCACTTTTATGTGTTTTGATATAATCGTATCTGATTTTGATGTTCACTTTTATTGTTTTCGACGACTTAAAGTGACAGAGACCAAATCTTAACGCGAATGCTCCCGTCGATGTGCTAAAAATACTCGTTATTTATGAATTTAAAAAATAATTTGAGTACTAAATTTGAGATCGTTAATTAACTTTGAGACCTTCATGGGTCTTGGGTCACTTTTCACTTAAACTCATTTGCTTCATTGCTCTACACATATAAAAAGATAAAATGAAACAAGAACTACACTTGTACATTATTATTATTATTATTATTATTATTATTATTATTATTATTATTATTATTATTATCAGAAAACTACGCTCCCATCTCAAAGCCATGGCTAGAGATACGACTCCATTTATTACACCTTCATTTGCCTCCTACACTTCAGAGCATCTAATAAGGGATGCTGCATTGCTGGACCTCTAAGTAGCACTGGTTCGGCAGATTCTGAACCACCCTCCTCACGATCTCCGTCTGCTCCTGCTGCCCACCGTACTGAGTACGGCCACCTTGCTGCCTCATCATTTTCCTAGCCACTTCCTTGATGGCCTCGCACTGACACTCCCTCCTCACGTTTTGGAGCTCATCGCAGCATTGTTGCAGGCCTTGCTGTTGTTGTCGTCCTGGCCTGTTGGTGCTCATCTCAATTGTTCTCGGGGACCGAATTTGTTGTTCAACGAACCTGTACGTTTTCAGAAAAAAAAAGGATAATCAGAAAACTAAATATATGTATATATATGATCCATGCATGCATGATGTTATTTGTTACAAAAATTAGACTCACCTTTGGCATTGGTTGACTGGTCGTTGGATTTCAGTTTCCCTGCATTGTTGTGAACCAGTGCGGAAAGGGATATCGATGTTGCTCTCGGTCATGATGTTTCCGATCTGGCATTGCCTTGATTGAAGGTTGCACTGGTTAGGAAGCATTTGAGCCCTCTGCTTCAACTGTTGGGTCTGCTGAGAACCGAAGTGTCCCTGTTGTTGTTGGACATCTCGGAACACCTTCTTTACGGCCTCACACTGGCACTGATCTTCGACGTTTCGGAGTTCTTGGCAGCACTGCTGGATGCCTTGCTGCTGCTGTCCCCACTGACGGTTGTCTTCGAAAGGAGACTGGCCCTGCTGGAGATACATGCGACACTGGTTGAACCTCTGTCCCTGCAACCGTTGGCTGCACTGCCTTTGCCTCGAGACTGGATTCTCATCCTCGATGGTGGTGGTTACGATGGTTGTATGGGCTGTAGCAAAGACTACAAGGGCGGCAAAGGCGAGAGCGAGAGCTACTAGCTTTGCCATTGTGGGAGGTATATCGATGGTGTTGGTTGTTGTGTGAACTGGGTTCATGTGGTGGTGGGTTTATATGGTGGATTTGAGGGTTCATACGTGGAGTGGTGGATTAAATCGGTGGCGTAATATGGTGTTTGTGGAGCAACACGTACGAGTTTTTACATAAAAATGAAGCAAGTGGAAGTGTGCTTTTGGAGGATGTATGAGGTGTCATGTTGCTGGAGAAATATATGATGAATTGGCTTCACGTGGATATGATTACAAGAAGACAAGTAGCAAGGGTATTAAAGAAAATCAAAAGTAAGTTTTGTTAAATCAAATATAAAGACTGGTTTCTAGCTTATACTGAAAATTATAAAACGAAAGGACAGCGTTTTAGGTTGCAAGATATATATCAAGTCATAATAAGATATACAAGTTCAGTCAATAACCGGTATGTTATTGAGTTTTATAACAACGGAGATTTCCGTTTTTGTTATTTAACATTACTGGAGTCGATCGACAAACTGTGTAAAGAATTTTGGGGCTGTTTATTGGGTCTTAAACAACATGGTTCTTTTTCTCTACTAATAAAAAAATACTTTGTTTTTTCTAATTATTAATTATATTAGAATATTTTTTGAGTAATAGTTTTTTACAACATATAGAGGCATGGGTCGCAAGAATTATAAGAATTAGACATGTTAAGGTGACGAAACAAGAATCTCCAGAGAATGTGCGGTGGATGAATGTTTTCATTTTCTATGAGAATTGATTTTTTTTCCTAACTTGTTGGAAGTTGATCACGTTTATGTTCTACTTCTTATAGAAGGAAAACGTTGGTTACTAATTGGAGTAGATATGAAAAAAATGGAAATAATTCAGTACTGGACTGAAGATTTCGATTCTGCAACCTATCGTCACCTAATTTTCCCATTCGTGACGAAATTTGCGGTTCACTTCGGAGCTTTGTTAGTGAACATTCATTACCGGAGGAAAACCGGTAAACTAGAGAAACAGTTCACATTATGAAACACTGAAAAATACATTCAAAGCAATCACCGTTACCAACTTGAAAATTCGGAGGTTATAGTTTGTATGGTAATGGAACATTTAACTCTGACGAAGCCGTTAAATTTAGATGGATATTTTTGGGAGAATGTTGAGAAATATCGGCGATTCATGGCAGATAGAATTTATACATACCGTTGTGTGTCTACAATCGTGACTGAAACTTAGAGTAACTTTATTATGTATTTTGTTTAACAATTAATATATTTTGGAAATTTTCATTGTTGTATCGATTGTTTATATAATTATTAGTATTTTATTATGTATTTTGTTAAATACTTGTATAACATCTTAATTATAAGGTAGAAAAAATTAAAAACATAAATTCAATTAAAAACATAAACTAAAGGTTTACAATAAAAATAATTAAAATACAAAATAATTTTATGGACTCCAACGGGTGTTTAAATCGGTGCTATCGTCTTCAAATGGATCCCAAGTAGGAGTAAAACGACTGCTTCCATCTTTTACTTCATTCAATTCATTCATCGCCGCTCAATCTTCGTAATAATCGTATAAATCGTCAACTCTACCAGTTTCTTGCTGTTTAGACACAGAGTCATCAACAACGTTATTCTGAGTATCGTCAACATCAATAGGATTCATTGTTTCTTCAGCAATAGGATTCTCAGTCTCTCTGAAAATTTTACCAACAATGATTTATATATAAACTTAGTAAAAAAACAACAAAACAAGCCGGCTAAATGATCTTCAAGCCGAGCCGTATGGTAGCCGGCTCAAGCCATCAGTGTCTTTTGAAATTTCCGGAGGCTTAGCCGGCTATAGCCGTCTAATCCATTTTCGGAGGCTTAGCCGTCTATTAGCCGGCTCCACGTGTCGCGCATTTATTGGTTCGTACTCTGAACAAAGGAATGTTGGCACGGAAAAATTAGCCAGCTAGCTTAGCTGGCTTTAACCTTTTCACAGGAACAATGTCCATGAAACAGTAGGCTAAATAAGCATGTCTATTTTTGAGTATTTTCTTGGTCAAATGTCCATTTTCGTATTTTTCCCTAAAAAATTAATGGTCTCTAACACTAATTATATATACTTAGAATATATGGTATACTCTCAGTTAGCACTCCCAAGTGAGAGTAACGTTTTTGCCACATAGGTGTCACGTAAACTTGGTTGGTTTCCCACTTGAGTCTTACTTGACAAGGGATCGAAATACCAAAATGAGTGAGATATCGCATATTTGACCATAGGAGACCCACCCAATTTGCTTCACTTGGAGGTCTCACGCCCCTTTCTCACATGAGCTGCTACATTTGGAGGTCTCACGCCCCCTCACTTGGGCAAGAGGGCAGTGTGCGTAGCTCCTTCACGGCATGAAATCCTCATCGCCGGGTGGGGGGGGGTACCTTTGATGGTATACAACATACCCTTAGGGTGGTTGGTGGCTATAATGCCATCGTACCAACCCTGAAACAGTGTTGATGAACTCGTGTTTTAAAAATATTAAAATGATTAAAAGAAAAGCATATACTTCACATACCAAGACATAACAAGCTTAATAAGTTTCACATACTATAGGGTTTCGTTTGCCTACTCTTATCAAGTATGGCCTTCACTTCTACAATCGGAGTGGACTTTTAATTATGCCACCGAAGTAGACTTTAACTCTGCCACCAAAGTGGACTTCAACTCAGCCAGCACGTGAGCTCTTTTAACACAACCCTCCCTTACTAACAAGTTCATAGCCAACTTATACTCAGTACAACATTCTCATGCACACATCAAAATATTTATTTTTCTTTAAATATTATCTAGCACGCATATAGCACATACACACTCAATCTTGAATGTACTCCGGCCCAAAAACTAGTTTAGCAAAAACAAGTCATAAAATCTCACAAGAAAGCTCACTAGTTAACTCTTTTTCTTTAAATATTATTTTTAAGTCTGTTCGCCCCCGACACGAAGCGAGGGTGATAAATCTAGTTATTTTAAATTTTTAACGGCTAGTTTCCAATAAATCTGAAAACCCTCTGGTTAATGAATCGAAAAACCCCGCGGAGTTTGTTGGTGTTTGATGTAGAAGGTGCTATTAATATATATAATTTTAATTCAGACTTGTAAGAAACCTATGTTTATTATTCGGATTCAATATTGATATTCTTTAAAACCCTTGCTACTTGGCTCCTTGTAATCATATCGAATCTCAGGTTCATGGAGCCATTTCATAATATCTTTCTCCAGCAACATAACAACATGACACCTCATACATACTCCAAAAGCACACTTCCACTTGCTTCATTTTCATGTAAAAACTCGTACGTGTTGCTTCGCAAATACCATATTACACCACCGATTCAATCCAGCTTTCCACGTATGAACCTCCATGCAATTGCAAATTCCCAAATCCACCATATATATAAACCCACCACCACCACACCCCAATTCACCCAACAACCAACACCATCCATATATCTCTCACAATGGCAAAGCTAATTGCTCTCGCTCTCGCCTTTGCCGCCCTTGTAGCCTTTGCTACCGCCCACACAACCATCGTCACCACCACCATCGAGGACGAGAATCCAGTCTCGAGGCAAAGGCAGTGCAGCCAACAGTTGCAGGGACAGAGGTTCAACCAGTGTCGCATGTACCTCCAGCAGGGCCAGAGTCCTTTCGAAGACAATCGTCAGAGGGGACAGCAGCAGCAAGGCATCCAGCAGTGCTGCCAAGAGCTCCAAAACGTTGAAGAACAGTGCCAGTGTGAGGCCGTGAAGCAGGTGTTCCGAGATGTCCAGCAACAACAGGGACAGTTTGGTTCTCAGCAGACTCAACAGTTGAAGCAGAGGGCTCAGATGATTCCTAACCAATGCAACCTTCAATCAAGACAATGCCAGATCGGAAACATCATGACCGAGAGCAACATTGATATCCCCTTCCGCAGTGGCTCACAGCAATGCAGAGAAAGTGAAATCCAACGACCAGTGAACCAATGCCAAAGGTACATCCAATAACAAATGCGGTCACCTGTGAGCAGGCAGCAAGGACTCCAGCAATGCTGCAATGAGCTCCAGAACGTGAGGAGGGAGTGTCAGTGCGAGGCCGTTGAGGAGGTGGCTAGGAAAGTGATGAGGCAGCATCAGCAAGGTGGACGCCGCCAGTACGGTGGGCAGCAGGATGAGAGGGAAATGGTGCGGAGGGTGGTTCAGAATCTTCCCAACCAATGCTACTTAGATGTCAAGCAATGCAGCATCCCGTATGGGATGGATGCATGAGGCAAAAATAAAGAGAGTCCATCTCTAGTCGGTCGAGTTTTATGGCTTTGAGATGGGACCGTAGTTTGTTATAATAATAATAATGAGAAATGAGCACATCATGTGTGGCTTTCATCATCATATATATCTTTTTATATATTAATAAAATGACTGCCATATTTTTATATATTAATAAAATGACTGCCATAGTTTTAATCTTCAAGCTTACAGCAAGATGATCTGCACACTCTCAATTTATCTCAAATCTTTTGCAAGTGTGCATAAGCTAAGGTTCGAAATAACACGTTCTTTTAGCCCAGTGACACAAAACAGACTTTTCACCTTTTTTCTAACAAAAAATCTACGGGTGTTAACTTCAGGGACTCATACAGGGTACTCAAAACATTAAAAATTCGTATTAGGGATCATTGTGTTAAATCGTGTAAACTAAAGGGACGTAAATGATAATTTACTCAAACAAGAAACTAACATTCCCTTTCCATTTATTTTCTCATTTAAAAATATATTTTTCTACTTTCATGGCCTATTAGATTTTGCTTAAAATTTTTAAGTATTTTGGTATTCGATGACAAATATGAAAATCTACAAAATCAAGTAGTTAAAGTTGGAAATCATAAGATAATCCAAGGGCTTTTACCGTAGTTTGTTATTCTATAAAGAAGGACGCATCCCCTTCTCCGACAAGCTTCGATTTGACCGTTCTTTTAGGGTTTCTTCTCGTGCGCTCTTCGTTCGAAACCCTAATCTTCGGTCAGGTACTTTCAGGAATATAATCCAACTTCTTTTTATTAACAAATTAGGTTTATTTTTTGTTTGTTTATGTTTCCTTTGCCCTAATTTTTTGGTTGATCTTTTATGTGGGACTATTATTTGATTCTATGTATTACTGATTACACTCTGTGAAATATAAGTATGATATTGATTCATGGCGAATTGTTTGTAAAGGCCAAAACTTCTATCCTATAGCAATATGTAACTAGGGTTCTTGATTTAATTGTTGGAATACCTGTTCTTTTTATTGTAGGAGCTGACCGGAGATGATAATTTCATACAATCAAAGCTCTCAAGTCTTAATTTGATCAATTTTTGTTTAGTGTGTGCAATTAGAACACAAATATAGTTATTGAGAATCCTGATAAAAATGTTATCTTAAAGGTACCATGGAATATGGATACATAAAAGAGAAATGACTTATCCTTATAGTGGGAGATAAGTTAGAAAACCATAAGTATCTACAGAACAAAAGGAACCACTTTTTTTACATTGTTTATTGTTAAAATCTCATGTGTTCCTTCCCCTTCATGAATCACAACCATCCACAGTTAAAGTAATTGAACAGCTCAAAAGAGTTCTTTTTGTTCTCTAGTTATATGTGCCTTTGTGGTTTTCTAAGATTGTCTCGTCTGTTCGTAGTGGCGCGTGGTGGTCCGATGTGGCACCCCTATCACGCCGGGAATAGCGCCCCTTGGCCGTGATAGGGGGTGTGATGGTGTTGCTCGTGAAGCCCTTAATGGGCGTGAAACACCTATGCCTCATACGACACACAGCCATTTTTAAGTTTTAAAAAATGTTTTTTTTTAAACCCAAAAACACTTTTCACTATCACCAACTCATTACACATCTTTATAATGATCACACCGCTATCTACGTGGCAACGCTTTTTCATCACTATCACTAAACTATTACGGATGGTCTAATGAACCCTCCCCTATCCTTTTATATTGATCTTAGACCATCCGTAATGGTTTAGTGATAGTGATGAGCATAGTTGTCGATAGCGCTTGTAGCGCGCGCTACATAGCGAATCGATAAGGTGTCGCTATTTCCATTTCTCGACTACATAGCGACCAGATAGCGAATTTTGATTTTTTTTAATTTTTTTTTTTGTTTTTAACCAGTTTTTTACTTGATTAATATAAATAGGGTTGCTAATAACCCTAATATATGAAGATTTAGATGATTATTAATTATAATTGCTACAAATCCTACAATAATTTAATATAAAATATTTCTAAAAATTTCTACTAGTGTATCGCTAAACGTGAAATAGCGCCGCTATTTACCGCTATTCGCTACGTAGCGTATAGGTGGCTTGTCGCCATTTACCGCTATTCGCTATTGACAACTATGGTGATGAGAAAGTGTTGCCACGCAGGTGCCCTGTAGACAACGGTGTGATAAAGATGTGTAGTGGGTTAGTGATAGGTGTTTTTGGGTTTAAACAAACTTTGTTTTTTTTTACTTAAAACTGGTTATAGGTGAGGGATAGGTGTTTCACGCCCGTTGATGGCATCACGAGCAACACTATCACGCCGAGGAGTCGGTGTTCCTTGCTTGATAGCAACACTATCATTTTACTTGCTATAGAAGGTTACATACAATGGTAATAGTTGTTTTGGGTAAAAATTATAACAACTAATTTTGTAACCAAACTTAGTAAGTGATACCCGTGCTTGATCAAAATGTAAACATATGAACGAAAATGTAAAGCTTGACACAATGATGTACGAGTAAAGCTCTTAATCCCTAAGGATCGCCGACATAAAACCTCTTAATCTCATTTTAGGTTCCTTGACCGTATCACACAAGCATCTAACACAGTTTATTTTTAACTTGTGGATGGCAAGTAGAAGATATTTGGGTGTGTATGGGTTATAATGTTTACTTTACCCTGTATCACTTTACAACTACCGTTGTTTTTTCGATGTGCGTCTTAAAGTTACTTGTGGCTATGTATTTTTAGGCTGGTGATTATGATAGTATACTTACTATTACAAAATATGATATTTTTCTTTTGATCAGATCTGAGCAACATATTTTTCAAGGAAAAGCTTTGGTTACCATTTCACATTACCAGCTTATTTACATGTCTGAACTTGACCTCCAGATTCCTTCCGCTTTTGGTAAGCACCTTCTGCTGAGATTGATGTAAAATATTTATTAAAGTTTTATTTTTATTAGTTATATTAATTTTTTATAGACCCGTTTGCTGAAAGTAACGTTGAGGACTCTGGTGCTGGGTCAAAAGACTATGTTCATATTCACATTCACCAGCGAAATGGTAGGAAAAGCTTGACAACCGTGCAGGGTTTAAAAAAGGAATTTAGTTACAATAAGATTTTGAAGGACTTCAAGAAGGAGTTCTGCTGCAATGGCACTGTTGTTCAGGACACTGAACTAGGCCAGGTTTTTATTCTGAAACTTATATGAATTGCATGATTATTACTTCTGAATTTGTAATTCACACGGTTTTAATGTTGTTTTAAAGGTCATTCAGCTTCAAGGTGATCAGAGAAGGAACGTCTCTAGCTTTCTTACCCAGGTTACCTTTTTGACACTGTTTTATCATATTTGAACTCGGACCACATACACCAATTACTTGTCTAGTTTGTAATTGATGCCATGATAAGGTTTCAAAATGGTGTCTTGGAACAGGTCAAAATGGGTTGGGTTGACTCGACACACTCGTTCTAGTTTTTTTTATTTTTTATTTTCCATACCACCGGTTAAAAACTGAGAATATATGACGTGGACATCTACAAATCGTCCCTACTTTCAAACTGAGAATATTTTTACCTGGTCAAAATGGGTAAGGTTTCAACTGAGAATATTTTTACCACCGGTCTCTACTTTCAAACTATTTTTTTACATTGGACCCCCCGTTAAAAAAACTTTCGTCATCATATATATCTTTTTATATATTAATAAAATGACTGCCATAGTTTTAATCTTCAAGCTTACAACAAGATGATCTGCACACTCTCAATTTATCTCAAATCTTTTGCAAGTGTGCATAAGCTAAGGTTCGAAATAACACGTTCTTTTAGCCCAGTAACACAAAACAGACTTTTCACCTTTTTTCTAACAAAAAATCTACGGGTGTTAACTTCAGATTCAAAACATTAAAAATTCGTATTAGGGATCATTGTGTTAAATCGTGTAAACTAAAGGGACGTAAATGATAATTTACTCAAACAAGAAACTAACATTCCCTTTCTATTTATTTTCTCATTTAAAAATATATTTTTCTACTTTCATGGCCTATTAGATTTTGCTTAAAATTTTTAAGTATTTTGGTATTCGATGACAAATATGAAAATCTACAAAATCAAGTAGTTAAAGTTGGAAATCATAAGATAATCCAAGGGCTTTTACCGTAGTTTGTTATTCTATAAAGAAGAACGCATCCCCTTCTCCGACAAGCTTCGATTTGACCGTTCTTTTAGGGTTTCTTCTCGTGCGCTCTTCATTCGAAACCCTAACCTTGCATGGTTCACTGAACCATGTTCAGTAATTCCACAGCCTCCAAGGCTAAGAAACCAAATGTATCAAAAGCAAAAGGTATAAACACATGTTGATTCTCTAAACAAGTTTTCTCGTGTTTAGTAATTTTGTCTGCTTCCGCATTCAACGCATCATGGCCATGGGGCGGACCTAGTAAGGGGGTATGGGGGAGCCACCTACAATGAATTTTTTTTAGTGTTATATACATGTTAAAATCTCGATCGCCCCCATAAAATTTGAAATAGACCTCTGATCGCTTCCATGAAAAAAACTTAGTGTTATATGCACATTGTATATCACTAGTCAATCGACCCAAAATTTTCTGACCCCCATGAAAAAAAATTCTAGGTCCGCCATTGAGCATGCCCCGCAACAAACCCGTTATTCATGAGTCCCCCGAGAGGGGACACTCATGTAAGGTCCACACAAGCGTGTTTTCCCCCTCCCACCCAAACAAAAGATTATCAGATGGTCGTAGAGTAGACCTCCCTTTAAGAGGATCTGCCAAGAAGTACACGGAGGCCTCATTTTTTTAAGAAGTTCCTGCCCGCTTAACAACATTACATAACTTATAAGTGTAAACATTATAAATACAAAAGTACCTCGTTATATATCAAAAAAAAAATTCACTCCTAGTGCTAAAGTTGATCACACCTTCTTTAATTTCATTTATGGTCTTAAAGGAAAGACATTCATTTGGTGATTCATTTCCTTTTTTTTCTTTTTTGAAAAATAGCAAATGCCCATGGTAATTGTTTTTTAAAGAAACAAAGGGGTTATATACGAGTGCATCCCCTCTTTTGGATCTTTGTATCATGGAAAATAAATGAAACATATTAAGAGGCCCAAAACCTATACAAAAGTGCAACATACTACATAAACCAACCAAGCCCAAATGTAAGTGATTACATATAAACCCATAATCCAATAGTCCAATCCATTCAAACAATGCATCCATGCTAATACCCAAACTCCAAGCCCATGAAGCAAACATCCAAACTTCGAAGGAAAAGCAAGTCTAATATAGTTGAGTAGATAAAAGCCCATTTACTAAGTCACCAATCTATACCCATATATCAACCCAAACCTAACCCATTGTTAAAGCTCCATAGAGATCAAATACTCCAATAGTCAAGCAACAAACCCGTTCCTCAACAATACTAGACATTAACCCAAGCCCATACTCCCTGCCCATTTCTAAAGCTCATAAGGGAATAAGAACCTGAAATTACTCGTGTACATGTGAGTACGTGACATTCTATAAGCCCACTTACCCAAACTATATCCGAGATAACCCTTCCTACCAAAATCTACTCGTGAGGCCCAAAGACTGCCATTGTACCTGTAAGGCCCCTTTTCCAGGTAACCTCACTTGTTGGAATTACTCATAAACATAGTCATAAAACTGAACTTAAATTAAAAACATTCAGAAGTAGCGGAAGCAAACATCATTCGAATACATAACATAACAGCAGAAGTCTTAACAAATAAAAACATAACATTGTCTTAACATATATAAAGTGGGATGTCAGCCTCGTGTCGGGTAACCATCATGCCTTCGCACGGCCCTTCCTTTCCTTACCTGAAATGTATACTAAAAGTCAGCTAACGCTGGTGAGTTCTAGTTTAAAACGATTAGGTATGAACATTCTTTTCTTTAATAGTATGCATAATTATTTATATATACATTTATATAAACACGTATTCATAGTTTTTGCTTTCCTTTCATCATTCTTATGTGATTACATAGATATGCATTCACCTTTACTTTCCTTAACATTCATTGGTCATACACATAAGGGTGATCAACCCGTCTTTTACAGCGTATATCACAAAGACATACGCCCTTAAGCTACCGTCGTAGCCCTTTTACTCGTCCGGTCCTAGAAACCGCCCGCCTTAAAAACCGTCCGGCCAACCTTCGGCCGTTCGTCTTAAACGTCCTACCATCGTAGTCCGTCATATTCGCCCGTCTACCATAAGGCATCCGTTTCCCACTTGAACTAATTATACAACCGTGCATCGATTTAGAGACTTACTCCACCGTAGTGGCCATTATTTAGTCTACCTTTCTAGACTTTCTTTTCTGGCTGCATAATAGTCAAGTGGTCGTCCGTCTACCGTAGTAGCCGTTAGCTTCGTTTCCGTCCATAACGTATACATACATTCATAACATGCAATATATATAATTATAAAACAAGATTTCATTTATTTACGTTATGCCATTCTTTCATTCATTCTTTGTAAACATACGTTTCATTCTTTGTTCATAATTCATTTTCATATATATAAAAATATACCTTAATATATCACGTATGATCACATTGACATTCATATCATTTATTCATTTAGTGTATACACTTCAGCCCTAAAACATTTAAAATGACTTGCACATAACATAGAAGGGGGCACATAGAACTCAACTGTTGAGCTAATCTTGTCCTGTCCTAACCGCGGTCCGGTGAGTGCCACACACGATTTGGATTGATTAATTACATATACATCAGACCTAGTTTAAATTACACACTTTTACTTCAGCTGAACTAGGCGAACTTAAGGTTAAGTTCGCTGCCTAATGTCTAGGCAAACATATAAGCGAACTTGTCCTAAGTTCGCCTGACTTGACCAAGCGAACTTAACCAAGCGAACTTAATCAAGCGAACTTAATCAAGCGAACTTAATCAGGCGAACATAATCAGGCGAACATGCTAAGTTCGCCTCTTGATGGCCATAAGCGAACTTGCCAGGCGAACTTGTCAAGCGAACTTGATAAGTTCGCCTCAACCTTGCCAGGCGAACTTGATAAGTTCGTCTGTCGAACAGTCATCTTCCCCAAAAAGTCCGAAATTCTTGCATGCTAATCTGATCGTGCCAATCTTACAACTTTCTTTGTTCAAAACGTGCGGTTTTCATTCTAGATGCTAGCCATAAGCTTATTTTCAAGTTTAATCCATAAAAAACGTCTCCTATTTAGCTAAAACCCGAAAACCCCAAAACGAACAAAAACTCAGTTTAGGGTCGAATCGTTACCTGGATTGGAATTCTGATTGGGAGGGTTTGCTCACGAGCTCAGCAGTAACGTGCTTCTTCAATTTCTGGTCGATCCGTCAACTTTCTTTCTCTACGGTTTCTCTCTCTAAAGTGAGGAAATGAGGATGGAATGGTGAGGTGGGCTGCCTTGCCCCTTATATACCTGGGCTTTCCTCGGCCCGTTGGAGCCGAGCCCAAGCCCAAGCCCAAGCCCAAGCCCAAGCCCATCCATTTTCCCATTTTATTTTTTTTGACGATTAAATCTCGATCGCGTTATTATTTATTTATTTACTATTTTTAGGATGTTACAGTACCAACCCATCAGTTGTCCAAACGAAATTAACAACAAACCCACCCACCCGAAACATCATGGCCCAACAAAGCTCCACGCGTGCATGTTCCTTATTTCTTGATGGGCCATCAAAGACGCGCACCATTGCAACTCTTTGCAAGCCCAATTTCCCATCCCCAAAGCTGGCCATATCCATCATTTATTATGCATGCATGCGATGCAATGCAAGTGGAGCATACGGCCCACCTATTCCATCCCAAGTCAAACTAATCTTTTAAATTCAAAATTTGAATTTCCATACAATCCGTAGGAAATAACATCATCATCCCGTACCCAACCAAACTAGCATTCGGACGGAAAACTTTAAGCATGCAATACAGGAACCTTGCGTAACCCATGGTCGGTCTAATACGCAACAAAACCATCGGATTCGATCCAAGGTTGATCTCCAACTAAGCTCCTATATATAGCACTAATCCATCTTCATTCATCCGAACCGCAAGAACAAGTGCTATACGGTTTAGACCAAGCTTCCATCCTCCACCCATGTACCATCTTGAGCCGAACCATCATCCATGTATCCTACGTAGACCTTAGCACTCCCACCCTCAATCGGCCTAAGGCAGGACCCCCATCATACTAAGGAGAACCCTAGGATGACTTCAAGAACACCAAAAATGTCTTTTGTTATCGACTACAGCTTAGTATTAGGCAGCAAACCTAGAAATTAGGGTTGGTTTTGGTCTATCGGTGTTTTGGATTCGCCGGCTTGGTCAATCGGTGAGTTTCTCTAATGTTATTATCGACTGCTGTTGTCGGGTTCTCTAGAACACTACAAGAAAATGAAGCTAATGCAACCCTAGGAAAATGTTGCGTTAGGCCTTGAAAATGTTGCATTAGGCCTAATGCAACCTTTTACCGGGGGCTGCATTAGAAGCAGTTGCATTAGACCTAATGCAACTTTTTCAAGGCCTAATATAACCTTTTTCGAAAGTGTTGCATATACCATTCAAATGCAACTTTTTTACATTTTAACGCAACTTTTTTAATACCCAAATGCAACTTTTACTATAGTTTAGTTACAAAAATGCAACCTTTTTTTTAGACTTAATACAACCATTATTATCTTTTTAATAGAAAAAATGCAACCTTTTTTTTTATAGTAAATGCAACATTATTACGAATCTTAGTTACAACAAATGCAACCTTTTACACTCAAATGCGACTTTAAAAAATAAATTCAATTACTATTAATTAATATGCATTTAATCACAGTTACGCCAAACAATAATAACATAGATAACATTGATAGTCAAATGGTGTACTTTAACATGCTTGTCAAACTTGAATAACAATATAGTCCATACAAAGTATCAGTTACAGTAAAGAGAAATGAAAAGATTCTACTCATCTTGATCTAAAACTGGTAATTGTTTTATAACCTTACGCATCATAGCTTCCAAGTTTTGTCGTTGGCTGTCAATATCTTTGCGCATTTCCAGCAACTGGTTTTTCTCAACTTGAACGTTTGCTTTGAATGATTCTATCAACCCTTCCAAAATCATGTATGATGTGTAAGCATCATCTACTATTTTTTTATCAATGTATTTATAACACCTCTACCATAAATTTGGCGATATATGTAGTTCTCTTTGTTCATTACAACCAGAAAAAGATCTACCATAGCGCTGCCATCAAAACATTGATTTCATTGTTTAAAATAGGTTCGTAATTCTTCATTTGTTCCTACAATATTGTCCAAATATATTTAAAAAAACAATATAAAAAATTATGTTTCATTAGCAAATGTACCACTTCAGTCAAATGTGAGCCACATCTTTTGAATTTTGTAGTTCTTGGCAAAGGGAACCTAACATGAAGTTCCTTGTGGGCCTGAACTAAAAAAAGAAACTATTAGAAAAAATAAAAAATAAAAAATAAAAAACAATCATTCATTGACAGATATGGAGCAAGAATTTAACACTATTCGGTATGGAAATAATATTAAGAATATAACTAAAGAAATAGGATTGTAAGTTCCCTCTTGATTTGAAGCAGTTTCTTTCGGTATATTCTAGCAAAATAGTCAAGAACAAAACAGATTCATATGCTAATCAAAACAGCAAGCAGATTAAATTGATAATAAATCAAACCAGTGTTGTAAAAATCGTTAGGCGCTAGTCGGGCGGTGGGGTAGGGCCTAGGCCTAGGTGGGATTAATCGGGGCCTAGGCGGGATTAATCGGATTATAATTTTTATATGTAATTTTCAGTTTTTTATATATATACACACATTTTTATATGTAATTTTTATAAAAATGTTCATTTTTAAACCACACCAAAGGTTTTTGCCGGAATTTGGCCGGAAAGTTCAGGTTTTCGCCGGAATGTTCGCCGGAATCTGGCCGCCTAGGACCGCCTAGGCCCAAAATTCCTCCTTAGCCGAGCGCCTTGCGATTAATCGGCGCCTAGGCGCGATTTTTACAACACTGAATCAAAAAAAATAGTCAAGAACAAAACAGATTCAGATGCTAACCAGAAAATTAAGCAGATTCAGTTGATAACAATTCCAGCAAAACAGTCAAAAACAAAACAGATTCATATGTTATTCAGAAAAGCAGGCAGATTCAATTGATAATAATTCCAGTAAAACAGTCAAGAACAAAGCAGATTTAATTGCTAAATAAAACAAGAAGCAATTTCAATTAATAATAATCAAGACCTTTCAATTTATTCAGAGTCACCTGTCATCAAAAACTGATTCATAACAATAGAGAACTCAACAAAATGATAGATTTATCCAACATGGTATGGTATACCTCTTTCCTTTTGACAAAGAGATTCACATGAGTTCTTTTCTGTTGGTAAACAGAGAATGAAATAAAATGATTTCTTATGATTTCTGTGAATATTTCTGTATGTTTTTACAATACATGACTAATCTATTTATAATAGATTATCAAAGAAGGAAATACATTATAGATGGCAATACAGCAATGATCATCAATTTGTGAGCTGTCGCATAATTTCAGGAACCTAAATCGGGAAATGATGTTGAGCTGATCCCAGAATTATCTCCAAGAAATCTTCTTTCTAACACTCCCCCTTAAGTTGAGTAGTGGGATCACCAATGCTTAACTTGTTTAGACATCTATTAAAATCACCTCCATTTACAGCCTTTGTAAGAATATCTGCGAGTTGTTCTTTTGATGGAACAAACGGAAGCTCCACAATTCCTGCTTCTAACTTTTCTTTGATAAAATGGCGGTCAACCTCCACATGCTTCGTACGATCATGTTGGACAGGATTTTCTGAAATTTGGATTGCTGCTGTATTGTCACACATAATCTTACTAGCTCCATTTGACGAGAAACCAATATCTGTTAACAGCTTTCGTAACCATAACACTTCTCCTGTAATATCCGAGACTTTCCGGCCCAACTAAAACCCTCGCACGTGTCCTTAAATAAAAAAAAACTCAATTTCATATTTCTCCTAAAACAATAAATATTAATTTTTAAATTAATATATGATTATGGAAAAGCAAATTATACTTAAAATGTATACGTTTGTATATATATACGTAAGAGTTATAAATACATATATATATATATAAATATATATATGTATATAAAATCCTCAAAAACTTACAAGTTCGTAATTACTTAAAATTATTAATAGATTTTAAAAAATATTTTATAAAATTTATAAAATCATTTGAGAAAACTTATTAAAATTTTAACATATATACATTTGATTTTATAAAAGTTCAGGGACCAAAACTGCCAAGTAATGAAACTTGTTTTAAACTAAAATTCTACTTTTAAACATAAAGTGTTAATTCCGTAAAACTTTGAGGGCCTGTTTTGCCATCTTTCCAAACACCTGAAGACCAGAACCCGTCATGGGTTCGACTCCCGCTAGCACCGGTTTTGAGCTCGATTTAGCCAAAACGCGGAGTTTGTCCAGATTCGACGAACCTCGATACTCGCCTGAGGCGTGCGATCGAAACCCAACGTCTTCAATGCTATAGCACGGCCCGAGACACGCATAAATCCGAATTCAAAGTCGTCGGCTTCAACCCCCACCTCCTCAACCGTTCGCGCATTGAATGCCAAATTGGCTATAAATATCGACCCCTACACCTCATAAGCATCATCCCGAAACTATCTAAACCTTCAATTCAGTCGTTCATCACCTGCATTGCCGTTTGAAAGATCGCGACAGCCGACGAGCCACCACAGCCCGTTCTCACTCATTTCGATATCATTTCAGGTAATTCAAATGGCCATTCTACTCGAAATCTTGCATAGATCAGAAGCCCTATGTGTTAATTTGATGAACAAAGGGCTAATCGATGTGCAATTACGAATTCTTGATCTAGGGTTCATACGGGGATTTGGGGTTGGTTTGGGGTTCTGTTTAAGAAATTTCTTTTTCATGTTTTAAGCTAATAAGACAGTGGTTGGGATGGTTTAAGCGTGTGTGTGTCTGGGAACCGGGCAACCCGGGTTCGAATCTGGTTAGTCCAGTTTTGCCCTTTTCATTTTTTTTAGCCTTTTAAACAAGCTTTAAACCTCCTAATAATTTTATAAATGTTGTTAAACTTATACAAACTCAAAAACAATTCTTGTTTACACTTTTAATCCTGGAATTATTTTTAAACTTAGCCAAACCTTAAGAAAAACTAATTTTAAATAATAGTTTGAAATCTTAAAGAAATTTAGAAAAGTTTATAGATTCATTTAAAAAAATCTGAAACTTATAAATTTATAAATACACTTTATAAATTTATATAAACATAAACCTATTTGTTTATATAAAAGGAGTGAAATAATTATACTCTATTTATTTCCAAAATAATTATAAAGTTTATAAAATCTAAATGAAAACTTTAAACAAATATGAACTTGTAAACTTTAGTTAAAACGATCATAAACTTATAAACTAACGAGAACTCTAGTTAAAACCTATTAAACTTATGGTTTTCTTTTTAGACTTTAAACTTATAATTAAGATATAACCATGTTCTATTTAATATCTTATAATCTTATAAGTGTTATTTAAACGTATTTATATTACGAATTAATTTGTATTATAAATACTTAACACTTAGAAACTTAATCGAATCTCAAAAGATTTATGTTGATTTAATAAGTAATTATTCTTGTAAATTATTTATTTCCAAATGCTTAGAAAACTATTTTGATTATTTTCGTATAATGAATAATTGTGAAACTTTTAAATAATTATTTTAATTAATAATTATTCTAAACTATAAACTTATGAAACTTCGGTATTCAAACCTTGCGACATTCATTCAAAACCTTCATTGAAACTTTTGTTTAAACTTTACAAAACACAATCATGCCCATCTCCCACTTGGAACCCTAGTCGATCTTGAAATCCTAGATCCTTTGTCTTAGACTTATAGAATCATACATGAAACTTTAGACTTATATTCTTAGGCTTATTGTGAGGATATTCTCCCTCAAAGTCTTGCAAACTTACTCTTATCGGATACTCTTCGTCAAACCAAGTGAGTATACTTAGCCCCTTTTTCCTTTTATGCTTTTGGGGTGAAACATGTTCACAATTCTTAAACTTATACAATTCTTGTACAACTATGACTACGTGTTTATTCGTATGTTAAACTTGAGACTTGTATGCTTAGATTAAACTTAAAACTACCACATTCATTAGCTTTGATCAAGCCGATAGTAACAATGATAGATCTATTGCATTTGACCAATCCACCTTGATTGATTGACCCCTTCGGGGGGGAGCCCTTGGTGTTTGTTACTACATTAAACTTTAAACTTGAGACTTATAAGGGTAACCTGCGGGTTATGCCTAAACTTGGTTGGAGGGTTGATGTGCACAATGTCTAACATGCTTGTTTTCTCATACTTACATTATAGAATGCATGAATCATAGTGAATTGTAATACTTTTCAAATACTTGTTAAACTGTGTCAAAACCTTTGTATCTCACCAACTATTTTGTAGTTGACAGATTCTTTCACATGTTTCAGGTTCTACAACATGAGGCTTACTTGTGATCACATAGGATGCTTGGACCTAGAATGCTTAATCAATTAGACTTGTATTCCTGCTATGTATTTGATTTTATTCTTTGTATTGAACCTTTGAATCTATTTATTAATGAAATATTAAAACTTTAATAGTCAACCTTGTGCTATTGAACAACCGCGTCCGCCCCGACGTATATCCGCCGTCGGTTGGGGTGTGACATCTCCTAGCCCTTTAGCTATCCCTCTGAACTCAGCTTCGGCACTTGACAATGCGACAACTTTTTGTTTCTTGCTTCTCCACGTAACAAGGTTTCCACCCACCAAAGAGAAGTACCCTGATGTGGATCTTCGATTCCCTTTGTCTCCTGCCCAATCTGCATCGGTATAAACTTCTATTTTCAGATGACCGTGAGATTTAAACACCACTCCATGACCTGTAGTGCCCTTAAGATACTTTATGATTCTCTGGACTGCCTCCATATGAGCAACCTGTGGCTGATGCATAAATTGGCTAACCACTCCTACTGCATAGGCAATATCAGTCGGGTATGAGATAAGTAGATTAACTTACCTACCAGACGCTGGTATCTTCCTTTATCTGCTAACTTTCTATTTGGCTCCATATGCAATTTATGATTAACTATCATTGGAGTATCCACATGTTTACAGTCAACTAGCCCTGTTTCAGTTAAGAGATCCAGAATGTATTTCTTCTGACAAATAAAGATTCCCTGGTTAGATCTGAGCACTTCGATTCCAAGGAAATACTTAAGATTTCCCAAGTCTTTCATTTCAAATTTTGAAAAAAGTTTTTCCTTTAGTTGTCTCATCTCTTCTTCGTCATCTCCTGTAATAATCATATCATCAACGTATATGATTAAGCAGGTTACCCGGCCATTTTTCTGTTTGAGGAAAAGAGTATGGTCAGTATTGCTTTGTTTGTAGCCATAATCTTTCATTGCAGCAGTGAATTTACCAAACCAAGCTCTTGGGGACTGTTTTAGCCCATATAGAGACTTCTTTAGTAAACACACTTCTCTTTCCCTAAAATCTTTTGTGAATCCTGGAGGAGCATCCATATACACTTCTTCTTTCAAGTCTCCATGAAGAAATGCATTCTTCACATCAAACTGATGAAGAGGCCATCCCTTGTTTGCTGCTATAGAGAAAAGAACTCTAATCGTGTTAATCTTTGCGACCGGAGAGAAAGTTTCAGAATAGTCAATTCCGAATGCCTGTGTATACCCTTTGGCTACTAGCCGAGCTTTGTACCTTTCAATGGTGCCATCTGGTTTATACTTGATGGAAAACACCCATTGACATCCAACAGTTTTCTTTCCTGGAGGGAGAGTACATTTTTCCCATGTGTTACTCTTTTCGAGAGCCTTCATTTCAGTTTCCATTGCTTCTCTCCATGTTTTTGTTTTTAAGGCCTCTGCTATATTGCCTGGAATTTGTTCTGCATATACGGAAGCGATAAATGCCTTTGCATTTTTTGACAAGTTCCCCCCAACTATATTGGCCATCGGGTATCTTGATCCCTTGGTTTCCCTTTCTGGGGAATACCGTTTTGGAGGGACTCCCCTATTGATTCTAGGGGGCAAAGTGTAAGTTCCGGATGGAGCATCGGCATTTTCAACATGTTGTTCCTCCCCTCCTTGAAACACATTCTCAGATTCACTACGTGTCTCCCCCTGTCCTTGTTCACTAGCCATCTCCTGGTTTTCTCTATTAGTATAGTTGGATCAAGTTCAATGTTTTCAGAGTTTTGTGAATCACTTACCTGGAGCATCGGATAGGAAGATTCTTGGGTAGTGGCACTGTTTGATGGTTCTGATGATTCTTTGGTGGATGTGTGAGGTGACTCGGCCTTATCTTGGACTGGAAACCATCTCAACCAACTCAGTGAGTCCACATGACAGCTCTCCCCTTGACCACTGTGTTGGGATTCGTAAAAGAATTCTGTTTCTAAAAAATCACAATTCATAGTGGTAGTCATATGTTGCCTCTGAGGGCTGTAACATCGGTAGCCCTTTTGGGTAACCCCATAGCCTAGGAAGACACACTTTTCAGCGCAAGGACCTAGTTTGGATCGTTCAGTTTTGGGTATGTGAGGAAACACGGAACAACCAAATATTCGAGGTTGTAGAGTGAGGGGCGGAGGTATTTTTGTAAAAGTGGATAGAGTATATAGAGGGGTTTTCAATGTAAGGGCTTTGGTTGGTAATCGATTAAGGAGGTATACGGACGTGGCAAGAGCTTCAGGCCAAAAGGATTTTGGAACTTTGGATTCGAGCATCATAGCTCGAGTCATTTCTAATAGGATACGATTCTTTCGTTCCACCACACTATTCTGTTCTGAATGTTTTGGGCACGTGGTTTGGTGAATCATTCCTTTGGCCTGTATGAATTGTTTCATGGAGTTGTTCACAAATTCCCCCCATTATCAGATCGTAAAATCCGGATGTTAGTTTTAAATTGGGTTTGGACCATGGCGTAAAAATTGGTGAATTTTTCAAAAACCTCATATTTGTGTTTTAGAAAGTACACCCATGTCATACGAGTACGGTCGTCCACAAACAGTAAGAAAAATCGAAAATGTTGCCCTCCATTAACCTCGGCAGGGCCCAGACATCAGAATGAACTAACGAAAAAGGTTCACTAACTTTTGTGTTACTTGGTTTAAAAGACTGTCAATGGCTTTTTGC
The DNA here is from genome assembly GCA_023525975.1 of Smallanthus sonchifolius. Classification (NCBI taxonomy): domain Eukaryota; kingdom Viridiplantae; phylum Streptophyta; class Magnoliopsida; order Asterales; family Asteraceae; genus Smallanthus; species Smallanthus sonchifolius. The sequence goes on along the minus strand of CM042046.1, from coordinate 8,366,522 downwards.
CAAGATACACGTTTCACAATTCAAAATAATATTGGTAGGAAAAAATTCAGGAAATAAGAGATGTAAGTAACCTGCAGATGGGTGCCCAAGTCTTCTATGCCACTGCCATGCTTCTCTGTCCTTAGTTCCATGAGCAAGCATTGCATTACTTGATCGAGTCACCTCATCCACGTAGTATAAGCCTTGTCGTTCAGTGCCACGCCCAATTATCGTCCCAGTCCTGATGTCCTGTAAGATACAAAACGTTGGATACATTAGAACCGTGCAGTTGAGTTCTTTTGTCACATGACTGACAGATAGCAGTTTATGTGACAACGACGGAACAAGCAAGCAATTTTTTAGCTTAAGTGTGGGAGATATTTCCACCGTCCCTCCTCCTTTTACACGAATCACATCACCATTTGCAGTTTGGATGTGTGACCTGTTAGGTTTTTCGTTGCTAGCAAAATCAGATGATTCACAGGTCATAGTATCAGTGGCACCACTATTAAAAATCCAAGGATTCCTCATCCCCTTTACCTGGACCGATTGCTTCTCCAGATGCTACACCTCCAAACCCTAATCCCTTGGTTGCCGCTGCTTCTTGATTGCTGTCACCGAATGAGTCGCCACCGATGGCAGCAGCCGCTTTGCCCTCGGGACCGTTTTGTTTACTGGTTCTGTTACGGCTATCGCTCCACCATTCCGGAAACCCCACAATCTTGAAACACTCTTCCTTCGTGTGCTTTAGCATACCGCAATGACTGCACTTCAGGAGGAATCTATCTTGTTTTGATGGAGGTCCCGTCCGCCTTCCTTGTTCTTGTCGGCGGTGACCTTTCGAAAGAAGCCCTAATGCTCCGTCTTCTTTGGGTCCGGTGGCCGACAATCCGGCTGCTACCCCTTGTTGAGTTGATGCCTCGTCAGAGGTGCCTCCAAGGATAGTTTGGTGTGCGGTCTCCTTTCTAATAGCGGCATACGCAGCTTCAGCCGAGGGCAGAGGATCCCATCGGAGGATTTCTCTTTTTATGTGGTCGTATCTGCGATCTAGGGCATTTAGAAACTGAAATAGTTTCTGTTCAGCCCTAATCTTGTTGTAGGTTGTGATATCGATTGCACAGACCATAGGGTTTGGATCTCTGCGATCAATCTCACCCCAAATTCCTTGCATCACGATCCAAAAATCTTCCAATGGAACTCCATTCTGCTTAAACTCATTGGCCTTAACATGAAGATCAAAGGTTTGCAACTTATCTTTCCCGCTACTGTAGGTTACCACAAGAGCATCCCACAATGATTTCGTTGTGGGAAACTCGGTGAGGTTACTTGCAATTGCTGGTTCTATATTCTGAATGAGCCATGAAAAAACGATTAAATCGTTTTGTTCCCACTGCTCATATTTGTCGTCGGTTTTTGTTGGAGGTTCTGTGGTCAAATGCTCTAGCAAATCTTTTGATTTTCCCCCAATGGCAACTCGAATCATTCGAGCCCATAGGGCATAGTTTTGGCTATTGAGTTTGAGGTTTATGGAGAGGCTGTCGGATTGTTTTGGATTTTTGTTTTGGGTAGAAGATATGTTTCGGAGAAGGTTTGCGAGTTGAATCGCCAGTTCATTACTGGTTATTGCCGAGTTACCGTCTGTTCCAGACATGGCAGCTCAGATGTCTGTAGATGAAGAGCTTTTATGATCCTAGAATCGATCACACCGCTCTGATACCATGTTGGTAAACAGAGAATGAAATAAAAGGATTTCTTATGATTTCTGTGAATATTTCTGTATGTTTTTACAATACATGACTAATCTATTTATAATAGATTATCAAAGAAGGAAATACATTATAGATGGCAATACAGCAATGATCATCAATTTGTGAGCTGTCGCATAATTTCAGGAACCTAAATCGGGAAATGATGATCCCAGAATTATCTTTAAGAAATCTTCTTTCTAACATTTTCTTGTGTTTGCTTCATCATCAGATCTACAAACACATATAGAAAAAAAGTCAAGATTCAAATTGAAGGCATTGTCATATGGAGAAGGGAAAGAATTGGAAGAATTACCAGAGAGTAAGGAAAAAGTTTTCATATGATATATATATCACAACACAAACTAAAAATTATCATGAAATTTGATATTTTCAACAATTGTCATGGCACCTGGATGAATTTCCCATGCCACATTCAAAAAGCATATATAAGCTTATTACAGACATTATCAAGTAGCAAACAATCATTGTTAATCGAAGATCCATCAAGTTTGGGACTTACAAAAGGGAAATTAAGTCCTAGATTCGTGACCATTCAAAATTCTCAAAAGAGTTGGGCCTGTGGCCTATCAACTTGAACTACCAGATGAAATGAATGGAGTACACGATGTATTCCATGTGTCAAATCTGCGTAAGTGTTTAGCAGATGAATCTCTGGTAATGCCCCTATAAGATGTAGAGATAGATGAAAAGTTAAGGTTTATGGAACAACCTTTGCAAATCGAGGACAGGCAGGAAAAGAGATTGAAAAGAAAAAAATTAATTATTGTGAAAGTGAACTGGAACTCCAGACGTGGACCTGAGTACACGTGAGAAATGGAGTCAGAAATAAAAAAGAAGTATCCACACCTGTTTGAGTAAACTCGAGGACGAGTTTAAAACAAGGTGGGGAGGATGTAACACCTGCCACAAAAATGTCCAAGATTTGACAAAAGGTAAACCCTAGAGACTATAAGAGTAATTATCTTAAAGTTCAGGGTTTAAATTAAAAAAGTTGAGGATTTAGACCTTAGCGGACCGCTAAGGCTAAGCATAACGGTCCGCTAAAGGTATTGGTTTGGGTGGCGGACCGCCACCATATAAGGTAACGGTCCGCTACGTGTTGATTAAGCAAAGAATCTGGTTAAGCCATGTGTATAGTGACTAATGGTTATGTATTCTGACACGTGTACTCGTGACGGACCGCCACGCCACGTGGTAACGGTCCGCCAGCCGCAAACTCATCAGAACTCGCCACGCGTAAAGGTGGCGGACCGCTACGCCTAGCGGTAACGGTCTGCTAGCCGCAAAACTATGAACTGTCCAATCAGAAAGCGACGTGTAGGGCTGACGTCATCTCAGGCGGTGGCGGACCGCCACCCGCCTGCTTAGCGGTCCGCTACGGACCCAGTTTTCAGCCTATAAATAGATGGACGAGTTCATTCGGAGTTTCACATCCAAACTCGATCCTCGCTTCACACATTCATCCCAGATCCCCTCTAGCTCACTTTCGACGATCCTAGTTTGATTCCCGCTCCTCGTAGTGCTCGGTTTAAGAAGAAACGCTCGTAGAAAGGTTGGAACGCTAGAGAAATCAGGTTAAGAAGCTAGAAGCTAAGCTTTGAACTCTAGAGGCTCATTCCAAACAAAAAGGTGAATACTTTATCTCTTTCAAAACTTGTGTCAAATATTTTATTTGCGAAAATGGCCAAATAAAGATTAACTAAATAATGCTCAACGTTCTTCTACGAACCAAACATTCAGGCCATAGGTATACATAAAACTTGCAAGGGATACACGGGTCTCGGGTGAAATTCCCGGATTATGGCCGATGCTTATCTTATAACAAATGAAGGACGTGGAGTTCTCGTTGTTATAAGCTATGACGCCAGTGTATACAGTGGTGCATACGGTCATAACATGGGTCTGCTGAGTGTGTAGATTGAACAAGAAGTTGTGATTATGAAATTAATACTTATTTGTGCCAAAATGATTTTATGTCAAGATATTGCATTCACCAGCGTTCGCGCTGATGTTTTATTTTCAAAATGTTTTCCAAGTAATGAATAAAATATGATGAGAGGTGTTTAAGGGCAGACATGAGATCTGACCCGATAAAGGATGGAATGCACGTAGGATTCTCAGGCCTCGTGTAAAGGGAAATCCAAAAGAAAGGAGATAGGATCAGGGAACTGATCAACCCTGTGTTGGAACTATTTCCAGTGGCTCATCATGTATTTGATTTCAAACTTGTTTTGAAATCAAATGAGAAGGGTATTGAAACCCTATATTTATAAAGTAAATACAAGGCTTTTGTTTTCCAACTGAGTTTTGGTATTTACAATTACAACCCTTGGAGTTTAAATAATGATGAAACGATCATTTGAAAAAGACTTCCGCTGTGTTTTATAAAAACTCTGAAATCAAGTAACCAAGCGATACCAATCGGGCTCGCACACGTCCAGGGGGTGCCTGAGGCGGGGTGTGATAGTGTGGTGGTGGTAGTGCCCGGGATCTAGTGGTGGTTGTGTGGTGGCTCTGTCGGAATCTGCTGTAAGTACTCTTTGTTTTGATCTTAATAATTTAACGTTTGATCTTATTGAAAAATCATTCAATACATTTTTTTTTTATAAAATTGGATCTTGATTATAAAATTACCAATTGGTGAGGTTTGAAAATGTAATTTTTTCTTGGGTTGTTTTGTTGTGGAGTCTTGATGCTTGCTCTCTATAAAGGATCCCTATTTGCTGGTTGTGCTTTGATGATGGTGAATTTAAGATTCTGCCGCATGTTATGTTTTATTGAATCTTGGTTCATGTAACTTCAGTTTTTGCATACAGTTTTCTCATGCTTTGAACTTCTATGTTGGAAGCATGAACATAGTTATGTTTTGGTGGCAAGAATACCTACTTGTACATAATGCATTGCGCCTTGCACACCATTGTTTTACTATTCAAACCCTTTTAAATAGAGTTTATAATTTATAATTTCTATGTTGGAAGCAAGAACATAGTTATGTATTGGTTTCAAGTTCTGTTATGTTTTCTTGCTGATGAATCTGTACTTGAATTGGGATCCGAGATGTATGAATTTTGATGTTTATATTTGGGAAGTGGAAAAGTTATCGTTCGCTATGATGAAATTGAAAAGAAAATTGTTTATTTTGGGAATTTTACCTTAATATTTTCTTTTTAAAAGTCCAAAATAGTTTTTTTATTCAAAAATAGGTCGTAGGGCAGCCCTTAATCACCTTAGGGGTTGTTTGTAATTTGTCCAAAATAGTTGTCACCAAAAATAGGTCGTAGGGCAGCCATTTCATTTGGTGACAACTTTTTAAATTTGTTTAGCTATTTTCAATTTTCAAACACACTTTGCATGCTCATTCAAAGGTGTCAATTGACATATCAAAGCTATCACCATTTAATTTGGTGACAACCTTTTAAATTTGTTTAGGCTCATTCAAAGTTGTTGTCATTTCATTTGGTGACAACTTTTGCAATTGTGTATAGATTAGGACCCGTCGCCATTTCATTTGACAACAACTTACATATCATTGCTCATTCTGCTGCATTTTATGACACACCTAAGAATTGGAAAGCTGTCATCAGTCTATTTGGCGACAAGCTCATATGTGTTAACAAATTAAGAACAACCCCTAAGGTGATTTATGGGTTAGCCTTATGGCCCATTTCTGGAAAAAAAAATCTCCAAAATAAGATTGACATATGTCTTGTAAAACTCTACATTTCATTGATCTATTACTTTACAAATTGGGAATAATTAATTGTATTAGTTATTGTTACTAGTAAATGGAATGGCATTACAAATTGCATAACATTTATACCGAATAATATTCACTTAGAGCTTTTGCTTGTGTGATATATATGTGGTTCTTTTAACCCATTAAGGGGCAAAATTCTGACTAACTCACCCGTGATTTTACAAATCAAAGTAGTGAATATTAAATAATGCAAATAATTAAGCATGAAAAACACAAGATATATATAAAAGGGATCATAAGCCCGGTTTTATTAATAACGAAACACACAATGGACTGTATTACATTGTAACAACACACGATGGTGTGACAGTGCATCTCATTTTATTCCAGACGTACGGGTGACTTAAATAAATAGCCGTGTAATATATCTAGAACCAGACGGCTCGCATTTGGCATGGTTGGGACATGATGAGATTGCATTGTGAGGGCAGGTTTTGAGCCATGTTCATCATCTGGTCCATCATTTGACCCTGCATTCTGCTCCACATTGGTTGGTTCATCATCATCTTGATGCCCGGACACATGCATTCCTCACCCAGCTTCCTCAGCTGCATGCAGCACATTTCCTTTTCTTCCCCTGCTGACTGCCTTCTTCCTCCTGAATGCATTAATTAATTAATTAATTAATTAATGAGTAATTAGTATTATTAAACTACACACACGTGATGCATGTACATGTGTGATTTACCATTAAAATCATTACAACAATAAATTTAAAACCCTAAATTTGTAAAAGCCCCATTCATTCTCAGATCTAGGTACATGAAATTTTGGGTAAAAAGACCAAAACGTCCTCACATGCGAGGCACGTGACCTGCCTTAACGGTGAAATTTAATGTTCGTTAGTCTACAGGACGTAACGTGCAGGGTTTTTTAAACATAAATGATGTTTTATGTAATTTCCTTAGTTAAATGATGTATTTTGAAATATGGGTAATACTTAAATAAGGACGTAATTTGTAATTTGCTCTATATTTATTGATGCTGACCTTGAAGATTTTTCATGAGGTACATCCCGCATTGGCTTAGCATATCCTGATCCATCATCCGCTGATAGCAGTCGGATTCAGTTCCGCTTCTGCCCCTGGGGTTCTCTTCAAAGGTGGTGGTGGTGTAGATGGTGGACGCCTCAGCAACTGCCGCCATGGCTACAAGGAGGAGGACACCCGCTGCTGCGAATACAAGTGAAAACCTTGCCATTGTATATGATATGATGTAATTGGTATTTGATGAATAATGTGGTCTGAAAGATGGTGGATTTATAGGGGGGTTGGGCGACTGCATGGTGATTACGTGTGAAATTGGTTGAATCAAATTGTTGAGGGAAAATGTTAACACGTCGTTGTTGCATCATGCATGCATCTTCATCATCAAAGCCATTTGTAAATTATAACTTTGTTTTATTCCTTGGGGATGTCAGTGTTTTGGTGTTTTATATATGTTTCACTAGAAAGTATATATGCTCTCCAAACATGTAATCATGTATAAATATTTGTAATTTTAAAAGAAGAAAAAATGATCTTTTAGGATTATATAATCTCATTTTGAAACTTACATTGGGATTGAAGGAAAACACGTGTTAGGATTTAAATAAAACTAGTTGGGTTAACCCGTCCGTTGCGCGGGTTCCGTTTATAAAAATGTTCGTACTAAGCGGCGGAAGTTTAGTCGTTTATTCCCCGAGATATGCAGCGTGACACCGGTTGTTATCGGCTTAGCTCATCGTGAACCATAAAACTGAAAAACAATAAAGCGAATACCAATGCCGGCAAGAGTGATGTTTACCTCATAGCCGGATTAGTTCTGCATGGTATCGCAATGTTAATCGCACTCGCTACGACTTGAGTTTGGTCATGATCGCTATTGGAAACCATAAAAGCGAATAACGATTCCGGTCCTGATAATGTCGTCAGCGATAATGTTCGCTCATATTCGGTTCGGTTTGGCACGGTATTGTAATGGTAATCGCATTTGCTACGACTTGAGTTTGGTCGTTATCGCCTACACTCGTCGAAAAGCACAAAAACGAATACCGGTTCGGTTCATCATGGTAGGTTGGTACTGCAACGGTAAGTGTAATCGCTATAGCCCATGATACGGGAAAAATACTTGATTTCGAACAAAACTTAATCGCTTTTTAATACCAAATATTAGATCGGGATGTTCACAAAAAATCTAAAAACACTTGTGCATTTCATTTTTTTTATAAAAAGATAATGAACTAAAGATATTAAAGAAAAACGAAATTATTAGAAAAACAAACGAGATAAAAATGTAAATTCCATATAGTATGAGAAGTGGAAAAAAACAAAATTAGTTTTTTTAGCGTTCCGTAATCCGTTTGATTGATCGGCCCATGTGCCCTTTTTTTCAATTTCAGTTTTAAATTTTTTTAATTTATGGTTTAACTCAAAATTTAATTGCACGACTCATTTTAGTTTTTTTTAGCGTGTTCCGTAATCCGTTTGATTGATTGGCCCATCTACCCTTTTTTCAATTTCGATTGGCCCATGTGCCCTTTTTTCAATTTCAGTTTTTTTTTAATTTATGGTTTAACTCAAAAATTAATTGTGCGACTCATTTTAGTTTTTTTTAATGTTTCGGTATAAACTTTTCTTAAAACGAAGCTCACTGATTTCGGTATAAACTTTTCTTAAAACGAAGCTACCTGATTTTAGTTTTTTTTAACGTTTCGGTATAAACTTCGTTGTCTGTGTTTTGGTATAATCGTATTTGATTTCGATGTTCACTGATTTTAGTTTTTTTTGTGTCGGCACGTTATAACGAGCCATATGGGTCCGATGGCTCGGAGTTTGTTAGAATTGTTAGGCTCCTACGATTGTAGTGAGAGAGGGCATAGCCCTGGATCATCTTGTTAGTCCTGTAACCGTTTCAATCAAAGTGTATTTCATTGCATTCTACTATCAATTTCTCTTGTTATCTTCTTAGATTTGTAACCGAATCATATCAATCTCTATCAGACACTAACTCAATTAGAATCTGATGATTAAATAAAACTAGCCATCTCTGTTGATCAATTGATGGTGCTTTATTTTCTTTCTTCTTAATTGACAGGTTTTGCATCCTTTGTTAATGGTGATTGGTTTCATTCTCATAAGTGGAGAAGATATGCTTTAAGCTTCTACAAGTTTTCATTAAATTTTTTTTATTGGTTTAAGTTAAAATTTCTAGAATTTAAACCAGAAGTAGTCGTATGTTAACTTTTTTACACCCCTTCAAGTTTTTTTGATTTTGGGGATAAAATGAAAAATGCAACAATATTGGTGTATAGATGGTGACATCATCATCATCATCATCATCGTCATCATCATCATGTATAATAACATATTTAAAAATCATTGTATTACATTGAATAACAAGGTACTTCTCTCAGATACATGATCTCATGTTTGAGGTATGATTGCCTTACTTCTGCCTCATGTACGTTTTTTTTTGTTTTTTCTTACAATTAGACCGTTATTGCCAGATGTCCATGTGGCGTTGTAGTACTAGAAAAATGTCATGTAGAAAGATCATAAACATAAAATCTAACCTCATATAGATGTGCTGATCATGCTTGATTTAGTGAGTAGACTTCATATTTATTCGACATCAAATCACCCCGTAATAGCCGATTTTGATTATATGTTCTCATATGCACACTGTCAACGTGTGATTAACCGGATAAATGCCACTGGTGGTACCTCATCTACATTTGATGTCATAACAAAGGTAATACATTTTTTTAAAGAAATAGACTATTTTTAGTTAGGCTGTAACATGGGACACGCTCTAAGTATTTACTAAAGAAATTTTACATAAATCTTATAAAAATGAGCATAGTTGTAATAGTTATTGTACTCTGTAGATGGACTACTTCATCCTGCATTGCATAACCAGTATTGGGATGGTGGCCCTCACGTGTTGTCACTTTCGTGGAAAATCATGATACTGGATCACATAGGTTCACTCCTAATTTTCGTGTTTGTGTCACTGGTTATAATAATAATAAATTAAAAAAAACGTCTAGTCTTTCCTTTTTACTTATATGATAGCTTAAAATGTAAGAACATTGGTTAAAGTGGTTTTTTTTATATATTTTACTTTGTTACAGGGTCATTGGACGTTCCCACGAGATAAGCTTATGCAAGGATATGCATACATCTTAACCCATCCCAGTACGGTAATTTTGTGATTTCAAAATAAGAGTGACTAGCTTTTTTTTATTACCACCTTGCTTGATTTCCTTTTTTTTTCACGGCCTGTGATATTTTATGACCATTTTTACGATTTCGAGCTCCATGATGTGATGACAGAACTAACAAAGGCTAGAAACGGGGCGGGATCTACTACAGAAGACCAGTAAAGATTTACTATGGAGGTAAAATGTTTAAAGCTTTGTAAAGAATTGAAAGTAAAGAAAATTAATATAGTAGTCATATGCCTTTTTTTTATGCCCAAGATCAGTGAAAATAGTTTATTAGAGCCAATTCATTTAGGATGTTTAAGATATCTTTAGTCATTTAAATTTGGATGTTAAATATTACGTCTTTAGTCATTTAAATTTGTTAGATTCTGAATGTTGTCACTGGTATGGGACAATACCAGACGTAGGATATGTGCTAGCCAATAAAAATTAATTCCAAACTCATAGGGTTAAGGGTCAAAAAGGAAGTCAACTGAAAAAGCATTGGAAAGACAATAGTAAAGGGTGTAAACAATGAGTCAACTACTTCACTATCGAATTACAAAAGGTCAATGGCTTACTGAGGACAACCCAGGTGTAAAAAAGTCAACCTAAAAGTCAAAGATCTGTTGACGATGTCAAAAAGCTAAACATGGGAAAAGCTCTAATAATGGAGTCCATGGTTAAAAGTCAACTACTTGATAAGTTTGGGGTCAAATCTGGGTCAAACAGTGGATATCTGATTGAAAGATAAGGGTTCACTGTTGGGTTCATAGTCCATGAACACCCCCTAGGCCAAACATCATGTTAGAAAGAGTTTCATAGAAACTGCATTCAAACACATCGGTTGTTCAACTTCAGTGAGAAATAAAACTGCATATTTATCCATCAGCTAAGAAAATCATACATGCGTGCATGCATGCTACTCTTCTATTGACCCTGCAATTATATTTCAATCCAAACAAATCTATATATGTTTAAATCATAAGCATCTACATACACATTATGTGCTTTCTTGCATTCTGATTCCAAATTTATTGTCTTTTGATATGTTACATCTGTATGAGGATTTAAACATTGAATACTTGATAGTCATTTGTTATTAGACTGGTTTTAGATTTGTTAGATAATTAGACATTTAGACTCATTTGGTCATTTGTTGAGACTTGAGAGAATAAACTGCTTTGTTTTCTTTTTTCCTATTTGTTAGCTTTCTATTAGACTGATTTTAGATTTGGGTATCATATATGATTTGTTAGACACATTTGGTTATTTGTTGAGACTTGAGAGAAATAAAGAATGAACATGTAATTGCATATTACATCTACAGATAAGAAATTAATTTTTTTCCCTGGGTTGGGAATTTAGCAGCATTCCAGCAGTTTATGTGCTCCTAATTACTATACATGTGAATAACTTAGATGTCCACTGTAGGAATGAATGGTAGCAATTGGTTTGTAGCAGACTGCACTCTTGTGATGGGTTTAAAGATTTGATTTGCAATTAGTTAATAACTTATCATTCAATCTGTAATCAGGTAATTTATCAATCTAATTTTCAACTTGATTTGAAAAAGGGCCTCAAATTTTTAATTCGTTTGGAGCCACCAATACGTTGAGCCGCCCCTGCACACATATTATATATATTTGCATATACATATAAAAATAATTGCATATTATACACACGCACATATTGATCACATGCATACGTGTAGTTGTATGTTTATAAATATATGCGTGCATGTGTATATAATGAAGTGTGTATGTGTTCACGCGCGCATGTTTGTGTGTATGTGTTGCTTGCATGGTATGAACTTTTGTGCTTTACTTAAAGGGGAGCTTTGTGCTCTGTGCCTTAAATGCCACTGGTTTTATGGAAATCAGTACTTCAATATGTTTATTTAAGAGAGTTTTTTCGGTGCTTTAAATACCAATGGTTCTATAGAAGTTAGTACTTCATTTATGCACAATTTATTTTGCATGCTAAAAAGTTATCACTATGTTCGCACACCGGTTGTGTTATGTTTATCTATATGTTTCTTAGTCACCACCACAACTTTGTATATTTGTATATGTTTTCCATTTTTACCTTTTTCGAAAAGCATTTGTTTTCTGTCCATGGAACAGGGTGCCATTTAAGGCTGAGGACTATGCAAAAGCCCTAGCGCTTTAAGAAGCATATCACGTTCATGTTTCACGAAGCATTCCACCCTTGTTGCCCCCTTTCTACCATACATGAACGTTAATTGACATTTTCATTTTAAGCAGTACGACACGCTCTCACGTTTAAGTAGTTCACCATTTAATGCTTTTCATTGTTTTGTGGTTCTTTTGGTGTAGTGGGTCATTTTTGTACTCACAAGTTAAATGAGTTATATTTTGATCTCAAACAAATTGTTTTCGTTTAGAATGTAAAGATAGTTATGACATTGTGCATTAACATGTCCGGTCACCGGACGGGTATAAAACTAGTTATTAATTATATTAGAATATTTTTTGAGTAATAGTTTTTTACAACATATAGAGGCATGGGTCGCCAGTTTATAAGAATTAGACATATTAAGGTGACGAAACAAGAATCTCTAAAGAATGTGCGGTGGACGATTATACCACCGAAATTATATCATCATTTGCTAAATCAGTCAACAAAAAAAATGTTTTCATTTTCTATGGCACACGAATTTTTTTTTTCCTAACTTGTTAAAAGTTGATCACGTTTATGTTCTACTTCTTATAAACTTATCTTAAAACGAAACTTTGTTTTTTTTTTGTGTCGGCACGTCATAACGAGCGACTATACGCTCCGGTACCGTGACAAACCCAAACACTTATGAAAGCAAACTTCGTTGTCTGTGTTTTGGTATAATCGTATCTGATTTCGATGTTCACTGATTTTAGTTTTTTTTAACGTTCCGGGATAAGCTTTTCTTAAAACGAACCTTTTTTTTGTGTCGGCACGTTATAACGAACGACGTTAACGCTCTAGTACCGTGACAAACCCAAACACTTATGAAAGCAAACTTCCTTGTGTGTGTTTTGGTATAATTAGGGTTTTTTGGTATAATCGTATCTGATTTCGATGTTCACTTTTATGTGTTTTGATATAATCGTATCTGATTTTGATGTTCACTTTTATTGTTTTCGACGACTTAAAGTGACAGAGACCAAATCTTAACGCGAATGCTCCCGTCGATGTGCTAAAAATACTCGTTATTTATGAATTTAAAAAATAATTTGAGTACTAAATTTGAGATCGTTAATTAACTTTGAGACCTTCATGGGTCTTGGGTCACTTTTCACTTAAACTCATTTGCTTCATTGCTCTAAACATATAAAAAGATAAAATGAAACAAGAACTACACTTGTATATTATTATTATTATTATTATTATTATTATTATTATCAGAAAACTACGCTCCCATCTCAAAGCCATGGCTAGAGATACGACTCCATTTATTACACCTTCATTTGCCTCCTACACTTCAGAGCATCTAATAAGGGATGCTGCATTGCTGGACCTCTAAGTAGCACTGGTTCGGCAGATTCTGAACCACCCTCCTCACGATCTCCGTCTGCTCCTGCTGCCCACCGTACTGAGTACGGCCACCTTGCTGCCTCATCATTTTCCTAGCCACTTCCTTGATGGCCTCGCACTGACACTCCCTCCTCACGTTTTGGAGCTCATCGCAGCATTGTTGCAGGCCTTGCTGTTGTTGTCGTCCTGGCCTGTTGGTGCTCATCTCAATTGTTCTCGGGGACCGAATTTGTTGTTCAACGAACCTGTACGTTTTCAGAAAAAAAAAAGGATAATCAGAAAACTAAATATATGTATATATATGATCCATGCATGCATGATGTTATTTGTTACAAAAATTAGACTCACCTTTGGCATTGGTTGACTGGTCGTTGGATTTCAGTTTCCCTGCATTGTTGTGAACCAGTGCGGAAAGGGATATCGATGTTGCTCTCGGTCATGATGTTTCCGATCTGGCATTGCCTTGATTGAAGGTTGCATTGGTTAGGAAGCATTTGAGCCCTCTGCTTCAACTGTTGGGTCTGCTGAGAACCGAAGTGTCCCTGTTGTTGTTGGACATCTCGGAACACCTTCTTTACGGCCTCACACTGGCACTGATCTTCGACGTTTCGGAGTTCTTGGCAGCACTGCTGGATGCCTTGCTGCTGCTGTCCCCACTGACGGTTGTCTTCGAAAGGAGACTGGCCCTGCTGGAGATACATGCGACACTGGTTGAACCTCTGTCCCTGCAACCGTTGGCTGCACTGCCTTTGCCTCGAGACTGGATTCTCATCCTCGATGGTGGTGGTTACGATGGTTGTATGGGCTGTAGCAAAGACTACAAGGGCGGCAAAGGCGAGAGCGAGAGCTACTAGCTTTGCCATTGTGGGAGGTATATCGATGGTGTTGGTTGTTGTGTGAACTGGGTTCATGTGGTGGTGGGTTTATATGGTGGATTTGAGGGTTCATACGTGGAGAGGTGGATTAAATCGGTGGCGTAATTTGGTGTTTGTGGAGCAACACGTACGAGTTTTTACATAAAAATGAAGCAAGTGGAAGTGTGCTTTTGGAGGATGTATGAGGTGTCATGTTGCTGGAGAAATATATGATGAATTGGCTTCACGTGGATATGATTACAAGGAGACAAGTAGCAAGGGTATTAAAGAAAATCAAAATTAAGTTTTGTTAAATCAAATATAAAGACTGGTTTCTAGCTTATACTGAAAATTATAAAACGAAAGGACAGCGTTTTAAGTTGCAAGATATATATCAAGTCATAATAAGATATACAAGTTCAGTCAATAACCGGTATGTTATTGAGTTTTATAACAACGGAGATGTCCGTTTTTGTTATTTAACATTACTGGAGTCAATCGACAAACTGTGTAAAGAATTTTGGGGCTGTTTATTGGGTCTTAAACAACATGGTTCTTTTTCTCTACTAATAAAAAAATACTTTGTTTTTTCTAATTATTAATTATATTAGAAAATTTTTTGAGTAATAGTTTTTTACAACATATAGAGGCATGGGTCGCAAGAATTATAAGAATTAGATATGTTAAGGTGACGAAACAAGAATCTCCAGAGAATGTGCGGTGGACGATTATACCACCGAAATTATATCATCATTTGCTAAATCAGTCAACAAAAAAAATGTTTTCATTTTCTATGAGAATTGATTTTTTTTCCTAACTTGTTGGAAGTTGATCACGTTTATGTTCTACTTCTTATAGAAGGAAAACGTTGGTTACTAATTGGAGTAGATATGAAAAAAATGGAAATAATTCAGTACTGGACTGAAGATTTCGATTCTGCAACCTATCGTCACCTAATTTTCCCATTCGTGACGAAATTTGCGGTTCACTTCGGAGCTTTGTTAGTGAACATTCATTACTGGAGGAAAACCGGTAAACTAGAGAAACAGTTCACATTATGAAACACTGAAAAATACATTCAAAGCAATCACCGTTACCAACTTGAAAATTCGGAGGTTATAGTTTGTATGGTAATGGAACATTTAACTCTGACGAAGCCGTTAAATTTAGATGGATATTTTTGGGAGAATGTTGAGAAATATCGGCGATTCATGGCAGATAGAATTTATACATACCGTTGTGTGTCTACAATCGTGACTGAAACTTAGAGTAACTTTATTATGTATTTTGTTTAACAATTAATATATTTTGGAAATTTTCATTGTTGTATCGATTGTTTATATAATTATTAGTATTTTATTATGTATTTTGTTAAATACTTGTATAACATCTTAATTATAAGGTAGAAAAAATTAAAAACATAAATTCAATTAAAAACATAAACTAAAGGTTTACAATAAAAATAATTAAAATACAAAATAATTTTATGGACTCCAACGGGTGTTTAAATCGGTGCTATCGTCTTCAAATGGATCCCAAGTAGGAGTAAAACGACCGCTTCCATCTTTTACTTCATTCAATTCATTCATCGCCGCTCAATCTTCGTAATAATCGTATAAATCGTCAACTCTACCAGTTTCTTGCTGTTTAGAGACAGAGTCATCAACAATGTTATTCTGAGTATCGTCAACATCAATAGGATTCATTGTTTCTTCAGTAATAGGATTCTTAGTCTCTCTGAAAATTTTACCAACAATGATTTATATATAAACTTAGTAAAAAAACAACAAAACAAGCCGGCTAAATGATCTTCAAGCCGAGCCGTATGGTAGCCGGCTCAAGCCATCAGTGTCTTTTGAAATTTTCGGAGGCTTAGCCGGCTATAGCCGTCTAATCCATTTTCGGAGGCTTAGCCGTCTATTAGCCGGCTCCACGTGTCGCGCATTTATTGGTTCGTACTCTGAACAAAGGAATGTTGGCACGGAAAAATTAGCCAGCTAGCTTAGCCGGCTTTAACCTTTTCACAGGAACAATGTCCATGAAACAGTAGGCTAAATAAGCATGTCTATTTTTG
Source organism: Smallanthus sonchifolius (assembly GCA_023525975.1). Taxonomy (NCBI): domain Eukaryota; kingdom Viridiplantae; phylum Streptophyta; class Magnoliopsida; order Asterales; family Asteraceae; genus Smallanthus; species Smallanthus sonchifolius. Next base: position 8,350,369 of record CM042046.1, on the reverse strand, counting down.
AGTATTTTCTTGGTCAAATGTCCATTTTCGTATTTTTCCCTAAAAAATTAATGGTCTCTAACACTAATTATATATACTTAGAATATATGGTATACTCTCAGTTAGCACTCCCAAGTGAGAGTAACGTTTTTGCCACATAGGTGTCACGTAAACTTGGTTGGTTTCCCACTTGAGTCTTACTTGACAAGGGATCGAAATACCAAAATGAGTGAGATATCGCATATTTGACCATAGGAGACCCACCTAATTTGCTTCACTTGGAGGTCTCACGCCCCTTTCTCACGTGAGCTGCTACATTTGGAGGTCTCACGCCCCCTCACTTGGGCAAGAGGGCAGTGTGCGTAGCTCCTTCACGGCATGAAATCCTCATCGCCGGGTGGGGGGGGGGTACCTTTGATGGTATACAACATACCCTTAGGGTGGTTGGTGGCTATAATGCCATCGTACCAACCCTGAAGCAGTGTTGATGAACTCGTGTTTTAAAAATATTAAAATGATTAAAAGAAAAGCATATACTTCACATACCAAGACATAACAAGCTTAATAAGTTTCACATACTATAGGGTTTCGTTTGCCTACTCTTATCAAGTATGGCCTTCACTTCTACAATCGGAGTGGACTTTTAATTATGCCACCGAAGTAGACTTTAACTCTGCCACCAAAGTGGACTTCAACTCAGCCAGCACGTGAGCTCTTTTAACACAACCCTCCCTTACTAACAAGTTCATAGCCAACTCATACTCAGTACAACATTCTCATGCACACATCAAAATATTTATTTTTCTTTAAATATTATCTAGCACGCATATAGCACATACACACTCAATCTTGAATGTACTCCGGCCCAAAAACTAGTTTAGCAAAAACAAGTCATAAAATCTCACAAGAAAGCTCACTAGTTAACTCTTTTTCTATTGGGACGGTTAACTTGTTTTCAAATCTACTCTACGAACCCGTGGCATGTACTAATCCGCTCCTTAATCCGACTCGATCCCTAGATCATCATCTTGATTTACCGTTACCTGACACCTTTTCGAACCAGTACTGTCGTACCAAATCTCGTTTGACACTTTTTCAAGTCCAATAAATGTTGGTTGATCATACATTTCTTTAGAGTTTAAGTTTTTCTTACAGTCAGTTCGCCCCTGATGCGAGGGTGTGGTTTAATTTTTATTTTTAAGTCTGTTCGCCCCCGACACGAAGCGAGGGTGATAAATCTAGTTATTTTAAATTTTTAACGGCTAGTTTCCAATAAATCTGAAAACCCTCTGGTTAATGAATCGAAAAACCCCGCGGAGTTTGTTGGTGTTTGATGTAGAAGGTGCTATTAATATATATAATTTTAATTCAGACTTGTAAGAAACCTATGTTTATTATTCGGATTCAATATTGATATTCTTTAAAACCCTTGCTACTTGGCTCCTTGTAATCATATCGAATCTCAGGTTCATGGAGCCATTTCATAATATCTTTCTCCAGCAACATAACAACATGACACCTCATACATACTCCAAAAGCACACTTCCACTTGCTTCATTTTCATGTAAAAACTCGTACGTGTTGCTTCGCAAATACCATATTACACCACCGATTCAATCCAGCTTTCCACGTATGAACCTCCATGCAATTGCAAATTCCCAAATCCACCATATATATAAACCCACCACCACCACACCCCAATTCACCCAACAACCAACACCATCCATATATCTCTCACAATGGCAAAGCTAATTGCTCTCGCTCTCGCCTTTGCCGCCCTTGTAGCCTTTGCTACCGCCCACACAACCATCGTCACCACCACCATCGAGGACGAGAATCCAGTCTCGAGGCAAAGGCAGTGCAGCCAACAGTTGCAGGGACAGAGGTTCAACCAGTGTCGCATGTACCTCCAGCAGGGCCAGAGTCCTTTCGAAGACAATCGTCAGAGGGGACAGCAGCAGCAAGGCATCCAGCAGTGCTGCCAAGAGCTCCAAAACGTTGAAGAACAGTGCCAGTGTGAGGCCGCGAAGCAGGTGTTCCGAGATGTCCAGCAACAACAGGGACAGTTTGGTTCTCAGCAGACTCAACAGTTGAAGCAGAGGGCTCAGATGATTCCTAACCAATGCAACCTTCAATCAAGACAATGCCAGATCGGAAACATCATGACCGAGAGCAACATTGATATCCCCTTCCGCAGTGGCTCACAGCAATGCAGAGAAAGTGAAATCCAACGACCAGTGAACCAATGCCAAAGGTACATCCAATAACAAATGCGGTCACCTGTGAGCAGGCAGCAAGGACTCCAGCAGTGCTGCAATGAGCTCCAGAACGTGAGGAGGGAGTGTCAGTGCGAGGCCGTTGAGGAGGTGGCTAGGAAAGTGATAAGGCAGCAGCAGCAAGGTGGACGCCGCCAGTACGGTGGGCAGCAGGATGAGAGGGAAATGGTGCGGAGGGTGGTTCAGAATCTTCCCAACCAATGCTACTTAGATGTCAAGCAATGCAGCATCCCGTATGGGATGGATGCATGAGGCAAAAATAAAGGGAGTCCATCTCTAGTCGGTCGAGTTTTATGGCTTTGAGATGGGACCGTAGTTTGTTATAATAATAATAATAATGAGAAATGAGCACATCATGTGTGGCTTTCATCATCATATATATCTTTTTATATATTAATAAAATGACTGCCATAGTTTTAATCTTCAAGCTTACAGCAAGATGATCTGCACACTCTCAATTTATCTCAAATCTTTTGCAAGTGTGCATAAGCTAAGGTTCGAAATAACACGTTCTTTTACCCCAGTGACACAAAACAGACTTTTCCCCTTTTTTCTAACAAAAAATCTACGGGTGTTAACTTCAGACTCAAAACATTAAAAATTCGTATTAGGGATCATTGTGTTAAATCGTGTAAACTAAAGGGACGTAAATGATAATTTACTCAAACAAGAAACTAACATTCCCTTTCTATTTATTTTCTCATTTAAAAATATATTTTTCTACTTTCATGGCCTATTAGATTTTGCTTAAAATTTTTAAGTATTTTGGTATTCGATGACAAATATGAAAATCTACAAAATCAAGTAGTTAAAGTTGGAAATCATAAGATAATCCAAGGGCTTTTACCGTAGTTTGTTATTCTATAAAGAAGAACGCATCCCCTTCTCCGACAAGCTTCGATTTGACCGTTCTTTTAGGGTTTCTTCTCGTGCGCTCTTCGTTCGAAACCCTAATCTTCGGTCAGGTACTTTCAGGAATATAATCCAACTTCTTTTTATTAACAAATTAGGTTTATTTTTTGTTTGTTTATGTTTCCTTTGCCCTAATTTTTTGGTTGATCTTTTATGTGGGACTATTATTTGATTCTATGTATTACTGATTACACTCTGTGAAATATAAGTATGATATTGATTCATGGCGACTTGTTTGTAAAGGCCAAAACTTCTATCCTATAGCAATATGTAACTAGGGTTCTTGATTTAATTGTTGGAATACCTGTTCTTTTTATTGTAGGAGCTGACCGGAGATGATAATTTCATACAATCAAAGCTCTCAAGTCTTAATTTGATCAATTTTTGTTTAGTGTGTGCAATTAGAACACAAATATAGTTATTGAGAATCCTGATAAAAATGTTATCTTAAAGGTACCATGGAATATGGATACATAAAAGAGAAATGACTTATCCTTATAGTGGGAGATAAGTTAGAAAACCATAAGTATCTACAGAACAAAAGGAACCACTTTTTTTACATTGTTTATTGTTAAAATCTCATGTGTTCCTTCCCCTTCATGAATCACAACCATCCACAGTTAAAGTAATTGAACAGCTCAAAAGAGTTCTTTTTGTTCTCTAGTTATATGTGCCTTTGTGGTTTTCTAAGATTGTCTCGTCTGTTCGTAGTGGCGCGTGGTGGTCCGATGTGGCACCCCTATCACGCCGGGAATAGCGCCCCTTGGCCGTGATAGGGGGTGTGATGGTGTTGCTCGTGAAGCCCTTAATGGGCGTGAAACACCTATGCCTCATACGACACACAGCCATTTTTAAGTTTTAAAAAATGTTTTTTTTTAAACCCAAAAACACTTTTCACTATCACCAACTCATTACACATCTTTATAATGATCACACCGCTATCTACGTGGCAACGCTTTTTCATCACTATCACTAAACTATTACGGATGGTCTAATGAACCCTCCCCTATCCTTTTATATTGATCTTAGACCATCCGTAATGGTTTAGTGATAGTGATGAGCATAGTTGTCAATAGCGCTTGTAGCGCGCGCTACATAGCGAATCGATAAGGTGTCGCTATTTCCATTTCTCGACTACATAGCGACCAGATAGCGAATTTTGATTTTTTTTAATTTTTTTTTATGTTTTTAACCAGTTTTTTACTTGATTAATATAAATAGGGTTGCTAATAACCCTAATATATGAAGATTTAGATGATTATTGATTATAATTGCTACAAATCCTACAATAATTTAATATAAAATATTTCTAAAAATTTCTACTAGTGTATCGCTAAACGTGAAATAGCGCCCGCTATTTACCGCTATTCGCTACGTAGCGTATAGGTGGCTTGTCGCCATTTACCGCTATTCGCTATTGACAACTATGGTGATGAGAAAGTGTTGCCACGCAGGTGCCCTGTAGACAACGGTGTGATAAAGATGTGTAGTGGGTTAGTGATAGGTGTTTTTGGGTTTAAACAAACTTTGTTTTTTTTACTTAAAACTGGTTATAGGTGAGGGATAGGTGTTTCACGCCCGTTGATGGCATCACGAGCAACACTATCACGCCCAGGAGTCGGTGTTCCTTGCTTGATAGCAACACTATCATTTTACTTGCTATAGAAGGTTACATACAATGGTAATAGTTGTTTTGGGTAAAAATTATAACAACTAATTTTGTAACCAAACTTAGTAAGTGATACCCGTGCTTGATCAAAATGTAAACATATGAACGAAAATGTAAAGCTTGACACGATGATGTACGAGTAAAGCTCTTAATCCCTAAGGATCGCCGACATAAAACCTCTTAATCTCATTTTAGGTTCCTTGACCGTATCACACAAGCATCTAACACAGTTTATTTTTAACTTGTGGATGGCAAGTAGAAGATATTTGGGTGTGTATGGGTTATAATGTTTACTTTACCCTGTATCACTTTACAACTACCGTTGTTTTTTCGATGTGCGTCTTAAAGTTACTTGTGGCTATGTATTTTTAGGCTGGTGATTATGATAGTATACTTACTATTACAAAATATGATATTTTTCTTTTGATCAGATCTGAGCAACATATTTTTCAAGGAAAAGCTTTGGTTACCATTTCACATTACCAGCTTATTTACATGTCTGAACTTGACCTCCAGATTCCTTCCGCTTTTGGTAAGCACCTTCTGCTGAGATTGATGTAAAATATTTATTAAAGTTTTATTTTTATTAGTTATATTAATTTTTTATAGACCCGTTTGCTGAAAGTAACGTTGAGGACTCTGGTGCTGGGTCAAAAGACTATGTTCATATTCGCATTCACCAGCGAAATGGTAGGAAAAGCTTGACAACCGTGCAGGGTTTAAAAAAGGAATTTAGTTACAATAAGATTTTGAAGGACTTCAAGAAGGAGTTCTGCTGCAATGGCACTGTTGTTCAGGACACTGAACTAGGCCAGGTTTTTATTCTGAAACTTATATGAATTGCATGATTATTACTTCTGAATTTGTAATTCACACGGTTTTAATGTTGTTTTAAAGGTCATTCAGCTTCAAGGTGATCAAAGAAGGAACGTCTCTAGCTTTCTTACCCAGGTTACCTTTTTGACACTGTTTTATCATATTTGAACTCGGACCACATACACCAATTACTTGTCTAGTTTGTAATTGATGCCATGATAAGGTTTCAAAATGGTGTCTTGGAACAGGTCAAAATGGGTTGGGTTGACTCGACACACTCGTTCTAGTTTTTTTTATTTTTTATTTTCCATACCACCGGTTAAAAACTGAGAATATATGACGTGGACATCTACAAATCGTCCCTACTTTCAAACTGAGAATATTTTTACCTGGTCAAAATGGGTAAGGTTTCAACTGAGAATATTTTTACCACCGGTCCCTACTTTCAAACTATTTTTTTACATTGAACCCCCCGTTAAAAAAACTTTCGTCATCATATATATCTTTTTATATATTAATAAAATGACTGCCATAGTTTTAATCTTCAAGCTTACAGCAAGATGATCTGCACACTCTCAATTTATCTCAAATCTTTTGCAAGTGTGCATAAGCTAAGGTTCGAAATAACACGTTCTTTTAGCCCAGTGACACAAAACAGACTTTTCACCTTTTTTCTAACAAAAAATCTACGGGTGTTAACTTCAGACTCAAAACATTAAAAATTCGTATTAGGGATCATTGTGTTAAATCGTGTAAACTAAAGGGACGTAAATGATAATTTACTCAAACAAGAAACTAACATTCCCTTTCTATTTATTTTCTCATTTAAAAATATATTTTTCTACTTTCATGGCCTATTAGATTTTGCTTAAAATTTTTAAGTATTTTGGTATTCGATGACAAATATGAAAATCTACAAAATCAAGTAGTTAAAGTTGGAAATCATAAGATAATCCAAGGGCTTTTACCGTAGTTTGTTATTCTATAAAGAAGAACGCATCCCCTTCTCCGACAAGCTTCGATTTGACCGTTCTTTTAGGGTTTCTTCTCGTGCGCTCTTCGTTCGAAACCCTAACCTTGCATGGTTCACTGAACCATGTTCAGTAATTCCACAGCCTTCAGGGCTAAGAAACCAAATGTATCAAAAGCAAAAGGTATAAACACATGTTGATTCTCTAAACAAGTTTTCTCGTGTTTAGCAATTTTGTCTGCTTCCGCATTCAACGCATCATGGCCATGTGGCGGACCTAGTAAGGGGGTATGGGGGAGCCACCTACAATGAATTTTTTTTAGTGTTATATACATGTTAAAATCTCGATCGCCCCCATAAAATTTGAAATAGACCTCTGATCGCTTCCATGAAAAAAACTTAGTGTTATATGCACATTGTATATCACTAGTCAATCGACCCAAAATTTTCTGACCCCCATGAAAAAAAATTCTAGGTCCGCCATTGAGCATGCCCCGCAACAAACCCATTATTCATGAGTCCCCCGAGAGGGGACACTCATGTAAGGTCCACACAAGCGTGTTTTCCCCCTCCCACCCAAACAAAAGATTATTAGATGGTCGTAGAGTAGACCTCCCTTTAAGAGGATCTGCCAAAAAGTACACGGAGGCCTCATTTTTTTAAGAAGTTCCTGCCCGCTTAACAACATTACATAACTTATAAGTGTGAACATTATAAATACAAAAGTACCTCGTTATATATCAAAAAAAAAAATCACTCCTAGTGCTAAAGTTGATCACACCTTCTTTAATTTCATTTATGGTCTTAAAGGAAAGACATTCATTTGGTGATTCATTTCCTTTTTTTTTCTTTTTTGAAAAATAGCAAATGCCCATGGTAATTGTTTTTTAAAGAAACAAAGGGGTTATATACGAGTAGAGGTGGGCAAAAAAACCGGTTTCAAACCGGGTCCCCGGAACCCGACCCGAACCGGGTTCACAACCAAACCGGTTTCACCCAACCCGATCCGAAACCCGATCCAAACCGTAGGTGTTTTACCAGTTTTTAAAAATTTTTTGGATACCGGTTCTTAACCCGACCCAGTCCGGTTTCACCCTCAAACCGGTTTTCGGGCCCGAACCGGTTCTCAAACCGGTTCCGAACTGGTTCGAACCGTTGGAATTTTCGATTTTAACGGCTTTATAGCCGTTCCAACGGCTATTTGACCGTTTTTTTTTGTTTTTTTTGTATTTTGGAGCCCATATAACTTGTATAAATAGGTGTGGGTTGTATTGGTTCAACCACACAATTCCAAAACGCTCTCATTTCTAAAAAACGAATCTCAACAATCTAATATTCTTGGTGCTTCTCAAAGTGTTAGTGCTCACACGGTTGTGCGGGTTATTCCTACAACAAGGAATCCCAATGTTTGGCAACATTTCGATTTATGCGAAATGTCGAATGGTGGTCATAAGGCTCGATGCAAGTTGTGCGGGCATTTTTTTGGAAAAGACGCAAACACAACTTTGAAGAATCACATTGAAAAAAATTATTGTTCGGTTAAAAAGTCTCAAGCTTCGCAAGGTCAAACAAGTATGACAAACGAAGGTAATATTTTTGCGTATAATGTTGACTTGGTTCGGGAGAGGATGGCGCATTTTGTGATTCAAGAGAGTCTAACACTTTGACAACGAGCGTTTGACTCGGCTTATTCAACAAACGCTCCAACCTCGCTACACTCATGTAAGTCGTGCTACTCTTAGACGAGATTGTATAAATATGTGGAAAAAAGCTAAAGTAGAAATAAGAAATGAATTTGAAAATTTAAAAACCGGTATTAGTTTAACTTGTGATGTTTGGTCGGCTCCCCACAATTTGCCGGATTCTTACATTTGTGTTACCGCTCATTGGATAAATCCGGAAAGTTGGCAAATGATGAAACGTACTATTGCGTTCGATATTTTTGCATACCCCCACACGGGTGACAATTTATTTTATATTTTAGACAAAGTTATAAGAACTTTTAAAATAGAAACTAAAGTTTTTTCAATATCGTTTGATAACGCCTCGAATAATACCGTCGCGGTAAACCAACTTATTTTAAAATATAACCCGATTTGTAATGGTATTTTTTTCCATAGCCGATGTGTTGCACATATTATTAATTTAGTTGTGCAAGATGGTCTTAAACACATTGACGATGTTAGAAATCAATTTAAACAAATGTTGCGTGACATTTTTCATACAAGTCAAAGAAGATATCATCGATATATAAAATTTTGTAAAGACGGGCAAACCGAATGTTTAGGTCCAAATTGGGACGTTTCAACACGTTGGAACTCAACGTGTAACATGTTCGAAAAAGCCATTCAACAAAAACGAAGTTTGCAAATGTTTCATTCCCAACTAGCAAGGCAAAATAAAGTAACAAAATTTCCGACATCGGGTTGGGGTATCATTGAAGGTGTAGCCGATATGCTCCATATTTTTAAAACCGCTACAACCTATTTATCGGGAGTTTACTATCCCACAAGTCCTTTGGTTTTAAATCAACTTTTTTTAATGGTCGAAAAATTAAACGAATATTCCATGCGAGGCGGCATATTTAAAGAAATGATACCGCCAATGAAAGAGAAATTTAAAAAATATTTTAAAGAAATGCCTCCGATTATTACTTGCGCCGCCACCTTAAACCCGTGCTTAAATGTTTCGGGTGTTGAAACTTTAATTGAAAAAATAATTTACGGTTTGGATTTATACGAAGAAGACGTATTTTTAACGGATAGAGCAAAAACTATTTTTACACAAAATTTGTCTACTTTATTTACTGTTTATGTTGAAAAATATGGTACAACATCTACCGTTCATGAGCAATTTAGAAACGCTCCATCAAGTGCAAGTACTAGTCGGAGTTCAATGTTAAACTTATTTAATACTATACTTAATGAAAATAGTAAACGTCAACGGGGTAATACCCCAAGTAGCGAATTAGGTAGATATATCGGTTCGGATTTTTTAACCGGTATGAATGCTCATGATTTTGAGACATTTGATATCTTGGCTTGGTGGAAAGGGAAGGAAAACCAATTTCCCGTCCTATCCGCTATGGCCCGTGATCTACTAACCGTCCAAGCTTCTACGGTAGCTTCGGAATCTGCTTTTTCTGTTAGTGGCAGGGTTGTTTCTTTACGAAGAACAAGACTAACTCCGCCATCGGTGGAAACGTGCATTTGCTTAAAAGATTACTTGGACGCGGCGGAAAGAATACAACATATATCTTTCCTTGAAGGCGAACTCGAAGTCGAGGGAGAGATATACAAGGACGAGGTGGAAGGAGGATTGATTGAAGCAATTGGCGAAGACCTCCTACGAGGGAGTTCGGGATCCGACTAGTACCGACTACCCGGATTTTCAATATATCCACGAAGAAGACTTTTATATTTAATGTATTTTTAATTTGTAAACTTTTAATTATTTGTTTTGTAATTTCTAAACTTTATCTTGTATGTTTTGTAATTTTTAAGTTAATTTAATATCTTTAACGGTTTATTTTTTTAAAAATTAACGGTTTTTTTTTTTAAAATCCGGGTAAACCGGTTTGGGACCCGAACCGGTTTAGTAGCCAACCCGGTTTCAACCCGGTCCGATCCGGTTTGGTAGGGTTGGGTTCGATGATCCTGGAACCCGGTTCGTGACCCGAACCGGTTTGTACGTCGACCCGGTCCAACCGGGTTTTGGTCAACCCGAACCGGTTTTAAACCCGAACCGGTTTCGTTAAAAAACCCGATTTGTACACCTCTATATACGAGTGCATCCCCTCTTTTGGATCTTTGTATCATGGAAAATAAATGAAACATATTAAGAGGCCCAAAACCTATACAAAAGTGCAACATACTACATAAACCAACCAAGCCCAAATGTAAGTGATTACATATAAACCCATAATCCAATAGTCCAATCCATTCAAACAATGCATCCATGCTAATACCCAAACTCCAAGCCCATGAAGCAAACATCCGAACTTCGAAGGAAAAGCAAGTCCAATATAGTTGAGTAGATAAAAGCCCATTTACTAAGTTACCAATCTATACCCATATATCAACCCAAACCTAACCCATTGTTAAAGCTCCATAGAGATCAAATACTCCAATAGTCAAGCAACAAACCCGTTCCTCAACAATACTAGACATTAACCCAAGCCCATACTCCCTGCCCATTTCTAAAGCTCATAAGGGAATAAGAACCTGAAATTACTCGTGTACATGTGAGTACGTGACATTCTATAAGCCCACTTACCCAAACTATATCCGAGATAACCCTTCCTCCCAAAATCTACTCGTGAGGCCCAAAGACTGCCATTGTACCTGTAAGGCCCCTTTTTCAAGTAACCTCACTTGTTGGAATTACTCATAAACATAGTCATAAAACTGAACTTAAATTAAAAACATTCAGAAGTAGCGGAAGCAAACATCATTCGAATACATAACATAACAGCAGAAGTCTTAACAAATAAAAACATAACATTGTCTTAACATATATAAAGTGGGATGTCAGCCTCGTGTCGGGTAACCATCACGCCTTCGCACGGCCCTTCCTTTCCTTACCTGAAATATATACTAAAAGTCAGCTAACGCTGGTGAGTTCTAGTTTAAAACGATTAGGTATGAACATTCTTTTCTTTAATAGTATGCATAATTATTTATATATACATTTATATAAACACGTATTCATAGTTTTTGCTTTCCTTTCATCTTTCTTATGTGATTACATAGATATGCATTCACCTTTACTTTCCTTAACATTCATTGGTCATACACATAAGGGTGATCAACCCGTCTTTTACAGCGTATATCACAAAGACATACGCCCTTAAGCTACCGTCGTAGCCCTTTTACTCGTCCGGTCGTAGAAACCGCCCGCCTTAAAAACTGTCCGGCCAACCTTCGGCCGTCCGTCTTAACCGTCCTACCGTCGTAGTCCGTCATATTCGCCCGTCTGCCATAAGGCATCCGTTTCCCACTTGAACTAATTATACAACCGTGCATCGATTTAGAGACTTACTCCACCGTAGTGGCCATTATTTAGTCTACCTTTCTAGACTTTCTTTTCTGGCTGCATAATAGTCAAGTGGTCGTCCGTCTACCGTAGTAGCCGTTAGCTTCGTTTCCGTCCATAACGTATACATACATTCATAACATGCAATATATATAATTATAAAGCAAGATTTCATTTATTTACGTTATGCCATTCTTTCATTCATTCTTTGTAAACATACGTTTCATTCTTTGTTCATAATTCATTTTCATATATATAAAAATATACCTTAATATATCACGTATGATCACATTGACATTCATATCATTTATTCATTTAGTGTATACACTTCAGCCCTAAAACATTTAAAATGACTTGCACATAACATAGAAGGGGGCACATAGAACTCAACTGTTGAGCTAATCTTGTCCTGTCCTAACCGCGGTCCAGTGAGTGCCACACACGATTTGGATTGATTAATTACATATACATCAGACCTAGTTTAAATTACACACTTTTACTTCAGCTGAACTAGGCGAACTTAAGGTTAAGTTCGCTGCCTAATGTCTAGGCGAACATATAAGCGAACTTGTCCTAAGTTCGCCTGACTTGACCAAGCGAACTTAACCAACCGAACTTAATCAAGCGAACTTAATCAGGCGAACATAATCAGGCGAACATGCTAAGTTCGCCTCTTGATGGCCATAAGCGAACTTGCCAGGCGAACTTGTCAAGCGAACTTGATAAGTTCGCCTCAACCTTGCCAGGCGAACTTGATAAGTTCGTCTGTCGAACAGTCATCTTCCCCAAAAAGTCCGAAATTCTTGCATGCTAATCTGATCGTGCCAATCTTACAACTTTCTTTGTTCAAAACGTGCGGTTTTCATTCTAGATGCTAGCCCTAAGCTTATTTTCAAGTTTAATCCATAAAAACGTCTCCTATTTAGCTAAAACCCGAAAACCCCAAAACGAACAAAAACTCAGTTTAGGGTCGAATCGTTACCTGGATTGGAATTCTGATTGGGAGGGTTTGCTCACGAGCTCAGCAGTAACGTGCTTCTTCAATTTCTGGTCGATCCGTCAACTTTCTTTCTCTACGGTTTCTCTCTCTAAAGTGAGGAAATGAGGATGGAATGGTGAGGTGGGCTGCCTTGCCCCTTATATACCTGGGCTTTCCTCGGCCCGTTGGAGCCGAGCCCAAGCCCATGCCCATCCATTTTCCCATTTTATTTTTTTTTTACGATTAAATCTCGATCGCGTTATTATTTATTTATTTACTATTTTTAGGATGTTACAGTACCAACCCATCAGTAGTCCAAACGAAATTAACAACAAACCCACCCACCCGAAACATCATGGCCCAACAAAGCTCCACGCGTGCATGTTCCTTATTTCTTGATGGGCCATCAAAGACGCGCACCATTGCAACTCTTTGCAAGCCCAATTTCCCATCCCCAAAGCTGGCCATATCCATCATTTATTATGCATGCATGCGATGCAATGCAAGTGGAGCATACGGCCCACCTATTCCATCCCAAGTCAAACTAATCTTTTAAATTCAAAATTTGAATTTCCATACAATCCGTAGGAAATAACATCATCATCCCGTACCCAACCAAACTAGCATTCGGACGGAAAACTTTAAGCATGCAATACAGGAACCTTGCGTAACCCATGGTCGGTCTAATACGCAACAAAACCATCGGATTCGATCCAAGGTTGATCTCCAACTAAGCTCCTATATATAGCACTAACCCATCTTCATTCATCCGAACCGCAAGAACAAGTGCTATACGGTTTAGACCAAGCTTCCATCCTCCACCCATGTACCATCTTGAGCCGAACCATCATCCATGTATCCTACGTAGACCTTAGCACTCCCACCCTCAATCGGCCTAAGGCAGGACCCCCATCATACTAAGGAGAACCCTAGGATGACTTCAAGAACACCAAAAATGTCTTTTGTTATCGACAACAGCTTAGTATTAGGCAGCAAACCTAGAAATTAGGGTTGGTTTTGGTCTATCGGTGTTTTGGATTCGCCGGCTTGGTCAATCGGTGAGTTTCTCTAATGTTATTATCGACTGCTGTTGTCGGGTTCTCTAGAACACTACAAGAAAATGAAGCTAATGCAACCCTAGGAAAATATTGCGTTAGGCCTTGAAAATGTTGCATTAGGCCTAATGCAACCTTTTACCGGGGGCTGCATTAGAAGCAGTTGCATTAGACCTAATGCAACTTTTTCAAGGCCTAATATAACCTTTTTCGAAAGTGTTGCATATACCATTCAAATGCAACTTTTTTACATTTTAACGCAACTTTTTTAATACCCAAATGCAACTTTTACTATAGTTTAGTTACAAAAATGCAACCTTTTTTTTAGACTTAATACAACCATTATTATCTTTTTAATAGAAAAAATGCAACCTTTTTTTTTATAGTAAATGCAACATTATTACGAATCTTAGTTACAACAAATGCAACCTTTTACACTCAAATGCGACTTTAAAAAATAAATTCAATTACTATTAATTAATATGCATTTAATCACAGTTACGCCAAACAATAATAACATAGATAACATTGATAGTCAAATGGTGTACTTTAACATGCTTGTCAAACTTGAATAACAATATAGCCCATACAAAGTATCAGTTACAGTAAAGAGAAATGAAAAGATTCTACTCATCTTGATCTAAAACTGGTAATTGTTTTATAACCTTACGCATCATAGCTTCCAAGTTTTGTCGTTGGCTGTCAATATCTTTGCGCATTTCCAGCAACTGGTTTTTCTCAACTTGAACGTTTGCTTTGAATGATTCTATCAACCCTTCCAAAATCATGTATGATGTGTAAGCATCATCTACTATTTTTTATCAATGTATTTATAACACCTCTACCATAAATTTGGCGATATATGTAGTTCTCTTTGTTCATTACAACCAGAAAAAGATCTACCATAGCGCTGCCATCAAAACATTGATTTCATTGTTTAAAATAGGTTCGTAATTCTTCATTTGTTCCTACAATATTGTCCAAATATATTTAAAAAAACAATATAAAAAATTATGTTTCATTAGCAAATGTACCACTTCAGTCAAATGTGAGCCACATCTTTTGAATTTTGTAGTTCTTGGCAAAGGGAACCTAACATGAAGTTCCTTGTGGGCCTGAACTAAAAAAAGAAACTATTAGAAAAAATAAAAAATAAAAAATAAAAAACAATCATTCATTGACAGATATGGAGCAAGAATTTAACACTATTCGGTATGGAAATAATATTAAGAATATAACTAAAGAAATAGGATTGTAAGTTCCCTCTTGATTTGAAGCAGTTTCTTTCGGTATATTCTAGTAAAATAGTCAAGAACAAAACAGATTCATATGCTAATCAAAACAGCAAGCAGATTAAATTGATAATAAATCAAACCAGTGTTGTAAAAATCGCTAGGCGCTAGTCGGGCGGTGGGGTAGGGCCTAGGCCTAGGCGGGATTAATCGGGGCCTAGGCGGGATTAATCGGATTATAATTTTTATATGTAATTTTCAGTTTTTTATATTTATACACACATTTTTATATGTAATTTTTATAAAAATGTTCATTTTTAAACCACACCAAAGGTTTTCGCCGGAATTTGGCCGGAAAGTTCAGGTTTTCGCCGGAATGTTCGCCGGAATCTGGCCGCCTAGGACCGCCTAGGCCCAAAATTTCTCCTTAGCCGAGCGCCTAGCGATTAATCGGCGCCTAGGCGCGATTTTTACAACACTGAATCAAACAAAATAGTCAAGAACAAAACAGATTCAGATGCTAACCAGAAAATTAAGCAGATTCAGTTGATAACAATTCCAGCAAAACAGTCAAAAACAAAACAGATTCATATGTTATTCAGAAAAGCAGGCAGATTCAATTGATAATAATTCCAGTAAAACAGTCAAGAACAAAGCAGATTTAATTGTTAAATAAAACAAGAAGCAATTTCAATTAATAATAATCAAGACCTTTCAATTTATTCAGAGTCACCTGTCATCAAAAACTGATTCATAACAATAGAGAACTCAACAAAATGATAGATTTATCCAACATGGTATGGTATACCTCTTTCCTTTTGACAAAGAGATTCACATGAGTTCTTTTCTGTTGGTAAACAGAGAATGAAATAAAAGGATTTCTTATGATTTCTGTGAATATTTCTGTATGTTTTTACAATACATGACTAATCTATTTATAATAGATTATCAAAGAAGGAAATACATTATAGATGACAATACAGCAATGATCATCAATTTGTGAGCTGTCGCATAATTTCAGGAACCTAAATCGGGAAATGATGTTGAGCTGATCCCAGAATTAATCTTTGCGACTGGAGAGAAAGTTTCAGAATAGTCAATTCCGAATGCCTGTGTATACCCTTTGGCTACTAGCCGAGCTTTGTACGTTTCAATGGTGCCATCTGGTTTATACTTGATGGAAAACACCCATCGACATCCAACAGTTTTCTTTCCTGGAGGGAGAGTACATTTTTCCCATGTGTTACTCTTTTCGAGAGCCTTCATTTCAGTTTCCATTGCTTCTCTCCATGTTTTTGTTTTTAAGGCCTCTGCTATATTGCCTGGAATTTGTTCTGCATATACGGAAGCGATAAATGCCTTTGCATTTTTTGACAAGTTCCCCCCAACTATATTGGCCATCGGGTATCTTGATCCCTTGGTTTCCCTTTCTGGGGAATACCGTTTTGGAGGGACTCCCCTATTGATTCTGGGGGGCAAAGTGTAAGTTCCGGATGGAGCATCGGCATTTTCAACATGTTGTTCCTCCCCTCCTTGAAACACATTCTCAGATTCACTACGTGTCTCCCCCTGTCCTTGTTCACTAGCCATCTCCTGGTTTTCTCTATTAGTATAGTTGGATCAAGTTCAATGTTTTCAGAGTTTTGTGAATCACTTACCTGGAGCATCGGATAGGAAGATTCTTGGGTAGTGGCACTGTTTGATGGTTCTGATGATTCTTTGGTGGATGTGTGAGGTGACTCGGCCTTATCTTGGACTGGAAACCATCTCAACCAACTCAGTGAGTCCACATGACAGCTCTCCCCCTGACCACTGTGTTGGGATTCGTAAAAGAATTCTGTTTCTAAAAAATCACAATTCATAGTGGTAGTCATATGTTGCCTCTGAGGGCTGTAACATCGGTAGCCCTTTTGGGTAACCCCATAGCCTAGGAAGACACACTTTTCAGCGCAAGGACCTAGTTTGGATCGTTCAGTTTTGGGTATGTGAGGAAACACGGAACAACCAAATATTCGAGGTTGTAGAGTGAGGGGCGGAGGTATTTTTGTAAAAGTGGATAGAGTATATAGAGGGGTTTTCAATGTAAGGGCTTTGGTTGGTAATCGATTAAGGAGGTATACGGACGTGGCAAGAGCTTCAGGCCAAAAGGATTTTGGAACTTTGGATTCGAGCATCATAGCTCGAGTCATTTCTAATAGGATACTATTCTTTCGTTCCACCACACCATTCTGTTCTGAATGTTTTGGGCACGTGGTTTGGTGAATCATTCCTTTGGCCTGTATGAATTGTTTCATGGAGTTGTTCACAAATTCCCCCCATTATCAGATCGTAAAATCTGGATGTTAGTTTTAAATTGGGTTTGGACCATGGCGTAAAAATTGGTGAATTTTTCAAAAACCTCAGATTTGTGTTTTAGAAAGTACACCCATGTCATACGAGTACAGTCGTCCACAAACAGTAAGAAAAATCGAAAATGTTGCCCTCCATTAGCCTCGGCAGGGGCCAGACATCAGAATGAACTAACGAAAAAGGTTCACTAACTTTTGTGTTACTTGGTTTAAAAGACTGTCGATGGCTTTTTGCCAAGATACACGTTTCACAATTCAAAATAATATTAGAAGGAAAAAATTCAGGAAATAAGAGATGTAAGTAACCTGCAGATGGGTGCCCAAGTCTTCTATGCCACTGCCATGCTTCTCTGTCCTTAGTTCCATGAGCAAGCATTGCATTACTTGATCGAGTCACCTCATCCACGTAGTATAAGCCTTGTCGTTCAGTGCCACGCCCAATTATCGTCCCAGTCCTGATGTCCTGTAAGATACAAAACGTTGGATACATTAGAACCGTGCAGTTGAGTTCTTTTGTCACATGACTGACAGATAGCAGTTTATGTGACAACGACGAAACAAGCAAGCAATTTTTTAGCTTAAGTGTGGGAGATATTTCCACCGTCCCTCCTCCTTTTACACGAATCACATCACCATTTGCAGTTTGGATGTGTGACCTGTTAGGTTTTTCGTTGCTAGCAAAATCAGATGATTCACAGGTCATAGTATCAGTGGCACCACTATCAAAAATCCAAGGATTATTTTGTGTTAAATCCTTTTTTGTTACCAAATAACTTGTTCCAATGTTATGAGGGGCCTTTTTTAGCATTTTATAAACCTGTGGACCAAAATACTTTGGATTACAAATAGGGGGATTTGAGGAGGATTCCTCATCCCCTTTACCTGGACCGATTGCTTCTCCAGATGCTACACCTCCAAACCCTAATCCCTTGGTTGCCGCTGCTTCTTGATTGCTGTCACCGAATCAGTCGCCACCGATGGCAGCAGCCGCTTTACCCTCGGGACCGTTTTGTTTACTGGTTCTGTTACGGCTATCGCTCCACCATTCCGGAAACCCCACAATCTTGAAACACTCTTCCTTCGTGTGCTTTAGCATACCGCAATGACTGCACTTCAGGAGGGATCTATCTTGTTTTGATGGAGGTCCCGTCCGCCTTCCTTGTTTTTGTCGGCGGTGACCTTTCGAAAGAAGCCCTAATGCTCCGTCTTCTTTGGGTCCGGTGGCCGACAATCCGGCTGCTACCCCTTGTTGAGTTGATGCCTCGTCAGAGGTGCCTCCAAGGATAGTTTGGTGTGCGGTCTCCTTTCTAATAGCGGCATACGCAGCTTCAGCCGAGGGCAGAGGATCCCATCGGAGGATTTCTCTTTTTATGTGGTCGTATCTGCGATCTAGGGCATTTAGAAACTGAAATAGTTTCTGTTCAGCCCTAATCTTGTTGTAGGTTGTGATATCGATTGCACAGACCATAGGGTTTGGATCTCTGCGATCAATCTCACCCCAAATTCCTTGCATCACGATCCAAAAATCTTCCAATGGAACTCCATTCTGCTTAAACTCATTGGCCTTCACATGAAGATCAAAGGTTTGCAACTTATCTTTCCCGCTACTGTAGGTTACCACAAGAGCATCCCACAATGATTTCGTTGTGGGAAACTCGGTGAGGTTACTTGCAATTGCTGGTTCTATATTCTGAATGAGCCATGAAAAAACGATTAAATCGTTTTGTTCCCACTGCTCATATTTGTCGTCGGTTTTTGTTGGAGGTTCTGTGGTCAAATGCTCTAGCAAATCTTTTGATTTTCCCCCAATGGCAACTCGAATCATTCGAGCCCATAGGGCATAGTTTTGGCTATTGAGTTTGAGGTTTATGGAGAGGCTGTCGGATTGTTTTGGATTTTTGTTTTGGGTAGAAGATATGTTTCGGAGAAGGTTTGCGAGTTGAATCGCCAGTTCATTACTGGTTATTGCCGAGTTACCGTCTGTTCCAGACATGGCAGCTCAGATGTCTGTAGATAATGAGCTTTTATGATCCTAGAATCGATCACACCGCTCTGATACCATGTTGGTAAACAGAGAATGAAATAAAAGGATTTCTTATGATTTCTGTGAATATTTCTGTATGTTTTTACAATACATGACTAATCTATTTATAATAGATTATCAAAGAAGGAAATACATTATAGATGGCAATACAGCAATGATCATCAATTTGTGAGCTGTCGCATAATTTCAGGAACCTAAATCGGGAAATGATGTTGAGCTGATCCCAGAATTATCTTTAAGAAATCTTCTTTCTAACATTTTCTTGTGTTTGCTTCATCATCAGATCTACAAACACATATAGAAAAAAAGTCAAGATTCAAATTGAAGGCATTGTCATATGGAGAAGGGAAAGAATTGGAAGAATTACCGGAGAGTAAGGAAAAAGTTTTCATATGATATATATATCACAACACAAACTAAAAATTATCATGAAATTTGATATTTTCAACAATTGTCATGGCACCTGGATGAATTTCCCATGCCACATTCAAAAAGCATATATAAGCTTATTACAGACATTATCAAGTTGCAAACAATCATTGTTAATCGAAGATCCATCAAGTTTGGGACTTACAAAAGGGAAATTAAGTCCTAGATTCGTGACCATTCAAAATTCTCAAAAGAGTTGGGCCTGTGGCCTATCAACTTGAACTACCAGATGAAATGAATGGAGTACACGATGTATTCCATGTGTCAAATCTGCGTAAGTGTTTAGCAGATGAATCTCTGGTAATGCCCCTATAAGATGTAGAGATAGATGAAAAGTTAAGGTTTATGGAACAACCTTTGCAAATCGAGGACAGGCAGGAAAAGAGATTGAAAAGAAAAAAATTAATTATTGTGAAAGTGAACTGGAACTCCAGACGTGGACCTGAGTACACGTGAGAAATGGAGTCAGAAATAAAAAAGAAGTATCCACACCTGTTTGAGTAAACTTGAGGACGAGTTTAAAACAAGGCGGGGAGGATGTAACACCTGCCACAAAAATGTCCAAGATTTGACAAAAGGTAAACCCTAGAGACTATAAGAGTAATTATCTTAAAGTTCAGGGTTTAAATTAAAAAAGTTGAGGATTTAGACCTTAGCGGACCGCTAAGGCTAAGCATAACGGTCCGCTAAAGGTATTGGTTTGGGTGGCGGACCGCCACCATATAAGGTAACGGTCCGCTACGTGTTGATTAAGCAAAGAATCTGGTTAAGCCATGTGTATAGTGACTAATGGTTATGTATTCTGACACGTGTACTCGTGACGGACCGCCACGCCACGTGGTAACGGTCCGCCAGCCGCAAACTCATCAGAACTCGCCACGTGTAAAGGTGGCGGACCGCTACGCCTAGCGGTAACTGTCTGCTAGCCGCAAAACTATGAACGGTCCAATCAGAAAGCGACGTGTAGGGCTGACGTCATCTCAGGCGGTGGCGGACCGCCACCCGCCTGCTTAGCGGTCCGCTACGGACCCAGTTTTCAGCCTATAAATAGATGGACGAGTTCATTCGGAGTTTCACATCCATACTCGATCCTCACTTCACACATTCATCCCAGATCCCCTCTAGCTCACTTTCGACGATCCTAGTTCGATTCCCGCTCCTCGTAGTGCTCGGTTTAAGAAGAAACGCTCGTAGAAAGGTTGGAACGCTAGAGAAATCAGGTTAAGAAGCTAGAAGCTAAGCTTTGAACTCTAGAGGCTCATTCCAAACAAAAAGGTGAATACTTTATCTCTTTCAAAACTTGTGTCAAATATTTTATTTGCGAAAATGGCCAAATAAAGATTAACTAAATAATGCTCAACGTTCTTCTACGAACCAAACATTCAGGCCATAGGTATACATAAAACTTGCAAGGGATACACGGGTCTCGGGTGAAATTCCCGGATTGTGGCCGGTGCTTATCTTATAACAAATGAAGGACGTGGAGTTCTCGTTGTTATAAGCTATGACGCCAGTGTATACAGTGGTGCATACGGTCATAACATGGGTCTGCTGAGTGTGTAGATTGAACAAGAAGTTGTGATTATGAAATTAATACTTATTTGTGCCAAAATGATTTTATGTCAAGATATTGCATTCACCAGCGTTCGCGCTGATGTTTTATTTTCAAAATGTTTTCCAGGTAATGAATAAAATATGATGAGAGGTGTTTAAGGGCAGACATGAGATCTGACCCGATAAAGGATGGAATGCACGTAGGATTCTCAGGCCTCGTGTAAAGGGAAATCCAAAAGAAAGGAGATAGGATCAGGGAACTGATCAACCCTGTGTTGGAACTATTTCCAGTGGCTCATCATGTATTTGATTTCAAACTTGTTTTGAAATCAAATGAGAAGGGTATTGAAACCCTATATTTATAAAGTAAATACAAGGCTTTTGTTTTCCAACTGAGTTTTGGTATTTACAATTACAACCCTTGGAGTTTAAATAATGATGAAACGATCATTTGAAAAAGACTTCCGCTGTGTTTTATAAAAACTCTGAAATCAAGTAACCAAGCGATACCAATCGGGCTCGCACACGTCCAGGGGGTGCCTGAGGCGGGGTGTGATAGTGTGGTGGTGGTAGTGCCCGGGATCTAGTGATGGTTGTGTGGTGGCTCTGTCGGAATCTGCTGTAAGTACTCTTTGTTTTGATCTTAATAATTTAACGTTTGATCTTATTGAAAAATCATTCAATACATTTTTTTTTATAAAATTGGATCTTGATTATAAAATTACCAATTGGTGAGGTTTGAAAATGTAATTTTTTCTTGGGTTGTTTTGTTGTGGAGTCTTGATGCTTGCTCTCTATAAAGGATCCCTATTTGCTGGTTGTGCTTTGATGATGGTGAATTTAAGATTCTGCCGCATGTTATGTTTTATTGAATCTTGGTTCATGTAACTTCAGTTTTTGCATACAGTTTTCTCATGCTTTGAACTTCTATGTTGGAAGCATGAACATAGTTATGTTTTGGTGGCAAGAATACCTACTTGTACATAATGCATTGCGCCTTGCACACCATTGTTTTACTATTCAAACCCTTTTAAATAGAGTTTATAATTTATAATTTCTATGTTGGAAGCAAGAACATAGTTATGTATTGGTTTCAAGTTCTGTTATGTTTTCTTGCTGATGAATCTGTACTTGAATTGGGATCCGAGATGTATGAATTTTGATGTTTATATTTGGGAAGTGGAAAAGTTATTGTTCGCTATGATGAAATTGAAAAGAAAATTGTTTATTTTGGGAATTTTACCTTAATATTTTCTTTTTAAAAGTCCAAAATAGTTTTTTTATTCAAAAATAGGTCGTAGGGCAGCCCTTAATCATCTTAGGGGTTGTTTGTAATTTGTCCAAAATAGTTGTCACCAAAAATAGGTCATAGGGCAGCCATTTCATTTGGTGACAACTTTTTAAATTTGTTTAGCTATTTTCAATTTTCAAACACACTTTGCATGCTCATTCAAAGGTGTCAATTGACATATCAAAGCTATCACCATTTAATTTGGTGACAACCTTTTAAATTTGTTTAGGCTCATTCAAAGTTGTTGTCATTTCATTTGGTGACAACTTTTGCAATTGTGTATAGATTAGGACCCGTCGCCATTTCATTTGACAACAACTTACATATCATTGCTCATTCTGCTGCATTTTATGACACACCTAAGAATTGGAAAGCTGTCATCAGTCTATTTGGCGACAAGCTCATATGTGTTAACAAATTAAAAACAACCCCTAAGGTGATTTATGGGTTAGCCTTATGGCC
The DNA here is from genome assembly GCA_023525975.1 of Smallanthus sonchifolius. Classification (NCBI taxonomy): domain Eukaryota; kingdom Viridiplantae; phylum Streptophyta; class Magnoliopsida; order Asterales; family Asteraceae; genus Smallanthus; species Smallanthus sonchifolius. Next base: position 8,327,319 of record CM042046.1, on the reverse strand, counting down.
CATTTTTGAAAAAAAAAATCTCCAAAATAAGATTGACATATGTCTTGTAAAACTCTACATTTCATTGATCTATTACTTTACAAATTGGGAATAATTAATTGTATTAGTTATTGTTACTAGTAAATGGAATGGCATTACAAATTGCATAACATTTATACCGAATAATATTCACTTAGAGCTTTTGCTTGTGTGATATATATGTGGTTCTTTTAACCCATTAAGGGGCAAAATTCTGACTAACTCACCCGTGATTTTACAAATCAAAGTAGTGAATATTAAATAATGCAAATAATTAAGCATGAAAAACACAAGATATATATAAAAGGGATCATAAGCCCGGTTTTATTAATAACGAAACACACAATGGACTGTATTACATTGTAACAACACACGATGGTGTGACAGTGCATCTCATTTTATTCCAGACGTACGGGTGACTTAAATAAATAGCCGTGTAATATATCTAGAACCAGACGGCTCGCATTTGGCATGGTTGGGACATGATGAGATTGCATTGTGTGGGCAGGTTTTGAGCCATGTTCATCATCTGGTCCATCATTTGACCCTGCATTCTGCTCCACATTTGGTTGGTTCATCATCATCTTGATGCCCGGACACATGCATTCCTCACCCAGCTTCCTCAGCTGCATGCAGCACATTTCCTTTTCTTCCCCTGCTGACTGCCTTCTTCCTCCTGAATGCATTAATTAATTAATTAATGAGTAATTAGTATTATTAAACTACACACACGTGATGCATGTACATGTGTGATTTACCATTAAAATCATTACAACAATAAATTTAAAACCCTAAATTTGTAAAAGCCCCATTCATTCTCAGATCTAGGTACATGAAATTTTGGGTAAAAAGACCAAAACGTCCTCACATGCGAGGCACGTGACCTGCCTTAACGTTGAAATTTAATGTTCGTTAGTCTACAGGACGTAACGTGCAGGGTTTTTTAAACATAAATGATGTTTTATGTAATTTCCTTAGTTAAATGATGTATTTTGAAATATGGGTAATACTTAAATAAGGACGTAATTTGTAATTTGCTCTATATTTATTGATGCTGACCTTGAAGATTTTTCATGAGGTACATCCCGCATTGGCTTAGCATATCCTGATCCATCATCCGCTGATAGCAGTCGGATTCAGTTCCGCTTCTGCCCCTGGGGTTCTCTTCAAAGGTGGTGGTGGTGTAGATGGTGGACGCCTCAGCGACTGCCGCCATGGCCAAGGAGGAGGACACCCGCTGCTGCGAATACAAGTGAAAACCTTGCCATTGTATATGATATGATGTAATTGGTATTTGATGAATAATGTGGTCTGAAAGATGGTGGATTTATAGGGGGGTTGGGCGACTGCATGGTGATTACGTGTGAAATTGGTTGAATCAAATTGTTGAGGGAAAATGTTAACACGTCGTTGTTGCATCATGCATGCATCTTCATCATCAAAGCCATTTGTAAATTATAACTTTGTTTTATTCCTTGGGGATGTCAGTGTTTTGGTGTTTTATATATGTTTCACTAGAAAGTATATATGCTCTCCAAACATGTAATCATGTATAAATATTTGTAATTTTAAAAGAAAAAAAATGATCTTTTAGGATTATATAATCTCATTTTGAAACTTACATTGGGATTGAAGGAAAACACGTGTTAGGATTTAAATAAAACTAGTTGGGTTAACCCGTCCGTTGCGCGGGTTCCGTTTATAAAAATGTTCGTACTAAGCGGCGGAAGTTTAGTCGTTTATTCCCCGAGATATGCAGCGTGACACCGGTTGTTATCGGCTTAGCTCATCGTGAACCATAAAACTGAAAAACAATAAAGCGAATACCAATGCCGGCAAGAGTGATGTTTACCTCATAGCCGGATTAGTTCTGCATGGTATCGCAATGTTAATCGCACTCGCTACGACTTGAGTTTGGTCATGATCGCTATTGGAAACCATAAAAGCGAATAACGATTCCGGTCCTGATAATGTCGTCAGCGATAATGTTCGCTCATATTCGGTTCGGTTTGGCACGGTATTGTAATGGTAATCGCATTTGCTACGACTTGAGTTTGGTCGTTATCGCCTACACTCGTCGAAAAGCACAAAAACGAATACCGGTTCGGTTCATCATGGTAGGTTGGTACTGCAACGGTAAGTGTAATCGCTATAGCCCATGATACGGGAAAAATACTTGATTTCGAACAAAACTTAATCGCTTTTTAATACCAAATATTAGATCGGGATGTTCACAAAAAATCTAAAAACACTTGTGCATTTCATTTTTTTTATAAAAAGATAATGAACTAAAGATATTAAAGAAAAACGAAATTATTAGAAAAACAAACGAGATAAAAATGTAAATTCCATATAGTATGAGAAGTGGAAAAAAACAAAATTAGTTTTTTTAGCGTTCCGTAATCCGTTTGATTGATCGGCCCATGTGCCCTTTTTTTCAATTTCAGTTTTAAATTTTTTTAATTTATGGTTTAACTCAAAATTTAATTGCACGACTCATTTTAGTTTTTTTTAGCGTGTTCCGTAATCCGTTTGATTGATTGGCCCATCTACCCTTTTTTCAATTTCGATTGGCCCATGTGCCCTTTTTTCAATTTCAGTTTTTTTTTTAATTTATGGTTTAACTCAAAAATTAATTGCGCGACTCATTTTAGTTTTTTTTAATGTTTCGGTATAAACTTTTCTTAAAACGAAGCTCACTGATTTCGGTATAAACTTTTCTTAAAACGAAGCTCACTGATTTTAGTTTTTTTTAACGTTTCGGTATAAACTTCGTTGTCTGTGTTTTGGTATAATCGTATTTGATTTCGATGTTCACTGATTTTAGTTTTTTTTGTGTCGGCACGTTATAACGAGCCATATGGGTCCGATGGCTCGGAGTTTGTTAGAATTGTTAGGCTCCTACGATTGTAGTGAGAGAGGGCATAGCCCTGGATCATCTTGTTAGTCCTGTAACCGTTTCAATCAAAGTGTATTTCATTGCATTCTACTATCAATTTCTCTTGTTATCTTCTTAGATTTGTAACCGAATCATATCAATCTCTATCAGACACTAACTCAATTAGAATCTGATGATTAAATAAAACTAGCCATCTCTGTTGATCAATTGATGGTGCTTTATTTTCTTTCTTCTTAATTGACAGGTTTTGCATCCTTTGTTAATGGTGATTGGTTTCATTCTCATAAGTGGAGAAGATATGCTTTAAGCTTCTACAAGTTTTCATTAAATTTTTTTTATTGGTTTAAGTTAAAATTTCTAGAATTTAAACCAGAAGTAGTCGTATGTTAACTTTTTTACACCCCTTCAAGTTTTTTTGATTTTGGGGATAAAATGAAAAATGCAACAATATTGGTGTATAGATGGTGACATCATCATCATCATCATGTATAATAACATATTTAAAAATCATTGTATTACATTGAATAACAAGGTACTTCTCTCAGATACATGATCTCATGTTTGAGGTATGATTGCCTTACTTCTGCCTCATGTACGTTTTTTTTTGTTTTTTCTTACAATTAGACCGTTATTGCCAGATGTCCATGTGGCGTTGTAGTACTAGAAAAATGTCATGTAGAAAGATCATAAACATAAAATCTAACCTCATATAGATGTGCTGATCATGCTTGATTTAGTGAGTAGACTTCATATTTATTCGACATCAAATCACCCCGTAATAGCCGATTTTGATTATATGTTCTCATATGCACACTGTCAACGTGTGATTAACCGGATAAATGCCACTGGTGGTACCTCATCTACATTTGATGTCATAACAAAGGTAATACATTTTTTTAAAGAAATAGACTATTTTTAGTTAGGCTGTAACATGGGACACGCTCTAAGTATTTACTAAAGAAATTTTACATAAATCTTATAAAAATGAGCATAGTTGTAATAGTTATTGTACTCTGTAGATGGACTACTTCATCCTGCATTGCATAACCAGTATTGGGATGGTGGCCCTCACGTGTTGTCACTTTCGTGGAAAATCATGATACTGGATCACATAGGTTCACTCCTAATTTTCGTGTTTGTGTCACTGGTTATAATAATAATAAATTAAAAAAAACGTCTAGTCTTTCCTTTTTACTTATATGATAGCTTAAAATGTAAGAACATTGGTTAAAGTGGTTTTTTTTATATATTTTACTTTGTTACAGGGTCATTGGACGTTCCCACGAGATAAGCTTATGCAAGGATATGCATACATCTTAACCCATCCCAGTACGGTAATTTTGTGATTTCAAAATAAGAGTGACTAGCTTTTTTTTATTACCACCTTGCTTGATTTCCTTTTTTTTTCACGGCCTGTGATATTTTATGACCATTTTTACGATTTCGAGCTCCATGATGTGATGACAGAACTAACAAAGGCTAGAAACGGGGCGGGATCTACTACAGAAGACCAGTAAAGATTTACTATGGAGGTAAAATGTTTAAAGCTTTGTAAAGAATTGAAAGTAAAGAAAATTAATATAGTAGTCATATGCCTTTTTTTTATGCCCAAGATCAGTGAAAATAGTTTATTAGAGCCAATTCATTTAGGATGTTTAAGATATCTTTAGTCATTTAAATTTGGATGTTAAATATTACATCTTTAGTCATTTAAATTTGTTAGATTCTGAATGTTGTCACTGGTATGGGACAATACCAGACGTAGGATATGTGCTAGCCAATAAAAATTAATTCCAAACTCATAGGGTTAAGGGTCAAAAAGGAAGTCAACTGAAAAAGCATTGGAAAGACAATAGTAAAGGGTGTAAACAATGAGTCAACTACTTCACTATCGAATTACAAAAGGTCAATGGCTTACTGAGGACAACCCAGGTGTAAAAAAGTCAACCTAAAAGTCAAAGATCTGTTGACGATGTCAAAAAGCTAAACATGGGAAAAGCTCTAATAATGGAGTCCATGGTTAAAAGTCAACTACTTGATAAGTTTGGGGTCAAATCTGGGTCAAACAGTGGATATCTGATTGAAAGATAAGGGTTCACTGTTGGGTTCATAGATCTTGATATGACTAATTGGGATGTAAATATCAACACATTTCATCGTGGAATAAGTGGTTATTTTTTTTAGCTCTGTTTGAGTAAAGATCCGAGGGATGGCATCTTAATCACTAAAAGTCAACTCTTTAATATCTCTGTGATTCATCTTTGTGCAAGGCGAGTTGATATAACACTTAGTAGCCAAATAAACTACAGGTTAAATGCAATTTGAGATTAATCAAAATGAGGTTAAGTTTAGGTTCGGCCTTTTAGCAGAACCAGATTGAGGTTAAACGAACCATGAACACCCCCTAGGCCAAACATCATGTTAGAAAGAGTTTCATAGAAACTGCATTCAAACACATCGGTTGTTCAACTTCAGTGAGAAATAAAACTGCATATTTATCCATCAGCTAAGAAAATCATACATGCGTGCATGCATGCTACTCTTCTATTGACCCTGCAATTATATTTCAATCCAAACAAATCTATATATGTTTAAATCATAAGCATCTACATACACATTATGTGCTTTCTTGCATTCTGATTCCAAATTTATTGTCTTTTGATATGTTACATCTGTATGAGGATTTAAACATTGAATACTTGATAGTCATTTGTTATTAGACTGGTTTTAGATTTGTTAGATAATTAGACATTTAGACTCATTTGGTCATTTGTTGAGACTTGAGAGAATAAACTGCTTTGTTTTCTTTTTTCCTATTTGTTAGCTTTCTATTAGACTGATTTTAGATTTGGGTATCATATATGATTTGTTAGACACATTTGGTTATTTGTTGAGACTTGAGAGAAATAAAGAATGAACATGTAATTGCATATTGCATCTACAGATAAGAAATTAATTTTTTTCCCTGGGTTGGGAATTTAGCAGCATTCCAGCAGTTTATGTGCTCCTAATTACTATACATGTGAATAACTTAGATGTCCACTGTAGGAATGAATGGTAGCAATTGGTTTGTAGCAGACTGCACTCTTGTGATGGGTTTAAAGATTTGATTTGCAATTAGTTAATAACTTATCATTCAATCTGTAATCAGGTAATTTATCAATCTAATTTTCAACTTGATTTGAAAAAGGGCCTCAAATTTTTAATTCGTTTGGGGCCACCAATACGTTGAGCCGCCCCTGCACACATATTATATATATTTGCATATACATATAAAAATAATTGCATATTATACACACGCACATATTGATCACATGCATACGTGTAGTTGTATGTTTATAAATATATGCGTGCATGTGTATATAATGAAGTGTGTATGTGTTCACGCGCGCATGTTTGTGTGTATGTGTTGCTTGCATGGTATGAACTTTTGTGCTTTACTTAAATGGGAGCTTTGTGCTCTGTGCCTTAAATGCCACTGGTTTTATGGAAATCAGTACTTCAATATGTTTATTTAAGAGAGTTTTTTCGGTGCTTTAAATACCAATGGTTCTATAGAAGTTAGTACTTCATTTATGCACAATTTATTTTGCATGCTAGAAAGTTATCACTATGTTCGCACACTGGTTGTGTTATGTTTATCTATATGTTTCTTAGTCACCACCACAACTTTGTATATTTGTATATGTTTTCCATTTTTACCTTTTTCGAAAAGCATTTGTTTTCTGTCCATGGAACAGGGTGCCATTTAAGGCTGAGGACTATGCAAAAGCCCTAGCGCTTTAAGAAGCATATCACGTTCATGTTTCACGAAGCATTCCACCCTTGTTGCCCCATTTCTACCATACATGAACGTTAATTGACATTTTCATTTTAAGCAGTACGACACGCTCTCACGTTTAAGTAGTTCACCATTTAATGCTTTTCATTGTTTTGTGGTTCTTTTGGTGTAGTGGGTCATTTTTGTACTCACAAGTTAAATGAGTTATATTTTGATCTCAAACAAATTGTTTTCGTTTAGAATGTAAAGATAGTTATGACATTGTGCATTAACATGCCCGGTCACCGGACGGGTATAAAACTAGTTATTAATTATATTAGAATATTTTTTGAGTAATAGTTTTTTACAACATATAGACGCATGGGTCGCCAGAATTATAAGAATTAGACATATTAAGGTGACGAAACAAGAATCTCTAAAGAATGTGCGGTGGACGATTATACCACCGAAATTATATCATCATTTGCTAAATCAGTCAACAAAAAAAATGTTTTCATTTTCTATGGCACAGGAATTTTTTTTTTCCTAACTTGTTAAAAGTTGATCACGTTTATGTTCTACTTCTTATAAACTTTTCTTAAAACGAAACTTTGTTTTTTTTTGTGTCGGCACGTTATAACGAGCGACTATACGCTCCGGTACCGTGACAAACCCAAACACTTATGAAAGCAAACTTCGTTGTCTGTGTTTTGGTATAATCGTATCTGATTTCGATGTTCACTGATTTTAGTTTTTTTTAACGTTCCGGGATAAGCTTTTCTTAAAACGGACCTTTTTTTCTTGTGTCGGCACGTTATAACGAACGACGTTAACGCTCTAGTACCGTGACAAACCCAAACACTTATGAAAGCAAACTTCCTTGTGTGTGTTTTGGTATAATTAGGGTTTTTTTGGTATAATCGTATCTGATTTCGATGTTCACTTTTATGTGTTTTGATATAATCGTATCTGATTTTGATGTTCACTTTTATTGTTTTCGACGACTTAAAGTGACAGAGACCAAATCTTAACGCGAATGCTCCCGTCGATGTGCTAAAAATACTCGTTATTTATGAATTTAAAAAATAATTTGAGTACTAAATTTGAGATCGTTGATTAACTTTGAGACCTTCATGGGTCTTGGGTCACTTTTCACTTAAACTCATTTGCTTCATTGCTCTAAACATATAAAAAGATAAAATGAAACAAGAACTACACTTGTACATTATTATTATTATTATTATTATTATTATTATTATTATTATTATTATTATCAGAAAACTACGCTCCCATCTCAAAGCCATGGCTAGAGATACGACTCCATTTATTACACCTTCATTTGCCTCCTACACTTCAGAGAATCTAATAAGGGATGCTGCATTGCTGGACCTCTAAGTAGCACTGGTTCGGCAGATTCTGAACCACCCTCCTCACGATCTCCGTCTGCTCCTGCCAGGGGCGGATGTAGTGAAGCGAGGGGGGGTGCACAGGAACCCCCCGAGTTTTGAAATTTTAGTGTAACGGTAGGTAAAAAAACTAGGGTGAACCCCCTAAAATATTATAGGGTGAACCCCCTTACGACGGCGCCCACTGCTGCTCGGTTGATCCGGTTGTGAAGCTATAAAACTAAGAACTCTTTCTTGAACTAAATGTGTGTTCTTGAGCATTCATATGATTAGAGGTAAAAAATTGATAGAAACAAATGAGTAGATGACTCTTAAATACAAATTAGTTGATTTTGTGAACATTTGAAGCATAATTTTCATGTTTTTTTCTTTGCTTTAGACCTCCAAAAATGGTTGAGCCGCCCCTGCCCGACCCGACCAATCGAACCGAACCGAAAATTTTTATGTCCGGCCCTATGAAATTGGATCATCTAAAAACAGTGAACCCCCTGAAAAAAAATTCTGGATCCGCCACTGGCTCCTGCTGCCCACCGTACTGAGTACGGCCACCTTGCTGCCTCATCATTTTCCTAGCCACTTCCTTGATGGCCTCGCACTGACACTCCCTCCTCACGTTTTGGAGCTCATCGCAGCATTGTTGCAGGCCTTGCTGTTGTTGTCGTCCTGGCCTGTTGGTGCTCATCTCAATTGTTCTCGGGGACCGAATTTGTTGTTCAACGAACCTGTACGTTTTCAGAAAAAAAAAAGGATAATCAGAAAACTAAATATATGTATATATATGATCCATGCATGCATGATGTTATTTGTTACAAAAATTAGGCTCACCTTTGGCATTGGTTGACTGGTCGTTGGATTTCAGTTTCCCTGCATTGTTGTGAACCAGTGCGGAAAGGGATATCGATGTTGCTCTCGGTCATGATGTTTCCGATCTGGCATTGCCTTGATTGAAGGTTGCATTGGTTAGGAAGCATTTGAGCCCTCTGCTTCAACTGTTGGGTCTGCTGAGAACCGAAGTGTCCCTGTTGTTGTTGGACATCTCGGAACACCTTCTTTACGGCCTCACACTGGCACTGATCTTCGACGTTTCGGAGTTCTTGGCAGCACTGCTGGATGCCTTGCTGCTGCTGTCCCCACTGACGGTTGTCTTCGAAAGGAGACTGGCCCTGCTGGAGATACATGCGACACTGGTTGAACCTCTGTCCCTGCAACCGTTGGCTGCACTGCCTTTGCCTCGAGACTGGATTCTCATCCTCGATGGTGGTGGTTACGATGGTTGTATGGGCTGTAGCAAAGACTACAAGGGCGGCAAAGGCGAGAGCGAGAGCTACTAGCTTTGCCATTGTGGGAGGTATATCGATGGTGTTGGTTGTTGTGTGAACTGGGTTCATGTGGTGGTGGGTTTATATGGTGGATTTGAGGGTTCATACGTGGAGAGGTGGATTAAATCGGTGGCGTAATTTGGTGTTTGTGGAGCAACACGTACGAGTTTTTACATAAAAATGAAGCAAGTGGAAGTGTGCTTTTGGAGGATGTATGAGGTGTCATGTTGCTGGAGAAATATATGATGAATTGGCTTCACGTGGATATGATTACAAGGAGACAAGTAGCAAGGGTATTAAAGAAAATCAAAATTAAGTTTTGTTAAATCAAATATAAAGACTGGTTTCTAGCTTATACTGAAAATTATAAAACGAAAGGACAGCGTTTTAAGTTGCAAGATATATATCAAGTCATAATAAGATATACAAGTTCAGTCAATAACCGGTATGTTATTGAGTTTTATAACAACGGAGATGTCCGTTTTTGTTATTTAACATTACTGGAGTCAATCGACAAACTGTGTAAAGAATTTTGGGGCTGTTTATTGGGTCTTAAACAACATGGTTCTTTTTCTCTACTAATAAAAAAATACTTTGTTTTTTCTAATTATTAATTATATTAGAATATTTTTTGAGTAATAGTTTTTTACAACATATAGAGGCATGGGTCGCAAGAATTATAAGAATTAGACATGTTAAGGTGACGAAACAAGAATCTCCAGAGAATGTGCGGTGGACGATTATACCACCGAAATTATATCATCATTTGCTAAATCAGTCAACAAAAAAAATGTTTTCATTTTCTATGAGAATTGATTTTTTTTCCTAACTTGTTGGAAGTTGATCACGTTTATGTTCTACTTCTTATAGAAGGAAAACGTTGGTTACTAATTGGAGTAGATATGAAAAAAATGGAAATAATTCAGTACTGGACTGAAGATTTCGATTCTGCAACCTATCGTCACCTAATTTTCCCATTCGTGACGAAATTTGCGGTTCACTTCGGAGCTTTGTTAGTGAACATTCATTACTGGAGGAAAACCGGTAAACTAGAGAAACAGTTCACATTATGAAACACTGAAAAATACATTCAAAGCAATCACCGTTACCAACTTGAAAATTCGGGGGTTATAGTTTGTATGGTAATGGAACATTTAACTCTGACGAAGCCGTTAAATTTAGATGGATATTTTTGGGAGAATGTTGAGAAATATCGGCGATTCATGGCAGATAGAATTTATACATACCGTTGTGTGTCTACAATCGTGACTGAAACTTAGAGTAACTTTATTATGTATTTTGTTTAACAATTAATATATTTTGGAAATTTTCATTGTTGTATCGATTGTTTATATAATTATTAGTATTTTATTATGTATTTTGTTAAATACTTGTATAACATCTTAATTATAAGGTAGAAAAAATTAAAAACATAAATTCAATTAAAAACATAAACTAAAGGTTTACAATAAAAATAATTAAAATACAAAATAATTTTATGGACTCCAACGGGTGTTTAAATCGGTGCTATCGTCTTCAAATGGATCCCAAGTAGGAGTAAAACGACCGCTTCCATCTTTTACTTCATTCAATTCATTCATCGCCGCTCAATCTTCGTAATAATCGTATAAATCGTCAACTCTACCAGTTTCTTGCTGTTTAGACACAGAGTCATCAACAACGTTATTCTGAGTATCGTCAACATCAATAGGATTCATTGTTTCTTCAGCAATAGGATTCTCAGTCTCTCTGAAAATTTTACCAACAATAATTTATATATAAACTTAGTAAAAAAACAACAAAACAAGCCGGCTAAATGATCTTCAAGCCGAGCCGTATGGTAGCCGGCTCAAGCCATCAGTGTCTTTTGAAATTTCCGGAGGCTTAGCCGGCTATAGCCGTCTAATCCATTTTCGGAGGCTTAGCCGTCTATTAGCCGGCTCCACGTGTCGCGCATTTATTGGTTCGTACTCTGAACAAAGGAATGTTGGCACGGAAAAATTAGTCAGCTAGCTTAGCCGGCTTTAACCTTTTCACAGGAACAATGTCCATGAAATAGTAGGCTAAATAAGCATGTCTATTTTTGAGTATTTTCTTGGTCAAATGTCCATTTTCGTATTTTTCCCTAAAAAATTAATGGTCTCTAACACTAATTATATATACTTAGAATATATGGTATACTCTCAGTTAGCACTGCCAAGTGAGAGTAACGTTTTTGCCACATAGGTGTCACGTAAACTTGGTTGGTTTCCCACTTGAGTCTTACTTGACAAGGGATCGAAATACCAAAATGAGTGAGATATCGCATATTTGACCATAGGAGACCCACCCAATTTGCTTCACTTGGAGGTCTCACGCCCCTTTCTCACGTGAGCTGCTACATTTGGAGGTCTCACGCCCCCTCACTTGGGCAAGAGGGCAGTGTGCGTAGCTCCTTCACGGCATGAAATCCTCATCGCCGGGTGGGGGAGGGGTACTTTTGATGGTATACAACATACCCTTAGGGTGGTTGGTGGCTATAATGCCATCGTACCAACCCTGAAGCAGTGTTGATGAACTCGTGTTTTAAAAATATTAAAATGATTAAAAGAAAAGCATATACTTCACATACCAAGACATAACAAGCTTAATAAGTTTCACATACTATAGGGTTTCGTTTGCCTACTCTTATCAAGTATGGCCTTCACTTCTACAATCGGAGTGGACTTTTAATTATGCCACCGAAGTAGACTTTAACTCTGCCACCAAAGTGGACTTCAACTCAGCCAGTACGTGAGCTCTTTTAACACAACCCTCCCTTACTAACAAGTTCATAGCCAACTCATACTCAGTACAACATTCTCATGCACACATCAAAATATTTATTTTTCTTTAAATATTATCTAGCACGCATATAGCATATACACACTCAATCTTGAATGTACTCCGGCCCAAAAACTAGTTTAGCAAAAACAAGTCATAAAATCTCACAAGAAAGCTCACTAGTTAACTCTTTTTCTATTGGGACGGTTAACTTGTTTTCAAATCTACTCTACGAACCCGTGGCATGTACTAATCCGCTCCTTAATCCGACTCGATCCCTAGATCATCATCTTGATTTACCGTTACCTGACACCTTTCCGAACCAGTACTGTCGTACCAAGTCTCGTTTGACACTTTTTCAAGTCCAATAAATGTTGGTTGATCATACATTTCTTTAGAGTTTAAGTTTTTCTTACAGTCAGTTCGCCCCTGATGCGAGGGTGTGGTTTAATTTTTATTTTTAAGTCTGTTCGCCCCTGACACGAAGCGAGGGTGATAAATCTAGTTATTTTAAATTTTTAACGGCTAGTTTCCAATAAATCTGAAAACCCTCTGGTTAATGAATCGAAAAACCCCGCGGAGTTTGTTGGTGTTTGATGTAGAAGGTGCTATTAATATATATAATTTTAATTCAGACTTGTAAGAAACCTATGTTTATTATTCGGATTCAATATTGATATTCTTTAAAACCCTTGCTACTTGGCTCCTTGTAATCATATCGAATCTCAGGTTCATGGAGCCATTTCATAATATCTTTCTCCAGCAACATAACAACATGACACCTCATACATACTCCAAAAGCACACTTCCACTTGCTTCATTTTCATGTAAAAACTCGTACGTGTTGCTTCGCAAATACCATATTACACCACCGATTCAATCCAGCTTTCCACGTATGAACCTCCATGCAATTGCAAATTCCCAAATCCACCATATATATAAACCCACCACCACCACACCCCAATTCACCCAACAACCAACACCATCCATATATCTCTCACAATGGCAAAGCTAATTGCTCTCGCTCTCGCCTTTGCCGCCCTTGTAGCCTTTGCTACCGCCCACACAACCATCGTCACCACCACCATCGAGGACGAGAATCCAGTCACGAGGCAAAGGCAGTGCAGCCAACAGTTGCAGGGACAGAGGTTCAACCAGTGTCGCATGTACCTCCAGCAGGGCCAGAGTCCTTTCGAAGACAATCGTCAGAGGGGACAGCAGCAGCAAGGCATCTAGCAGTGCTGCCAAGAGCTCCAAAACGTTGAAGAACAGTGCCAGTGTGAGGCCGTGAAGCAGGTGTTCCGAGATGTCCAGCAACAACAGGGACAGTTTGGTTCTCAGCAGACTCAACAGTTGAAGCAGAGGGCTCAGATGATTCCTAACCAATGCAACCTTCAATCAAGACAATGCCAGATCGGAAACATCATGACCGAGAGCAACATTGATATCCCCTTCCGCAGTGGCTCACAGCAATGCAGAGAAAGTGAAATCCAACGACTAGTGAACCAATGCCAAAGGTACATCCAATAACAAATGCGGTCACCTGTGAGCAGGCAGCAAGGACTCCAGCAGTGCTGCAATGAGCTCCAGAACGTGAGGAGGGAGTGTCAGTGCGAGGCCGTTGAGGAGGTGGCTAGGAAAGTGATAAGGCAGCAGCAGCAAGGTGGACGCCGCCAGTACGGTGGGCAGCAGGATGAGAGGGAAATGGTGCGGAGGGTGGTTCAGAATCTTCCCAACCAATGCTACTTAGATGTCAAGCAATGCAGCATCCCGTATGGGATGGATGCATGAGGCAAAAATAAAGGGAGTCCATCTCTAGTCGGTCGAGTTTTATGGCTTTGAGATGGGACCGTAGTTTGTTATAATAATAATAATGAGAAATGAGCACATCATGTGTGGCTTTCATCATCATATATATCTTTTTATATATTAATAAAATGACTGCCATATTTTTATATATTAATAAAATGACTGTCATAGTTTTAATCTTCAAGCTTACAGCAAGATGATCTGCACACTCTTAATTTATCTCAAATCTTTTGCAAGTGTGCATAAGCTAAGGTTCGAAATAACACGTTCTTTTAGCCCAGTGACACAAAACAGACTTTTCACCTTTTTTCTAACAAAAAATCTACGGGTGTTAACTTCAGGGACTCATACAGGGTACTCAAAACATTAAAAATTCGTATTAGGGATCATTGTGTTAAATCGTGTAAACTAAAGGGACGTAAATGATAATTTACTCAAACAAGAAACTAACATTCCCTTTCTATTTATTTTCTCATTTAAAAATATATTTTTCTACTTTCATGGCCTATTAGATTTTGCTTAAAATTTTTAAGTATTTTGGTATTCGATGACAAATATGAAAATCTACAAAATCAAGTAGTTAAAGTTGGAAATCATAAGATAATCCAAGGGCTTTTACCGTAGTTTGTTATTCTATAAAGAAGGACGCATCCCCTTCTCCGACAAGCTTCGATTTGACCGTTCTTTTAGGGTTTCTTCTCGTGCGCTCTTCGTTCGAAACCCTAATCTTCGGTCAGGTACTTTCAGGAATATAATCCAACTTCTTTTTATTAACAAATTAGGTTTATTTTTTGTTTGTTTATGTTTCCTTTGCCCTAATTTTTTGGTTGATCTTTTATGTGGGACTATTATTTGATTCTATGTATTACTGATTACACTCTGTGAAATATAAGTATGATATTGATTCATGACGAATTGTTTGTAAAGGCCAAAACTTCTATCCTATAGCAATATGTAACTAGGGTTCTTGATTTACAGTTAAAGTAATTGAACAGCTCAAAAGAGTTCTTTTTGTTCTCTAGTTATATGTGCCTTTGTGGTTTTCTAAGATTGTCTCGTCTGTTCATAGTGGCGCGTGGTGGTCCGATGTGGCACCCCTATCACGCCGGGAATAGCGCCCCTTGACCGTGATAGGGGGTGTGATGGTGTTGCTCGTGAAGCCCTTAATGGGCGTGAAACACCTGTGCCTCATACGACACACAGCCATTTTTAAGTTTTAAAAAATGTTTTTTTTTAAACCCAAAAACACTTTTCACTATCACCAACTCATTACACATCTTTATAATGATCACACCGCTATCTACGTGGCAACGCTTTTTCATCACTATCACTAAACTATTACGGATGGTCTAATGAACCCTCCCCTATCCTTTTATATTGATCTTAGACCATCCGTAATGGTTTAGTGATAGTGATGAGCATAGTTGTCAATAGCGCTTGTAGCGCGCGCTACATAGCGAATCGATAAGGTGTCGCTATTTCCATTTCTTGACTACATAGCGACCAGATAGCGAATTTTGTTTTTTTTTAATTTTTTTTTATGTTTTTAACCAGTTTTTTACTTGATTAATATAAATAGGGTTGCTAATAACCCTAATATATGAAGATTTAGATGATTATTGATTATAATTGCTACAAATCCTACAATAATTTAATATAAAATATTTCTAAAAATTTCTAATAGTGTATCGCTAAACGTGAAATAGCGCCCGCTATTTACCGCTATTCGCTACGTAGCGTATAGGTGGCTTGTCGCCATTTACCGCTATTCGCTATTGACAACTATGGTGATGAGAAAGTGTTGCCACGCAGGTGCCCTGTAGACAACGGTGTGATAAAGATGTGTAGTGGGTTAGTGATAGGTGTTTTTGGGTTTAAACAAACTTTGTTTTTTTTACTTAAAACTGGTTATAGGTGAGGGATAGGTGTTTCACGCCCGTTGATGGCATCACGAGCAACACTATCACGCCCAGGAGTCGGTGTTCCTTGCTTGATAGCAACACTATCATTTTACTTGCTATAGAAGGTTACATACAATGGTAATAGTTGTTTTGGGTAAAAATTATAACAACTAATTTTGTAACCAAACTTAGTAAGTGATACCCGTGCTTGATCGAAATGTAAACATATGAACGAAAATGTAAAGCTTGACACGATGATGTACGAGTAAAGCTCTTAATCCCTAAGGATCGCCGACATAAAACCTCTTAATCTCATTTTAGGTTCCTTGACCGTATCACACAAGCATCTAACACAGTTTATTTTTAACTTGTGGATGGCAAGTAGAAGATATTTGGGTGTGTAGGGGTTATAATGTTTACTTTACCCTGTATCACTTTACAACTACCGTTGTTTTTTCGATGTGCGTCTTAAAGTTACTTGTGGCTATGTATTTTTAGGCTGGTGATTATGATAGTATACTTACTATTACAAAATATGATATTTTTCTTTTGATCAGATCTGAGCAACATATTTTTCAAGGAAAAGCTTTGGTTACCATTTCACATTACCAGCTTATTTACATGTCTGAACTTGACCTCCAGATTCCTTCCGCTTTTGGTAAGCACCTTCTGCTGAGATTGATGTAAAATATTTATTAAAGTTTTATTTTTATTAGTTATATTAATTTTTTATAGACCCGTTTGCTGAAAGTAACGTTGAGGACTCTGGTGCTGGGTCAAAAGACTATGTTCATATTCGCATTCACCAGCGAAATGATAGGAAAAGCTTGACAACCGTGCAGGGTTTAAAAAAGGAATTTAGTTACAATAAGATTTTGAAGGACTTCAAGAAGGAGTTCTGCTGCAATGGCACTGTTGTTCAGGACACTGAACTAGGCCAGGTTTTTATTCTGAAACTTATATGAATTGCATGATTATTACTTCTGAATTTGTAATTCACACGGTTTTAATGTTGTTTTAAAGGTCATTCAGCTTCAAGGTGATCAGAGAAGGAACGTCTCTAGCTTTCTTACCCAGGTTACCTTTTTGACACTGTTTTATCATATTTGAACTCGGACCACATACACCAATTACTTGTCTAGTTTGTAATTTTAGCCCAGTGACACAAAACAGACTTTTCCCCTTTTTTCTAACAAAAAATCTACGGGTGTTAACTTCAGACTCAAAACATTAAAAATTCGTATTAGGGATCATTGTGTTAAATCGTGTAAACTAAAGGGACGTAAATGATAATTTACTCAAACAAGAAACTAACATTCCCTTTCTATTTATTTTCTCATTTAAAAATATATTTTTCTACTTTCATGGCCTATTAGATTTTGCTTAAAATTTTTAAGTATTTTGGTATTCGATGACAAATATGAAAATCTACAAAATCAAGTAGTTAAAGTTGGAAATCATAAGATAATCCAAGGGCTTTTACCGTAGTTTGTTATTCTATAAAGAAGAACGCACCCCCTTCTCCGACAAGCTTCGATTTGACCGTTCTTTTAGGGTTTCTTCTCGTGCGCTCTTCATTCGAAACCCTAACCTTGCATGGTTCACTGAACCATGTTCAGTAATTCCACAGCCTCCAAGGCTAAGAAACCAAATGTATCAAAAGCAAAAGGTATAAACACATGTTGATTCTCTAAACAAGTTTTCTCGTGTTTAGCAATTTTGGCTGCTTCCGCATTCAACGCATCATGGCCATGGGGCGGACCTAGTAAGGGGGTATGGGGGAGCCACCTACAATGAATTTTTTTTAGTGTTATATACATGTTAAAATCTCGATCGCCCCCATAAAATTTGAAATAGACCTCTGATCGCTTCCATGAAAAAAACTTAGTGTTATATGCACATTGTATATCACTAGTCAATCGACCCAAAATTTTCTGACCCCCATGAAAAAAAATTCTAGGTCCGCCATTGAGCATGCCCCGCAACAAACCCGTTAGTCATGAGTCCCCCGAGAGGGGACACTCATGTAAGGTCCACACAAGCGTGTTTTCCCCCTCCCACCCAAACAAAAGATTATCAGATGGTCGTAGAGTAGACTTCCCTTTAAGAGGATCTGCCAAGAAGTACACGGAGGCCTCATTTTTTTAAGAAGTTCCTGCCCGCTTAACAACATTACATAACTTATAAGTGTGAACATTATAAATACAAAAGAACCTCGTTATATATCAAAAAAAAAATTCACTCCTAGTGCTAAAGTTGATCACACCTTCTTTAATTTCATTTATGGTCTTAAAGGAAAGACATTCATTTGGTGATTCATTTCCTTTTTTTTCTTTTTTGAAAAATAGCAAATGCCCATGGTAATTGTTTTTTAAAGAAACAAAGGGGTTATATACGAGTGCATCCCCTCTTTTGGATCTTTGTATCATGGAAAATAAATGAAACATATTAAGAGGCCCAAAACCTATACAAAAGTGCAACATACTACATAAACCAACCAAGCCCAAATGTAAGTGATTACATATAAACCCATAATCCAATAGTCCAATCCATTCAAACAATGCATCCATGCTAATACCCAAACTCCAAGCCCATGAAGCAAACATCCGAACTTCGAAGGAAAAGCAAGTCCAATATAGTTGAGTAGATAAAAGCCCATTTACTAAGTCACCAATCTATACCCATATATCAACCCAAACCTAACCCATTGTTAAAGCTCCATAGAGATCAAATACTCCAATAGTCAAGCAACAAACCCGTTCCTCAACAATACTAGACATTAACCCAAGCCCATACTCCCTGCCCATTTCTAAAGCTCATAAGGGAATAAGAACCTGAAATTACTCGTGTACATGTGAGTACGTGACATTCTATAAGCCCACTTACCCAAACTATATCCGAGATAACCCTTCCTCCCAAAATCTACTCGTGAGGCCCAAAGACTGCCATTGTACCTGTAAGGCCCCTTTTCCAGGTAACCTCACTTGTTGGAATTACTCATAAACATAATCATAAAACTGAAGTTAAATTAAAAACATTCAGAAGTAGCGGAAGCAAAGATCATTCGAATACATAACATAACAGCAGAAGTCTTAACAAATAAAAACATAACATTGTCTTAACATATATAAAGTGGGATGTCAGCCTCGTGTCGGGTAACCATCACGCCTTCGCACGGCCCTTCCTTTCCTTACCTGAAATGTATACTAAAAGTCAGCTAACGCTGGTGAGTTCTAGTTTAAAACGATTAGGTATGAACATTCTTTTCTTTAATAGTATGCATAATTATTTATATATACATTTATATAAACACGTATTCATAGTTTTTGCTTTCCTTTCATCATTCTTATGTGATTACATAGATATGCATTCACCTTTACTTTTCTTAACATTCATTGGTCATACACATAAGGGTGATCAACCCGTCTTTTACAGCGTATATCACAAAGACATACGCCCTTAAGCTACCGTCGTAGCCCTTTTACTCGTCCGGTCCTAGAAACCGCCCGCCTTAAAAACCGTCCGGCCAACCTTCGGCCGTCCGTCTTAACCGTCCTACCGTCGTAGTCCGTCATATTCGCCCGTCTGCCATAAGGCATCCGTTTCCCACTTGAACTAATTATACAACCGTGCATCGATTTAGAGACTTACTCCACCGTAGTGGCCATTATTTAGTCTACCTTTCTAGACTTTCTTTTCTGGCTGCATAATAGTCAAGTGGTCGTCCGTCTACCGTAGTAGCCGTTAGCTTCGTTTCCGTCCATAACGTATACATACATTCATAACATGCAATATATATAATTATAAAACAAGATTTCATTTATTTACGTTATGCCATTCTTTCATTCATTCTTTGTAAACATACGTTTCATTCTTTGTTCATAATTCATTTTCATATATATAAAAATATACCTTAATATATCACGTATGATCACATTGACATTCATATCATTTATTCATTTAGTGTATACACTTCAGCCCTAAAACATTTAAAATGACTTGCACATAACATAGAAGGGGGCACATAGAACTCAACTGTTGAGCTAATCTTTTCCTGTCCTAACCGCGGTCCAGTGAGTGCCACACACGATTTGGATTGATTAATTACATATACATCAGACCTAGTTTAAATTACACACTTTTACTTCAGCTGAACTAGGCGAACTTAAGGTTAAGTTCGCTGCCTAATGTCTAGGCAAACATATAAGCGAACTTGTCCTAAGTTCGCCTGACTTGACCAAGCGAACTTAACCAAGCGAACTTAACCAAGCGAACTTAATCAAGCGAACTTAATCAGTCGAACATAATCAGGCGAACATGCTAAGTTCGCCTCTTGATGGCCATAAGCGAACTTGCCAGGCGAACTTGTCAAGCGAACTTGATAAGTTCGCCTCAACCTTGCCGGGCGAACTTGATAAGTTCGTCTGTCGAACAGTCATCTTCCCCAAAAAGTCCGAAATTCTTGCATGCTAATCTGATCGTGCCAATCTTACAACTTTCTTTGTTCAAAACGTGCGGTTTTCATTCTAGAGGCTAGCCCTAAGCTTATTTTCAAGTTTAATCCATAAAAACGTCTCCTATTTAGCTAAAACCCGAAAACCCCAAAACGAACAAAAACTCAGTTTAGGGTCGAATCGTTACCTGGATGGGAATTCTGATTGGGAGGGTTTGCTCACGAGCTCAGCAGTAACGTGCTTCTTCAATTTCTGGTCGATCCGTTAACTTTCTTTCTCTACGGTTTCTCTCTCTAAAGTGAGGAAATGAGGATGGAATGGTGAGGTGGGCTGCCTTGCCCCTTATATACCTGGGCTTTCCTCGGCTCGTTGGAGCCGAGCCCAAGCCCAAGCCCATCCATTTTCCCATTTTATTTTTTTTGACGATTAAATCTCGATCGCGTTATTATTTATTTATTTACTATTTTTAGGATGTTACAGTACCAACCCATCAGTAGTCCAAACGAAATTAACAACAAACCCACCCACCCGAAACATCATGGCCCAACAAAGCTCCACGCGTGCATGTTCCTTATTTCTTGATGGGCCATCAAAGACGCGCACCATTGCAACTCTTTGCAAGCCCAATTTCCCATCCCCAAAGCTGGCCATATCCATCATTTATTATGCATGCATGCGATGCAATGCAAGTGGAGTATACGGCCCACCTATTCCATCCCAAGTCAAACTAATCTTTTAAATTCAAAATTTGAATTTCCATACAATCCGTAGGAAATAACATCATCATCCCGTACCCAACCAAACTAGCATTCGGACGGAAAACTTTAAGCATGCAATACAGGAACCTTGCGTAACCCATGGTCGGTCTAATACGCAACAAAACCATCGGATTCGATCCAAGGTTGATCTCCAACTAAGCTCCTATATATAGCACTAACCCATCTTCATTCATCCGAACCGCAAGAACAAGTGCTATACGGTTTAGACCAAGCTTCCATCCTCCACCCATGTACCATCTTGAGCCGAACCATCATCCATGTATCCTACGTAGACCTTAGTACTCCCACCCTCAATCGGCCTAAGGCAGGACCCCCATCATACTAAGGAGAACCCTAGGATGACTTCAAGAACACCAAAAATGTCTTTTGTTATCGACAACAGCTTAGTATTAGGCAGCAAACCTAGAAATTAGGGTTGGTTTTGGTCTATCGGTGTTTTGGATTCGCCGGCTTGGTCAATCGGTGAGTTTCTCTAATGTTATTATCGACTGTTGTTGTCGGGTTCTCTAGAACACTACAAGAAAATGAAGCTAATGCAACCCTAGAAAAATGTTGCGTTAGGCCTTGAAAATGTTGCATTAGGCCTAATGCAACCTTTTACCGGGGGCTGCATTAGAAGCAGTTGCATTAGACCTAATGCAACTTTTTCAAGGCCTAATATAACCTTTTTCGAAAGTGTTGCATATACCATTCAAATGCAACTTTTTTACATTTTAACGCAACTTTTTTAATACCCAAATGCAACTTTTACTATAGTTTAGTTACAAAAATGCAACCTTTTTTTTAGACTTAATACAACCATTATTATCTTTTTAATAGAAAAAATGCAACCTTTTTTTATAGTAAATGCAACATTATTACGAATCTTAGTTACAACAAATGCAACCTTTTACACTCAAATGCGACTTTAAAAAATAAATTCAATTACTATTAATTAATATGCATTTAATCACAGTTACGCCAAACAATAATAACATAGATAACATTGATAGTCAAATGGTGTACTTTAACATGCTTGTCAAACTTGAATAACAATATAGTCCATACAAAGTATCAGTTACAGTAAAGAGAAATGAAAAGATTCTACTCATCTTGATCTAAAACTGGTAATTGTTTTATAACCTTACGCATCATAGCTTCCAAGTTTTGTCGTTGGCTGTCAATATCTTTGCGCATTTCCAGCAACTGGTTTTTCTCAACTTGAACGTTTGCTTTGAATGATTCTATCAACCCTTCCAAAATCATGTATGATGTGTAAGCATCATCTACTATTTTTTATCAATGTATTTATAACACCTCTACCATAAATTTGGCGATATATGTAGTTCTCTTTGTTCATTACAACCAGAAAAAGATCTACCATAGCGCTGCCATCAAAACATTGATTTCATTGTTTAAAATAGGTTCGTAATTCTTCATTTGTTCCTACAATATTGTCCAAATATATTTAAAAAAACAATATAAAAAATTATGTTTCATTAGCAAATGTACCACTTCAGTCAAATGTGAGCCACATCTTTTGAATTTTGTAGTTCTTGGCAAAGGGAACCTAACATGAAGTTCCTTGTGGGCCTGAACTAAAAAAAGAAACTATTAGAAAAAATAAAAAATAAAAAATAAAAAACAATCATTCATTGACAGATATGGAGCAAGAATTTAACACTATTCGGTATGGAAATAATATTAAGAATATAACTAAAGAAATAGGATTGTAAGTTCCCTCTTGATTTGAAGCAGTTTCTTTCGGTATATTCTAGCAAAATAGTCAAGAACAAAACAGATTCATATGCTAATCAAAACAGCAAGCAGATTAAATTGATAATAAATCAAACCAGTGTTGTAAAAATCGCTAGGCGCTAGTCGGGCGGTGGGGTAGGGCCTAGGCCTAGGCGGGATTAATCGGGGCCTAGGCGGGATTAATCGGATTATAATTTTGGATTATTGGATTTTAAAAATCTCACATTTTATCAATTGGCCAATAATAATCCCAACTGAGAATATTCTTACCACTGGTCCCAACTTTCAAACTATTTTTTTACATTGGACCCCCGTTAAAAAAACTTAACACCGTTAGAGTTTATATGACGTGAACATCTACAAACCGCCGGAAAGTTGAGCCAAGTTAGCAGTGGTCTCGTGGTGGCTTTTGAATTTGGCTCTGGTGGTGTTTAACTGGTCTTGTTTGTCCGGAAAGTCCAAACAGAGACAACGGTGGTGTTTAACGAGAGCAGTTAAACACCACCAAAGCCAATTTCAAAAGCCAACACGAGACCACTGCTAGTTTTGCTCGACTTTCCGACGGTTTGTAGATGTCACGTCATATAAACTCTAACGGCGTTAAGTTTTTTTAACGGGGGGTCCAATGTAAAAAAATAGTTTGAAAGTAGGGACCGGTGGTAAGAATATTCTCAGTTAGGATTATTATTGACCAATTGGTAAAAGGTGGGATTATTAAAATCCAATAATCCTATAATTTTTATATGTAATTTTCAGTTTTTTATATATATACACACATTTTTATATGTAATTTTTATAAAAATGTTCATTTTTAAACCACACCAAAGGTTTTCGCCGGAATTTGGCCGGAAAGTTCAGGTTTTCGCCGGAATCTGGCCGCCTAGGCCCAAAATTCCTCCTTAGCCGAGCGCCTAAGCGCGATTTTTACAACACTGAATCAAACAAAATAGTCAAGAACAAAACAGATTCAGATGCTAACCAGAAAATTAAGCAGATTCAGTTGATAACAATTCCAGCAAAACAGTCAAAAACAAAACAGATTCATATGTTATTCAGAAAAGCAGGCAGATTCAATTGATAATAATTCCAGTAAAACAGTCAAGAACAAAGCAGATTTAATTGCTAAATAAAACAAGAAGCAATTTCAATTAATAATAATCAAGACCTTTCAATTTATTCAGAGTCACCTGTCATCAAAAACTGATTCATAACAATAGAGAACTCAACAAAATGATAGATTTATCCAACATGGTATGGTATACCTCTTTCCTTTTGACAAAGAGATTCACATGAGTTCTTTTCTGTTGGTAAACAGAGAATGAAATAAAAGGATTTCTTATGATTTCTGTGAATATTTCTGTATGTTTTTACAATACATGACTAATCTATTTATAATAGATTATCAAAGAAGGAAATACATTATAGATGGCAATACAGCAATGATCATCAATTTGTGAGCTGTCGCATAATTTCAGGAACCTAAATCGGGAAATGATGTTGAGCTGATCCCAGAATTATCTCCAAGAAATCTTCTTTCTAACACTCCCCCTTAAGTTGAGTAGTGGGATCACCAATGCTTAACTTGTTTAGACATCTATTAAAATCACCTCCATTTACAGCCTTTGTAAGAATATCTGCGAGTTGTTCTTTTGATGGAACAAACGGAAGCTCCACAATTCCTGCTTCTAACTTTTCTTTGATAAAATGGCGGTCAACCTCCACATGCTTCGTACGATCATATGGACAGGATTTTCTGAAATTTGGATTGCTGCTGTATTGTCACACATAATCTTACTAGCTCCATTTGACGAGAAACCAATATCTGTTAACAGCTTTCGTAACCATAACACTTCTCCTGTAATATCCGAGACTTTCCGGCCCAACTAAAACCCTCGCACGTGTCCTTAAATAAAAAAAAAAACTCAATTTCATATTTCCCCTAAAACAATAAATATTAATTTTTAAATTAATATATGATTATGGAAAAGCAAATTATACTTAAAATGTATACGTATGTATATATATACGTAAGAGTTATAAATACATATATATATATAAATATATATATGTATATAAAATCCTCAAAAACTTACAAGTTCGTAATTACTTAAAATTATTAATAGATTTTATAAAATTTATAAAATCATTTGAGAAAACTTATTAAAATTTTAACATATATACATTTGATTTTATAAAAGTTCAGGGACCAAAACTGCCAAGTAATGAAACTTGTTTTAAACTAAAATTCTACTTTTAAACATAAAGTGTTAATTCCGTAAAACTTTGAGGGCCTGTTTTGCCATCTTTCCAAACACCTGAAGACCAGAACCCGTCATGGGTTCGACTCCCGCTAGCACCGGTTTTGAGCTCGATTTAGCCAAAACGCGGAGTTTGTCCAGATTCGACGAACCTCGATACTCGCCTGAGGCGTGCGATCGAAACCCAACGTCTTCAATGCTATAGCACGGCCCGAGACACGCATAAATCCGAATTCAAAGTCGTTCGCTTCAACCCCCACCTCCTCAACCGTTCGCGCATTGAATGCCAAATTGGCTATAAATATCGACCCCTACACCTCATAAGCATCATCCCGAAACTATCTAAACCTTCAATTCAGTCGTTCATCACCTGCATTGCCGTTTGAAAGATCGCGACAGCCGACGAGCCACCACAGCCCGTTCTCACTCATTTCGATATCATTTCAGGTAATTCAAATGGCCATTCTACTCGAAATCTTGCATAGATCAGAAGCCCTATGTTTAATTTGATGAACAAAGGGCTAATCGATGTGCAATTACAAATTCTTGATCTAGGGTTCATACGGGGATTTAGTGTTGGTTTGGGGTTCTGTTTAAGAAATTTCTTTTTCATGTTTTAAGCTAATAAGGCAGTGGTTGGGATGGTTTAAGCGTGTGTGTGTCTGGGAACCGGGCAACCCGGGTTCGAATCTGGTTAGTCCAGTTTTGCCCTTTTCATTTTTTTTTAGCCTTTTAAACAAGCTTTAAACCTCCTAATAATTTTATAAATCTTGTTAAACTTATACAAACTCAAAAACAATTCTTGTTTACACTTTTAATCCTGGAATTATTTTTAAACTTAGCCAAACCTTAAGAAAAACTAATTTTAAATAATAGTTTGAAATCTTAAAGAAATTTAGAAAAGTTTATAGATTCATTTAAAAAAATCTGAAACTTATAAATTTATAAATACACTTTATAAATTTATATAAACATAAACCTATTTGTTTATATAAAAGGAGTGAAATAATTATACTCTATTTATTTCCAAAATAATTATAAAGTTTATAAAATCTAAATGAAAACTTTAAACAAATATGAACTTGTAAACTTTAGTTAAAACGATCATAAACTTATAAACTAACGAGAACTCTAGTTAAAACCTATTAAACTTATGGTTTTCTTTTTAGACTTTAAACTTATAATTAAGATATAACCATGTTCTATTTAATATCTTATAATCTTATAAGTGTTATTTAAACGTATTTATATTACGAATTAATTTGTATTATAAATACTTAACACTTAGAAACTTAATCGAATCTCAAAAGATTTATGTTGATTTAATAAGTAATTATTCTTGTAAATTATTTATTTCCAAATGCTTAGAAAACTATTTTGATTATTTTCGTATAATGAATAATTGTGAAACTTTTAAATAATTATTTTAATTAATAATTATTCTAAACTATAAACTTATGAAACTTCGGTATTCAAACCTTGCGACATTCATTCAAAACCTTCATTGAAACTTTTGTTTAAACTTTACAAAACACAATCATGCCCATCTCCCACTTGGAACCCTAGTCGATCTTGAAATCCTAGATCCTTTGTCTTAGACTTATAGAATCATACATGAAACTTTAGACTTATATTCTTAGGCTTATTGTGAGGATATTCTCCCTAAACTTACTCTTATCGGATACTCTTCGTCAAACCAAGTGAGTATACTTAGCCCCTTTTTCCTTTTATGCTTTTGGGGTGAAACATGTTCACAATTCTTAAACTTATACAATTCTTGTACAACTATGACTACGTGTTTATTCGTATGTTAAACTTGAGACTTGTATGCTTAGATTAAACTTAAAACTAGCACATTCATTAGCTTTGATCAAGCCGATAGTAACAATGATAGATCTATTGCATTTAACCAATCCACCTTGATTGATTGACCCCTTCGGGGGGGAGCCCTTGGTGTTTGTTACTACATTAAACTTTAAACTTGAGACTTATAAGGGTAACCTGTGGGTTATGCCTAAACTTGGTTGGAGGGTTGATGTGCACAATGTCTAACATGCTTGTTTTCTCATACTTACATTATAGAATGCATGAATCATAGTGAATTGTAATACTTTTCAAATACTTGTTAAACTGTGTCAAAACCTTTGTATCTCACCAACTATTTTGTAGTTGACAGATTCTTTCACATGTTTCAGGTTCTACAACATGAGGCTTACTTGTGATCAAATAAGATGCTTGGACCTAGAATGCTTAATCAATTAGACTTGTATTCCTGCTATGTATTTGATTTTATTCTTTGTATTGAACCTTTGAATCTATTTATTAATAAAATATTGAAACTTTAATAGTCAACCTTGTGCTATTGAACAACCGCGTTCTCCCCGACGTATAATCCGCCGTCGGTTGGGGTGTGAAATCTCCTAGCCCTTTAGCTATCCCTCTGAACTCAGCTTCGGCACTTGACAAGGCGACAACTTTTTGTTTCTTGCTTCTCCACGTAACAAGGTTTCCACCCACCAAAGAGAAGTACCCTGATGTGGATCTTCGATTCCCTTTGTCTCCTGCCCAATCCGCATCGGTATAAACTTCTATTTTCAGATGACCGTGAGATTTAAACACCACTCCATGACCTGTAGTGCCCTTAAGATACTTTATGATTCTCTGGACTGCCTCCATATGAGCAACCTATGGCTGATGCATAAATTGGCTAACCACTCCTACTGCATAGGCAATATCAGTCGGGTATGAGATAAGTAGATTAACTTACCTACCAGACGCTGGTATCTTCCTTTATCTGCTAACTTTCTATTTGGCTCCATATGCAATTTATGATTAACTATCATTGGAGTATCCACATGTTTACAGTCAACTAGCCCTGTTTCAGTTAAGAGATCCAGAATGTATTTCTTCTGACAAATAAAGATTCCCTGGTTAGATCTGAGCACTTCGATTCCAAGGAAATACTTAAGATTTCCCAAGTCTTTCATTTCAAATTTTGAAAAAAGTTTTTCCTTTAGTTGTCTCATCTCTTCTTCGTCATCTCCTGTAATAATCATATCATCAACGTATATGATTAAGCAGGTTACCCCGCCGTTTTTCTGTTTGAGGAAAAGAGTATGGTCAGTATTGCTTTGTTTGTAGCCATAATCTTTCATTGCAGCAGTGAATTTACCAAACCAAGCTCTTGGGGACTGTTTTAGCCCATATAGAGACTTCTTTAGTAAACACACTTCTCTTTCCCTAAAATCTTTTGTGAATCCTGGAGGAGCATCCATATACACTTCTTCTTTCAAGTCTCCATGAAGAAATGCATTCTTCACATCAAACTGATGAAGAGGCCATCCCTTGTTTGCTGCTATAGAGAAAAGAACTCTAATCGTGTTAATCTTTGCGAACGGAGAGAAAGTTTCAGAATAGTCAATTCCGAATGCCTGTGTATACCCTTTGGCTACTAGCCGAGCTTTGTACCTTTCAATGGTGCCATCTGGTTTATACTTGATGGAAAACACCCATCGACATCCAACAGTTTTCTTTCCTGGAGGGAGAGTACATTTTTCCCATGTGTTACTCTTTTCGAGAGCCTTCATTTCAGTTTCCATTGCTTCTCTCCATGTTTTTGTTTTTAAGGCCTCTGCTATATTGCCTGGAATTTGTTCTGCATATACGGAAGCGATAAATGCCTTTGCATTTTTTGACAAGTTCCCCCCAACTATATTGGCCATCGGGTATCTTGATCCCTTGGTTTCCCTTTCTGGGGAATACCGTTTTGGAGGGACTCCCCTATTGATTCTGGGGGGCAAAGTGTAAGTTCCGGATGGAGCATCGGCATTTTCAACATGTTGTTCCTCCCCTCCTTGAAACACATTCTCAGATTCACTACGTGTCTCCCCTTGTCCTTGTTCACTAGCCATCTCCTGGTTTTCTCCATTAGTATAGTTGGATCAAGTTCAATGTTTTCAGAGTTTTGTGAATCACTTACCTGGAGCATCGGATAGGAAGATTCTTGGGTAGTGGCACTGTTTGATGGTTCTGATGATTCTTTGGTGGATGTGTGAGGTGACTCAGCCTTATCTTGGACTGGAAACCATCTCAACCAACTCAGTGAGTGCACATGACAGCTCTCCCCCTGACCACTGTGTTGGGATTCGTAAAAGAATTCTGTTTCTAAAAAAATCACAATTCATAGTGGTAGTCATATGTTGCCTCTAAGGGCTGTAACATCGGTAGCCCTTTTGGGTAACCCCATAGCCTAGGAAGACACACTTTTCAGCGCAAGGACCTAGTTTGGATCGTTCAGTTTTGGGTATGTGAGGAAACACGGAACAACCAAATATTTGAGGTTGTAGAGTGAGGGGCGGAGGTATTTTTGTAAAAGTGGATAGAGTATATAGAGGGGTTTTCAATGTAAGGGCTTTGGTTGGTAATCGATTAAGGAGGTATACGGACGTGGCAAGAGCTTCAGGCCAAAAGGATTTTGGAACTTTGGATTCGAGCATCATAGCTCGAGTCATTTCTAATAGGATACGATTTTTTCGTTCCACCACACCATTCTGTTCTGAATGTTTTGGGCACGTGGTTTGGTGAATCATTCCTTTGGCCTGTATGAATTGTTTCATGGAGTTGTTCACAAATTCCCCCCATTATCAGATCGTAAAATCCGGATGTTAGTTTTAAATTGGGTTTGGACCATGGCGTAAAAATTGGTGAATTTTTCAAAAACCTCGGATTTGTGTTTTAGAAAGTACACCCATGTCATACGAGTACAGTCGTCCACAAACAGTAAGAAAAATCGAAAATGTTGCCCTCCATTAACCTCGGCAGGGCCCAGACATCAGAATGAACTAACGAAAAAGGTTCACTAACTTTTGTGTTACTTGGTTTAAAAGACTGTCGATGGCTTTTTGCCAAGATACACGTTTCACAATTCAAAATAATATTGGAAGGAAAAAATTCAGGAAATAAGAGATGTAAGTAACCTGCAGATGGGTGCCCAAGTCTTCTATGCCACTGCCATGCTTCTCTGTCCTTAGTTCCATGAGCAAGCATTGCATTACTTGATCGAGTCACCTCATCCACGTAGTATAAGCCTTGTCGTTCAGTGCCACGCCCAATTATCGTCCCAGTCCTGATGTCCTGTAAGATACAAAACGTTGGATACATTAGAACCGTGCAGTTGAGTTCTTTTGTCACATGACTGACAGATAGCAGTTTATGTGACAACGACGGAACAAGCAAGCAATTTTTTAGCTTAAGTGTGGGAGATATTTCCACCGTCCCTCCTCCTTTTACACGAATCACATCACCATTTGCAGTTTGGATGTGTGACCTGTTAGGTTTTTCGTTGCTAGCAAAATCAGATGATTCACAGGTCATAGTATCAGTGGCACCACTATCAAAAATCCAATGATTATTTTGTGTTAAATCCTTTTTTGGGATTTGAGGAGGATTCCTCATCCCCTTTACCAGGATCGATTGCTTCTCCAGATGCTACACCTCCAAACCCTAATCCCTTGGTTGCCGCTGCTTCTTGATTGCTGTCACCGAATGAGTCGCCACCGATGGCAGCAGCCGCTTTGCCCTCGGGACCGTTTCGTTTACTGGTTCTGTTACGGCTATCGCTCCACCATTCCGGAAACCCCACAATCTTGAAACACTCTTCCTTCGTGTGCTTTAGCATACCGCAATGACTGCACTTCAGGAGGGATCTATCTTGTTTTGATGGAGGTCCCGTCCGCCTTCCTTGTTCTTGTCGGCGGTGACCTTTCGAAAGAAGCCCTAATGCTCCGTCTTCTTTGGGTCCGGTGGCCGACAATCCGGCTGCTACCCCTTGTTGAGTTGATGCCTCGTCAGAGGTGCCTCCAAGGATAGTTTGGTGTGCGGTCTCCTTTCTAATAGCGGCATATGCAGCTTCAGCCGAGGGCAGAGGATCCCATCGGAGGATTTCTCTTTTTATGTGGTCGTATCTGCGATCTAGGGCATTTAGAAACTGAAATAGTTTCTGTTCAGCCCTAATCTTGTAGGTTGTGATATCGATTGCACAGACCATAGGGTTTGGATCTCTGCGATCAATCTCACCCCAAATTCCTTGCATCACGATCCAAAAATCTTCCAATGGAACTCCATTCTGCTTAAACTCATTGGCCTTAACATGAAGATCAAAGGTTTGCAACTTATCTTTCCCGCTACTGTAGGTTACCACAAGAGCATCCCACAATGATTTTGTTGTGGGAAACTCGGTGAGGTTACTTGCAATTGCTGGTTCTATATTCTGAATGAGCCATGAAAAAACGATTAAATCCTTTTGTTCCCACTTTTCATATTTGTCGTCGGTTTTTGCTAGAGGTTCTGTGGTCAAATGCTATAGCAAATCTTTTGATTTTCCCCCAATGGCAACTCGAATCATTCGATCCCATAGGGCATAGTTTTGGCTATTGAGTTTGAGGTTTATGGAGAGGCTGTCGGATTGTTTTGGATTTTTGTTTTGGGTAGAAGATATGTTTCGGAGAAGGTTTGCGAGTTGAATCGCCAGTTCATTACTGGTTATTGTCGAGTTACCGTCTGTTCCAGACATGGCAGCTCAGATGTCTGTAGATGATGAGCTTTTATGATCCTAGAATCGATCACACCGCTCTGATACCATGTTGGTAAACAGAGAATGAAATAAAAGGATTTCTTATGATTTCTGTGAATATTTCTGTATGTTTTTACAATACATGACTAATCTATTTATAATAGATTATCAAAGAAGGAAATACATTATAGATGGCAATACAGCAATGATCATCAATTTGTGAGCTGTCGCATAATTTCAGGAACCTAAATCGGGAAATGATGTTGAGCTGATCCCAGAATTATCTTTAAGAAATCTTCTTTCTAACATTTTCTTGTGTTTGCTTCATCATCAGATCTACAAACACATATAGAAAAAAAGTCAAGATTCAAATTGAAGGCATTGTCATATGGAGAAGGGAAAGAATTGGAAGAATTACCAGAGAGTAAGGAAAAAGTTTTCATATGATATATATATCACAACACAAACTAAAAATTATCATGAAATTTGATATTTTCAACAATTGTCATGGCACCTGGATGAATTTCCCATGCCACATTCAAAAAGCATATATAAGCTTATTACAGACATTATCAAGTAGCAAACAATCATTGTTAATCGAAGATCCATCAAGTTTGGGACTTACAAAAGGGAAATTAAGTCCTAGATTCGTGACCATTCAAAATTCTCAAAAGAGTTGGGCCTGTGGCCTATCAACTTGAACTACCAGATGAAATGAATGGAGTACACGATGTATTCCATGTGTCAAATCTGCGTAAGTGTTTAGCAGATGAATCTCTGGTAATGCCCCTATAAGATGTAGAGATAGATGAAAAGTTAAGGTTTATGGAACAACCTTTGCAAATCGAGGACAGGCAGGAAAAGAGATTGAAAAGAAAAAAATTAATTATTGTGAAAGTGAACTGGAACTCCAGACGTGGACCTGAGTACACGTGAGAAATGGAGTCAGAAATAAAAAAGAAGTATCCACACCTGTTTGAGTAAACTCGAGGACGAGTTTAAAACAAGGTGGGGAGGATGTAACACCTGCCACAAAAATGTCCAAGATTTGACAAAAGGTAAACCCTAGAGACTATAAGAGTAATTATCTTAAAGTTCAGGGTTTAAATTAAAAAAGTTGAGGATTTAGACCTTAGCGGACCGTTAAGGCTAAGCATAACGGTCCGCTAAAGGTATTGGTTTGGGTGGCGGACCGCCACCATATAAGGTAACGGTCCGCTACGTGTTGATTAAGCAAAGAATCTGGTTAAGCCACGTGTATAGTGACTAATGGTTATGTATTCTGACACGTGTACTCGTGACGGACCGCCACGCCACGTGGTAACGGTCCGCCAGCCGCAAACTCATCAGAACTCGCCACGCGTAAAGGTGGCGGACCGCTACGCCTAGCGGTAACGGTCTGCTAGCCGCAAAACTATGAACTGTCCAATCAGAAAGCGACGTGTAGGGCTGACGTCATCTCAGGCGGTGGCGGACCGCCACCCGCCTGCTTAGCGGTCCGCTACGGACCCAGTTTTCAGCCTATAAATAGATGGACGAGTTCATTCGGAGTTTCACATCCAAACTCGATCCTCACTTCACACATTCATCCCAGATCCCCTCTAGCTCACTTTCGACGATCCTAGTTCGATTCCCGCTCCTCGTAGTGCTCGGTTTAAGAAGAAACGCTCGTAGAAAGGTTGGAACGCTAGAGAAATCAGGTTAAGAAGCTAGAAGCTAAGCTTTGAACTCTAGAGGCTCATTCCAAACAAAAAGGTGAATACTTTATCTCTTTCAAAACTTGTGTCAAATATTTTATTTGTGAAAATGGCCAAATAAAGATTAACTAAATAATGCTCAACGTTCTTCTACGAACCAAACATTCAGGCCATAGGTATACATAAAACTTGCAAGGGATACACGGGTCTCGGGTGAAATTCCCGGATTGTGGCCGGTGCTTATCTTATAACAAATGAAGGACGTGGAGTTCTCGTTGTTATAAGCTATGACGCCAGTGTATACAGTGGTGCATACGGTCATAACATGGGTCTGCTGAGTGTGTAGATTGAACAAGAAGTTGTGATTATGAAATTAATACTTATTTGTGCCAAAATGATTTTATGTCAAGATATTGCATTCACCAGCGTTCGCGCTGATGTTTTATTTTCAAAATGTTTTCCAGGTAATGAATAAAATATGATGAGAGGTGTTTAAGGGCAGACATGAGATCTGACCCGATAAAGGATGGAATGCACGTAGGATTCTCAGGCCTCGTGTAAAGGGAAATCCAAACGAAAGGAGATAGGATCAGGGAACTGATCAACCCTGTGTTGGAACTATTTCCAGTGGCTCATCATGTATTTGATTTCAAACTTGTTTTGAAATCAAATGAGAAGGGTATTGAAACCCTATATTTATAAAGTAAATACAAGGCTTTTGTTTTCCAACTGAGTTTTGGTATTTACAATTACAACCCTTGGAGTTTAAATAATGATGAAACGATCATTTGAAAAAGACTTCCGCTGTGTTTTATAAAAACTCTGAAATCAAGTAACCAAGCGATACCAATCGGGCTCGCACACGTCCAGGGGGTGCCTGAGGCGGGGTGTGATAGTGTGGTGGTGGTAGTGCCCGGGATCTAGTGGTGGTTATGTGGTGGCTCTGTCGGAATCTGCTGTAAGTACTCTTTGTTTTGATCTTAATAATTTAACGTTTGATCTTATTGAAAAATCATTCAATACATTTTTTTTTATAAAATTGGATCTTGATTATAAAATTACCAATTGGTGAGGTTTGAAAATGTATTTTTTTCATGGGTTGTTTTGTTGTGGAGTCTTGATGCTTGCTCTCTATAAAGGATCCCTATTTGCTGGTTGTGCTTTGATGATGGTCAATTTAAGATTCTGCCGCATGTTATGTTTTATTGAATCTTGGTTCATGTAACTTCAGTTTTTGCATACAGTTTTCTCATGCTTTGAACTTCTATGTTGGAAGCATGAACATAGTTATGTTTTGGTGGCAAGAATACCTACTTGTACATAATGCATTGCGCCTTGCACACCATTGTTTTACTATTCAAACCCTTTTAAATAGAGTTTATAATTTATAATTTCTATGTTGGAAGCAAGAACATAGTTATGTATTGGTTTCAAGTTCTGTTATGTTTTCTTGCTGATGAATCTGTACTTGAATTGGGATCTGAGATGTATGAATTTTGATGTTTATATTTGGGAAGTGGAAAAGTTATCGTTCGCTATGATGAAATTGAAAAGAAAATTGTTTATTTTGGGAATTTTACCTTAATATTTTCTTTTTAAAAGTCCAAAATAGTTTTTTTTATTAAAAAATAGGTCGTAGGGCAGCCCTTAATCACCTTAGGGGTTGTTTGTAATTTGTCCAAAATAGTTGTCACCAAAAATAGGTCGTAGGGCAGCCATTTCATTTGGTGACAACTTTTTAAATTTGTTTAGCTATTTTCAATTTTCAAACACACTTTGCATGTTCATTCAAAGGTGTCAATTGACATATCAAAGCTATCACCATTTAATTTGGTGACAACCTTTTAAATTTGTTTAGGCTCATTCAAAGTTGTTGTCATTTCATTTGGTGACAACTTTTGCAATTGTGTATAGATTAGGACCCGTCGCCATTTCATTTGACAACAACTTACATATCATTGCTCATTCTGCTGCATTTTATGACACACCTAAGAATTGGAAAGCTGTCATCAGTCTATTTGGCGACAAGCTCATATGTGTTAACAAATTAAAAACAACCCCTAAGGTGATTTATGGGTTAGCCTTATGGCCCATTTCTGAAAAAAAAAATCTCCAAAATAAGATTGACATATGTCTTGTAAAACTCTACATTTCATTGATCTATTACTTTACAAATTGGGAATAATTAATTGTATTAGTTATTGTTACTAGTAAATGGAATGGCATTACAAATTGCATAACATTTATACCGAATAATATTCACTTAGAGCTTTTGCTTGTGTGATATATATGTGGTTCTTTTAACCCATTAAGGGGCAAAATTCTGACTAACTCACCCGTGATTTTACATATCAAAGTAGTGAATATTAAATAATGCAAATAATTAAGCATGAAAAACACAAGATATATATAAAAGGGATCATAAGCCCGGTTTTATTAATAACGAAACACACAACACACGATGGTGTGACAGTGCATCTCATTTTATTCCAGACGTACGGGTGACTTAAATAAATAGCCGTGTAATATATCTAGAACCAGACGGCTCGCATTTGGCATGGTTGGGACATGATGAGATTGCATTGTGTGGGCAGGTTTTGAGCCATGTTCATCATCTGGTCCATCATTTGACCCTGCATTCTGGTCCACATTGGTTGGTTCATCATCATCTTGATGCCCGGACACATGCATTCCTCACCCAGCTTCCTCAGCTGCATGCAGCACATTTCCTTTTCTTCCCCTGCTGACTGCCTTCTTCCTCCTGAATGCATTAATTAATTAATTAATGAGTAATTAGTATTATTAAACTACACACACGTGATGCATGTACATGTGTGATTTACCATTAAAATCATTACAACAATAAATTTAAAACCCTAAATTTGTAAAAGCCCCATTCATTCTCAGATCTAGGTACATGAAATTTTGGGTAAAAAGACCAAAACGTCCTCACATGCGAGGCACGTGACCTGCCTTAACGGTGAAATTTAATGTTCGTTAGTCTATAGGACGTAACGTGCAGGGTTTTTTAAACATAAATGATGTTTTATGTAATTTCCTTAGTTAAATGATGTATTTTGAAATATGGGTAATACTTAAATAAGGACGTAATTTGTAATTTGCTCTATATTTATTGATGCTGACCTTGAAGATTTTTCATGAGGTACATCCCGCATTGGCTTAGCATATCCTGATCCATCATCCGCTGATAGCAGTCGGATTCAGTTCCGCTTCTGCCCCTGGGGTTCTCTTCAAAGGTGGTGGTGGTGTAGATGGTTGACGCCTCAGCGACTGCCGCCATGGCTACAAGGAGGAGGACACCCGCTGCTGCGAATACAAGTGAAAACCTTGCCATTGTATATGATATGATGTAATTGGTATTTGATGAATAATGTGGTCTGAAAGATGGTGGATTTATAGGGGGGTTGGGCGACTGCATGGTGATTACGTGTGAAATTGGTTGAATCAAATTGTTGAGGGAAAATGTTAACACGTCGTTGTTGCATCATGCATGCATCTTCATCATCAAAGCCATTTGTAAATTATAACTTTGTTTTATTCCTTGGGGATGTCAGTGTTTTGGTGTTTTATATATGTTTCACTAGAAAGTATATATGCTCTCCAAACATGTAATCATGTATAAATATTTGTAATTTTAAAAGAAAAAAAATGATCTTTTAGGATTATATAATCTCATTTTGAAACTTACATTGGGATTGAAGGAAAACACGTGTTAGGATTTAAATAAAACTAGTTGGGTTAACCCGTCCGTTGCGCGGGTTCCGTTTATAAAAATGTTCGTACTAAGCGGCGGAAGTTTAGTCGTTTATTCCCCGAGATATGCAGCGTGACACCGGTTGTTATCGGCTTAGCTCATCGTGAACCATAAAACTGAAAAACAATAAAGCGAATACCAATGCCGGCAAGAGTGATGTTTACCTCATAGCCGGATTAGTTCTGCATGGTATCGCAATGTTAATCGCACTCGCTACGACTTGAGTTTGGTCATGATCGCTATTGGAAACCATAAAAGCGAATAACGATTCCGGTCCTGATAATGTCGTCAGCGATAATGTTCGCTCATATTCGGTTCGGTTTGACACGGTATTGTAATGGTAATCGCATTTGCTACGACTTGAGTTTGGTCGTTATCGCCTACACTCGTCGAAAAGCACAAAAACGAATACCGGTTCGGTTCATCATGGTAGGTTGGTACTGCAACGGTAAGTGTAATCGCTATAGCCCATGATACGGGAAAAATACTTGATTTCGAACAAAACTTAATCGCTTTTTAATACCAAATATTAGATCGGGATGTTCACAAAAAATCTAAAAACACTTGTGCATTTCATTTTTTTTATAAAAAGATAATGAACTAAAGATATTAAAGAAAAACGAAATTATTAGAAAAACAAACGAGATAAAAATGTAAATTCCATATAGTATGAGAAGTGGAAAAAAACAAAATTAGTTTTTTTAGCGTTCCGTAATCCGTTTGATTGATCGGCCCATGTGCCCTTTTTTTCAATTTCAGTTTTAAATTTTTTTAATTTATGGTTTAACTCAAAATTTAATTGCACGACTCATTTTAGTTTTTAATAGCGTGTTCCGTAATCCGTTTGATTGATTGGCCCATCTACCCTTTTTTCAATTTCGATTGGCCCATGTGCCCTTTTTTCAATTTCAGTTTTTTTTTAATTTATGGTTTAACTCAAAAATTAATTGCACGACTCATTTTAGTTTTTTTTAATGTTTCGGTATAAACTTTTCTTAAAACGAAGCTCACTGATTTCGGTATAAACTTTTCTTAAAACGAAGCTCACTGATTTTAGTTTTTTTTAACGTTTCGGTATAAACTTCGTTGTCTGTGTTTTGGTATAATCGTATTTGATTTCGATGTTCACTGATTTTAGTTTTTTTTTGTGTCGGCACGTTATAACGAGCCATATGGGTCCGATGGCTCGGAGTTTGTTAGAATTGTTAGGCTCCTACGATTGTAGTGAGAGAGGGCATAGCCCTGGATCATCTTGTTAGTCCTGTAACCGTTTCAATCAAAGTGTATTTCATTGCATTCTACTATCAATTTCTCTTGTTATCTTCTTAGATTTGTAACCGAATCATATCAATCTCTATCAGACACTAACTCAATTAGAATCTGATGATTAAATAAAACTAGCCATCTCTGTTGATCAATTGATGGTGCTTTATTTTCTTTCTTCTTAATTGACAGGTTTTGCATCCTTTGTTAATGGTGATTGGTTTCATTCTCATAAGTGGAGAAGATATGCTTTAAGCTTCTACAAGTTTTCATTAAAT
Source organism: Smallanthus sonchifolius (assembly GCA_023525975.1). Taxonomy (NCBI): domain Eukaryota; kingdom Viridiplantae; phylum Streptophyta; class Magnoliopsida; order Asterales; family Asteraceae; genus Smallanthus; species Smallanthus sonchifolius. The sequence goes on along the minus strand of CM042046.1, from coordinate 8,288,593 downwards.
TTTTTTTATTGGTTTAAGTTAAAATTTCTAGAATTTAAACCAGAAGTAGTCGTATGTTAACTTTTTTACACCCCTTCAAGTTTTTTTGATTTTGGGGATAAAATGAAAAATGCAACAATATTGGTGTATAGATGGTGACATCATCATCATCATCATCGTCATCATCATCATGTATAATAACATATTTAAAAATCATTGTATTACATTGAATAACAAGGTACTTCTCTCAGATACATGATCTCATGTTTGAGGTATGATTGCCTTACTTCTGCCTCATGTACGTTTTTTTTTTGTTTTTTCTTACAATTAGACCGTTATTGCCAGATGTCCATGTGGCGTTGTAGTACTAGAAAAATGTCATGTAGAAAGATCATAAACATAAAATCTAACCTCATATAGATGTGCTGATCATGCTTGATTTAGTGAGTAGACTTCATATTTATTCGACATCAAATCACCCCGTAATAGCCGATTTTGATTATATGTTCTCATATGCACACTGTCAACGTGTGATTAACCGGATAAATGCCACTGGTGGTACCTCATCTACATTTGATGTCATAACAAAGGTAATACATTTTTTTAAAGAAATAGACTATTTTTAGTTAGGCTGTAACATGGGACACGCTCTAAGTATTTACTAAAGAAATTTTACATAAATCTTATAAAAATGAGCATAGTTGTAATAGTTATTGTACTCTGTAGATGGACTACTTCATCCTGCATTGCATAACCAGTATTGGGATGGTGGCCCTCACGTGTTGTCACTTTCGTGGAAAATCATGATACTGGATCACATAGGTTCACTCCTAATTTTCGTGTTTGTGTCACTGGTTATAATAATAATAAATTAAAAAAAAACGTCTAGTCTTTCCTTTTTACTTATATGATAGCTTAAAATGTAAGAACATTGGTTAAAGTGGTTTTTTTTATATATTTTACTTTGTTACAGGGTCATTGGACGTTCCCACGAGATAAGCTTATGCAAGGATATGCATACATCTTAACCCATCCCAGTACGGTAATTTTGTGATTTCAAAATAAGAGTGACTAGCTTTTTTTTATTACCACCTTGCTTGATTTCCTTTTTTTTTCACGGCCTGTGATATTTTATGACCATTTTTACGATTTCGAGCTCCATGATGTGATGACAGAACTAACAAAGGCTAGAAACGGGGCGGGATCTACTACAGAAGACCAGTAAAGATTTACTATGGAGGTAAAATGTTTAAAGCTTTGTAAAGAATTGAAAGTAAAGAAAATTAATATAGTAGTCATATGCCTTTTTTTTATGCCCAAGATCAGTGAAAATAGTTTATTAGAGCCAATTCATTTAGGATGTTTAAGATATCTTTAGTCATTTAAATTTGGATGTTAAATATTACATCTTTAGTCATTTAAATTTGTTAGATTCTGAATGTTGTCACTGGTATGGGACAATACCAGACGTAGGATATGTGCTAGCCAATAAAAATTAATTCCAAACTCATAGGGTTAAGGGTCAAAAAGGAAGTCAACTGAAAAAGCATTGGAAAGACAATAGTAAAGGGTGTAAACAATGAGTCAACTACTTCACTATCGAATTACAAAAGGTCAATGGCTTACTGAGGACAACCCAGGTGTAAAAAAGTCAACCTAAAAGTCAAAGATCTGTTGACGATGTCAAAAAGCTAAACATGGGAAAAGCTCTAATAATGGAGTCCATGGTTAAAAGTCAACTACTTGATAAGTTTGGGGTCAAATCTGGGTCAAACAGTGGATATCTGATTGAAAGATAAGGGTTCACTGTTGGGTTCATAGATCTTGATATGACTAATTGGGATGTAAATATCAACACATTTCATCGTGGAATAAGTGGTTATTTTTTTTAGCTCTGTTTGAGTAAAGATCCGAGGGATGGCATCTTAATCACTAAAAGTCAACTCTTTAATATCTCTGTGATTCATCTTTGTGCAAGGCGAGTTGATATAACACTTAGTAGCCAAATAAACTACAGGTTAAATGCAATTTGAGATTAATCAAAATGAGGTTAAGTTTAGGTTCGGCCTTTTAGCAGAACCAGATTGAGGTTAAACGAACCATGAACACCCCCTAGGCCAAACATCATGTTAGAAAGAGTTTCATAGAAACTGCATTCAAACACATCGGTTGTTCAACTTCAGTGAGAAATAAAACTGCATATTTATCCATCAGCTAAGAAAATCATACATGCGTGCATGCATGCTACTCTTCTATTGACCCTGCAATTATATTTCAATCCAAACAAATCTATATATGTTTAAATCATAAGCATCTACATACACATTATGTGCTTTCTTGCATTCTGATTCCAAATTTATTGTCTTTTGATATGTTACATCTGTATGAGGATTTAAACATTGAATACTTGATAGTCATTTGTTATTAGACTGGTTTTAGATTTGTTAGATAATTAGACATTTAGACTCATTTGGTCATTTGTTGAGACTTGAGAGAATAAACTGCTTTGTTTTCTTTTTTCCTATTTGTTAGCTTTCTATTAGACTGATTTTAGATTTGGGTATCATATATGATTTGTTAGACACATTTGGTTATTTGTTGAGACTTGAGAGAAATAAAGAATGAACATGTAATTGCATATTGCATCTACAGATAAGAAATTAATTTTTTTCCCTGGGTTGGGAATTTAGCAGCATTCCAGCAGTTTATGTGCTCCTAATTACTATACATGTGAATAACTTAGATGTCCACTGTAGGAATGAATGGTAGCAATTGGTTTGTAGCAGACTGCACTCTTGTGATGGGTTTAAAGATTTGATTTGCAATTAGTTAATAACTTATCATTCAATCTGTAATCAGGTAATTTATCAATCTAATTTTCAACTTGATTTGAAAAAGGGCCTCAAATTTTTAATTCGTTTGGGGCCACCAATACGTTGAGCCGCCCCTGCACACATATTATATATATTTGCATATACATATAAAAATAATTGCATATTATACACACGCACATATTGATCACATGCATATGTGTAGTTGTATGTTTATAAATATATGCGTGCATGTGTATATAATGAAGTGTGTATGTGTTCACGCGCGCATGTTTGTATGTATGTGTTGCTTGCATGGTATGAACTTTTGTGCTTTACTTAAAGGGGAGCTTTGTGCTCTGTGCCTTAAATGCCACTGGTTTTATGGAAATCAGTACTTCAATATGTTTATTTAAGAGAGTTTTTTCGGTGCTTTAAATACCAATGGTTCTATAGAAGTTAGTACTTCATTTATGCACAATTTATTTTGCATGCTAGAAAGTTATCACTATGTTCGCACACTGGTTGTGTTATGTTTATCTATATGTTTCTTAGTCACCACCACAACTTTGTATATTTGTATATGTTTTCCATTTTTACCTTTTTCGAAAAGCATTTGTTTTCTGTCCATGGAACAGGGTGCCATTTAAGGCTGAGGACTATGCAAAAGCCCTAGCGCTTTAAGAAGCATATCACGTTCATGTTTCACGAAGCATTCCACCCTTGTTGCCCCCTTTCTACCATACATGAACGTTAATTGACATTTTCATTTTAAGCAGTACGACACGCTCTCACGTTTAAGTAGTTCACCATTTAATGCTTTTCATTGTTTTGTGGTTCTTTTGGTGTAGTGGGTCATTTTTGTACTCACAAGTTAAATGAGTTATATTTTGATCTCAAACAAATTGTTTTCGTTTAGAATGTAAAGATAGTTATGACATTGTGCATTAACATGTCCGGTCACCGGACGGGTATAAAACTAGTTATTAATTATATTAGAATATTTTTTGAGTAATAGTTTTTTACAACATATAGAGGCATGGGTCGCCAGTATTATAAGAATTAGACATATTAAGGTGACGAAACAAGAATCTCTAAAGAATGTGCGGTGGACGATTATACCACCGAAATTATATCATCATTTGCTAAATCAGTCAACAAAAAAAATGTTTTCATTTTCTATGGCACAAGAATTTTTTTTTTCCTAACTTGTTAAAAGTTGATCACGTTTATGTTCTACTTCTTATAAACTTATCTTAAAATGAAACTTTGTTTTTTATTTGTGTCGACACGTCATAACGAGCGACTATACGCTCCGGTACCGTGACAAACCCAAACACTTATGAAAGCAAACTTCGTTGTCTGTGTTTTGGTATAATCGTATCTGATTTCGATGTTCACTGATTTTAGTTTTTTTTAACGTTCCGGGATAAGCTTTTCTTAAAACGAACCTTTTTTTTTGTGTCGGCACGTTATAACGAACGACGTTAACGCTCTAGTACCGTGACAAACCCAAACACTTATGAAAGCAAACTTCCTTGTGTGTGTTTTGGTATAATTAGGGTTTTTTGGTATAATCGTATCTGATTTCGATGTTCACTTTTATGTGTTTTGATATAATCGTATCTGATTTTGATGTTCACTTTTATTGTTTTCGACGACTTAAAGTGACAGAGACCAAATCTTAACGCGAATGCTCCCGTCGATGTGCTAAAAATACTCGTTATTTATGAATTTAAAAAATAATTTGAGTACTAAATTTGAGATCGTTAATTAACTTTGAGACCTTCATGGGTCTTGGGTCACTTTTCACTTAAACTCATTTGCTTCATTGCTCTACACATATAAAAAGATAAAATGAAACAAGAACTACACTTGTACATTATTATTATTATTATTATTATTATTATTATTATTATTATTATTATTATTATTATTATCAGAAAACTACGCTCCCATCTCAAAGCCATGGCTAGAGATACGACTCCATTTATTACACCTTCATTTGCCTCCTACACTTCAGAGCATCTAATAAGGGATGCTGCATTGCTGGACCTCTAAGTAGCACTGGTTCGGCAGATTCTGAACCACCCTCCTCACGATCTCCGTCTGCTCCTGCTGCCCACCGTACTGAGTACGGCCACCTTGCTGCCTCATCATTTTCCTAGCCACTTCCTTGATGGCCTCGCACTGACACTCCCTCCTCACGTTTTGGAGCTCATCGCAGCATTGTTGCAGGCCTTGCTGTTGTTGTCGTCCTGGCCTGTTGGTGCTCATCTCAATTGTTCTCGGGGACCGAATTTGTTGTTCAACGAACCTGTACGTTTTCAGAAAAAAAAAGGATAATCAGAAAACTAAATATATGTATATATATGATCCATGCATGCATGATGTTATTTGTTACAAAAATTAGACTCACCTTTGGCATTGGTTGACTGGTCGTTGGATTTCAGTTTCCCTGCATTGTTGTGAACCAGTGCGGAAAGGGATATCGATGTTGCTCTCGGTCATGATGTTTCCGATCTGGCATTGCCTTGATTAAAGGTTGCATTGGTTAGGAAGCATTTGAGCCCTCTGCTTCAACTGTTGGGTCTGCTGAGAACCGAAGTGTCCCTGTTGTTGTTGGACATCTCGGAACACCTTCTTTACGGCCTCACACTGGCACTGATCTTCGACGTTTCGGAGTTCTTGGCAGCACTGCTGGATGCCTTGCTGCTGCTGTCCCCACTGACGGTTGTCTTCGAAAGGAGACTGGCCCTGCTGGAGATACATGCGACACTGGTTGAACCTCTGTCCCTGCAACCGTTGGCTGCACTGCCTTTGCCTCGAGACTGGATTCTCATCCTCGATGGTGGTGGTTACGATGGTTGTATGGGCTGTAGCAAAGACTACAAGGGCGGCAAAGGCGAGAGCGAGAGCTACTAGCTTTGCCATTGTGGGAGGTATATCGATGGTGTTGGTTGTTGTGTGAACTGGGTTCATGTGGTGGTGGGTTTATATGGTGGATTTGAGGGTTCATACGTGGAGAGGTGGATTAAATCGGTGGCGTAATTTGGTGTTTGTGGAGCAACACGTACGAGTTTTTACATAAAAATGAAGCAAGTGGAAGTGTGCTTTTGGAGGATGTATGAGGTGTCATGTTGCTGGAGAAATATATGATGAATTGGCTTCACGTGGATATGATTACAAGGAGACAAGTAGCAAGGGTATTAAAGAAAATCAAAATTAAGTTTTGTTAAATCAAATATAAAGACTGGTTTCTAGCTTATACTGAAAATTATAAAACGAAAGGACAGCGTTTTAAGTTGCAAGATATATATATCAAGTCATAATAAGATATACAAGTTCAGTCAATAACCGGTATGTTATTGAGTTTTATAACAACGGAGATGTCCGTTTTTATTATTTAATATTACTGGAGTCAATCGACAAACTGTGTAAAGAATTTTGGGGCTGTTTATTGGGTCTTAAACAACATGGTTCTTTTTCTCTACTAATAAAAAAATACTTTGTTTTTTCTAATTATTAATTATATTAGAATATTTTTTGAGTAATAGTTTTTTACAACATATAGAGGCATGGGTCGCAAGAATTATAAGAATTAGACATGTTAAGGTGACGAAACAAGAATCTCCAGAGAATGTGCGGTGGACGATTATACCACCGAAATTATATCATCATTTGCTAAATCAGTCAACAAAAAAAATGTTTTCATTTTCTATGAGAATTGATTTTTTTTCCTAACTTGTTGGAAGTTGATCACGTTTATGTTCTACTTCTTATAGAAGGAAAACGTTGGTTACTAATTGGAGTAGATATGAAAAAAATGGAAATAATTCAGTACTGGACTGAAGATTTCGATTCTGCAACCTATCGTCACCTAATTTTCCCATTCGTGACGAAATTTGCGGTTCACTTCGGAGCTTTGTTAGTGAACATTCATTACTGGAGGAAAACCGGTAAACTAGAGAAACAGTTCACATTATGAAACACTGAAAAATACATTCAAAGCAATCACCGTTACCAACTTGAAAATTCGGAGGTTATAGTTTGTATGGTAATGGAACATTTAACTCTGACGAAGCCGTTAAATTTAGATGGATATTTTTGGGAGAATGTTGAGAAATATCGACGATTCATGGCAGATAGAATTTATACATACCGTTGTGTGTCTACAATCGTGACTGAAACTTAGAGTAACTTTATTATGTATTTTGTTTAACAATTAATATATTTTGGAAAATTTCATTGTTGTATCGATTGTTTATATAATTATTAGTATTTTATTATGTATTTTGTTAAATACTTGTATAACATCTTAATTATAAGGTAGAAAAAATTAAAAACATAAATTCAATTAAAAACATAAACTAAAGGTTTACAATAAAAATAATTAAAATACAAAATAATTTTATGGACTCCAACGGGTGTTTAAATCGGTGCTATCGTCTTCAAATGGATCCCAAGTAGGAGTAAAACGACCGCTTCCATCTTTTACTTCATTCAATTCATTCATCGCCGCTCAATCTTCGTAATAATCGTATAAATCGTCAACTCTACCAGTTTCTTGCTGTTTAGACACATAGTCATCAACAACGTTATTCTGAGTATCGTCAACATCAATAGGATTCATTGTTTCTTCAGCAATAGGATTCTCAGTCTCTCTGAAAATTTTACCAACAATGATTTATATATAAACTTAGTAAAAAAAACAACAAAACAAGCCGGCTAAATGATCTTCAAGCCGAGCCGTATGGTAGCCGGCTCAAGCCATCAGTGTCTTTTGAAATTTCCGGAGGCTTAGCCGGCTATAGCCGTCTAATCCATTTTCGGAGGCTTAGCCGTCTATTAGCCGGCTCCACGTGTCGCGCATTTATTGGTTCGTACTCTGAACAAAGGAATGTTGGCACGGAAAAATTAGCCAGCTAGCTTAGCCGGCTTTAACCTTTTCACAGGAACAATGTCCATGAAACAGTACGCTAAATAAGCATGTCTATTTTGAGTATTTTCTTGGTCAAATGTCCATTTTCGTATTTTTCCCTAAAAAATTAATGGTCTCTAACACTAATTATATATACTTAGAATATATGGTATACTCTCAGTTAGCACTCCCAAGTGAGAGTAACGTTTTTGCCACATAGGTGTCACGTAAACTTGGTTGGTTTCCCACTTGAGTCTTACTTGACAAGGGATCGAAATACCAAAATGAGTGAGATATCGCATATTTGACCATAGGAGACCCACCCAATTTGCTTCACTTGGAGGTCTCACGCCCCTTTCTCACGTGAGCTGCTACATTTGGAGGTCTCACGCCCCCTCACTTGGGCAAGAGGGCAGTGTGCGTAGCTCCTTCACGGCATGAAATCCTCATCGCCGGGTGGGGGGGGGGGGTACCTTTGATGGTATACAACATACCCTTAGGGTGGTTGGTGGCTATAATGCCATCGTACCAACCCTGAAGCAGTGTTGATGAACTCGTGTTTTAAAAATATTAAAATGATTAAAAGAAAAGCATATACTTCACATACCAAGACATAACAAGCTTAATAAGTTTCACATACTATAGGGTTTCGTTTGCCTACTCTTATCAAGTATGGCCTTCACTTCTACGATCGGAGTGGACTTTTAATTATGCCACCGAAGTAGACTTTAACTCTGCCACCAAAGTGGACTTCAACTCAGCCAGCACGTGAGCTCTTTTAACACAACCCTCCTTACTAACAAGTTCATAGCCAACTCATACTCAGTACAACATTCTCATGCACACATCAAAATATTTATTTTTCTTTAAATATTATCTAGCACGCATATAGCACATACACACTCAATCTTGAATGTACTCCGGCCCAAAAACTAGTTTAGCAAAAACAAGTCATAAAATCTCACAAGAAAGCTCACTAGTTAACTCTTTTTCTATTGGGACGGTTAACTTGTTTTCAAATCTACTCTACGAACCCGTGGCATGTACTAATCCGCTCCTTAATCCGACTCGATCCCTAGATCATCATCTTGATTTACCGTTACCTGACACCTTTTCGAACCAGTACTGTCGTACAAAGTCTCGTTTGACACTTTTTCAAGTCCAATAAATGTTGGTTGATCATACATTTCTTTAGAGTTTAAGTTTTTCTTACAGTCAGTTCGCCCCTGATGCGAGGGTGTGGTTTAATTTTTATTTTTAAGTCTGTTCGCCCCCGACACGAAGCGAGGGTGATAAATCTAGTTATTTTAAATTTTTAACGGCTAGTTTCCAATAAATCTGAAAACCCTCTGGTTAATGAATCGAAAAACCCCGCGGAGTTTGTTGGTGTTTGATGTAGAAGGTGCTATTAATATATATAATTTTAATTCAGACTTGTAAGAAACCTATGTTTATTAGTCGGATTCAATATTGATATTCTTTAAAACCCTTGCTACTTGGCTCCTTGTAATCATATCGAATCTCAGGTTCATGGAGCCATTTCATAATATCTTTCTCCAGCAACATAACAACATGACACCTCATACATACTCCAAAAGCACACTTCCACTTGCTTCATTTTCATGTAAAAACTCGTACGTGTTGCTTCGCAAATACCATATTACACCACCGATTCAATCCAGCTTTCCACGTATGAACCTCCATGCAATTGCAAATTCCCAAATCCACCATATATATAAACCCACCACCACCACACCCCAATTCACCCAACAACCAACACCATCCATATATCTCTCACAATGGCAAAGCTAATTGCTCTCGCTCTCGCCTTTGCCGCCCTTGTAGCCTTTGCTACCGCCCACACAACCATCGTCACCACCACCATCGAGGACGAGAATCCAGTCTCGAGGCAAAGGCAGTGCAGCCAACAGTTGCAGGGACAGAGGTTCAACCAGTGTCGCATGTACCTCTAGCAGGGCCAGAGTCCTTTCGAAGACAATCGTCAGAGGGGACAGCAGCAGCAAGGCATCCAGCAGTGCTGCCAAGAGCTCCAAAACGTTGAAGAACAGTGCCAGTGTGAGGCCGTGAAGCAGGTGTTCCGAGATGTCCAGCAACAACAGGGACAGTTTGGTTCTCAGCAGACTCAACAGTTGAAGCAGAGGGCTCAGATGATTCCTAACCAATGCAACCTTCAATCAAGACAATGCCAGATCGGAAACATCATGACCGAGAGCAACATTGATATCCCCTTCCGCAGTGGCTCACAGCAATGCAGAGAAAGTGAAATCCAACGACCAGTGAACCAATGCCAAAGGTACATCCAATAACAAATGCGGTCACCTGTGAGCAGGCAGCAAGGACTCCAGCAATGCTGCAATGAGCTCCAGAACGTGAGGAGGGAGTGTCAGTGCGAGGCCGTTGAGGAGGTGGCTAGGAAAGTGATGAGGCAGCAGCAGCAAGGTGGACGCCGCCAGTACGGTGGGCAGCAGGATGAGAGGGAAATGGTGCGGAGGGTGGTTCAGAATCTTCCCAACCAATGCTACTTAGATGTCAAGCAATGCAGCATCCCGTATGGGACGGATGCATGAGGCAAAAATAAAGGGAGTCCATCTCTAGTCGGTCGAGTTTTATGGCTTTGAGATGGGACCGTAGTTTGTTATAATAATAATAATAATGAGAAATGAGCACATCATGTGTGGCTTTCATCATCATATATATCTTTTTATATATTAATAAAATGACTGCCATATTTTTATATATTAATAAAGTGACTGCCATAGTTTTAATCTTCAAGCTTACAGCAAGATGATCTGCACACTCTCAATTTATCTCAAATCTTTTGCAAGTGTGCATAAGCTAAGGTTCTAAAATAACACGTTCTTTTAGCTCAGTGACACAAAAAAGACTTTTCACCTTTTTTCTAACAAAAAATCTACGGGTGTTAACTTCAGGGACTCATATAGGGTACTCAAAACATTAAAAATTCATATTAGGGATCATTGTGTTAAATCATGTAAACTAAAGGGACGTAAATGATAATTTACTCAAACAAGAAACTAACATTCCCTTTCTATTTATTTTCTCATTTAAAAATATATTTTTCTACTTTCATGGCCTATTAGATTTTGCTTAAAATTTTTAAGTATTTTGGTATTCGATGACAAATATGAAAATCTACAAAATCAAGTAGTTAAAGTTGGAAATCATAAGATAATCCAAGGGCTTTTACCGTAGTTTGTTATTCTATAAAGAAGAACGCATCCCCTTCTCCGACAAGCTTCGATTTGACCGTTCTTTTAGGGTTTCTTCTCGTGCGCTCTTCGTTCGAAACCCTAATCTTCGGTCAGGTACTTTCAGGAATATAATCCAACTTCTTTTTATTAACAAATTAGGTTTATTTTTTGTTTGTTTATGTTTCCTTTGCCCTAATTTTTTGGTTGATCTTTTATGTGGGACTATTATTTGATTCTATGTATTACTGATTACACTCTGTGAAATATAAGTATGATATTGATTCATGGCGAATTGTTTGTAAAGGCCAAAACTTCTATCCTATAGCAATATGTAACTAGGGTTCTTGATTTAATTGTTGGAATACCTGTTCTTTTTATTGTAGGAGCTGACCGGAGATGATAATTTCATACAATCAAAGCTCTCAAGTCTTAATTTGATCAATTTTTGTTTAGTGTGTGCAATTAGAACACAAATATAGTTATTGAGAATCCTGATAAAAATGTTATCTTAAAGGTACCATGGAATACGGATACATAAAAGAGAAACGACTTATCCTTATAGTGGGAGATAAGTTAGAAAACCATAAGTATCTACAGAACAAAAGGAACCACTTTTTTTACATTGTTTATTGTTAAAATCTCATGTGTTCCTTCCCCTTCATGAATCACAACCATCCACAGTTAAAGTAATTGAACAGCTCAAAAGAGTTCTTTTTGTTCTCTAGTTATATGTGCCTTTGTGGTTTTCTAAGATTGTCTCGTCTGTTCGTAGTGGCGCGTGGTGGTCCGATGTGGCACCCCTATCACGCCGGGAATAGCGCCCCTTGGCCGTGATAGGGGGTGTGATGGTGTTGCTCGTGAAGCCCTTAATGGGCGTGAAACACCTATGCCTCATACGACACACAGCCATTTTTAAGTTTTAAAAAATGTTTTTTTTTAAACCCAAAAACACTTTTCACTATCACCAACTCATTACACATCTTTATAATGATCACACCGCTATCTACGTGGCAACGCTTTTTCATCACTATCATTAAACTATTACGGATGGTCTAATGAACCCTCCCCTATCCTTTTATATTGATCTTAGACCATCCGTAATGGTTTAGTGATAGTGATGAGCATAGTTGTCAATAGCGCTTGTAGCGCGCGCTACATAGCAAATCGATAAGGTGTCGCTATTTCCATTTCTCGACTACATAGCGACCAGATAGCGAATTTTGATTTTTTTTAATTTTTTTTTATGTTTTAACCAGTTTTTTACTTGATTAATATAAATAGGGTTGCTAATAACCCTAATATATGAAGATTTAGATGATTATTGATTATAATTGCTACAAATCCTACAATAATTTAATATAAAATATTTCTAAAAATTTCTACTAGTGTATCGCTAAACGTGAAATAGCGCCCGCTATTTACCGCTATTCGCTACGTAGCGTATAGGTGGCCTGTCGCCATTTACCGCTATTCGCTATTGACAACTATGGTGATGAGAAAGTGTTGCCACGCAGGTGCCTGTAGACAACGGTGTGATAAAGATGTGTAGTGGGTTAGTGATAGGTGTTTTTGGGTTTAAACAAACTTTGTTTTTTTTACTTAAAACTGGTTATAGGTGAGGGATAGGAGTTTCACGCCCGTTGATGGCATCACGAGCAACACTATCACGCCCAGGAGTCGGTGTTCCTTGCTTGATAGCAACACTATCATTTTACTTGCTATAGAAGGTTACATACAATGGTAATAGTTGTTTTGGGTAAAAATTATAACAACTAATTTTGTAACCAAACTTAGTAAGTGATACCCGTGCTTGATCAAAATGTAAACATATGAACGAAAATGTAAAGCTTGACACGATGATGTACGAGTAAAGCTCTTAATCCCTAAGGATCGCCGACATAAAACCTCTTAATCTCATTTTAGGTTCCTTGACCGTATCACACAAGCATCTAACACAGTTTATTTTTAACTTGTGGATGGCAAGTAGAAGATATTTGGGTGTGTATGTGTTATAATGTTTACTTTACCCTGTATCACTTTACAACTACCGTTGTTTTTTCGATGTGCGTCTTAAAGTTACTTGTGGCTATGTATTTTTAGGCTGGTGATTATGATAGTATACTTACTATTACAAAATATGATATTTTTCTTTTGATCAGATCTGAGCAACATATTTTTCAAGGAAAAGCTTTGGTTACCATTTCACATTACCAGCTTATTTACATGTCTGAACTTGACCTCCAGATTCCTTCCGCTTTTGGTAAGCACCTTCTGCTGAGATTGATGTAAAATATTTATTAAAGTTTTATTTTTATTAGTTATATTAATTTTTTATAGACCCGTTTGCTGAAAGTAACGTTGAGGACTCTGGTGCTGGGTCAAAAGACTATGTTCATATTCGCATTCACCAGCGAAATGGTAGGAAAAGTTTGACAACCGTGCAGGGTTTAAAAAAGGAATTTAGTTACAATAAGATTTTGAAGGACTTCAAGAAGGAGTTCTGCTGCAATGGCACTGTTGTTCAGGACACCGAACTAGGCCAGGTTTTTATTCTGAAACTTATATGAATTGCATGATTATTACTTCTGAATTTGTAATTCACACGGTTTTAATGTTGTTTTAAAGGTCATTCAGCTTCAAGGTGATCCGAGAAGGAACGTCTCTAGCTTTCTTACCCAGGTTACCTTTTTGACACTGTTTTATCATATTTGAACTCGGACCACATACACCAATTACTTGTCTAGTTTGTAATTGATGCCATGATAAGGTTTCAAAATGGTGTCTTGGAACAGGTCAAAATGGGTTGGGTTGACTCGACACACTCGTTCTAGTTTTTTTATTTTTTATTTTCCATACCACCGGTTAAAAACTGAGAATATATGACGTGGACATCTACAAATCGTCCCTACTTTCAAACTGAGAATATTTTTACCTGGTCAAAATGGGTAAGGTTTCAACTGAGAATATTTTTACCACCGGTCTCTACTTTCAAACTATTTTTTTACATTGAACCCTCCGTTAAAAAAACTTTCGTCATCATATATATCTTTTTATATATTAATAAAATGACTGCCATAGTTTTAATCTTCAAGCTTACAGCAAGATGATCTGCACACTCTCAATTTATCTCAAATCTTTTGCAAGTGTGCATAAGCTAAGGTTCGAAATAACACGTTCTTTTAGCCCAGTGACACAAAACAGACTTTTCACCTTTTTTCTAACAAAAAATCTACGGGTGTTAACTTCAGACTCAAAACATTAAAAATTCGTATTAGGGATCATTGTGTTAAATCGTGTAAACTAAAGGGACGTAAATGATAATTTACTCAAACAAGAAACTAACATTCCCTTTCTATTTATTTTCTCATTTAAAAATATATTTTTCTACTTTCAGATTTTGCTTAAAATTTTTAAGTATTTTGGTATTCGATGACAAATATGAAAATCTACAAAATCAAGTAGTTAAAGTTGGAAATCATAAGATAATCCAAGGGCTTTTACCGTAGTTTGTTATTCTATAAAGAAGAACGCATCCCCTTCTCCGACAAGCTTCGAATTGACCGTTCTTTTAGGGTTTCTTCTCGTGCGCTCTTCGTTCGAAACCCTAATCTTCGGTCAGGTACTTTCAGGAATATAATCCAACTTCTTTTTATTAACAAATTAGGTTTATTTTTTGTTTGTTTATGTTTCCTTTGCCCTAATTTTTTGGTTGATCTTTTATGTGGGACTATTATTTGATTCTATGTATTACTGATTACACTCTGTGAAATATAAGTATGATATTGATTCATGGCGAATTGTTTGTAAAGGCCAAAACTTCTATCCTATAGCAATATGTAACTAGGGTTCTTGATTTAATTGTTGGAATACCTGTTCTTTTTATTGTAGGAGCTGACCGGAGATGATAATTTCATACAATCAAAGCTCTCAAGTCTTAATTTGATCAATTTTTGTTTAGTGTGTGCAATTAGAACACAAATATAGTTATTGAGAATCCTGATAAAAATGTTATCTTAAAGGTACCATGGAATATGGATACATAAAAGAGAAATGACTTATCCTTATAGTGGGAGATAAGTTAGAAAACCATAAGTATCTACAGAACAAAAGGAACCACTTTTTTTACATTGTTTATTGTTAAAATCTCATGTGTTCCTTCCCCTTCATGAATCACAACCATCCACAGTTAAAGTAATTGAACAGCTCAAAAGAGTTCTTTTGTTCTCTAGTTATATGTGCCTTTGTGGTTTTCTAAGATTGTCTCGTCTGTTCGTAGTGGCGCGTGGTGGTCCGATGTGGCACCCCTATCACGCCGGGAATAGCGCCCCTTGGCCGTGATAGGGGGTGTGATGGTGTTGCTCGTGAAGCCCTTAATGGGCGTGAAACACCTATGCCTCATACGACACACAGCCATTTTTAAGTTTTAAAAAATGTTTTTTTTTAAACCCAAAAACACTTTTCACTATCACCAACTCATTACACATCTTTATAATGATCACACCGCTATCTACGTGGCAACGCTTTTTCATCACTATCACTAAACTATTACGGATGGTCTAATGAACCCTCCCCTATCCTTTTATATTGATCTTAGACCATCCGTAATGGTTTAGTGATAGTGATGAGCATAGTTGTCAATAGCGCTTGTAGCGCGCGCTACATAGCAAATCGATAAGGTGTCGCTATTTCCATTTCTCGACTACATAGCGACCAGATAGCGAATTTTGATTTTTTTTAATTTTTTTTTATGTTTTAACCAGTTTTTTACTTGATTAATATAAATAGGGTTGCTAATAACCCTAATATATGAAGATTTAGATGATTATTGATTATAATTGCTATAAATCCTACAATAATTTAATATAAAATATTTCTAAAAATTTCTACTAGTGTATCGCTAAACGTGAAATAGCGCCCGCTATTTACCGCTATTCGCTACGTAGCGTATAGGTGGCCTGTCGCCATTTACCGCTATTCGCTATTGACAACTATGGTGATGAGAAAGTGTTGCCACGCAGGTGCCCTGTAGACAACGGTGTGATAAAGATGTGTAGTGGGTTAGTGATAGGTGTTTTTGGGTTTAAACAAACTTTGTTTTTTTTACTTAAAACTGGTTATAGGTGAGGGATAGGAGTTTCACGCCCGTTGATGGCATCACGAGCAACACTATCACGCCCAGGAGTCGGTGTTCCTTGCTTGATAGCAACACTATCATTTTACTTGCTATAGAAGGTTACATACAATGGTAATAGTTGTTTTGGGTAAAAATTATAACAACTAATTTTGTAACCAAACTTAGTAAGTGATACCCGTGCTTGATCAAAATGTAAACATATGAACGAAAATGTAAAGCTTGACACGATGATGTACGAGTAAAGCTCTTAATCCCTAAGGATCGCCGACATAAAACCTCTTAATCTCATTTTAGGTTCCTTGACCGTATCACACAAGCATCTAACACAGTTTATTTTTAACTTGTGGATGGCAAGTAGAAGATATTTGGGTGTGTATGGGTTATAATGTTTACTTTACCCTGTATCACTTTACAACTACCGTTGTTTTTTCGATGTGCGTCTTAAAGTTACTTGTGGCTATGTATTTTTAGGCTGGTGATTATGATAGTATACTTAATATTACAAAATATGATATTTTTCTTTTGATCAGATCTGAGCAACATATTTTTCAAGGAAAAGCTTTGGTTACCATTTCACATTACCAGCTTATTTACATGTCTGAACTTGACCTCCAGATTCCTTCCGCTTTTGGTAAGCACCTTCTGCTGAGATTGATGTAAAATATTTATTAAAGTTTTATTTTTATTAGTTATATTAATTTTTTATAGACCCGTTTGCTGAAAGTAACGTTGAGGACTCTGGTGCTGGGTCAAAAGACTATGTTCATATTCGCATTCACCAGCGAAATGGTAGGAAAAGTTTGACAACCGTGCAGGGTTTAAAAAAGGAATTTAGTTACAATAAGATTTTGAAGGACTTCAAGAAGGAGTTCTGCTGCAATGGCACTGTTGTTCAGGACACCGAACTAGGCCAGGTTTTTATTCTGAAACTTATATGAATTGCATGATTATTACTTCTGAATTTGTAATTCACACGGTTTTAATGTTGTTTTAAAGGTCATTCAGCTTCAAGGTGATCCGAGAAGGAACGTCTCTAGCTTTCTTACCCAGGTTACCTTTTTGACACTGTTTTATCATATTTGAACTCGGACCACATACACCAATTACTTGTCTAGTTTGTAATTGATGCCATGATAAGGTTTCAAAATGGTGTCTTGGAACAGGTCAAAATGGGTTGGGTTGACTCGACACACTCGTTCTAGTTTTTTTATTTTTTATTTTCCATACCACCGGTTAAAAACTGAGAATATATGACGTGGACATCTACAAATCGTCCCTACTTTCAAACTGAGAATATTTTTACCTGGTCAAAATGGGTAAGGTTTCAACTGAGAATATTTTTACCACCGGTCTCTACTTTCAAACTATTTTTTTACATTGAACCCTCCGTTAAAAAAACTTTCGTCATCATATATATCTTTTTATATATTAATAAAATGACTGCCATAGTTTTAATCTTCAAGCTTACAGCAAGATGATCTGCACACTCTCAATTTATCTCAAATCTTTTGCAAGTGTGCATAAGCTAAGGTTCGAAATAACACGTTCTTTTAGCCCAGTGACACAAAACAGACTTTTCACCTTTTTTCTAACAAAAAATCTACGGGTGTTAACTTCAGACTCAAAACATTAAAAATTCGTATTAGGGATCATTGTGTTAAATCGTGTAAACTAAAGGGACGTAAATGATAATTTACTCAAACAAGAAACTAACATTCCCTTTCTATTTATTTTCTCATTTAAAAATATATTTTTCTACTTTCAGATTTTGCTTAAAATTTTTAAGTATTTTGGTATTCGATGACAAATATGAAAATCTACAAAATCAAGTAGTTAAAGTTGGAAATCATAAGATAATCCAAGGGCTTTTACCGTAGTTTGTTATTCTATAAAGAAGAACGCATCCCCTTCTCCGACAAGCTTCGAATTGACCGTTCTTTTAGGGTTTCTTCTCGTGCGCTCTTCGTTCGAAACCCTAATCTTCGGTCAGGTACTTTCAGGAATATAATCCAACTTCTTTTTATTAACAAATTAGGTTTATTTTTTGTTTGTTTATGTTTCCTTTGCCCTAATTTTTTGGTTGATCTTTTATGTGGGACTATTATTTGATTCTATGTATTACTGATTACACTCTGTGAAATATAAGTATGATATTGATTCATGGCGAATTGTTTGTAAAGGCCAAAACTTCTATCCTATAGCAATATGTAACTAGGGTTCTTGATTTAATTGTTGGAATACCTGTTCTTTTTATTGTAGGAGCTGACCGGAGATGATAATTTCATACAATCAAAGCTCTCAAGTCTTAATTTGATCAATTTTTGTTTAGTGTGTGCAATTAGAACACAAATATAGTTATTGAGAATCCTGATAAAAATGTTATCTTAAAGGTACCATGGAATATGGATACATAAAAGAGAAATGACTTATCCTTATAGTGGGAGATAAGTTAGAAAACCATAAGTATCTACAGAACAAAAGGAACCACTTTTTTTACATTGTTTATTGTTAAAATCTCATGTGTTCCTTCCCCTTCATGAATCACAACCATCCACAGTTAAAGTAATTGAACAGCTCAAAAGAGTTCTTTTGTTCTCTAGTTATATGTGCCTTTGTGGTTTTCTAAGATTGTCTCGTCTGTTCGTAGTGGCGCGTGGTGGTCCGATGTGGCACCCCTATCACGCCGGGAATAGCGCCCCTTGGCCGTGATAGGGGGTGTGATGGTGTTGCTCGTGAAGCCCTTAATGGGCGTGAAACACCTATGCCTCATACGACACACAGCCATTTTTAAGTTTTAAAAAATGTTTTTTTTTAAACCCAAAAACACTTTTCACTATCACCAACTCATTACACATCTTTATAATTATCACACCGCTATCTACGTGGCAACGCTTTTTCATCACTATCACTAAACTATTACGGATGGTCTAATGAACCCTCCCCTATCCTTTTATATTGATCTTAGACCATCCGTAATGGTTTAGTGATAGTGATGAGCATAGTTGTCAATAGCGCTTGTAGCGCGCGCTACATAGCAAATCGATAAGGTGTCGCTATTTCCATTTCTCGACTACATAGCGACCAGATAGCGAATTTTGATTTTTTTTAATTTTTTTTTATCTTTTTAACCAGTTTTTTACTTGATTAATATAAATAGGGTTGCTAATAACCCTAATATATGAAGATTTAGATGATTATTGATTATAATTGCTACAAATCCTACAATAATTTAATATAAAATATTTCTAAAAATTTCTACTAGTGTATCGCTAAACGTGAAATAGCGCCCGCTATTTACCGCTATTCGCTACGTAGCGTATAGGTGGCTTGTCGCCATTTACCGCTATTCGCTATTGACAACTATGGTGATGAGAAAGTGTTGCCACGCAGGTGCCCTGTAGACAACGGTGTGATAAAGATGTGTAGTGGGTTAGTGATAGGTGTTTTTGGGTTTAAACAAACTTTGTTTTTTTTACTTAAAACTGGTTATAGGTGAGGGATAGGTGTTTCACGCCCGTTGATGGCATCACGAGCAACACTATCACGCCCAGGAGTCGGTGTTCCTTGCTTGATAGCAACACTATCATTTTACTTGCTATAGAAGGTTACATACAATGGTAATAGTTGTTTTGGGTAAAAATTATAACAACTAATTTTGTAACCAAACTTAGTAAGTGATACCCGTGCTTGATCAAAATGTAAACATATGAACGAAAATGTAAAGCTTGACACGATGATGTACGAGTAAAGCTCTTAATCCCTAAGGATCGCCGACATAAAACCTCTTAATCTCATTTTAGGTTCCTTGACCGTATCACACAAGCATCTAACACAGTTTATTTTTAACTTGTGGATGGCAAGTAGAAGATATTTGGGTGTGTATGGGTTATAATGTTTACTTTACCCTGTATCACTTTACAACTACCGTTGTTTTTTCGATGTGCGTCTTAAAGTTACTTGTGGCTATGTATTTTTAGGCTGGTGATTATGATAGTATACTTAATATTACAAAATATGATATTTTTCTTTTGATCAGATCTGAGCAACATATTTTTCAAGGAAAAGCTTTGGTTACCATTTCACATTACCAGCTTATTTACATGTCTGAACTTGACCTCCAGATTCCTTCCGCTTTTGGTAAGCACCTTCTGCTGAGATTGATGTAAAATATTTATTAAAGTTTTATTTTTATTAGTTATATTAATTTTTTATAGACCCGTTTGCTGAAAGTAACGTTGAGGACTCTGGTGCTGGGTCAAAAGACTATGTTCATATTCGCATTCACCAGCGAAATGGTAGGAAAAGTTTGACAACCGTGCAGGGTTTAAAAAAGGAATTTAGTTACAATAAGATTTTGAAGGACTTCAAGAAGGAGTTCTGCTGCAATGGCACTGTTGTTCAGGACACCGAACTAGGCCAGGTTTTTATTCTGAAACTTATATGAATTGCATGATTATTACTTCTGAATTTGTAATTCACACGGTTTTAATGTTGTTTTAAAGGTCATTCAGCTTCAAGGTGATCCGAGAAGGAACGTCTCTAGCTTTCTTACCCAGGTTACCTTTTTGACACTGTTTTATCATATTTGAACTCGGACCACATACACCAATTACTTGTCTAGTTTGTAATTGATGCCATGATAAGGTTTCAAAATGGTGTCTTGGAACAGGTCAAAATGGGTTGGGTTGACTCGACACACTCGTTCTAGTTTTTTTATTTTTTATTTTCCATACCACCGGTTAAAAACTGAGAATATATGACGTGGACATCTACAAATCGTCCCTACTTTCAAACTGAGAATATTTTTACCACCGGTCTCTACTTTCAAACTATTTTTTTACATTGGACCCCCCGTTAAAAAAACTTTCGTCATCATATATATCTTTTTATATATTAATAAAATGACTGCCATAGTTTTAATCTTCAAGCTTACAGCAAGATGATCTGCACACTCTCAATTTATCTCAAATCTTTTGCAAGTGTGCATAAGCTAAGGTTCGAAATAACACGTTCTTTTAGCCCAGTGACACAAAACAGACTTTTCACCTTTTTTCTAACAAAAAATCTACGGGTGTTAACTTCAGACTCAAAACATTAAAAATTCGTATTAGGGATCATTGTGTTAAATCGTGTAAACTAAAGGGACGTAAATGATAATTTACTCAAACAAGAAACTAACATTCCCTTTCAATTTATTTTCTCATTTAAAAATATATTTTTCTACTTTCATGGCCTATTAGATTTTGCTTAAAATTTTTAAGTATTTTGGTATTCGATGACAAATATGAAAATCTACAAAATCAAGTAGTTAAAGTTGGAAATCATAAGATAATCCAAGGGCTTTTACCGTAGTTTGTTATTCTATAAAGAAGAACGCATCCCCTTCTCCGACAAGCTTCGATTTGACCGTTCTTTTAGGGTTTCTTCTCGTGCGCTCTTCGTTCGAAACCCTAACCTTGCATGGTTCACTGAACCATGTTCAGTAATTCCACAGCCTCCAGGGCTAAGAAACCAAATGTATCAAAAGCAAAAGGTATAAACACATGTTGATTCTCTAAACAAGTTTTCTCGTGTTTAGCAATTTTGTCTGCTTCCGCATTCAACGCATCATGGCCATGTGGCGGACCTAGTAAGGGGGTATGGGGGAGCCACCTACAATGAATTTTTTTTAGTGTTATATACATGTTAAAATCTCGATCGCCCCCATAAAATTTGAAATAGACCTCTGATCGCTTCCATGAAAAAAACTTAGTGTTATATGCACATTGTATATCACTAGTCAATCGACCCAAAATTTTCTGACCCCCATGAAAAAAAATTCTAGGTCCGCCATTGAGCATGCCCCGCAACAAACCCATTATTCATGAGTCCCCCGAGAGGGGACACTCATGTAAGGTCCACACAAGCGTGTTTTCCCCCTCCCACCCAAACAAAAGATTATCAGATGGTCGTAGAGTAGACCTCCCTTTAAGAGGATCTGCCAAGAAGTACACGGAGGCCTCATTTTTTTAAGAAGTTCCTGCCCGCTTAACAACATTACATAACTTATAAGTGTGAACATTATAAATACAAAAGTACCTCGTTATATATCAAAAAAAAAATTCACTCCTAGTGCTAAAGTTGATCACACCTTCTTTAATTTCATTTATGGTCTTAAAGGAAAGACATTCATTTGGTGATTCATTTCCTTTTTTTTTCTTTTTTGAAAAATAGCAAA
The DNA here is from genome assembly GCA_023525975.1 of Smallanthus sonchifolius. Classification (NCBI taxonomy): domain Eukaryota; kingdom Viridiplantae; phylum Streptophyta; class Magnoliopsida; order Asterales; family Asteraceae; genus Smallanthus; species Smallanthus sonchifolius. The sequence goes on along the minus strand of CM042046.1, from coordinate 8,266,299 downwards.
TGCCCATGGTAATTGTTTTTTAAAGAAACAAAGGGGTTATATACGAGTAGAGGTGGGCAAAAAAACCGGTTTCAAACCGGGTACCCGGAACCCGACCCGAACCGGGTTCACAACCAAACCGGTTTCACCCAACCCGATCCAAACCGTAGGTGTTTTACCAGTTTTTAAAATTTTTTTGGATACCGGTTCTTAACCCGACCCGGTCCGGTTTCACCCTCAAACCGGTTTTCGGGCCCGAACCGGTTCCGAACCGGTTCGAACCGGTGGAATTTTTGATTTTAACGGCTTTATAGCCGTTCCAACGGCTATTTGACCGTTTTTTTTTGGTTTTTGGAGCCCATATAACTTGTATAAATAGGTGTGGGTTGTATTGGTTCAACCACACAATTCCAAAACGCTCTCATTTCTAAAAAACGAATCTCAACAATCTAATATTCTTGGTGCTTCTCAAAGTGTTAGTGCTCCCACGGTTGTGCGGGTTATTCCTACAACAAGGAATCCCAATGTTTGGCAACATTTCGATTTATGCGAAATGTCGAATGGTGGTCATAAGGCTCGATGCAAGTTGTGCGGGCATTTTGTTGGAAAAGACGCAAACACAACTTTGAAGAATCACATTGAAAAAAATTATTGTTCGGTTAAAAAGTCTCAAGCTTCGCAAGGTCAAACAAGTATGACAAACGAAGGTAATATTTTTGCGTATAATGTTGACTTGGTTCGGGAGAGGATGGCGCATTTTGTGATTTAAGAGAGTCTATCTTTCAAACACTTTGACAACGAGCGTTTGACTCGGCTTATTCAACAAACGCTCCAACCTCGCTACACTCATGTAAGTCGTGCTACTCTTAGACGAGATTGTATAAATATGTGGAAAAAAGCTAAAGTAGAAATAATAAATGAATTTGAAAATTTAAAAACCGGTATTAGTTTAACTTGTGATGTTTGGTCGGCTCCCCACAATTTGCCGGATTCTTACATTTGTGTTACCGCTCATTGGATAAATCCGGAAAGTTGGCAAATGATGAAACGTACTATTGCGTTCGATATTTTTGCATACCCCCACACGGGTGACAATTTATTTTATATTTTAGACAAAGTTATAAGAACTTTTAAAATAGAAACTAAAGTTTTTTCAATATCGTTTGATAACGCCTCGAATAATACCGTCGCGGTAAACCAACTTATTTTAAAATATAACCCGATTTGTAATGGTATTTTTTTCCATAGCCGATGTGTTGCACATATTATTAATTTAGTTGTGCAAGATGGTCTTAAACACATTGACGATGTTAGAAATCAATTTAAACAAATGTTGCGTGACATTTTTCATACAAGTCAAAGAAGATATCATCGATATATAAAATTTTGTAAAGACGGGCAAACCGAATGTTTAGGTCCAAATTGGGACGTTTCAACACGTTGGAACTCAACGTGTAACATGTTCGAAAAAGCCATTCAACAAAAACGAAGTTTGCAAATGTTTCATTCCCAACTAGCAAGGCAAAATAAAGTAACAAAATTTCCGACATCGGGTTGGGGTATCATTGAAGGTGTAGCCGATATGCTCCATATTTTTAAAACCGCTACAACCTATTTATCGGGAGTTTACTATCCCACAAGTCCTTTGGTTTTAAATCAACTTTTTTTAATGGTCGAAAAATTAAACGAATATTCCATGCGAGGCGGCATATTTAAAGAAATGATACCGCCAATGAAAGAGAAATTTAAAAAATATTTTAAAGAAATGCCTCCGATTATTACTTGCGCCGCCGCCTTAAACCCGTGCTTAAATGTTTCGGGTGTTGAAACTTTAATTGAAAAAATAATTTACGGTTTGGATTTATACGAAGAAGACGTATTTTTAACGGATAGAGCAAAAACTATTTTTACACAAAATTTGTCTACTTTATTTACTGTTTATGTTGAAAAATATGGTATAACATCTACCGTTCATGAGCAATTTAGAAACGCTCCATCAAGTGCAAGTACTAGTCGGAGTTCAATGTTAAACTTATTTAATACTATACTTAATGAAAATAGTAAACGTCAACGGGGTAATACCCCAAGTAGCGAATTAGGTAGATATATCGGTTCGGATTTTTTAACCGGTATGAATGCTCATGATTTTGAGACATTTGATATCTTGGCTTGGTGGAAAGGGAAGGAAAACCAATTTCCCGTCTTATCCGCTATGGCCCGTGATCTACTAACCGTCCAAGCTTCTACGGTAGCTTCGGAATCTGCTTTTTCTGTTAGTGGCAGGGTTGTTTCTTTACGAAGAACAAGACTAACTCCGCCATCGGTGGAAACGTGCATTTGCTTAAAAGATTACTTGGACGCGGCAGAAAGAATACAACATATATCTTCCCTTGAAGGCGAACTCGAAGTCGAGGGAGAGATATACGAGGACGAGGTGGAAGGAGGATTGATTGAAGCAATCGGCGAAGACCTCCTACGATGGAGTTCGGGATCCGACTAGTACCGACTACCCAGATTTTCAATATATCTACGAAGAAGACTTTTATATTTAATGTATTTTTAATTTGTAAACTTTTAATTATTTGTTTTGTAATTTCTAAACTTTAACTTGTATGTTTTGTAATTTTTAAGTCAATTTAATATCTTTAACGGTTAATTTTTTTTAAAATTAATGGTTTTTTTTTTTAAAATCCGGGTAAACCGGTTTGGGACCCGAACCAGTTTAGTAGCCAACCCGGTTTCAACCCGGTCCGATCCGGTTTGGTAGGGTTGGGTTCGATGATCCTGGAACCCGGTTCGTGACCCGAACCGGTTTGTACGTCGACCCGGTCCAACCGGGTTTTGGTCAACCCGAACCGGTTTTAAACCCGAACCGGTTTCGTTAAAAAACCCGATTTGTACACCTCTATATACGAGTGCATCCCCTCTTTTGGATCTTTGTATCATGGAAAATAAATGAAACATATTAAGAGGCCCAAAACCTATACAAAAGTGCAACATACTACATAAACCAACCAAGCCCAAATGTAAGTGATTACATATAAACCCATAATCCAATAGTCCAATCCATTCAAACAATGCATCCATGCTAATACCCAAACTCCAAGCCCATGAAGCAAACATCCGAACTTCGAAGGAAAAGCAAGTCCAATATAGTTGAGTAGATAAAAGCCCATTTACTAAGTTACCAATCTATACCCATATATCAACCCAAACCTAACCCATTGTTAAAGCTCCATAGAGATCAAATACTCCAATAGTCAAGCAACAAACCCGTTCCTCAACAATACTAGACATTAACCCAAGCCCATACTCCCTGCCCATTTCTAAAGCTCATAAGGGAATAAGAACCTGAAATTACTCGTGTACATGTGAGTACGTGACATTCTATAAGCCCACTTACCCAAACTATATCCGAGATAACCCTTCCTCCCAAAATCTACTCGTGAGGCCCAAAGACTGCCATTGTACCTGTAAGGCCCCTTTTCCAGGTAACCTCACTTGTTGGAATTACTCATAAACATAGTCATAAAACTGAACTTAAATTAAAAACATTCAGAAGTAGCGGAAGCAAACATCATTCGAATACATAACATAACAGCATAAGTCTTAACAAATAAAAACATAACATTGTCTTAACATATATAAAGTGGGATGTCAGCCTCGTGTCGGGTAACCATCACGCCTTCGCACGGCCCTTCCTTTCCTTACCTGAAATGTATACTAAAAGTCAGCTAACGCTGGTGAGTTCTAGTTTAAAACAATTAGGTATGAACATTCTTTTCTTTAATAGTATGCATAATTATTTATATATACATTTATATAAACACGTATTCATAGTTTTTGCTTTCCTTTCATCATTCTTATGTGATTATATAGATATGCATTCACCTTTACTTTCCTTAACATTCATTGGTCATACACATAAGGGTGATCAACCCGTCTTTTACAGCGTATATCACAAAGACATACGCCCTTAAGCTACCACTCGTCCGGTCCTAGAAACCGCCCGCCTTAAAAACCGTCCGGCCAACCTTCGGCCGTCCGTCTTAACCGTCCTACCGTCGTAGTCCGTCATATTCGCCCGTCTGCCATAAGGCATCCGTTTCCCACTTGAACTAATTATACAACCGTGCATCGATTTAGAGACTTACTGCACCGTAGTGGCCATTATTTAGTGTACCTTTCTAGACTTTCTTTTCTGGCTGCATAATAGTCAAGTGGTCGTCCGTCTACCGTAGTAGCCGTTAGCTTCGTTTCCGTCCATAACGTATACATACATTCATAACATGCAATATATATAATTATAAAGCAAGATTTCATTTATCTACGTTATGCCATTCTTTCATTCATTCTTTGTAAACATACGTTTCATTCTTTGTTCATAATTCATTTTCATATATATAAAAATATACCTTAATATATCACGTATGATCACATTGACATTCATATCATTTATTCATTTAGTGTATACACTTCAGCCCTAAAACATTTAAAATGACTTGCATATAACATAGAAGGGGGCACATAGAACTCAAATGTTGAGCTAATCTTGTCCTGTCCTAACCGCGGTCCAGTGAGTGCCACACACGATTTGGATTGATTAATTACATATACATCAGACCTAGTTTAAATTACACACTTTTACTTCAGCTGAACTAGGCGAACTTAAGGTTAAGTTCGCTGCCTAATGTCTAGGCGAACATATAAGCGAACTTGTCCTAAGTTCGCCTGACTTGACCAAGCGAACTTAACCAAGCGAACTTAATCAAGCGAACTTAATCAGGCGAACATAATCAGGCGAACATGCTAAGTTCGCCTCTTGATGGCCATAAGCGAACTTGCCAGGCGAACTTGTCAAGCGAACTTGATAAGTTCGCCTCAACCTTGCCAGGCGAACTTGATAAGTTCGTCTGTCGAACAGTCATCTTCCCCAAAAAGTCCGAAATTCTTGCATGCTAATCTGATCGTGCCAATCTTACAACTTTCTTTGTTCAAAACGTGCGGTTTTCATTCTAGATGCTAGCCCTAAGCTTATTTTCAAGTTTAATCCATAAAAACGTCTCCTATTTAGCTAAAACCCGAAAACCCCAAAACGAACAAAAACTCAGTTTAGGGTCGAATCGTTACCTGGATTGGAATTCTGATTGGGAGGGTTTGCTCACGAGCTCAGCAGTAACGTGCTTCTTCAATTTCTGGTCGATCCGTCAACTTTCTTTCTCTACGGTTTCTCTCTCTAAAGTGAGGAAATGAGGATGGAATGGTGAGGTGGGCTGCCTTGCCCCTTATATACCTGGGCTTTCCTCGGCTCGTTGGAGCCGAGCCCAAGCCCAAGCCCATCCATTTTCCCATTTTATTTTTTTTTACGATTAAATCTCGATCGCGTTATTATTTATTTATTTACTATTTTTAGGATGTTACAGTACCAACCCATCAGTAGTCCAAACGAAATTAACAACAAACCCACCCACCCGAAACATCATGGCCCAACAAAGCTCCACGCGTGCATGTTCCTTATTTCTTGATGGGCCATCAAAGACGCGCACCATTGCAATTCTTTGCAAGCCCAATTTCCCATCCCCAAAGCTGGCCATATCCATCATTTATTATGCATGCATGCGATGCAATGCAAGTGGAGCATACGGCCCACCTATTCCATCCCAAGTCAAACTAATCTTTTAAATTCAAAATTTGAATTTCCATACAATCTGTAGGAAATAACATCATCATCCCGTACCCAACCAAACTAGCATTCGGACGGAAAACTTTAAGCATGCAATACAGGAACCTTGCGTAACCCATGGTCGGTCTAATACGCAACAAAACCATCGGATTCGATCCAAGGTTGATCTCCAACTAAGCTCCTATATATAGCACTAACCCATCTTCATTCATCCGAACCGCAAGAACAAGTGCTATACGGTTTAGACCAAGCTTCCATCCTCCACCCATGTACCATCTTGAGCCGAACCATCATCCATGTATCCTACGTAGACCTTAGCACTCCCACCCTCAATCGGCCTAAGGCAGGACCCCCATCATACTAAGGAGAACCCTAGGATGACTTCAAGAACACCAAAAATGTCTTTTGTTATCGATAACAGCTTAGTATTAGGCAGCAAACCTAGAAATTAGGGTTGGTTTTGGTCTATCGGTGTTTTGGATTCGCCGGCTTGGTCAATCGGTGAGTTTCTCTAATGTTATTATCGACTGCTGTTGTCGGGTTCTCTAGAACACTACAAGAAAATGAAGCTAATGCAACCCTAGGAAAATGTTGCATTAGGCCTTGAAAATGTTGCATTAGGCCTAATGCAACCTTTTACCGGGGGCTGCATTAGAAGCAGTTGCATTAGACCTAATGCAACTTTTTCAAGGCCTAATATAACCTTTTTCGAAAGTGTTGCATATACCATTCAAATGCAACTTTTTTACATTTTAACGCAACTTTTTTAATACCCAAATGCAACTTTTACTATAGTTTAGTTACAAAAATGCAACCTTTTTTTAGACTTAATACAACCATTATTATCTTTTTAATAGAAAAAATGCAACCTTTTTTTTTATAGTAAATGCAACATTATTACGAATCTTAGTTACAACAAATGCAACCTTTTACACTCAAATGCGACTTTAAAAAATAAATTCAATTACTATTAATTAATATGCATTTAATCATAGTTACGCCAAACAATAATAACATAGATAACATTGATAGTCAAATGGTGTACTTTAACATGCTTGTCAAACTTGAATAACAATATAGTCCATACAAAGTATCAATTACAGTAAAGAGAAATGAAAAGATTCTACTCATCTTGATCTAAAACTGGTAATTGTTTTATAACCTTACGCATCATAGCTTCCAAGTTTTGTCGTTGGCTGTCAATATCTTTGCGCATTTCCAGCAACTGGTTTTTCTCAACTTGAACGTTTGCTTTGAATGATTCTATCAACCCTTCCAAAATCATGTATGATGTGTAAGCATCATCTACTATTTTTTATCAATGTATTTATAACACCTCTACCATAAATTTGGCGATATATGTAGTTCTCTTTGTTCATTACAACCAGAAAAAGATCTTCCATAGCGCTGCCATCAAAACATTGATATCATTGTTTAAAATAGGTTCGTAATTCTTCATTTGTTCCTACAATATTGTCCAAATATATTTAAAAAAACAATATAAAAAATTATGTTTCATTAGCAAATGTACCACTTCAGTCAAATGTGAGCCACATCTTTTGAATTTTGTAGTTCTTGGCAAAGGGAACCTAACATGAAGTTCCTTGTGGGCCTGAACTAAAAAAAGAAACTATTAGAAAAAATAAAAAATAAAAAATAAAAAACAATCATTCATTGACAGATATGGAGCAAGAATTTAACACTATTCGGTATGGAAATAATATTAAGAATATAACTAAAGAAATAGGATTGTAAGTTCCCTCTTGATTTGAAGCAGTTTCTTTCGGTATATTCTAGCAAAATAGTCAAGAACAAAACAGATTCATATGCTAATCAAAACAGCAAGCAGATTAAATTGATAATAAATCAAACCAGTGTTGTAAAAATCGCTAGGCGCTAGTCGGGCGGTGGGGTAGGGCCTAGGCCTAGGCGGGATTAATCGGGGCCTAGGCGGGATTAATCGGATTATAATTTTTATATGTAATTTTCAGTTTTTTATATATATACACACATTTTTATATGTAATTTTTATAAAAATGTTCATTTTTAAACCACACCAAAGGTTTTCGCCGGAATTTGGCCGGAAAGTTCAGGTTTTCGCCGGAATGTTCGCCGGAATCTGGCCGCCTAGGACCGCCTAGGCCCAAAATTCCTCCTTAGCCGAGCGCCTAGCGATTAATCGGCGCCTAGGCGCGATTTTTACAACACTGAATCAAACAAAATAGTCAAGAACAAAACAGATTCAGATGCTAACCAGAAAATTAAGCAGATTCAGTTGATAACAATTCCAGCAAAACAGTCAAAAACAAAACAGATTCATATGTTATTCAGAAAAGCAGGCAGATTCAATTGATAATAATTCCAGTAAAACAGTCAAGAACAAAGCAGATTTAATTGCTAAATAAAACAAGAAGCAATTTCAATTAATAATAATCAAGACCTTTCAATTTATTCAGAGTCACCTGTCATCAAAAACTGATTCATAACAATAGAGAACTCAACAAAATGATAGATTTATCCAACATGGTATGGTATACCTCTTTCCTTTTGACAAAGAGATTCACATGAGTTCTTTTCTGTTAGTAAACAGAGAATGAAATAAAAGGATTTCTTATGATTTCTGTGAATATTTCTGTATGTTTTTACAATACATGACTAATCTATTTATAATAGATTATCAAAGAAGGAAATACATTATAGATGGCAATACAGCAATGATCATCAATTTGTGAGCTGTCGCATAATTTCAGGAACCTAAATCGGGAAATGATGTTGAGCTGATCCCAGAATTATCTCCAAGAAATCTTCTTTCTAACACTCCCCCTTAAGTTGAGTAGTGGGATCACCAATGCTTAACTTGTTTAGACATCTATTAAAATCACCTCCATTTACAGCCTTTGTAAGAATATCTGCGAGTTGTTCTTTTGATGGAACAAACGGAAGCTCCACAATTCCTGCTTCTAACTTTTCTTTGATAAAATGACGGTCAACCTCCACATGCTTCGTACGATCATGTTGGACAGGATTTTCTGAAATTTGGATTGCTGCTGTATTGTCACACATAATCTTACTAGCTCCATTTGACAAGAAACCAATATCTGTTAACAGCTTTCGTAACCATAACACTTCTCCTGTAATATCCGAGACTTTCCGGCCCAACTAAAACCCTCGCACGTGTCCTTAAATAAAAAAAAAAAAAACTCAATTTCATATTTCCCCTAAAACAATAAATATTAATTTTTAAATTAATATATGATTATGGAAAAGCAAATTATACTTAAAATGTATACGTATGTATATATATACATAAGAGTTATAAATACATATATATATATATATATATATATATAAATATATATATGTATATAAAATCCTCAAAAACTTACAAGTTCGTAATTACTTAAAATTATTAATAGATTTTATAAAATATTTTATAAAATTTATAAAATCATTTGAGAAAACTTATTAAAATTTTAACATATATACATTTGATTTTATAAAAGTTCAGGGACCAAAACTGCCAAGTAATGAAACTTGTTTTAAACTAAAATTCTACTTTTAAACATAAAGTGTTAATTCCGTAAAACTTTGAGGGCCTGTTTTGCCATCTTTCCAAACACCTGAAGACCAGAACCCGTCATGGGTTCGACTCCCGCTAGCACCGGTTTTGAGCTCGATTTAGCCAAAACGCGGAGTTTGTCCAGATTCGACGAACCTCGATACTCGCCTGAGGCGTGCGATCGAAACCCAACGTCTTCAATGCTATAGCACGGCCCGAGACACGCATAAATCCGAATTCAAAGTCGTCGGCTTCAACCCCCACCTCCTCAACCGTTCGCGCATTGAATGCCAAATTGGCTATAAATATCGACCCCTACACCTCATAAGCATCATCCCGAAACTATCTAAACCTTCAATTCAGTCGTTCATCACCTGCATTGCCGTTTGAAAGATCGCGACAGCCGACGAGCCACCACAACCCGTTCTCACTCATTTCGATATCATTTCAGGTAATTCAAATGGCCATTCTACTCGAAATCTTGCATAGATCAGAAGCCCTATGTTTAATTTGATGAACAAAGAGCTAATCGATGTGCAATTACGAATTCTTGATCTAGGGTTCATACGGGGATTTGGGGTTGGTTTGGGGTTCTGTTTAAGAAATTTCTTTTTCATGTTTTAAGCTAATAAGGCAGTGGTTGGGATGGTTTAAGCGTGTGTGTGTCTAGGAACCGGGCAACCCGGGTTCGAATCTGGTTAGTCCAGTTTTGCCCTTTTCATTTTTTTTAGCCTTTTAAACAAGCTTTAAACCTCCTAATAATTTTATAAATCTTGTTAAACTTATACAAACTCAAAAACAATTCTTGTTTACACTTTTAATCCTGGAATTATTTTTAAACTTAGCCAAACCTTAAGAAAAACTAATTTTAAATAATAGTTTGAAATCTTAAAGAAATTTAGAAAAGTTCATAGATTCATTTAAAAAAAATCTGAAACTTATAAATTTATAAATACACTTTATAAATTTATATAAACATAAACCTATTTGTTTATATAAAAGGAGTGAAATAATTATACTCTATTTATTTCCAAAATAATTATAAAGTTTATAAAATCTAAATGAAAACTTTAAACAAATATGAACTTGTAAACTTTAGTTAAAACGATCATAAACTTATAAACTAACGAGAACTCTAGTTAAAACCTATTAAACTTATGGTTTTCTTTTTAGACTTTAAACTTATAATTAAGATATAACCATGTTCTATTTAATATCTTATAATCTTATAAGTGTTATTTAAACGTATTTATATTACGAATTAATTTGTATTATAAATACTTAACACTTAGAAACTTAATCGAATCTCAAAAGATTTATGTTGATTTAATAAGTAATTATTCTTGTAAATTATTTATTTCCAAATGCTTAGAAAACTATTTTGATTATTTTCGTATAATGAATAATTGTGAAACTTTTAAATAATTATTTTAATTAATAATTATTCTAAACTATAAACTTATGAAACTTCGGTATTCAAACCTTGCGACATTCATTCAAAACCTTCATTGAAACTTTTGTTTAAACTTTACAAAACACAATCATGCCCATCTCCCACTTGGAACCCTAGTCGATCTTGAAATCCTAGATCCTTTGTCTTAGACTTATAGAATCATACATGAAACTTTAGACTTATATTCTTAGGCTTATTGTGAGGATATTCTCCCTCAAAGTCTTGCAAACTTACTCTTATCGGATACTCTTCGTCAAACCAAGTGAGTATACTTAGCCCCTTTTTCCTTTTATGCTTTTGGGGTGAAACATGTTCACAATTCTTAAACTTATACAATTCTTGTACAACTATGACTACGTGTTTATTCGTATGTTAAACTTGAGACTTGTATGCTTAGATTAAACTTAAAACTAGCACATTCATTAGCTTTGATCAAGCCGATAGTAACAATGATAGATCTATTGCATTTGACCAATCCACCTTGATTGATTGACCCCTTCGGGGGGGAGCCCTTGGTGTTTGTTACTACATTAAACTTTAAACTTGAGACTTATAAGGGTAACCTGCGGGTTATGCCTAAACTTGGTTGGAGGGTTGATGTGCACAATGTCTAACATGCTTGTTTTCTCATACTTACATTATAGAATGCATGAATCATAGTGAATTGTAATACTTTTCAAATACTTGTTAAACTGTGTCAAAACCTTTGTATCTCACCAACTATTTTGTAGTTGACAGATTCTTTCACATGTTTCAGGTTCTACAACATGAGGCTTACTTGTGATCACATAGGATGCTTGGACCTAGAATGCTTAATCAATTAGACCTGTATTCCTGCTATGTATTTGATTTTATTCTTTGTATTGAACCTTTGAATCTATTTATTAATGAAATATTGAAACTTTAATAGTCAACCTTGTGCTATTGAACAACCGCGTCCGCCCCGACGTATAATCCGCCGTCGGTTGGGGTGTGACATCTCCTAGCCCTTTAGCTATCCCTCTGAACTCAGCTTCGGCACTTGACAATGCGACAACTTTTTGTTTCTTGCTTCTCCACGTAACAAGGTTTCCACCCACCAAAGAGAAGTACCCTAATGTGGATCTTCGATTCCCTTTGTCTCCTGCCCAATCTGCATCGGTATAAACTTCTATTTTCAGATGACCGTGAGATTTAAACACCACTCCATGACCTGTAGTGCCCTTAAGATACTTTATGATTCTCTGGACTGCCTCCATATGAGCAACCAGTGGCTGATGCATAAATTGGCTAACCACTCCTACTGCATAGGCAATATCAGTCGGGTATGAGATAAGTAGATTAACTTACCTACCAGACGCTGGTATCTTCCTTTATCTGCTAACTTTCTATTTGGCTCCATATGCAATTTATGATTAACTATCATTGGAGTATCCACAGGTTTACAGTCAACTAGCCCTGTTTCAGTTAAGAGATCCAGAATGTATTTCTTCTGACAAATAAAGATTCCCTGGTTAGATCTGAGCACTTCGATTCCAAGGAAATACTTAAGATTTCCCAAGTCTTTCATTTCAAATTTTGAAAAAAGTTTTTCCTTTAGTTAACTCATCCCTTCTTCGTCATCTCCTGTAATAATCATATCATCAACGTATATGATTAAGCAGGTTACCCGGCCGTTTTTCTGTTTGAGGAAAAGAGTATGGTCAGCATTGCTTTGTTTGTAGCCATAATCTTTCATTGCAGCAGTGAATTTACCAAACCAAGCTCTTGGGGACTGTTTTAGCTCATATAGAGACTTCTTTAGTAAACACACTTCTCTTTCCCTAAAATCTTTTGTGAATCCTGGAGGAGCATCCATATACACTTCTTCTTTCAAGTCTCCATGAAGAAATGCATTCTTCACATCAAACTGATGAAGAGGCCATCCCTTGTTTGCTGCTATAGAGAAAAGAACTCTAATCGTGTTAATCTTTGCGACCGGAGAGAAAGTTTCAGAATAGTCAATTCCGAATGCTTGTGTATACCCTTTGGCTACTAGCCGAGCTTTGTACCTTTCAATGGTGCCATCTGGTTTATACTTGATGGAAAACACCCATCGACATCCAACAGTTTTCTTTCCCGGAGGGAGAGTACATTTTTCCCATGTGTTACTCTTTTCGAGAGCCTTCATTTCAGTTTCCATTGCTTCTCTCCATGTTTTTTGTTTTTAAGGCCTCTGCTATATTGCCTGGAATTTGTTCTGCATATACGGAAGCGATAAATGCCTTTGCATTTTTTGACAAGTTCCCCCCAACTATATTGGCCATCGGGTATCTTGATCCCTTGGTTTCCCTTTCTGGGGAATACCGTTTTGGAGGGACTCCCCTATTGATTCTGGGGGGCAAAGTGTAAGTTCCGGATGGAGCATCGGCATTTTCAACATGTTGTTCCTCCCCTCCTTGAAACACATTCTCAGATTCACTACGTGTCTCCCCCTGTCCTTGTTCACTAGCCATCTCCTGGTTTTCTCCATTAGTATAGTTGGATCAAGTTCAATGTTTTCAGAGTTTTGTGAATCACTTACCTGGAGCATCGGATAGGAAGATTCTTGGGTAGTGGCACTGTTTGATGGTTCTGATGATTCTTTGGTGGATGTGTGAGGTGACTCGGCCTTATCTTGGACTGGAAACCATCTCAACCAACTCAGTGAGTCCACATGACAGCTCTCCCCCTGACCACTGTGTTGGGATTCGTAAAAGAATTCTGTTTCTAAAAAATCACAATTCATAGTGGTAGTCATATGTTGCCTCTGAGGGCTGTAACATCGGTAGCCCTTTTGGGTAACCCCATAGCCTAGGAAGACACACTTTTCAGCGCAAGGACCTAGTTTGGATCGTTCAGTTTTGGGTATGTGAGGAAACACGGAACAACCAAATATTCGAGGTTGTAGAGTGAGGGGCGGAGGTATTTTTGTAAAAGTGGATAGAGTATATAGAGGGGTTTTCAATGTAAGGGCTTTGGTTGGTAATCGATTAAGGAGGTATACGGACGTGGCAAGAGCTTCAGGCCAAAAGGATTTTGGAACTTTGGATTCGAGCATCATAGCTCGAGTCATTTCTAATAGGATACTATTCTTTCGTTCCACCACACCATTCTGTTCTGAATGTTTTGGGCACGTGGTTTGGTGAATCATTCCTTTGGCCTGTATGAATTGTTTCATGGAGTTGTTCACAAATTCCCCCCATTATCAGATCGTAAAATCCGGATGTTAGTTTTAAATTGGGTTTGGACCATGGCGTAAAAATTGGTGAATTTTTCAAAAACCTCAGATTTGTGTTTTAGAAAGTACACCCATGTCATACGAGTACAGTCGTCCACAAACAGTAAGAAAAATCGAAAATGTTGCCCTCCATTAACCTCGGCAGGGCCCAGACATCAGAATGAACTAACGAAAAAGGTTCACTAACTTTTGTGTTACTTGGTTTAAAAGACTGTCGATGGCTTTTTGCCAAGATACACGTTTCACAATTCAAAATAATATTGGAAGGAAAAAATTCAGGAAATAAGAGATGTAAGTAACCTGCAGATGGGTGCCCAAGTCTTCTATGCCACTGCCATGCTTCTCTGTCCTTAGTTCCATGAGCAAGCATTGCATTACTTGATCGAGTCACCTCATCCACGTAGTATAAGCCTTGTCGTTCAGTGCCACGCCCAATTATCGTCCCAGTCCTGATGTCCTGTAAGATACAAAACGTTGGATACATTAGAACCGTGCAGTTGAGTTCTTTTGTCACATGACTGACAGATAGCAGTTTATGTGACAACGACGGAACAAGCAAGCAATTTTTTAGCTTAAGTGTGGGAGATATTTCCACCGTCCCTCCTCCTTTTACACGAATCACATCACCATTTGCAGTTTGGATGTGTGACCTGTTAGGTTTTTCGTTGCTAGCAAAATCAGATGATTCACAGGTCATAGTATCAGTGGCACCACTATCAAAAATCCAAGGATTATTTTGTGTTAAATCCTTTTTTGTTACCAAATAACTTGTTCCAATGTTATGAGGGGCCATTTTTAGCATTTTATAAACCTGTGGACCAAAATACTTTGGATTACAAATAGGGGGATTTGAGGAGGATTCCTCATCCCCTTTACCTGGACCGATTGCTTCTCCAGATGCTACACCTCCAAACCCTAATCCCTTGGTTGCCGCTGCTTCTTGATTGCTGTCACCGAATGAGTCGCCACCGATGGCAGCAGCCGCTTTGCCCTCGGGACCGTTTTGTTTACTGGTTCTGTTACGGCTATCGCTCCACCATTCCGGAAACCCCACAATCTTGAAACACTCTTCCTTCGTGTGCTTTAGCATACCGCAATGACTGCATTTCAGGAGGGATCTATCTTGTTTTGATGGAGGTCCCGTCCGCCTTCCTTGTTCTTGTCGGCGGTGACCTTTCGAAAGAAGCCCTAATGCTCCGTCTTCTTTGGGTCCGGTGGCCGACAATCCGGCTGCTACCCCTTGTTGAGTTGATGCCTCGTCAGAGGTGCCTCCAAGGATAGTTTGGTGTGCGGTCTCCTTTCTAATAGCGGCATACGCAGCTTCAGCCGAGGGCAGAGGATCCCATCGGAGGATTTCTCTTTTTATGTGGTCGTATCTGCGATCTAGGGCATTTAGAAACTGAAATAGTTTCTGTTCAGCCCTAATCTTGTAGGTTGTGATATCGATTGCACAGACCATAGGGTTTGGATCTCTGCGATCAATCTCACCCCAAATTCCTTGCATCACGATCCAAAAATCTTCCAATGGAACTCCATTCTGCTTAAACTCATTGGCCTTAACATGAAGATCAAAGGTTTGCAACTTATCTTTCCCGCTACTGTAGGTTACCACAAGAGCATCCCACAATGATTTTGTTGTGGGAAACTCGGTGAGGTTACTTGCAATTGCTGGTTCTATATTCTGAATGAGCCATGAAAAAACGATTAAATCCTTTTGTTCCCACTTTTCATATTTGTCGTCGGTTTTTGCTAGAGGTTCTGTGGTCAAATGCTATAGCAAATCTTTTGATTTTCCCCCAATGGCAACTCGAATCATTCGATCCCATAGGGCATAGTTTTGGCTATTGAGTTTGAGGTTTATGGAGAGGCTGTCGGATTGTTTTGGATTTTTGTTTTGGGTAGAAGATATGTTTCGGAGAAGGTTTGCGAGTTGAATCGCCAGTTCATTACTGGTTATTGTCGAGTTACCGTCTGTTCCAGACATGGCAGCTCAGATGTCTGTAGATGATGAGCTTTTATGATCCTAGAATCGATCACACCGCTCTGATACCATGTTGGTAAACAGAGAATGAAATAAAAGGATTTCTTATGATTTCTGTGAATATTTCTGTATGTTTTTACAATACATGACTAATCTATTTATAATAGATTATCAAAGAAGGAAATACATTATAGATGGCAATACAGCAATGATCATCAATTTGTGAGCTGTCGCATAATTTCAGGAACCTAAATCGGGAAATGATGTTGAGCTGATCCCAGAATTATCTTTAAGAAATCTTCTTTCTAACATTTTCTTGTGTTTGCTTCATCATCAGATCTACAAACACATATAGAAAAAAAGTCAAGATTCAAATTGAAGGCATTGTCATATGGAGAAGGGAAAGAATTGGAAGAATTACCAGAGAGTAAGGAAAAAGTTTTCATATGATATATATATGACAACACAAACTAAAAATTATCATGAAATTTGATATTTTCAACAATTGTCATGGCACCTGGATGAATTTCCCATGCCACATTCAAAAAGCATATATAAGCTTATTACAGACATTATCAAGTAGCAAACAATCATTGTTAATCGAAGATCCATCAAGTTTGGGACTTACAAAAGGGAAATTAAGTCCTAGATTCGTGACCATTCAAAATTCTCAAAAGAGTTGGGCCTGTGGCCTATCAACTTGAACTACCAGATGAAATGAATGGAGTACACGATGTATTCCATGTGTCAAATCTGCGTAAGTGTTTAGCAGATGAATCTCTGGTAATGCCCCTATAAGATGTAGAGATAGATGAAAAGTTAAGGTTTATGGAACAACCTTTGCAAATCGAGGACAGGCAGGAAAAGAGATTGAAAAGAAAAAAATTAATTATTGTGAAAGTGAACTGGAACTCCAGACGTGGACCTGAGTACACGTGAGAAATGGAGTCAGAAATAAAAAAGAAGTATCCACACCTGTTTGAGTAAACTCGAGGACGAGTTTAAAACAAGGTGGGGAGGATGTAACACCCGCCACAAAAATGTCCAAGATTTGACAAAAGGTAAACCCTAGAGACTATAAGAGTAATTATCTTAAAGTTCAGGGTTTAAATTAAAAAAGTTGAGGATTTAGACCTTAGCGGACCGCTAAGGCTAAGCATAACGGTCCGCTAAAGGTATTGGTTTGGGTGGCGGACCGCCACCATATAAGGTAACGGTCCGCTACGTGTTGATTAAGCAAAGAATCTGGTTAAGCCACGTGTATAGTGACTAATGGTTATGTATTCTGACACGTGTACTCGTGACGGACCGCCACGCCACGTGGTAACGGTCCGCCAGCCGCAAACTCATCAGAACTCGCCACGCATAAAGGTGGCGGACCGCTACGCCTGGCGGTAACGGTCTGCTAGCCGCAAAACTATGAACAGTCCAATCAGAAAGCGACGTGTAGGGCTGACGTCATCTCAGGCGGTGGCGGACCGCCACCCGCCTGCTTAGCGGTCCGCTACGGACCCAGTTTTCAGCCTATAAATAGATGGACGAGTTCATTCGGAGTTTCACATCCAAACTCGATCCTCACTTCACACATTCATCCCAGATCCCCTCTAGCTCACTTTCGACGATCCTAGTTCGATTCCCGCTCCTCGTAGTGCTCGGTTTAAGAAGAAACGCTCGTAGAAAGGTTGGAACGCTAGAGAAATCAGGTTAAGAAGCTAGAAGCTAAGCTTTGAACTCTAGAGGCTCATTCTAAACAAAAAGGTGAATACTTTATCTCTTTCAAAACTTGTGTCAAATATTTTATTTGCGAAAATGGCCAAATAAAGATTAACTAAATAATGTTCAACGTTCTTCTACGAACCAAACATTCAGGCCATAGGTATACATAAAACTTGCAAGGGATACACGGGTCTCGGGTGAAATTCCCGGATTGTGGCCGGTGCTTATCTTATAACAAATGAAGGACGTGGAGTTCTCGTTGTTATAAGCTATGACGCTAGTGTATACAGTGGTGCATACGGTCATAACATGGGTCTGCTGAGTGTGTAGATTGAACAAGAAGTTGTGATTATGAAATTAATACTTATTTGTGCCAAAATGATTTTATGTCAAGATATTGCATTCACCAGCGTTCGCGCTGATGTTTTATTTTCAAAATGTTTTCCAAGTAATGAATAAAATATGATGAGAGGTGTTTAAGGGCAGACATGAGATCTGACCCGATAAAGGATGGAATGCACGTAGGATTCTCAGGCCTCGTGTAAAGGGAAATCCAAAAGAAAGGAGATAGGATCAGGGAACTGATCAACCCTGTGTTGGAACTATTTCCAGTGGCTCATCATGTATTTGATTTCAAACTTGTTTTGAAATCAAATGAGAAGGGTATTGAAACCCTATATTTATAAAGTAAATACAAGGCTTTTGTTTTCCAACTGAGTTTTGGTATTTACAATTACAACCCTTGGAGTTTAAATAATGATGAAACGATCATTTGAAAAAGACTTCCGCTGTGTTTTATAAAAACTCTGAAATCAAGTAACCAAGCGATACCAATCGGGCTCGCACACGTCCGGGGGGTGCCTGAGGCGGGGTGTGATAGTGTGGTGGTGGTAGTGCCCGGGATCTAGTGGTGGTTGTGTGGTAGCTCTGTCGGAATCTGCTGTAAGTACTCTTTGTTTTGATCTTAATAATTTAACGTTTGATCTTATTGAAAAATCATTCAATACATTTTTTTTTATAAAATTGGATCTTGATTATAAAATTACCAATTGGTGAGGTTTGAAAATGTATTTTTTTCATGGGTTGTTTTGTTGTGGAGTCTTGATGCTTGCTCTCTATAAAGGATCCCTATTTGCTGGTTGTGCTTTGATGATGGTGAATTTAAGATTCTGCCGCATGTTATGTTTTATTGAATCTTGGTTCATGTAACTTCAGTTTTTGCATACAGTTTTCTCATGCTTTGAACTTCTATGTTGGAAGCATGAACATAGTTATGTTTTGGTGGCAAGAATACCTACTTGTACATAATGCATTGCGCCTTGCACACCATTGTTTTACTATTCAAACCCTTTTAAATAGAGTTTATAATTTATAATTTCTATGTTGGAAGCAAGAACATAGTTATGTATTGGTTTCAAGTTCTGTTATGTTTTCTTGCTGATGAATCTGTACTTGAATTGGGATCCGAGATGTATGAATTTTGATGTTTATATTTGGGAAGTGGAAAAGTTATCGTTCGCTATGATGAAATTGAAAAGCTGTCATCAGTCTATTTGGCGACAAGCTCATATGTGTTAACAAATTAAAAACAACCCCTAAGGTGATTTATGGGTTAGCCTTATGGCCCATTTCTGAAAAAAAAAAATCTCCAAAATAAGATTGACATATGTCTTGTAAAACTCTACATTTCATTGATCTATTACTTTACAAATTGGGAATAATTAATTGTATTAGTTATTGTTACTAGTAAATGGAATGGCATTACAAATTGCATAACATTTATACCGAATAATATTCACTTAGAGCTTTTGCTTGTGTGATATATATGTGGTTCTTTTAACCCATTAAGGGGCAAAATTCTGACTAACTCACCCGTGATTTTACAAATCAAAGTAGTGAATATTAAATAATGCAAATAATTAAGCATGAAAAACACAAGATATATATAAAAGGGATCATAAGCCCGGTTTTATTAATAACGAAACACACAATGGACTGTATTACATTGTAACAACACACGATGGTGTGACAGTGCATCTCATTTTATTCCAGACGTACGGGTGACTTAAATAAATAGCCGTGTAATATATCTAGAACCAGACGGCTCGCATTTGGCATGGTTGGGACATGATGAGATTGCATTGTGTGGGCAGGTTTTGAGCCATGTTCATCATCTGGTCCATCATTTGACCCTGCATTCTGCTCCACATTGGTTGGTTCATCATCATCTTGATGCCCGGACACATGCATTCCTCACCCAGCTTCCTCAGCTGCATGCAGCACATTTCCTTTTCTTCCCCTGCTGACTGCCTTCTTCCTCCTGAATGCATTAATTAATTAATTAATGAGTAATTAGTATTATTAAACTACACACACGTGATGCATGTACATGTGTGATTTACCATTAAAATCATTACAACAATAAATTTAAAACCCTAAATTTGTAAAAGCCCCATTCATTCTCAGATCTAGGTACATGAAATTTTGGGTAAAAAGACCAAAACGTCCTCACATGCGAGGCACGTAACCTGCCTTAACGGTGAAATTTAATGTTCGTTAGTCTACAGGACGTAACGTGCAGGGTTTTTTAAACATAAATGATGTTTTATGTAATTTCCTTAGTTAAATGATGTATTTTGAAATATGGGTAATACTTAAATAAGGACGTAATTTGTAATTTGCTCTATATTTATTGATGCTGACCTTGAAGATTTTTCATGAGGTACATCCCGCATTGGCTTAGCATATCCTGATCCATCATCCGCTGATAGCAGTCGGATTCAGTTCCGCTTCTGCCCATGGGGTTCTCTTCAAAGGTGGTGGTGGTGTAGATGGTGGACGCCTCAGCAACTGCCGCCATGGCTACAAGGAGGAGGACACCCGCTGCTGCGAATACAAGTGAAAACCTTGCCATTGTATATGATATGATGTAATTGGTATTTGATGAATAATGTGGTCTGAAAGATGGTGGATTTATAGGGGGGTTGGGCGACTGCATGGTGATTACGTGTGAAATTGGTTGAATCAAATTGTTGAGGGAAAATGTTAACACGTCGTTGTTGCATCATGCATGCATCTTCATCATCAAAGCCATTTGTAAATTATAACTTTGTTTTATTCCTTGGGGATGTCAGTGTTTTGGTGTTTTATATATGTTTCACTAGAAAGTATATATGCTCTCCAAACATGTAATCATGTATAAATATTTGTAATTTTAAAAGAAAAAAAATGATCTTTTAGGATTATATAATCTCATTTTGAAACTTACATTGGGATTGAAGGAAAACACGTGTTAGGATTTAAATAAAACTAGTTGGGTTAACCCGTCCGTTGCGCGGGTTCCGTTTATAAAAATGTTCGTACTAAGCGGCGGAAGTTTAGTCGTTTATTCCCCGAGATATGCAGCGTGACACCGGTTGTTATCGGCTTAGCTCATCGTGAACCATAAAACTGAAAAACAATAAAGCGAATACCAATGCCGGCAAGAGTGATGTTTACCTCATAGCCGGATTAGTTCTGCATGGTATCGCAATGTTAATCGCACTCGCTACGACTTGAGTTTGGTCATGATCGCTATTGGAAACCATAAAAGCGAATAACGATTCCGGTCCTGATAATGTCGGCAGCGATAATGTTCGCTCATATTCGGTTCGGTTTGGCACGGTATTGTAATGGTAATCGCATTTGCTACGACTTGAGTTTGGTCGTTATCGCCTACACTCGTCGAAAAGCACAAAAACGAATACCGGTTCGGTTCATCATGGTAGGTTGGTACTGCAACGGTAAGTGTAATCGCTATAGCCCATGATACGGGAAAAATACTTGATTTCGAACAAAACTTAATCGCTTTTTAATACCAAATATTAGATCTGGATGTTCACAAAAAATCTAAAAACACTTGTGCATTTCATTTTTTTTATAAAAAGATAATGAACTAAAGATATTAAAGAAAAACGAAATTATTAGAAAAACAAACGAGATAAAAATGTAAATTCCATATAGTATGAGAAGTGGAAAAAAACAAAATTCGTTTTTTTAGCGTTCCGTAATCCGTTTGATTGATCGGCCCATGTGCCCTTTTTTTCAATTTCAGTTTTAAATTTTTTTAATTTATGGTTTAACTCAAAATTTAATTGCACGACTCATTTTAGTTTTTTTTAGCATGTTCCGTAATCCGTTTGATTGATTGGCCCATCTACCCTTTTTTCAATTTCGATTGGCCCATGTGCCCTTTTTTCAATTTCAGTTTTTTTTTAATTTATGGTTTAACTCAAAAATTAATTGCGCGACTCATTTTAGTTTTTTTTAATGTTTCGGTATAAACTTTTCTTAAAACGAAGCTCACTGATTTCGGTATAAACTTTTCTTAAAACGAAGCTCACTGATTTTAGTTTTTTTTAACGTTTCGGTATAAACTTCGTTGTCTGTGTTTTGGTATAATCGTATTTGATTTCGATGTTCACTGATTTTAGTTTTTTTTGTGTCGGCACGTTATAACGAGCCATATGGGTCCGATGGCTCGGAGTTTGTTAGAATTGTTAGGCTCCTACGATTGTAGTGAGAGAGGGCATAGCCCTGGATCATCTTGTTAGTCCTGTAACCGTTTCAATCAAAGTGTATTTCATTGCATTCTACTATCAATTTCTCTTGTTATCTTCTTAGATTTGTAACCGAATCATATCAATCTCTATCAGACACTAACTCAATTAGAATCTGATGATTAAATAAAACTAGCCATCTCTGTTGATCAATTGATGGTGCTTTATTTTCTTTCTTCTTAATTGACAGGTTTTGCATCCTTTGTTAATGGTGATTGGTTTCATTCTCATAAGTGGAGAAGATATGCTTTAAGCTTCTACAAGTTTTCATTAAATTTTTTTTATTGGTTTAAGTTAAAATTTCTAGAATTTAAACCAGAAGTAGTCGTATGTTAACTTTTTTACACCCCTTCAAGTTTTTTTGATTTTGGGGATAAAATGAAAAATGCAACAATATTGGTGTATAGATGGTGACATCATCATCATCATCATCGTCATCATCATCATGTATAATAACATATTTAAAAATCATTGTATTACATTGAATAACAAGGTACTTCTCTCACATGATCTCATGTTTGAGGTATGATTGCCTTACTTCTGCCTCATGTACGTTTTTTTTTGTTTTTTCTTACAATTAGACCGTTATTGCCAGATGTCCATGTGGCGTTGTAGTACTAGAAAAATGTCATGTAGAAAGATCATAAACATAAAATCTAACCTCATATAGATGTGCTGATCATGCTTGATTTAGTGAGTAGACTTCATATTTATTCGACATCAAATCACCCCGTAATAGCCGATTTTGATTATATGTTCTCATATGCACACTGTCAACGTGTGATTAACCGGATAAATGCCACTGGTGGTACCTCATCTACATTTGATGTCATAACAAAGGTAATACATTTTTTTAAAGAAATAGACTATTTTTAGTTAGGCTGTAACATGGGACACGCTCTAAGTATTTTCTAAAGAAATTTTACATAAATCTTATAAAAATGAGCATAGTTGTAATAGTTATTGTACTCTGTAGATGGACTACTTCATCCTGCATTGCATAACCAGTATTGGGATGGTGGCCCTCACGTGTTGTCACTTTCGTGGAAAATCATGATACTGGATCACATAGGTTCACTCCTAATTTTCGTGTTTGTGTCACTGGTTATAATAATAATAAATTAAAAAAAACGTCTAGTCTTTCCTTTTTACTTATATGATAGCTTAAAATGTAAGAACATTGGTTAAAGTGGTTTTTTTTATATATTTTACTTTGTTACAGGGTCATTGGACGTTCCCACGAGATAAGCTTATGCAAGGATATGCATACATCTTAACCCATCCCAGTACGGTAATTTTGTGATTTCAAAATAAGAGTGACTAGCTTTTTTTTATTACCACCTTGCTTGATTTCCTTTTTTTTTCACGGCCTGTGATATTTTATGACCATTTTTACGATTTCGAGCTCCATGATGTGATGACAGAACTAACAAAGGCTAGAAACGGGGCGGGATCTACTACAGAAGACCAGTAAAGATTTACTATGGAGGTAAAATGTTTAAAGCTTTGTAAAGAATTGAAAGTAAAGAAAATTAATATAGTAGTCATATGCCTTTTTTTTATGCCCAAGATCAGTGAAAATAGTTTATTAGAGCCAATTCATTTAGGATGTTTAAGATATCTTTAGTCATTTAAATTTGGATGTTAAATATTACATCTTTAGTCATTTAAATTTGTTAGATTCTGAATGTTGTCACTGGTATGGGACAATACCAGACGTAGGATATGTGCTAGCCAATAAAAATTAATTCCAAACTCATAGGGTTAAGGGTCAAAAAGGAAGTCAACTGAAAAAGCATTGGAAAGACAATAGTAAAGGGTGTAAACAATGAGTCAACTACTTCACTATCGAATTACAAAAGGTCAATGGCTTACTGAGGACAACCCAGGTGTAAAAAAGTCAACCTAAAAGTCAAAGATCTGTTGACGATGTCAAAAAGCTAAACATGGGAAAAGCTCTAATAATGGAGTCCATGGTTAAAAGTCAACTACTTGATAAGTTTGGGGTCAAATCTGGGTCAAACAGTGGATATCTGATTGAAAGATAAGGGTTCACTGTTGGGTTCATAGATCTTGATATGACTAATTGGGATGTAAATATCAACACATTTCATCGTGGAATAAGTGGTTATTTTTTTTAGCTCTGTTTGAGTAAAGATCCGAGGGATGGCATCTTAATCACTAAAAGTCAACTCTTTAATATCTCTGTGATTCATCTTTGTGCAAGGCGAGTTGATATAACACTTAGTAGCCAAATAAACTACAGGTTAAATGCAATTTGAGATTAATCAAAATGAGGTTAAGTTTAGGTTCGGCCTTTTAGCAGAACCAGATTGAGGTTAAACGAACCATGAACACCCCCTAGGCCAAACATCATGTTAGAAAGAGTTTCATAGAAACTGCATTCAAACACATCGGTTGTTCAACTTCAGTGAGAAATAAAACTGCATATTTATCCATCAGCTAAGAAAATCATACATGCGTGCATGCATGCTACTCTTCTATTGACCCTGCAATTATATTTCAATCCAAACAAATCTATATATGTTTAAATCATAAGCATCTACATACACATTATGTGCTTTCTTGCATTCTGATTCCAAATTTATTGTCTTTTGATATGTTACATCTGTATGAGGATTTAAACATTGAATACTTGATAGTCATTTGTTATTAGACTGGTTTTAGATTTGTTAGATAATTAGACATTTAGACTCATTTGGTCATTTGTTGAGACTTGAGAGAATAAACTGCTTTGTTTTCTTTTTTCCTATTTGTTAGCTTTCTATTAGACTGATTTTAGATTTGGGTATCATATATGATTTGTTAGACACATTTGGTTATTTGTTGAGACTTGAGAGAAATAAAGAATGAACATGTAATTGCATATTGCATCTACAGATAAGAAATTAATTTTTTTCCCTGGGTTGGGAATTTAGCAGCATTCCAGCAGTTTATGTGCTCCTAATTACTATACATGTGAATAACTTAGATGTCCACTGTAGGAATGAATGGTAGCAATTGGTTTGTAGCAGACTGCACTCTTGTAATGGGTTTAAAGATTTGATTTGCAATTAGTTAATAACTTATCATTCAATCTGTAATCAGGTAATTTATCAATCTAATTTTCAACTTGATTTGAAAAAGGGCCTCAAATTTTTAATTCGTTTGGGGCCACCAATACGTTGAGCCGCCCCTGCACACATATTATATATATTTGCATATACATATAAAAATAATTGCATATTATACACACGCACATATTGATCACATGCATACGTGTAGTTGTATGTTTATAAATATATGCGTGCATGTGTATATAATGAAGTGTGTATGTGTTCACGCGCGCATGTTTGTGTGTATGTGTTGCTTGCATGGTATGAACTTTTGTGCTTTACTTAAAGGGGAGCTTTGTGCTCTGTGCCTTAAATGCCACTGGTTTTATGGAAATCAGTACTTCAATATGTTTATTTAAGAGAGTTTTTTCGGTGCTTTAAATACCAATGGTTCTATAGAAGTTAGTACTTCATTTATGCACAATTTATTTTGCATGCTAGAAAGTTATCACTATGTTCGCACACTGGTTGTGTTATGTTTATCTATATGTTTCTTAGTCACCACCACAACTTTGTATATTTGTATATGTTTTCCATTTTTACCTTTTTCGAAAAGCATTTGTTTTCGGTCCATGGAACAGGGTGCCATTTAAGGCTGAGGACTATGCAAAAGCCCTAGCGCTTTAAGAAGCATATCACGTTCATGTTTCACGAAGCATTTCACCCTTGTTGCCCCCTTTCTACCATACATGAACGTTAATTGACATTTTCATTTTAAGCAGTACGACACGCTCTCACGTTTAAGTAGTTCACCATTTAATGCTTTTCATTGTTTTGTGGTTCTTTTGGTGTAGTGGGTCATTTTTGTACTCACAAGTTAAATGAGTTATATTTTGATCTCAAACAAATTGTTTTCGTTTAGAATGTAAAGATAGTTATGACATTGTGCATTAACATGCCCGGTCACCGGACGGGTATAAAACTAGTTATTAATTATATTAGAATATTTTTTGAGTAATAGTTTTTTACAACATATAGACGCATGGGTCGCCAGAATTATAAGAATTAGACATATTAAGGTGACGAAACAAGAATCTCTAAAGAATGTGCGGTGGACGATTATACCACCGAAATTATATTATCATTTGCTAAATCAGTCAACAAAAAAAATGTTTTCATTTTCTATGGCACAGAAAATTTTTTTTTCCTAACTTGTTAAAAGTTGATCACGTTTATGTTCTACTTCTTATAAACTTTTCTTAAAACGAAACTTTGTTTTTTTTTGTGTCGGCACGTTATAACGAGCGACTATACGCTCCGGTACCGTGACAAACCCAAACACTTATGAAAGCAAACTTCGTTGTCTGTGTTTTGGTATAATCGTATCTGATTTCGATGTTCACTGATTTTAGTTTTTTTTAACGTTCCGGGATAAGCTTTTCTTAAAACGGACCTTTTTTTTTTGTGTCGGCACGTTATAACGAACGACGTTAACGCTCTAGTACCGTGACAAACCCAAACACTTATGAAAGCAAACTTCCTTGTGTGTGTTTTGGTATAATTAGGGTTTTTTGGTATAATCGTATCTGATTTCGATGTTCACTTTTATGTGTTTTGATATAATCGTATCTGATTTTGATGTTCACTTTTATTGTTTTCGACGACTTAAAGTGACAGAGACCAAATCTTAACGCGAATGCTCCCGTCGATGTGCTAAAAATACTCGTTATTTATGAATTTAAAAAATAATTTGAGTACTAAATTTGAGATCGTTAATTAACTTTGAGACCTTCATGGGTCTTGGGTCACTTTTCACTTAAACTCATTTGCTTCATTGCTCTAAACATATAAAAAGATAAAATGAAACAAGAACTACACTTGTACATTATTATTATTATTATTATTATTATTATTATTATTATTATTATTATTATTATCAGAAAACTACGCTCCCATCTCAAAGCCATGGCTAGAGATACGACTCCATTTATTACACCTTCATTTGCCTCCTACACTTCAGAGCATCTAATAAGGGATGCTGCATTGCTGGACCTCTAAGTAGCACTGGTTCGGCAGATTCTGAACCACCCTCCTCACGATCTCCGTCTGCTCCTGCTGCCCACCGTACTGAGTACGGCCACCTTGCTGCCTCATCATTTTCCTAGCCACTTCCTTGATGGCCTCGCACTGACACTCCCTCCTCACGTTTTGGAGCTCATCGCAGCATTGTTGCAGGCCTTGCTGTTGTTGTCGTCCTGGCCTGTTGGTGCTCATCTCAATTGTTCTCGGGGACCGAATTTGTTGTTCAACGAACCTGTACGTTTTCAGAAAAAAAAAGGATAATCAGAAAACTAAATATATGTATATATATGATCCATGCATGCATGATGTTATTTGTTACAAAAATTAGACTCACCTTTGGCATTGGTTGACTGGTCGTTGGATTTCAGTTTCCCTGCATTGTTGTGAACCAGTGCGGAAAGGGATATCGATGTTGCTCTCGGTCATGATGTTTCCGATCTGGCATTGCCTTGATTGAAGGTTGCATTGGTTAGGAAGCATTTGAGCCCTCTGCTTCAACTGTTGGGTCTGCTGAGAACCGAAGTGTCCCTGTTGTTGTTGGACATCTCGGAACACCTTCTTTACGGCCTCACACTGGCACTGATCTTCGACGTTTCGGAGTTCTTGGCAGCACTGCTGGATGCCTTGCTGCTGCTGTCCCCACTGACGGTTGTCTTCGAAAGGAGACTGGCCCTGCTGGAGATACATGCGACACTGGTTGAACCTCTGTCCCTGCAACCGTTGGCTGCACTGCCTTTGCCTCGAGACTGGATTCTCATCCTCGATGGTGGTGGTTACGATGGTTGTATGGGCTGTAGCAAAGACTACAAGGGCGGCAAAGGCGAGAGCGAGAGCTACTAGCTTTGCCATTGTGGGAGGTATATCGATGGTGTTGGTTGTTGTGTGAACTGGGTTCATGTGGTGGTGGGTTTATATGGTGGATTTGAGGGTTCATACGTGGAGAGGTGGATTAAATCGGTGGCGTAATTTGGTGTTTGTTGAGCAACACGTACGAGTTTTTACATAAAAATGAAGCAAGTGGAAGTGTGCTTTTGGAGGATGTATGAGGTGTCATGTTGCTGGAGAAATATATGATGAATTGGCTTCACGTGGATATGATTACAAGGAGACAAGTAGCAAGGGTATTAAAGAAAATCAAAATTAAGTTTTGTTAAATCAAATATAAAGACTGGTTTCTAGCTTATACTGAAAATTATAAAACGAAAGGACAGCGTTTTAAGTTGCAAGATATATATCAAGTCATAATAAGATATACAAGTTCAGTCAATAACCGGTATGTTATTGAGTTTTATAACAACGGAGATGTCCGTTTTTGTTATTTAACATTACTGGAGTCAATCGACAAACTGTGTAAAGAATTTTGGGGCTGTTTATTGGGTCTTAAACAACATGGTTCTTTTTCTCTACTAATAAAAAAATACTTTGTTTTTTCTAATTATTAATTATATTAGAATATTTTTTGAGTAATAGTTTTTTACAACATATAGAGGCATGGGTCGCAAGAATTATAAGAATTAGACATGTTAAGGTGACGAAACAAGAATCTCCAGAGAATGTGCGGTGGACGATTATACCACCGAAATTATATCATCATTTGCTAAATCAGTCAACAAAAAAAATGTTTTCATTTTCTATGAGAATTGATTTTTTTTCCTAACTTGTTGGAAGTTGATCACGTTTATGTTCTACTTCTTATAGAAGGAAAACGTTGGTTACTAATTGGAGTAGATATGAAAAAAATGGAAATAATTCAGTACTGGACTGAAGATTTCGATTCTGCAACCTATCGTCACCTAATTTTCCCATTCGTGACGAAATTTGCGGTTCACTTCGGAGCTTTGTTAGTGAACATTCATTACTGGAGGAAAACCGGTAAACTAGAGAAACAGTTCACATTATGAAACACTGAAAAATACATTCAAAGCAATCACCGTTACCAACTTGAAAATTCGGGGGTTATAGTTTGTATGGTAATGGAACATTTAACTCTGACGAAGCCGTTAAATTTAGATGGATATTTTTGGGAGAATGTTGAGAAATATCGGCGATTCATGGCAGATAGAATTTATACATACCGTTGTGTGTCTACAATCGTGACTGAAACTTAGAGTAACTTTATTATGTATTTTGTTTAACAATTAATATATTTTGGAAAATTTCATTGTTGTATCGATTGTTTATATAATTATTAGTATTTTATTATGTATTTTGTTAAATACTTGTATAACATCTTAATTATAAGGTAGAAAAAATTAAAAACATAAATTCAATTAAAAACATAAACTAAAGGTTTACAATAAAAATAATTAAAATACAAAATAATTTTATGGACTCCAACGGGTGTCTAAATCGGTGCAATCGTCTTCAAATGGATCCCAAGTATGAGTAAAACGACCGCTTCCATCTTTTACTTCATTCAATTCATTCATCGCCGCTCAATCTTCGTAATAATCGTATAAATCGTCAACTCTACCAGTTTCTTGTTGTTTAGACACAGAGTCATCAACAACGTTATTCTGAGTATCGTCAACATCAATAGGATTCATTGTTTCTTCAGCAATAGGATTCTCAGTCTCTCTGGAAATTTTACCAACAATGATTTATATATAAACTTAGTAAAAAAACAACAAAACAAGCCGGCTAAATGATCTTCAAGCCGAGCCGTATGGTAGCCGGCTCAAGCCATCAGTGTCTTTTGAAATTTCCGGAGGCTTAGCCGGCTATAGCCGTCTAATCCATTTTCGGAGGCTTAGCCGTCTATTAGCCGGCTCCACGTGTCGCGCATTTATTGGTTCGTACTCTGAACAAAGGAATGTTGGCACGGAAAAATTAGCCAGCTTTAACCTTTTCACAGGAACAATGTCCATGAAACAGTAGGCTAAATAAGCATGTCTATTTTTGAGTATTTTCTTGGTCAAATGTCCATTTTCGTATTTTTCTCTAAAAAATTAATGGTCTCTAACACTAATTATATATACTTAGAATATATGGTATACTCTCAGTTAGCACTGCCAAGTGAGAGTAACGTTTTTGCCACATAGGTGTCACGTAAACTTGGTTGGTTTCCCACTTGAGTCTTTCTTGACAAGGGATCGAAATACCAAAATGAGTGAGATATCGCATATTTGACCATAGGAGACCCACCCAATTTGCTTCACTTGGAGGTCTCACGCCCCTTTCTCACGTGAGCTGCTACATTTGGAGGTCTCACGCCCCCTCACTTGGGCAAGAGGGCAGTGTGCGTAGCTCCTTCACGGCATGAAATCCTCATCGCCGGGTGGGGGGGGGGTACCTTTGATGGTATACAACATACCCTTAGGGTGGTTGGTGGCTATAATGCCATCGTACCAACCCTGAAGCAGTGTTGATGAACTCGTGTTTTAAAAATATTAAAATGATTAAAAGAAAAGCATATACTTCACATACCAAGACATAACAAGCTTAATAAGTTTCACATACTATAGGGTTTCGTTTGCCTACTCTTATCAAGTATGGCCTTCACTTCTACAATCGGAGTGGACTTTTAATTATGCCACCGAAGTAGACTTTAACTCTGCCACCAAAGTGGACTTCAACTCAGCCAGCACGTGAGCTCTTTTAACACAACCCTCCCTTACTAACAAGTTCATAGCCAACTCATACTCAGTACAACATTCTCATGCACACATCAAAATATTTATTTTTCTTTAAATATTATCTAGCACGCATATAACACATACACACTCAATCTTGAATGTACTCCGGCCCAAAAACTAGTTTAGCAAAAACAAGTCATAAAATCTCACAAGAAAGCTCACTAGTTAACTCTTTTTCTATTGGGACGGTTAACTTGTTTTCAAATCTACTCTACGAACCCGTGGCATGTACTAATCCGCTCCTTAATCCGACTCGATCCCTAGATCATCATCTTGATTTACCGTTACCTGACACCTTTTCGAACCAGTACTGTCGTACCAAGTCTCGTTTGACACTTTTTCAAGTCCAATAAATGTTGGTTGATCATACATTTCTTTAGAGTTTAAGTTTTTCTTACAGTCAGTTCGCCCCTGATGCGAGGGTGTGGTTTAATTTTTATTTTTAAGTCTGTTCGCCCCCGACACGAAGCGAGGGTGATAAATCTAGTTATTATAAATTTTTAACGGCTAGTTTCCAATAAATCTGAAAACCCTCTGGTTAATGAATCGAAAAACCCTGCGGAGTTTGTTGGTGTTTGATGTAGAAGGTGCTATTAATATATATAATTTTAATTCAGACTTGTAAGAAACCTATGTTTATTATTCGGATTCAATATTGATATTCTTTAAAACCCTTGCTACTTGGCTCCTTGTAATCATATCGAATCTCAGGTTCATGGAGCCATTTCATAATATCTTTCTCCAGCAACATAACAACATGACACCTCATACATACTCCAAAAGCACACTTCCACTTGCTTCATTTTCATGTAAAAACTCGTACGTGTTGCTTCGCAAATACCATATTACACCACCGATTCAATCCAGCTTTCCACGTATGAACCTCCATGCAATTGCAAATTCCCAAATCCACCATATATATAAACCCACCACCACCACACCCCAATTCACCCAACAACCAACACCATCCATATATCTCTCACAATGGCAAAGCTAATTGCTCTCGCTCTCGCCTTTGCCGCCCTTGTAGCCTTTGCTACCGCCCACACAACCATCGTCACCACCACCATCGAGGACGAGAATCCAGTCTCGAGGCAAAGGCAGTGCAGCCAACAGTTGCAGGGACAGAGGTTCAACCAGTGTCGCATGTACCTCCAGCAGGGCCAGAGTCCTTTCGAAGACAATCGTCAGAGGGGACAGCAGCAGCAAGGCATCTAGCAGTGCTGCCAAGAGCTCCAAAACGTTGAAGAACAGTGCCAGTGTGAGGCCGTGAAGCAGGTGTTCCGAGATGTCCAGCAACAACAGGGACAGTTTGGTTCTCAGCAGACTCAACAGTTGAAGCAGAGGGCTCAGATGATTCCTAACCAATGCAACCTTCAATCAAGACAATGCCAGATCGGAAACATCATGACCGAGAGCAACATTGATATCCCCTTCCGCAGTGGCTCACAGCAATGCAGAGAAAGTGAAATCCAACGACCAGTGAACTAATGCCAAAGGTACATCCAATAACAAATGCGGTCACCTGTGAGCTGGCAGCAAGGACTCCAGCAATGCTGCAATGAGCTCCAGAACGTGAGGAGGGAGTGTCAGTGCGAGGCCGTTGAGGAGGTGGCTAGGAAAGTGATGAGGCAGCAGCAGCAAGGTGGACGCCGCCAGTACGGTGGGCAGCAGGATGAGAGGGAAATGGTGCGGAGGGTGGTTCAGAATCTTCCCAACCAATGCTACTTAGATGTCAAGCAATGCAGCATCCCGTATGGGATGGATGCATGAGGCAAAAATAAAGGGAGTCCATCTCTAGTCGGTCGAGTTTTATGGCTTTGAGATGGGACCGTAGTTTGTTATAATAATAACAAAAATGAGAAATGAGCACATCATGTGTGGCTTTCATCATCATATATATCTTTTTATATATTAATAAAATGACTGCCATAGTTTTAATCTTCAAGCTTACAGCAAGATGATCCGCACACTCTCAATTTATCTCAAATCTTTTGCAAGTGTGCATAAGCTAAAGTTCGAAATAACACGTTCTTTTAGCCCAGTGACACAAAACAGACTTTTCACCTTTTTTCTAACAAAAAATCTACGGGTGTTAACTTCAGGGACTCATATAGGGTACTCAAAACATTAAAAATTCATATTAGAGATCATTGTATTAAATCATGTAAACTAAAGGGACGTAAATGATAATTTACTCAAACAAGAAACTAACATTCCCTTTCTATTTATTTTCTCATTTAAAAATATATTTTTCTACTTTCATGGCCTATTAGATTTTGCTTAAAATTTTTAAGTATTTTGGTATTCGATGACAAATATGAAAATCTACAAAATCAAGTAGTTAAAGTTGGAAATCATAAGATAATCCAAGGGCTTTTACCGTAGTTTGTTATTCTATAAAGAAGAACGCATCCCCTTCTCCGACAAGCTTCGATTTGACCGTTCTTTTAGGGTTTCTTCTCGTGCGCTCTTCGTTCGAAACCCTAATCTTCGGTCAGGTACTTTCAGGAATATAATCCAACTTCTTTTTATTAACAAATTAGGTTTATTTTTTGTTTGTTTATGTTTCCTTTGCCCTAATTTTTTGGTTGATCTTTTATGTGGGACTATTATTTGATTCTATGTATTACTGATTACACTCTGTGAAATATAAGTATGATATTGATTCATGGCGAATTGTTTGTAAAGGCCAAAACTTCTATCCTATAGCAATATGTAACTAGGGTTCTTGATTTAATTGTTGGAATACCTGTTCTTTTTATTGTAGGAGCTGACCGGAGATGATAATTTCATACAATCAAAGCTCTCAAGTCTTAATTTGATCAATTTTTGTTTAGTGTGTGCAATTAGAACACAAATATAGTTATTGAGAATCCTGATAAAAATGTTATCTTAAAGGTACCATGGAATATGGATACATAAAAGAGAAATGACTTATCCTTATAGTGGGAGATAAGTTAGAAAACCATAAGTATCTACAGAACAAAAGGAACCACTTTTTTTACATTGTTTATTGTTAAAATCTCATGTGTTCCTTCCCCTTCATGAATCACAACCATCCACAGTTAAAGTAATTGAACAGCTCAAAAGAGTTCTTTTTGTTCTCTAGTTATATGTGCCTTTGTGGTTTTCTAAGATTGTCTCGTCTGTTCGTAGTGGCGCGTGGTGGTCCGATGTGGCACCCCTATCACGCTGGGAATAGCGCCCCTTGGCCGTGATAGGGGGTGTGATGGTGTTGCTCGTGAAGCCCTTAATGGGCGTGAAACACCTATGCCTCATATGACACACAGCCATTTTTAAGTTTTAAAAAATGTTTTTTTTTAACCCAAAAACACTTTTCACTATCACCAACTCATTACACATCTTTATAATGATCACACCGCTATCTACGTGGCAACGCTTTTTCATCACTATCACTAAACTATTACGGATGGTCTAATGAACCCTCCCCTATCCTTTTATATTGATCTTAGACCATCCGTAATGGTTTAGTGATAGTGATGAGCATAGTTGTCAATAGCGCTCGTAGCGCGCGCTACATAGCGAATCGATAAGGTGTCGCTATTTCCATTTCTCGACTACATAGCGACCAGATAGCGAATTTTGATTTTTTTTAATTTTTTTTTATGTTTTTAACCAGTTTTTTTACTTGATTAATATAAATAGGGTTGCTAATAACCCTAATATATGAAGATTTAGATGATTATTGATTATAATTGCTACAAATCCTACAATAATTTAATATAAAATATTTCTAAAAATTTCTACTAGTGTATCGCTAAACGTGAAATAGCGCTCGCTATTTACCGCTATTCGCTACGTAGCGTATAGGTGGCTTGTCGCCATTTACCGCTATTCGCTATTGACAACTATGGTGATGAGAAAGTGTTGCCACGCAGGTGCCCTGTAGACAACGGTGTGATAAAGATGTGTAGTGGGTTAGTGATAGGTGTTTTTGGGTTTAAACAAACTTTGTTTTTTTTACTTAAAACTGGTTATAGGTGAGGGATAGGTGTTTCACGCCCGTTGATGGCATCACGAGCAACACTATCACGCCCAGGAGTCGGTGTTCCTTGCTTGATAGCAACACTATCATTTTACTTGCTATAGAAGGTTACATACAATGGTAATAGTTGTTTTGGGTAAAAATTATAACAACTAATTCTGTAACTAAACTTAGTAAGTGATACCCGTGCTTGATCAAAATGTAAACATATGAACGAAAATGTAAAGCTTGACACGATGATGTACGAGTAAAGCTCTTAATCCCTAAGGACCGTAGTTTGTTATAATAATAATAAAAATGAGAAATGAGCACATCATGTGTGGCTTTCATCATCATATATATCTTTTTATATATTAATAAAATGACTGCCATAGTTTTAATCTTCAAGCTTACAGCAAGATGATCTGCACACTCTCATTTTATCTCAAATCTTTTGCAAGTGTGCATAAGCTAAGGTTCGAAATAACACGTTCTTTTAGCCCAGTGACACAAAACAGACTTTTCACCTTTTTTCTAACAAAAAATCTACGGGTGTTAACTTCAGACTCAAAACATTAAAAATTCGTATTAGGGATCATTGTGTTAAATCGTGTAAACTAAAGGGACGTAAATGATAATTTACTCAAACAAGAAACTAACATTCCCTTTCTATTTATTTTCTCATTTAAAAATATATTTTTCTACTTTCATGGCCTATTAGATTTTGCTTAAAATTTTCAAGTATTTTGGTATTCGATGACAAATTAGAAAATCTACAAAATCAAGTAGTTAAAGTTGGAAATCATATGATAATCCAAGGGCTTTTACCGTAGTTTGTTATTCTATAAAGAAGAACGCATCCCCTTCTCCGACAAGCTTCGATTTGACCGTTCTTTTAGGGTTTCTTCTCGTGCGCTCTTCGTTCGAAACCCTAACCTTGCATGGTTCACTGAACCATGTTCAGTAATTCCACAGCCTCCAGGGCTAAGAAACCAAATGTATCAAAAGCAAAAGGTATAAACACATGTTGATTCTCTAAACAAGTTTTCTCGTGTTTAGCAATTTTGTCTGCTTCCGCATTCAACGCATCATGGCCATGTGGCGGACCTAGTAAGGGGGTATGGGGGAGCCACCTACAATGAATTTTTTTTAGTGTTATATACATGTTAAAATCTCGATCGCCCCCATAAAATTTGAAATAGACCTCTGATCGCTTCCATGAAAAAAACTTAGTGTTATATGCACATTGTATATCACTAGTCAATCGACCCAAAATTTTCTGACCCCCATGAAAAAAAATTCTAGGTCCGTCATTGAGCATGCCTCGCAACAAACCCATTATTCATAAGTCCCCCGAGAGGGGACACTCATGTAAGGTTCACACAAGCGTGTTTTCCCCCTCCCACCCAAACAAAAGATTATCAGATGGTCGTAGAGTAGACCTCCCTTTAAGAGGATCTGCCAAGAAGTACACGGAGGCCTCATTTTTTTAAGAAGTTCCTGCCCGCTTAACAACATTACATAACTTATAAGTGTGAACATTATAAATACAAAAGTACCTCGTTATATATCAAAAAAAAAATTCACTCCTAGTGCTAAAGTTGATCACACCTTCTTTAATTTCATTTATGGTCTTAAAGGAAAGACATTCATTTGGTGATTCATTTCCTTTTTTTTTCTTTTTTGAAAAATAGCAAATGCCCATGGTAATTGTTTTTTAAAGAAACAAAGGGGTTATATACGAGTGCATCCCCTCTTTTGGATCTTTGTATCATGGAAAATAAATGAAACATATTAAGAGGCCCAAAACCTATACAAAAGTGCAACATACTACATAAACCAACCAAGCCCAAATGTAAGTGATTACATATAAACCCATAATCCAATAGTCCAATCCATTCAAACAATGCATCCATGCTAATACCCAAACTCCAAGCCCATGAAGCAAACATCCGAACTTCGAAGGAAAAGCAAGTCCAATATAGTTGAGTAGATAAAAGCCCATTTACTAAGTCACCAATCTATACCCATATATCAACCCAAACCTAACCCATTGTTAAAGCTCCATAGAGATCAAATACTCCAATAGTCAAGCAACAAACCCGTTCCTCAACAATACTAGACATTAACCCAAGCCCATACTCCCTGCCCATTTCTAAAGCTCATAAGGGAATAAGAACCTGAAATTACTCGTGTACATGTGAGTACGTGACATTCTATAAGCCCACTTACCCAAACTATATCCGAGATAACCCTTCCTCCCAAAATTTACTCGTGAGGCCCAAAGACTGCCATTGTACCTGTAAGGCCCCTTTTCCAGGTAACCTCACTTGTTAGAATTACTCATAAACATAGTCATAAAACTGAACTTAAATTAAAAACATTCAGAAGTAGCGGAAGCAAACATCATTCGAATACATAACATAACAGCAGAAGTCTTAACAAATAAAAACATAACATTGTCTTAACATATATAAAGTGGGATGTCAGCCTCGTGTCGGGTAACCATCACGCCTTCGCACGGCCCTTCCTTTCCTTACCTGAAATGTATACTAAAAGTCAGCTAATGCTGGTGAGTTCTAGTTTAAAACGATTAGGTATGAACATTCTTTTCTTTAATAGTATGCATAATTATTTATATATACATTTATATAAACACGTATTCATAGTTTTTGCTTTCCTTTCATCATTCTTATGTGATTACATAGATATGCATTCACCTTTACTTTCCTTAACATTCATTGGTCATACACATAAGGGTGATCAACCCGTCTTTTACAGCGTATATCACAAAGACATACGCCCTTAAGCTACCGTCGTAGCCCTTTTACTCGTCCGGTCCTAGAAACCGCCCGCCTTAAAAACCGTCCGGCCAACCTTCGGCCGTCCGTCTTAACCGTCCTACCGTCGTAGTCCGTCATATTCGCCCGTCTGCCATAAGGCATCCGTTTCCCACTTGAACTAATTATACAACCGTGCATCGATTTAGAGACTTACTCCACCGTAGTGGCCATTATTTAGTCTACCTTTCTAGACTTTCTTTTCTGGCTGCATAATAGTCAAGTGGTCGTCCGTCTACCGTAGTAGCCGTTAGCTTCGTTTCCGTCCATAACGTATACATACATTCATAACATGCAATATATATAATTATAAAGCAAGATTTCATTTATTTACGTTATGCCATTCTTTCATTCATTCTTTGTAAACATACGTTTCATTCTTTGTTCATAATTCATTTTCATATATATAAAAATATACCTTAATATATCACGTATGATCACATTGACATTCATATCATTTATTCATTTAGTGTATACACTTCAGCCCTAAAACATTTAAAATGACTTGCACATAACATAGAATGGGGCACATAGAACTCAACTGTTGAGCTAATCTTGTCCTGTCCTAACCGCGGTCCAGTGAGTGCCACACACGATTTGGATTGATTAATTACATATACATCAGACCTAGTTTAAATTACACACTTTTACTTCAGCTGAACTAGGCGAACTTAAGGTTAAGTTCGCTGCCTAATGTCTAGGCGAACATATAAGCGAACTTGTCCTAAGTTCGCCTGACTTGACCAAGCGAACTTAACCAAGCGAACTTAATCAAACGAACTTAATCAGGCGAACATGCTAAGTTCGCCTCTTGATGGCCATAAGCGAACTTGCCAGGCGAACTTGTCAAGCGAACTTGATAAGTTCGCCTCAACCTTGCCAGGCGAACATGATAAGTTCGTCTGTCGAACAGTCATCTTCCCCAAAAAGTCCGAAATTCTTGCATGCTAATCTGATCGTGCCAATCTTACAACTTTCTTTGTTCAAAACGTGCGGTTTTCATTTTTAGATGCTAGCCCTAAGCTTATTTTCAAGTTTAATCCATAAAAACATCTCCTATTTAGCTAAAACCCGAAAACCCCAAAACGAACAAAAACTCAGTTTAGGGTCGAATCGTTACCTGGATTGGAATTCTGATTGGGAGGGTTTGCTCACGAGCTCAGCAGTAACGTGCTTCTTCAATTTCTGGTCGATCCGTCAACTTTCTTTCTCTACGGTTTCTCTCTCTAAAGTGAGGAAATGAGGATGGAATGGTGAGGTGGGCTGCCTTGCCCCTTATATACCTGGGCTTTCCTCGGCCCGTTGGAGCCGAGCCCAAGCCCAAGCCCATCCATTTTCCCATTTTATATTTTTTTGACGATTAAATCTCGATCGCGTTATTATTTATTTATTTACTATTTTTAGGATGTTACAGTACCAACCCATCAGTAGTCCAAACGAAATTAACAACAAACCCACCCACCCGAAACATCATGGCCCAACAAAGCTCCACGCGTGCATGTTCCTTATTTCTTGATGGGCCATCAAAGACGCGCACCATTGCAACTCTTTGCAAGCCCAATTTCCCATCCCCAAAGCTGGCCATATCCATCATTTATTATGCATGCATACGATGCAATGCAAGTGGAGCATACGGCCCACCTATTCCATCCCAAGTCAAACTAATCTTTTAAATTCAAAATTTGAATTTCCATACAATCCGTAGGAAATAACATCATCATCCCGTACCCAACCAAACTAGCATTCGGACGGAAAACTTTAAGCATGCAATACAGGAACCTTGCGTAACCCATGGTCGGTCTAATACGCAACAAAACCATCGGATTCGATCCAAGGTTGATCTCCAACTAAGCTCCTATATATAGCACTAACCCATCTTCATTCATCCGAACCGCAAGAACAAGTGCTATACGGTTTAGACCAAGCTTCCATCCTCCACCCATGTACCATCTTGAGCCGAACCATCATCCATGTATCCTACGTAGACCTTAGCACTCCCACCCTCAATCGGCCTAAGGCAGGACCCCCATCATACTAAGGAGAACCCTAGGATGACTTCAAGAACACCAAAAATGTCTTTTGTTATCGAAAACAGCTTAGTATTAGGCAGCAAACCTAGAAATTAGGGTTGGTTTTGGTCTATCGGTGTTTTGGATTCGCCGGCTTGGTCAATCGGTGAGTTTCTCTAATGTTATTATCGACTGCTGTTGTCGGGTTCTCTAGAACACTACAAGAAAATGAAGCTAATGCAACCCTAGAAAAATGTTGCGTTAGGCCTTGAAAATGTTGCATTAGGCCTAATGCAACCTTTTACCGGGGGCTGCATTAGAAGCAGTTGCATTAGACCTAATGCAACTTTTTCAAGGCCTAATATAACCTTTTTCGAAAGTGTTGCATATACCATTCAAATGCAACTTTTTTACATTTTAACGCAACTTTTTTAATACCCAAATGCAACTTTTACTATAGTTTAGTTACAAAAATGCAACCTTTTTTTTAGACTTAATACAACCATTATTATCTTTTTAATAGAAAAAATGCAACCTTTTTTTTTATAGTAAATGCAACATTATTACGAATCTTAGTTACAACAAATGCAACCTTTTACACTCAAATGCGACTTTAAAAAATAAATTCAATTACTATTAATTAATATGCATTTAATCACAGTTACGCCAAACAATAATAACATAGATAACATTGATAGTCAAATGGTGTACTTTAACATGCTTGTCAAACTTGAATAACAATATAGTCCATACAAAGTATCAGTTACAGTAAAGAGAAATGAAAAGATTCTACTCATCTTGATCTAAAACTGGTAATTGTTTTATAACCTTACGCATCATAGCTTCCAAGTTTTGTCGTTGGCTGTCAATATCTTTGCGCATTTCCAGCAACTGGTTTTTCTCAACTTGAACGTTTGCTTTGAATGATTCTATCAACCCTTCCAAAATCATGTATGATGTGTAAGCATCATCTACTATTTTTTTATCAATGTATTTATAACACCTCTACCATAAATTTGGCGATATATGTAGTTCTCTTTGTTCATTACAACCAGAAAAAGATCTACCATAGCGCTGCCATCAAAACATTGATTTCATTGTTTAAAATAGGTTCGTAATTCTTCATTTGTTCCTACAATATTGTCCAAATATATTTAAAAAAACAATATAAAAAATTATGTTTCATTAGCAAATGTACCACTTCAGTCAAATGTGAGCCACATCTTTTGAATTTTGTAGTTCTTGGCAAAGGGAACCTAACATGAAGTTCCTTGTGGGCCTGAACTAAAAAAAGAAACTATTAGAAAAAATAAAAAATAAAAAATAAAAAACAATCATTCATTGACAGATATGGAGCAAGAATTTAACACTATTCGGTATGGAAATAATATTAAGAATATAACTAAAGAAATAGGATTGTAAGTTCCCTCTTGATTTGAAGCAGTTTCTTTCGGTATATTCTAGCAAAATAGTCAAGAACAAAACAGATTCATATGCTAATCAAAACAGCAAGCAGATTAAATTGATAATAAATCAAACCAGTGTTGTAAAAATCGCTAGGCGCTAGTCGGGCGGTGGGGTAGGGCCTAGGCCTAGGCGGGATTAATAGGGGCCTAGGCGGGATTAATCGGATTATAATTTTTATATGTAATTTTCAGTTTTTTATATATATACACACATTTTTATATGTAATTTTTATAAAAATGTTCATTTTTAAACCACACCAAAGGTTTCGCCGGAATTTGGCCGGAAAGTTCAGGTTTTCGCCGGAATGTTCGCCGGAATCTGGCCGCCTAGGACCGCCTAGGCCCAAAATTCCTCCTTAGCCGAGCGCCTAGCGATTAATCGGCGCCTAGGCGCGATTTTTACAACACTGAATCAAACAAAATAGTCAAGAACAAAACAGATTCAGATGCTAACCAGAAAATTAAGCAGATTCAGTTGATAACAATTCCAGCAAAACAGTCAAAAACAAAACAGATTCATATGTTATTCAGAAAAGCAGGCAGATTCAATTGATAATAATTCCAGTAAAACAGTCAAGAACAAAGCAGATTTAATTGCTAAATAAAACAAGAAGCAATTTCAATTAATAATAATCAAGACCTTTCAATTTATTCAGAGTCACCTGTCATCAAAAACTGATTCATAACAATAGAGAACTCAACAAAATGATAGATTTATCCAACATGGTATGGTATACCTCTTTCCTTTTGACAAAGAGATTCACATGAGTTCTTTTCTGTTGGTAAACAGAGAATGAAATAAAAGGATTTCTTATGATTTCTGTGAATATTTCTGTATGTTTTTACAATACAAGACTAATCTATTTATAATAGATTATCAAAGAAGGAAATACATTATAGATGGCAATACAGCAATGATCATCAATTTGTGAGCTGTCGCATAATTTCAGGAACCTAAATCGGGAAATGATGTTGAGCTGATCCCAGAATTATCTCCAAGAAATCTTCTTTCTAACACTCCCCCTTA
Organism: Smallanthus sonchifolius; assembly: GCA_023525975.1. NCBI lineage: Eukaryota > Viridiplantae > Streptophyta > Magnoliopsida > Asterales > Asteraceae > Smallanthus > Smallanthus sonchifolius. The sequence continues at coordinate 8,223,989 of CM042046.1, read as the reverse complement.
AGTTGAGTAGTGGGATCACCAATGCTTAACTTGTTTAGACATCTATTAAAATCACCTCCATTTACAGCCTTTGTAAGAATATCTGCGAGTTGTTCTTTTGATGGAACAAACGGAAGCTCCACAATTCCTGCTTCTAACTTTTCTTTGATAAAATGACGGTCAACCTCCACATGCTTCGTACGATCATGTTGGACAGGATTTTCTGAAATTTGGATTGCTGCTGTATTGTCACACATAATCTTACTAGCTCCATTTGACAAGAAACCAATATCTGTTAACAGCTTTCGTAACCATAACACTTCTCCTGTAATATCCGAGACTTTCCGGCCCAACTAAAACCCTCGCACGTGTCCTTAAATAAAAAAAAAAAAACTCAATTTCATATTTCCCCTAAAACAATAAATATTAATTTTTAAATTAATATATGATTATGGAAAATCAAATTATACTTAAAATGTATACGTATGTATATATATACGTAAGAGTTATAAATACATATATATATATATAAATATATATATGTATATAAAATCCTCAAAAACTTACAAGTTCGTAATTACTTAAAATTATTAATAGATTTTATAAAATATTTTATAAAATTTATAAAATCATTTGAGAAAACTTATTAAAATTTTAACATATATACATTTGATTTTATAAAAGTTCAGGGACCAAAACTGCCAAGTAATGAAACTTGTTTTAAACTAAAATTCTACTTTTAAACATAAAGTGTTAATTCCGTAAAACTTTGAGGGCCTGTTTTGCCATCTTTCCAAACACCTGAAGACCAGAACCCGTCATGGGTTCGACTCCCGCTAGCACCGGTTTTGAGCTCGATTTAGCCAAAACGCGGAGTTTGTCCAGATTTGACGAACCTCGATACTCGCCTGAGGCGTGCGATCGAAACCCAACGTCTTCAATGCTATAGCACGGCCCGAGACACGCATAAATCCGAATTCAAAGTCGTCGGCTTCAACCCCCACCTCCTCAACCATTCGCGCATTGAATGCCAAATTGGCTATAAATATCGACCCCTACACCTCATAAGCATCATCCCGAAACTATCTAAACCTTCAATTCAGTCGTTCATCACCTGCATTGCCGTTTGAAAGATCGCGACAGCCGACGAGCCACCACAGCCCGTTCTCACTCATTTCGATATCATTTCAGGTAATTCAAATGGCCATTCTACTCGAAATCTTGCATAGATCAGAAGCCCTATGTTTAATTTGATGAACAAAGGGCTAATCGATGTGCAATTACGAATTCTTGATCTAGGGTTCATACGGGGATTTGGGGTTCTGTTTAAGAAATTTCTTTTTCATGTTTTAAGCTAATAAGGCAGTGGTTGGGATGGTTTAAGCGTGTGTGTGTCTGGGAACCGGGCAACCCGGGTTCGAATCTGGTTAGTCCAGTTTTGCCCTTTTCATTTTTTTTAGCCTTTTAAACAAGCTTTAAACCTCCTAATAATTTTATAAATCTTGTTAAACTTATACAAACTCAAAAACAATTCTTGTTTACACTTTTAATCCTGGAATTATTTTTAAACTTAGCCAAACCTTAAGAAAAACTAATTTTAAATAATAGTTTGAAATCTTAAAGAAATTTAGAAAAGTTTATAGATTCATTTAAAAAAATCTGAAACTTATAAATTTATAAATACACTTTATAAATTTATATAAACATAAACCTATTTGTTTATATAAAAGGAGTGAAATAATTATACTCTATTTATTTCCAAAATAATTATAAAGTTTATAAAATCTAAATGAAAACTTTAAACAAATATGAACTTGTAAACTTTAGTTAAAACGATCATAAACTTATAAACTAACGAGAACTCTAGTTAAAACCTATTAAACTTATGGTTTTCTTTTTAGACTTTAAACTTATAATTAAGATATAACCATGTTCTATTTAATATCTTATAATCTTATAAGTGTTATTTAAACGTATTTATATTACGAATTAATTTGTATTATAAATACTTAACACTTAGAAACTTAATCGAATCTCAAAAGATTTATGTTGATTTAATAAGTAATTATTCTTGTAAATTATTTATTTCCAAATGCTTAGAAAACTATTTTGATTATTTTCGTATAATGAATAATTGTGAAACTTTTAAATAATTATTTTAATTAATAATTATTCTAAACTATAAACTTATGAAACTTCGGTATTCAAACCTTGCGACATTCATTCAAAACCTTCATTGAAACTTTTGTTTAAACTTTACAAAACACAATCATGCCCATCTCCCACTTGGAACCCTAGTCGATCTTGAAATCCTAGATCCTTTGTCTTAGACTTATAGAATCATACATGAAACTTTAGACTTATATTCTTAGGCTTATTGTGAGGATATTCTCCCTCAAAGTCTTGCAAACTTACTCTTATCGGATACTCTTCGTCAAACCAAGTGAGTATACTTAGCCCCTTTTTCCTTTTATGCTTTTGGGGTGAAACATGTTCACAATTCTTAAACTTATACAATTCTTGTACAACTATGACTACGTGTTTATTCGTATGTTAAACTTGAGACTTGTATGCTTAGATTAAACTTAAAACTAGCACATTCATTAGCTTTGATCAAACCGATAGTAACAATGATAGATCTATTGCATTTGACCAATCCACCTTGATTGATTGACCCCTTCGGGGGGGAGCCCTTGGTGTTTGTTACTACATTAAACTTTAAACTTGAGACTTATAAGGGTAACCTGCGGGTTATGCCTAAACTTGGTTGGAGGGTTGATGTGCACAATGTCTAACATGCTTGTTTTCTCATACTTACATTATAGAATGCATGAATTATAGTGAATTGTAATACTTTTCAAATACTTGTTAAACTGTGTCAAAACCTTTGTATCTCACCAACTATTTTGTAGTTGACAGATTCTTTCACATGTTTCAGGTTCTACAACATGAGGCTTACTTGTGATCACATAGGATGCTTGGACCTAGAATGCTTAATCAATTAGACCTGTATTCCTGCTATGTATTTGATTTTATTCTTTGTATTGAACCTTTGAATCTATTTATTAATGAAATATTGAAACTTTAATAGTCAACCTTGTGCTATTGAACAACCGCGTCCGCCCCGACGTATAATCCGCCGTCGGTTGGGGTGTGACATCTCCTAGCCCTTTAGCTATCCCTCTGAACTCAGCTTCGGCACTTGACAATGCGACAACTTTTTGTTTCTTGCTTCTCCACGTAACAAGGTTTCCACCCACCAAAGAGAAGTACCCTAATGTGGATCTTCGATTCCTTTTGTCTCCTGCCCAATCTGCATCGGTATAAACTTCTATTTTCAGATGACCGTGAGATTTAAACACCACTCCATGACCTGTAGTGCCCTTAAGATACTTTATGATTCTCTGGACTGCCTCCATATGAGCAACATGTGGCTGATGCATAAATTGGCTAACCACTCCTACTGCATAGGCAATATCAGTCGGGTATGAGATAAGTAGATTAACTTACCTACCAGACACTGGTATCTTCCTTTATCTGCTAACTTTCTATTTGGCTCCATATGCAATTTATGATTAACTATCATTGGAGTATCCACAGGTTTACAGTCAACTAGCCCTGTTTCAGTTAAGAGATCCAGAATGTATTTCTTCTGACAAATAAAGATTCCCTGGTTAGATCTGAGCACTTCGATTCCAAGGAAATACTTAAGATTTCCCAAGTCTTTCATTTCAAATTTTGAAAAAAGTTTTTCCTTTAGTTATCTCATCTCTTCTTCGTCATCTCCTGTAATAATCATATCATCAACGTATATGATTAAGCAGGTTACCCGGCCGTTTTTCTGTTTGAGGAAAAGAGTATGGTCAGCATTGCTTTGTTTGTAGCCATAATCTTTCATTGCAGCAGTGAATTTACCAAACCAAGCTCTTGGGGACTCTTTTAGCTCATATAGAGACTTCTTTAGTAAACACACTTCTCTTTCCCTAAAATCTTTTGTGAATCCTGGAGGAGCATCCATATACACTTCTTCTTTCAAGTCTCCATGAAGAAATGCATTCTTCACATCAAACTGATGAAGAGGCCATCCCTTGTTTGCTGCTATAGAGAAAAGAACTCTAATCGTGTTAATCTTTGCGACCGGAGAGAAAGTTTCAGAATAGTCAATTCCGAATGCTTGTGTATACCCTTTGGCTACTAGCCGAGCTTTGTACCTTTCAATGGTGCCATCTGGTTTATACTTGATGGAAAACACCCATCGACATCCAACAGTTTTCTTTCCTGGAGGGAGAGTACATTTTTCCCATGTGTTACTCTTTTCGAGAGCCTTCATTTCAGTTTCCATTGCTTCTCTCCATGTTTTTGTTTTTAAGGCCTCTGCTATATTGCCTGGAATTTGTTCTGCATATACGGAAGCGATAAATGCCTTTGCATTTTTTTGACAAGTTCCCCCCAACTATATTGGCCATCGGGTATCTTGATCCCTTGGTTTCTCTTTCTGGGGAATACCGTTTTGGAGGGACTCCCCTATTGATTCTGGGGGGCAAAGTGTAAGTTCCGGATGGAGCATCGGCATTTTCAACATGTTGTTCCTCCCCTCCTTGAAACACATTCTCAGATTCACTACGTGTCTCCCCCTGTCCTTGTTCACTAGCCATCTCCTGGTTTTCTCCATTAGTATAGTTGGATCAAGTTCAATGTTTTCAGAGTTTTGTGAATCACTTACCTGGAGCATCGGATAGGAAGATTCTTGGGTAGTGGCACTGTTTGATGGTTCTGATGATTCTTTGGTGGATGTGTGAGGTGACTCGGCCTTATCTTGGACTGGAAACCATCTCAACCAACTCAGTGAGTCCACATGACAGCTCTCCCCCTGACCACTGTGTTGGGATTCGTAAAAGAATTCTGTTTCTAAAAAATCACAATTCATAGTGGTAGTCATATGTTGCCTCTGAGGGCTGTAACATCGGTAGCCCTTTTGGGTAACCCCATAGCCTAGGAAGACACACTTTTCAGCGCAAGGACCTAGTTTGGATCGTTCAGTTTTGGGTATGTGAGGAAACACGGAACAACCAAATATTCGAGGTTGTAGAGTGAGGGGCGGAGGTATTTTTGTAAAAGTGGATAGAGTATATAGAGGGGTTTTCAATGTAAGGGCTTTGGTTGGTAATCGATTAAGGAGGTATACGGACGTGGCAAGAGCTTCAGGCCAAAAGGATTTTGGAACTTTGGATTCGAGCATCATAGCTCGAGTCATTTCTAATAGGATACGATTCTTTCGTTCCACCACACCATTCTGTTCTGAATGTTTTGGGCATGTGGTTTGGTGAATCATTCCTTTGGCCTGTATGAATTGTTTCATGGAGTTGTTCACAAATTCCCCCCATTATCAGATCGTAAAATCCGGATGTTAGTTTTAAATTGGGTTTGGACCATGGCGTAAAAATTGGTGAATTTTTCAAAAACCTCAGATTTGTGTTTTAGAAAGTACACCCATGTCATACGAGTACAGTCGTCCACAAACAGTAAGAAAAATCGAAAATGTTGCCCTCCATTAACCTCGGCAGGGCCCAGACATCAGAATGAACTAACGAAAAAGGTTCACTAACTTTTGTGTTACTTGGTTTAAAAGACTGTCGATGGCTTTTTGCCAAGATACACGTTTCACAATTCAAAATAATATTGGAAGGAAAAAATTCAGGAAATAAGAGATGTAAGTAACCTGCAGATGGGTGCCCAAGTCTTCTATGCCACTGCCATGCTTCTCTGTCCTTAGTTCCATGAGCAAGCATTGCATTACTTGATCGAGTCACCTCATCCACGTAGTATAAGCCTTGTCGTTCAGTGCCACGCCCAATTATCGTCCCAGTCCTGATGTCCTGTAAGATACAAAACGTTGGATACATTAGAACCGTGCAGTTGAGTTCTTTTGTCACATGACTGACAGATAGCAGTTTATGTGACAACGACGGAACAAGCAAGCAATTTTTTAGCTTAAGTGTGGGAGATATTTCCACCGTCCCTCCTCCTTTTACACGAATCACATCACCATTTGCAATTTGGATGTGTGACCTGTTAGGTTTTTCGTTGCTAGCAAAATCAGATGACTCACAGGTCATAGTATCAGTGGCACCAGTATCAAAAATCCAAGGATTATTTTGTGTTAAATCCTTTTTTGTTACCAAATAACTTGTTCCAATGTTATGAGGGGCCTTTTTTAGCATTTTATAAACCTGTGGACCAAAATACTTTGGATTACAAATAGGGGGATTTGAGGAGGATTCCTCATCCCCTTTACCTGGACCGATTGCTTCTCCAGATGCTACACCTCCAAACCCTAATCCCTTGGTTGCCGCTGCTTCTTGATTGCTGTCACCGAATCAGTCGCCACCGATGGCAGCAGCCGCTTTACCCTCGGGACCGTTTTGTTTACTGGTTCTGTTACGGCTATCGCTCCACCATTCCGGAAACCCCACAATCTTGAAACACTCTTCCTTCGTGTGCTTTAGCATACCGCAATGACTGCACTTCAGGAGGGATCTATCTTGTTTTGATGGAGGTCCCGTCCGCCTTCCTTGTTCTTGTCGGCGGTGACCTTTCGAAAGAAGCCCTAATGCTCCGTCTTCTTTGGGTCCGGTGGCCGACAATCCGGCTGCTACCCCTTGTTGAGTTGATGCCTCGTCAGAGGTGCCTCCAAGGATAGTTTGGTGTGCGGTCTCCTTTCTAATAGCGGCATAAGCAGCTTCAGCCGAGGGCAGAGGATCCCATCGGAGGATTTCTCTTTTTATGTGGTCGTATCTGCGATCTAGGGCATTTAGAAACTGAAATAGTTTCTGTTCAGCCCTAATCTTGTTGTAGGTTGTGATATCGATTGCACAGACCATAGGGTTTGGATCTCTGCGATCAATCTCACCCCAAATTCCTTGCATCACGATCCAAAAATCTTCCAATTGAACTCCATTCTGCTTAAACTCATTGGCCTTAACATGAAGATAAAAGGTTTACAACTTATCTTTCCCGCTACTGTAGGTTACCACAAGAGCATCCCACAATGATTTCGTTATGGGAAACTCGGTGAGGTTACTTGCAATTGCTGGTTCTATATTCTGAATGAGCCATGAAAAAACGATTAAATCGTTTTGTTCCCACTGCTCATATTTGTCGTCGGTTTTTGTTGGAGGTTCTGTGGTCAAATGCTCTAGCAAATCTTTTGATTTTCCCCCAATGGCAACTCGAATCATTCGAGCCCATAGGGCATAGTTTTGGCTATTGAGTTTGAGGTTTATGGAGAGGCTGTCGGATTGTTTTGGATTTTTGTTTTGGGTAGAAGATATGTTTCGGAGAAGGTTTGCGAGTTGAATCGCCAGTTCATTACTGGTTATTGCCGAGTTACAGTCTGTTCCAGACATGGCAGCTCAGATGTCTGTAGATGATGAGCTTTTATGATCCTAGAATCGATCACACCGCTCTGATACCATGTTGGTAAACAGAGAATGAAATAAAAGGATTTCTTATGATTTCTGTGAATATTTTTGTATGTTTTTACAATACATGACTAATCTATTTATAATAGATTATCAAAGAAGGAAATACATTATAGATGGCAATACAGCAATGATCATCAATTTGTGAGCTGTCGCATAATTTCAGGAACCTAAATCGGGAAATGATGTTGAGCTGATCCCAGAATTATCTTTAAGAAATCTTCTTTCTAACATTTTCTTGTGTTTGCTTCATCATCAGATCTACAAACACATATAGAAAAAAAGTCAAGATTCAAATTGAAGGCATTGTCATATGGAGAAGGGAAAGAATTGGAAGAATTACCAGAGAGTAAGGAAAAAGTTTTCATATGATATATATATCACAACATAAACTAAAAATTATCATGAAATTTGATATTTTCAACAATTGTCATGGCACCTGGATGAATTTCCCATGCCACATTCAAAAAGCATATATAAGCTTATTACAGACATTATCAAGTAGCAAACAATCATTGTTAATCGAAGATCCATCAAGTTTGGGACTTACAAAAGGGAAATTAAGTCCTAGATTCGTGACCATTCAAAATTCTCAAAAGAGTTGGGCCTGTGGCCTATCAACTTGAACTACCAGATGAAATGAATGGAGTACACGATGTATTCCATGTGTCAAATCTGCGTAAGTGTTTAGCAGATGAATCTCTGGTAATGCCCCTATAAGATGTAGAGATAGATGAAAAGTTAAGGTTTATGGAACAACCTTTGCAAATCGAGGACAGGCAGGAAAAGAGATTGAAAAGAAAAAAATTAATTATTGTGAAAGTGAACTGGAACTCCAGGCGTGGACCTGAGTACACGTGAGAAATGGAGTCAGAAATAAAAAAGAAGTATCCACACCTGTTTGAGTAAACTCGAGGACGAGTTTAAAACAAGGTGGGGAGGATGTAACACCTGCCACAAAAATGTCCAAGATTTGACAAAAGGTAAACCCTAGAGACTATAAGAGTAATTATCTTAAAGTTCAGGGTTTAAATTAAAAAAGTTGAGGATTTAGACCTTAGCGGACCGCTAAGGCTAAGCATAACGGTCCGCTAAAGGTATTGGTTTGGGTGGCGGACCGCCACCATATAAGGTAACGGTCCGCTACGTGTTGATTAAGCAAAGAATCTGGTTAAGCCACGTGTATAGTGACTAATGGTTATGTATTCTGACACGTGTACTCGTGACGGACCGCCACGCCACGTGGTAACGGTCCGCCAGCCGCAAACTCATCAGAACTCGCCACGCATAAAGGTGGCGGACCGCTACGCCTGGCGGTAACGGTCTGCTAGCCGCAAAACTATGAAAGGTCCAATCAGAAAGCGACGTGTAGGGCTGACGTCATCTCAGGCGGTGGCGGACCGCCACCCGCCTGCTTAGCGGTCCGCTACGGACCCAGTTTTCAGCCTATAAATAGATGGACGAGTTCATTCGGAGTTTCACATCCAAACTCGATCCTCACTTCACACATTCATCCCAGATCCCCTCTAGCTCACTTTCGACGATCCTAGTTCGATTCCCGCTCCTCGTAGTGCTCGGTTTAAGAAGAAACGCTCGTAGAAAGGTTGGAACGCTAGAGAAATCAGGTTAAGAAGCTAGAAGCTAAGCTTTGAACTCTAGAGGCTCATTCCAAACAAAAAGGTGAATACTTTATCTCTTTCAAAACTTGTGTCAAATATTTTATTTGCGAAAATGGCCAAATAAAGATTAACTAAATAATGCTCAACGTTCTTCTACGAACCAAACATTCAGGCCATAGATATACATAAAACTTGCAAGGGATACACGGGTCTCGGGTGAAATTCCCGGATTGTGGCCGGTGCTTATCTTATAACAAATGAAGGACGTGGAGTTCTCGTTGTTATAAGCTATGACGCCAGTGTATACAGTGGTGCATACGGTCATAACATGGGTCTGCTGAGTGTGTAGATTGAACAAGAAGTTGTGATTATGAAATTAATACTTATTTGTGCCAAAATGATTTTATGTCAAGATATTGCATTCACCAGCGTTCGCGCTGATGTTTTATTTTCAAAATGTTTTCCAGGTAATGAATAAAATATGATGAGAGGTGTTTAAGGGCAGACATGAGATCTGACCCGATAAAGGATGGAATGCACGTAGGATTCTCAGGCCTCGTGTAAAGGGAAATCCAAAAGAAAGGAGATAGGATCAGGGAACTGATCAACCCTGTGTTGGAACTATTTCCAGTGGCTCATCATGTATTTGATTTCAAACTTGTTTTGAAATCAAATGAGAAGTGTATTGAAACCCTATATTTATAAAGTAAATACAAGGCTTTTGTTTTCCAACTGAGTTTTGGTATTTACAATTACAACCCTTGGAGTTTAAATAATGATGAAACGATCATTTGAAAAAGACTTCCGCTGTGTTTTATAAAAACTCTGAAATCAAGTAACCAAGCGATACCAATCGGGCTCGCACACGTCCAGGGGGTGCCTGAGGCGGGGTGTGATAGTGTGGTGGTGGTAGTGCCCGGGATCTAGTGGTGGTTGTGTGGTGGCTCTGTCGGAATCTGCTATAAGTACTCTTTGTTTTGATCTTAATAATTTAACGTTTGATCTTATTGAAAAATCATTCAATACATTTTTTTTTATAAAATTGGATCTTGATTATAAAATTACCAATTGGTGAGGTTTGAAAATGTATTTTTTTCATGGGTTGTTTTGTTGTGGAGTCTTGATGCTTGCTCTCTATAAAGGATCCCTATTTGCTGGTTGTGCTTTGATGATGGTGAATTTAAGATTCTGCCGCATGTTATGTTTTATTGAATCTTGGTTCATGTAACTTCAGTTTTTGCATATAGTTTTCTCATGCTTTGAACTTCTATGTTGGAAGCATGAACATAGTTATGTTTTGGTGGCAAGAATACCTACTTGTACATAATGCATTGCGCCTTGCACACCATTGTTTTACTATTCAAACCCTTTTAAATAGAGTTTATAATTTATAATTTCTATGTTGGAAGCAAGAACATAGTTATGTATTGGTTTCAAGTTCTGTTATGTTTTCTTGCTGATGAATCTGTACTTGAATCGGGATCCGAGATGTATGAATTTTGATGTTTATATTTGGGAAGTGGAAAAGTTATCGTTCGCTATGATGAAATTGAAAAGAAAATTGTTTATTTTGGGAATTTTACCTTAATATTTTCTTTTTAAAAGTCCAAAATAGTTTTTTTTATTCAAAAATAGGTAGTAGGGCAGCCCTTAATCACCTTAGGGGTTGTTTGTAATTTGTCCAAAATAGTTGTCACCAAAAATAGGTCGTAGGGCAGCCATTTCATTTGGTGACAACTTTTTAAATTTGTTTAGTTATTTTCAATTTTCAAACACACTTTGCATGCTCATTCAAAGGTGTCAATTGACATATCAAAGCTATCACCATTTAATTTGGTGACAACCTTTTAAATTTGTTTAGGCTCATTCAAAGTTGTTGTCATTTCATTTGGTGACAACTTTTGCAATTGTGTATAGATTAGGACCCGTCGCCATTTCATTTGACAACAACTTACATATCATTGCTCATTCTGCTGCATTTTATGACACACCTAAGAATTGGAAAGCTGTCATCAGTCTATTTGGCGACAAGCTCATATGTGTTAACAAATTAAAAACAACCCCTAAGGTGATTTATGGGTTAGCCTTATGGCCCATTTCTGAAAAAAAAAATCTCCAAAATAAGATTGACATATGTCTTGTAAAACTCTACATTTCATTGATCTATTACTTTACAAATTGGGAATAATTAATTGTATTAGTTATTGTTACTAGTAAATAGAATGGCATTACAAATTGCATAACATTTATACCGAATAATATTCACTTAGAGCTTTTGCTTGTGTGATATATATGTGGTTCTTTTAACCCATTAAGGGGCAAAATTCTGACTAACTCACCCGTGATTTTACAAATCAAAGTAGTGAATATTAAATAATGCAAATAATTAAGCATGAAAAACACAAGATATATATAAAAGGGATCATAAGCCCGGTTTTATTAATAACGAAACACACAATGGACTGTATTACATTGTAACAACACACGATGGTGTGACAGTGCATCTCATTTTATTCCAGACGTACGGGTGACTTAAATAAATAGCCGTGTAATATATCTAGAACCAGACGGTTCGCATTTGGCATGGTTGGGACATGATGAGATTGCATTGTGTGGGCAGGTTTTGAGCCATGTTCATCATCTGGTCCATCATTTGACCCTGCATTCTGCTCCACATTGGTTGGTTCATCATCATCATCTTGATGCCCGGACACATGCATTCCTCACCCAGCTTCCTCAGCAGCATGCAGCACATTTCCTTTTCTTCCCCTGCTGACTGCCTTCTTCCTCCTGAATGCATTAATTAATTAATTAATTAATGAGTAATTAGTATTATTAAACTACACACACGTGATGCATGTACATGTGTGATTTACCATTAAAATCATTACAACAATAAATTTAAAACCCTAAATTTGTAAAAGCCCCATTCATTCTCAGATCTAGGTACATGAAATTTTGGGTAAATGAAATTTTGGGTAAAAAGACCAAAACGTCCTCACATGCGAGGCACGTGACCTGCCTTAACGGTGAAATTTAATGTTCGTTAGTCTACAGGACGTAACGTGCAGGGTTTTTTAAACATAAATGATGTTTTATGTAATTTCCTTAGTTAAATGATGTATTTTGAAATATGGGTAATACTTAAATAAGGACGTAATTTGTAATTTGCTCTATATTTATTGATGCTGACCTTGAAGATTTTTCATGAGGTACATCCCGCATTGGCTTAGCATATCCTGATCCATCATCCGCTGATAGCAGTCGGATTCAGTTCCGCTTCTGCCCCTGGGGTTCTCTTCAAAGGTGGTGGTGGTGTAGATGGTGGACGCCTCAGCGACTGCCGCCATGGCTACAAGGAGGAGGACACCCGCTGCTGCGAATACAAGTGAAAACCTTGCCATTGTATATGATATGATGTAATTGGTATTTGATGAATAATGTGGTCTGAAAGATGGTGGATTTATAGGGGGGTTGGGCGACTGCATGGTGATTACGTGTGAAATTGGTTGAATCAAATTGTTGAGGGAAAATGTTAACACGTCGTTGTTGCATCATGCATGCATCTTCATCATCAAAGCCATTTGTAAATTATAACTTTGTTTTATTCCTTGGGGATGTCAGTGTTTTGGTGTTTTATATATGTTTCACTAGAAAGTATATATGCTCTCCAAACATGTAATCATGTATAAATATTTGTAATTTTAAAAGAAAAAAAATGATCTTTTAGGATTATATAATCTCATTTTGAAACTTACATTGGGATTGAAGGAAAACACGTGTTAGGATTTAAATAAAACTAGTTGGGTTAACCCGTCCGTTGCGCGGGTTCCGTTTATAAAAATGTTCGTACTAAGCGGCGGAAGTTTAGTCGTTTATTCCCCGAGATATGCAGCGTGACACCGGTTGTTATCGGCTTAGCTCATCGTGAACCATAAAACTGAAAAACAATAAAGCGAATACCAATGCCGGCAAGAGTGATGTTTACCTCATAGCCGGATTAGTTCTGCATGGTATCGCAATGTTAATCGCACTCGCTACGACTTGAGTTTGGTCATGATCGCTATTGGAAACCATAAAAGCGAATAACGATTCCGGTCCTGATAATGTCGGCAGCGATAATGTTCGCTCATATTCGGTTCGGTTTGGCACGGTATTGTAATGGTAATCGCATTTGCTACGACTTGAGTTTGGTCGTTATCGCCTACACTCGTCGAAAAGCACAAAAACGAATACCGGTTCGGTTCATCATGGTAGGTTGGTACTGCAACGGTAAGTATAATCGCTATAGCCCATGATACGAGAAAAATACTTGATTTCGAACAAAACTTAATCGCTTTTTAATACCAAATATTAGATCGGGATGTTCACAAAAAATCTAAAAACACTTGTGCATTTCATTTTTTTTATAAAAAGATAATGAACTAAAGATATTAAAGAAAAACGAAATTATTAGAAAACAAACGAGATAAAAATGTAAATTCCATATAGTATGAGAAGTGGAAAAAAACAAAATTAGTTTTTTTAGCGTTCCGTAATCCGTTTGATTGATCGGCCCATGTGCCCTTTTTTTCAATTTCAGTTTTAAATTTTTTTAATTTATGGTTTAACTCAAAATTTAATTGCACGACTCATTTTAGTTTTTTTTAGCGTGTTCCGTAATCCGTTTGATTGATTGGCCCATCTACCCTTTTTTCAATTTCGATTGGCCCATGTGCCCTTTTTTCAATTTCAGTTTTTTTTAATTTATGGTTTAACTCAAAAATTAATTGCGCGACTCATTTTAGTTTTTTTTAATGTTTCGGTATAAACTTTTCTTAAAACGAAGCTCACTGATTTCGGTATAAACTTTTCTTAAAACGAAGCTCACTGATTTTAGTTTTTTTTAACGTTTCGGTATAAACTTCGTTGTCTGTGTTTTGGTATAATCGTATTTGATTTCGATGTTCACTGATTTTAGTTTTTTTTTTGTGTCGGCACGTTATAACGAGCCATATGGGTCCAATGGCTCGGAGTTTGTTAGAATTGTTAGGCTCCTACGATTGTAGTGAGAGAGGGCATAGCCCTGGATCATCTTGTTAGTCCTGTAACCGTTTCAATCAAAGTGTATTTCATTGCATTCTACTATCAATTTCTCTTGTTATCTTCTTAGATTTGTAACCAAATCATATCAATCTCTATCAGACACTAACTCAATTAGAATCTGATGATTAAATAAAACTAGCCATCTCTGTTGATCAATTGATGGTGCTTTATTTTCTTTCTTCTTAATTGACAGGTTTTGCATCCTTTGTTAATGGTGATTGGTTTCATTCTCATAAGTGGAGAAGATATGCTTTAAGCTTCTACAAGTTTTCATTAAATTTTTTTTATTGGTTTAAGTTAAAATTTCTAGAATTTAAACCAGAAGTAGTCGTATGTTAACTTTTTTACACCCCTTCAAGTTTTTTTGATTTTGGGGATAAAATGAAAAATGCAACAATATTGGTGTATAGATGGTGACATCATCATCATCATCATTGTCATCATCATCATGTATAATAACATATTTAAAAATCATTGTATTACATTGAATAACAAGGTACTTCTCTCAGATACATGATCTCATGTTTGAGGTATGATTGCCTTACTTCTGCCTCATGTACGTTTTTTTTTGTTTTTTCTTACAATTAGACCGTTATTGCCAGATGTCCATGTGGCGTTGTAGTACTAGAAAAATGTCATGTAGAAAGATCATAAACATAAAATCTAACCTCATATAGATGTGCTGATCATGCTTGATTTAGTGAGTAGACTTCATATTTATTCGACATCAAATCACCCCGTAATAGCCGATTTTGATTATATGTTCTCATATGCACTGTCAACGTGTGATTAACCGGATAAATGCCACTGGTGGTACCTCATCTACATTTGATGTCATAACAAAGGTAATACATTTTTTTAAAGAACTAGACTATTTTTAGTTAGGCTGTAACATGGGACACGCTCTAAGTATTTACTAAAGAAATTTCACATAAATCTTATAAAAATGAGCATAGTTGTAATAGTTATTGTACTCTGTAGATGGACTACTTCATCCTGCATTGCATAACCAGTATTGGGATGGTGGCCCTCACGTGTTGTCACTTTCGTGGAAAATCATGATACTGGATCACATAGGTTCACTCCTAATTTTCGTGTTTGTGTCACTGGTTATAATAATAATAAATTAAAAAAAACGTCTAGTCTTTCCTTTTTACTTATATGATAGCTTAAAATGTAAGAACATTGGTTAAAGTGGTTTTTTTTATATATTTTACTTTGTTACAGGGTCATTGGACGTTCCCACGAGATAAGCTTATGCAAGGATATGCATACATCTTAACCCATCCCAGTACGGTAATTTTGTGATTTCAAAATAAGAGTGACTAGCTTTTTTTTATTACCACCTTGCTTGATTTCCTTTTTTTTTCACGGCCTGTGATATTTTATGACCACTCCATGATGTGATGACAGAACTAACAAAGGCTAGAAACGGGGCGGGATCTACTACAGAAGACCAGTAAAGATTTACTATGGAGGTAAAATGTTTAAAGCTTTGTAAAGAATTGAAAGTAAAGAAAATTAATATAGTAGTCATATGCCTTTTTTTATGCCCAAGATCAGTGAAAATAGTTTATTAGAGCCAATTCATTTAGGATGTTTAAGATATCTTTAGTCATTTAAATTTGGATGTTAAATATTACATCTTTAGTCATTTAAATTTGTTAGATTCTGAATGTTGTCACTGGTATGGGACAATACCAGACGTAGGATATGTGCTAGCCAATAAAAATTAATTCCAAACTCATAGGGTTAAGGGTCAAAAAGGAAGTCAACTGAAAAAGCATTGGAAAGACAATAGTAAAGGGTGTAAACAATGAGTCAACTACTTCACTATCGAATTACAAAAGGTCAATGGCTTACTGAGGACAACCCAGGTGTAAAAAAGTCAACCTAAAAGTCAAAGATCTGTTGACGATGTCAAAAAGCTAAACATGGGAAAAGCTCTAATAATGGAGTCCATGGTTAAAAGTCAACTACTTGATAAGTTTGGGGTCAAATCTGGGTCAAACAGTGGATATCTGATTGAAAGATAAGGGTTCACTGTTGGGTTCATAGATCTTGATATGACTAATTGGGATGTAAATATCAACACATTTCATCGTGGAATAAGTGGTTATTTTTTTTAGCTCTGTTTGAGTAAAGATCCGAGGGATGGCATCTTAATCACTAAAAGTCAACTCTTTAATATCTCTGTGATTCATCTTTGTGCAAGGCGAGTTGATATAACACTTAGTAGCCAAATAAACTACAGGTTAAATGCAATTTGAGATTAATCAAAATGAGGTTAAGTTTAGGTTCGGCCTTTTAGCAGAACCAGATTGAGGTTAAACGAACCATGAACACCCCCTAGGCCAAACATCATGTTAGAAAGAGTTTCATAGAAACTGCATTCAAACACATCGGTTGTTCAACTTCAGTGAGAAATAAAACTGCATATTTATCCATCAGCTAAGAAAATCATACATGCGTGCATGCATGCTACTCTTCTATTGACCCTGCAATTATATTTCAATCCAAACAAATCTATATATGTTTAAATCATAAGCATCTACATACACATTATGTGCTTTCTTGCATTCTGATTCCAAATTTATTGTCTTTTGATATGTTACATCTGTATGAGGATTTAAACATTGAATACTTGATAGTCATTTGTTATTAGACTGGTTTTAGATTTGTTAGATAATTAGACATTTAGACTCATTTGGTCATTTGTTGAGACTTGAGAGAATAAACTGCTTTGTTTTCTTTTTTCCTATTTGTTAGCTTTCTATTAGACTGATTTTAGATTTGGGTATCATATATGATTTGTTAGACACATTTGGTTATTTGTTGAGACTTGAGAGAAATAAAGAATGAACATGTAATTGCATATTGCATCTACAGATAAGAAATTAATTTTTTTCCCTGGGTTGGGAATTTAGCAGCATTCCAGCAGTTTATGTGCTCCTAATTACTATACATGTGAATAACTTAGATGTCCACTGTAGGAATGAATGGTAGCAATTGGTTTGTAGCAGACTGCACTCTTGTGATGGGTTTAAAGATTTGATTTGCAATTAGTTAATAACTTATCATTCAATCTGTAATCAGGTAATTTATCAATCTAATTTTCAACTTGATTTGAAAAAGAGCCTCAAATTTTTAATTCGTTTGGGGCCACCAATACGTTGAGCCGCCCCTGCACACATATTATATATATTTGCATATACATATAAAAATAATTGCATATTATACACACGCACATATTGATCACATGCATACGTGTAGTTGTATGTTTATAAATATATGCGTGCATGTGTATATAATGAAGTGTGTATGTGTTCACGCGCCATGTTTGTGTGTATGTGTTGCTTGCATGGTATGAACTTTTGTGCTTTACTTAAAGGGGAGCTTTGTGCTCTGTGCCTTAAATGCCACTGTTTTTATGGAAATCAGTACTTCAATATGTTTATTTAAGAGAGTTTTTTCGGTGCTTTAAATACCAATGGTTCTATAGAAGTTAGTACTTCATTTATGCACAATTTATTTTGCATGCTAGAAAGTTATCACTATGTTCGAACACTGGTTGTGTTATGTTTATCTATATGTTTCTTAGTCACCACCACAACTTTGTCTATTTGTATATGTTTTCCATTTTTACCTTTTTCGAAAAGCATTTGTTTTCTGTCCATGGAACAGGGTGCCATTTAAGGCTGAGGACTATGCAGAAGCCCTAGCGCTTTAAGAAGCATATCACGTTCATGTTTCACGAAGCATTCCACCCATGTTGCCCCCTTTCTACCATACATGAACGTTAATTGACATTTTCATTTTAAGCAGTACGACACGCTCTCACGTTTAAGTAGTTCAGCATTTAATGCTTTTCATTGTTTTGTGGTTCTTTTGGTGTAGTGGGTCATTTTTGTACTCACAAGTTAAATGAGTTATATTTTGATCTCAAACAAATTGTTTTCGTTTAGAATGTAAAGATAGTTATGACATTGTGCATTAACATGCCCGGTCACCAGACGGGTATAAAACTAGTTATTAATTATATTAGAATATTTTTTGAGTAATAGTTTTTTACAACATATAGACGCATGGGTCGCCAGAATTATAAGAATTAGACATATTAAGGTGACGAAACAAGAATCTCTAAAGAATGTGCGGTGGACGATTATACCACCGAAATTATATCATCATTTGCTAAATCAGTCAACAAAAAAAATGTTTTCATTTTCTATGGCACAGGAATTTTTTTTTTCCTAACTTGTTAAAAGTTGATCACGTTTATGTTCTACTTCTTATAAACTTTTCTTAAAACGAAACTTTGTTTTTTTTGTGTCGGCACGTTATAACGAGCGACTATACGCTCCGGTACCGTGACAAACCCAAACACTTATGAAAGCAAACTTCGTTGTCTGTGTTTTGGTATAATCGTATCTGATTTCGATGTTCACTGATTTTAGTTTTTTTTAACGTTCCGGGATAAGCTTTTCTTAAAACGGACCTTTTTTTTTGTGTCGGCACGTTATAACGAACGACGTTAACGCTCTAGTACCGTGACAAACCCAAACACTTATGAAAGCAAACTTCCTTGTGTGTGTTTTGGTATAATTAGGTTTTTTTGGTATAATCGTATCTGATTTCGATGTTCACTTTTATGTGTTTTGATATAATCGTATCTGATTTTGATGTTCACTTTTATTGTTTTCGACGACTTAAAGTGACAGAGACCAATTGTTCTCGGGGACCGAATTTGTTGTTCAACGAACCTGTACGTTTTCAGAAAAAAAAAAGGATAATCAGAAAACTAAATATATGTATATATATGATCCATGCATGCATGATGTTATTTGTTACAAAAATTAGACTCACCTTTGGCATTGGTTGACTGGTCGTTGGATTTCAGTTTCCCTGCATTGTTGTGAACCAGTGCGGAAAGGGATATCGATGTTGCTCTCGGTCATGATGTTTCCGATCTGGCATTGCCTTGATTGAAGGTTGCATTGGTTAGGAAGCATTTGAGCCCTCTGCTTCAACTGTTGGGTCTGCTGAGAACCGAAGTGTCCCTGTTGTTGTTGGACATCTCGGAACACCTTCTTTACGGCCTCACACTGGCACTGATCTTCGACGTTTCGGAGTTCTTGGCAGCACTGCTGGATGCCTTGCTGCTGCTGTCCCCACTGACGGTTGTCTTCGAAAGGAGACTGGCCCTGCTGGAGATACATGCGACACTGGTTGAACCTCTGTCCCTGCAACCGTTGGCTGCACTGCCTTTGCCTCGAGACTGGATTCTCATCCTCGATGGTGGTGGTTACGATGGTTGTATGGGCTGTAGCAAAGACTACAAGGGCGTCAAAGGCGAGAGCGAGAGCTACTAGCTTTGCCATTGTGGGAGGTATATCGATGGTGTTGGTTGTTGTGTGAACTGGGTTCATGTGGTGGTGGGTTTATATGGTGGATTTGAGGGTTCATACGTGGAGAGGTGGATTAAATCGGTGGCGTAATTTGGTGTTTGTGGAGCAACACGTACGAGTTTTTACATAAAAATGAAGCAAGTGGAAGTGTGCTTTTGGAGGATGTATGAGGTGTCATGTTGCTGGAGAAATATATGATGAATTGGCTTCACGTGGATATGATTACAAGGAGACAAGTAGCAAGGGTATTAAAGAAAATCAAAATTAAGTTTTGTTAAATCAAATATAAAGACTGGTTTCTAGCTTATACTGAAAATTATAAAACGAAAGGACAGCGTTTTAAGTTGCAAGATATATATCAAGTCATAATAAGATATACAAGTTCAGTCAATAACCGGTATGTTATTGAGTTTTATAACAACGGAGATGTCCGTTTTTGTTATTTAACATTACTGGAGTCAATCGACAAACTGTGTAAAGAATTTTGGGGCTGTTTATTGGGTCTTAAACAACATGGTTCTTTTTCTCTACTAATAAAAAAATACTTTGTTTTTTCTAATTATTAATTATATTAGAATATTTTTTGAGTAATAGTTTTTTACAACATATAGAGGCATGGGTCGCAAGAATTATAAGAATTAGACATGTTAAGGTGACGAAACAAGAATCTCCAGAGAATGTGCGGTGGACGATTATACCATCAAAATTATATCATCATTTGCTAAATCAGTCAACAAAAAAAATGTTTTCATTTTCTATGAGAATTGATTTTTTTTCCTAACTTGTTGGAAGTTGATCACGTTTATGTTCTACTTCTTATAGAAGGAAAACGTTGGTTACTAATTGGAGTAGATATGAAAAAAATGGAAATAATTCAGTACTGGACTGAAGATTTCGATTCTGCAACCTATCGTCACCTAATTTTCCCATTCGTGACGAAATTTGCGGTTCACTTCGGAGCTTTGTTAGTGAACATTCATTACTGGAGGAAAACCGGTAAACTAGAGAAACAGTTCACATTATGAAACACTGAAAAATACATTCAAAGCAATCACCGTTACCAACTTGAAAATTCGGGGGTTATAGTTTGTATGGTAATGGAACATTTAACTCTGACGAAGCCGTTAAATTTAGATGGATATTTTTGGGAGAATGTTGAGAAATATCGGCGATTCATGGCAGATAGAATTTATACATACCGTTGTGTGTCTACAATCGTGACTGAAACTTAGAGTAACTTTATTATGTATTTTGTTTAACAATTAATATATTTTGGAAAATTTCATTGTTGTATCGATTGTTTATATAATTATTAGTATTTTATTATGTATTTTGTTAAATACTTGTATAACATCTTAATTATAAGGTAGAAAAAATTAAAAACATAAATTCAATTAAAAACATAAACTAAAGGTTTACAATAAAAATAATTAAAATACAAAATAATTTTATGGACTCCAACGGGTGTCTAAATCGGTGCAATCGTCTTCAAATGGATCCCAAGTAGGAGTAAAACGACCGCTTCCATCTTTTACTTCATTCAATTCATTCATCGCCGCTCAATCTTCGTAATAATCGTATAAATCGTCAACTCTACCAGTTTCTTGCTGTTTAGACACAGAGTCATCAACAACGTTATTCTGAGTATCGTCAACATCAATAGGATTCATTGTTTCTTCAGCAATAGGATTCTCAGTCTCTCTGAAAATTTTACCAACAATGATTTATATATAAACTTAGTAAAAAAACAACAAAACTAGCCGGCTAAATGATCTTCAAGCCGAGCCGTATGGTAGCCGGCTCAAGCCATCAGTGTCTTTTGAAATTTCTGGAGGCTTAGCCGGCTATAGCCGTCTAATCCATTTTCGGAGGCTTAGCCGTCTATTAGCCGGCTCCACGTGTCGCGCATTTATTGGTTCGTACTCTGAACAAAGGAATGTTGGCACGGAAAAATTAGCCAGCTAGCTTAGCCGGCTTTAACCTTTTCACAAGAACAATGTCCATCAAACAGTAGGCTAAATAAGCATGTCTATTTTTGAGTATTTTCTTGGTCAAATGTCCATTTTTGTATTTTTCCCTAAAAAATTAATGGTCTCTAACACTAATTATATATACTTAGAATATATGGTATACTCTCAGTTAGCACTCCCAAGTGAGAGTAACGTTTTTGCCACATAGGTGTCACGTAAACTTGGTTGGTTTCCCACTTGAGTCTTACTTGACAAGGGATCGAAATACCAAAATGAGTGAGATATCGCATATTTGACCATAGGAGACCCACCCAATTTGCTTCACTTGGAGGTCTCACGCCCCTTTCTCACGTGAGCTGCTACATTTGGAGGTCTCACGCCCCCTCACTTGGGCAAGAGGGCAGTGTGCGTAGCTCCTTCACGGCATGAAATCCTCATCGCCGGGTGGGGGGGGGGGGGGGTACCTTTGATGGTATACAACATACCCTTAGGGTGGTTGGTGGCTATAATGCCATCGTACCAACCCTGAAGCAGTGTTGATGAACTCGTGTTTTAAAAATATTAAAATGATTAAAAGAAAAGCATATACTTCACATACCAAGACATAACAAGCTTAATAAGTTTCACATACTATAGGGTTTCGTTTGCCTACTCTTATCAAGTATGGCCTTCACTTCTACAATCGGAGTGGACTTTTAATTATGCCACCGAAGTAGACTTTAACTCTGCCACCAAAGTGGACTTCAACTCAGCCAGCACGTGAGCTCTTTTAACACAACCCTCCTTACTAACAAGTTCATAGCCAACTCATACTCAGTACAACATTCTCATGCACACATCAAAATATTTATTTTTCTTTAAATATTATCTAGCACGCATATAGCACATACACACTCAATCTTGAATGTACTCCGGCCCAAAAACTAGTTTAGCAAAAACAAGTCATAAAATCTCACAAGAAAGCTCACTAGTTAACTCTTTTTCTATTGGGACGGTTAACTTGTTTTCAAATCTACTCTACGAACCCGTGGCATGTACTAATCCGCTCCTTAATCCGACTCGATCCCTAGATCATCATCTTGATTTACCGTTACCTGACACCTTTTCGAACCAGTACTGTCGTACCAAGTCTCGTTTGACACTTTTTCAAGTCCAATAAATGTTGGTTGATTATACATTTCTTTATAGTTTAAGTTTTTCTTACAGTCAGTTCGCCCCTGATGCGAGGGTGTGGTTTAATTTTTATTTTTAAGTCTGTTCGCCCGCGACACGAAGCGAGGGTGATAAATCTAATTATTTTAAATTTTTAACGGCTAGTTTCCAATAAATCTGAAAACCCTCTGGTTAATGAATCGAAAAACCCCGCGGAGTTTGTTGGTGTTTGATGTAGAAGGTGCTATTAATATATATAATTTTAATTCAGACTTGTAAGAAACCTATGTTTATTATTCGGATTCAATATTGATATTCTTTAAAACCCTTGCTACTTGGCTCCTTGTAATCATATCGAATCTCAGGTTCATGGAGCCATTTCATAATATCTTTCTCCAGCAACATAACAACATGACACCTCATACATACTCCAAAAGCACACTTCCACTTGCTTCATTTTCATGTAAAAACTCGTACGTGTTGCTTCGCAAATACCATATTACACCACCGATTCAATCCAGCTTTCCACGTATGAACCTCCATGCAATTGCAAATTCCCAAATCCACCATATATATAAACCCACCACCACCACACCCCAATTCACCCAACAACCAACACCATCCATATATCTCTCACAATGGCAAAGCTAATTGCTCTCGCTCTCGCCTTTGCCGCCCTTGTAGCCTTTGCTACCGCCCACACAACCATCGTCACCACCACCATCGAGGACGAGAATCCAGTCTCGAGGCAAAGGCAGTGCAGCCAACAGTTGCAGGGACAGAGGTTCAACCAGTGTCGCATGTACCTCCAGCAGGGCCAGAGTCCTTTCGAAGACAATCGTCAGAGGGGACAGCAGCAGCAAGGCATCTAGCAGTGCTGCCAAGAGCTCCAAAACGTTGAAGAACAGTGCCAGTGTGAGGCCGTGAAGCAGGTGTTCCGAGATGTCCAGCAACAACAGGGACAGTTTGGTTCTCAGCAGACTCAACAGTTGAAGCAGAGGGCTCAGATGATTCCTAACCAATGCAACCTTCAATCAAGACAATGCCAGATCGGAAACATCATGACCGAGAGCAACATTGATATCCCCTTCCGCAGTGGCTCACAGCAATGCAGAGAAAGTGAAATCCAACGACTAGTGAACCAATGCCAAAGGTACATCCAATAACAAATGCGGTCACCTGTGAGCAGGCAGCAAGGACTCCAGCAATGCTGCAATGAGCTCCAGAACGTGAGGAGGGAGTGTCAGTGCGAGGCCGTTGAGGAGGTGGCTAGGAAAGTGATGAGGCAGCAGCAGCAAGGTGGACGCCGCCAGTACGGTGGGCAGCAGGATGAGAGGGAAATGGTGCGGAGGGTGGTTCAGAATCTTCCCAACCAATGCTACTTAGATGTCAAGCAATGCAGCATCCCGTATGGGATGGATGCATGAGGCAAAAATAAAGGGAGTCCATCTCTAGTCGGTCGAGTTTTATGGCTTTGAGATGGGACCGTAGTTTGTTATAATAATAATAATGAGAAATGAGCACATCATGTGTGGCTTTCATCATCATATATATCTTTTTATATATTAATAAAATGACTGCCATAGTTTTAATCTTCAAGCTTACAGCAAGATGATCTGTACACTCTCAATTTATCTCAAATCTTTTGCAAGTGTGCATAAGCTAAGGTTCGAAATAACACGTTCTTTTAGCCCAGTGACACAAAACAGACTTTTCACCCTTTTTCTAACAAAAAATCTACGGGTGTTAACTTCAGGGACTCATACAGGGTACTCAAAACATTAAAAATTCGTATTAGGGATCATTGTGTTAAATCGTGTAAACTAAAGGGACGTAAATGATAATTTACTCAAACAAGAAACTAACATTCCCTTTCCATTTATTTTCTCATTTAAAAATATATTTTTCTACTTTCATGGCCTATTAGATTTTGTTTAAAATTTTTAAGTATTTTGGTATTCGATGACAAATATGAAAATCTACAAAATCAAGTAGTTAAAGTTGGAAATCATAAGATAATCCAAGGGCTTTTACCGTAGTTTGTTATTCTATAAAGAAGGACGCATCCCCTTCTCCGACAAGCTTCGATTTGACCGTTCTTTTAGGGTTTCTTCTCGTGCGCTCTTCGTTCGAAACCCTAATCTTCGGTCAGGTACTTTCAGGAATATAATCCAACTTCTTTTTATTAACAAATTAGGTTTATTTTTTGTTTGTTTATGTTTCCTTTGCCCTAATTTTTTGGTTGATCTTTTATGTGGGACTATTATTTGATTCTATGTATTACTGATTACACTCTGTGAAATATAAGTATGATATTGATTCATGGCGAATTGTTTGTAAAGGCCAAAACTTCTATCCTATAGCAATATGTAACTAGGGTTCTTGATTTAATTGTTGGAATACCTGTTCTTTTTATTGTAGGAGCTGACCGGAGATGATAATTTCATACAATCAAAGCTCTCAAGTCTTAATTTGATCAATTTTTGTTTAGTGTGTGCAATTAGAACACAAATATAGTTATTGAGAATCCTGATAAAAATGTTATCTTAAAGGTACCATGGAATATGGATACATAAAAGAGAAATGACTTATCCTTATAGTGGGAGATAAGTTAGAAAACCATAAGTATCTACAGAACAAAAGGAACCACTTTTTTTACATTGTTTATTGTTAAAATCTCATGTGTTCCTTCCCCTTCATGAATCACAACCATTCACAGTTAAAGTAATTGAACAGCTCAAAAGAGTTCTTTTTGTTCTCTAGTTATATGTGCCTTTGTGGTTTTCTAAGATTGTCTCGTCTGTTCGTAGTGGCGCGTGGTGGTCCGATGTGGCACCCCTATCACGCCGGGAATAGCGCCCCTTGACCGTGATAGGGGGTGTGATGGTGTTGCTCGTGAAGCCCTTAATAGGCGTGAAACACCTATGCCTCATACGACACACAGCCATTTTTAAGTTTTAAAAAATGTTTTTTTTAAACCCAAAAACACTTTTCACTATCACCAACTCATTACACATCTTTATAATGATCACACCGCTATCTACGTGGCAACGCTTTTTCATCACTATCACTAAACTATTACGGATGGTCTAATGAACCCTCCCCTATCCTTTTATATTGATCTTAGACCATCCGTAATGGTTTAGTGATAGTGATGAGCATAGTTGTCAATAGCGCTTGTAGCGCGCGCTACATAGCGAATCGATAAGGTGTCGCTATTTCCATTTCTCGACTACATAGCGACCAGATAGCGAATTTTGTTTTTTTTTAATTTTTTTTTATGTTTTTAACCAGTTTTTTACTTGATTAATATAAATAGGGTTGCTAATAACCCTAATATATGAAGATTTAGATGATTATTGATTATAATTGCTACAAATCCTACAATAATTTAATATAAAATATTTCTAAAAATTTCTACTAGTGTATCGCTAAACGTGAAATAGCGCCCGCTATTTACCGCTATTCGCTACGTAGCGTATAGGTGGCTTGTCGCCATTTACCGCTATTCGCTATTGACAACTATGGTGATGAGAAAGTGTTGCCACGCAGGTGCCCTGTAGACAACGGTGTGATAAAGATGTGTAGTGGGTTAGTGATAGGTGTTTTTGGGTTTAAACAAACTTTGTTTTTTTTACTTAAAACTGGTTATAGGTGAGGGATAGGTGTTTCACGCCCGTTGATGGCATCACGAGCAACACTATCACGCCCAGGAGTCGGTGTTCCTTGCTTGATAGCAACACTATCATTTTACTTGCTATAGAAGGTTACATACAATGGTAATAGTTGTTTTGGGTAAAAATTATAACAACTAATTTTGTAACCAAACTTAGTAAGTGATACCCGTGCTTGATCAAAATGTAAACATATGAACGAAAATGTAAAGCTTGACACGATGATGTACGAGTAAAGCTCTTAATCCCTAAGGATCGCCGACATAAAACCTCTTAATCTCATTTTAGGTTCCTTGACCGTATCACACAAGCATCTAACACAGTTTATTTTTAACTTGTGGATGGCAAGTAGAAGATATTTGGGTGTGTATGGGTTATAATGTTTACTTTACCCTGTATCACTTTACAACTACCGTTGTTTTTTCGATGTGCGTCTTAAAGTTACTTGTGGCTATGTATTTTTAGGCTGGTGATTATGATAGTATACTTACTATTACAAAATATGATATTTTTCTTTTGATCAGATCTGAGCAACATATTTTTCAAGGAAAAGCTTTGGTTACCATTTCACATTACCAGCTTATTTACATGTCTGAACTTGACCTCCAGATTCCTTCCGCTTTTGGTAAGCACCTTCTGCTGAGATTGATGTAAAATATTTATTAAAGTTTTATTTTTATTAGTTATATTAATTTTTTATAGACCCGTTTGCTGAAAGTAACGTTGAGGACTCTGGTGCTGGGTCAAAAGACTATGTTCATATTCGCATTCGCCAGCGAAATGGTAGGAAAAGCTTGACAACCGTGCAGGGTTTAAAAAAGGAATTTAGTTACAATAAGATTTTGAAGGACTTCAAGAAGGAGTTCTGCTGCAATGGCACTGTTGTTCAGGACACTGAACTAGGCCAGGTTTTTATTCTGAAACTTATATGAATTGCATGATTATGTTGTTTTAAAGGTCATTCAGCTTCAAGGTGATCAGAGAAAGAACGTCTCTAGCTTTCTTACCAAGGTTACCTTTTTGACACTGTTTTAGCATATTTGAACTCGGACCACATACACCAATTACTTGTCTAGTTTGTAATTGATGCCATGATAAGGTTTCAAAATGGTGTCTTGGAACAGGTCAAAATGGGTTGGGTTGACTCGACACACTCGTTCTAGTTTTTTTTTTTTTTTTTTTTCTATACCACCGGTTAAAAACTGAGAATATATGACGTGGACATCTACAAATCGTCCCTACTTTCAAACTGAGAATATTTTTACCTGGTCAAAATGGGTAAGGTTTCAACTGAGAATATTTTTACCACCGGTCCCTACTTTCAAACTATTTTTTTACATTGGACCCCCCGTTAAAAAAACTTAACGCCGTAGAGTTTATATGACGTGGACATCTACAAACCGTCGGAAAGTCGAGCCAAGCTAGCAGTGGTCTTGTGGTGACTTTTGAAATTGGCTCTTGTGGTGTTTAACTGGTCTCATGGGTCCGGAAAGTCCAAACAGAGACAACGGTGGTGTTTAACAAGACCAATTAAACACCACCAAAGCCAATTTCAAAAGCCAACAAGAAACCACTGTCAGATTGGTTGTGAAGATGTAGCTGTTGGAGGGAGGTGGGGGGGGGGGGGGTATTTAAATAAAAAAAAACCATTTGTTCACCTATATATATGCCTTTATACAATTAGTTTTTTACATATTCTCTCACAAATAAATCTCAAAATGTTTAAGCGCGCTATTTACATCCCGGAATCATCTAATAGTTCGTAGTTGTCGAACTCGAGTAGTCTTGAATTTTTAAACCTCGTTGTTCAAGTAGCCAAGGTTGACGACACTGCAAGATCGACTCCCCGACATGTGGAATGTGATCGTGTCCAAGCATATGAAACTCTAATAACAGATTACTTTGTTGAGAATCCGAAATTCAAAGAGGAAGTTTTTAAAATAGATTCTGCATGTCGAAGCCACTATTTTTAAAAATAGTTGACGACAATAACGCAAATTTTGAATACTTTCAAGTTAATCAAGACGCACGGAAGAAACAAAGTTTCACTCCACTTCAAAAATGCACATCGGCCATAAAACAACTCGCAACAGGTAATATTCCCGATTCATACGATGAATATTTATGTATGTCCGCAAGAACCTCTATGGAATGTCTCGAGTATTTTTGCAATGCTATTGTTATTTTATAGGATTATTGGATTTTAATAATCCCACCTTTTACCAATTGGTCGATAATAATCCCAACTGAGAATATTCTTACCACTGGTCCCTACTTTCAAACTATTTTTTTACATTGGACCCCCCGTTAAAAAAACTTAACGCCGTTAGAGTTTATATGACGTGGACATCTGCAAACCGCCGGAAAGTCGAGCCAAGCTAGCAATGGTCTCGTGGTGGCTTTTGAAATTGGCTCTGGTGGTGTTTAACTGGTCTCGTGGGTCCGGAAAGTCCAAACAGAGAAAACGGTGGTGTTTAACGAGACCAGTTAAACACCACCAAAGCCAATTTCAAAAGCCAACACGAGACCATTGCTAGCTTGGCTCGACTTTCCGGCGGTTTGCAGATGTCCATGTCATATAAACTCTAACGGCGTTAAGTTTTTTTAACGAGGAGTCCAATGTAAAAAAATAGTTTGAAAGTAGGGACCGGTGGTAAGAATATTCTTAGTTGGGATTATTATCGGCCAATTGGTAAAAGGTGGGATTATTAAAATACAATAATCCTATTTTATATGGTCATGAATACTTGTGTGCACCAACTAATCAAGGTATTTCACTTTTATACCAAGCACACGGTGATAAGCACGGACTTCCCGGGATGCTTGGTAGTATCGATTGTACTCATTGGGTTTGGAGAAATTGTTCCACTAGTTTAAGGGGTCAATATCACCGAGGTGATCACGAGTACCCAATGGTCATACTCGAAGCAGTTGCGTCAAATGATTTGTGGTTTTGGCACACATATTTTGGTATTGCCGGGATGAACAATGACATAAACGTCCTCAATCAATCTCCATTGTTCACAAATGAGTTGCATGGAACCGCTCCTAGATGCCCTTTTTTTGTTAATGGCCATCAATACAAGCGGGGTTACTATCTTGCTGATGGCATATACCCTTCTTGGTTCACGTTTGTGAAATCATATTCTTATCCAACGGACGTGAATAAAAAAAAGTTCAAGAAAACGCGAGAGGGGGTAAGGAAAGACGTCGAACGAGCATTCGGCGTATTGAAGGCTAAATGGGCCATAATTGCACGACCGGCAAGTCAAATGAAGGTGGAAAAGTTGAAGAACATGATGTACGCGTGTATCATATTACACAATATGATATTAAAAGATGATGGAAATGCAATCTCACCGGTTCACATTGCGGATCCGCCTACCAATCCAGTTGTTTCCGATAATATTATAATGTAATTGCGGAACGAAACCACACACTTTCATTTGAAGTTTGATCTTACGACACATGTTGCCACAAACTTGGACATCCATCTAACGGAAGACGGGTAGTTTTTTTATTAATTGTACTTTTTTATAATTTTTTTATTGATTGTATCTTTTTTTATTAATTGTATTTTCATTTATGTTTATTTAATGAGATGTGTTTTTTTAATGAAATATTGTTTTAATAAAAATAAATTCTAGGGCTTGTTGGTTCCACATCTTCCTCTTAGGGTTGTAGAGGGTTGGAGAAGGTTCAAGAGGGTAAAAATGACATGACATATTTTAATTGGTTAAAAGGAGAGGGTTCCATGGTTTTTTCTTACCACTCCCCCCACCCTCTATACTACTTGATATTGTTGTCATTTACTCAAAAAAAAATTAAGACGTCTAGCACATTTTTTTGTATAGTTTACAAATTTCAAAAAAAATTAAGACGCCTAGCACATTTTTTTGTATAGTTTACAAATTAGCAATGCCTTATGTATACAATTATCTTGTAGCACATGTTAATAATTAAAGCCTAATAATTACCCTTTTATCCATACACTTAATTCTTTTATTTATTAACCCATACACTTAATTCTCTCTTTTACTAAAAAATGTAAGACACCTAGCATATTTTTTTTACATAGTGTACAAATTAGCAATGGTTCAATTGTTTACAGTTATCTACCAACCCACAGTGGCGGATCCAGGAGTTTTTTCTAGGGGGTTCACTGTTTTTAGATGCTCCAATTTTATAGAGTCGAACATAACAAATTTCGGTTCTATTCGCTTCGATTATTCGGGTTGGGTAAGGTTCATCACATAATAAAAATACAACATAATAATAAGAAAAACATCGTTATTAGAAACAAATGGCATAACCCATAGGGTTTGCTTGAAGTATATTCAAATATTTGTTAGATACTGAGTTTGGATAAAATTAACAGGTTAAGAATTTATTAAGGTTAAAGTACGTTTAATGTCTATTGTGTAAGTATATCTAACTAGTTTTATGTCTGTCCGGTGGTCGGGTTTTTTTATAGTGCTATGACAAAACTAACTTTGTTTTTATTATAAACAAAGTTAGACAACGCGTGAGATAAATGAACAACTATTTAAGTTAACAAAATACCAACAAACAATCACAAAACGATAAATGTAATACTGTGAGAAAACAGTAACAACAATACCAACAATACTAAAAGAGTAAAATGCACCGGGACTAAAAAGTGTGTAGCATTTGAATAAAATATACTAAGATACTAAAATAATTAAAACAGAATCGCCCGAGTTGATGGAACTAAGGGTTTGACGATATAATACTCTCGGTGTAAACTGATCCTTTTAAGGCATAAAAGTACTTGATAGGGAAAAAGGAATGGAGCTCCTTCATCTGCATATCAAATTCATAAACATCACTCCACTCAGTCATCATTAGCCATTTATTAGTTGAGAGCATGTAAGTGACGTCGCACCATAGCGATACTGGTATTTGAGCTATATGGGGCACAGGCAACACCTTAGTCCACTTTTCAAATTCCATCTTCCACAAATCAACAGAATACGCTAAAAAGCCATCCGTAACAAACATGTGGAGTTCATTGCGCCCATTAACTAAAGACCCCTGGCAACCTCCTTCATGAGAAACAGCTCGAAAGTCCATCTCAGAAAATTTTCGAAATTCACGTCAAAACGTAACACTAATTGTACACAAGTCCCAAAATACTGGCCCACTGTGAAATATAGACCATCTGTACAAACAGAACCTGACGACCAATGGTAGGCGTGGGTACGGTAATGACGGTTTTTTTATGAAGTTTATTTTTCTCTAAGAATCTAATCTCGTGGAATATATGTAAATCACCATTGTGTCACGACTGCGCTTTATATGTAAAACCTTGTAATCATTTGAAGAATCTACGTAGAACCCGACGCATCAAAGTTTTTTTTTGTAGAAACCTTGTTTTTTGGATTTAGGCAACTTCCTGTTGGCATGGGTCAGTGGGTTTCAAATAAACAGTTCACAAGTATTCTTTAGACAGACACATAACATTTCATTCAAACTTACTAAAATCAACAAATCAGAGGGGAGAACTTTGAACGGCAGATGAACGATGTTGTTTAACCAAAAGTTGGGGGAGTCCTAAGAACAGGAATGGAGTGAACTCCCTCGTTCTCCAAACGAAAGCATTTTCTAGATAGATGATGATGACATGTTGCAACATTGAATCCTAGCAAACTCTTTGTGTTGACAGAAAGGACAACCATTCTTTGCATACACACTTACATTGCCCTATGGATCTTGCTGGAAGTCTAGGAAATATCTCCAACATTAGAATGGCAAACACAAGCTCCGCCATAGTCGCTTTTATCTGGAGAATGTAATTGGAATACAACAATGCATGTAACGTCTTATTCAAAATAGGATAAATGATAAAATAAACATGCATAATAATTAGTTTGTGTACATTGGTCACCAACACTTAAAGGGGACATTGTGAAAAATGAAGCTGATTTGAGAATTTTTGTGTTTAGAAAATAATAGCATTATGGTGTTTATAGGCAATTAACGACCCTAACCTCCGACATTTTAGGAATGAATAACCTCCCCACTACATATTTAACTTGTAAATATTTTCATTAAATTCTATTTCTTTAGTTATTTAAGTTTTTAGGAACGATTTTTGCATGATTTTTAACTCATTTATATCGGTATTTATTTCGGTAGTGGGGGAGTGAAAGGTTAACTGTTAGCTAAAATCGTGGACATCATGGGACATAATTAAAATTAACAGACGTGTATAAGTTTTTTAAAGGTATACATAAATTGCCTGTAAATTTAAAAAAACTAATATATTTATTTATATTGGTATTTTTTTATGTAGTGGAAGAGTGGAAGATCATGTGCTTGACCACACAACTCCCTTTTTATACTTGACCTATGATCATAGAGTGGTTTTGGAATTCTGTTACAAGGTTAAAAACATTGTACACAAATAATAAAAAAGTATTTACCTTATTAAACAAAATAAAATCTTATACACTATATAATTATGTAATCTGGTAGTTTGTTTTCATTAATTATTATTTATTAACTAGGTTTTTCTCCTAGCGCGTTACGACGGGGAATTATGGTAAGATACCCGTGCGCATCTACAATGAAATACAGATGATCAAAAAATCAAATACCTGCATATTATTCATATCATAAGAAAACTTGATCATCTAGACAAGTTTCTATTTTTTTTCTTTATCAAAATGAACTTAAACAAAAAGAAATACATATTCGGATTACCTCTAAATTAACTTTAATATTATTTTGTTTACTTAATTATATACAGATTATCCTTATACCCGATCATAGCACTAGAAATTTTCAATATATAACGATGTCCTTTTGTATTTATAATTTTCACACTTATGTAATCATAGAACCTATGTTCTTAATTATTTGATTCGAGTTTCAGTTGTAACTTCTTTTTTTAAAACCTTAATACTTGGCTACTTGTAATCTTATGGTTTATGATGTCCACGTGAAGCCAATTCATCATATATTTCTCCAGCAACATGACACCTCATACATCCTCCAAAAGCACATTTCCACTTGCTTCATTTCCATGTAAAAACTCGTACGTGTTGATTCACAAATCTCATATTACGCCACCGATTCAATCCACCTCTCCACGTATGAACCCTCAAATCCACCATATAAACCCACCACCACATGAACCCAATTCACACAACAACCAACACCATCGATATATCTCCCACAATGGCAAAGCTAATTAATAGCTCTCGCTCTCGCCTTTGCCGCCCTTGTAGCCTTTGCCACCGCCCACACAACCATCGTAACCACCACCATCGAGGATGAGAATCCAGTCTCGAGGCAAAGGCAGTGCAGCCAACGGTTGCAGGGACAGAGGTTCAACCAGTGTCGCATGTATCTCCAGCAGGGCCAGTCTCCTTTCGAAGACTGTTAGAGCAAACACAAGCAAATAATCACAATACTTCAAACACTTTCGGATAATTTTATTCAATGCAAGGCATGGCCTTAAATAGGAAAAATACATAACGGAAACAAATCAAATAACAAACTAGAACTAGAAATAAGGAACTTGCATGAGATCAGGAACAATTGTTGACCCATGCACATTATTCTCATCCGAATATAACAACCTCCAACAGAAACTTCTAGATTGAATTATCTCCAATACCCCCCTTTAATTCAATCTTTCTAACTCCCAGAGCATCCCTTAAATAGTAAAACTGTTCAGTCCCAAGGGGCTTTGTTAACAAATCAGTGACCTGTTCTTCAGTTCTACAAGCCTTCAACACAATTTGATTGGAATCAACCAGACTCTTGATGTAGTGAAACTTGATGTCTATATGCTTGCTCCGGCTATGCAATGCTGGATTTTTTGATAAAAATATAGCTGAAACATTATCACAGAAAATTTCAGTTGCCTTCTCTTGTTTGTAACCAAGCTCACTTAACAAGTGCCTCATCCAAACAGCTTGACAAGCTGCACCATTGGCTGAGATGTACTCAGCTTCAGTCGATGAAAGAGCAACCACTGATTGTTTCTTCGAACTCCAAGCCACTGCATTACTTCCCACAAAATACACATATGCTGAAATGCTTTTGCGATCCTCAATCGACCGTGCCCAGTCACTGTCAAAGAAACCTATCAGCTTAACTTCAGCTCCTTTGTCATACCACAAACCATAATCAACAGTTGCTGCAACATATCTTAGTATCCTTCTTGCCGCTCCATAGTGTATTGAAGTAGGAGCCTGCATGTACCTAGCAATGAACCCAACAGCAAAGGCCAGTTCTGGCCTTGAATGTGTTAAGTACAGCAGACCTCCAACCAAACTTCTGAACCTTCCTTCATCAACTCTTCCAGAACAATCACCTTGCAACTTTTCCCCTTTGTTCATTGGTGTTACCACACCTTTGCAGCCCCACATACCAAATCTTTTAAGAAGATCAGTTGCATACTTCTTTTGAGAGACAGAAACACCACTTTCAGTTTGATTAATTTCTAATCCAAGAAAATATCTTAGTTTTCCTAGATCAGTCATATCAAACTCCTTGATCATCTTTGCTTTGAACTCTTCTGCTAACAATTGAGATGAGCTAGTATAAATTATATCATCAACGTAGATGCATATAATAATTATATCATCCTTATCAGTCTTCTTGACATACACAGTAGGTTCACTAGTGATTCTCAAATAAGAGTTAAGATGTAAATAAGAATTAATCCGATCATACCAAGCCTTAGGTGACTGTTTAAGACCATAGAGGGCCTTATGAAGCCGGTACACCTTCTCTTCCTGTCCTTTCACTTCAAAGCCAGGTGGCTGAGTGACATACACTTCCTCTTGAAGAGATCCATTTAAAAACGCAGACTTCACATCAATCTGGTGGATACTCCAACCTTGTTGAGCAGCTAGAGACAAGATGACCCGTATTGTTTCAAATCTTGCCACTGGTGCAAAAGTTTCTTCATAATTGATCCCATATTCCTGGGCAAACCCCTTTGCAACTATTCTAGCTTTATACTTCTGAACCGTACCATCTGCATTCAGCTTGACCTTAAAGATCCACTTCAAACCAATGACTTGTTTGTCTTCTGGCAGATCAACCAAGGTCCATGTCTTGTGTTTCTCTAAAGCCTGCAACTCAACCTTCATAGCTTCTTTCCAAGACTTTGACAACATAGCTTCTTCATGCGATGTGGATTCCATAGATGAAAGAGCTAACCCACATTCATATAATTGTTGAACTTGTTCTGGCTCAAATGGAACTGTGTCATCATATATTTGGCTCAATGGTCTGACCCTTGTATCTGCACTGCTACTACTGCTGCCGCCAGTGTCTTCACTGCTTCTACTTCCATTCTGATTTGTACTTTGGTCAGCATTACCTGTCACATTCTGAGTGTTGATTCCGTTGCCTGTTTCTTCATTATTCAGCTCACCAGAAACTTCGCTTTCATTTGGTTCCCACATGTTAACAAACTCTGATGGTATCCCATACTTATCATCTTGTTTGTCATTCCATTTAGTATGTTCATCAAAAACAACATTCCTGCTTGTGATAACACACCTTTTAACTGGATCATATAAACGATAGGCTTTGGAACTCTGAGAATAACCAACACAGATACACTTTCTTGCCTTGTCATCTAACTTCTTTCTTTGTTGTTTTGGAACCAAGCAGTAAGCCACACAACCAAATACCTTTAAGTGATGAACTGAGGGAATACGATTATACCACACTTGGAATGGTGTGGCTTCATCAAGGGCCTTGGTAGGAGACATATTCCGGAGATACACCGCAGTGGCCACTGCTTCTCCCCAGAATATGTTACTCAGATTTTTCTCATGCAACATGCTCAAAGCCATTTCAACAACAGTTCGGTTCTTTCTTTCTGAAACGCCATTATGTTCAGGGGTGTAAGGAGGTGTTAAGTCCCTCCTTATACCTTCCTTCTCACAAAAAAACATGAATTCTTTTGAACAAAACTCTCCTCCTCTATCTGTTCTAAATGCCTTGATTTTCTTACTCATTTCTGTTTCAACTTTGGCTTTAAATATTTTGAATTTTTCAAACACCTCAAACTTGTTTTGTAGAAAATAAACCCAGGTCATTCTACTTGCATCATCGGTGAAAAGAAGAAAATACCTGTTGCCTCCCAAAGATTTTGTAGGCATGGGTCCACAGACATCCGCATGAATAAGATCCAACACTTCCATTGTCCTGAATGATTCAGCAGGAAACGAGGCCCTGGTTAACTTGCCATGAACACAAATTTCACAAACATTCCAGTGCTTCAATTTAGGTAGTCCATAAACTAGTTGATTTGAACACAAAATTTGTAAGCTCCTTTCATTCAGATGCCCAAACCTCAAATGCCACAAGTATGAATCGTCAACAATGGTAGCAAATGCCACATGATTTGAGTTTGACACATCAAGTGGAAATGTGTTGTTACTAGCCACAGGAATTGTACACACTGTCTCACCGGTGCTCTTCTTCAATACAGTGCATGCTCCATCATCAAACACCAATCTGTGTCCTCCCTTCATCAACTGTCCAACACTTAAAAGGTTATACCCCAAGTCTGGAGCATACTGGACATCGGTCAGAGTCTTGTATTTTCCACCTGCAACTTCAAGACTCACAGACCCTTTTCCTTCTACATTGATTCTCTTCCCATTACCCATTCGAACAGCAACAGTGTCTGTTCTATCAATATTCTTAAATAAAGATTGTTGTCCAGTCATGTGGTTTGAACAACCACTATCAAGAAACCAAATATTAGGAGGACTGGCATCACCTTTAGTTATCATCAGGGCTTGGTTTTCTTCATTCTCCTGCATGACCATGAACAATTGACCTTCTTCTTCATCATGTTCATCACCAATAGCCGGTGATGCTTGAGGTTCATTCCAACAGTCCCTGCTGAGATGACCATATTTGTTGCAATTGTAACATTGGACATTAGCTTTACCTCTACCATTAACTCTGCCTCTTCCTCCACGTCCACGTCCTCTCGAGTATCCTCTTCCTCTTCCTCGTGTGAATAGACTTATTTCTTCTTCCTTAGCTTGAAGAGCTTGTTCTTCTGCAACATTCTCACAACCTCTATTCACTCTAGCTTCATGAGACTGCAGCAATCCCATCAATTGATCAAAGGTCATTACACTAAGATCCTTTGATTCTTCAATAGCAGCAACAATATGATCCCATTTTATAGGTAAGCTTCTCAATACTTTCTCCACCACCTTCTGATTTGTCACTGTTTCACCATATGCTCTCTGTTGATTGACAATCTTCATGACCTTTGACAAGAAGTCACCCACATGCTCTCCATCTTTCATATGAATTGTTTCAAATTCCCTTCGCAGACCTTGCAATTTCACCATTTGAACCTTTGTATCACCTTCATACTCATTTTGCAACAAGGTCCATGTAACATCCCAAAAATAATGAAACAAATAAATATAGCGAGATCGGTGATTTAGTCAAAATATTTAAACAAAAGGGAGCGGGCTTGGGCTCGGCTTCAATGGGCCGAGGGAAGCCCAGGTATACAAGAGGCAAGGCAGCCCTCTTCTCTGCTTATTTCTGCCATTCACAAGTTCTAGAAAGAGAGAAGAGAGCTCGGGTCTAGAGAGAGAAAGTGACGGATTAACTCGGGAATTCAGGAGAACGTTGCGGCTGTGCTCGTGATCATCTCCTCCGAATCAGAAATCCAATCCAAGTAAGCGTTCGATCATAATCTGAGTTTTTATGACTTTTTAGGATTTTCGGTTTTAGCCCTATAGGTAACGATTTTTGCGGATGAAACTTGAAAATGAGCTTAGGTATAGCATCTAGAATGAAAACCGAACGTTTTGATCAAAGAAAATTTAGATATCGACATGATCAGATTCGCATGCAGAACATTCGGATTTTTGGGGAAGGCGATAAGTGCAGACCCATCGAAACTACTTAGTTTCGATATGTGCAGATCCATCGAAACTACTTAGTTTCGATATGTGCAGACCCATCAAAACTACCAAGTTTCGATATCTGCAGACCTATCGAAACTACCCAGTTTCGATATATGCAGACCCAATCGAAACTACCATAGTTTCGATATGAGCCCCCGATCCGAAGCTAAGATAATACATAAGTTACTAATCGAAACTACCAAGTTTCGACACAAGCAACCTATCGAAACTACCAATCGAAACTACCAAGTTTCGACACAAGCAACCTATCGAAACTACCAAGTTTCGACAGAAACAACCTATCGAAACTACCAAGTTTCGATATAAGCTAATCAATCGAAACTACTAGGTTCAAGCATAGTAATGTCTAGTGTCATCTAGGAGCACTACCTTATGCGTATGACTTTATTATACAGATCGTGAGTGACATTAGTGACGCTCAGTAACCAGCTAAGTGTATCTCAGAAACTACTCATCAGGTGAGTTCTATGTGCCCCCTTCTATGTTATGTGCAAATGATTTATAAATGTTTTGGGGCTGAAGTGTATACACTAAATGAATAAATGATGTGAATGTCAATGTGATCATACGTGATATATTAAGGTATATGTGTAGATACATATGAAGAATGAAGTATGAATTATGAATAAAGGACGAAACGTATGTTTACAAAGAATGAAAGAAAGAATGGCATAACGTAAATGAATGAAATCTTGCTTTATAAATATATATTGCATGTTATGAATGTATGTATACGTTATGGACGAAAACGAAGCTAACGACTACTACGGTAGACGGACGACCACTTGACTATTATGCAGCCAGAAACAGTAAGTCTAGAAAGGTAGACTAAATAAAGGCCACTATGGTGGAGTAAGTCGCTAAGTCAATAATTCGGCTGTATAATTAGTTCAAGTGGGAAACGGATGCCTTATGGCAGACGGGCGATTATATTTGGACGGCCGAAGGGTGGCCGGACCTAAAGTTATGTCGGACGGCCGAAGGGTGGCCGGACCTAAAGTTAAGGCGGACGGTTTCTAGGACCGGACGAGTAAAAGGGCTACAACGGTAGCTCAAGGGCGTATATCTTTGTGAGATACGCAGTAAATGACGGGTTGATCACCCATATGTGTATGACCAATAAATGGTAAAGAAAGTAAAGGTGAATGCATATCTATGTAATCACATAAGAATGTTAAAGAAAGAATGTTAAGGAAAGTAAAGATGAATGCATATCTTTGTAATCATATAAAAAGCTATGAATACGTATTTATATAATTATAAGGAAAGGAAATGCTTATATCTAATCGTTTCAAACTAGAACTCACCAGCGTTAGCTGACTTTTAGTATACATTTCAGGTAAAGGAAGAAAAGGTCGTGCGATGGCGTGAAGGTTACCCGGCACAAAACTGACATCCCACTTTTGCTTGTTAAGAAAATGTTGTGTTTTTAATTGTTAAGACTTCCGCTGTTATGTAATGTAATTGAATGATGAATGTTTTTAATTTAAGTTCAGTATTTACGACTATGTTTATGAGTAAATCCAACAAGTGAGGTTACCCGGTTTTGGGGCCTTACAGTCCAGGCCTGCTTAGATGTGGTAGCCCCTGCTATTCTAGAGAATAGCTCATCATGTACACCAGACTGGATCAGAGAGAGTGCACGTGCATCTTTTTTCTTATGATCTCTCAATCTGGTTCGGTCAGCATCAGTATCATTGTAACCATTTTCCACAAAATCCCAGAGATCTTGTGACATAAGGATAGTCTTCATTCTAATCTTCCAGAATTCATATCCTTCTCCCTTAAAGATCGGAAGAGGAGGATTAGGTGCACCAGTATTTTGATTATTAGCCATGAGAACAATAAAGATCGACAGAAGAGGGAGTGCGAGATTAAGAATTGAGAATGATTATAACCTGGATTTGCTCTGATACCAAATGTTAGAGCAAACACAAGCAAATAATCACAATACTTCAAACACTTTCGGATAATTTTATTCAATGCAAGGCATGGCCTTAAATAGGAAAAATACATAACGGAAACAAATCAAATAACAAACTAGAACTAGAAATAAGGAACTTGCACGAGATCAGGAACAACTGTTGACCCATGCACATTATTCTCATCCGAATATAACAACCTCCAACAGAAACTTCTAGATTGAATTATCTCCAATAAAGACAACCGTCAGTGGGGACAGCAGCAGCAAGGCATCCAGCAGTGCTGCCAAGAACTCCGAAACGTCGAAGAACAGTGCCAGTGTGAGGCCGTGAAGAAGGTGTTCTGAGATGTCCAACAACAACAGGGACAGTTCGGTTCTCAGCAGACACAACAGTTGAAGCAGAGGGCTCAGATGATTCCTAACCAATGCAACCTTCAATCAAGGCAATGCCAGATCGGAACCGTCATGACGGAGAGCAACATCGATATCCCCTTCCGCAGTGGCTCACAACAATGCAAGGAAAGTGAAATCCAACGACCAGTCAACCAATGCCAAAGGTACGTCCAACAACAAATGCGGTCACCTGTGAGCAGGCAGCAAGGCCTCCAGCAATGCTGCAATGAGCTCCAGAACGTGAGGAGGGAGTGTCAGTGCGAGGCCGTTGAAGAGGTGGCTAGGAAAGTGATGAGGCAGCAGCAGCAAGGTGGACGCCGCCAGTACGGTGGGCGGCAGGATGAGTCGGAAATGGTTCGGAGGGTGGTTCAGAATCTGCCCAACCAGTGCTACTTAGATGTCCAGCAATGCAGGATCCCGTATGGGATGGATGCATGAGAGCAAACGTAAAGGAAGTCCACCTCTAGTCGGTCGAGTTTTATGGCTTTAAGATGGGACCGTAGTTTGCTATAACAATAATGAGAAATGAGCACATCATGTGTGGCTTTCGTCATCATATATGTCTTTTTATATATTAATAAAATGACTGCCCTACTTTTAATCTTTAAGCTTACAACAAGATGATCTGCACACACTTGTTTTATCTCAAATGATTTTCAAGTGTTTGAAATAACACGTTCGAATAAATATAAACTTCCATCAAAATCTAGAACAATACATAAAATATATTCAAATCCTAACTTAAATTATAAAGTTAGGAATCTAGAACATTATATAAAATATATTCAAATATTTATGGGATAGGAGTTCGGATAAATTTAACGGAATTATGGGGTTAAGAATTTAATTAGGTTAGGGTTAAGAATATAATTAGGTTAAATTAACAGGTTAAGAATTTAATTAGGTTAATGTCTATTATATATGCAAGTATATATCTAATAGGAGGGTGTATAGAAGCGTCGTTTGATCCACGTCATTTCATCCACACGATGCGTCCATATAGTATGTTGGATGTATAGGGTTTAATTTGCATATATATGAAGTCGTCAATTGTAAACGTTGTTGGATGATCGATCAATGAAGTTTCTTTTAATTACAGTTAATCTTTGTTCTTATTAAAAATCATCAAATCTTAAATGTTGTTTGGAATTTACAAAATCCTAACAAATTATCAAGTTAGGAAAGAGGATGGAGTCATTTTTTTATTTTCCCCTCGTTCTCTTCCCTGGCACTCTCTCATTCACGTAGATACCATTTTCATCTTCTTTTAACACTCCTTAAATCATGAAAATATCATCCCTAACGCTCTCCCATCAAGTACAAGAGGTAGTGTTGCTTTAGGTACCGCAGTGACACAGGATGTGTCGTCCCGTGCCTAAGGCACTCTATCCCCCCTAAGTACCGTGACACATACTACTCCGCTCGGCATAGTTCACGATCATCTGGATCAGAGTCGGTCCCGAGGATTCGAATGCCCTACACGAGCCGTAAAAAAAAGGCCCATAATGAAAATTACTTTTTTAAAAAGGCCAATAATTTTTTTTAAAGCCTCGAAAATTTTAAATATATATATAATTTTTTTTTTGGGCCCCTACGGTCGTGTTGCCCGCAGTCCCTTCCGGCCGGCCCTGATCTAGATCCGCCCAGCTCAATTCACCAGTTAACTTCAGTCCAAAAAGAATTTATTTTTTACGATTCAAAGTTCAAGAATTTATTTTTTTCGAATCGATACCAATTCAAATTTAAATATCAAGTTGAAAATGACATTCGATTTTATTCGAATTTAAATATTGAATTTTGAATCTTTGAATATGTATCTATAATTTTTTTTATTGAATTTTGAATCTTTGAATATGTACGTATGATTTTTCCTTTGTTTCGAATATGATTTTTCATTCATTCAAAATATCAAAATTTCCCTTTTTCATTTGATTAGATTTTAGATGTCGAATTTTGAATTTTCTTTCACTACTAGAAAAGTTACTTTGCTACGAAAGCAAATTTTTCGTCGCAAATTGCAACACACATACGACAACATAGCGACGAAAATGAAAACTCCAGCCTTTGTCGCAAATGTGTAACAGTTTGCAACGCATTTCCGACAAAAACATTAATAATCTTAATAATTAAAATAAAAATACATTTTTAATATATTTAAAATAGTTAATATTGTTTTTGTCGCAAATGTGTCACAATTTGCGACACATTTCCGAAAGAGGAGAAAGGGAGGAGTCGCAACGACGAATGCATGAAAGTTTTAAAAAAGAAATGGAAGAGTTTATGAGAAAACTTTCTTCCTCCCGATAGTTAGTAGTAGCTTTTGAGATATTATATTAGACATATATGTTAGTTGTAGTTTAAACAAACTAAACTATAGTTATTGTAATGAATACGTTTGAAATGATGGTTATTGTGTTTGTGTTTATTTTATAAAACAGGTTTTTGATTTTG
This sequence comes from Smallanthus sonchifolius, assembly GCA_023525975.1. NCBI lineage: Eukaryota > Viridiplantae > Streptophyta > Magnoliopsida > Asterales > Asteraceae > Smallanthus > Smallanthus sonchifolius. The sequence continues at coordinate 8,180,896 of CM042046.1, read as the reverse complement.
ATTTTTTCAGCATTTTTATAGTTGAAAAAATCTAGAATTTTTTATTTCAGTAAATAAATTCAAATATATATTTTTTTAAATTATGTTGAAAACGTGTCGGAATTTTCTACACATTTGCGATTAAAACGTTATTTTCTTTTATTAAATACATATATTAAATTATTTAATATTATTAAAAAACCGTCGGAAATGTGTTGGAAGTTCCGACATAATTGCGACAAACACTTTATTTAGTTTTCTGCTTTATTACACACAAAAATAAATATATTAAATCATTTAATTTTATTAAAAACAATTCTGTCGGAAATTTCCGACACATTTGCGACAAACTTTTTAATTTAAATCATTTAATTTAGTTTCTGACTTTGAGTTGTTGTATTACTTTAGGCTTTTGAGTTAAACTAGTAAATATGATCCGCGCGTTACGACGTGACTGTACGATGGCATTAACGTGAAGAATAATCATGGAAGCTGACTTTCTACTTGTACTTGACAAGTCTAGAAAGATGATAATGAAGGTGCTTAGATCGAAGAATCGTTTATACAAGGTCAAGCTAATGATTGGAACATCGGTGTGCTTAATTACTATCAAACATTGAAGTTCTAAGATGGTTGTGGCATGCTTATTTAGGCCACTTGAATTTTGATTCCAGGGGGTTCATCGGATAAAGTTTGGAGAAATGCAAAAGCTACTTGGAGTAAAAGATCTATCGAAGGCCAAACTGAAATTAAAGGGGTGATTGTTAGCCCAGTAATATCGGTTTGGGCTACCCCATCGAGCCTATGATGGGTCGGTGACTTGGTGACAAAACTGAGCCTACGACTTGGGCCCCAATTAAGAGAGTATGTTTTTACTAATTAGAATTAGAACATGTCAGGTATAACAATTCGTATTGTAACGCCCGGATTTTCCACAACCAAATTAAACTTTTAGGCACATGAAAATTAGGTCCCAAATAAACAACTTAAAAACACTATGAGTTAGTTAGTTAGTTCATCTCTTCTTTCAGTTTTTATTAAATTTGTGAAAAGATTTTCAGGTTTTGATTTGGGATAAGTAGAAATCCATGAGTTCTGACTCTTGAAATTCAATTATGAGTTGAAGTTAGTGATTCATGTTCCATCAAATTAAAGTATCCGATTAATGTTGTTTAGTGATCATGAGTAGGTCTTGCAAGCAGCGGCGACGGTAGTAGGGATTTAGACCGACGAAATCAAAATTATTATTTTTTTTAATATGGTATATTTTTTTGAGTGGTTATATTTTGTTTTCTGAAAGCGGTTTTGAAACCGCTCCAAAAAATAAGCAATTTTTTGGAGCGTTACTTTTTAGACGGTCTAAAACTCCTCCAAAAAACCATTTTCATCTCCTCAAAAAATCGGTTTTGGCAACAAAGTAATTTCACCTTTTAACACCAGAAATAAAATTAAAGAGGTGTGATTTTAGCACTTGAAATTTTCAATATATAACGATGTCCTTTTGCATTTATAATTTTCACCTGTAAGTTATGTAATCATAGAACCTATGTTCTTAATTTATTTGATTCCAGTTTCAGTTGTAACTTTTTTTTTTAAAACCATTGATACTTGGCAGCTACTTGTAATCTTATTGTATATGAGGTCCACGTTGAGCCAATTCATCATATCTTTCTCCAGCATGAAAACTGACACCTCACACATACTCCAAAAGCACACTTCCACTTGCTTCATTTTTATGTAAAAATCGTACGTGTTGCTCCATAAACACCATATTACGCCACCGATTCAATCCACCTCTCCACGTATGCAATTGCCATCTCCCAAATCCACCATATAAACCCACCACCACCACACCCCAATTCACACAACAACCAACACCATCGATATATCTCTCACAATGGCAAAGCTAATAGCCCTCGCTCTCGCCTTTGCAGCCCTTGTAGCCTTTGCCACCGCCCACACAACCATCGTCACCACCACCATCGAGGACGATAATCCAGTCTCCAGGCAAAGGCAGTGCAGCCAACGGTTGCAGGGACAAAGGTTCAACCAGTGTCGCATGTACCTCCAGCAGGGCCAGGGTCCTTTCGAAGACAACCGTCAGAGGGGACAGCAGCAGCAAGTCATGCAACAGTGCTGCCAAGAGCTCCAAAACGTCGAAGATCAGTGCCAGTGTGAGGCTGTGAAGAAGGTGTTCCGAGATGTCCAACAACAACAGGGACAGTTCGGTTCTCAGCAGACTCAACAGTTGAAGCAGAGGGCTCAGATGCTCCCTAACCAATGCAACCTTCAATCAAGACAATGCCAGATCGAGAGCAACATCGATATCCCTTTCCGCACTGGTTCACAACAATGCAGGGAAAGTGAAATCCAACGACCAGTCAACCAATGCCAAAGGTGAGTCTAATTTTTGTAACAAATAACATCATGCATGCATGGATCATATATATACATATATTTAGTTTTCTGATTATCCTTTTTTTTTTCTGAAAACGTACAGGTTCGTTGAACAACAAATTCGGTCCCCGAGAACAATTGAGATGAGCACCAACAGGCCAGGACGACAACAACAGCAAGGCCTGCAACAATGCTGCGATGAGCTCCAAAACGCGAGGAGGGAGTGTCAGTGCGAGGCCATTAAGGAAGTGGCTAGGAAAATGATGAGGCAGCAAGGTGGACGTAGTCAGTACGGTGGGCAGCAAGGGCAGACGGAGATTGTGAGGAGGGTGGTTCAGAATCTGCCGAACCAGTGCTACTTAGAGGTCCAGCAATGCAGCATCCCATATGAGATGTTCTGAAGTGTGAGACATGTAATAAATTAAGGGGGTCGCATCTCTAGTCGGTCGAGGTTTATGACTTTGAGATGTGGGCGTAGTTTCTTAATAATAACTAGTTTTATACCCGTCCGGTGGCCGGGACGCTTTGACGTATTTTTTAATGTGGAATAACTGTCTTTCTTTTAATTGTAAGCAAAACCAGACAGTGTCGGTAGATCTCACCGGCGGTGGCCGGGTTCCTTAATCGTATTAGCAAAGATGAAGTACAAATGAAAGGCTTTTATACATTTAGAATCTAGTAGAATACTCATCCCAGTCCAGGTAACACAATATAATTATACAAAAAATGTTAATACAATATTTCTTTCTTTGTGTCTACCACCTTCATATTCTAAACAACACTTTTAAATAAAACATCACGTACAACAATCAAACGGTATCATCTCTAAAAAAACTTCTATACAAACAACATTCCTAAAGATTTGTTCCTAAAAACTATCCAAATCAAACTAAAGAATTAAATTACAATATAAAAAGGTAATATAGCAACTTTGTAAGAAAAACTAACAAAACAAAGGACAGATACACATAAACAATTAAATTTGTAAGAAAAACTAAAAAAACAAACGCTACTATTTCAAAAGATAACAAAAACGGTTAAGAACTAAACAAAAACACAACCCAAGTATTTATTTTGTTTATGAGAGGAACTTAAGTATTCATTATTCATGGAACTTTCATGTTTGTGCTTAGCCAATCGTGAACCGGAGTCGACTTTCCCTTCATACAATCATACCTTCCAAGACATAAAAGTTTAGCGTTCTAGTTTTCACCCACTAACTGATTCGTTCTTATCATATAAACACATAAAAGTTTAGCGTTCTAGTCATGACATTTATCCAGACACTTCAAACTCAAACAAATTGTTGCTATCAATAGTTTAAACACAGATTCAAAGATCCCTTAAGCTCTACATTAGAGCATCACAACAAAAAATTAAGCTGTCATCTTTGAATCAGAAATTTGATACAGAATGGCATTAAAATGCATACAACCAAAAGTATCAATTCTTTGCCTAATTATCAAAATGTAATCACTTATGTTTCTTTCTTTTTGGGCTACTGTGTAAAAAAAATGTACGAATTTTTGGTTATATTCTAATTTAAAAAAACAAACTTTTTCAAGATCTCAAACATGGAATTGACTATTAGGTAATCCTATTGGAATGAAAATTTATTTCACATCCCTAAAACAGGATTAACCTATGCTTGCAAATACAAGCTACTTTGTGCTCCCCAACAAACTGTTTGCCATCATATTCTATCACATTAGTGTTTCAAACAAATTAAGTAAACAAAGTTACCTGTATGTATGATGGAGAACTGATGTGAGGCAGATTACTTGTCAATTACTCAGGCAATTGCCAAGTTTCACACACAAACCAATCCAAAGAACTGATTTCCATCATATTCTATTAAGTTTTGAGGTAGGGACATGGCCTTCATCATGCTTCGGGTCGAGTTCAGAATAATTCTATTATTACACATCACATTAGTGTTCTGAACAACATGGAGTAATTCAATAACATAATCATTTAATTAACCGAATAAAGTTACCATATGTTTGTATACATATGAGTTGCTCTTCCAATTTATGTATACACAGTTAAAGAACCGCTACAATTTTCACTTGTTTCCTGTTAATTTTAAAAATTAAAACTATCTAAAAGTAAACAAAGTTGGTGTAAAGCTTCGTTAGGGTTAAAACAAATTACCAAAATATAGTGCAGGTGCCACAACTGGAACAACACCATTAGACTCAATTAAAGCCAAGAGTGTGGGTCTTGGCTTTAATTACCCTTCACAAACACTTTTTTAACAGCAAAAACCAATACAGTGAATATAAACATTAGAGCAAACTGAAATTAGTCAGACAATATTCTATGAAATTGGAGCTATTTACATACCCAGACATGATTTTTGTAGATTAAACCTTGGGTTCAAACTGCATCAAAGAGCCATAGAAAAACAAACAAAAAAATTCTCAGTTACAAAGAATATACATAGTTAAGAGCTCATATGGTTACTCTAGAACACAAATTCATTAGATTCGAACCCTAGGTTTAGTATGACTACGAACAAATTGATACTTAGAGAGGTGAAAAACTTACAGATTCACCTTTCCCGCAAATTCCATAGGTTCAAAATCCCTGCAGTCAAATAAAATAAAAGCAGCATACTTTACAGTTACAAAAGTTAGTAATCGATTGTGAGACTGAAAATTCAAGGTCTGATTGTTCATGTGTTTGTATACTTACCGAGTCCCATAGACGATCAATCGATTTTCCATTTTCTTTTACCCCAATTTCTCCACATACATCTTCTCAACCCTAATTTTGCTATTTGGATAATTTACATACAATTTTTTTCAAGATACAGAATGGCATTAAAATGCATACAACCAAAAGTATCAATTCTTTGCCTAATTATCAAAATGTGATCACTTATGTTTCTTTCTTTTTGGGCTACTGTGTAAAAAAAATGTACGAATTTTTGGTTATATTCTAATTTAAAAAAACAAACTTTTTCAAGATCTCAAACATGGAATTGACTATTAGGTAATCCTATTGGAATGAAAATTTATTTCACATCCCTAAAACAGGATTAACCTGTGCTTGCAAATACAAGCTACTTTGTGCTCCCCAACAAACTGTTTGCCATCATATTCTATCACATTAGTGTTTCAAACAAATTAAGTAAACAAAGTTACCTGTATGTATGATGGAGAACTGATGTGAGGCAGATTACTTGTCAATTACTCAGGCAATTGCCAAGTTTCACACACAAACCAATCCAAAGAACTGATTTCCATCATATTCTATTAAGTTTTGAGGTAGGGACATGGCCTTCATCATGCTTCGGGTCGAGTTCAGAATAGTTCTATTATTACACATCACATTAGTGTTCTGAACAACATGGAGTAATTCAATAACATAATCATTTAATTAACCGAATAAAGTTACCTGGTGTTTGTATACATATGAGTTGCTCTTCCAATTTATGTATACACAGTTAAAGAACCGCTACAATTTTCACTTGTTTCCTGTTAATTTTAAAAATTAAAACTATCTAAAAGTAAACAAAGTTGGTGTAAAGCTTCGTTAGGGTTAAAACAAATTACCAAAATATAGTGCAGGTGCCACAACTGGAACAACACCATTAGACTCAATTAAAGCCAAGAGTGTGGGTCTTGGCTTTAATTACCCTTCACAAACACTTTTTTACCTGCAAAAACCAATACAGTGAATATAAACATTAGAGCAAAATCAAATTAGTCAGACAATATTCTATGAAATTGGAGCTATTTACATACCCAGACATGATTTTTGTAGATTAAACCTTGGGTTCAAACTGCATCAAAGAGCCATAGAACAACAAACAAAAAAATTCTCAGTTACAAAGAATATACATAGTTAAGAGCTCATATGGTTACTCTAGAACACAAATTCATTAGATTCGAACCCTAGGTTTAGTATGACTACGAACAAATTGATACTTAGAGAGGTGAAAAACTTACAGATTCACCTTTCCCGCAAAATCCATAGGTTCAAAATCCCTGCAGTCAAATAAAATAAAAGCAGCATACTTTACAGTTACAAAAGTTAGTAATCGATTGTGAGACTGAAAATTCAAGGTCTGATTGTTCATGTGTTTGTATACTTACCGAGTCCCATAGACGATCAATCGATTTTCCATTTTCTTTTACCCCAATTTCTCCACATACATCTTCTCAACCCTAATTTTGCTATTTGGATAATTTACATACAATTTTTTTCAAGATACAGAATGGCATTAAAATTCATACAACCAAAAGTATCAATTCTTTGCCTAATTATCAAAATGTGATCACTTATGTTTCTTTCTTTTTGGGCTACTGTGTAAAAAAAATGTACGAATTTTTGGTTATATTCTAATTTAAAAAAACAAACTTTTTCAAGATCTCAAACATGGAATTGACTATTAGGTAATCCTATTGGAATGAAAATTTATTTCACATCCCTAAAACAGGATTAACCTCTGCTTGCAAATACAAGCTACTTTGTGCTCCCCAACAAACTGTTTGCCATCATATTCTCTCACATTAGTGTTTCAAACAAATTAAGTAAACAAAGTTACCTGTATGTATGATGGAGAACTGATGTGAGGCAGATTACTTGTCAATTACTCAGGCAATTGCCAAGTTTCACACACAAACCAATCCAAAGAACTGATTTCCATCATATTCTATTAAGTTTTGAGGTAGGGACATGGCCTTCATCATGCTTCGGGTCGAGTTCAGAATAGTTCTATTATTACACATCACATTAGTGTTCTGAACAACATGGAGTAATTCAATAACATAATCATTTAATTAACCGAATAAAGTTACCTGATGTTTGTATACATATGAGTTGCTCTTCCAATTTATGTATACACAGTTAAAGAACCGCTACAATTTTCACTTGTTTCCTGTTAATTTTAAAAATTAAAACTATCTAAAAGTAAACAAAGTTGGTGTAAAGCTTCGTTAGGGTTAAAACAAATTACCAAAATATAGTGCAGGTGCCACAACTGGAACAACACCATTAGACTCAATTAAAGCCAAGAGTGTGGGTCTTGGCTTTAATTACCCTTCACAAACACTTTTTTAACAGCAAAAACCAATACAGTGAATATAAACATTAGAGCAAAATCAAATTAGTCAGACAATATTCTATGAAATTGGAGCTATTTACATACCCAGACATGATTTTTGTAGATTAAACCTTGGGTTCAAACTGCATCAAAGAGCCATAGAAAAACAAACAAAAAAATTCTCAGTTACAAAGAATATACATAGTTAAGAGCTCATATGGTTACTCTAGAACACAAATTCATTAGATTCGAACCCTAGGTTTAGTATGACTACGAACAAATTGATACTTAGAGAGGTGAAAAACTTACAGATTCACCTTTCCCGCAAAATCCATAGGTTCAAAATCCCTGCAGTCAAATAAAATAAAAGCAGCATACTTTACAGTTACAAAAGTTAGTAATCGATTGTGAGACTGAAAATTCAAGGTCTGATTGTTCATGTGTTTGTATACTTACCGAGTCCCATAGACGATCAATCGATTTTCCATTTTCTTTTACCCCAATTTCTCCACATACATCTTCTCAACCCTAATTTTGCTATTTGGATAATTTACATACAATTTTTTTCAAGATACAGAATGGCATTAAAATGCATACAACCAAAAGTATCAATTCTTTGCCTAATTATCAAAATGTGATCACTTATGTTTCTTTCTTTTTGGGCTACTGTGTAAAAAAAATGTACGAATTTTTGGTTATATTCTAATTTAAAAAAACAAACTTTTTCAAGATCTCAAACATGGAATTGACTATTAGGTAATCCTATTGGAATGAAAATTTATTTCACATCCCTAAAACAGGATTAACCTGTGCTTGCAAATACAAGCTACTTTGTGCTCCCCAACAAACTGTTTGCCATCATATTCTATCACATTAGTGTTTCAAACAAATTAAGTAAACAAAGTTACCTGTATGTATGATGGAGAACTGATGTGAGGCAGATTACTTGTCAATTACTCAGGCAATTGCCAAGTTTCACACACAAACCAATCCAAAGAACTGATTTCCATCATATTCTATTAAGTTTTGAGGTAGGGACATGGCCTTCATCATGCTTCGGGTCGAGTTCAGAATAGTTCTATTATTACACATCACATTAGTGTTCTGAACAACATGGAGTAATTCAATAACATAATCATTTAATTAACCGAATAAAGTTACCTCGTGTTTGTATACATATGAGTTGCTCTTCCAATTTATGTATATACAGTTAAAGAACCGCTACAATTTTCACTTGTTTCCTGTTAATTTTAAAAATTAAAACTATCTAAAAGTAAACAAAGTTGGTGTAAAGCTTCGTTAGGGTTAAAACAAATTACCAAAATATAGTGCAGGTGCCACAACTGGAACAACACCATTAGACTCAATTAAAGCCAAGAGTGTGGGTCTTGGCTTTAATTACCCTTCACAAACACTTTTTTACCTGCAAAAACCAATACAGTGAATATAAACATTAGAGCAAAATCAAATTAGTCAGACAATATTCTATGAAATTGGAGCTATTTACATACCCAGACATGATTTTTGTAGATTAAACCTTGGGTTCAAACTGCATCAAAGAGCCATAGAACAACAAACAAAAAAATTCTCAGTTACAAAGAATATACATAGTTAAGAGCTCATATGGTTACTCTAGAACACAAATTCATTAGATTCGAACCCTAGGTTTAGTATGACTACGAACAAATTGATACTTAGAGAGGTGAAAAACTTACAGATTCACCTTTCCCGCAAAATCCATAGGTTCAAAATCCCTGCAGTCAAATAAAATAAAAGCAGCATACTTTACAGTTACAAAAGTTAGTAATCGATTGTGAGACTGAAAATTCAAGGTCTGATTGTTCATGTGTTTGTATACTTACCGAGTCCCATAGACGATCAATCGATTTTCCATTTTCTTTTACCCCAATTTCTCCACATACATCTTCTCAACCCTAATTTTGCTATTTGGATAATTTACATACAATTTTTTTCAAGATACAGAATGGCATTAAAATGCATACAACCAAAAGTATCAATTCTTTGCCTAATTATCAAAATGTGATCACTTATGTTTCTTTCTTTTTGGGCTACTGTGTAAAAAAAATGTACGAATTTTTGGTTATATTCTAATTTAAAAAAACAAACTTTTTCAAGATCTCAAACATGGAATTGACTATTAGGTAATCCTATTGGAATGAAAATTTATTTCACATCCCTAAAACAGGATTAACCTGTGCTTGCAAATACAAGCTACTTTGTGCTCCCCAACAAACTGTTTGCCATCATATTCTATCACATTAGTGTTTCAAACAAATTAAGTAAACAAAGTTACCTGTATGTATGATGGAGAACTGATGTGAGGCAGATTACTTGTCAATTACTCAGGCAATTGCCAAGTTTCACACACAAACCAATCCAAAGAACTGATTTCCATCATATTCTATTAAGTTTTGAGGTAGGGACATGGCCTTCATCATGCTTCGGGTCGAGTTCAGAATAGTTCTATTATTACACATCACATTAGTGTTCTGAACAACATGGAGTAATTCAATAACATAATCATTTAATTAACCGAATAAAGTTACCTGATGTTTGTATACATATGAGTTGCTCTTCCAATTTATGTATACACAGTTAAAGAACCGCTACAATTTTCACTTGTTTCCTGTTAATTTTAAAAATTAAAACTATCTAAAAGTAAACAAAGTTGGTGTAAAGCTTCGTTAGGGTTAAAACAAATTACCAAAATATAGTGCAGGTGCCACAACTGGAACAACACCATTAGACTCAATTAAAGCCAAGAGTGTGGGTCTTGGCTTTAATTACCCTTCACAAACACTTTTTTAACAGCAAAAACCAATACAGTGAATATAAACATTAGAGCAAAATCAAATTAGTCAGACAATATTCTATGAAATTGGAGCTATTTACATACCCAGACATGATTTTTGTAGATTAAACCTTGGGTTCAAACTGCATCAAAGAGCCATAGAAAAACAAACAAAAAAATTCTCAGTTACAAAGAATATACATAGTTAAGAGCTCATATGGTTACTCTAGAACACAAATTCATTAGATTCGAACCCTAGGTTTAGTATGACTACGAACAAATTGATACTTAGAGAGGTGAAAAACTTACAGATTCACCTTTCCCGCAAAATCCATAGGTTCAAAATCCCTGCAGTCAAATAAAATAAAAGCAGCATACTTTACAGTTACAAAAGTTAGTAATCGATTGTGAGACTGAAAATTCAAGGTCTGATTGTTCATGTGTTTGTATACTTACCGAGTCCCATAGACGATCAATCGATTTTCCATTTTCTTTTACCCCAATTTCTCCACATACATCTTCTCAACCCTAATTTTGCTATTTGGATAATTTACATACAATTTTTTTCAAGATACAGAATGGCATTAAAATGCATACAACCAAAAGTATCAATTCTTTGCCTAATTATCAAAATGTGATCACTTATGTTTCTTTCTTTTTGGGCTACTGTGTAAAAAAAATGTACGAATTTTTGGTTATATTCTAATTTAAAAAAACAAACTTTTTCAAGATCTCAAACATGGAATTGACTATTAGGTAATCCTATTGGAATGAAAATTTATTTCACATCCCTAAAACAGGATTAACCTGTGCTTGCAAATACAAGCTACTTTGTGCTCCCCAACAAACTGTTTGCCATCATATTCTATCACATTAGTGTTTCAAACAAATTAAGTAAACAAAGTTACCTGTATGTATGATGGAGAACTGATGTGAGGCAGATTACTTGTCAATTACTCAGGCAATTGCCAAGTTTCACACACAAACCAATCCAAAGAACTGATTTCCATCATATTCTATTAAGTTTTGAGGTAGGGACATGGCCTTCATCATGCTTCGGGTCGAGTTCAGAATAGTTCTATTATTACACATCACATTAGTGTTCTGAACAACATGGAGTAATTCAATAACATAATCATTTAATTAACCGAATAAAGTTACCTGATGTTTGTATACATATGAGTTGCTCTTCCAATTTATGTATACACAGTTAAAGAACCGCTACAATTTTCACTTGTTTCCTGTTAATTTTAAAAATTAAAACTATCTAAAAGTAAACAAAGATGGTGTAAAGCTTCGTTAGGGTTAAAACAAATTACCAAAATATAGTGCAGGTGCCACAACTGGAACAACACCATTAGACTCAATTAAAGCCAAGAGTGTGGGTCTTGGCTTTAATTACCCTTCACAAACACTTTTTTACCTGCAAAAACCAATACAGTGAATATAAACATTAGAGCAAAATCAAATTAGTCAGACAATATTCTATGAAATTGGAGCTATTTACATACCCAGACATGATTTTTGTAGATTAAACCTTGGGTTCAAACTGCATCAAAGAGCCATGGAACAACAAACAAAAAAATTCTCAGTTACAAAGAATATACATAGTTAAGAGCTCATATGGTTACTCTAGAACACAAATTCATTATATTCGAACCCTAGGTTTAGTATGACTACGAACAAATTGATACTTAGAGAGGTGAAAAACTTACAGATTCACCTTTCCCGCAAAATCCATAGGTTCAAAATCCCTGCAGTCAAATAAAATAAAAGCAGCATACTTTACAGTTACAAAAGTTAGTAATCGATTGTGAGACTGAAAATTCAAGGTCTGATTGTTCATGTGTTTGTATACTTACCGAGTCCCATAGACGATCAATCGATTTTCCATTTTCTTTTACCCCAATTTCTCCACATACATCTTCTCAACCCTAATTTTGCTATTTGGATAATTTACATACAATTTTTTTCAAGATACAGAATGGCATTAAAATGCATACAACCAAAAGTATCAATTCTTTGCCTAATTATCAAAATGTGATCACTTATGTTTCTTTCTTTTTGGGCTACTGTGTAAAAAAAATGTACGAATTTTTGGTTATATTCTAATTTAAAAAAAACAAACTTTTTCAAGATCTCAAACATGGAATTGACTATTAGGTAATCCTATTGGAATGAAAATTTATTTCACATCCCTAAAACAGGATTAACCTGTGCTTGCAAATACAAGCTACTTTGTGCTCCCCAACAAACTGTTTGCCATCATATTCTATCACATTAGTGTTTCAAACAAATTAAGTAAACAAAGTTACCTGTATGTATGATGGAGAACTGATGTGAGGCAGATTACTTGTCAATTACTCAGGCAATTGCCAAGTTTCACACACAAACCAATCCAAAGAACTGATTTCCATCATATTCTATTAAGTTTTGAGGTAGGGACATGGCCTTCATCATGCTTCGGGTCGAGTTCAGAATAGTTCTATTATTACACATCACATTAGTGTTCTGAACAACATGGAGTAATTCAATAACATAATCATTTAATTAACCGAATAAAGTTACCTGATGTTTGTATACATATGAGTTGCTCTTCCAATTTATGTATACACAGTTAAAGAACCGCTACAATTTTCACTTGTTTCCTGTTAATTTTAAAAATTAAAACTATCTAAAAGTAAACAAAGTTGGTGTAAAGCTTCGTTAGGGTTAAAACAAATTACCAAAATATAGTGCAGGTGCCACAACTGGAACAACACCATTAGACTCAATTAAAGCCAAGAGTGTGGGTCTTGGCTTTAATTACCCTTCACAAACACTTTTTTAACTGCAAAAACCAATACAGTGAATATAAACATTAGAGCAAAATGAAATTAGTCAGACAATATTCTATGAAATTGGAGCTATTTACATACCCAGACATGATTTTTGTAGATTAAACCTTGGGTTCAAACTGCATCAAAGAGCCATAGAACAACAAACAAAAAAATTCTCAGTTACAAAGAATATACATAGTTAAGAGCTCATATGGTTACTCTAGAACACAAATTCATTAGATTCGAACCCTAGGTTTAGTATGACTACGAACAAATTGATACTTAGAGAGGTGAAAAACTTACAGATTCACCTTTCCCGCAAAATCCATAGGTTCAAAAACCCTGCAGTCAAATAAAATAAAAGCAGCATACTTTACAGTTACAAAAGTTAGTAATCGATTGTGAGACTGAAAATTCAAGGTCTGATTGTTCATGTGTTTGTATACTTACCGAGTCCCATAGACGATCAATCGATTTTCCATTTTCTTTTACCCCAATTTCTCCACATACATCTTCTCAACCCTAATTTTGCTATTTGGATAATTTACATACAATTTTTTTCAAGATACAGAATGGCATTAAAGTGCATACAACCAAAAGTATCAATTCTTTGCCTAATTATCAAAATGTGATCACTTATGTTTCTTTCTTTTTGGGCTACTGTGTAAAAAAAATGTACGAATTTTTGGTTATATTCTAATTTAAAAAAACAAACTTTTTCAAGATCTCAAACATGGAATTGACTATTAGGTAATCCTATTGGAATGAAAATTTATTTCACATCCCTAAAACAGGATTAACCTGTGCTTGCAAATACAAGCTACTTTGTGCTCCCCAACAAACTGTTTGCCATCATATTCTATCACATTAGTGTTTCAAACAAATTAAGTAAACAAAGTTACCTGTATGTATGATGGAGAAGTGATGTGAGGCAGATTACTTGTCAATTACTCAGGCAATTGCCAAGTTTCACACACAAACCAATCCAAAGAACTGATTTCCATCATATTCTATTAAGTTTTGAGGTAGGGACATGGCCTTCATCATGCTTCGGGTCGAGTTCAGAATAGTTCTATTATTACACATCACATTAGTGTTCTGAACAACATGGAGTAATTCAATAACATAATCATTTAATTAACCGAATAAAGTTACCTGATGTTTGTATACATATGAGTTGCTCTTCCAATTTATGTATACACAGTTAAAGAACCGCTACAATTTTCACTTGTTTCCTGTTAATTTTAAAAATTAAAACTATCTAAAAGTAAACAAAGTTGGTGTAAAGCTTCGTTAGGGTTAAAACAAATTACCAAAATATAGTGCAGGTGCCACAACTGGAACAACACCATTAGACTCAATTAAAGCCAAGAGTGTGGGTCTTGGCTTTAATTACCCTTCACAAACACTTTTTTAACTGCAAAAACCAATACAGTGAATATAAACATTAGAGCAAAATGAAATTAGTCAGACAATATTCTATGAAATTGGAGCTATTTACATACCCAGACATGATTTTTGTAGATTAAACCTTGGGTTCAAACTGCATCAAAGAGCCATAGAACAACAAACAAAAAAATTCTCAGTTACAAAGAATATACATAGTTAAGAGCTCATATGGTTACTCTAGAACACAAATTCATTAGATTCGAACCCTAGGTTTAGTATGACTACGAACAAATTGATACTCAGAGAGGTGAAAAACTTACAGATTCACCTTTCCCGCAAAATCCATAGGTTCAAAAACCCTGCAGTCAAATAAAATAAAAGCAGCATACTTTACAGTTACAAAAGTTAGTAATCGATTGTGAGACTGAAAATTCAAGGTCTGATTGTTCATGTGTTTGTATACTTACCGAGTCCCATAGACGATCAATCGATTTTCCATTTTCTTTTACCCCAATTTCTCCACATACATCTTCTCAACCCTAATTTTGCTATTTGGATAATTTACATACAATTTTTTTCAAGATACAGAATGGCATTAAAGTGCATACAACCAAAAGTATCAATTCTTTGCCTAATTATCAAAATGTGATCACTTATGTTTCTTTCTTTTTGGGCTACTGTGTAAAAAAAATGTACGAATTTTTGGTTATATTCTAATTTAAAAAAACAAACTTTTTCAAGATCT
Source organism: Smallanthus sonchifolius (assembly GCA_023525975.1). Lineage (NCBI taxonomy): Eukaryota > Viridiplantae > Streptophyta > Magnoliopsida > Asterales > Asteraceae > Smallanthus > Smallanthus sonchifolius. Next base: position 8,165,702 of record CM042046.1, on the reverse strand, counting down.
CAAACATGGAATTGACTATTAGGTAATCCTATTGGAATGAAAATTTATTTCACATCCCTAAAACAGGATTAACCTGTGCTTGCAAATACAAGCTACTTTGTGCTCCCCAACAAACTGTTTGCCATCATATTCTATCACATTAGTGTTTCAAACAAATTAAGTAAACAAAGTTACCTGTATGTATGATGGAGAACTGATGTGAGGCAGATTACTTGTCAATTACTCAGGCAATTGCCAAGTTTCACACACAAACCAATCCAAAGAACTGATTTCCATCATATTCTATTAAGTTTTGAGGTAGGGACATGGCCTTCATCATGCTTCGGGTCGAGTTCAGAATAGTTCTATTATTACACATCACATTAGTGTTCTGAACAACATGGAGTAATTCAATAACATAATCATTTAATTAACCGAATAAAGTTACCTGATGTTTGTATACATATGAGTTGCTCTTCCAATTTATGTATACACAGTTAAAGAACCGCTACAATTTTCACTTGTTTCCTGTTAATTTTAAAAATTAAAACTATCTAAAAGTAAACAAAGTTGGTGTAAAGCTTCGTTAGGGTTAAAACAAATTACCAAAATATAGTGCAGGTGCCACAACTGGAACAACACCATTAGACTCAATTAAAGCCAAGAGTGTGGGTCTTGGCTTTAATTACCCTTCACAAACACTTTTTTAACTGCAAAAACCAATACAGTGAATATAAACATTAGAGCAAAATGAAATTAGTCAGACAATATTCTATGAAATTGGAGCTATTTACATACCCAGACATGATTTTTGTAGATTAAACCTTGGGTTCAAACTGCATCAAAGAGCCATAGAACAACAAACAAAAAAATTCTCAGTTACAAAGAATATACATAGTTAAGAGCTCATATGGTTACTCTAGAACACAAATTCATTAGATTCGAACCCTAGGTTTAGTATGACTACGAACAAATTGATACTCAGAGAGGTGAAAAACTTACAGATTCACCTTTCCCGCAAAATCCATAGGTTCAAAAACCCTGCAGTCAAATAAAATAAAAGCAGCATACTTTACAGTTACAAAAGTTAGTAATCGATTGTGAGACTGAAAATTCAAGGTCTGATTGTTCATGTGTTTGTATACTTACCGAGTCCCATAGACGATCAATCGATTTTCCATTTTCTTTTACCCCAATTTCTCCACATACATCTTCTCAACCCTAATTTTGCTATTTGGATAATTTACATACAATTTTTTTCAAGATACAGAATGGCATTAAAGTGCATACAACCAAAAGTATCAATTCTTTGCCTAATTATCAAAATGTGATCACTTATGTTTCTTTCTTTTTGGGCTACTGTGTAAAAAAAATGTACGAATTTTTGGTTATATTCTAATTTAAAAAAACAAACTTTTTCAAGATCTCAAACATGGAATTGACTATTAGGTAATCCTATTGGAATGAAAATTTATTTCACATCCCTAAAACAGGATTAACCTGTGCTTGCAAATACAAGCTACTTTGTGCTCCCCAACAAACTGTTTGCCATCATATTCTATCACATTAGTGTTTCAAACAAATTAAGTAAACAAAGTTACCTGTATGTATGATGGAGAAGTGATGTGAGGCAGATTACTTGTCAATTACTCAGGCAATTGCCAAGTTTCACACACAAACCAATCCAAAGAACTGATTTCCATCATATTCTATTAAGTTTTGAGGTAGGGACATGGCCTTCATCATGCTTCGGGTCGAGTTCAGAATAGTTCTATTATTACACATCACATTAGTGTTCTGAACAACATGGAGTAATTCAATAACATAATCATTTAATTAACCGAATAAAGTTACCTGATGTTTGTATACATATGAGTTGCTCTTCCAATTTATGTATACACAGTTAAAGAACCGCTACAATTTTCACTTGTTTCCTGTTAATTTTAAAAATTAAAACTATCTAAAAGTAAACAAAGTTGGTGTAAAGCTTCGTTAGGGTTAAAACAAATTACCAAAATATAGTGCAGGTGCCACAACTGGAACAACACCATTAGACTCAATTAAAGCCAAGAGTGTGGGTCTTGGCTTTAATTACCCTTCACAAACACTTTTTTAACTGCAAAAACCAATACAGTGAATATAAACATTAGAGCAAAATGAAATTAGTCAGACAATATTCTATGAAATTGGAGCTATTTACATACCCAGACATGATTTTTGTAGATTAAACCTTGGGTTCAAACTGCATCAAAGAGCCATAGAACAACAAACAAAAAAATTCTCAGTTACAAAGAATATACATAGTTAAGAGCTCATATGGTTACTCTAGAACACAAATTCATTAGATTCGAACCCTAGGTTTAGTATGACTACGAACAAATTGATACTCAGAGAGGTGAAAAACTTACAGATTCACCTTTCCCGCAAAATCCATAGGTTCAAAAACCCTGCAGTCAAATAAAATAAAAGCAGCATACTTTACAGTTACAAAAGTTAGTAATCGATTGTGAGACTGAAAATTCAAGGTCTGATTGTTCATGTGTTTGTATACTTACCGAGTCCCATAGACGATCAATCGATTTTCCATTTTCTTTTACCCCAATTTCTCCACATACATCTTCTCAACCCTAATTTTGCTATTTGGATAATTTACATACAATTTTTTTCAAGATACAGAATGGCATTAAAGTGCATACAACCAAAAGTATCAATTCTTTGCCTAATTATCAAAATGTGATCACTTATGTTTCTTTCTTTTTGGGCTACTGTGTAAAAAAAATGTACGAATTTTTGGTTATATTCTAATTTAAAAAAACAAACTTTTTCAAGATCTCAAACATGGAATTGACTATTAGGTAATCCTATTGGAATGAAAATTTATTTCACATCCCTAAAACAGGATTAACCTGTGCTTGCAAATACAAGCTACTTTGTGCTCCCCAACAAACTGTTTGCCATCATATTCTATCACATTAGTGTTTCAAACAAATTAAGTAAACAAAGTTACCTGTATGTATGATGGAGAACTGATGTGAGGCAGATTACTTGTCAATTACTCAGGCAATTGCCAAGTTTCACACACAAACCAATCCAAAGAACTGATTTCCATCATATTCTATTAAGTTTTGAGGTAGGGACATGGCCTTCATCATGCTTCGGGTCGAGTTCAGAATAGTTCTATTATTACACATCACATTAGTGTTCTGAACAACATGGAGTAATTCAATAACATAATCATTTAATTAACCGAATAAAGTTACCTGATGTTTGTATACATATGAGTTGCTCTTCCAATTTATGTATACACAGTTAAAGAACCGCTACAATTTTCACTTGTTTCCTGTTAATTTTAAAAATTAAAACTATCTAAAAGTAAACAAAGTTGGTGTAAAGCTTCGTTAGGGTTAAAACAAATTACCAAAATATAGTGCAGGTGCCACAACTGGAACAACACCATTAGACTCAATTAAAGCCAAGAGTGTGGGTCTTGGCTTTAATTACCCTTCACAAACACTTTTTTAACTGCAAAAACCAATACAGTGAATATAAACATTAGAGCAAAATGAAATTAGTCAGACAATATTCTATGAAATTGGAGCTATTTACATACCCAGACATGATTTTTGTAGATTAAACCTTGGGTTCAAACTGCATCAAAGAGCCATAGAACAACAAACAAAAAAATTCTCAGTTACAAAGAATATACATAGTTAAGAGCTCATATGGTTACTCTAGAACACAAATTCATTAGATTCGAACCCTAGGTTTAGTATGACTACGAACAAATTGATACTCAGAGAGGTGAAAAACTTACAGATTCACCTTTCCCGCAAAATCCATAGGTTCAAAAACCCTGCAGTCAAATAAAATAAAAGCAGCATACTTTACAGTTACAAAAGTTAGTAATCGATTGTGAGACTGAAAATTCAAGGTCTGATTGTTCATGTGTTTGTATACTTACCGAGTCCCATAGACGATCAATCGATTTTCCATTTTCTTTTACCCCAATTTCTCCACATACATCTTCTCAACCCTAATTTTGCTATTTGGATAATTTACATACAATTTTTTTCAAGATACAGAATGGCATTAAAGTGCATACAACCAAAAGTATCAATTCTTTGCCTAATTATCAAAATGTGATCACTTATGTTTCTTTCTTTTTGGGCTACTGTGTAAAAAAAATGTACGAATTTTTGGTTATATTCTAATTTAAAAAAACAAACTTTTTCAAGATCTCAAACATGGAATTGACTATTAGGTAATCCTATTGGAATGAAAATTTATTTCACATCCCTAAAACAGGATTAACCTGTGCTTGCAAATACAAGCTACTTTGTGCTCCCCAACAAACTGTTTGCCATCATATTCTATCACATTAGTGTTTCAAACAAATTAAGTAAACAAAGTTACCTGTATGTATGATGGAGAAGTGATGTGAGGCAGATTACTTGTCAATTACTCAGGCAATTGCCAAGTTTCACACACAAACCAATCCAAAGAACTGATTTCCATCATATTCTATTAAGTTTTGAGGTAGGGACATGGCCTTCATCATGCTTCGGGTCGAGTTCAGAATAGTTCTATTATTACACATCACATTAGTGTTCTGAACAACATGGAGTAATTCAATAACATAATCATTTAATTAACCGAATAAAGTTACCTGATGTTTGTATACATATGAGTTGCTCTTCCAATTTATGTATACACAGTTAAAGAACCGCTACAATTTTCACTTGTTTCCTGTTAATTTTAAAAATTAAAACTATCTAAAAGTAAACAAAGTTGGTGTAAAGCTTCGTTAGGGTTAAAACAAATTACCAAAATATAGTGCAGGTGCCACAACTGGAACAACACCATTAGACTCAATTAAAGCCAAGAGTGTGGGTCTTGGCTTTAATTACCCTTCACAAACACTTTTTTAACTGCAAAAACCAATACAGTGAATATAAACATTAGAGCAAAATGAAATTAGTCAGACAATATTCTATGAAATTGGAGCTATTTACATACCCAGACATGATTTTTGTAGATTAAACCTTGGGTTCAAACTGCATCAAAGAGCCATAGAACAACAAACAAAAAAATTCTCAGTTACAAAGAATATACATAGTTAAGAGCTCATATGGTTACTCTAGAACACAAATTCATTAGATTCGAACCCTAGGTTTAGTATGACTACGAACAAATTGATACTCAGAGAGGTGAAAAACTTACAGATTCACCTTTCCCGCAAAATCCATAGGTTCAAAAACCCTGCAGTCAAATAAAATAAAAGCAGCATACTTTACAGTTACAAAAGTTAGTAATCGATTGTGAGACTGAAAATTCAAGGTCTGATTGTTCATGTGTTTGTATACTTACCGAGTCCCATAGACGATCAATCGATTTTCCATTTTCTTTTACCCCAATTTCTCCACATACATCTTCTCAACCCTAATTTTGCTATTTGGATAATTTACATACAATTTTTTTCAAGATACAGAATGGCATTAAAGTGCATACAACCAAAAGTATCAATTCTTTGCCTAATTATCAAAATGTGATCACTTATGTTTCTTTCTTTTTGGGCTACTGTGTAAAAAAAATGTACGAATTTTTGGTTATATTCTAATTTAAAAAAACAAACTTTTTCAAGATCTCAAACATGGAATTGACTATTAGGTAATCCTATTGGAATGAAAATTTATTTCACATCCCTAAAACAGGATTAACCTGTGCTTGCAAATACAAGCTACTTTGTGCTCCCCAACAAACTGTTTGCCATCATATTCTATCACATTAGTGTTTCAAACAAATTAAGTAAACAAAGTTACCTGTATGTATGATGGAGAAGTGATGTGAGGCAGATTACTTGTCAATTACTCAGGCAATTGCCAAGTTTCACACACAAACCAATCCAAAGAACTGATTTCCATCATATTCTATTAAGTTTTGAGGTAGGGACATGGCCTTCATCATGCTTCGGGTCGAGTTCAGAATAGTTCTATTATTACACATCACATTAGTGTTCTGAACAACATGGAGTAATTCAATAACATAATCATTTAATTAACCGAATAAAGTTACCTGATGTTTGTATACATATGAGTTGCTCTTCCAATTTATGTATACACAGTTAAAGAACCGCTACAATTTTCACTTGTTTCCTGTTAATTTTAAAAATTAAAACTATCTAAAAGTAAACAAAGTTGGTGTAAAGCTTCGTTAGGGTTAAAACAAATTACCAAAATATAGTGCAGGTGCCACAACTGGAACAACACCATTAGACTCAATTAAAGCCAAGAGTGTGGGTCTTGGCTTTAATTACCCTTCACAAACACTTTTTTAACTGCAAAAACCAATACAGTGAATATAAACATTAGAGCAAAATGAAATTAGTCAGACAATATTCTATGAAATTGGAGCTATTTACATACCCAGACATGATTTTTGTAGATTAAACCTTGGGTTCAAACTGCATCAAAGAGCCATAGAACAACAAACAAAAAAATTCTCAGTTACAAAGAATATACATAGTTAAGAGCTCATATGGTTACTCTAGAACACAAATTCATTAGATTCGAACCCTAGGTTTAGTATGACTACGAACAAATTGATACTTAGAGAGGTGAAAAACTTACAGATTCACCTTTCCCGCAAAATCCATAGGTTCAAAATCCCTGCAGTCAAATAAAATAAAAGCAGCATACTTTACAGTTACAAAAGTTAGTAATCGATTGTGAGACTGAAAATTCAAGGTCTGATTGTTCATGTGTTTGTATACTTACCGAGTCCCATAGACGATCAATCGATTTTCCATTTTCTTTTACCCCAATTTCTCCACATACATCTTCTCAACCCTAATTTTGCTATTTGGATAATTTACATACAATTTTTTTCAAGATACAGAATGGCATTAAAGTGCATACAACCAAAAGTATCAATTCTTTGCCTAATTATCAAAATGTGATCACTTATGTTTCTTTCTTTTTGGGCTACTGTGTAAAAAAAATGTACGAATTTTTGGTTATATTCTAATTTAAAAAAACAAACTTTTTCAAGATCTCAAACATGGAATTGACTATTAGGTAATCCTATTGGAATGAAAATTTATTTCACATCCCTAAAACAGGATTAACCTGTGCTTGCAAATACAAGCTACTTTGTGCTCCCCAACAAACTGTTTGCCATCATATTCTATCACATTAGTGTTTCAAACAAATTAAGTAAACAAAGTTACCTGTATGTATGATGGAGAATTGATGTGAGGCAGATTACTTGTCAATTACTCAGGCAATTGCCAAGTTTCACACACAAACCAATCCAAAGAACTGATTTCCATCATATTCTATTAAGTTTTGAGGTAGGGACATGGCCTTCATCATGCTTCGGGTCGAGTTCAGAATAGTTCTATTATTACACATCACATTAGTGTTCTGAACAACATGGAGTAATTCAATAACATAATCATTTAATTAACCGAATAAAGTTACCTGATGTTTGTATACATATGAGTTGCTCTTCCAATTTATGTATACACAGTTAAAGAACCGCTACAATTTTCACTTGTTTCCTGTTAATTTTAAAAATTAAAACTATCTAAAAGTAAACAAAGTTGGTGTAAAGCTTCGTTAGGGTTAAAACAAATTACCAAAATATAGTGCAGGTGCCACAACTGGAACAACACCATTAGACTCAATTAAAGCCAAGAGTGTGGGTCTTGGCTTTAATTACCCTTCACAAACACTTTTTTACCTGCAAAAACCAATACAGTGAATATAAACATTAGAGCAAAATGAAATTAGTCAGACAATATTCTATGAAATTGGAGCTATTTACATACCCATACATGATTTTTGTAGATTAAACCTTGGGTTCAAACTGCATCAAAGAGCCATAGAACAACAAACAAAAAAATTCTCAGTTACAAAGAATATACATAGTTAAGAGCTCATATGGTTACTCTAGAACACAAATTCATTAGATTCGAACCCTAGGTTTAGTATGACTACGAACAAATTGATACTTAGAGAGGTGAAAAACTTACAGATTCACCTTTCCCGCAAAATCCATAGGTTCAAAAACCCTGCAGTCAAATAAAATAAAAGCAGCATACTTTACAGTTACAAAAGTTAGTAATCGATTGTGAGACTGAAAATTCAAGGTCTGATTGTTCATGTGTTTGTATACTTACCGAGTCCCATAGACGATCAATCGATTTTCCATTTTCTTTTACCCCAATTTCTCCACATACATCTTCTCAACCCTAATTTTGCTATTTGGATAATTTACATACAATTTTTTTCAAGATACAGAATGGCATTAAAATGCATACAACCAAAAGTATCAATTCTTTGCCTAATTATCAAAATGTGATCACTTATGTTTCTTTCTTTTTGGGCTACTGTGTAAAAAAAATGTACGAATTTTTGGTTATATTCTAATTTAAAAAAACAAACTTTTTCAAGATCTCAAACATGGAATTGACTATTAGGTAATCCTATTGGAATGAAAATTTATTTCACATCCCTAAAACAGGATTAACCTGTGCTTGCAAATACAAGCTACTTTGTGCTCCCCAACAAACTGTTTGCCATCATATTCTATCACATTAGTGTTTCAAACAAATTAAGTAAACAAAGTTACCTGTATGTATGATGGAGAACTGATGTGAGGCAGATTACTTGTCAATTACTCAGGCAATTGCCAAGTTTCACACACAAACCAATCCAAAGAACTGATTTCCATCATATTCTATTAAGTTTTGAGGTAGGGACATGGCCTTCATCATGCTTCGGGTCGAGTTCAGAATAGTTCTATTATTACACATCACATTAGTGTTCTGAACAACATGGAGTAATTCAATAACATAATCATTTAATTAACCGAATAAAGTTACCTGATGTTTGTATACATATGAGTTGCTCTTCCAATTTATGTATACACAGTTAAAGAACCGCTACAATTTTCACTTGTTTCCTGTTAATTTTAAAAATTAAAACTATCTAAAAGTAAACAAAGTTGGTGTAAAGCTTCGTTAGGGTTAAAACAAATTACCAAAATATAGTGCAGGTGCCACAACTGGAACAACACCATTAGACTCAATTAAAGCCAAGAGTGTGGGTCTTGGCTTTAATTACCCTTCACAAACACTTTTTTAACTGCAAAAACCAATACAGTGAATATAAACATTAGAGCAAAATGAAATTAGTCAGACAATATTCTATGAAATTGGAGCTATTTACATACCCAGACATGATTTTTGTAGATTAAACCTTGGGTTCAAACTGCATCAAAGAGCCATAGAACAACAAACAAAAAAATTCTCAGTTACAAAGAATATACATAGTTAAGAGCTCATATGGTTACTCTAGAACACAAATTCATTAGATTCGAACCCTAGGTTTAGTATGACTACGAACAAATTGATACTTAGAGAGGTGAAAAACTTACAGATTCACCTTTCCCGCAAAATCCATAGGTTCAAAAACCCTGCAGTCAAATAAAATAAAAGCAGCATACTTTACAGTTACAAAAGTTAGTAATCGATTGTGAGACTGAAAATTCAAGGTCTGATTGTTCATGTGTTTGTATACTTACCGAGTCCCATAGACGATCAATCGATTTTCCATTTTCTTTTACCCCAATTTCTCCACATACATCTTCTCAACCCTAATTTTGCTATTTGGATAATTTACATACAATTTTTTTCAAGATACAGAATGGCATTAAAATGCATACAACCAAAAGTATCAATTCTTTGCCTAATTATCAAAATGTGATCACTTATGTTTCTTTCTTTTTGGGCTACTGTGTAAAAAAAATGTACGAATTTTTGGTTATATTCTAATTTAAAAAAACAAACTTTTTCAAGATCTCAAACATGGAATTGACTATTAGGTAATCCTATTGGAATGAAAATTTATTTCACATCCCTAAAACAGGATTAACCTGTGCTTGCAAATACAAGCTACTTTGTGCTCCCCAACAAACTGTTTGCCATCATATTCTATCACATTAGTGTTTCAAACAAATTAAGTAAACAAAGTTACCTGTATGTATGATGGAGAACTGATGTGAGGCAGATTACTTGTCAATTACTCAGGCAATTGCCAAGTTTCACACACAAACCAATCCAAAGAACTGATTTCCATCATATTCTATTAAGTTTTGAGGTAGGGACATGGCCTTCATCATGCTTCGGGTCGAGTTCAGAATTGTTCTATTATTACACATCACATTAGTGTTCTGAACAACATGGAGTAATTCAATAACATAATCATTTAATTAACCAAATAAAGTTACCTGATGTTTGTATACATATGAGTTGCTCTTCCAATTTATGTATACACAGTTAAAGAACCGCTACAATTTTCACTTGTTTCCTGTTAATTTTAAAAATTAAAACTATCTAAAAGTAAACAAAGTTGGTGTAAAGCTTCGTTAGGGTTAAAACAAATTACCAAAATATAGTGCAGGTGCCACAACTGGAACAACACCATTAGACTCAATTAAAGCCAAGAGTGTGGGTCTTGGCTTTAATTACCCTTCACAAACACTTTTTTAACTGCAAAATCCAATACAGTGAATATAAACATTAGAGCAAAATGAAATTAGTCAGACAATATTCTATGAAATTGGAGCTATTTACATACCCAGACATGATTTTTGTAGATTAAACCTTGGGTTCAAAATGCATCAAAGAGCCATAGAACAACAAACAAAAAAATTCTCAGTTACAAAGAATATACATAGTTAAGAGCTCATATGGTTACTCTAGAACACAAATTCATTAGATTCGAACCCTAGGTTTAGTATGACTACGAACAAATTGATACTTAGAGAGGTGAAAAACTTACAGATTCACCTTTCCCGCAAAATCCATAGGTTCAAAAACCCTGCAGTCAAATAAAATAAAAGCAGCATACTTTACAGTTACAAAAGTTAGTAATCGATTGTGAGACTGAAAATTCAAGGTCTGATTGTTCATGTGTTTGTATACTTACCGAGTCCCATAGACGTTCAATCGATTTTCCATTTTCTTTTACCCCAATTTCTCCACATACATCTTCTCAACCCTAATTTTGCTATTTGGATAATTTACATTCAATTTTTTTCAAGATACAGAATGGCATTAAAATGCATACAACCAAAAGTATCAATTCTTTGCCTAATTATCAAAATGTGATCACTTATGTTTCTTTCTTTTTGGGCTACTGTGTAAAAAAAATGTACGAATTTTTGGTTATATTCTAATTTAAAAAAACAAACTTTTTCAAGATCTCAAACATGGAATTGACTATTAGGTAATCCTATTGGAATGAAAATTTATTTCACATCCCTAAAACAGGATTAACCTGTGCTTGCAAATACAAGCTACTTTGTGCTCCCCAACAAACTGTTTGCCATCATATTCTATCACATTAGTGTTTCAAACAAATTAAGTAAACAAAGTTACCTGTATGTATGATGGAGAACTGATGTGAGGCAGATTACTTGTCAATTACTCAGGCAATTGCCAAGTTTCACACACAAACCAATCCAAAGAACTGATTTCCATCATATTCTATTAAGTTTTGAGGTAGGGACATGGCCTTCATCATGCTTCGGGTCGAGTTCAGAATAGTTCTATTATTACACATCACATTAGTGTTCTGAACAACATGGAGTAATTCAATAACATAATCATTTAATTAACCGAATAAAGTTACCTGATGTTTGTATACATATGAGTTGCTCTTCCAATTTATGTATACACAGTTAAAGAACCGCTACAATTTTCACTTGTTTCCTGTTAATTTTAAAAATTAACTATCTAAAAGTAAACAAAGTTGGTGTAAAGCTTCGTTAGGGTTAAAACAAATTACCAAAATATAGTGCAGGTGCCACAACTGGAACAACACCATTAGACTCAATTAAAGCCAAGAGTGTGGGTCTTGGCTTTAATTACCCTTCACAAACACTTTTTTAACTGCAAAAACCAATACAGTGAATATAAACATTAGAGCAAAATGAAATTAGTCAGACAATATTCTATGAAATTGGAGCTATTTACATACCCAGACATGATTTTTGTAGATTAAACCTTGGGTTCAAACTGCATCAAAGAGCCATAGAACAACAAACAAAAAAATTCTCAGTTACAAAGAATATACATAGTTAAGAGCTCATATGGTTACTCTAGAACACAAATTCATTAGATTTGAACCCTAGGTTTAGTATGACTACGAACAAATTGATACTTAGAGAGGTGAAAAACTTACAGATTCACCTTTCCCACAAAATCCATAGGTTCAAAAACCCTGCAGTCAAATAAAATAAAAGCAGCATACTTTACAGTTACAAAAGTTAGTAATCGATTGTGAGACTGAAAATTCAAGGTCTGATTGTTCATGTGTTTGTATACTTACCGAGTCCCATAGACGATCAATCGATTTTCCATTTTCTTTTACCCCAATTTCTCCACATACATCTTCTCAACCCTAATTTTGCTATTTGGATAATTTACATACAATTTTTTTAAAAACGACAAATTCTCCGGAGGCATTTTCTTCGATAATGGAATACAGTTCTACATACCTGAAATCGATTTGAGACAATAGAACTTTAACCTGTAACCTTTGCGACGGTCTCCGGAGGCATTTTCTTCGATACAATCGTCGCAAACATTCCTCGTTCCAAACGACCCGCGATGATTGGAAATCTGAGGTTGGGGGAGGGAGAGAAGAAGACGCAACGTTGGGGAGAAAGCAGGTTGCAATAATGAGGTTGGGGGGAGGGGGAGAAGACGACGCAATGTCAGTTGGGGAGAAGTTATAAGCAGGTTTGTGGGGAACGTGGTTGATCCGCGTGAATGAGGAGTTCGATCCGTGTGATCATCTAAAAAAAATTCTCAACCGCCAAAATTTCTTAATTTAAATGGTCAGGATCTCTTAAAAAGTTAGTTTTTCTTATTTTAAATGGCTAAGATTTAATCTAAAGAAGCACATATGGTAGTTGACTCTTCATGGTCTATATAATTATAATAACGTGCACCTGTACTTATATGACTCGTGTGTAATATATCGCGGCTTTGAACTTATCTTTTTTATATCTATGTTGAAGTGAAAACAGACCCAATACCCATGATAGTGCTAAGTTGTCAAAATTTATGCATTTCTAAAAAACACCCGTTGTATGATTGGGCATCAAAAGAAATGGCAAAGAGTAACATCATAAGAAATGGCAAAGAGTAATTAAAAGAGAACTGTATGAAGTTATAATCGTGGTTAAGTAAGTAAAGATGAGCGTATGAAATTGCGATGATTCGATTCTGAATATGAAAACCTAGATAAAAAATGACATTATAACGGTATATTTGGAAATCAAGAAAAAGTCACGTCGTTGTGGAAATGAGCGTTAAGTAAAACAAAATCGTATTTAGAAAAACCTTAATATGTCATGTTTGACCCGGCTCGGTTTTGAATAAGTTTACGTTGAAACGTAGACCGGTTCGATTATGGATAAAATTTATACCAAAATTAGATAAAAATAAGCTTGTAACAACAATCTAATATCTTCACTTAGATATTGTATGTTATGCATCATAATGATTATAATGATGATCACAATGGTGGTGGTTCCGGTGATCACGGTGGCCGGAGGCCGTCGAGACCGTTGGAATTGGAAGAGATAGAGCCTAATACGTTTAAGAGTTGTCAGTATTTCACAATTATTAGACTAGGTCAAAACTTCACGTGAAGCATTTTGAGTTGCCGATAGTCATGACAGCCGAGAAACTTAAGGTGGGATTAACCATGTTGAAGAAAAGATGCAGAGAGCTTAATATAAAGAGATGGCCTCATAGAAAGCTTAAGAGTATTAAATCTCTTATTCAAAATGTGAAGGTATGTAATATTGTACCTATATTACCCTTCCTCATGCCTCGTCGGACACCCATCCCCCCAACCGGCCACCTCTAGGGTTCGGCCGAACCCATGCACACACATGAAGGTTCCCTACGATCACAAACAAGCATTTAAATAGGAAGGTTTTCAAGATTATACCTCTAGATCGGAGAACCCGTGCCAATCGAATTCCCGAATCACATCGTCTTCTTTGAAACTCAACTTCTCTTCTAAACCCTAGAATTATGAAACATGTGTAGTATTGATTCAAGGATCCCGACACACTAAGGATGATTAGAGATCGACAAAATACATCAAATCGGACTTGAAACGCGATGAACGGCTCTCTCCCTCTCCTCCTTGCTCTTCGACGGCTGAATGTGAAAATGGGGTCTCCATATTTGCGTTGCACCCTAAAGGGTGTTCTTCCCTAGGGCCAGGCTTGGCCCACGCGCACCCAAGGTCTCCCGGGCTTGGTTTTGTTCACATTTTTAAATAAAACCCGCTAAAACCCCGTTAATTACCCGTTAACCTTTACAATAATTTACATAATTACAAACCCAGTTATTTTATGAAAAACCGGGATGTTACATCTTGGGTCGTTGAACCCTTATGAGTTAGTGTTGAAGTGTGGGTTATTAACATGTCAATAAACGACAAACCGTTTTATGAAGGATTGTAATGTTCTGAGTTCAATCAAATGGTATTTCTTGTTAATATACATTGTTAGAACTCACTAAGCGTAGATGGCTTTGTATGTACGTTAGATTGTTTGCAGGTGAGGTATCTTGGCTAGGGAGTGGTGCTACTCGGATTGGTGTGTAGGCATTTGTAAGATAAGATTAAGATTGATATTGAGTTTATAAAGGGTTACAACTATTTTAAATTAAGACTTCCACTGATTGTTTGTAATAAAGCGAGTATTTTTAAAGAGAACACTTAGTGATGAGAACCAACTGTAGGGTACCCAGTTTGGGGCCATACAGGCTGGTCTTGGGTGTTTCACAAACGTCCGAGACATCGTGAAGGCAATCAACAGGCTTCTAATGTCTTGCACTGTGGGGTTCCGATTAAAAATCTTTCTTATTCCATGAATCTTGCTCAGGTAACGGTTTTGATTTTTCTCACGAATTACCATTTATAATTCTTCAGTGAATGAGATTTGGAAGTTCTGCGAGGATTATGGGATAGTCGCGAATGTGTATCTATCCGATCGGTTATCAAAGACCGGTTCTGTGTTTGGTTTTATGAGGTTTCTTCGTGTCAATGACGTGGGTCTTCTGATTGAGGATTTACATAACATCTGGATCGGGAGTCACTGACTTGTCGTCGGGATAGGGTTAATTTTGATTTTCTTTTTGTTTTTTTTATTTAATAAATTTTCGTCGGTCAAATTTTTTTTTTTTAAATTAAAAAAAATTCTGGAAAACCCTATAGCGACGACATGTCGTCGCTATAGGTTAATTTTGATTTTCTTTTTGTTTTTTTTATTTAATAATTTTTTTTTAAATTAAAAAAAATTCTGGAAAACCCTATGGCGACGACATGTCGTCGGGATAGGGTTTTTCTAAAATTTTGAATGGGACACCCTATAGCGACGACATGTCGTCGCTATAGGGTTGAGCAGGTTGGAGAGAAAACTGGCGCCCAATGAATTTTTGGGGAAAACCTATAGCGACGACATGTCGTCGCTATAGGTTAATTTTGATTTTCTTTTTGTTTTTTTTTTAATAATTTTTTTTTTAAATTAAAAAAAATTCTGAAAAACCCTATAGCGACGAGATGTCGTCGGGATAGGGTTTTTACCTTTATTGACTGGTCAACATCCTTCGAAACCTATGCCGACGACATGTTGTCGCTATAGGTCACCTGTACCGACGACAAGTGGACCTATGCCGACGACATGTCGTCGCTATAGGGTGCAGCGCGAACAAATAGGGAAACTAGACGACAGAACTTCATTTTCATCAAAAACTCTCCAAAACTCCTCCAATTCTGTCTCTCCGACGATTTCAGCGTTTTTGGGCTATTTGTGAGCAACTTTTACACAAACTCTCGGGATTTAAGGTGAGCTAACATTCGGGTTCATATTTTAGCTAATTTTTTAAGATTTTGAAGTTTTGTTTGTTTATTTTGGTTAGGTTTTGAAGGAATTTCACCATTTCTTTAATTTCTAGCTTTGTGAAGGTAAATACTCGTTTTAATTACTAATTTGTGTTGAAATTTGGTTTAGATCAAAGATTTTTATGATTTTGTATGTATGTGTTATGTATGTATGTTTGTATGTATGAGTATGTATATTTGTATGATGGAATTATTAAATTATGATTAGTTTATGTCATTTGGTTTAGATGTGTGTTTATTTTATATAATTTAGTTTATGTAAATTAGTGTTTGTATGTATGTGTATGTATGTGTGTAATTTGTGTTTATGATGATTAGTTTTAATGTGTAGTTTGTATGTATGTGTGTAATTTGTGTTTATGATGATTAGTTTGAATGTTTAGTTGGTATGTATGTGTCTAATTTGTGTTTATGATGAAATTTGGTTTAGATCTAAGATTTTTATGATTTTGTATGTATGTGTATGTATGTATGTTTGTATGTATGAGTATGTATTTTTGTATGTATGATGGAATTATTAAATTATGATTAGTTTAGGTCATTTGGTTTAGATGTGTGCTTATTTTATATAATTTAGTTTATGTAAATTAGTGTTTGTATGTATATGTATGTATGTGTGTAATTTGTGTTTATAATGATTAGTTTGAATGTTTAGTTTGTATGTATGTGTGCAATTTGTGTTTATGATGATTAGTTTGGATGATTAGTTTGTATGTATGTGTGTAATTTGTGTTTATGATGATTAGTTAATATGAATGTATATATGTGTATGTATGTTTGTAGTTATGTAATTGGACATTTATTTATGTTTGTAATTATGTAATTGGGCTTTTATTTATGTATGTATGTAATTGTGATGTGTAGGTATATAAGATGGTATTTATTGGGAGCAACTTTCACAAAAACTCTCGGGATTTAAGGTGAGGTAACATTCGGGTTTCATATTTTAGCTACTTTTTCAAGATTTTGAAGTTTTGTTTGTTTATTTTGGTTAGGTTTTGGAGGAATTTCACCATTTCTTGATTTCTAACTTTGTGAAGGTAAGTACTCGTTTTAATTACTAATTTGTGATGAAATTTGGTTTAGATCTAAGATTTTTATGATTTTGTATGTATGTGTTATGTATGTGTATGTATGTATGTTTGTATGTATGAGTATGTATATATTTGTATGTATGATGGAATTATTAAATTATGATTAGTTTAGGTCATTTGGTTTAGATGTGTGATTATTTTATATAATTTAGTTTATGTAATTTAGTGTTTGTATGTATGTGTATGTATGTGTGTAATTTGTCTTTATGATGATTAGTTTGAATGTTTAGTTTGTATGTATGTGTGTAATTTATGTTTTTGATAATTAGTTTGGATGATTAGGTTGTATGTATGTGTGTAATTTGTGTTTATGATGATTAGTTAATATGAATGTATATATGTGTATGTATGTTTGTATCTATATGTTTGTAATTATGTAATTGGACATTTATTTATGTATGTATGTTTGTGTGTATATATTTGTAATTATGTACTTGGGCTTTTATTTATGTATGTATGTATGTAATTGTGATGTGTAGGTATATGAAAGGGTATTTATTCATATGCTTATGTACGTTTGTATGTATATGTAACTTTATTTAATTTTGTTACAAGTTCGAAACTCGTTGCGGTTGACGAGAGGAAGAACGTCGTACACATAATCAACAAATGCTTGAAATGCAACGACAAATGGATGAAATGCGTCGAATGTGGGATCGCCGAACTAGCAGCGATGATAATTAGCTTAGAGTTGTTGAGCCTTTGCCTTTTTTGTTGGTATTTGTCTTGAACAATTTCAATATTTGTGTGTCGAACAAGTTTATGTTTTGAATGTTTGATTTGTCGAACAAATTTGTGTGTCGAACAAGTTTGTGTGTCGAACAATTTGGATGTTTGGTTTATGTTTCGGATATTAGTTTTTATCCGATTTGAATGTTTGAATGGTTTATATTTATGATTTGCAGGTTTTTGTTTTTAGAAATTTAATATTTCTGGATAAAATATTAAAAAATAAAAAATAAAAACAGAAAAGGCCTATAGCGACCCTATATCGACGACATGTCGTCGGTATAGGGTTGGAATCTATACCGACGACATGTCGTCGGTATAGAATTTTTTTTTGAATTATTTAATTAGACCCTATAGCGACGACATGTCGTCGGTATAGGCTGACCTATACCGACGACACCTATCCCGACGACAATCTTGTGCTATTGGTACGACTCAATCCCGACGACACCTATCCCGACGACATATCGTCGGTATAAGCTATCCCGACGACAAATCGTCGTTATAGGGTCAAAAAAAGTCGTCGGTATAGGGTGATATTGTTGTAGTGACACCTGTAAGTTATGTAATCATAGAACCTATGTTCTTAATTTATTTGATTCCAGTTTCAGTTGTAACTTTTTTTTTTAAACCATAGATACTTGGTAGCTACTTGTAATCTTATTGTATATGAGGTCCACGTTGAGCCAATTCATCATATCTTTCTCCAGCATGAAAACTGACACCTCATACATACTCCAAAAGCACACTTCCACTTGCTTCATTTTTATGTAAAAACTCGTACGTGTTGCTCCATAAACACCATATTACGCCACCGATTCAATCCACCTCTCCACGTATGCAATTGCCATCTCCCAAATCCACCATATAAACCCACCACCACCACACCCCAATTCACACAACAACCAACACCATCGATATATCTCTCACAATGGCAAAGCTAATAGCCCTCGCTCTCGCCTTTGCAGCCCTTGTAGCCTTTGCCACCGCCCACACAACCATCGTCACCACCACCATCGAGGACGATAATCCAGTCTCCAGGCAAAGGCAGTGCAGCCAACGGTTGCAGGGACAAAGGTTCAACCAGTGTCGCATGTACCTCCAGCAGGGCCAGGGTCCTTTCGAAGACAACCGTCAGAGGGGACAGCAGCAGCAAGTCATGCAACAGTGCTGCCAAGAGCTCCAAAACGTCGAAGATCAGTGCCAGTGTGAGGCTGTGAAGAAGGTGTTCCGAGATGTCCAACAACAACAGGGACAGTTCGGTTCTCAGCAGACTCAACAGTTGAAGCAGAGGGCTCAGATGCTCCCTAACCAATGCAACCTTCAATCAAGACAATGCCAGATCGAGAGCAACATCGATATCCCTTTCCGCACTGGTTCACAACAATGCAGGGAAAGTGAAATCCAACGACCAGTCAACCAATGCCAAAGGTGAGTCTAATTTTTGTAACAAATAACATCATGCATGCATGGATCATATATATACATATATTTAGTTTTCTGATTATCCTTTTTTTTTTCTGAAAACGTACAGGTTCGTTGAACAACAAATTCGGTCCCCGAAAACAATTGAGATGAGCACCAACAGGCCAGGACGACAACAACAGCAAGGCCTGCAACAATGCTGCGATGAGCTCCAAAACGTGAGGAGGGAGTGTCAGTGCGAGGCCATTAAGGAAGTGGCTAGGAAAATGATGAGGCAGCAAGGTGGACGTAGTCAGTACGGTGGGCAGCAAGGGCAGACGGAGATCGTGAGGAGGGTGGTTCAGAATCTGCCGAACCAGTGCTACTTAGAGGTCCAGCAATGCAGCATCCCATATGAGATGTTCTGAAGTGTGAGACATGTAATAAATTAAGGGGGTCGCATCTCTAGTCGGTCGAGGTTTATGACTTTGAGATGTGGGCGTAGTTTCTTAATAATAATAACGTGCACCTGTACTTATATGACTCGTGTGTAATATATCGCCGCTTTGAACTTATCTTTTTATATCTATGTTGAAGTGAAAACAGACCCAATACCCATGATAGTGCTAAGTTGTCAAAATTTATGCATTTCTAAAAAACACCCGTTGTATAATTGGGCATCAAAAGAAATGGCAAAGAGTAACATCATAAGAAATGGCAAAGAGTAATTAAAAGAGAACTGTATCAAGTTATAATCGTGGTTAAGTAAGTAAAGATGAGCGTATGAAATTGCGATGATTTGATTCTGAATATGAAAACCTAGATAAAAAATGACATTATAACGGTATATTTGGAAATCAAGAAAAAGTCACGTCGTTGTGGAAATGAGCGTTAAGTAAAACAAAATCGTGTTTAGAAAAACCTTAATATGTCATGTTTGACCCGGCTCGGTTTTGAATAAAGTTTACGTTGAAACGTAGACCGGTTCGATTATGGATAAAATTTATACCAAAATTAGATAAAAATAAGCTTGTAACAACAATCTAATATCTTCACTTAGATATTGTATGTTATGCATCATAATGATTATAAAATTTTACACTTTCTTTTAGTCAAAACTATTATTATTTTGTTACATTATCATTAGTGACGTGATGAAACGCAGTAAACTTTCCGAGTCTCAAACGTGGATTTACAAATCGGCATCATAGTTCTTAAACTAAAAATTTCATTTAAACACAGCGGAAACTTTGTTTAAACAGACAACAAGTCTTTACATCTCAAAAATAGAAACGTAAATTGTTTTGAAATAAAAACAATAACTAGGAAAAGCGTATTTAGAAAAACTTAATATGTCATATTTGACCCGGCTCGATCTTAAATAAAGTTTACATCAAAACGTAAATCGGCTCGGTTATGGATAAAATATATACCATAATTAGATAAAAATAAGCACATAGCAACAATATATTATATTCACTTAGATATTGTACGTTATGCAGCATGATGAGTATAAAATTTTACACTTCCTTTTCAATCAAAACTATTATTATTTTGCTACAGTTGCATTAGTCACGTGATGTAATGCCTTAAACTCAGAGGTCCTTTGGATTTACACATCGGCATAATAATTCTTAAACTAAAAAATTCATTTAAACACAGCGGAAACTTTGTTTAAACAGACAGTAAGTCTTTACATCCCATAAATAGAAACATAAAATGTCTTGAAATGAAAAAATAACTAGGATGTCAGTTCTCTCGTCGAAGATATCACCGAGTCACGAGCATCCTTAGCTTCTCAAAATTAACCTGATGCACACACTAAAAGTCAGCTACGCTAGCGTTATATCAATAAAGATAACTTTAAAGCTTTAGCAACAACAAACACTTTCTTTAACTTTAACAAAACTTTATCCTTACAATATAGGAAAACTTTATTGTTAACTTTATCTTTAATTTTAACTTTATCTTTATCTTTATATGAACGAGCATGCACTCGTGCAACTCTTTCATCTATGTGCTTGTACTCGTACAAGACTCGTGTCGCTTGGGGTTGAATCCAATACCTCCTTTTGCTTAGGGTTGAATCTAAGACTGCTTTTACCGGCTTGCAAGGATCCTTTTGCTTGTAACAAGACTCCTTTAGCATTCTATGACTGTAACACTTTAGATGTACGCTATCATTCACTTAGCTGTCACATTAGCACATTAAAGCAAACAATCAAGTAAGCACACTTTATCAGGTATTAGCACATAACAAAACTATCTTTCTTTAACGATGATCATGATCATGATCATGATGATGATTATGATGGTGAAGTTTTGCTTGGGTGTAACAAATATAAAAGCTTAAACAAGATGCCAAAAAATGAATGGAGATTGAAAAATATGTCATTTTAGTTGTTCTATAAAGAGGGTATTTATTCATATAAAAGGGTATTTATTCATATGCTTATGTACGTTTGTATGTATATGTAACTTTATTTAATTTTGTTACAAGTTCGAAACTCGTTGCGGTTGACGAGAGGAAGAACATCGTACACATAATCAACAAATGCTTGAAATGCAACGACAAATGGATGAAATGCGTCGAATGTGGGATCGCCGAACTAGCAGCGATGATAATTAGCTTGGAGTTGTTGAGCCTTTGCCTTTTTTTGTTGATATTTGTCTTGAACAATTTGCATATTTGTGTGTCGAACAAGTTTATGTTTTGAATGTTTGATTTGTCGAACAAATTTGTGTGTCGAACAATTTGGATATTTGGTTTATGTTTCAGATATTAGTTTTTATCCGATTTGAATGTTTGAATGGTTTATATTTATGATTTGCAGGTTTTTGTTTTTAGAAATTTAATATTTCTGGATAAAATATTAAAAATTAAAAAATAAAAAATAAAAACAGAAAAGACCTATACCGACGGCATGTCGTCGCTATATGCCTTTTTCAAAAATTATTAAAAAAAACAAAAAAACCCTATACCGACGACAGGGTTGGAATCTATACCGACGACATGACGTCGGTATAGAATTTTTTTTTGAATTATTTAATTAGACCCTATAGCGACGACATGTCGTCGGTATAGGCTGACCTATACCGACAACACCTATCCCGACGACAATCTTGGGCTATTGGTACGACTCAATCCCGACGACACCTATCCCGACGACATGTCGTCGGTATAAGCTATCCAGACGACAAATCGTCGATATAGGTTCAAAAAAAAGTCGTCGGTATAGGGTGATATTGTTGTAGTGACACCTGTAAGTTATGTAATCATAGAACCTATGTTCTTAATTTATTTGATTCCAGTTTCAGTTGTAACTTTTTTTTTTAAAACCATTGATACTTGGCAGCTACTTGTAATCTTATTGTATATGAGGTCCACGTTGAGCCAATTCATCATATCTTTCTCCAGCATGAAAACTGACACCTCACACATACTCCAAAAGCACACTTCCACTTGCTTCATTTTTATGTAAAAATCGTACGTGTTGCTCCATAAACACCATATTACGCCACCGATTCAATCCACCTCTCCACGTATGCAATTGCCATCTCCCAAATCCACCATATAAACCCACCACCACCACACCCCAATTCACACAACAACCAACACCATCGATATATCTCTCACAATGGCAAAGCTAATAGCCCTCGCTCTCGCCTTTGCAGCCCTTGTAGCCTTTGCCACCGCCCACACAACCATCGTCACCACCACCATCGAGGACGATAATCCAGTCTCCAGGCAAAGGCAGTGCAGCCAACGGTTGCAGGGACAAAGGTTCAACCAGTGTCGCATGTACCTCCAGCAGGGCCAGGGTCCTTTCGAAGACAACCGTCAGAGGGGACAGCAGCAGCAAGTCATGCAACAGTGCTGCCAAGAGCTCCAAAACGTCGAAGATCAGTGCCAGTGTGAGGCTGTGAAGAAGGTGTTCCGAGATGTCCAACAACAACAGGGACAGTTCGGTTCTCAGCAGACTCAACAGTTGAAGCAGAGGGCTCAGATGCTCCCTAACCAATGCAACCTTCAATCAAGACAATGCCAGATCGAGAGCAACATCGATATCCCTTTCCGCACTGGTTCACAACAATGCAGGGAAAGTGAAATCCAACGACCAGTCAACCAATGCCAAAGGTGAGTCTAATTTTTGTAACAAATAACATCATGCATGCATGGATCATATATATACATATATTTAGTTTTCTGATTATCCTTTTTTTTTTCTGAAAACGTACAGGTTCGTTGAACAACAAATTCGGTCCCCGAAAACAATTGAGATGAGCACCAACAGGCCAGGACGACAACAACAGCAAGGCCTGCAACAATGCTGCGATGAGCTCCAAAACGTGAGGAGGGAGTGTCAGTGCGAGGCCATTAAGGAAGTGGCTAGGAAAATGATGAGGCAGCAAGGTGGACGTAGTCAGTACGGTGGGCAGCAAGGGCAGACGGAGATCGTGAGGAGGGTGGTTCAGAATCTGCCGAACCAGTGCTACTTAGAGGTCCAGCAATGCAGCATCCCATATGAGATGTTCTGAAGTGTGAGACATGTAATAAATTAAGGGGGTCGCATCTCTAGTCGGTCGAGGTTTATGACTTTGAGATGTGGGCGTAGTTTCTTAATAATAATAACGTGCACCTGTACTTATATGACTCGTGTGTAATATATCGCGGCTTTGAACTTATCTTTTTATATCTATGTTGAAGTGAAAACAGACCCAATACCCATGATAGTGCTAAGTTGTCAAAATTTATGCATTTCTAAAAAACACCCGTTGTATAATTGGGCATCAAAAGAAATGGCAAAGAGTAACATCATAAGAAATGGCAAAGAGTAATTAAAAGAGAACTGTATCAAGTTATAATCGTGGTTAAGTAAGTAAAGATGAGCGTATGAAATTGCGATGATTCGATTCTGAATATGAAAACCTAGATAAAAAATGACATTATAACGGTATATTTGGAAATCAAGAAAAAGTCACGTCGTTGTGGAAATGAGCGTTAAGTAAAACAAAATCGTGTTTAGAAAAACCTTAATATGTCATGTTTGACCCGGCTCGGTTTTGAATAAAGTTTACGTTGAAACGTAGACCGGTTCGATTATGAATAAAATTTATACCAAAATTAGATAAAAATAAGCTTGTAACAACAATCTAATATCTTCACTTAGATATTGTATGTTATGCATCATAATGATTATAAAATTTTACACTTTCTTTTAGTCAAAACTATTATTATTTTGTTACATTATCATTAGTGACGTGATGAAACGCAGTAAACTTTCCGAGTCTCAAACGTGGATTTACAAATCGGCATCATAGTTCTTAAACTAAAAATTTCATTTAAACATAGCGGAAAATTTGTTTAAACAGACAACAAGTCTTTACATCTCATAAATAGAAACGTAAATTGTTTTGAAATAAAAACAATAACTAGGAAAAGCGTATTTAGAAAAACTTAATATGTCATATTTGACCCGGCTCGATCTTAAATAAAGTTTACATCAAAACGTAAATCGGCTCGGTTATGGATAAAATATATACCATAATTAGATAAAAATAAGCACATAGCAACAATATATTATATTCACTTAGATATTGTACGTTATGCAGCATAATGAGTATAAAATTTTACACTTCCTTTTCAATCAAAACTATTATTATTTTGCTACAGTTGCATTAGTCACGTGATGTAATGCCTTAAACTCGGAGGTCCTTTGGATTTACACATCGGCATAATAATTCTTAAACTAAAAAATTCATTTAAACACAGCGGAAACTTTGTTTAAACAGACAGTAAGTCTTTACATCCCATAAATAGAAACATAAAATGTCTTGAAATGAAAAAATAACTAGGATGTCAGTTCTCTCGTCGAAGATATCACCGAGTCACGAGCATCCTTAGCTTCTCAAAATTAACCTGATGCACACACTAAAAGTCAGCTACGCTAGCGTTATATCAATAAAGATAACTTTAAAGCTTTAGCAACAACAAACACTTTCTTTAACTTTAACAAAACTTTATCCTTACAATATAGGAAAACTTTATTGTTAACTTTATCTTTAATTTTAACTTTATCTTTATCTTTATATGAACGAGCATGCACTCGTGCAACTCTTTCATTTATGTGCTTGTACTCGTACAAGACTCGTGTCGCTTGGGGTTGAATCCAATACCTCCTTTTGCTTAGGGTTGAATCTAAGACTGCTTTTACCGGCTTGCAAGGATCCTTTTGCTTGTAACAAGACTCCTTTAGCATTCTATGACTATAACACTTTAGATGTACGCTATCATTCACTTAGCTATCACATTAGCACATTAAAGCAAACAATCAAGTAAGCACACTTTATCAGGTATTAGCACATAACAAAACTATCTTTCTTTAACGATGATCATGATCATGATCATGATCATGATGATGATTATGATGGTGAAGTTTTGCTTGGGTGTAACAAATATAAAAGCTTAAACAAGATGCCAAAAAATGATTGGAGATTGGAAAATATGTCATTTTAGTTGTTCTATAAAGGAAGGTGGTGACATCCTATATATATACATACCAATTCCAACTTTACCCAACGGAAATAGATTGCAAGTGCATGCGGGTACTAGATTCGAAAGAAGGCGGTTACACGCATTCACGCAATTCGGATCACGGTTAACTGCTTTGCTATACTCGACCGGATTCAATTCCAATCAAGAAAATGCTAGTTTTGTCCCATTACTAGAATCTTGACATCTATGACCGGAAAAATGGTCGCAAATCTTGGACCGTGGCGACCGAATTGGTTGCAAAAGCAGTGACCAAAACTGAATCAGTCACAAAACGGTCGCAGATTTTGGGACCGTTAAAGATTCCATCATAAATAGGAAAAAATTAATTAACCAAAATTAAATTTCAAATATCGGTCATAAGTTTGTGAAAAGGATCTCAAATCGAGTTAGCGCGACTAACGCGGGTGGGATTTGTCAAACCCAGTAGTACTACTAAACATTACCTCGCTAAGATCCATATTAACGGTCCGATGTGTGATGAGGACTTTCATGATAGTGTGTTACGCTTAGCCTCAACAGTGATATCATATGAAGTACCATAATCAAAATAGTTTGCGTCATGTTTTCTCCCCCAACGGGAAAAACATGTAAAATAATGTTTGCTTGCGTACCTGTTTCTCCCCCACGGGAAAACAAGTAAAAGTATGATGGTTTGTGTACATGTTTCTCCCCCAATAGTAAAACGAGTAAAAAGGGGCCGTGAAACTCACCTGTGTTGCGTAGTAGGTAGTATCACACAAGTATGAGATTTAGAATCTCAAGTGTTAGCCTGCACGGCTTACGTATGTCCTATAATTATAAACACATAAGTTAGGGATGTCACACCCCGCCAAGGCGGAAACGCGAGGTGTCACACATTTAGTTCATAGCACAAGGTATAAAGACATTTACTAAGGCATCACAAACTTTATTAATTTTATAATTGATTGTTCAACACTTGTTAAAATAAATAAACAAAATCCCAACAAAAACATTGCAAAAGTTTCTTTAACTTGGTCCATAAGCAATCCTACATGATCCTTTCTCTCTTAGTTATTATTTCCTGAAACATGTAAGAAAATAGGTCAACATAAAGTTGGTGAGAGACATAGGTTCTATAAGTTATAAAGATAAATTATCATAAAAGATATAAACAAATTCAAACCAAGTTTAAACAAATGTGCAAGCATATTAACACAAACGTTTTGCAATCAACCCTAAATGTTATATGTTATAAGCATCCACAATCCACGATTGTGCCGTAAAAATGTTATATGCATCCACAATCCCAAAGATTGTGCCGCTGTTATATCGGTTTCCCCCATATGATCATACTAGTACTTCCTTAGGCTTGAAAACAAGTTAATGATCGCAATAATGTTATAGTGTTCAAATATCAAGCACATAATTGAAATTACTTGTTTGAGAATTTGTTTGGAAATGTTTAAGTTATCAAGCCATAAAAATATACATGTTTCACCCCAAAAGTTAAAAAGAAAAAGGGGTTATGTTCTCACCTTGCAGCAGGTGGGTAGATCTTGATTACTGAAGTAACTTGCTTTAGGAGATGCTTTAAGAATTTCCTAAGTAAGTTTGAGTTTAAGTTAGTTTATAGAATTGTGGAAAGATGAGGGGTTGTTTTGTAAATAGAGGAAAGTAGTTGTCGTATACTAGAGTGGTTATCGTACTAGAGTAGTACCTCCAACAGCAAAGTTCCCAGGAAAGAGTTGGCCGGATCAGAACCCCGTCTTTCCTAGCCAGAACCTTACTGTTTGTCAGATAACTACATACCAGTTTGAATGTTACTCTATTCGTATACTTTAACCGAGTTTAGGACGTGTCTGGTAAGTTTGGGAAAGTATAAGTACTAAAGTGTAAATGTACATTTAATATAGATTGAAATGGATATGTTGAATACTATATGGTTTGATAGGAAATAAAGAGTTAAAATAAAACTTAATTAAAAGTAAAAAAAAAAGAATTAAGAAGATATAGTTTTTAAAAAATTGAACAATGTTTAAAGAGTTTACAAAACGTATTTTGTAATTTTTGTGTTTTAAAGAAGAAAACGTGGTTTTTAAATAATGTTTAGTAATATATATATATATATATATATATATATATAAATAGTTTATTGTTTAAATAACGTTATTAGTTTTAAATAAAACATAACTTTAAATGGTTTCTTGCAAAATCTTTTATAAAAATAAAAAAGTATAGAAATTCTCTTATGTTTTTAAAGAAAATACGTAATTTATTTATGATATTTAAAGGAAATACATTTTATTTTTACTAAAATAAAACATAATACATAATATTATGGTGAGTTGGGAATTTAAAAAGTAATTGATTTAATAACATTTATTTGTTTAAAAGACATACTAATGTTTGTATTTATTTATGAACATATTTGTGTGTGAGTGTAAGTTGCTTAAAAAACCAAAAAGAAAAATAAACAAAGAGGAAAACATACACTAGGGCTCGAACCCATGAACTGTAGGATAAAGGTGGAATGCTTAAACCACTGAACCAAGGCTCCATTTAGTTAAATTTCAGTAACAGAAACATTTAAAGAAAATCACACAGTTCATCTTCTTCATTGAAATAAATAAGAACAGAGATCGCATCCTAGAACCCTAAAATCGATTTTGTAAGGAAAGTAGTAAGGGAGAACGAGCGATTAAGATGAAAACGAGTACCTGGAGTTGAAAACCACACGGATTAGAGCCAATTTGTCAACGGTTTTGCGTCTGGGAGAGGGCGTGCGTCGCTCGGAACAGGAAGGAAAAGAACGGATTTTGTGGTAGTTTCGTTTTAGGAACCGACGTGGGTATTTATAGGGGTTTTAGCTCCATTGTAGACGCGAATTCAGTTGGATTTAGAACGAGAATTAAGGAACTTTGAAGCTTGAATTATCATAAACGGGTTTTCAAATTTGGATTCTCAAATGTTTGAAATTGATAACGTTTTTACACGAATTACTTGTTCCACTCGATGGATAATGATTAGAAACGAGTAAGGAAGGATTTAAACTTCCGGATTCTAAGGATTGAGATGGATTTGAGACGGGTTTGACTTTTTGAGGTCAAAATTGAGCTCTTGTTGTTCAGGGTTCAAAATGAGAAAAAGGAAAGGGGTTCAAAAGAAGGTTCAAGGGATTTAGAGAGGGTTCAACATCAAAATGAGGGTTCATGGTCTATTTAATGAAATTCTTTTTTGATAAAAGAAAATAATACAAAAAAAAGACATTTAAATTCATTTAACGTATAAAATTTTATAACTTTTAAACTTTTATAAATATAACTAATCACTTTAATAATTTTCATCTTTGTTTAAAAATATTAATGTAATTGCTTATTAAGAATTGAAATTAATTTGATATATTAAATAAAATGAGGCAAAACGAGACTCGTACATTACATCGAAATAAGATTACACGAAACAAGAATCATACAATTTTTTAGAGATGTCATAAGGGACACATGGGATTTGTGACGACGACACGGAAGATTAGAATGTCTTAAACATTCTAAGGATCAAAGAGTAGATGAACGTGTCTACGGAATTATATGGATTTCTTAATATGATTAATAAGGGAAACGCGTCACGTGTTGTACGTTAATAACGAATAATAAATGAATGAATACATCCGTACGTTAAAGTCGTTTACAAAAGTTTAGGAAAATAATATAATCTAATATATATTATTTCTCGACGGATTAACTAAATTATCATTTATGTGGTAAAATAATAAATATATTATTTTCTATTCGAGATTATAAACGTGAGTAAATAATATAAATAATTATATTATTAATTAGTTTGAAACGTCACACGAGGTATAAAACGATACGAAATAATATAACATATATATTATTTAATAAGATTAGTCACAGGTTGAAAATAATATAAACATATTATTTTATACGAAGTTACGGTTTGAAAATAATATAGATATATTATTTTTATTCGATAACAATATAAATATATTATTGGTAAAAGTGGGAAAGATAATAAAATAGGTTATAAACCAAACCCGAGCCTACGGGTGGTTTCCCGGGCTAAAACACATTAATATAATATTATAATAATATAGAGTTTGATTTTTAATAATTAAATATAATCAAAAATGCCTCAAAAATAAAATGTGGGAGCCCGGTCTCGAACCCGGGTCTCTCCCACACACGCACACAGCTCTAACCAGTCCCGGCCGCTAGGCTATCGCAACAGAACCCGGAACACATTGGTTTTAACGTTCGCGTCCCTGTGGTTTCCCTCCCACACGAACAACGATCGAATCCAGTCCCAAACCCACAAATCCGGTCGTGTTTTGAACAAGGTAACAAGGGGTTTTAATCAGTCGAGTACCAGCGAGTATGAGGTCGAGTTTAATTGCAAAACCATTTAGTTTATGATCGATTAATGCTCGACCGAAATTATGAAACCCTAGTTAAAAAATATAAGATTGATTTGTTAAAATCCGATGTTAACAGATGTTATAATCATAGGGCTTTCAAAGGACGGATGATAGCGAGTCTAACCATGTATTTTAATTGGATTATAATCGGGTCTAGGATAGATTTCGATTAAAACAGTTTGTGATGAACCCTAGATTACGGATTATGATCAATTCGATGACATGAGTCCTGGATTTCATAGGGCTTTCAATCCATACGTAGAGAAGACTCTGAGGATGTGTTCAATTTCATTATTTGATATCGAATTGTTAGGGTTCGACTAAAACGAAACAATATGAACCCTAGCTATTTGATCGAGTTAAATCCGATAATGTGAACCCAATTTATGTTAGGGCTTTTGATTAGTAGGTTAAAACGAATCTAAGGATGAGATCAATTACCAGAATCGATGATGGATTGGTGGTGTTCGATCAAAACCGACGTCGACTGCGATTAGGTTGGTCTCCGGCAAGTGTGGATGCTTCTCCGATTGATTCAACGCGTGCAGAAGCTACAGTGGGGATCGTCTAAGGTGCGCAGGGGTTCAATTCGTGAATTGGTATCCTAATTCGAAGAATTCAATAGTATAAGTTCATGAAGTCGACGGTTTCTTATTTAATCCTCATAATTAGAGTTAATTCGAATAAATGATGATGATTAATCCGTTAGTTATGACCGTTAATGCAGATTACGTGTGAGATCAGTTACAAATTTCAGTAGAAATTGGTTATGGCTTGCGAATTTGGATCAAAGGTGCCCGGTTTGACTCTTGAAAGTCAACCAAATCGAAATTGTGTAATATACAGAACTAGTCCTTGTGGTTTCATGTCTTAGGGCTTGAAACTTGGCGGAATCGATCCCTGAGATTTGAACTAGGTTACTAGGTTATGAATTGGTTAAGTTTGACTATTAAAAGTCAACAGGAATATGATTTTGACTTTTACAAAGTCAACAGAATAGATTAGGGGTATTACAAAACTAGCCCCCGGAGTTTAAGTTTGGGTTATTGACAGAATTAGTCCTTGAAGTTTGATATTTAACTGGGTTTAGTTAACGGGG
Source organism: Smallanthus sonchifolius (assembly GCA_023525975.1). Classification (NCBI taxonomy): domain Eukaryota; kingdom Viridiplantae; phylum Streptophyta; class Magnoliopsida; order Asterales; family Asteraceae; genus Smallanthus; species Smallanthus sonchifolius. The sequence goes on along the minus strand of CM042046.1, from coordinate 8,134,450 downwards.
TTAAGTTTTTAACAGAGAATTTAACGGGATTGTTAACGGAGTTAGCATGAAAAGTCGGATTGTCACACTTTGCCACCGCCCACACAACCATCGTCACCACCACCATCGAGGGCGATAATCCAGTCTCCAGGCAAAGGCAGTGTAGCCAGCGGTTACAGGGACAGAGGTTGAACCAGTGTCGCATGTACCTCCAGCAGGGCCAGTCTCCTTACGAAGACAACCGTCAGAGGGGACAACAGCAACAAGTCATGCAGCAGTGCTGCCAAGAACTCCAAAACATCGAAGATCAGTGCCAGTGTGAGGCCGTGAAGAAGGTGTTCCGAGATGTCCAACAACAACAGGGACACTTCGGTTCTCAGCAGACCCAACAGTTGAAGCAGAGGGCTCAAATGCTTCCTAACCAATGCAACCTTCAATCAAGGCAATGCCAGATCGGAAACATCATGACCGAGAGCAACATCGATATCCCTTTCCGCACTGGTTCACAACAATGCAGGGAAACTGAAATCCAACGACCAGTCAACCAATGCCAAAGGTGAGTCTAATTTTTGTAACAAATAACATCATGCATGCATGGATCATATATATACATATATTTAGTTTTCTGATTATCCTTTTTTTTCTGAAAACGTACAGGTTCGTTGAACAACAAATTCGGTCCCCGAGAACAATTGAGATGAGCACCAACAGGCCAGGACGACAACAACAGCAAGGCCTGCAACAATGCTGCGATGAGCTCCAAAACGTGAGGAGGGAGTGTCAGTGCGAGGCCATTAAGGAAGTGGCCAGGGGCGGACCTAAGTGAAGCCGGGGGGGTGCACAGGAACCCCCCGAGTTTTGAAATTTTAGTGTAACGGTAGGTAAAAAAACTGGGGTGAACCCCCTAAAATACCCTACGGTGAACCCCTTTACAAGGTTTCACAGTAAGCGTAGTAGTTTAGGCCCTATGAAATTGAGGCATCTAAAAACAGTGAACCCCTTGGAAAAAATTCCTGGATCCGCCACTGGAAGTGGCTAGGAAAATGATGAGGCAGCAAGGTGGACGTAGTCAGTACGGTGGGTAGCAAGGGCAGACGGAGATCGTGAGGAGGGTGGTTCAGAATCTGCCGAACCAGTGCTACTTAGAGGTCCAGCAATGCAGCATCCCATATGAGATGTTCTGAAGTGTGAGGCATGTAATAAATTAAGGGGGTCGCATCTCTAGTCGGTCGAGGTTTATGACTTTGAGATGTGGGCGTAGTTTCTTAATAATAATAACGTGCACCTGTACTTATATGACTCGTGTGTAATATATCGCGGCTTTGAACTTATCTTTTTATATCTATGTTGAAGTGAAAACAGACCCAATACATAATATAGCTAATGATGCGGTTAATTTAGCCAAATGATGCGGTTTAAGGACCGCATCATTTGCTATAGCATCAAATGCCTCGCACCCGCATATCAAATCAGAACCGCATTAAAAGCCTTATTTCATTAAAAAAAATATTAAAATATTTCAGCTAATTCCCAGGAAATACAATACTCATTTCCCAATATAAACAAATATAAATGCACAGAAATGACAATAATAATAAAAAAGTTTCAAAAATTTCAAAGTACCACAAATATATATATATATATATGTGTGTGTGTGTGTGTGTGTGTGTTTAAAAATGAACGTAAATATACAATAACTTATGAATCGACGTCTTCATTCTTGCAACCCAAAGTAACGTCTTCATACTTACAACCCGAACCAATGTCTTCATTCTTGCAACCCGAACCGTAGAAATTGCACATTTTTCTCAACGTGTTTTAGTTGGATTGATATCAAACAATACTGCAAATAAGCTATGAAATACAACATTAGGAGAATGTACAACAAAAATTCTAATAGTGTAACAATTCAAATAAAAATGTCACAGAGTTGTGTTTGGATGTGACAATTATACTAAAATGTAATGAAACTAAACCAATAATCATGTTGGACCCCTGTACAACCCCACCAAACTACTGCATCTAATTATTACCTTGCATCCAAACACACCCTAACTTCCAAACACCCAAACACAAAAAGAGTACAACTAGGTTTCAAAAGACATACACATATATTTACATATAATTATACTACATACTCGTACAAAAGCGAGTTTTTATACCTAAAGGAGAATATATTACTTCATATATTTACATTTTTCACTATCCAAATAAATTCTCTCTCGAAACCGCGAGCAACTAGATCCGAAATAGCGTAACTATCCTTGTTCTTTCCCTTTTTTAGAGAATCAACAATGTACGCGCTTCCGGTGCTCGGTTCAAAGATTAAAAGAGTCCAATGACCGCTAAAACATAGAAATTATAGAACAATTAAATACGTGTGTGTATGTGTATGTGTATATGTATATGTATGTATTGTGGAAATGTATAATATTACCTGGCAATATATGGTGCAAGAATATATCTTTTGTTAGCATGATGCTTGTATATTTCTTTAATGTGTTGTACCACAGCATCCGGTTCTCTTACGCATGCTGAACCTTTCATGCGGTTCGGATCAAGGAATGCGCATTTGGATTTTGGCGAGAGAAAAAAGTATTAAAAATATATATATATGATAAAGTTAGTAAAATTAAATTATATCTTAAAATGTTATATATATGATAAAGTTAGTAAATGTTATTGTACCATAATAAAACAATAATAACTTACATATATATGATAAAATTAGTAAAATCAAATTATATCTAAAAAGGTTATTGTACCATAATAAAACAATAATAACTTACATCGCAAATGAATGCATTACGCTGACATCAAGCCAATCCCTTGAAAATAACCTTAACAACTCCGAATATGGGATTGGATTTGCAACTGGTTTGGGATACATCCCTTGGGGTGAAGAAGTACAAATGTAATGGCGCGTCCCAACGACTCTATGTAATTGATCCAACATGACTTGAATGATACCGGTTTTATTTTGTACTTTCTTCAAGGCCGATGGCAATGCAGGATCTTTCCATGTATCTTGTTCGGGAGCATTTGTTAGTGTTATTTGTGGTTCGGGTACGAGTACGGGATCATTCGTAGCATTTTGTTGTTGCTCCATAGATAATAACTAAAAACAATTATAAGAGCATTAGTACTTAGATATTATACATATAATGAGTTGATTATTGAATTGAAAGGCTTGTCATGTTAAGAATATTACATGGCTTATATAAGCCGATTACAACACAAGGATTACAATGGAAAGGAGATCATCTACGCTGTAATTACGGTGGTCCACATCAATCACAATCCTATCTAAAAATACAGTTGACTTTAAATGGAAAACAACTAACTAACATTATTATTATCCTTAATAATGCACACACATATATAAACGTATATGAAAAATATATATGTACATTACGGATTGTTATATCAACAAGTTTTTGAAAACTAACCATATTTAAAAACCGCTTTGAAAAAGATCATGACTTTCTAAAAGTTGGCTGTCATTGTTTTCATCAACCTAAAATAACAAACAAATTGTTAGAGTAAATGACAAATCAAACTAAATTAACAAAAAATATAAGAGTAAATGGGTCGGCTACCAATCGATAACATGAACTACTCGAGACGTTTTCTCCATGGAATTGTGGTGAGGCACGAGGCACTTCATCAACCTAAAATAACAAACAAATTGTTATAATATGAACAAATCAAACTAAATTAAAAAATATATATATTAGAGTAAATGGGTCGACTTTTTCCGGACGATAACTTGAAGTGTTTGCGGTGACATCGTCATGTAATTGTGGCGAGGCGCCTCTACGACTCTGTGACCCATTACTCGAGTCCACTCTCAAGGGACTAGGTGACTTGCTCGGTGTCCCTTGGTTCGCAAGCTACAATTTAACAAAATAATATGGTTGTAAATATTGATATACTAAAATATATTATAATATATAAACAAAAACATACCCTTATTGCGTATCTTGGCCACTGAACGATTTGATGAAACAAATGTTTAACCAATTGAACTTCACTCGTTTTTGTTACATTGTAGAGGTCCAAGTTCATATGTATATCAACGATATCATCCACCGAAACCTTCACACAACCCTCCATTATTGGGATACAATGTAGAACCGCACCCGTTCTTGGCCATGCCACACCGTCATCCACCTTCACTAGCGAGTCACCCATATTTATCAGCAACTCACATTGGGTGTAAATCTACAAAACCATTCAGCAAACTATAAATCTGCTAACTATATATATATATAACATTTTTTAGCAAACTATATATATATATATATATATATATATATATATATTACCTTGATAGGTGGATAGTCGACCGGTCCATCAGACCTCGTGTCTACCTGTGGTACCGAGTTTGTATCATGGTTCACATTTTTAAACAATCCTCCATAAACCTTAGTATAACATGTAAACTCAATATGACCACCAAGTCAATTACAATAACTCATGATATATACATATATACATAGTCATTACCTATGATCCCGGATACAGTCCGTGATCGCCCCCATGCTCGGGTCCATCAACTCGAATTATCAGGTCTTCCTTATTTTTAGAATAACTCCCATCGGCTATCATACTTTTCTCCGTATGGTACTATAAAAAATATTTGTTAAAACATTCGACTATAATATTAACAAATCAATCTAAACTAAATTATATATAATTATATAACACAATCATTTACCAAAGCACCACCCTTCTGAAATGTATCATCATCAAGTTCATACATCTTGGTTTCTTTGTTTATTTTGGCATAGCCCATTAAATACAGCTTAGAACGTGGGTTTTTTAGACCTTTAAGTTCTTCATAGCTTGATTCAAGTTGAGGCCATATAAAACCTTTCTTTCGTTTCAAACCACTCCACCCACCTCGTCCTAGACGGAGAACATGTTTCCTCTTGGCACTGCTAGCTTTTGCTTTCGCCCTTTTTTGCCTTCACACAAATCAGCAAACTATTACTAATTACTTGGAAACATATACATATAATAATAATAAACAATTAAAAAATACCTTAAATTCCTCTCTAGTCCTTTGTTTGACAAACTCCTCCCAATGTTCACGTTCGATAAATGGATATTTTTCCTAAGCTTTCTGGCCATTGGGCTTTGCATTATATATATATTTTGTAGCAAGCCTAGATCTAAATTTTGTGCCAAGTTTTACAACCCACTTCTTCATATACGCTTTCGGGGCATCAGTCTCAATTTTCCAAAATTTCTAAAATATAAAAAACACTAAGTTAGAAATAATAATTAATTTATAAGTATTTTATATTTCTAATAAGTTTAAATATAATATGTACCTTGGTTTCTAACCATAGATCATCAAAATCTGTGTCCTCAAATTTGCACATCTGAATATTACATTGAAAGGTATGTTGAACCATCATCCCATAGTATGAGTTGAAATAGGCGACTATTTTCGGTTCACCAAACGGCTGATTATTTTCATCGAATTTAATATTTTTCTTGTCCTCAGGAATCTTCTTTGAAAAAACAGCAATCCCGCGTTTGGCTTTTTCCGACATACTTTTTCCCGACATACTTGTACCTATGGTGAGTGAAAGTCAAATACACATACACATACTACATCAGCCCTAACAACAATAAGCAGAATCCACCAAAACAAACAATTCAGATCACACTATTAAATCAATATAAATGCACAAAAAAGAGTAAAATCAAAACTAAACAGCCATTGATCAATATCATAATTAACTTTTTCATGAATGAAAACACAATTCAATTGTACATTAAAGTCAATACCAGCATACAAGACTAAATACCCACATAAAAGTTGGGTCCTATCTCTTTAAAGTTTCTAACATGTTTTTCTTACTTTGATTGTGGACATGGTGACAATATTGGAAGCTCGGATTGTGGACATGATTTCCACACTGATTGCATCAAACAATTGTTGGCACAGAAAAATATCTGCCCCATTTGCAAGATGACTAGTTTGGCTCCTTACAATTTAATAATACACTAAATAATGAAATCTAACATATAATAATCATAATCCGACAAACTAAACTTTTATATCAAGGACCACATTCACAATAAACAACATCTGGGACCACAATCCATAAAGACATCCGGGACCACATGGTGCAAACATATATATAGAAACATGAAACTAAAAGCATAAATTAAACATCACCTTGCAATGGTGATGAAGAGGAGGGGGTTTGGGGCTTGTGGTGGAGAGGACAGATGCGATGGTGAAGAAGAGGAGGGGGCGGCGGCTGTAGTGAGGAGGGTGGGGTCGAGGTGGGTTTGGAGGTGACGGAGAAGAGGAGGTGGAGGAGGCGATGGTGAAGAAGAGGATGGTGGTTATGGTGAATGGTGAATGTGTCGATGTTTTTGGATTGTGGGATTAGGGTTGTGTTGGAGTGGTGAAAATTTTAGGGGGGAGATTGAAACAGGTGGAGGAAACTATTAAAGGTGAAATTTTTGGTGTGAAAGACCCATTTACAAACCGTAGCAGCCCACCACACTTCAAAATTGACATTTATGGTCAAAGAAGTCAATCCAGGAATGGAAATTGACACAGAACCGGTTAAAGAATCAAATGAAAAATGGGATGTTATAAATGAACCTACAATAGCAACAAAAACTATTATGAAAATTGTTTTTACTTCATCTTGGTTTGAGGAATGACTTGTTTGACCATGGAAGTCAAATCACCAGGTAAAATGAATAAAATAAAGTTATTTTTCACTAGGTAAAATAAAATTATATTAATAAATTAACTATTATATTTAAAAAAAAATAAGAATACATTATATTAGAGGTGTTTACGGTTCGGTTTAAAACCGTGAAACCGGCCAAACCGGTCGTCGTCATGATCGGTTTTTTTATTAACTTTCGGTCGGTTTAAAAAAAATTATTAACTTTTGGTCGGTTTTCAAAATTTTTTATTAACTTTCGGTCGGTTTGACAAAAAACGGTCAAAACCGGACAGTGAACACCCCTACATTGTATTAATAAATTGACTATATCAAACCTTAATCAACATCAATCCCATCGATGTCATATGGACCGAAAATGGAGGTAGATTATCAAAGTGGTCGTATTCCTCCTCGTTTTCTGATTATCCTTTTTTTTTGAAAATGGAGGTAGACCATATGACCGAAAATCGATGTCATATGGACCGAGAGCAACATCGATATCCCTTTCCGCACTGGTTCACAACAATGCAGGGAAACTGAAATCCAACGACCAGTCAACCAATGCCAAAGGTGAGTCTAATTTTTGTAACAAATAACATCATGCATGCATGGATCATATATATACATATATTTAGTTTTCTGATTATCCTTTTTTTTTCTGAAAACGTACAGGTTCGTTGAACAACAAATTCGGTCCCCGAGAACAATTGAGATGAGCACCAACAGGCCAGGACGACAACAACAGCAAGGCCTGCAACAATGCTGCGATGAGCTCCAAAACGTGAGGAGGGAGTGTCAGTGCGAGGCCATTAAGGAAGTGGCTAGAAAAATGATGAGGCAGCAAGGTGGACGTAGTCAGTACGGTGGGCAGCAAGGGCAGACGGAGATCGTGAGGAGGGTGGTTCAGAATCTGCCGAACCAGTGCTACTTAGAGGTCCAGCAATGCAGCATCCCATATGAGATGTTCTGAAGTGTGAGGCATGTAATAAATTAAGGGGGTCGCATCTCTAGTCGGTCGAGGTTTATGACTTTGAGATGTGGGCGTAGTTTCTTAATAATAATAACGTGCACCTGTACTTATATGACTCGTGTGTAATATATCGCGGCTTTGAACTTGATCTTTTTATATCTATGTTGAAGTGAAAACAGACCCAATACCCATGATAGTGCTAAGTTGTCAAAATTTATTTTTTTATGCATTTCTAAAAAACACCCGTTCTATAATTGGGCATCAAAAGAAATGGCAAAGAGTAACATCATAAGAAATGGCAAAGAGTAATTAAAAGAGAACTGTGTGAAGTTATAATCGTGGTTAACACTACAACAATATCACCCTATCCCGACGATTTTTTTTGACCCTATAGCGACGACTTGTCGTCGCTATAGGCTATACCGACGACATGTCGTCGGTATAGATGTCGTCGGTATTGCCTCGTCCCAATAGCCAAGATTGTCGTCGGGATAGGTGTCGTCGGGATAGGTCAGCCTATACCGACGACTTGTCGTCGCTATAGGGTTGAATTAAAAAATTCAAAAAGAAACCTTATACCGACGACATGTCGTCGGTATAGAGTCCAACCTTGTACCGACGACATGTCGTCGGTATAGGTTGACCCTATTCCGACGACATATCGTCGGTATAGGGTTTTTTTGTTTTTTTAACAATTTTTGAAAAAGGCCTATAGCGACGACATGTCGTCGGTATAGGTCTTTTCTGTTTTTATTTTTTATTTTTTAATTTTTAATATTTTATCCAGAAATATTAAATTTCTAAAAACAAAAACTTGCAAATCATAAATATAAACCATTCAAACATTCAAATCGGATAAAAACTAATATCCGAAACATAAACCAAACATCCAAATTGTTCGACACACAAACTTGTTCGACACACAAATTTGTTCGACAAATCAAACATTCAAAACATAAACTTGTTCGAGACACAAATATGCAAATTGTTCAAGACAAATACCAACAAAAAAGGCAAAGGCTCAACAACTACAAGCTAATTATCATCGCTGCTAGTTCGGCGATCCCACATTCGACGCATTTCATCCATTTGTCGTTGCATTTCAAGCATTTGTTGATTATGTGTACGACGTTCTTCCTCTCGTCAACCACAACGAGTTTCGAACTTGTAACAAAATTAAATAAAGTTACATATACATACAAACATACATAAGCATATGAATAAATACCCTCTTATATACCTACACATCACAATTACATACATACATACATACATAAATAAAAGCCCAATTACATAATTACAAATATATACACACAAACATACATACATAAATAAATGTCAAATTACATAATTACAAACATATAGATACAAACATACATACACATATATACATTCATATTAACTAATCATCATAAACACAAATTACACACATACATACAACCTAATCATCCAAACTAATCATCAAAAACATAAATTACACACATACATACAAACTAATCATCATAAAGACAAATTACACAGATACATACACATACATACAAACACTAAATTACATAAACTAAATTATATAAAATAATCACACATGTAAACCAAATGACCGAAACTAATCATAATTTAATAATTCCATCATACATACAAATATACATACAAACATACATACATACACATACATACAAAATCATAAAAATCTTAGATCTAAACCAAATTTCATCACAAATTAGTAATTAAAACGAGTACTTACCTTCACAAAGCTAGAAATCAATAAATGGTGAAATTCCTCCAAAACCTAACCAAAATAAACAAACAAAACTTCAAAATCTTGAAAAAGTAGCTAAAATATGAAACCCGGATGTTACCACACCTTAAATCCCGAGAGTTTTTGTGAAAGTTGCTCCCAATAAATACCATCTTATATACCTACACATCACAATTACATACATACATACATAAATAAAAGCCCAATTACATAATTACAAACATATACATACAAACATACATACACATATATACATTCATATTAACTAATCATCATAAACAAAAATTACACACATACATACAAACTAATCATCCAAACTAATCATCATAAACACAAATTGCACACATACATACACATACATACAAACTAAATATTCAAACTAATCATTATAAACACAAATTACACACATACATACATATACATACAAACACTAATTTACATAAACTAAATTATATAAAATAAGCACACATCTAAACCAAATAATTTAATTAGCATTACTTTTATATTTTTTTTTACAACGACGAAACATTTTAACCATGTTACAAGTAAGAATTAAATCCGTGACATTCAAACCTTAGATGTTTCTAGAGGCTTTGTCTGTATCGTTGAACCACCAATCCTAATGAAATTAGTTTTATATCTAATCATAAAAAAACACTTTTTTTTTCTTTTCACCTTGGTTATAGAAAAATCGAACCTAGCCTCAACGGCATAAAGTCAGTGACTCCCGATCCAGATGTTATGTAAATCCTCAATCAGAAGACCCACGTCATTGACACGAAGAAACCTCACAAAACCAAACACAGAACCAACGGGGTTTTGGCGGGTTTTATTTAAAAACGTGAACAAAACCAAGCCCGGGAGACCTTGGGTGCGCGTGGGCCAAGCCTGGCCCTAGGGAAGAACACCCTTTAGGGTGCAACGCAAATATGGAGACCCCATTTTCACATTCAGCCGTCGAAGAGCAAGGAGGAGAGGGAGAGAGTCATTCATCGTGTTTCAAGTCCGATTTGATGTATTTTGTCGATCTCTAATCATCCTTAGTGTGTCGGGATCCTTGAATCAATACTACACATGTTTCATAATTCTAGGGTTTAGAAGAGAAGTTGAGTTTCAAAGAAGACGAGGTGATTCGGGAATTTGATTGGCACGGGTTCTCCGATCTAGAGGTATAATCTTGAAAACTTTCCTGTTTAAATGCTTGTTTGTGATCGTAGGGAACCTTCATGTGTGTGCATGGGTTCGGCCGAACCCTAGAGGTGGCCGGTTGGGGGGATGGGTGTCCGACGAGGCATGAGGAAGCCCGGAACCCGTTAATTACACAAAGAATTTTTCCATAATTTTTTTTAATTTTAAAAAAAAAAGTTTGACTGACGAAAATTTATTAAATAAAAAAAATTATAAAGAAAATCAAAATTAACCTATAGCGACGACATGTGAGAATGTAAAAAAGAAGGGTAATATAGGTACAATATTACATACCTTCACATTTTGAATAAGAGATTTAATACTCTTAAGCTTTCTATGAGGTCATCTCTTTATATTAAGCTCTCTGCATCTTTTCTTCAACATGGTTAATCCCACCTTAAGTTTCTTGGCTGCCATGACTATCGGCAACTCAAAATGCTTCTCTATCTCCTCCAATTCCAACGGTCTCGACGGCCTCCGGCCACCGTGATCGCCGGAACCACCACCATTGTGATCATCATTGGAACTTAGCAATGGCAACACATGACCGTCTCCCCAACACTCCCACAAGCTTATATATTCATCAATGGGATCGAAATATGAAAACCCTAAATCAAAAAAGTAATGTGATGAAACTCGGTTCATATCGAGAAGGTTGAAAAGTGCATCGTCATGCCTGCAAAAACAAAAACAAAAACAAAAACCAAAATGGTGTTAAATTATGTTATTAAACTTGAGGTTCAAATGCAACTTGTTTTGTGACAAAATGTGTACCTGAAAAGATCTTGATTGAAGTAGTGAAAGCAGTCATCAAGGTTATGAGGATTTTGATGGTTTACAGGATTATGATCCATTTTTGTGGTAGAAATGGAAAGAGGGTGATGTCATATATATATATATATATACATATAGATAACATGCATATACATACATGGGTTATAGAGAGTGGGAAAATGTGCCTACGGTTACAGGAGTTATAATTAATTATTACACTTAATCATCATTATTATGTTAATTTAGCATTATCTAATATTGAAAGTGGTAATAAACAGGGAAGGAGCATAACATTTTTCCATTAATTCATTATTACATTTTATCATCATTATGTTAATTTAATTAGCATTACTTTTATATTTTTTTTACAACGACGAAACATTTTAACCATGTTACAAGTAAGAATTGAATCCGTGACATTCAAACCTTAGATGTTTCTAGAGGCTTTGTCTCTATCGTTGAACCGCCAATCCTAATGATATTAGTTTTATATCTAATCATAAAAAAACACTTTTTTTTTCTTTTCACCTTGGTTATAGAAAAATCGAACCTAGCCTCAACGGTATAAAGTCAGTGACTCCCGATCCAGATGTTATGTAAATCCTCAATCAGAAGACCCACGTCATTGACACGAAGAAACCTCACAAAACCAAACACAGAACCAACGGGGTTTTGACGGGTTTTATTTAAAAACGTGAACAAAACCAAGCCCGGGATACCTTGGGTGCGCGTGGGCCAAGCCTGGCCCTAGGGAAGAACACCCTTTAGGGTGCAACGCAAATATGGAGACTCCATTTTCACATTCAGCCGTCGAAGAGCAAGGAGGAGAGGGAGAGAGCCGTTCATCGCGTTTCAAGTCCGATTTGATGTATTTTGTAGATCTCTAATCATCCTTAGTGTGTCGGGATCCTTGAATCAATACTACACATGTTTCATAATTCTAGGGTTTAGAAGAGAAGTTGAGTTTCAAAGAAGACGAGGTGATTCGGGAATTCGATTGGCACGGGTTCTCCGATCTAGAGGTATAATCTTGAAAACCTTCCTGTTTAAATGCTTGTTTGTGATCGTTGGGAACCTTCATGTGTGTGCATAGGTTCGGTCAAACCCTAGAGGTGGCCGGTTGGGGGGATGGGTGTCCGACGAGGCATGAGGAAGCCCGGAACCCGTTAATTACACAAAGAATTTTTCCAGAATATTTTTTAATTTTAAAAAAAAAAATTTGACCGACGAAAATTTATTAAATAAAAAAAACAAAAAGAAAATAAAAATTAACCTATAGCGACGACATGTCGTCGTTATTGGGTTTTCCAGAATTTTTTTTAATTTTAAAAAAAAAATTTTGACCGACGAAAATTTATTAAATAAAAAAAACAAAAAGAAAATCAAAATTAACCTATAGCGACGACATGTCGTCGCTATAAGTTTTCCCCAAAAATTCATTGGGCGCCAGTTTTCCTTCCAACCTGCCTCAACCCTATACCGACGACATGTCGTCGCTATCGGGTCTCCCTACCAAAATTTTGGTTTTGACCTATACCGACGACATGTCGTCGGTATAGGGTGACCTATCCCGACGACAAATGTCGTCGGTACAGGTGGCGTCGGGACAGGGTCAATTTGTTGTAGTGTAAGTAAGTAAAGATGAGCGTATGAAATTGCGATTATTCGATTCTAAATATGAAAACCTAGATAAAAAATGATATCATAACGGTATATTTAGAAATCAAGAAAAAGTTACGTCGTTGTGGAAATGAGAGTTAAGTAAAACAAAATCGTGTTTAGAAAAACCTTAATATGTCATGTTTGACACGGCTCGGTTTTGGCTCGGTTTTGAATAAAGTTTACGTCGAAACGTAGACCAGTTCGATTATGGATAAAATTTATACCAAAATTAGATAAAAATAAGCTTGTAACAACAATCTAATATCTTCACTTAGATATTGTATGTTATGCATCATAATGATTATAAAATTTTACACTTTCTTTTAGTCGAAACTATTATTATTTTGTTACATTATCATTAGTGATGTGATGAAACGCACTAAACTTGGAAGTCTCAAACGTGGATTTACAAATCGGCATCATAGTTCTTAAACTAAAAATTTTATTTAAACACAGCGGAAACTTTGTTTAAATAGACAACAAGTCTTTACATCTCATAAATAGAAACGTAAATTGTCTTGAAATAAAAACAATAACTAGGAAAAGCATATTTAGAAAAAATTAATACGTCATATTTGACCCGGCTCGATCTTAAATAAAGTTTACATCAAAACGTAAATCGGCTCGGTTATGGATAAAATATATACCATAATTAGATAAAAATAAGCACATAGCAACAATATATTATATTCACTTAGATATTGTACGTTATGCAGCATAATGAGTATAAAATTTTACACTTCCTTTTCAATCAAAACTATTATTATTTTGCTACAGTTGCATTAGTCACGTGATGTAATGCCATAAACTCTGAGGTCCTTTGGATTTACACATCGGCATAATAGTTCTTAAACTAAAAAAATTCATTTAAACACAACGGAAACTTTGTTTAAACAGACAATAAGTCTTTACATCCCATAAATAGAAACATAAAATGTCTTGAAATGAAAAAATAACTAGGATGTCAGTTCTCTCGTCGAAGATATCACCGAGTCACGAGCATCCTTAGCTTCTCAAAATTAACCTGATGCACACACTAAAAGTCAGCTACGCTAGCGTTATATCAGTAAAGATAACTTTAAAGCTTTAGGAATAACAAACACTTTCTTTAACTTTAACAAAACTTTATCCTTACAATATAGGAAAACTTTATTGTTAACTTTATCTTTAATTTTAACTTTATCTTTATCTTTATCTTTATATGAACGAGCATGCACTCGTGCAACTCTTTCATCTATGTGCTTGTACTCGTACAAGACTCGTGTCGCTTGGGGTTGAATCCAAGACCTCCTTTTGCTTAGGGTTGAATCTAAGACTGCTTTTACCGGCTTGCAAGGATCCTTTTGCTTGTAACAAGACTCCTTTAGCATTCTATGACTATAACACTTTAGATGTACGCTATCATTCACTTAGCTATCACATTAGCACATTAAAGCAAACAATCAAGTAAGCACACTTTATCAGGTATTAGTACATAACAGAACTATCTTTCTTTAACGGCTTTCTTTATCATTCTTCTTTAGCTTTATACTTTATCATTCATTCATAAAAGAATACTTTATCTTATTCGTAAAATTGTGCTTTAAATGTGAGTGTGCGCATCAGCCTAATACATAATAAAAAGGACAAATATAACTCACCTGATGCTTGCTATGGTTTGATATTGAAGACTTCTAGATAGGGTAGAACGCTCTACAATTTGTATGAATAGTCATGCGAAATCACGTCAAAACGGATTGCTTTCATTAAGAAACATTCGGCCGAAACTTTTGAAACTTTTGGTCGATTCAACCGTACCTATGCCCATTCTAGGCTTTTCCAAACATTAAATCTTTCTAGTGGCAGGTTGTTCAAAGATTAAAGGATACATTGACTTTTTAAATGTTATAGTATGTTTTACGATTTGATAAAAAGTCACATTAATGAAAATAAAAAAATTATATAGTTTGTATGACAAAAAACACATTAATGACAATCATATATATATATATATATATATATATATATATATATATATATATATATATAATAGTTGGGACATATATGAAACACATAAACTTAAACCCACAAAGACTTGAATTTCTTTTCGTTTTGTAAACTATAATGAGCTCTAAGGGTGAAGGGGGCACAACCCTCATAATAAAAGTACCCTAACAAAGCCATCCAATGAGGGTGTGTCATCTCACTTCTATCCAAATGTTACTCTAATACCCTAAAGTGTTAGGGACATAACCCTAATACCCTAAATACTTTTTTTTCATTTTTTAAATTATTTCTTTTTTTCTTTTATAATTTTAACTCATAAAAAAAATAAAAAAATATTTATATTTTTACACAAATAAAATAAAAATAACTATTTTATAATTACATCATAGAAGTAATTTTAAAAATAAAAAAATTATTAGACCATAGGCCAATTATTGTACCATTAATAAGGTGAAGAACCACTTTCAAGAAAATCAAACAAATGAACTCAGGTAAAACTACCCGCAAAATGCTACCCGTGAGAGAACCCGAAGTGACGGCGGCGGTGTACCCGCGTGAACCCGCCTACCCGATTGTCTTACCCGCATACGCCCCCTTCACCCACCCTTTCAAAATGATATACGATTTAAATCCCGGTCCAATTATCAAAGATGTTTTGTTTTTACAACGACAACATCGTTCTTATACTTTGTTTACCAAAAATTCCAACCTTCAACCGTTGCCCGTTAGACGTGGTTAAAAAATTTTGGACGTGGTATAATTCTACTAATATCATTCCGCAGGTTACAAAAAATGGGTCTTTGCATGCAAACCCACTGCAACAACTTGTAAAGAAATTAATACAACAGAGAGTGAATTTAAAAATGCTGCAAGAACACTATTGAACATTGTAGCAACTTCAGGGAGATCCGCTGATGTAAAATGGCGGGGACGGAGCAGTAACGGCGTTAAAGGAGATCCGCTTGTGGCATTAGTGGATGTTGAGATCCGCTAGCGGTAGAGACGGATGCTGAGATCCGCTAGCGGTAGAGACGGATGCTGAGATCCGCTGATACTATAGGCGGATGTGAAAAGGTGCTCCGGTGCTAGGAGCAGAACAACTAAAAACGAAATTTTTTTTGTAGGTAACATATAACCCATCTTGAGTGTCCATATATTCACATTTCAACAAAAAAAAATTCATATATATATATGACATTATACTTGATTAATGAATATCATATGTATTTCTTCATACATGTTTTGTTTTTAAGGCTACTTTCACGACATCATATCTAAAGTCGACGTGGAGCCATTTCATCATATATTTCCATCAACATAATTGACACACCTCATCACACTCTAAAAAAGCATACTTCCACGTTCAGGTTCGTGGAGCCATTTCATGATATATTCCCAACAAGAGAACTGCCACCTCATACATACTCCAAAAAACCGTACTTCCACTTGCTACATATTCATGTAAAAACTCGTACGTGTTGCCGGACAAATACGCCACCGATTCAATCCACCTCTCCACGTGTACACCTCCAAACCCCCAAATCCACCCTATAAATCCTCCACCAGTACCACCATCTCCCACAATGGCAAAGCTAATAGTCCTCGCTCTCGCCTTCGCCGCCCTTGTAGCCTTTGCTACCGCCCACACAACCATCATCACCACCACCATCGAGGACGAGAATCCAGTCTCCAGGCAAAGGCAGTGCAGCCAACGGTTGCAGGGACAAAGGTTCAACCAGTGTCGCATGTACCTCCAGCAGGGCCAGTCTCCTTTCGAAGACAACCGTCAGAGGGGACAGCAGCAGCAAGGCATCCAGCAGTGCTAACAAGAACTCCAAAACGTCGAAGATCAGTGCCAGTGTGAGGCTGTGAAGAAGGTGTTCCGAGATGTCCAACAACAACATGGACAGTTCGGTTCTCAACAGACTCAACAGTTGAAGCAGAGGGCTCAGATGCTTCCTAACCAATGCAACCTTCAATCTAGACAATGCCAGATCGGAAACATCATGACCGAGTCCGAGAGCAACATCGATATCCCCTTCTGGCCCTTTGGCAGCGACTCAGGCTCAGACTCGCGCTCACGCTCACAGCAATGCAGGGAAAGTGAAATCCAACGACCAGTCAGCCAATGCCAAAGGTATACTGTTAGGAAATTAGTATAACAATAATCAGCATACTTTGTAAGTAACTATATATAACTTCACTGTTTATTTTTTAATGTTACCCCTTCAAAACTTAAAATATGTCATATTTCCCTTCTATTTTAATTAAACTTACCATTTAAACCCTACATACACTTTCAAATATTTTTTTCCTATTTTTTCATGGCACACGTGTCCTACTTATAAGTTTTTTTTTATTTTTTTGGTTATATTTATAACTTTTAAAATAAGACGTTTTTGAACAGGTACGTGCAACAGCAAATCCGCTCGCCAAGAACACTTTTGATGAGCATCAGCAGGCAAGGACAGCAGCAAGGCCTCCAGCAATGCTGCAATGAGCTCCAAAACGTGAGGAGGGAGTGCCAGTGCGAGGCCGTTGAGGAGGTGGCTAGGAAAGTGACGAGGCAGCAGCAGCAAGGTGGGCGCCGCCAGTACGGTGGGCAGCAGGATGAGAGGGAAATGGTGCGGAGGGTGGTTCAGAATCTGCCGAACCAGTGCTACTTAGAGGTCCAGCAATGCAACATCCCTTATTAGATGTTCTGAAGTGCGAGGCAAATGAAGGAGTAATAAAGGGAGTTTCGTAATAATAAAATAATGATAATGAGCACATGTGTACTCTAGTTTAGATCGTGGCTTTCATCTTATCCGTGTATATTAATAAAAGAAAATGTTGACAGAAACGTGTCGCTTTTTGGTTAAGTCTCATTATAATTTTTTCGTCTAAAACAATAACTTATTTTGTCAATTATTAAGTCATTTAAATTAATTAATTATATTTAATTTTTTTAGTATCATATTGTTTACTAATTTTAAACTGTTTTCTTTTTCAAATGATTAATTCAAATATTTTTTATAATTGTATAATTTACATAGTTTATAGATACTTATACCATTCACTTTTTCTATATAATTTTCAATTGCTTCTTTTTTTCTTAATACAAGTTCCTTTTAACTTTAACTTTAACCATAATTAAACATTAATGCTTAATAAATTTTTAGGAGTTGTCAGGATTATGTTACTTTGTGGGATGAATATCTTGAGCAGATGTTTATCTAGATTTCAAACAATCCAAATGATAACAAAATCGTTATCATTCTTCATTTTGTAAAAGTCAAATTTTTTCATGGTACAACAATTATATTCTATTTTTATTACGGGTTGTTTCCTATTTTCTGTTTTTTGTCTTTCATACAATATGTATAATTTATAATTTGTTACTTTCTATTTTTTTTTTCACGTTGTCAATATGTTTTATATTCTTACAACGTTGTTAGACTTTTTATTAATGATACATTGCTAGAGTTTAAGAAAGTGTTCATTAACTATCAATTTTCTTTCATATTATTTGTGAGCATGCCAAGGTAGCTGGATATTTTTTTTTGTGTTTTTATTTATAAGACACGGGTAAGTTGCACCCGACCCGTATTAGAAACAAACTGTTTCAGCATGTCCTACCCAAACTGTATTGACGGCTTTGTATGTTTGTTAATTTAGCTGAAATGATTGATTTATAAATGTATTACAACTTATTGAAATGTATCGACACTTGATTTGTATAAATTTAATTTTTACAACCCGTGTAATACACGGGTCCATAACCTAGTCTTTTATATAAATAAAATGGTTGCCCTGATTTTAATCTTCAAGGTTCATGTGCATAGAATAAACTAGTAATTTACCTCGGCGCGTAAAACGGCTTCAAACTTTATAAAAAAAGGAAAGCTAAACATTAAATAAATCAAAGTGTACTTGAAACTTTATAAAAAAAAGGTAAACCGTTAAATAAATAAAATTTTTTGAAAAGCCAAAGCGCGTTAACTCGCACGTAGCGGCACGTTAAAACACACAATACATATAAAAAAATATTGAATAAAGTGTTGATAATATTAAAGATGTTATATAGAAATTCGAAACAGTAAAAAAGGTCAAATGTTCCAAATAAACAAACGCATACGAAAGTTAATATAAATAAAACAAAACCTTTATGCAAATGCGCGCATTATAGCAAAATAGTTACTAACATTAAAAAATTTATAAAAAAAATGTAACCGTAAGAAAATTGTTAAAAGAAGTTAACCGTGAAAAGATAAAAAAACAAAAGCAAAACCGTTTAAAAAAAGTAAATATTTAATATAATTCATAACGACGTTGTAAGAAAGTGCTTAGATAACTTGTAGACTATTAATTGCAACTTTGTTTGAGCAAAATTTACACCGAGCACATTGCTACGGTATATTTAAAATTTAATAAAATTTTGTTTCAAAAGTTATAAACGGAAAAAAAAAGGCCTGCTTAGCTAGAAAACTGTTTAAGATTTTTAAATATGTAGATCGTATGAAAACTGTCAACTTCAATATAAGATTAAAAAAAAGACTAAAAATGGCGTGTAGTTGTGTGTGAGAGAGATTATTAGAATACATAAAAAGAAAAGAGTATGTATTGCATGCTTGTAACTTGAGCTGAATGGTTAGCTCTAGAGAACAAAATAAAAAAAGAAAATAACCAAAAAGGAAGATTCGAACTCAGTTGGCCTACCTGGAATACAAGCTCTCAACAATCATACCAGAATACCCATATTTTTGTTTTACAGGGAAAAACTGGTATTTAACAAACAACTAATTCGAAAAAGCCAAAATTACTTGGTGTAGCTAAGAAGTTATCTTTTAAAAGTGTTTATAATTTCTCATACATATGTATATACTATTAATTATCATATATAAGTAATAAAAAAATTTAGAGTAAAGTTTTATTTTCGTCAATGTGGTTTGACCATTTTAGCCACTTTCATCAAAACATTTTTTTTAGCTTTTTCGTCTCTAATTTTTCAAAATCTAGCCATTTTTATCTAAATAACTAACTCCGTCTGCATTTTAATGTTAAATCAATAAAAGAGTGTCACGTTACATGGTACACAATTTTTCATATTATACTGTATAATATTAAAAATGATGCAAAATTTTTAATATTATACTGTATAATTTATACATTTTTTTTAACGGCAACACCTAGATATATTAGGATAATTGGGTTTCCCCGGAGCAACACCTAGAAGATCTAGGGCAGCCTATCACAGAAGGAACCCTCAACTAGATAAACCCCTTGACCTGGCCACAGACCCCTTTTTCTGTTGGCAGGATTCGAACCCAAGACTTTAACTATAGGAAGTTTTAGGGCTACAATTTAGTATTATACGATATATACTATAATTTATACATATCTTCTAAACATGATGCAAAATTTTATTAAAAGAGGCCGAAATAGGCCCAACTGGTTGAAACCCACGGACCAAGCATACAAAACCGATTTCTCACTCGATCGTCACGACCTGAGATTTCCCTCTGGGCTCACTCAACCGGCAAATCCAATACGTCACGACTGAGATCGGCGTTAAATATCTCCGGCGCCGTCTAGGTAACTATTTGACCTGATTTCAGGATCATAATTTTTTTTTTATGCAAATTTCTATATTGGTTATGATATGAATTTGTGCGATGCAAAATCAAAGCAAAAAAAAAAAATTATATATTTCGTGGGAGATTAGGTTTCACTTATTTTGATTGGGAAGATATTGATGTTATACTTTGTAATTATGGCCTCCGAGAGAAAACTTACAATCTGTGTTCAATTTCACTCTGTATTGCTAGCTAGCTAACCAATCGTAGACCTTCAATGGCTCCCGCCGTTCCGAGATCTGGTGATGCTATATTCGCCAACGTCGAGCGCGTGGTAATTTTCCTGCATCGGAATTTGATTATCCATGTGATATTTGTATCATGATTTGTTAATTTTGATAATTTGTAGAACGCTGAGTTGTTCACTCTGACGTATGGGGCAATAGTGCGACAGTTGCTTACAGATCTGGAAGAGGTTGAGGAAGTTAACAAGCAGCTGGATCAGATGTGCGTTTTTTAGTTTTTAAAGTTTTTGTACTTTCAACTGCATGAGTGTGGCTTTTTCCTGTAAATGCATTAATCTAATTGTTTTTATGTTCATTTTTTTGTTTGATCAGGGGTTACAATATTGGAATCCGGCTAATTGATGAATTTCTTGCGAAATCTAATGTCACAAGGTGTGTTGATTTTAGGGAAACCGCTGAAGTCATTGCCAAGGTATTGATATCTTCTTCCCTGATCTGTTTATTTATATGTATGTGTGTTTTCCCATTAGCATTGTTACAGTGGTGAGTTGTTGGAGGACACAGTTTGGGGTTTGAATTTTTGACATGACAAGAATCTAACACCAAATTAGTGGGTGTGAGTTTAGGCTAAATGTGTTGAACCCACAAACATATCAAGGTAAATGGGTCGTTTTCAGGTCAACCTGGTGGGTTCTTGGGTTGACCTTAACCTAATTTTTATAATTTTTTTTAAAAGAATATGTTTTACGTCGTGATTTAAACTTATTGGGTATTTTATGTCAAATGATCAAAGAGAAATGGACATGGGATTTTATAGTTTCAACGTAATTATTTTATATACATTTGTATTTTTGTTTGTAATATTTGATTGTTACTATGCGGAAAAAAAAACTTTGGGTTAAACGGGTTGTTGTGTTGATGTTAACCCATGAAAACTTGTGTCGTGTTTGGGTACATGTGTCTAACACGATTTTCAGGCCCCTGTCGTGTTCGGGTTTGTCCCACCAATCCAGGAACTCAACACATTTAACACCCCTAGACACAATGTGTATCTTACAAACCATCTTCTTTAATTTAAAATGTGTTGTCTCTTTGATATCCTTTTTTCTGGTCTTGATCGATGCCTCCAAACAGGTTGGCTTCAAAATGTTTTTAGGGGTAACTGCATCTGTGACTAACTGGGATACAGAGGGAACTTGTTGCAGTCTCATTTTGGATGATAACCCGCTTGTAGACTTTGTTGAGCTTCCGGACACCTGTCAAGGTTTATATTACTGCAACATTTTAAGTGGAGTTGTTAGGGGAGCTCTAGAAATGGTTTGTGTTATCCGACCCATCACATTTTTCTCGCATTAAACTTATAATAAAGTTTTATTAACAATATTTTTTTACATTTGTAGGTGTCGATGAAGACTGAAGTCACATGGGTCAGGGATATGCTTAGAGGAGATGATGCATTCGAGTTACAGGTGAAGCTTCTTAAACAAGTTCCAGAGGAGTATCCATACAAAGATGACGAGTAACGTGGCTTCTTTAACCTTTATTGATGTATATACATTATGATTTTTGCATTTCTGTTTTGGTTTGTAATAAATTAATAATATATCTTTAGTACTTTGTCCTATGTTTTATTACACTAGAACATGTTTTGTTTCTTCCACCTGGGAGTGTTTCTGTAATTCGACGATTTGGATAGAAGTATTATTATTGTTCTAAGATTGTTAATGTTTGGTTTGGCAAATCTAAAGGTCTTGGGTTTTAGCATGTGAACAGATGGATTCTTGTGGGCCCCGACTCATGTTGCACCATGCATCAGGAATCACAAAAACAAGGACTGCTAATCGGGGGTGATTTCTTGATCTCATTTCAATTTAATGAGGTATGACAAAAGCTATCAAGTTTGCCATGCATATATAGCTTCTAGTTATATTGTGATTTTGATTATATCTTGGTATTGCTTATATGTTATTATAGATTAGCACATTATATGATTTCAACTTGTATTTTATAGATTTTAATAGATATTACCAAAGTAGAAGTATATATTTGGGTGTGGACGGATGGCCATGGGTAGACATATATGGGATAGACTAATTATGCACAACTGGTCACGTGCCTAAACTGGTAATGCCCAGTCCAATTAGGTGTGGTCGTAGGATTAGTCCTGTAAGTTGCTGTTCAAAGACCAGTCCTGGGCAAAGCCTGGTAATAGGTCCGATTTCCACTCCTAAAGGCAAGGTCCTAAATTTTTATTTTCGTGTAATGTAGATGAATATTCTTACTTTTATAGTACTGTTTAATCTTTTTATTAATCAAAACAAATTTCTTACAGGGGAATTTAATGCAATTTTATATTATTTATGGGCTATAAAACTAATATGAATATCATATTTTTGGAAATTATTTTTCTTCATAAAAATTGTTGAACTCAGACTATCAGGTATTTATGAATCTATGGACTCGAACCAAGCCTGATTAGAAACATATCTTGTGTGCGGCTGCATGGTATACTACAAAAGTGGAATCAGAATATATACTGGGCAAAACTTTCTTTGATGAGCTTTTTGTTAAATCCTCTTAGTGAGCAAATTGATTAAATTAATATTTTGCTCTGTTTAGGAGTTAGAACTTGTATCATATAAGTTTTCTATGATACAATTCTAGGTATTAAATTTTCACTAAGTGAGTAAAGTGCTTACCTGTCGCCTAGGCGCAAAAAAAAGAACACACGCCCAAGATAATAAAACCGTTATAATAAAAAATAATATATAATAGGTATAGAAAATTAATAATGTAACACTACAATAAAAATATAATAAAAAAACATATTGTAATTTTGTTTTAAATCAAAGTCCCAAGATACTTGGTTTTAAAAAGCCTAAGGCGCAAGGGGCTGCGCTTTTGGTGACTTAAGGCGCATGTAAAATAAAAGCGCACCTGAGGCGCGATTTTTTGGCAAAAAATTGGCTTGAGGCGCGCGCCTTTTGTATTTGAGTCATTTTTCTGCAACAAAATGTTGTACAGCAGGTTTTTAAGGCAGTACATGTAGGTAATTTACATGATAAAACATATTTAAAGCTTATTATAGTTAAATTTTGAGTAGGGATGCTAAAAATCTATGATATATATAAAAAAAATTATATAATCACTTTGCGCCTCGCGTACAAAAAGCTCACTGCTTTCACGCTTTGCGCCTCGGTTTTAGACCTTGTCGCTTTTGTGCACTTCTCGCTTTTTAAAACCAAGCCAAGATATAAGAAAATGTTTCTTTTCAAAAGTGTTTTCATCTCACATTACTTCAAGAGAGAAGGAAACATAAGGCTGGTGGAGGCCTGTTCAGCCTTGCTTTAGTCTGGCCCAGGCTGGTTCTGACCATTTGAAACTGGCTTGGTCGGGTTTTTTTTTGGCCGATTTAGTTAGTTTTTGCGCCCTAGACACGCGCTCGCCACACTTGCACACCTGATCACACAGCTTGCCTAGGTCGTGCCTTGCCTGTGCGTCTAGGCACATAGATACAAGTAGCCTTACCTTTGCCGAATCAAAAAGTTTAAAAGAAATAAGTTGATCAAATGGTATTATTGGACATTTCTTAGGTAGTTGTCCACAAATGTTTCTTACAGAACCTGGGCATAGAACTAACAACTCATACCCTTCAAAATTTTCATTGAATTCCCCATTTGACCAACCTCTTAAATGTTCAATTTACAAATCTTGATGCTATCTTACACCAAATTTAGTCAACCACAATGTCTTATTGCCGGTGAGTTGCCGCCCTGCATCCTCACAAGATTCCAGTAAACTCCACCGGGTACAGATAGAAGATCAGAATGACACCCTTGCTCCACCACTTTCCCATCTTTAATCACCGCAATAGAACCCGAATTTTGTATTGTCGAGAGGCGGTGGGCCACCACTATACACGTCCGCCTGTTCATCATCTTCTCGAGTGCTTCTTGAACTAAGCTTTCTGATAGTGTATCAAGAGCACTTGTTGCCTCATCCAACAATAGAATAGCAGGGTTTTTTATGATGGCTCGAGCCAAGGCTATTCTTTGTTTCTGACCACCCGATAGTTGCACACCCCGCTCGCCACAATAGGTTTCATACCCGTCTTCCATTCCACTATACCATCCACAATAAAGAAATATTGTTTGATAAGTATTATGAATGATTTGAACACCTCACTTTAATCTTGTGTATGTTTAGGTATGGTTTAATTTTGAATGAAATACTTGTTAAGATAATCAAAGTCAACTATTAGTCAAAGATAAACTGATTTAACCAACTTAAAACTTTACTAATAGTTGACGTTGACTTTGACTTTGATAGTGTTTAGGTTGTTTTAACCGTTTAACAATAGTTGACTTTGAATGTTTAACGATACGATTCTATTTTAAACACGAGTAGAGTTGGTACCTTATGAATTCATGAGCATTGGCAAGATCTGCAGCGTTCCTGATCTCGGATTCTGTAGCGTTTGGTTTCCCGTAGGCAATGTTTTCAAGAATGGTACCTGAAAAAAGAGCAGGCTCTTGACTCACTAACGCGATATGTGACCGCAGTTCTCTTAAGTTATAGTCCCTTATGTCTTGTTCATCAATATAAATCGCTCCTTTCAATGGGTCATAAAACCTCTCTATCAACCCAATGACGGTTGATTTACCCGATCCACTCGGGCCAACAAGAGCCACCAAGCTTCCTTGTCTTATCTTGAGGTTCAATCCTTTAAACACCATATGATCCGGTCTAGATGGGTAAGCAAAAAACAGATTTCTCAACTCTACTCGACCCCTAATGTTCTCTTTTATAGAATCCCGTCCCCGTGATCTATCAGGATCGATCTCGGTTTTCCTATCAAGAATTGTAAATACTAAACTAACAGCATCACTTCCTCTTGATATATCTGTAGTCATTCTCCCTGCATCAGCTATTGTATATGCTGTTAATAACAACACCAAAAACACTTGAAAAAGCCGCTTTGGAGCGATCAACTCTTCGATTAATAACCGACCCCCATACCAAAATGCCAAAGCAGTTGAAGCTGTTGTTAAAAACTGTGAGAGAAAAAGCCCGACCCCTGAATAATACGATTGTCGTATACTCTCCTTTTTCGGGCCTTGTAACGTGTCGTTAAAAAGACCAACCACCCGTCTTTGTGAAGAGAACGCGGTTATCGTTCTATGGTTGATCACAGCTTCACTCGCGAGTTGGCTTCCTTCCATTTGTGCCTTTTGAGATCTTCCAGATAAACTCTTCATCAACACTCTTCTAGCGTACAAACTTCCGATCAAAAACGGTTGAGCAGTTAATAACACGAGTGTCAACCTCCATGAGAGTACTAACCCTAAACTATACGCGAAAACTGCACTGAAAACCGCTTGGGTTAGCAGTGACATGCGGTCTCCGACTAGTGACCGAACCATATTAGCTTCTGAGGATAACATTGCACAAATGGCTGCACTTGTGTTCTGATCTTGATCAAACCACCCGATCTCAAACGTCAAAATCTTCTCGAGAAGCTTCTCGCGCACCCGTGCGGTCAACTTCTCGCCCATTATGGCAAAATTGTAATACTGGATGACACTTGAAAAGAAGTTGAAAACACCAATAGCTAACAACACAAAGGAGTAGCTTCTTGCATGTTTTACAATGGTGGATTTATCAAACTGAAAGTAAACATTGATCAAGCCGCCTACACAGTACGCGTTAATGGGTTGCACCGCACCAGACCCTATAGCACCTAAGCATCCCCATAGAGCCGGCACCCACTCGGGTGCATTCATTTTCAACAAACGGAACTGTGAAGGAGTTTGGTGAGATGGGTTCTTCAAGTTATCATCACAATCGTCATAAGAAGCATCAAACTGAACCGAATATGGTGAACCCATGGAGAACCCCGGGCTGAACGGGTTCAGCAACGTGGTGCTCGGTGCACTTGATCTCACGCTTCCTGGGCTTGCTGCAACCGGCCTTCTACGTGGGCTTTGGAACTCGGTTCCATGACTCGATTGTTGCAACTGCACCATTTTGAAGTAATGACCAGTGGTTATTTGCATGAGGTCGTCGTGTGAGCCTGACTCGACTACTTGACCTGATTGTAGCACATGGATCAGACTGGCTCGCCTAATGGTCGAGAGACGGTGTGCAATTACGATGCTGGTTCTACCAACAGACACTTGGTCAATGGCTTTTTTCACCACTCGTTCAGACTCAGAGTCAAGTGCACTTGTTGCTTCATCTAGTAGCAAGATTTTAGGGTCTCTGATTAGTGCTCGAGCGATTGCAACTCGTTGCTTTTGCCCTCCTGATAGTTGAATTCCAAATTGCCCAACCTGTTTTACTTTTAATTATTAGGAAAGATGTTATATAAAAAAAGTTAACCAACTTTTATATATATATTTTTTATTTTAAGTGACTTGCATTAGCCATGAAATATTAAATAAATTTAAAATAGTTGATATAAAGTGTCATTTTCGTCCTTTTGGTTTGACCATTTTAGCCACTTTAGTCCAAAAACTTTTTTTCCAACTTTTCGTCCTTGAGTTTTCAAAATCTAGCCATTTTCATCCAATGACTAACTCCGTCTACATTTGAACGTTAAATTAAGGGCAATATTGGTTAAATTAGAGGTAAATTGGTTAGATTTTATCCTGTGAATTTCAAACCGACCATTGATTTAACGTTAAAATGTAGACGGAGTTAGTCTTTGAATGAAACTGACTAGATTTTGAAAACTCAGCGACGAAAAAGTTAAAAAAAAGTTTTTGGATTAAAGTGGATGGCCAAACCACAGGGACGAAGATGACACTTTACTCTATAAAACAATTAATGGTTTTTATAGGTCAAAATTATTTTGTTAAACCATAATAGAAATATGACCGAAATTGTATGTAAAACAATCTTACAAGTAAAAATAGATTAGGAGAAAGAAAAGATATGAACTTACATTAGTTTCATATCCATCAGGAAACTTAACAATGAAATCATGAGCATTTGCATCCTTAGCTGCTGCTACAACATCATCAAAAGATGCTCCTTCCTTCCCAAACAATATGTTTTCTTTGATTGAGGTTGCAAAAAGAATTGGCTCTTGATTAACCAACCCCATTTGTGATCTCAACCATTTGAGGTGAAGTCTGTCTATCTTGTGTCCATCCAAATGAATCTCACCCTCTATGGGTTCATAAAACCTTTGAATTAGTGACACAACTGTGGATTTTCCTGAACCACTACCTCCAACAAGACCGACGGTTTTACTAGCCGGTATTTTAAGATTTAACCCTTGTAGGATCGGTGTGTCGGGCCTTGACGGGTAGCTAAAGTAGATCCCTTTGAATTCAATTTCGCCTCTCACGTGAGATAGAGCCTTTCCTTTCTTATCTTCAGGATCGATTGCTAGTTTTTTGTCGATCATTTTATTAATTCGGGTGGTAGCGCCCTTTGACTCTAAAATGGCAACAATATTTGGGAGTGCGATCAAGACGTACCTACATGATTTACAATAGTCTTGAGTTATAAATTCGAATAACAAAGGTTGATTCAAGTTATATTTTATCTTAAAATCGACAAAAAAGAACAAAAAGAAAACTACTTGAACGGGAAAACATGTCAAATGAGTTGGAAGTCGTTTAAGTGTGTTTTAATGCACAAAATCTCCAAATATTTTTGGTTAGTAGAACCTTTTTAAAAAATATTGATGAAAAAGATCAGACTTCTTGAAATATTTAACAAAATGTTGTTTTCTAATAGATCGACTTACCTATCAAAAGATGTGTCGTTAACTTTGACCATGTTGCTTTCTAATAGATCTGACGTGACAACTAAAATCCGTACCTTAAAAGATTATCCTTAATGAAAACTTTTTCAAATGACTACTAATTGAAGTAACAAACCTCTCAATATTAGGAGGTTCATTACTTCATTTGCAATAATGAAAAATCATTTCATTATTCTAAATTTTCAGTTGAAATTTTATCTCTTCTCTTTCATTTGTGAGTGTATATGAATGTGTTACCAAATAAAGAGTTAAAACATTAGAGAGTTAAAAGGCGTAAACTATAGCAAAAGACGTGTGGTCTGGCTGCATGTCCTCGGCCGTTAAGTCAATCAGTGTGAACCTTTTTTCTAACCTATTTGACCCGCTCATTTTACCACCTAGTTAATAATTCAATATAAAAATAATCAAAAGAGCTTACACTCCTCCCATGAGCACATTAAATCCAGCTACAAAAACATCACCACCCTTTTCTCCATGTTTAGTGATAAGAATAGATCCAAACCAAGCTTGAAACGCCCAATTAATATAAATAATACCCATGCATCCAAGCATTACTCCTCTAGCAAAACCTTGTTTTATTCCGAGTTTCATGGTAGTCTGAAGTGCTTTGCTAAAGGTATAAGATGTTTGATGCTCTCCAACATATGAATACACATTTCTTATGGATGAGATCGCTTGTTCTGCAATACTGCCAGCTGTACCGTACGATTTAACCATTGCCATTCCTACGCCCATCAAGTGCTTGCTGAATCCGAGTGCAGGCACTAGGAACATTATGGAGAACGGTATGGCGGATAATGTAAGTTTCCAGGATAGTGTAAATGCGAATATGTGGCAGAAGATGATGGATGACAAGTTGGCGATAGTATCCGGTATCTGTTTTTAAAATTAAATTTGATTAAAACGAAGATGAAAGATGTTTCATTGATAAAGTGGCAATCTTAAGTCATTTACTTGTGAATAAGTTGATTAGGGTTATGTTTAAAAGTGATAATTTCGACTAATTTACTTGTAAATAAGATGATTCGGTTATATTTGAGTAATATAACGTGTTAAGAAAAACTAAGCTAAAAGTCATAAAACCTCATAAGTCATTTTATTCCATTTATAATGACACTAACTACTTATAAAAGACAATATCCAAAGATTTGAGAAAAAAAAAAATTTGGTCGATCCAACATGTCTACCACCTCTTGCTCATACCAAAAGGTTGCATATTATTTTAACCAGAACCGTTTTAACATGTACACACAAGCCTACATGTTTACTTATAAATGAGTAAATGTGTTTGATTGTTAAGTGTGGTAATTTTGACTCATTTAGAAGGATGAGTCAAAAACAGGCTATGTTTGAGCAAATTAAAATATAAATAAACCTAAAGAAGGTTATAAGTCATTCAAAATATTTTTTGAATGCATAAAACCTCATATAGTTTTATTTAAAATTTATATTATTATTAAATGATAATAATTTGTGTAGTCATATTTAACACTAAATATTTATAAGACCTTATAAATTATTTTATTCAAAAAATTATATTATTATTGAAATAAATTATGTAAAAGTTACATTATATTTGATATCAATTATATTTATATAACAATTTTGGAAAAGAAGGTTTCGGGTCAACTCAACATGTCTAACCTGTCTTGACCCACACCAAAAGATTGCATATTGTTTTGACGTAAACCTATTTTGACATGTTAACATACAAAAGCGACCTGTTTTGCCATCGGATTGTCTATAAATGTTTTAGTTTAAACGAAAACCTTTTCGCCAATGGTGACTTGGATTGCATTAGAATCAGCGGTGATAGTTGAAACGACTTCATAAGTTGTGGAGGAACCAGCATCTTGGGTGTCGAAGAAACTAACGTCTTGTTTGAGGACCGATTTCAGGTACTCAAGTCTCATACGCGAAGTTTGTCTCTCTGCGGTCCTTGCCCAACAAAGTCCTTCTGCAAACACAAACACGTTGACTTTGCAAGTCATTCAACAATCTAAGTAACTGAAATAAAGTTAAGAGCTATCCCAAACATACCAACAAAGGCAGCTAGCCCAACTGAAATCGCAACATACATCAACCTGAGTGAATACTGCAACAAAAACAAAACATACCTCTAGTCATGACAAGCATACCTTTCTTGTTACAAGACTAAAAAATACGTTATTTTAGATGCAAATCATCGAAACATAGAAAAAAAATAAAATAAAGAGTAAACTGTCATTTTCGTATATGTGGTTTAGTCCCTTTTGCCAGTTTAATCCAAAAAACTTTATTTTTTTCCTGTATATCCTTGTGGTTTACAAAACTTGTCATTTTTTATCCAATCAGTTAAATTCATGCATATTTTAACTTTAAATGAGGGTCATTTAGGTCTTTTATATATTCATTTATCTTATAAATATTTTAAACCCTTAACTATTCCCTCCATCCCCTTAAACCATGTTTTAGTTGGGTTGTTGACCAGGGCAAATACGATCGTTATTCAAGAAGGGAGCCGAACTTTGGGAAATCGGGATTCAATTACGATCGAGTTTGAAGGTTTTTGACTGGGGCAAATACGATCGTAATTCAAGAAGATGACAATCACATTGACGATCGTAATTCAAAAAGATGATAGACACATGGACGATCGTAATAGGATAATTAAATTTAATACAGTTTAAGGGATGGGGGAATAATTAAGCGTTTAAAATATTGATAAAACATAAATATATAAAAAGACCTAAATACCCCTAATTTAACGTTAGAATATGGATGAAGTTAACTGATTCGATAAAAATGACAAGTTTTGTAAACCACGAAGGCTCACATGAGAAAAACAAAACTAATAATTTAGAAATGTCCATCCGGCATCAGTGAGTTTTAAAGCAGCGATTTTGAAATTTCTTGAAATCACCGTATCAATGAACGACTGTTTCTGCAATTAGCAACATATGACGATGGAATTAATATCACCTTATTGACAGTAGAAAGAGTGACAGTGGTATTTGGGTCTCCGTAATCATTGATTATGCCGCTAAGAACATACATGGTCAACGGGACTTGTAATCCATCTCCGATGCTTCCGACCGTTCCCCAAAACATTAAAAACTTGTCAACCCCTTCTGCGTACCTAAAGATTCCATCCTTTTTCTTGTTTCCCATTCCTATTCCTATTCCCAACTTCAATTCCAGCCTGGAATGGAAAAGGTTTACGGCTCCTTGAATACAAATAACGAACCAAATGTTACCACTTTATATACAAACGGCATGTAAGATGAGGAATCTCTAATTCCCGTCATTTAGTGCTTCTATATCTAAAAGATAAACATGTTACATTTGTTGTTTTATTGTTTTGTATTGTTGTTTCAATGGTGTTTGACTTATGACATTTTACAACAAGGTTAACATGACATATAATAAAAATGATAATGTCGAGAAAACTAAAATTGATTTATAATAAAAATATATTTGATTCAAACGTGTCCTTTTTACTATTTGAGATTGTTGTCTACGTGTATTAATATCCCTCTCATCTTTGTCTTCATAAATAATTATCTCACATTTTTATATATTCGTGTAATGGACTGTTTCATCCTTAAAACATCGAACCAAACATAATTAATTAATCCTTATATAACTTGAATATTATGAAGGAGTCGGTCCTATTGCCTATTAAAAAAAGGATTATTGGATTTTAATAATCCCACCTTTTACCAATTGGCCGATAATAATCCCAACTGAGAATATTCTTACCACTGGTCCCTACTTTCAAACTATTTTTTTACATTGGACCCCCCGTTAAAAAAACTTAACGCCGTTAGAGTTTATATGACGTGGACATCTGCAAACCGCCGGAAAGTCGAGCCAAGCTAGCAGTGGTCTCGTGGTGGCTTTTGAAATTGGCTCTGGTGGTGTTTAACTGGTCTCGTGGGTCCGGAAAGTCCAAACAGAGAAAACGGTGGTGTTTAACGAGACCAGTTAAACACCACCAAAGCCAATTTCAAAAGCCAACACGAGACCATTGCTAGCTTGGCTCGACTTTCCGGCGGTTTGCAGATGTCCATGTCATATAAACTCTAACGGCGTTAAGTTTTTTTAACGAGGAGTCCAATGTAAAAAAATAGTTTGAAAGTAGGGACCGGTGGTAAGAATATTCTCAGTTGGGATTATTATCGGCCAATTGGTAAAAGGTGGGATTATTAAAATACAATAATCCTTAAAAAAATAATTAATACATTTTCATTTTAAAAACCAATTTATATTAGTTAAGAGACTCCATTGCACAACATGGTTATATTACAGACTCCACGAAATATAATAACGTAGACTAATTTACGGGTTATATTTGGTATTTTCACCGACTTACATTCAAACCCTAATGTAATAGTGATACTAATAATATTATACACTATATTTTGTGTATAATATAATGTATGTGATGCAGATTGATATGCAATCAAATGGCTCAAGAATACATGATTTATTCAAATGCTTGGAACCAAATGGTTCCAGCTGAAAGTCGGTTGTCTCAAGCCTCAAAGGTCTCGATTATAATATCTGATAAAAAATAAGTCTCCCTAAAATAATAACCCCAGATCCCTACTTATAGGTGGGGAATCATAGTTTAAATAGGAAACTAAATATTTCAAAACAAAATAAATATTAAAGAAAATTTCTGAAATTCAAATTCCAAATATATCTCTAAAATACTTGAAATTCAAATGTTCTTGCATCATACTCTACGTCTTCGAAAAAACTCGTCCTCGAGTTTTGCCTTCTGACCAATACCGCCTAGGTCGAAGGGAACGACATGTCGCTTCTTGGTCACTATCGACATGACCCGCTCAAGCCCGCGAATCATATCTTCAATCATCAAATTATTCTTCATGAATGACGTCACAATCCACTCAACACACATTATGGATGAATGATACTGTCGGCCAAACTTCAAGAAACCAATGCACCATTTTTTAATTCTTTTTTATGGATAGATTGCATCAATTGAAAGAATACTTTTCTTCCCCAAAGCTGCAGTCCCAGACATGGAACTCTGGTTCAGTTTCCTTCAACGTTTGCACCTCGTAAGTCGGGACGGACTCCTTTGCTGCCTCGTCCGACGAATCTGCAAATAGAAAATCCATCTCTTCCCCGGGTGCGTGATCGCCAACGCTTCTGTCGTTGCCTCTTCCGGCGAATCTCCGAACAAAAAGACGTTAATCCTCAAACATAGTCATTTGAATAACCAAAGCTCTGATACCAAATGACACGGATTGATATGCAATCAAATAGCTCAAGAACACATGATTTATTCAAAGACTTGGAACCAAATGGTTCCGGCCGAAAGTCGGTTGACTCAAGCCTCAAAGGTTTCGATTACAATATCTGATAAAAAAAATAAGCATGTTAAACAATAACCCTAGATCCCTACTTATATGTGGGGGAATCATAGTTTAAATAGGAAATTAAATATTTCAAAACAAAATAAATAATAAAGGAAATTTCTGAAATTCAATTTTCAAATATATCTCTAAAATACTTGAAATTCAAATCTATATCTATACTATATAATAAAGAAAAACCATAGGGGACAAGTGTCACTCTCTGGTTACTCCTCACATTTATTTTCCCGGCTCTCTCTCCTGTTAAATGTTAACTTCTGTGTTTCTCTATTCTATTAAATAATAATCTTTATATTAATAAATAAAATTATATGGACACATGCAATTTTCTGGTTCATTTGTATCATTTTTTTTTCGTCTATCTCTCATATTGAATAATGATATTAAAAAAAAATTATTTTTATATTTTTAATATATATCTAATTACAAAAACTTATTATTTAACTATAAATAGTTATTATATCATCAATCAAATGAACTCAATATTAACTAACATTTATCAATTAAATTAAAAAAATAATACTCTTTTAAAAAAAATATTTTAAAAACTAACTTAACAGACATTATAACTGTCACGACAAATTGCATTTTTTAAAAACATATTTTGACGAGTGTGTTTGTTAATAAATTACATTATATTTTATTCAACCGATATAATATACTGGTTTATTCAACCCGTGTATTACACGAGTTTTTAAAACTACAAAGTTTTTATTACTAAGTATATAATATTTTATTTATTCAACCCATATAATACACGGGATTTAATCTAGAGCTTCTATAAAGTAGAAAGATACAAAATAAACATTCGATTCTAGCTCTACTCGGATTTTGATTGTGTATCTCTATTATGTCTTTTTCTTGTTTAGTATTTATTTTGACATAACTTATGCCTTTTTGTCGCATTTAGATGGATTCGTCTATGTAAACATGGACATAAAACAAAAACATCATAAAATAGTCCTAAATAACTAACTTACATATGAAGTTACAACTTCTTTTGTTGTAGATATTACTCCCTTTCAAAATGAAACAATATTAAGTATGTATTTTAATCAACAACAATTAATAATTAAATACATAAAATATTTAATAAGATAGAATTAAGAAAACGATATCTTGTAATGAATACCAACACGTATAGTAGAGGTGACAGTTGGAGAATGGTTGTGTAATCAGATAGTGTTCACACGGGTCATCACTTTCATTATTATACAAAGAGTTAATGATATAAATGGCCCTGTTGTTTGATCAAATTACATATTTGGATCTCAGGTTTTAAAAATTGTAAACTTAGTCCAAACGTTTGTGATTTAGTTGCGCTTTTAGCCCCTGACGTTAATACTAGTTAGTTTTTAACGAAAAATTAGCCCATGTGACATCCACGTGACCTACGATTACAAATTTAACCCTAAAAATAAGTTAAAATTAGTAAAAAAAATCAGTGATTTTTAACTGATTTTTACTGATTTTTTTTCTGATTTTAACTCATTTATAGGGTTAATTTTGCAATCGTAAGTCACGTAAATGACACATGTGCTAATAATATGTTAAAACTAACTGGTATTAAGGTAAGGGCTAAAGGCCCAACCAGGTCATAAAGGTTTTGGCTAAGTTTATAATTTTTAAATCTTAGGGGCCAAAATGCAATTTGATCAAATCACATGGACCATTATGCAGTTAACTCTTATACAAATTAAATAATATGTTAAATATGATTATAAAACTATTATATTAGAAAATTTTATAGCTTTAGGCTATGCATAATACTAAGGTGAAGAGAGGGGCGTGGTGTCACCTCACCCCACCAAGGGCGTGAAACACCACGCCGGGTGGAGGTGGGGGGGATGAGGTGCTTGGGTAGTGGTGGTAACGGGCGGGCGTGGGTGAAGGAAAGAGGCCAAAAGTTGGTTTTTTATGGGTTTCACCTAAGACTCTCACCCTACATCATTACACACCTAGGTGAGGGTGTGGGTGAGGGAAATTCGGGTCAACGTGGCACCTACGTGGCATAAAAAATTCACCATCTTCACCCTATCATTACACATAGTCTTATATTAAATAAAATAATTTCAAACATTAGCCACTTCCATATTTAGCTAAAAATGCATTTAATCCGTTCAATTTATTGGGGTGGGGGTTGGGGTGTAGTGGTAAGAGGAGAGTCCCATAACCAAAAATGTTGTGGGTTCTAACCTCATCCAACACAAAAAAAAAATGAATAAAATTTGCCGTTCAAAAAAAAATCAGTTCAATTTATTACAAATTAAATTAAATTAAATTAAATTAAATGGATGATGATTTGTCTGTAGTTAGTGTTTTGTGTTCATGTGACAAAAGAAAAACTTAGTACTTTCAGTTTTCGGCAACAATGTTTTGTGCTGTCGGCGGCATGTTTTAGAATCTTGACGATGCCCACAATATCATATACGACAAACTGCCTAAATTAATTGTGAATATTTCAATGCGAAAAAACTTCCATTCTATTATTCGGGTTTTTTTTAATAAATCAAAAAGTTACACCTGACTTTTTGTTATTTTACTTCTAACGTAATTTTTATAATTACAGACGACAAATCCTTGAATTTTTTTTGTTAATTCGATTATTTGGTTCTTTGTACACTCATAATTATAGACCGCAAATTCCTTAAAAGCATATCCAAATTCTAGAATTTTTGTTTTTCAAAGCAACACGTACATGTTTGAGCATTTATCAAAGACCGAAAGACACATCGAGTAATGACGCGTATTTTTAATTGAGTCCAATGGTACTAGTTTTGATGAGAAGTTTATACCACATTTGTGAATGGAACCTAAACATGGTCCAAGATGTTTCCTTTCCCCGACTAGCTAGAATGGTGTTACAACAAATCGGTACTCTTGTTTTAGGCTCTCATTTTTTTTCCTATGGATTACAACAAACTGGGGTGAACCCCCTGACGCCAACTTGTGAAGCTATAAAAGTAAGAAATCCCTTATAGCACTAGATGCAAAATCGCCTCAAGCGGGCCCGGGTTTTCGGAGCTGCATTCGTGTCCGCAGGACGTGCGGGTACACGAGTTCGAAGAAATTCTAGTCGAAACCAAGTTTTTCGCACCCCCCCTGCGCGAGGGTAGGACATGTGGTAAAACACATCATGAAGCTTCAAATGAGTAGTGAAGGCTTTACCTTATAAACAACACCTTATTTTGTTCCTAAACCGATGTGGGACAAGCTATTACCACTTAGACATTCATTCACACTTATACCCAAACTTTCAACAACTCTTTCTTGAACTAAATGTGTGTTCTTGAGCATTCATATGATTAGAGGTAAAAAATTGATAGAAACAAATGAGTAGATGACTCTTAAATACAAATTAGTTGATTTTGTGAACATTTGAAGCATAATTTTCATGTTTTTTTCTTCGCTTTAGGCCTCCAAAAATGGTTGAGCCGCCCCTGCCCGACCCGACCCGACCAATCGAACCGAACCGAAAATTTTTATGTCCGACCCTATGAAATTGGATCATCTAAAAACAGTGAACCCCCTGAAAAAAATTCCTAGATCCGCCCCTGACTGCATTGTGGTTGCTAAAGACGGTTTATGGGCTTCGATTGAAGATTTAGGTTCGTGTTGGGATGTTTTCTAGGTTTGCATTTGTTTAGATTTGAACTTGTTTTAACTCCTCATTTGTGTCTTGATAATGATACACAGATTGAATCTGGTGTTATGATTTGGATATTGAAATCATAGTTTAATTAGCTTAAATTTTGGCATATTTGTTGTGATACCAGTTTTCTGAATTATATGAAGCCAGTAAGCAAATAACGAATCCATGGATATTTGAACCCAAGTCTCCAGGAAAAAGCAAAATATTTGATGGAAGAGCGGGGGATCCTTTTGGACAACCTGTTGTTATAATAGGAAAGTCTTATATCTTGAAATTAATTCATCAAGTTGATGATAGAATCCATGGGCGTTATTCACGTCTTACACAACAACCCCTTAAAGAAAGGGTCAAGAAAGGGGGGCAACAGGTAGGAGAAATGGAGGTTTGGACTTTAGAAGGGTTTGGCGTTGGAGATCATAAAAGAAGTAAGTTGGAAGGAATCCACCGATTAAACGGAATTGCCCGGAGAATGAACTCCGGGAAGTCGAATAAAAATGAATAGATTATGATAAAATATGAGACATGTGACGTGTGATACATTTCCGCTCAGATCCATTTGTATAAAGAGTAGCGAATGAGAAAGATAAGTACTTTTGAACCGCTAACGAAAAAGGATAAATCAAAAGGATGCGATAAATAATTAGGGAGTCAAATTGGGGATATAGGGATTTGAACCCTCATGATCTTGAAACAGGTTTACGAATACCATCAATATCTACTGGAGGAGCAGCAATGAAGACGATAATAAATGTGTTCATACTCATCACTGTAGGAATTGGGTTCAAGCTTTGCCCATCCCCTTCTCATTAATGGACTCCTGACGAAGGAGTGCGGTTCATTTGAGAAATTCCTACCTCTCTATCTATCTCTAAATGTTTGGATTTTTCAAAATTCCATGGACATGTAGGAGAGAAATGTTATCCCCAACACGGACCAAGATAGAACTTTTACTTGTTCAAATAACAATTAAGGTGAAGCAGGGTCAGGAACGACGAATCTCTTATGATAAATAGATTCGTTTTGCAAGTTCGTTATTACGGGTAGTTCCTACAAAGGATCAGACTAATGACGTATATAATACTTGAATTCTCGGTGTAGATGCTACATAGTTGGTTCTCATCCTTCAGAGACTACGAGTGTAAGTCTCAGTCCTAGTGTAGTTGATCATCCTCTCAGACCAACTACTGATCATCGCCTTGGTAAGTTATTACCTCACCAACTAGCTAATCAAACGCAAGCCCCTCATCGGGCGGATTCCTCCTTTTGCTCCTCAGCCTACGGGGTATTAGCAGCCGTTTCCAGTTGTTGGTCTCCTCCCAAGGGAAGGTTCTTACGCGTTACTCATCAATTATCTTTCTCGAAAAATATAGAAGAAAGGAGTTTGTGCCCCAATATCTGCCATTAAAAGGCCAGTTATATCAGAGTCATTATGTTGGAGTTAAGTTGTATAGCTTCGCATTTGTTATGGCGTTAGTTATGAGGCAAGCATGAAAAATTGTGAATAGATCTATTTGGATTGACATCCACACCCATGGTTAGTGATCGCGTGTCGAAGGCTAATAAAAAACTATATTAAAAACTACTCCTTAGCTACTTGGACTATGGATAGGGAAGTATGGCTGTTGAATCCATAGGGAACTCGTGGAGAATGTTATTCAAGTTCAAACGGTATAAGTACCACTAAAGATTAAAACTTTATTACTTAAAAGACTTGGAGTTATAAAAAGCAACTTAATTTGATTTGTAAAAACAGTTGGAGAAGAATGACCATTCCGGGTTTCAGATTCAGCAAAACACACGCACAATTTCAGTTTCAAATCAGATCAGAGATTACATAGACATAACCTTGTTTAACTGTTTAACCCAATCACACAATAGTCAATTCAATCACAAAATCAAATTATTCCCAATGCAAGAAAACCAAGAAACGATGATAGATGTGATAAACCGAAAACATGCAATTGTTCATAAATCAAACACACAATTGAATTTAAAGAACTTAATAGGTTCACAAAACTTCAATCCAATACTGATAATCAACTAAAATCATATGCATACATGCATAAACCGTTCACCTGGAGAGATCACGAAGAGCTTAGCCGCTCATGATTGTCGAAAACATTAAAGATTTAAACTTTAAACTTACAAGCATGAAAAACTAAGAACAATTGACCAAACAAACTTTGAAATCGTCTTGGGGAAGCTCTGGGACGGCAAGGAAGAAGATAATTCGAGAATGGGAGTCACAATGGGTTTATAATTGAAATTAGGTTTAATTTTCCGTAATTCCCTTTCTTCGCGTGTGATCGATGTCGTTTGGTTGGTCAAAAACAATCCTTAAACACCTTAACTAGTAAGGGTAAGTAGAGTATCGTATCCTCGAGGAGTATGTGGAAAGTGTCACTTTGTTACAATATTCAAAGATAGAAAACAATAACAACTGATTTGGATTTGGTTTTAAAACAATAATAAGAGAGGTAATCCTCTCCGGGGTTCGGGGTATGCAAACACAAGTTCCTTCAAGATAATTAGCAAGCAATTACATAGACATAATCATACGGTTCAATTGAATTCGGTGATAATGGAAGAAATCGTTGTAAATAAAACTTATTCTCACATAGCCATCATAGATTAACCAACTATAACCCAACCCCTAAGTTGTCCCCGATGTAAAGAAACCCGAGACTATTGAGACTTGAACAACAATTCGAAATCAATCAATGAAGTTTAAAGCATTGAATCAATAAATGAAATCATATGGCTTAACATGCCAATCAAGATTACAAACCAAAGCTAATCATTCAAGAATTCACAAGTGTTCACAAAACCCTAGACCCAAAGAGGACTACAAGAGATTTAGCCACTCATACTCATAACAACAATCAAAACTAATGTACTAGGACTTACAATCATGAAAGATTAAGAACAATCGACCCAAGAATAGTAGAAATCGCCCTCTTGAAGCTCTGGAACGGCTGGAATCGAAGATGGGTCGGAATGGGGGCTGCTAAGGATAAAAACCTAATTTAGGTTAATTTTCCTGTAAAACAGGTTTCTCGCGTACCGCGAAGATGGTGGCCAAGTCCCTCGCATACCGCAAGGGACAAAAGAGTCGAGCGCGCTTCCTTGAATCCTTGTGTACCGCGAAGAATTCCACCCAGGTCTTCGCGTACCGCGAAGACCAGAATTTCCAACAAACTTGACTTTTTGACCGTTTTGATCGTCGTGCTTCGTGTCCGACTGCTTCGCTTCCGTTATCCGCTCATTTAGCACATAAAACCTGAGAGGTAGATACAACCACAAACACACATAAAACCGCACAAAGATACATACAAAACTAACTAAAACGCACACAACACGACATATAAAATGGGGTTATTAAAACCTACATCAGCGTGTCGCGAAACATTCTGGCCGGTCCTTCGCGTGGCGCGAAGGCCAAAATAGTCGAGGCCCTTTTTCAAGTTCCTCGCGTACCGTGAACAAACTCTCCCAGACCTTAAAATCCATGATTTTTACTTTTTAGCTTTGACTTTTCTTCCTTTGATTTCCCGGGCTTTGTACCTTCTTATATATGACTCGTAAGATCCCGCTCTTTAGCATAATAACCCTGTATCACACCAAACTACAAGATACCCATAAAACTTACTCGATAACCGCAATTAAACTATTAAAACACATAAAAACCGACTCATATACAGGGGATATTTAACCCTACATCAGTTAGTCGCTCTAACCTTGACTAGAGGTCAGTCGGGTGCATAATTATTCATTTCATTTCAATGTTTTAATGTTAAGGACATTGGGTTGGGGCACAACTATAGACGTCAAGCGTCGGTTACGGGAGCTCATGATAATAAGAGACTTATACTATTGTTTTAACTGATAATAGTGAGACATATGACATTGTTTAGATGAACAATAAACAGACTGAAATCTTGTGGTCCAACATAAACTTTTTGACTTACCTAAACCTGTGAATTCACCAATAATTATGTTGACTTTTAAGCATGTTTTTCTCAGGTAACTAGAAATCATGGAATCCAAGGCATGCATGCATTTTAAGATCTTTTGGAGTTTCTCTTTTATAATGTAAAGAGATTTTAAGTCATAATTGATAAACTCATTGTATGACGAATCGTACGAACTTGTCTTTTGAGTACGACTTTTTAAGCATGTTATGTCTTCAGAAACAACTTATGTTTTGTATTATCTTAAAACCTTTGAATAATGAATATCATGTAGGGGTCGTTTTATGTAATCAAAGACTACAAAAACCATGACCCGTTATACCTCGTGTTTCCGCCTAGGCAGGGTGTGTCGTTTTTTTTTTTTAACTCAAATAGATTTTAACATAGTTCGAGGCACCATTTTCTGAGCTCAATTTGATTTTTTGTATATCAACTGAACATAAGTTTTGATGGGGATTCATAAAGAACTTGACTCCGCTATTGATTCATTGCATTTGGGTATGTTTATCTTCTAAACGACATGTTGAAATGGATTGTGTTTGATTGCACACAAGTTGTTCAATGAATTGCCTTATTGAGTATTAGTTGTTTGGAAGTTTTAGTTGTTTATCATCAGTTGTTTTAAGTTCTTGCAAATCAACAAGCATTCTGCAAGAGGTATGACTTTCCTTTTTCAATTTCTTTCATTTATGCAATTTACACCTATAGTAAAGTTTAAAAGTATGATTTTGGTTACCGTCACTTTTATATTGGTTATCATCAATTATGAATGTGCAATGGTCGTGAGAAAATGAGGAAAATATTTGGAGAACAATTTTTGACTTCCCATTTGCGTGCAGACAAATTCAGATTTAAAAAAGTGGGGAGAACGATTTTTGACTTCCCTATTTGCATGGTCATGAGAAGAGAAGGAAAACATTTGGAGAAGAAGATGAAGTAATGATGGGTATTATGGTCATTTAACTTGTTTTCTAACAGATACGTAATATAAGAAAAAATAAAACCACAGCGACTTTGAAGTCAAAATTTCAAACTTAGGGACCCAAAGTGTATATTAAAGTAAAACACTACTATATTTTTTAAACTCATGTAAGTTGTGAATAAAA
Organism: Smallanthus sonchifolius; assembly: GCA_023525975.1. Classification (NCBI taxonomy): domain Eukaryota; kingdom Viridiplantae; phylum Streptophyta; class Magnoliopsida; order Asterales; family Asteraceae; genus Smallanthus; species Smallanthus sonchifolius. Next base: position 8,091,735 of record CM042046.1, on the reverse strand, counting down.
ATATAAGAGATATTATGTGATTATTGAAACTAGGAGTGCGTTAGTTGTAATATTGAAGAAAGTAAAAGGCAGTTTTACTTCTGTTAGATGATTTTCGCCCTGTCGCCGCTCGCGCCGTCGTGCTCCAGACGGAAATAATCGTACGGTTGCAATGGCGAAGATTATGTTAGGGTGCGAACCAGTCGTCGGATCATTAACCCCGTCCAAGAAGAGGGATTACAGAGTCACCAACAGGCTACAGGAAGGCAAGCGTCCAATTTACGCTGTCGTATTCAACTTCATCGATTCTCGTTATTACAACGTCTTCGCCACCGTTGGTGGTAATCGCGTAAGAGCTTGTCTATTAGTTGGTGATGCTTAGGGTTTTCCATTGAAATCGAGTATATATAAATGTTGGAGGATGAAATTGTGCTTGATTCATGATTATCTGGTAAATTAGGGTTTTGATTTGTCAAATTCTCAGAAACTAATTAGGTTTGATAACTTCAAGTTAGAAATATTAAGGATGTAAATGTCAATTCTGCTTATAAAAGTTTAACATGCAATGTTCTTAAGAATATGCGTATGCATAGGTTTTCTAGGTACACAAATTATGGATTGCATACATGTACCCCAAAAATCAAAAGAGGTTTTAAGAGAGAGTGTGTGTGTGTAATGTGCAAATACTCTATGTTTAGGAAAAAGAAAACTTAAATAATTACTGAATAGCATTTCTAAATTAGGAAACTTAATTTCTTCTTGGAAAACAAGAAATTCATTAAATTAGTGAGTGCCCTTAATGATAACTTAAGTAATTACTGAACAGAGTAAACCTATCTAATACCCTATAAAACATGCAAGTTAAAATGAAAATACTTTTTGATAGATTTCTCGTTCCTTTGAACTTGGGACATCTTCTTGCTACACACACACATACATATATAGAGAGAAAGAGAGGAGCTTTCATTTCAGAACCAATAACATGTTGAGAAATGTGAAAAATATGGTATTGATAGTTGTCTACATGCACATGCGCATATACACTAACACTACATGCACATGCGCACATTGTTATACTTCAAAAAAAATTCAGGAGAGAGGAGATAAAATCAAAGAAATATTGGGGAGAGAGAAATACCATATTTTTCATTATAGAGAGAGGATATACACTACATGCACAAGCACACGGTATAACAATGTGCGCATATGCATGTTTTTATGAAGTATATATACACGCGCATGTAGTGTATATGCACATGTGCTTGTAGACAAAATGCTATCAATACCATATTCTTAAAAATAAATCTTTAAACATATTGAAATCCACATGCATTCTAGTCAATTTATATAATAAATAGTACGAGGGTTAAGGCGGATTTCGTAGTTTTCAACCAGTGTAGTGAAAGGCTCAAGGTGCTTAAAAGAGAGCCTTTTTAAGCGAGGTGCACAGATACACAGTATAAACGCGCCATTTTTAGGGGTTTTTTGACACGTTTTAGACATGTTCCAGGCTATTTTCTGATGTTTCAAACCAGTTTTGGCCGGAATCCTCGCTTGAGCGCCTTCATGCGTAAGGCAGTAAGGCGGCGCCTCGCTGAGAGCCTTTTGCGCTTTTGACTGCTATGTTCTCTCAACACATTTTTGGTTCTGAAATAACACCCTGTATATATATATATATATTGTACATAATGTTGACAATTTGATGTGAATTATTGGTGTGTTGCCTGTATCAACATATTACATCTCAGGAAGACATGAATTTCTAGACTTCCTTTATATTTAGGAAAAGAAAATTTAAGTAACTTAGCATCTCTATATTTACGAAAAGACAAATTGTATTTCTTCTTTGAGAACAGGAAAATCATTAAAATGACTAAATGCACTCACTGATAACTTGAGTAGTTACTAAAGAGTCTAAACTACTCGAAAGTGAGCATGGAAAAAGAAGCATATCATTATAGATTTTGTCATTACCCTAACTTAGGGTAGGTACATGATGGCTTTTGTTCAATCCTTGTGAAAGCATCTTCTTGCTATATATAATCCGTGCATAATGTAGACAATTTGATGCAAATTTTCTTCCTAATTTTTTCATCATTGTAATGCTATGCATTTTCTAGTTATTTCTTATGTCTTCTATATTTGTTGTTTCTAGGTTACTGTATACCAATGCCTTGAAGGTGGTGTTATTGCTGTACTTCAGTCCTACATTGACGATGATGTAAGATTAAATATTTTACGTTAGACGCAACTTGTATTATTGTGAGTGCTCTATTTTCTTAGTGGGAGAAAGAAATATAAATATTAAACATATATGAACAAAACCTGGACACCCATGTACATTGTAGATCAGAAGGACGAGTCCTTCTATACTGTAAGTTGGGCTTGTGATGCTGATGGGACACCTTTGCTAGTAGCTGGAGGAATCAATGGTATAATCCGTGTCATTGATGCTGGCAATGAGAAGATACACAAGGTTAACTTCGTATTGTTTGGTTTAATTTTTTTTAAAGGACTCAAGGTTAACTTTTCGTGTCTTAGCTGTTTGTGCAATCATTATGATAGTAAGGGGACTGCATTTTGGTAATATAGCAATTGTATGGCAGTAATGAACTTATATTGCTCTCTAACCAACTGCTTGCCCCTGTTAGTTTATAGTAGATTTGTCAATTTTGACCCAAATACTTATGGATGTGTCACTTCTGGATATATATATATATATATATATATATATATATATATATATATATACTATATAGATAGGGGTGAGTTCACTAGAATACTCATTTTCAAGAGAAAACCAAAAAGCTCCTACTGCATATGTGTAGTACACCCAAAAACCCAACCCATCTTCAAAAACCTAACCCCCCCACCCCACCCCCACCCAAAAACCTAAACCCACCCCACCCACCCCCCAAAAACCTAAACCTCCCACCCCCACCCCCCACCCCCCCCCCCCCTAAAAAAAAAACCTAAACTAAACCCAAAAACTAAACCAAAAAGCCTAACCCACCCTCAAAAACCTAAAGCCCCCACCCACCTACCCCCACCCCCCTCCAAAAACCTAACATTAAAGCTAAACTAAACCCACTAGTTTTCGAGTTTTTTCTTTTTTTTGAACCAGGACGACGTAAGAAACAAGGGCACCGAAGCAGTTTTTTAATTTTTGATTTATTTTTTGAGTTATGATTTTTTTATTAATTTTTTTATCTTAAATACTTAGTTTTTGGTTTTCTCATGAACATTGAGTTTTTTTACGATCCTTCCCCTATATATATATATATTTATCTCTGATAGTCAAACAGGTAAAATAAAAATAGTTAGTTAAAAAGGAAACAAGTCAAATGGGTCAGATGTTGATGCACTTTCTTGTGACAACACTCTGGATAGAGTCTTAGTTTGTATTTCTAATGTCTGTAATTTGTCTTTGTATGTAAGAGTCGTTATATAATAGTTTATCGAGTTGTATTTACTTTTACATAATGTATGTTGCATGTCTTCTAAGTGTTTTGCGCACTTACATGTGCGCAGGAGAAAGCTCCTGCGTACTTAGCAAGTACGCAGGAAGACCCATGCGTACTTGTTAAGTACGCAAGAGCATTTGGTCCTGCGCACTTGCTAAGTGCGCAGGCATCAGGTCTGTATAAATAGGTTTGGTTCACAGAGGATAAGTACGCAGAACTCAGATCTTAGACGAACTCAGTTTGTTAAGTACGCAATTTGTAATCTCTCTGTAACCGTCGAGTGTTTATAATAGAAAGAGCTTTTATTATGACTCTCGTGTTTGGTTTACTTTGTTTTAGTTAGACTCTCCGCCTAGTCACGGGTATTCCGCACCCGGTCCGACTAGTAGACCACTTGCATGCAACGATCCGACACACACGAAGGGACCTACAAGTGGTATCAGAGCATTGCTCTTGAATTCGAGTGTTGTCACAAGAAAGTGCATCAACAAACTCCCCCTTGACAACAACTCGGGATCTTCATCGTCTTCAGTCTTCAATCTTCAGTCTTCATAGCACTGGTTCCTTAGCTTCCATCTTCTTTTTGTAATCAAGGCAGAACCTGATCAACTTGTCATATTTGGCAGAAAGAAGCTTTGTCCATTCGTCAGTGTGGATGCAGTACTTGTCGGCTAGTACCTCCAGATCGTTCACAGAAAAGTTGATGAAGCAGACTTCATCAAATATCCTGATCACTTCCTTTGGCACCATGTTTCCATATGCTGACTTACCCTTACCCATAACCACAGCCTCGCCCGTTTTTGGATCAACGTACCAGTACCACATGTCACCAAGAATATCCTGAGGTAACTTGCTCAGGGGAATCTTAGTTTCATATCGCACTGGCTTGTATACCAATCTCCTTATGTGCTTCTTAGTCACAGGATGTACAGCGTGCTTATCCTTGACTCTTCTGGGCACTTGAGGCTTGAGATATTCGAATTTCCCTGATCTTGCTTCCCGCTGTAGTGTTACCCACAAACCCATTGCTACTGCATGACTCGAGTGACTCAGCAGGTCGCGGTTTGCGAGGTTCACAAGGTCGTACTTGGGCAAAGAGTTGAACGCCTCACTGGTTGGTTTCAAGTATTGAACCCCCCCAGATCTTTTGATGGCGAACAGCTGCTTGTCCTCCTCAAACCTAACAGCCAAGATCATACCCGTAGCTCCGTGCTTGTCTGTGATGGACGTCTTTTGCCACACGGGAGCTGGACCCTCAGATGATGCAGAAGGCATGTCTTTATCTTTTGGTGCCTCGGGGTCCACAGGTGTAGGGTCGACTGGGGAGGCTTCAGTCGTAGCTTCAACATTACTTGTCATGTCAACTGAGCCTGTTTCGAGCAGAGATTCGAGCGATGGTACTACAAAGATCTCACCATCCTCTAACTCGTACTCTCCTTCCCCGTCGCCCTTGGGAATCTCTATTACCACGTCCACATCTTCATCATTCCAGTCATCACCAGAGTCGATCTCTCCTTCTTCCAGATTAAGGAGAGCATCGATCTGTGCTTCTTTGGAATAGTCAGGCTCAAGATAAAGGATCTCATCATCAGATAAGTCCTTGAGCACATCGGCCGCTGACTTCCCTTTATCACCACCACCACCAGAGGTATCACCACCCTCTTGTTGAGTAGACTCCCCCTCAGTCATTGGAATAGAAGAGATGGGCACAATCGCCAAAGCTTGGTGCTCACCTCCACTAGGACCGGCTTCAGGATCCTTGTCTTTATCATCATCCTTAGTCAAGTCGACTGGATGACAAGGCTCAGCACTAGTGGATTTCTTTTCTTTCTCTTTCTTCTTCTCTTTCTCTTTCTCCTTCTCCTTCTCTTTCTCTTTTACGCAGGACCAACACTTAGAAAAATTTTCAAGTCTGAAATTTTTGTTCATAGTGTACCTACTATACCGTGTCATGTTTGTTCATCTTCAATAATATACGTTGTTCTGATTATGTTTTCTGTGTGTTTCTGCAGACTATGGCTCGGGCATTCACTGATGAATTCAACTTGTTAGCGAACACTCAACCTGAGTGGAAAGGGGCAGCTTTGCAGTATCGGCAGATCATTGATTTTTTGAACCGATCAAGAATAAGTTATGCAATCTCGGCTGACCCAACAGTCTCAAGACCTTACTTGGAGCAATTCTGGGAGACGGCAGAGCACGACTGCACGGTATCCCCTAATGTCATAAGGGCTACCGTTGATGGTCGGGCTATTGCTTTCTCTGAAGATACAATAAGAAGGGTCCTGCGGTTCGGAGACCTCGCTACCGACCCGACATCCTATCCAGATTACTATGTGGATGGGTGTTGGAGGCATAGAAAGGGATTTGTCGGAGCGATGGATTATGCTTCTTACAAGAAGATGTGGGTGTTGGATCAGTGGCGGTATTTTGCCCACGTCATGATCGTGTGCATCTCGTCAAGAAAAGCGGGGAAAGATGCCATGGGTCATGACCTTGCAGCAGCCATGGTGGGCTTGTCTCTTAATAGGGGCTACAACTTCTCTCGCTACATCTTCAAAGCAATCAATGATCAGATCAATACAGCAGAGAAGTTTAGGTTCCTATTGTACCCGAGGTTTGTGCAACTCTTGATTGATGATGCATTGCCAAACCTACGTGCTATCGGGGAGAGACTGCAAGTAAAACGGGTGGACAAGAGAGTATTTGCCCAGTTTCTAAAGCCAGGCAGTGTAGATCCTACCCCTGTGCATACTGAACTCTTTGGCCACCTGCTTAATGAAGCATATGTCGCGCCAGAATATTGGAATTGGTATAGTCCCAATTCGGCACCAGAGATGAGTGATGATTCTGATGAACAACAAGAAGAAATGAATGAAAGTGATGGAGGTGATGACGAAGGTGGTGATGGTGGTGCTGAGGAATCCGATTCAGAAGCAACAGAATCAGATTCTTCTGATTCCGATGACGCACCATCCCAGGCACACCCGAGGAAATCGGCACAGGTAACCCTGCCTGCGTCGTCTTCTAAAAGAAAGCGACAAAGCTCGAGCAGCGAATATGAGCCAACATCTGACTCTGACGCTGCTCTACAAAGACAAAGGCAAGAGAGTGCCAACAAGATAAGGGGCGATAGGCAAGAGGTTGCTATCCCCAGGGTTGTAGAGATCCCGACTGTGCAGCAAGTACAAGCTGCGGCTGACAGTCCACCAGCACAATTGCTATCAGAATCTACCCCACCAGCACAGCAACTGTACCGTAGGAGGAGAAGACCACAAGTACAAGCAGACGTGGTAGTCACGGCGGTCACAGAGGAGATTCATGTGACGGTGACCCTCCCTACTCCAACCGTCCAGGTGACAGTGACTACTCCACTTCTCACGGAGTCAGTCACCATCACCCCAACCATAACACCCACTCCCATCATTACATCCCCACACCAACCTCACACCACTGAGCCGTCAGGTCAACCCTTCAACTATGGTGATTTCTCACAAGGGTTTGACTTTGACACAATATTCTCCTCCCCCATCCATAATGCCGAAGCCTCATCATCTAGGCATCCTGATCCGAATGATGCAAGGATCGATGTGCTAGAGACCCAAGTTGCTGGAATGTTGAAGACCATTCAAAAGTCAAAGGAGGAGTCTGATGCTCAACAAGCACAGATCAATTCCCTGGCCGATGAAGTTAGGATTCTCCGCAGCCAGAGAACAGGGACAAATGGGCGACTGAAGAATGTAATGGCACAGAACGAGCTGCTAATGAAAACCAATGAAATGATTCTAGGCCACAGAACTTCACTTGAGCTAAGGCTGGATTTACAGAGAAAAGAGCACGAAGCGATGGTCAAATTAGTTGAAGAACTGACCAAGAAGCTTGATGCTCAGGGGGAGAAAGAGAAAGAGAAGGAGAAAGAGAAAGAGAAAGAACAGTCGACTTGACTAAGGATGATGATAAAGACAAGGATCCTGAAGCCGGTCCTAGTGGAGGTGAGCACCAAGCTTTGGCGATTGTGCCCATCTCTTCTATTCCAATGGCTGAGAGGGAGTCTACTCAGCAAGAGGGTGGTGATACCTCTGGTGGTGGTGGTGATAAAGGGAAGTCAGCGGCCGATGTGCTCAAGGACTTATCTGATGATGAGATCCTTTATCTTAAGCCTGACTATTCCAAAGAAGCACAGATCGATGCTCTCCTTAATCTGGAAGAAGGAGAGATCGACTCTGGTGATGACTAGAATGATGAAGATGTGGACGTGGTAATAGAGATTCCCAAGGGCGACGGGGAAGGAGAGTACGAGTTAGTGGATGGTGAGATCTTTGTAGTACCATCGCTCGAATCTCTGCTCGAAACAGGCTCAGTTGACATGGCAAGTAATGTTGAAGCTACAACTGAAGCCTCCCCAGTCGACCGTACACCTGTGGACCCCGAGGCACCAAAAGATAAAGACATGCCTTCTGCATCATCTGAGGGTCCAGCTCCCGTGTGGCAAAAGACGTCCATCACAGACAAGCACGGAGCTACGGGTATGATCTTGGCTGTTAGGTTCGAGGAGGACAAGCAGCTGTTCGCCATCAAAAGATCTGGGGGGGTTCAATACTTGAAACCAACCAGTGAGGCGTTCAACTCTTTGCCCAAGTACGACCTTGTGAACCTCGCAAACCGCGACCTGCTGAGTTACTCGAGTCATGCAGTAGCAATGGGTTTGTGGGTAACACTACAGCGGGAAGCAAGATCAGGGAAATTCGAATATCTCAAGCCTCAAGTGCCCAGAAGAGTCAAGGATAAGCACGCTGTACATCCTGTGACTAAGAAGCACATAAAGAGATTGGTATACAAGCCAGTGCGATATGAAACTAAGATTCCCCTGAGCAAGTTACCTCAGGATATTCCTGGTGACATGTGGTACTGGTACGTTGATCCAAAAACGGGCGAGGCTGTGGTTATGGGTAAGGGTAAGTCAGCAAGTGGAAACATGGTGCCAAAGGAAGTGATCAGGATATTTGATGAAGTCTGCTTCATCAACTTTTCTGTGAACGATCTGGAGGTACTAGCCGACAAGTACTGCATCCACACTGACGAATGGACAAAGCTTCTTTCTGCCAAATATGACAAGTTGATCAGGTTCTGCCTTGATTACAAAAAGAAGATGGAAGCTAAGGAACCAGTGCTGTGAAGATTGAAGACTGAAGACGATGAAGATCCCGAGCTGTTGTCAAGGGGGAGTTTGTTGATGCACTTTCTTGTGACAACACTCTGGATAGAGTCTTAGTTTGTATTTCTAATGTCTGTAATTTGTCTTTGTATGTAAGAGTCGTTATGTAATAGTTTATCGAGTTGTATTTACTTTTACATAATGTATGTTGCATGTCTTCTAAGTGTTTTGCGCACTTACATGTGCGCAGGAAGACCCATGCGTACTTGTTAAGTACGCAAGAGCATTTGGTCCTGCGCACTTGCTAAGTGCGCAGGCATCAGGTCTGTATAAATAGGTTTGGTTCACAGAGGATAAGTACTCAGATCTTAGACGAACTCAGTTTGTTAAGTACGCAATTTGTAATCTCTTTGTAACCGTCGAGTGTTTATAATAGAAAGAGCTTTTATTGTGACTCTCGTGTTTGGTTTACTTTGTTTTAGTTAGACTCTCCGCCTAGTCACGGGTATTCCGCACCCGGTCCGACTAGTAGACCACTTGCATGCAACGATCCGACACACACGAAGGGACCTACATCAGAAGTTGCCAAAGTGTACTTTAATGCGTAAAGCATTGTAATTCAATTTATTAAAAAAGTATTATTGAAATAATATAATTTTTGTAATCATATTTAACACATTTTTTTTAATCGTACTTGCCAACCAACTCGATTAGCGCAAAAACTTACCCATCTTAACACAAACCCGTTACCATTCCGCCCGACTGTTCATTTGCACTTTTAAGTTTTAATTATCTATCTTACGGTCCTTAACAACCGTTATTTGCTGCAGAGTTTTGTTGGTCATGGGGACTCGGTAAACGAAATTAGAACACAAGCACTAAGACCTTCTCTAGTGCTTTCTGCAAGCAAAGTAAGTCTCGTTTCAAATTTATTATTTGAGTGGCTTTTAAAAGACACACACACACACATATATGTATATATGTATATATATATATATATATATATATATATATATATATATATATATATATATATATATATATATATATATATATATAGATTTTATGCCTTCTAAATATAGATGTTTGAGTTGAACAGGATGAATCTGTTCGCTTGTGGAATGTTCAAACTGGAATATGCATTTTGATATTTGCTGGAGCTGGCGGTCATCGCAATGAAGTATTGAGTGTGGTTAGTGTAAACTGCAACGAGACCTTTAAAAGCTCATTTCTATTTAGTTAACGCTTCAAATCTTTTGTACTTTTTTTTAATTCTTGTTATTTTTTTACTACTAGCAAAGGTAGAACTGGATTGATCTTTTTTTAAACCTTTTTACAGGATTTCCATCCTTCAGATATATATCGTATTGCCAGTTGTGGTATGGATAACACTGTAAAGATCTGGTCAATGAAAGGTACAATTTGTTATTAATTCAGTCGTTGTTAGCTAGAGGTGGCAAAATGGGTGGGGGTTGTGTAATGGTTTATTTTTTCCTACGGGGTTGCAACAGACAGGGCAGGTCGATGCATATTAGATAGATAAATACATATTATTATATTAGAGGGATTAGAGTGTAATTATGTTCTCTATTTATACTCCTTGTAATCATTCTTATTACATACAATAATACAATACAATTACCAAGATTAACTTGGTATCAGAGCGTTGATCCAACCCTAAAAATTTACTGCCGTCGCCGCTACAGTGCCGCCGCTACAGTATCGTGCTACAGTGCCGCCGCTACAGTTCTTTTTTTTTCTCCTCTCATGGCGTTGCTGGCATCCTTCTCCACAACTGAGAAAACAAATCACAACTATCACAAGTTCGGTTTTACCCTCTCTCAAACCAACTATGGTTATTGGAAAACCATGCTTCAACCTTTTTTTATAACCAATAATCTCTTTGGTTATATCGATGGAACTATTCTTTGTCCACCAACCACTATACAATCAGCGACATCTTCTGCCAAAGATGTTAGGATCGTTAGGATTGAACACACACACTAAACTGAACACACACACACGAAAGCAATAAACGACACGAAGATTTAAAGTGGTTCGGTCAGCTGACCTACGTCCACTGTGCTGCAACTAGGGTTTCTTTATTATTCAGGTGCTCACAAAATTACAAGTACAATGATATCAATATATAGAGACTAATCTAGGGTTAGGTAACTTAATCCCCAAGTTAGGCCCAAGCCCACATAGAGATAACTAGGGCCGGCTAAATAAAGACGTGTGGGCCAACCCAAGGCTAGGGCCGGCCACCCTCCCTTGATCGGGCCTCCACACCAATTAGCCCAACAAAAGATGCTGAGCCAGTTACACAACCAAACCCTAATTACTCTATATGGGTATCTAATGATGCTCATATACGCATGTTGATTATGTCCACCATCTCAGAAAGCGCCTTCCAGCATGTCCAAGGTACCACTTCTCGTGAGTTATGGCTGTCTTTAGAGCGTGCCTTTGCACCTCAAACGTCTTCCCGGGAATACACCCTCAAGACAAAATTACTAAAGCTACAGATAAAAGATGATGAAACACCCTCTGCCTATCTTGCAAGGGCACAGGGCTATGCTGATGCTTTGGCAAATATTGGTGAACCTGTTAAAGAAAAAGATCTGGTTATGTTCGTGATGTCTGGTCCTGATGAATACAACAGCTTGAAATCCAATCTGATTACTCGCCAATTCCCCACCGCTTTTGCAGAACTTCATGGTCTTCTCTCTGACCATGACTATACGGTGAAGAAACCCGACTCCGTATCAGCACAAGCGTTCACCGCCACCACTGGCCAGCCCTCCGCTCCTGCTGCTGTTAATCAAATTACCCACTGAGACACTTCATGCCCTTCAACAGCTTATGTCTCAGCTTGGTGTTCAAATTCAGCCACAAACACAGCAATCACAGGCCTTCTATAGTTCTCGTGGACGTGGTCGTGGATCCTACTCTCGTGGCCGAGGATACAATAATGGTGGTGGACGCGGTTACGGTAACAATCATAACAACAACCGTAATTCTGGATACAACAACAATGCTGGTCACACCATGGGCAGTAATCAAGGTCAGTTTAATTGGGCTTCTAATCAAAATACAGTTTTTGGCACTTGTAACAGGTGTGGGATTGGCCATATACCATCTCAGTGTCCAAACCGAGACCCGAACACCCTCCATTCAAGACAACCATCAGCGAACTATGCTGATTACCCCTCACAAGCTTTAACTGCTTGGCTTCCGGACACTGGTTCTAACAGTCATGTTGCACCGGATCTCAACAGCTTTGATAACTCAGAACCCTACAATGGTGAGGATACACTTCATGTTGGCAATGGTATGGGTTTACCTATTTTACATATTGGTTCCACAAAGTTTCACTCCCCGAACAAAACCTTTTCCCTTTCTGACATATTACATGTTCCAGAAATTAAAAAAAACCTTCTTTCAGTTCAGAAATTTTGTCATGACAATAACGTGTTTTTTGAATTTCATTCATCTTTTTTTGCTGTGAAGGATACGTGTATGTGCGCTACCCTCCTCACGGGTCCAAGTGAAAACGGGCTCTACTCCATCCGTCTTCCGTCTCTTCGTCCTCTTCACAAAGTTGCTTTCTCCGCTGTTCGTGCATCTTCCGACACATGGCATCAAAGACTAGGGCATCCCCATCCAGAGCTTTTGAAGTTCATGTTATCTATTTATTCACTTCCTGTTCAAAATAAAAGTTTGAGTACCTCTTGTAATTCTTGTCACATGGGGAAATCCTCAAAACTTCATTTGTTATCTTCGAATTTTAAGAGCAATAATGTTTTGGATTTAATTTTCTGTGATGTTTGGGGTCCAGCACCTGTCCAGTCTTTTAATGGTCACAACTATTTTTTACTTTGTGTTGATCATTTTACTAGATATATGTGGTTTTTCCCGTTAAAACATAAATCTGATGTTTCTGCCACATTTAAAAATTTTCATATCATGGTAGAACGCCAGTTTCAAACAAAGCTAAAATATGTCCAAACAGATTGGGGTGGCGAATTTCGACCTCTCTCCCCTTTCTTTTCTTCTCTTGTCATCATTCATCGTCTCTCATGCCCTCACACCAGTGAGCAGAATGGATTTGTTGAGAGACGCCACCATCATGTTATGGAAACAGGTCTTACTCTTCTCGCTCAATCAGGAGTCCCCATGAAATTCTGGCACTATGCGTTTGACACAGCAGTTTATCTCATAAATCGAATGCCTTCTCGCACTGCATCTAAAACCTCCCCATTTGAACACCTACTTAAACTCAAACCAGACCTTTCCTTTTTGCGTGTTTTTGGGTGCCAATGCTATCCACACCTACGTTCTTACAACAATCACAAAATGGCTTTTCGCTCCTTACCATGTGTTTTCCTTGGGTACAGTCCCTCACACCATGGTTATCGTTGTCTTGATCCCACAACCGATTTTATCTACATAGCTCGTCATGTTCGTTTTAATGAACAATGCTTCCCGTTCACCACACCTCTTCCCACAACACCTACACCTTCCCAACCTTCTCCATATGTCTCATCCTTCCCTACCCCTGTTCCTTCCAATACCGAGCCAAACTCACAACCTGCTACTACCCCATCTCACTCTCCAGGTCTCGGCCCACACCACACCGGCCCATCCTCAACAACCCGCACCCACACCAAATAGTCCTATCGACTAGCCTTTACCCCCTAATCAGCCCTCATCACCTCTTAGAACATACAGTCGACGCTCCAAACAACCTACCCCACCTCAGCCCAACCAACCTCCCTCCACATCCCAGACCACCCAACCTCAAACACGCACCCGCCCAGCAAACCTCCGTCCACATCCTAAACCAACAAACCCCTACAACCCATCTGCCTTCACCGCCACTACCGACACCACCCAGATCGAACCCTCCACCTGTACTGTTGCCAACAAAAGTCCTCAGTGGCGAGATGCCATGGCTGAGGAATACAAGGCTTTATTGAGAAACGGTACATGGACATTAGTTCCTCCTGTCTCTAACGCTAATGTAGTTGATTGCAAATGGGTATACAGGCTTAAAAGGGATCAACACGGTACAATCAAACGTTACAAGGCACGGTTAGTTGCTAAAGGTTTCAATCAACAAGCTGGTGTTGATTATCATGAAACCTTCAGTCCCGTTGTGAAGGCCACAACAATCCGTGTGGTTCTTTCCTTGGCAGTTGCACGAGGTTGGTCCTTACGACAACTGGATGTTCAGAATGCTTTCCTGCATGGTGACCTACAGGAAACGGTTTATTTGCGCCAACCACCGGGATTTGTTGATCCCGCCAAACCAAACCATCTATGTCTATTGCACAAATCACTGTATGGTTTAAAACAGGCCCCTAGAGCGTGGTTTCAACGCTTATCTGGAGTTCTTCACAGATTGGGCTTCAAAGGATCCAAAACTGACCCGTCATTCTTTATCTACTCGTCTGCTGGAACTCTTTTATACATGCTTGTATATGTTGACGACATTATTTTGACAGGCAACAGTCAGGCAGCTATTGACGGCATAGTAAAAAATCTGAGTAACACCTTTGCAGTGCAAGACATAGGCACTCTATCTTATTTTCTGGGTATTGAGGTTACTTCCAAAGGGTCTGATTTGATTCTCTCTCAGAAAAAGTACATTATGGAGCTTTTAACCAAGGCTGGCCTTTCGCAATCAAAACCGGTTCCATCGCCTTGCTCCACCTCGGCTACTCTGGCCCTTGGTGACAGTCCACTTTTTGAAAATCCGGTGCGATATCGACAGGTTGTAGGGGCTCTTCAGTATCTCACCTTGACTAGACCTGACATAACCTTTGCAGTCAACAAAGTTTGTCAATTTATGCACTCGCCTACAGAGAATCACTGGTCTGCTGTTAAAAGAATACTCAGATATCTGCAAGGTACTTCGCATCATGGTCTTCAATTTCAACGGGCTTCTGGCTCCACACTACATGCCTATACAGATGCTCATTTTCAGTCTCTCACTGCGTTCTCTGATGCGGATTGGGCAGGTTGTCCTGATGACCGTCGATCCACCGGGGGTTATGCCATCTATCTCGGGTCAAATCTTGTCTCCTGGTCAGCTAGGAAACAACGCACTGTCTCTCGGTCATCAACTGAATCTGAATACAAAGCACTAGCCGATACTGTTGCCGAACTTACTTGGCTTGAAGCCCTTCTACGTGAACTTCACGTCCCAGTGCAGTCTGCTCCTATCTTATGGTGTGACAACTTAGGAGCCACATACTTATCAGCAAATCCTATTTTCCATGCTCGCACAAAGCATGTGGAGATCGATTTTCACTTTGTCAGAGAAAAGGTTGCACAAGAGAAACTTTCGGTTCAATTTATATCTACAAATGACCAGATTGCTGATGTTTTTACAAAGCCACTACCTTCAGAGAGATTTGCAACTTTACGAGACAAGCTACAGCTCGTTTCCCGGCCTTAGCTTGAGGGGGAATATTAGATAGATAAATACATATTATTATATTAGAGGGATTAGAGTGTAATTATGTTATCTATTTATACTCCTTGTAATCATTCTTATTACATACAATAATACAATACAATTACCAAGATTAACTATGCATTAGTTATACTGAAAAAAAAACATTATATAGTTGAAATCTAAATCTTTATATAAACCAAACCAAACCAAACGTACCCAGTATAATCCCACACATAGCTAACGCTATTAGTAGGGTCTGGGGAGGGTGTGATGAGGGCAAACCTTACCCCTATCCCAAGGGATAGAGAGGCTGCTGCTCCCATTTAGACCCCCGGCTCCATGGGAAAGAAAAAGATAAAAATATAAATAAAATTAATGAGTAATAAAGTAAAATAAATCTAACAGTAATCTAACAATTAGCAGTGTATGACTAGAGTATATTAGTCACAAGAAACACAACACACCTACAAGAAACAAGACATACGCAAAATCTTTGCTAAACAACTCTACTCTCCCACACAACGGGTCACTCATCCTAAAACCCTAATACGACGTCTCCATGAAATCCTATCATTGATCATGTCCTCTGAGAGGTGTAAATCTAGCAAATCTAAATCTTTATATAAAACCATTTAATATGCATATGCATTAACAATAGACTTTAGGCAACTTAGAACATGTTTGACCCATTTGACGTGTTTGAGATTGAACACAACCCAAATCAACCCATTCATGAATAAATGTGTCGAAATATCCGCCTCTTGTATTATTGCTTGTTTGGTTTTTTGACTCCTACCTTGTATTATCTTATTTTTTTCTACAAAAAAAGTTGATAACTATGTCAGACATATGAATGCTGTTATATCTAGAAAAAAGGTTGCCCTCTGTTATCATCATTGAACTTCTTGCAGAGTTTTGGACGTATGTTGAGAGATCTTTCACATGGGAGGGACTTCCTTCTCAATTTCCTACAAAATATGTGCAGTTTCCGGTTAGAACTATTTTTATCTTCATATATATTAATGTATTTGGCATTTTCTTTCTTTTCAAATGGGCATTTGTTCCTGTTTTAAATTTAACTCAACTTATTCAGGTACTAATTGCTTCAATCCATACAAATTACGTCGACTGCAATAGGTGGCTTGGTGATTTCATACTATCTAAGGTGAATGACTTGTACACTCTTTTCTTCAAGTATTGCACCATTTACAACTTTTTATTGCATAGAAGTTCTCATTGAGATTTTGTCTACCACACTTAACAGATGAAGTATCTACTATTACAATTTTAATCCAGTTTTTGCAATGTTTAAGTGTTTTTTCTTTGTTGGCTTGCTTAAATTACACTTTTAAATTATGTTTATTTTTGTTTGTGATTCTAGTTCTCTTGTTACTACTCTATTCTCGTTCTTTTTCTTTCCAGAAAAGGAACATACCAATATACCATGTACCATGCTATTTTTCGACTTCCTGCAAGTCTGTCATGCAGTTTTTTAATTTTAAAGTAACGAGGAACAATAACAATGTCAAAATAAAAAATCTATTTTAATCCATTTTTATTTCAATTTTTTAGAGTGTTGACAACGAGTTCATATTGTGGGAGCCAAAGATGAAAGAGCAGTCTCCAGGAGAGGTTTGATATATCCCTCTTCGTTAGTCTTTAAAGAGTTTATTATACGAAACTGTATATATTACTTGTACATGCTATGCCACCTTATTAATTGTTAAAATAATCATATAGTCTTTATAGAATAACTTTTTTTTCAGGGCACGGTGGATATTCTTCATAAATATCCTGTCCCTGATTGTGACATCTGGTTTATAAAGCTTTCCTGTGATTTCCATTACAATGCAGCAGCTATAGGTATGACACTTTGCTGACTGTATAAATGTTATTGATTTTATAATCCAAATATTGCTCTAAATTTGAAATCCCTGATCGTGTTTTTGAAACGGTTCACAAAATGATGGGTTGATTTTGGTTATACTATCTCTAGAGGGTCCAAAAATGTAGCTAAAAGGTAATGGGTCAGATGGGTCAAAGTAAAATATGGGCTTTTGTGCCTACAACCTCCTAAATTATTATATTAAAAAACTTGGTTACTACTTATTTACTTCTAGCATATAGTTGCTGTGATATGTTTAATACATTACTTATTCATATAATTGCAACCTGCTTTCACTTTTGTCCCAAGATGGCACCTATACAATTAGTATATAAACTTTCGAATTTTATTCCGTTACAGTACATTGTACCTGTCAAAAGTATGTATCATTTTCTAGTTTTTTTTAATGTGTAAAAATACGAAATGTCATTTTCTTGAAAAGAAAAAAAAAGAAAGAACCAAGGTTGTCGGTGGTTTTGATTTTTAACTTTTGATTTCGTTGGCACATCAACAATAAATAAAGCTGCACAACAGCAACAAAAGCCACACCATCACTTGTTAAATTTATCAGGTAGCAAAAAAAACTGTGTTCATAATAGCACATTCAAACGGTAGTTTATATACCATACTGACAATAAAAATGTATAGAGTAGGTTGTTATAGTATGGTTTTAACCCTACTTATAGAAGATATAGAAACAGACATTTGTTGATATTGGCATATTATGTATACCAGGGAACAGGGAAGGAAAAATATATGTATGGGAATTGCAGACTAGCCCACCTTCTCTAATTGCAAGGTTTAATTATTTTTTTATTATCTTTTTCGTGTGAAACAGAACTAGCGGTTGATATGATTGCTTACTTTGTGTCAGGTTATCTCATGTTCAGTCCAAATCTCCCATCAGGCAAACTGCTATGTCATTTGATGGAAGGTACATCCGCGTGACCGTCTTTCTAAATTTTAATGCATAAATCCCCTGAAATTGCTTTTTAATTGAAAAAGTTGGATCAATCATTGTAAAATTTAGTTTTGTAATCATATCTAAGGCGATTTTTTGTTAAAAATAAAAGTGTTTGCAGGTTAAAGCCGTACTGAAAATTGTTATATATGTCACAGCTTATAGTTGATGTTGATATTTTATTTTGTTTCTTGGAACACTTTTTTATAAAATGTATGTTTCAGCACAATTCTGAGTTGCTGTGAAGATGGCACCATCTGGCGTTGGGATACCGTTGCAACCGCCTAGCTTGAGTCGAAACCGGCATGTTGTACCTTGTATAGTCCTTAATCAAGCAATGTTGTTTGTTTTTGTGATTATGTGGCATTTTAATTTTTTTATGTTTTTTTTTAAATTAGGATGTATGCATTTAGCAAGTGACTTTATACCATGCAAATGAGACTCTGCAACTTGATACCCTTTTGTTGCTTGCTTTTGCTTTCTTGTCATGCTGACGCCCAAATAAACAGTTGGCAGTAGAGCTCACAAAACAGGTCGTATCTGAAACGACATGTTTAATATGCTTATTGAGCTTGAAGATGATACGTTTTATTAAAAGTGGCATTTACTTATTTTAACAGACGTGTTTAACAAGTGAGTTACATGATAATATGTTAGAAACGCAAAACATGCTTATATGCTTGCTTGCTTTCTTTTGTTATCTTGTCATGTTGACACCCAGGCTCACAGTCGGTGACTTGGTGTCAGAGCTGGCGAGACGGGAGGTTTGAAACTACGTTTAAAACGCTTATTGAATCAGAACATGACATGTTTTTGCTAAATGTGTTGCTTATTTAAACGCCAAGACATATTTGATAGGTGGTTTATATGACACATTTAACACTTTAAGTTTAACTTGTTCGATAGTATTAATGACACGACACATATAACAAAATAACCAACCTAGTAGCATCCCACTTAGAAGAGTAGGGTCTGGGGATGAGATGAAGGTAGGCTTTACCTTCATTCTAAAGGATATAATACAATAACAAGGATATAATACAATAACGCGACACATGACATGAAAGTACATGATTATTTCATGAGTTCAATAGGATGAATGACATGTTTAACACAACATAATTATTAACATGATTTTAAATCGAATACTTTAAACACTTTAAAACTAAGTAGTAACTAGAATCACTAGATGCTGTAGGGTTAGAAATTTAGAATAAAATACTTAACTATTTATAGAGTTATAAAAATAAGTCTTTTGATCAACGGATCTTAAATGTATCATGTTGACCTGTCAATCCATTTAACACAATTATTAAATAACTTATGTGTGTCTAAATAGATTAGGCGGCTTGAACTCATTTAAACACGCTTTTAACTGTCATTAACATGTCTGCCCATTTATGACCCAGACCTTTTATTAAAATCAATTGTTTTAGAAAAAAAGACTTTAGAAGTTGTTTCACCGTCAGTTCAAATAAGATTATAGGGATTGAAATTAGTCGATTGGTACCATTGGTACACCGATAAAAAAAGCCATCCAGTACCAAAACCATAATCCCTAAAAAGATTTTGTTTCAATTTCTCTTCTTTAGTAAATAGAGTTGTATCATACCAAAAGTATAGGGGTTTAAATCAGTTGATTGTAGTAGTGAAATGTTAAAAAAAAAAAACTAATGGTCATATTTTCTCTCTGAATGCATTACTTACACATTTGACTTCCTTATAGTTTTGATTTTAATTGCTAGAATCGACTGATTTCAATCCCTAGACTCTTTCGTGATCGTAGGAAATTGTATCGCTATTTTCAGATCTTCGACATGTGAATGGCTAAGTAAGAGTTAGGGTTAACTATTTTGCAACGGTAGGATCATGAGAGGTAGGGTTCATGTTGTAGGAAACAGTTTTTAAATATATAAAATAAAACACTTTTAATTTCAGATTATAATAAATAACAAATTTTGAGTCTCCCAAAGGGTACAACAGCCGAAGCAGTGTAACTTGAATTGAAGAGAGAAGAAGGAACAAGAAACCTGTCGGAAAGACTGATGTGTTTGTGAATTACTTTGTGTGTTCAGGTGTGTTTTAAAACTAAGGAGCACATTAGTATTTACAATTAAATCAAACTTGAAACAACAAATTCAAGAACTAAACACAAATTAATTTGCATTAAATGTTTCCAATGCATATTATTTACTTTAATTTAACTAAATCGTAACTGTTGTTTCAGTTTCAGTTCATTAATGAAAACACTGAAACTTAGGAGTAAGCAACTGGTCTCGGTAGTAACTCCAAATTTTCACAACTTTCACATAATCAAACACACAACTTCAAGTATCGATATCTCATTCATCTTAGCTCCGTTTTGGACGCGGTTTGGTTAGTTCAAAGCTCTCACATAATAGAACACAAACCCATAAAGAAATAAGTATAATGACCACTGTTACATATATATTTATTTTTGTCAAAATTTGGCAAAAAATCATTTTGCAACTTAGTGAACAAGCTATTTCAATAAACAAAATTTCTATTGCTATATAACCACAAGCAAAGTTAAGTTGCTTGTCATTCATTCACCCCTCATTTCTCACCATGGAACCTTTAGTTTATGCTGTCATTGATGGCGCTATAACAATGTTTAAGTTCATCTGTTCAAGGACTAACATTCTTTTCAAATATGGAAAGAACATTCTTGAACTCAGGGAACAGTTTGAAAACCTCTTGGACAAAAAGATTTCAATCGAAGAAGATGTCACCTTAGCCAAAACGGAAGGAAAAACTCCAAAACCGCAAGTAATTGAATGGTTGATGAAGGTTTCTCGAGCAGAAGATGCTGTAAGGCCATTGCTAGAGACACCTGACAAGTTGAAGCACGAGTACCATAAGTGCTTGACAGTGGCAAAGAAACTCGATCTGGTGAAAGAGCTGAATTCTACTCATTTTGAAACGGTTGCCATTGAAAGAAGCTCTCCAATAAATTCAGGGGTGGAAATGGCAGTGCCACCTCTTGTGGGGCAGGGGGCAGCATCAAGGGTGGCTCTACAGTACAAGCAACTAAAGCAACCGCTTTAGGCCTCAAAATTTTAAAGGCCCCAAAAATTGAAAAACCACTCCAGTCTATATTTTAAGTTTTTAACGTAAAACTATATATGTAATAATTTATCAACTTTTGTGTTTTTAGAGATAAATAATATTCTGTCAACTTTTGTGTTAACATTATACGTTTTGATCACGCTCTATAAAACTACATTTTAGTAACTTTTATATATTTAAAAAACTTTCATAAAAAGCCACAATTTTGATGTTCACTTTAGGCCCCAAAATATGTTGAGCCGCCCCTGGGCAGCATCAGTTATGAAGCGGCTTTTGGAAATCCTGAACAGGGATGATAGCGGAAGGATTGGTGTCTGGGGAGAGGGTGGCATCGGGAAGACGACTTTGATCAAGAACTTGAACAATGAGCTGCGTATTTCCCCTTCAAATTGTTTTGATATTGTCATATGGGTTCAAGTTTCCATATCATTGGATTTAAGAACAATTCAGTCTCAGATTGCCAAGAGAATTCATCTCAAAGTGGAAGCAGATGATACAACTAACAGTATAGCTAGCAGAATTCTTGAAAGACTGAAGCTGAGGAAGAAGATCCTCCTGATTCTTGATGATGTATGGGAAAAGATTGATCTTGATGCTATGGGTATTCCATCAAACGATACCTGCTGTAAGGTCCTTTTAACCACACAATCTCTTGACGTGTGCAGGCGCATGGACATTGTTTCTCCTTTTCGGCTAAATCTTATGAATGAAGAAGATGCATGGGAACTTTTTGCTGACAGTGTTGGACCTGTGGTGCATTCAGATGGGATAGAATCTATAGCAAGAAATATGGCTGCAAGTTGCCATGGGCTGCCATCTGCAATCAAGTGTCTTGGAAACTCCATGAGGGGCGTATCACTAGTAGAGTTGTGGCAAAACGCAAATCATAGTTGTCGGTGCTCATCACCTGTTGGAGTTAATCTTGATCGGTCAAGTCCGTTGAATTCAAGTCGGGTCATTGGTGAAGTCAAAGCAGGTTAAAGAACGGGTCATGGAGCTGATGGGTCAGCAAGAATATTAATTTAGGCATATGTTTTTAATGTTTTAATTAGAGGGTCAAAGTAGTGGTTTAGTGGTGTTAGTGGTGCCTAATCTTTAGAAGCAAGGGTTTATTTTCTATTTATGTATGTTTTTGTTTATGAATGAAAGAATGCAGAAAGTAACAGTTTGTAAGCAGTCAGTGGCGGAGCTTGAAAAACTAAGTAGCGGGGGCTAAAAGTCACAAGACCAAATTTTTTTTTCCTATCGCTATGTTTCGAGTTATATGTTCGGGTCGGGCCAAACAAATCAATGATAAATAACTTTAAATATAAAACTATCTATTATAATGCGAGAGAAAAATGATAAGTACCTGGAATGAAGGAAAATTACAACTCAGCCCGAAGACCTTTATATTGTTAATATCCACTTCATTAGTGTTTGACTGTGGTTGTGGAGCTTCAAAATTAGCATGATTTTCTTGTTGATTTTCATGCTCTTGCGGCTCACTTGTTGAAGCTTTGTGACGTGTGCTTTCTTGTTTATCATCATTTCTTTTCTCTTGTTCATCATCAATTCTTTAAAAAAAAGAACTTATAGTTAAAGTTTTCAACTTTCCCATAATATGCCTAACAAAAAAAAAACAATAGGATTGTATTAACAATAATCATCATGAATTCATCATCAATCTCTTGTTCATCATCATTAATCAATAATCCTAATCATAATCCATTAAGTTTTTAACCCTAATATTTAACAAGAATACAACTTACAAGAATTGAGTGGATATTAAGAATGCAAGAAATCAACAAATTAGGGCTAGTATTCACTAACAAACTAACAAGAATCAAGAATGCAAGAAATCAAGAAATTAAGTGTTTCAAGTTTCAACACCTACTGACTTACAACGGCGGAGCAGCGACTGGCGAGCAGGCGGCGGTGATTAAAGACTCAGTTCGTTCAACAACGATTTGGGGGTCTGGTTAAGTTTCAAGGTCTCAGATCAATTGTTTTAGGGAAAATTAAGCTAGGGTAAATTAATTTTGAATTTTTCATCCCCCCCCCCTAAATTTACACTTTTATTTTGTAAATGAACAATCTATTTTTTAATTTTTAATTTCATACCCATAATTTATCAAATCAATCTGAACATAGCATTGAACTGAAATTTTTAAGGATAAAAAATCAGAGGGGGCTAAGAATTCTTTAGGAAAATAAAACAGCGGGGCCGACTCAATACGTAAAAAAAATTCGGACGAAACATAAAAATTTACACTATTAATGGAAAAAACGGCGGATCCCCTGTAAGCAGTAAAATCATTTCTCTAAATACTAGTCTGACCCAACATCACCTTTACGGTAATATGAATTCCGTAATGAGAAATTGAAGAAGGCAATCCGGTGATGACTTTTTTCGAAGGGGTGTTGAAATCAATTAATAGAACAATTATCGTAATTGTATAACACCCTGAATATAAATGCAAATTTATAAATTATAAATGGTGTTTCTAATTTTGGGGGCATGTGTAGTGTAACACTTCGAATTCACGGGAAACCATACTGTATATTTAACGGTCTAAAACTAAACACTGACCTTTTAGCTTCATAATTAAACGAACATTTCAAATGCGTCGCAACAACTCACCACAGAGTGTGAAAATGCTTGACACGTGAACGACTTAGGGACACGACACATGTATTTATCCATTGGCGTACCCCATCTTTGAAGAGTGGGTCGCCCGACACTCATGAAAGAAAAATATTCATTACATATACTATCAAATCCCGACCGACCCCCAAGAAGTTTTTACGCCGACTCCATGATTTTTTTTGGACCAAAACGCACCAAAAAGGTTACTTTAAAACTTAACATTTTTTATAGGTGTAAACTTATTAGTTTTTACAAAACTAATTAAAAAATATAAATCTATTCTAAATATTTAAATTGACCTACCCATCAATACTTATAAACAATTAAACTCACTACTAACTATTTAACCAGATAACATTTTACCTTAAGCTCATCTATTCCATTCTAAACAACTAACGGCCTTGTCAAACCCTCCCCTCCCCTCCCCCCCCCCCCATCAAACGTGATTCAGTGAAACGAAAACAATCACGTGTCACTGTAGCTTGCGAAAGCCACGTCGCCTGTCGAAGTGCTACCCCTCTACTCTCCCGAATCCGGTGCCAAAAGACCTAACAACTCAACTTAGCCTATTTCGGTGAACCGGTAAAAAATAAGTTCGATGACCAGACTCAATCAGGGTAAAAAAATATTCAAAAGTATTTGAATGTCACCTACATTTTTTGTACGAATATTTCAGTGATATCGCCGAGAAACGTTAATTCAAAACTTTCGTAGACGAAACAAAACGTGAACTTTATAAGCATTTCGCTTAGAAAGGTTGTTTAAACGTCGGCATTTTGTCTAGAAAATATGAACTTTTCCCCTAAAAATGATCAAACGTAGGCTTTTTGCCTAGAAAAATGTCAACTTTTTTTTTGCCTAGAAAACTTTAAACGTTTGAATTCACTTTTCTTGGAGAATCATTCGTACGAAAAATGGAGATGATACTGAAACATCACGAAAGAATAGTCAGAAAAATAACATATCACGTCCCTCAGTGCATTACACAACCAGCGGTCAGATTTTCTCTCTCAAGTTGAAGGCGCATCCCTTTGTTACGTGTAAGGCGCACAGTCGAACGATTCAACAACTAGCGGTCAGATTTTCTCTCTCAAGTGCATTACACATTTGATTTCCTTTACTTAATTTTGTTTTGTTAGTTTTATTGCTACAATTGATTGGTTTCAATCCCTAGACTCTGTCGTGATCTGTGACCTATGTTGAGGTGAATTGGTTAGGGTTAAGTTTTCGACTTATGTATGGTTTGGTTTTGTTTTGGAACGGAAATTTTATTAAAACCGACTAGCAAGACGCTAGACGCAAAAACAAGGGATTACATAAGTAAAAGGGGATTTTGTAACTACTTCATCCAAGTTCGTTTGCAATTTTTCTTTCTATCCGAATACCAATAATATGAATAAAAAACAACATCATCAAATAGCGACACATTTTTTGGCCGAGTCTTCATAAACACCATATTGTTCTGAAGCTTCCAAATAGTCCACCAAGTAATATAGAAAACCTGTCTTTCCTAAGTCAGAATCCCTCATGGGCCTACACACTCTTCCAGCCATCGTATATTAATAACACTATTGTTGGGCTCATGGTCATGATGAGAATTGTTGTGGACTGGCCTTTGAGGCCCGAAAGTAAGGTTTATGCATTTCAGTGGACTTCTTCTTCTTGAAAGATAGATGGGTTTCTTAGTTTATTATTGGTGGGCCTTAGGCCCAATAGTTTAGATTTAGATCACAAGGGTGTCATTATATGTGTGGGTTTAAGGGTGTATGAAAAATTATGTTTGTGTGTTTAAAACTTAAGATAGCACTTAATGAAACACATAGGTAGCATGTAGATAGTAATGAATGTAAGCACAAGGGTTATCAAGTAGTGTGACACTTAAACTATCATGTATTGTAGCATGTATTGAAATTACTTAGGATAACACGTAAAAATGTTCACACGAGTATCAATCATGTAATCATATAGTAGCATGGCATATTGTGGGTGTCCTAAGGTTATAGTCTAGGTCAGAAGTGTCTAATAACCTAATTCCCTATAACCTGGCTCTGATACCAATCTGTCACACCCCAACCGACGGCGGAAACATCGGGGCAGGACATGTAGACTGTTCAATAGCACATGGTCAAACTAAAGTTTCATATATTAATTGAATCCAAATTTTTATAACACTTGTTCAACAAAACATGTACAATTATACAAAAGGAAAAATAAGGTACACTATAAATGTTCGATTCATTATTTAACTAAGTCCTCAATCCTATGTGTAGCATCTTGTAAATGATCTCAAGAGTTAGTACCTGAAACATGATAAAATGAGAGGGTCAACTATAAATAGTTCGTGAGCATACATAGGTTTTGACTCTAAATAGCATCAAAGTGTCGTGTGTAAACAAATCCATACAAGTCATGATTAATAAGGCAATTATGGGGAGCAACTATTGTGTAACCAAAAGTACAATCAAACCTTTGTAACTAGCATGCAAAATTGTGTTGTCGGTAACAATCACCCCAATCTGGGTGGGTTTGTCAGACTCAATAGATCTATCATTGTTAACCGTCGGCTTGATTAGTTAATGATTGTACATGTAATTGCAAATAAGTAGTTAACACACCTAGCACTCAAACATAAAGCTCAAATTGCACATAAATTGTAAAGTGGATTTGTATTGTGTAGTTTATATAAATCATTGTAAGTTGTGATCATGTTTCACCCCAAAATGTAAAAACAGTGAAAAATGGGCTATGTAAAACTCACCTTGATAAGTAGAGGGTTGAACTTGTAACTTGTAGCAACAAGAATTAAGGATGCCCTAAGTTAAATAAGATATGTTATTATAATGATGAACGGTTTAAGGGAACAACCTTGGAATGATTTGGGATTTAGGGTTTTGGAATTGACAAGTTAATAAAGTTTGAAGGTATGCTTTTATAAATTTTATAAAAGTGATTTAGGTGTCAAAGAATATTATTTGTAAAAATATTGATATAATAACTATAATGTTTATATTATTAAGACAAAGTCATAGGTGAATAAAACTATGCTAAATAAAATAATCATTATCACGAGATAATAATAATCATAAAGATATAATTTGAATAAATAAATTAGTTAAGTGAATGATGATATTATTATTTATGAAATCTAATTACTAAACAAAACTAGTAACACTAATGACATCGTATTAATAATATGTTGTTTTAAAGGTTTAGTAATATATATATATATATATATATATATATATCCCTTTTGTTTAATAAAACTAATGACGTTACAAAAACACGATTATTTCATAATTTAAGGTTTACGATATTACAATAATGCTTGTCATTCATTCATTTTGTTTTTGAAATATATAAAAGTGGTAACGAAATAATACATATTTAAAATGATGATGTTCATACACTATAAGTTATACGTTCGTGATGATCAAAATGATTTTAGGCAAAAATTAAACGTATATATGAATACTTTAAAGAAGATATTAGTTATAACCCTATAATAAGAATTAGTTTTATAATCATAGCATAATCATAATAGTTTATAGATATCTAAATGTGTGTGAGTAAATGCCCAAAAGAAAAAGAGGCCTGTGGGTTTAGAACCCGAGCGTGCTTAAGTTTTAACCGGTTGATCTAGGCTAAAGACTTGTAAAGTATTAGAGTCAATTATGTTTTATCATACTAGTTTCAGGAGTCATCCTCCCCAATTCATAACACAGATTGTAACGATACTCCATCCTCCAAACCCTAACTTCATACGATTAACCAGGGGAAAAAGGGAAACGAGATTTGCGAGTAACAGGAAGGAGTCGTTACCTGAATTTGTCCTCCGAGAACAACACCGAACCGGAATCGATTGCGTGCGGCTTGGTAGTTTGGTCCGACCAGGAAGACAGAGATGGGGGGGAGACGAATCTGAGGTGCTCTCTGTTTGCAAACCGTTAAAGGTCTAAAAGGGAGATTAGAATGCGTTACACGTCTTGAATTCAACGGGATTTGCAGATTTTGAGGCGTGATTTGAGGGTTTTTGAAACCCACGTCGTAACCCCCAAAAAGGGTTTTAAATTTCTAAAAATTCTCAATCAAAATTTATGATTTAAAGTTCCAAACGATCGAAATTGAATGGTATATTGATTTGGGAGGATTAGGATTCCGAATTTTCAGGGATTGAGGAGGTTTGACGCGGTTTTGACTTTCTCTTAGTCAAAATTGGTTTGAATGTTTGTTACAGGGTTCCTCATCTAAAGGGGTTTCAAATTAAGATGATGGGGTTAATAGTAATTAGAGGGGGTTTAAAATGAAAGTAGAATGAGGTTTCAAGCTAGTTAAATTGTGAATTTTATAAAATAGTTTTTATATAAAACAAAATTCAACATTATCATTTTTATTAAAACATATTCTATAAAAATAACTTTTATAAAGGAAGGTTTCACTTAATTTATTTTTTTATAAAATTGTCATTTGTATAAATGGTTCGTTTATTATGATAAAGGAAACTACATATATATTTATAAAAAAATATATATATGTACAAGGGAGGCAAAACATCATTAAGTTCATAATATTTTAATTTTTGATTCAATTTACCATATAGTATATATATAAATATAAATAAAATATATTATATATACAATGGAGCTGAAATATTAGAACTTTGATTTGGTACCTGTTTAAAATAAGAGAATTTAAGGTGTCATTTTAAGATGAGCAAACTCGGACAGAAATGAGGCATCATTAGTGAAAATTTTAAAATAACTCTAGAAAATCTTGGATGTTACAACCTACCTGCAGGTGGTGGTGGCGTCGATTTAAGGATGCCGGAGGAGAACGAAATGTGCCCGAGATGAAGGATAAAGAAGGATAAATTAATATTTTTACTTACTAGTTAAAGTTCATTTTATTAAATATTAGGTTTGGTTTTAAAAGTTAGATATTAAATCTGCTTTTAATACTCATTAAATTAGTAAGTTCATTTTATTAATATTAGATTTGGTTTTAATTGGTACATCGTACCGCATTACATGCTACATCATACCGGAACGATCCGAAATGAGCCTACCCCACTCGTACCGAATTTTAGGGACCTAGCGAATTGCGTACCCGTTCCACGTTCCCGTACCGGAGCGTACCGCGAACCATGTGACTATGATCCAGCCAATACATTAAGTCCTGGGGAAATCTCAAAACCGGTAATTGCAAATTAAGCCACCCTTCAATCAACTCCCATATCTTTTTAATCGATCGACAGTCACCAAAAACATGAGGAACAGAATCCGTCCCATCATCACATAAGGGGCATAAGATAGTCGGAACATCAATGCCCTTAGCATCCAAGTTCACCCTAGTTGGAAGCTGATTTCCAAAAACTCTCCAACCACAAATATTTATTTTACAAGGCAAGCAAGAAAACCACATTGTTTTTCTCGATCCACAAGGAAGCATGTAATCATCTATATGTTCCCTAACCCCTTTAACCGAAAAATCCGACATCCCTGGCATTGACCAAACCCAACAATCTCTACCTAACAAAAATGGAAACCCCATCTAATAGGTTACGCAATTCTAGAAACTGGGACATTTCGGCCCCTCCTCGAATATCTTTACGCCATGCCCACGTCTCCGGAGCCACTCTGTTTACCACCAAGCAATCTTTTTCCACTTCTAAGGCAAATAATATCGGGAAACCCATTATTGTCTTCAAGTATTCCCAAGACAAGGAGCTTTCTCAAAGTCAACTTTAAAAATCATACGTTTTTCCTCCTTTTTTGCACCAATTCATTCATCACTAACGGACCATCCAAAATTTGGCGTCCCTTTATAAAAGCCGATTGAACCCCATTCACTAAAGAATCAATCACTTTACTCAACCGGGAAGCAAGAACTTTTGCTATAATTTTATAAATTAAACCAATAAGACAAATCGGTCTATAATCTTTCATCAGGACCAGACTATGAAGCTTAGGATTTAGAGTGAGGAACGAAGAGTTACAACCTTTTGAGAGATCTGAAGATAAGAAGAGTATTCTACAGCTCCAAAAATGTCTTCTTTAACAGTCTACCAAAAATCATAATGTTTTACAAATCCAACCGTAAACCCATCCGGACCCGGGGCTTTGTCATCCCCAGACGACCACATCCTTAAGCTCCTCCATTGTCAATGGTTTTTCCAAATCTCTACACTAACTATCAGATAGAGCAGAAAACAACATACTATGGTATTAAACTTAGCAAATTTAGAAGAGAAATACTCATGGAAAGACTCTTTCACCCTATCCGGAACATCCACCCACACACCCTCGTCTTTTATCCCATTATTGGTCTGTTGTCTCCTTCAGCGGTTGGATTCATGAGAGGTAGGGTTCATGTTGTTGTAGGAAACCGTTCTTAAAAATAAATAATAAAACACTTTTAATTTCTAGTTATAATATAAGAAGCAAATAAAGGAGTAAAATTACAAGTACTTTTACAATTAAAATAAAATAAAGGATAAGAATGAGATGAAGAAGAAGATGGTTGTGGCCGAGGACTCGTGTACAACACGGGTCCATAAAACAAATTTTGAGTCTCCCAAGAGAACTCGTTTGGTTCCCGGGTACAACAGCCGAAACAATGTACCTTGAATAACTTGTAAAGTACTTTGTGAGTTTCAAGTGTGTTTTAAAACTAGGGAGCGCATTAATTAGTATTTATATTCAAATCAAACTTGAAACAACAAATTCAAGAATTAAACACAAATTAATTTGCATTAAACGTCTCCAATGCATTTGATTTTGTTTAACTTTACTAAATCATAACGGTTGTTTAAGTTTCAGTTCATTAATAAAACATTGAAACTTAGGAGTAAGCAATGGGTCTATCAGTAGTAACTCCAAATTTTCACAGAATCAAACACACAACTTTGAGCATCGATATCTCATTCATCTTAGCTCCGTTTTGGACGCGGCCTGGTTCATTCAAAGCTCTCACATAATAGAACACATACCATAAAGAAATAAGTATATTAGCCACTGTTACATATATTTATTTCTGACCAAAAAATCATTTTGCAACTTAGTGAAAAAAACTCTATTTTTCACAAAAAATTTGAACACATATTTCTTGTATGGTTGCACTCTTGTTGGTGAATTCTTGGAATACACAAATTTTGTTCTACAGAAATTTTTGTTTATTCAAAGAATCTGAATATGACAAGAACAAGGTG
Source organism: Smallanthus sonchifolius (assembly GCA_023525975.1). NCBI lineage: Eukaryota > Viridiplantae > Streptophyta > Magnoliopsida > Asterales > Asteraceae > Smallanthus > Smallanthus sonchifolius. Next base: position 8,060,902 of record CM042046.1, on the reverse strand, counting down.
TTCCGGTCGTTGCAAAGTAGATATTCAACTTGATCATATTTTCCAAAGCTGCTCATGAATTAGTTACTTCCTCCCCAAGGTTTCATAGGACAATTGTTTTTTGTTATTTGGAGTCAGGACGACAAGAGAACATTGGCATTGGAAGGATGTGTTCTTTTTTTAACTTATTGATACCAGTCAAATTTCTATTCTTGTTTTTTACGCTACTTGCTATTGCAATATAACCACAAGCAAAGTTAAGTTGCTTGTCATTCATTCACCACTCATTTCTCACCATGGAATCTGCTGTCATTGGTGGCGCTATAACAGTGTTTAAGTTCACCCGTTCAAGGACTAAGATTCTTTTCAAATATGGAAATAACATTCTTGAACTCAAGGAACAGTTTGAAAACCTCTTGGACAAAAAGATTTCAATCGAAGAAGATGTCACCTTAGCCAAAATGGAAGGAAAAACTCCAAAAACGCAAGTAATTGAATGGTTGATGAAGGTTTCTCGAGCAGAAGATGTTGTAAGGCCATTGCTAGAGAGGCCTGACAAGTTGACGCACGAGTACCACAAGTGCTGGAGAGTGGCAAAGAAACTTGATCTGGTGAAAGAGCTGAATTCTACTCATTTTGAAACTGTTACAATTGAAAGAAGCTCTCCAATACATTCAGTGGTGGAAATGGGAGTGCCACCTCTTGTGGGGCAGGGGGCAGCATCAGATATGAAGCGGCTTTTGGAAATCCTGAACAGGGATGATAGCGGAAGGATTGGTGTCTGGGGAGAGGGTGGAATAGGGAAGACGACTTTGATCAAGAACTTGAACAATGAGCTGCGTGTTTCCCCTTCTAATTGTTTTGATATTGTCATCTGGGTTGAAGTTTCCATATCATTGGATTTGATAACAATGCAGTCTCAGATTGCCAAGAGAATTCATCTCAAAGTGGAAGCAAATGATACAACTAACAGTATAGCTAGCAGAATTCTTGAAAGACTGAAGCTGAGGAGGAAGATCCTCCTGATTCTTGATGATGTATGGGAAAAGATTGATCTTGATGCTGTGGGTATTCCATCAAACGATACCTGCTGTAAGGTCCTTTTAACCACACGATCTCTTGACGTGTGCAGGCGCATGGACGTTGTTTCTCCTTTTCGGCTAAATCTTATGAATGAAGAAGATGCTTGGAAACTTTTTGCTGACAGTGTTGGACCTGTGGTGCATTCAGATGGGATAGAATCTATAGCAAGAAAAATGGCTGCAAGTTGCCATGGGCTGCCATCTGCGATCAAGTGTCTTGGAAACTACATGAGGGCGTATCACTAGTAGAGTTGTGGCAAAACGCAAATCGTAGTTGGCAGTGCTCATCGCCTTTGTTCAATAACATCACTCGCGAAGTCTATCAGCGTCTGGCATTGAGTTATCATTCCTTACCAAGTAAGGATCTACAGCAATGCTTTCTTTATTGTTCTTTGTACCCAGAAAGCTTCTCAATAAATGTTGGTGAGCTAATCCAATGTTGGGTGTCTGATGGTTTAATCATTGAAAACCAAACTGTAGAGGAAACTTTTAATTATGGGCGTGCTTTAATTGAAGTCCTGAAGAACTTGGGCCTACTTGATCGAGATGCAGCAGAAGGAACAGTGAGACTGCATGGCATTGTTCGTGAGTTAGCCATACGCCTGTCTAAGAGTGAACAACTGTTTGGATTTCAATCTAATTCCAATTCTGCATCTTATCAGATTCCAAATAAGTCTTGTAGAAGAGTTTCTTTAATAGGCTGCAGTATCACAAAGTTGCAAGTATTTCCTCTATGTTCTCTGCTAACTGTCCTGTTTCTCCAAGATAATCCTATAAAGAAAATCCCAAATGCCTTCTTTCGCAATCTTAAGTATTTAAGAGTGCTAAATTTAAGCAAAACTAAAATTACTTCTTTGCCCTCATCTTTTCTTTGCTTGGGTGAATTGCGTTCTCTGTTTCTGAGAGACAGTTCTATAGAAGAGCTACCTTCTCTTGTATCTCTTCGTAAACTCTTAGTTCTTGACCTTTCTGGAACCCGGATAAAAGCTCTTCCGAAAGGGTTAGGAAGTCTGCATAGTCTAAGAGAATTAGATGTGTCATGCACACACTTTTTAGAGAGGATAATAGCTGGAAGCATATCAGGATTATCTCGTCTTGAGACACTAAATATGTCTTGTAGTGCTTTTAATTGGAATCGTCGTGCAGCAGATCAAAGAAAACCATTGGATGAGTTACTACGACTGGAGCACCTCTCGGTCCTTAAAATAAGGTTGGACTCAGCTGAGTGTCTTAAATCTGCTTCTTCTTCTTGGCTTAATAAATTAACAAGATTTGATATCCAGATTAGTCCATGGAGCCATGACTTGAACCATCATGTTGCCAAACGCAACGAAAAACGATTGGTTCTTAGAGGTGTTAATCTCCTGCAAGAAGATCTTAAAGATCTGCTACACAACACAAGTTCTCTAGATATGTTAGCATGTGTGCCCATGAGCCAGGGACACTGGCTTAGCCTATCATCCTTAATATCACTAAATTTGTCGCATTGTGATGTTATAACACGTTTAATAAGCAATGAAAGAAGTTCCCAGGAAATGTTCCCAAATCTACAGCACTTGGTTCTTGATCATTTGCAAAATCTAGAGACTATTGTTGAAGGGATAATCCCGCGAGGTGTATGCCTCAGTAAGCTGACAACACTTCAAGTTTTGGATTGTCCACTGTTAAAAGGAGCCATATCTTACGCAATGCTTCGTCATGTTAAAAATCTTGAAGAAATTAAGGTAAGCGGTTGTAGAAATATGTCTTGCATCATCGATTCAGGGGAGCATGAAGAAACTGTTCCTAATTTGAGGGTCTTAGAGATGAACAACATGGTCAATCTGAGGTCAATCTATGATGGTACATCAGTTTGTCCCGCATTGCAGCGGATTGAAGTTTCCTGTTGTCCTGAGTTGAAGGAACTTCCTCTCTCGGTCTCTCGATCTTTAATTTATCCGGTTTGAAAGAGATTAGAGGTGATATCAAGTGGTGGAACAATTTAAGATGGGAGGTGATATCATTCACCTTAGATAGTATGTATTAAACCATCACCTGTTAAGTTTATCAGGTAGCAAAAGAACTGTGTTCATAATAGCACATTTAAATGATAGTTTATGTACCATACTAGCAATAATTTGTACAGAATAGGTTGTTATTGTATGAATTTTAACCTTATTTATAGAGGATATAAAAACATACAAAATTGTTGATATTGGCATTATGTATACCAGGAAATAGGGAAGGAAAAATCTATGGGAACTGCAGACTAACCCACCTTCTCTAATTGCAAGGTTTGATTAATCTTTCGTAATTTATTTATTTTTCGGGTATTGCAACGTTTGTGTCAGGTTATCTAATGTTCAGTCCAAATCTCCCATCACTGCTATGTCATTTGATGGAAGATTATTATATCCGCGTGATCGTCTTTTTTAATGCATAATTCTTCTGAAATTGCTTTTTAATTGAAAAAATTAGATTAACGCGAATCGAATGAACACAATAACTTGCTATTGAATTGTGAATCGTTGATTGAAACAATACATGACTTTGACTTTGCAACCTATTTATAGTTTTTCCTAGTAACCGTCACATGAAGAGTTGCGAGAACTCTTATCGCACCCATTCAGAACCAATAATATCGCGCCATGTGTCCCTAGTGGTTACCAAGTTTGGTTTCTAACAAACTAGCCCCTAGACTTTACATACATGTAAATACAAACTAAAACATAGTTTCTAGTAATTACACTATGAACCCTAGACTTTAACCCACATGGATTAAGGAATTATATTTCAAAATTCCCCCCTAATTTCTTAATCCATGCCTTCAACACCTTCATTCTCCATTCATGCTTGCTTGCTCTCTTACTTGCTTGATCTAACCACAAAAGTTTTGGTTCTTGCTTCGTACGTGCTTCTGGCCCACTTGCTAGCCAGTTCTTCTGACTCACTTGCTAATCGGATTCTTGCTCGCGTTGCTCATACCATACAAGGCTTCTTGCTCACTTTTATAATTTGTTCTTGCTAACTTGCTTATGATCGGGTGATCAGTTCCTTGCTTGCTTGCTTTGACCAAAGTTTGATTTTTCTTGCTTGCTTTGTCACACGGGACTTTCTTGCTTGTTTTTGCCACACGGGACTTTCTTGCTTGCATTTACCACACGGGACTTTCTTGCTTGCTTTGAAACACTATGTTTCTCTTACTTGCTATTAGAACCAAAAGGTCTGATCTTGCTCGCTAATGAACCGTAAAGGTTCTCCGGTTTTTCTTGCTTGCTAATGAACCACTAAGGGTTCGGGTTTCTTGCTCTTGCTTTTTTATACAACCGGGTTCTCCTTCCTAGACTTGAAACATGTGTTTTGATACCACTGTTCGTAAATTGAACGCGAATCGAATGAACACAATAACTTGCAATTCAAATTGTGAATCGTTGATTGAACTATTACAAGACTTTGACTTTGCAACCTATTTATGGTTTTTCCTAGTAACCGCCACATTAAGAGTTGCGAGAACTCTTATGGCACCCATTCAGAACTAATAATATCGCACCATGTGTCCTAGGTGGTTACCAAGTTGGGTTTCTAACAAACTAGCCCCTAGACTTTACATACATGTAAATACAAACTAAAACATAGTTTCTAGTAATTACACTACAACCCCTAGACTTTAACCCACATGGATTAAGGAATTATATTTCAATAAATAATTTAGTTTTTTAATCATATTTAAGGTCTTAATTATTTCTGAAAGATAAAAAAAAAAGTGTTTTGCGGGTTAAACCGTGCTAAAAGTTGTTATGTCTATATTTTTGCTTGTTTCTTGAACACTTTCTATTAAATGTATGTTTCAACATAATTCTTAGTTGCTGTGAAGATGGCACCATCTGGCATTGGGATACGGTTGCAACCGCCTAGCTTGAGTAGAAACCGGCATGTTGTACCTTGTATAGTCCTTGATCAAGCAACAGTGTTTGTTTTTCGAGATCACAAGACATTTTAATTTTACTATGTTTTTTTAAGTTAGGATGTATGCAATTAGCAAGTGACTTTATAGTATGCAAATACAATTGTGCAACTTGATATATGTTTGTTGCTTGCTTTTGTTTTCTTGTCACCCAAGTAAACAGTTGACTGTTGGCGTTAGAGCTGGTAAAACGGGTTGTATTTCAAATGACATGTTTAATACGCTTATTGTGCCCACGAACATGGTATGTTTAATCAAACACGTCATCTACTTCCACATTAACACAAATATGTACACGACAGGTTGACTGGACATTGTAAGGTTGTAGCTGTATTGTGTTTTTCTTTTAGTTAAGATGTATACACTTGGTAACTTAACAGTATGCAAATGTAACTGTGCAACTTCATATCCATTGCTTGCTTTCTTTCTTTCTTTCTTTCTTTTGTTTTCTTGTCATGTTGGCGCCCAAATACACAGCTCTAGTAACCCGAGTGCAAAAAGAATATATATATTTCACAAAATTCAATTGAACAAAATTTCTGACCCGCCGACACTGGCACTTACACTGGTAAATATGTATATATATTCACTATATACATTAAAGAATGCATACGAAATAGGAACCAAACTATCATCAAATTATACAGCCATAACATAGAAGGAAAAAATAATTATAAATTATACCTGAGTCTGCAACTTTGATAACAATTTCTGCATACTCTCCAGTTTCTGGGCAAGTTGTTCTACACTATGAAGGTGTTGTTTGGAAGATTCAGAACTGCTTAATTCGGCCACAAGAGCTGCACAATTCGTTTGTGAATCTAATAATGCAGCCTCGAGTGAATTTAATGTTGGATCGGGGGAAGAAGAATGTCGGTTATCTGATGCCAAAAGGGAAGAGGGAATCAAACTGCCACTAGAAGCATTACTATCTCTGCGTGAGAAGATATTGTCAAACCCTTCACTTCCTGCAAATTTCAAATTTTCAGTTGTATGAGTCACAGAGGAGATAATTTTGACCATTTGCCTTAAAATGGGTCGAGTTAGGTTGCAGTTTATCTTTGTCAGGTCAACCGGGTAAAATTTTGAAACTTTCTTAAATGAAAATTAGTAAGCAACCCAAAGTGTTATCAAATGCTTAAAAGTTAAAACCTCCAAACTTGCTTTATTAAAACAAAAATAGATTACTGATTTAACAGAAAATTGTAAGTTTATTTAATATGTTAATTATTTATAAATTTCAAAAAATGGATAAAAAGGTGTTCATGGGCCCAGCCCAATATGACCGGCCTGTTTAGACCGGTACAAAAGTTACTGTTTTGACATGTTACCCAAAACGGCTAGCCCACCAATTTTGCCACCTCTAGGCTTCCCCCTTCACATGAACTACAAAAATGACATCATGCCCCTAGAAAGCCATAAATGGCTGAAATGTACAGCACCAATGACAGTGATGACCCACAAGGTCAACTTATTTCACGCTTGTCTATGTTGCTTGTTTGAAAAAAGAGAAATGAATAATTACCGAGGTTGCTTAGTTGATCCATTGCTGTCTGACCAACTGATCCTTCTAGCTTTAACACACGCAAAACCCCAGCAGTTATTCGCCCCATAGATTCCACTTCTGACTTGCATAGTTGAGCAACATGTTGCAGTTCATCCTTGGTTACAATTGCCTCGACCTACACCGTAGCAATTATTAATATCTATACTTGCTTGTGTAAAATAGCAAGCAAAACAAGTGGTGGCAATTCCGATCCATTTACTTATAAATGGGCCAAATTGGGTTGTATTTATATTAAAAAGGGTCAAATGGGTAAGATAATAAATAAAAAATAATCAGCTAAAAGGGGAATGGTTCAAAGGGTCGAACAAGTTGAAAGCCACCCGAAGTCTCTTTTTTTGGCATACAACTTCCTAAACTGTTTGTATTTAATTGTAGTAACATTGTTTTTGTAATCATAATCAATGCCAAACGAAATGGACAAACGAAAGTATTTTCAGGCCAAATCCGACCCCGGCCCATTTTGACATGTACCACATATGACCCATTTCAACACGAACCTCTTTTGACCCGTTACCTAACCCGGCCATCTTTCAAACTCTAAACAAAATCATAAAAGCAAGTTAGACGTAGTTACCGGATGTTTCACAGAAAATTTTAAACTTTCCACGACCCATTTGATCGTCCCATTGGCACCATCATCTTCATTTAATACTATGTCAGCTTCAAGATCAACCCCACCATGACACTCAACAGTTTGCCTGTGCCCGTTTTGGAGTGCGAATCCTTTTTGCTTCTGGGGTTTCAATGTCTTCAAACCATCAACACCAATCTACAAGGACGTAAAAGTAAAGTAATTTCTTCATGTTATGCACATTATGGATGTTTTATTCCAGGAGAAAGAAAGATTGACAATCAAATTGAGGTGCATTGCAAATTTTAGGAAGTTTAGATATTAATTAACAAGATCAACGTGGTATAAAAATTGCAAAAAAAGGTAAGAAAGTTGTCTAATTTCTTTTCTAGGTAATGAACCTTTTCAGGTCAGAATAAACCATCAAAGTTTCAAAATGATGCAAGGTAGCCTGATCCTGTAACCAGTCAAAATGATGATGTGTCAGTAAGTTTACCATTCTAACCTTTTTCCTGACAGTGGTACCAATGTGGCTTTAACGTGGCACCTAAAAACCATTTATCTTACCTCAAATTATTTTTTTTAGATTTAATAGTTTTTCTGACCTAAAATAAGTTGATTACCCAAAACAGAAATCCAACTTAAGACTGTGAACCAATGCAATTTGCTCTAAAATCTTGTAGCGTGTATAAAAACCTTTTATCAACACTATCCTACTTCTAATAAACAATTCCACTTAATGCCACATGGCAACACCATACTTTTTCTCATTAAAATATTTTAATTTTCTCTATTTTAAGTAAGTTTGAATTTTAATATCTAATTATGTTAATGTTTTTTTTTTACAAAAAAAATAATAATATAAGATTTGAATTCTAATTATTACTTAATTTGAATTCTAATATAAAATTTGAAATCTAATTTTCTGTACATATTATTGTATTTTCATTTTTTAATTAAACAACCCATGTAATACATGGGTATATAACCTAGTAATATTAATATATTCATTAATAAACAAAGCTAAATTGAAGTAATGAAGCAAATACCCACCGTCACTGATTCAACAGGAAACTTCAGTGCTCCAGGTAATATCTTTTTGCTATTAACAGAGTGTTTTTTGCTGCTGTTTGCTTTAACTTTAAAACTGTCAAAAGTTGTGTGCCAGCACCTCTCTTCTCTGTAAGAATCTTCTGAATTGTAGAACCACCATTTTTCTGCCATCTCAGCACCCTCCAATGCAAATAACCAGTCTTTCAATTCTAATGATACATCCACATCATCTGGTGGACCCAACTGCAAGTAACCATTATGATTCTCTTCCTTTATGTTTTCACCTGAAAACAAAATAAGTGAAAAAAAATTGTATGAGTAACTTCTCTGAGAATGAATTAGATGAATAAATTAAAACCAAAACTAGAAGGGGCAAGAATGGTGGGTCGCATAACGGGTCAAAATGGGTGTGGTCAGATTTTTTCTTCATTTTCAAAATTATACTATTATTATAGTAATAATCTAGATCTTTGGCTGACTTCTACCCGTAGACCCTTTCTTCTTTTAGCTAATATTTTTACAGGCCCGTTTGAGATAAACACAACTCAAATCAACCCATTCACCCAAATCGACTCATTAATAAAACAATGGGTATTGCCAACAATAATGAAAACCATGGCATACCGGGCAGCTTACTTTTACTCTCCCTGACCTCCTCAGCAAGCAGAGGTGATGCTTTGAAAAGCTTTGAAAACGGGCCGGATGATAAATGCTCCAAACCCTTAGAAAGCCCAACTCCTGGTCCACCATCTGGTCCTAGAATTCCAAACCGGTGGAGCAAAGCTTCAGCATAATTCATTCCACCTGCAAGACGTACACCTGCTATACAAGCCGACACACTTAAACTATGACACTCTGTATCCCGTGCATTATAAGGGATAACATGTACCATACGTAAATCCAAAAATGGAAAATTTCTTCCATTTTGCACCCAAAATACAGCTCTCAATTTACGATAGTCATTTGGCATTACATCATTTGCGTTTATCGAGTTTCCCTCGGTCTCTGTACAGTCCACCTGGACCCGGTCCCACCTTAAAGTTGATGAAATGGCCATGGCCCCACCCAAGGTCCTATGAGTAACTTCCATGAACAAATCATCACCAACAAACTGAACTAAAGGCATTCCCTGAATATCCAAAGAAGAAAATTCTAGAAACGTTAGCTTTAGGTCCTTAACTGACAAGCTAACAGCAGTATCACCAGGAACTTTTTCAATTAAACTTCCATCAGATAACTCACGTTTCACTGACTTTTTTTGTTTATTTTTTCCAACCATGGCCATTTTCTCGCTGACTGTACCAAAATACGTATAAAGATCCAACACAAAGAATAATTGTTCAACAGAGGTGTTGGAGAGATACTGTTCACAAGCAACTCCAACCCTAACAACACCTCCTGGTGGAGGGACATCTGTTAACGGGCTTCCATCTGCTGTTACCATTGCTACCTGAATGCAAACGCCTTTAATCTCTACACATCTCCATAGTTCTAAGGAGTGTGAACGGGACCCGTTAACCTTTTTCGTGTCATTATTATATGTTTCTAGAGACATGTTTATAAGAGAAGCGCCACTTGTCCATTTCTTTTGGCTGGAATCAATGGGCTGGCCTTTCCATAGACAGAAGCATGCAGGATCTTTTTCAAGATTGAGTAGTTTGAGCCTTAGGGTAGGGGAGTCTTGAAAGTATAGGTTTTCAATATGAAGCCTTGCTCCAGTGAAGGAGCTCTCATTTACCAGTGGAACAGTGACATCTAATCCTTTGACTTTGAATTCAAGTGAGTTGACAGAGAAATCTGGTGAAATATCACCATGATTGATCAAAATTCCATCGGCTAGTAAGGATGATATTCTTAGACAAGATTCTTCTTGAAGGTGTATCTGGAAATGAATGGTAGCATTTCAGAACTGACATAGTAAAAAACGATGTTGAATGTTTTTTTTGAGGTGGAATGTTGGGACTTGGGCGTGTCAGACGAGTTGGATAACAGGTCAAAAAAGGTTCAGGCTGAAACAGGTCATTTTCTAGTGCGACACAAAATGAGTCGAGACGGTTTGCTGACCCGTAACACTTTTTTCTCCTTTTAAAAAAACATTTTTATGAACGCTAGTGTAAACTACAAAAACAAAATTATTGGAATAATAATCTACACCTTTGAATAAAAATGACTTAAAACGGCATTGAAAAAAGACTCTGGGCAAATTTCAACCTGCTTTCACCCATTTCATTCATTTTAGATAAAACACGGCCCAGATTGACCCATTCCCAAGTATGTGACTCAAAATTGTCATCTTTAACTTTTATGTAATGAAATAAAATGCAGTACCATAAGAGGCTGGCAGTCAATGACAGTTTGAGAAGAGAAGGATGGAGGGGTAGGTGAGGGAATAAACTGAAGACTATGGAGGGATATGAGTGGAGCATGGTCATTTAATTTCCATTGCTGATCCCCTAAAGGATAAATTGGAGAACAGAAATTCTTTCCTGGAAAAAATATAGATTGAATAAATATTTTTTTAACAAGCTATGAGGTTTTATGCATATTAATAGCTAATGCAATTTGGAATCAGATTATACCAAAATCTGGAATGTTAAGTGGCTCCTCTGCAGCATCCTGCATTGATGGTTGCACTAATGCACATGGTGGGCTGGAGAAAGTATCCCTGAATTTTGTAAATATTAAATCCCATTATAAAGCTATTATTTTGACAAGGATATACAAATAACTATTGAAAAACAAAGCATAGTACACACACACACACACATATATATATATATATATACATAGAGAGAGAGAGAGAGGAGGAGGATTCAATACAAAACCACATATAATGCAAGAACCATCCAACAGCCTCAGGTTATGTGATAAATGATTTAAATTGATAATGGCATCTAAAATTTTAAGGAGGTTAAACAAATGAGCTAAGGGTAGTATAGGTATTTTAACACCACTCTTTCCATAACCTTCCCTGTTTATCTCCCCATATCTCTCGAATCTTCTCTTTATCTCTCAATTAGTCTCTTTATCAGTCAAATTTTATCAAGATTCACAGCTCGACCCTTGATGAACTCAGTATGCAATTATTGAGCAAAAGAGAATTTTATGCAAGAGCCAAGACTTTTATGCTTGTTTGAATGTTGACGTTTCTAAAATGGACAACTACATAGCCAACAATGGTGCTTTTGTTTTTCTTGATGCTTTGTCACGTAAGGTTTTCTTCTTTGACTAAATGATTTCTCGATAACTGCCGTTTCTAAACTGGACATCGAACAGAAGAATAGACTTCTTGACCAAGAGGCGAAAAGCTTATTATAAACCTCATGATGATGCAAATCTGAGGTGGCAACTTTGAACTTTTGCCCCATTCACTAATGAGTGGGTTGATTTGGGTTATGTTTGATAACAAATAAAATGGGTAAAATCAAAGAATTCAGTTACAACGGAGACGGTGACAAATGGGTCGAATGAGTCAAATTCTACCAAAATGCAATTTAGTACAACCTCCTATATCGCTGTGTTCAAAAAATTAGATCGAAATATATAAGTAATTAAGTAGTATAGCTTTTGTGATCATATTTAACACACTTAAACTATTTTCAAAAGAACAAAGTGTGTTTAAGGTCAACCAATCCAACCCATGCCAAAAATCACCCATATTGACCTGTAACCCAGCCTGTCCATTTAGCCACTTGTAGTACAAATATTCAAAAGATGATAACATCTAAAAGAGTCACTAACGCTTGGTACTAATTAACATCACATGGCATGAGAATGAAAATTATACATGTAAAGGATATAAGTGAATGCAGCATACCGCAAAAACAGACCACCTATCATCACCCGAGTTAAGCATTTGGTGATTTCTCCATCAGAAAGACTTGCCTTCAAAGGCCAAATTAAATCATCATTTGAATGTAGAAGAAAAGATTTGTTCCCACTTATACAAGCCAACAAGGCTAGACAACAAGGCAGTCTAGGAGGGATATAAATTATAAACAAACAGCAATAAACACAATCTTTTTTAGTGTCATCGAAACCTACCCGAGAAAATAAAAGTGACTGCATCAGAAGTTCTAACCGGAAATCTGCAAGTACAATTAGAATAATTACCAGCAATTGATTATTATATATGCCTTTTCTATTTGAATTAGAACAAATTCTATGAGAAGTAGCATTTTTAACCAATTTACTTATGCATGGGTCGATTTGGGTTAGGTGTGATCTCTGACTATTCAAATGGGTAATAAAGCCAAAAAAGAAAACTGGTCAAACGAAAGGGAAGCAACCCGAAATGTATATTTAATGCATAGAGCCTCTTAAATCGTTTTATTCACACAAATTAGATTTTTACAAAAATAGTACAGTTTCTGCAAATCATATTTGACACACTGTATACTGAAAATTTTGTAAAAATAGGCAAAAAGGTATTTCAGATCAACCAACACGACTCACTTTGACTCAAACGTGTTTTGACCGTTACCTGCCAACCCACCCCTTTTGCTACCTCCATATTATATCCATCTAATGGATGATTAAAAGCACCACCATTTCTATATAAATATATATATATATATATGTATATATATAAATATTTATATATTATATAATTGTCAGTGATAGAAAAGAAAAATAATCCTCTAACCAAAAGATGTGATACATAAATTGTAAGAAGTCACAAACCAGTATCCTTAATGCAAAAAAATATATGGTCCACCATAATAGAGACAAGTGTACGCCCTGCAGCTTCTGCTGATCGCTACCATAAGAGTGAGTTGCTTATAGCCGGCAAGTATAATAGTGCTCCAAAACAATTTTAAAACTAAGTGACGATGATGAAAAAAAAAATTATACCTCTTGAGCATTTGGATTCACATCTCCTCTATTTAGACAGACGTACAATCCCGTAAAGAAGCGAAGAAGAGCTCGTAATCCTGCTCATAATAAATTATTGTAAAGAAAAAGGTTTAAAACACAGTAATTGATTAGCAACAGGCAGAATCAAGAAACCGTATACTGACCTGGTTCACTCAAAGCTGGGCACACTGCTTCAGTAATATGTAATTGGAGTTCCAAACCTAGTGGACTATTAAGCTCTGTTCTTTGTATGGTAATCTGGTTATAGAATAAAAGGGTAGTAATATGCAATTAAGATAATCATTAGCTACACCGAAGTTGTCAAACAACTAACTAAGATGATTAAGTTCGTATTTACATAAGCTTCCCCGGATATTCCTTCAAGAAACCGCTCCCCACCAAAAAATACCCGCTTAGCACCATCGTCATCCTTAAATGTACCTTCAGAAAATGCTGCAAACATATCAGGGTGAGGCAGGAGGTCGATGGATAGATGCTCCCATTCAAGCTTCTGTTGACCAAAAAGTAAGTATGATAAGTAGCATATAAGTAACCTAGCCTACAAAAATCAATAAAAGTAAAACCATTTTGAAAAGAAGGTAACAATGGAAATTTACTTTGAACACATAGATAAACTTCTTATCGTTTGAGAAGTCCCTCGCTTCCTTAAGGTTTACAACCTGCAACAGGTGACCTCCAATTAGTAATTTGATGTATAAAAGCAATTGGCCTGAAATAAAGATAAAATCATTAAACTGTGTACAGGTTTATAAGGTAACCTGCCAGTTCTCATTTGTGGTATAAAGCAAGAGATTGCGAATAGTAATAGATGCCATTGGTGATGCCCTGTCAACAAGAACAAATAAATTCATGATGGTTTATTAGAGGGTGTTTGAGATTGTGTTTTGGTGAAGATTATCTGATTATAGCATTCGTAAATCGCAGTCAGAAAATAGCGGTTGGCAACTCAGCCGAAAAGTGATCATTGTGTTTTCTTAGAGACAACACAGTTTTGTAAGAGCAGGTTGAGACTTGCTTTTTGAAAACACCGTCCTCCAAACACAGAATATGTTTTCCAAATGCAAGCCCAACACCCCCACCCCTTTATATACACCATCAGATTAGTGTACACAAATGTTGCCAGCATGTATCAAGCGACAAGGTTGACAAAACAAAAGTAACTAAAAGAAATGTGAATGAGTTGAATGCACCAAAAATGTACCAAGTTGCTCCTCCGCGACGTCTAGCACCCCCGTGAGTCTCGAGTAAAAGATTAACAGTCCGTACCTCCAATGTCATTCCATCTGCAATCTGATCAAATTAAAAATTTCAGTGCTTGAATCAATAGAAGTCTTAAAGAAATAGTTAAAACCTACAATTAAAGCAATTAATTGTGGTGACTAGCCATGGACCCTACACAAATGAAACCCCGCTTACAACTATCATCAAAACTCATAAATCATAGTCCATAGATGTTATATACCTAGTTTTAATAATGTAAAACTAGTAGAAATTGAAAAGGATACGATAGACTTTAATATTGCAGTAATAACATACAATACAAAGGCACACGTACAACTCGCTACCAGCTAGAAGAAAGTAGCATCCTACAAACACAAATTTAAACCAAAATATCCTTTCCTATGTTAGAAATTAAAATTGTATTTTCATGAAAGAGTGGTTGTAATTTTTTATCAACAGATTTTCAAATAGCAACATTCTCAACATACAATATTTTGTGTAGCACCAGCGCAATGCAACTAAAACATTGTTTCCTTTTACTTGTGGTCACTTAACTATCTCTAATGAAACTACTATTCTAACACTTTGACTTCTCCACTTCACTGGCGCATACTGAAAAAATAAATAACACAATCTTGTTGCTCCAGTTAAGTGACATACTGTCCACAGTCCACTATTTTTTTGCTTCATCAATTTCAGTAGTATATGGACAATCACTTCCCCTTTATTAAGTATCCACCGTTCTATGCAAGCCTTTGCTTGAGATCATGCTAGTAGTGCCTATAATACTGACTGTCTGAAAGAAAAAGACAACTGACTAGCAACACCATTAAAGAGCCTAAAACAGCTCCACAGAAAGAGACTAACCTTGTCAGCAAACCCATATCCACTGCCTTTCGCAGGACTAGACGGCATTTGAGTACTTCAAGAAATAAACAAGGAGAATAGTAAATTAGAAAAATGATAGTGCCACTGCTGCTCTAAACGATCTATTTACTGTTAAAATCATATATATTATATCAAACTAACTGTTACCTGTCTGTACTCCCATATGCATCCAAATCATCATTTTCCTCCAATACCAAATCAAGCTTATCGATTTGCACAACAATTGGCTCCACTTGGACATTGCTGAAATAAGGGAGCTTAACAACACAGCAATCAGACTTCAATTAGATACATGTATTTGCGTATAGAAACTAAATCTAGCAGGCAACACATACACACACATATGTATATATATTTCCAACGGAAATCTGATGCTAAGCTATTGAATACAACTTGAACAATAAGCTACGTACTATAATCTCTAACTTTCCGACTTTGGCAGTTGTCACATTCAAAGCAGGAGGCAATCCAAGGCTCGCGTGCAAAGCATCACCGTTGATATCTATCAAAAACAAATCCGTCACTTCAATTATACACAATTTTTGCATCAAAGCACCAAAACTAGTAACAGAATACCGAATCCTTGGATCGGAGTACTAAAACTACTAATCCAATACAGAATTATCAGATCGAAGCATCAAAGCTGAAATCTATCAATACATCTTTAGCACATTTGCGTCCAAATCAAGCAAGTTGCTAAAATGCTAACCTAAATTGGAGAGCTGAACAGTCCGTCCTTGTAACTTGAACTGATCTCTGGTGAATGATTTAAGCCAGTACTTGAGAGTATACTCCAGCGCTCTCGCGAGTATCGACTCCATAATTTTCTGTTAAAAAAACCGCCGGAGCTGGACGGAGACGCGGTGGACGCCACCGGAGATAGAGAGCGTGAAAAGTAGATCAAAGGTGGAGTGGAATCAAAGTAGATCTCAATGATATGTGGCGATGAATAGGGGGAGAAGGAATGAAATGAGAATGAAAGGTTTAATAGTCGTGAGTTACGGCCTACGGTATCTCGGGTGTGCCGTCAGCGGTCAGCAGCTGGTTTTGAGTTTTGACCGCCAGGAAATGCTCTGTCTGCGTCTTTGGTTCATTGAAGGGAGTAAAAGTCACTCCTTTTATATGGCCTTCCCTTTTATCTAAAATATAATATTTGTATGACCATAATTTGAGAAAAAATAGTCATACGGGAAGTATGACTTTATCAATGGTTAAATCAGTTATTTCACTGTCAGTCAATCAATCATATCGTACGGGTCATATGACTTGGCAAACACTGTCTCATACGAGTTGTATGAGCATTTACGTTATATCATGCGATAGTATAACATTTAATGTCTGAATAATATGTCAGTTATGTTTGTATAGACGACTGACCTTGTTTGTATTATTAGTTTTTTCCTGAAATATTGTAATTATATATTATTAAAATAGTTGGTTGGTGTTACTATTTACCTTGTCAAAAAACATGTACAAGTTGTTTGAACACGTTGTACAAGTGCTTTAAGCATATTAATTTTAAAGTTACAATACGTTCCCTCAACTTTTAGTAGACTTACCATTTAAACTCGTTTAATTAAACGAGTTGTGTTAGGTTATACTAAAACTAAATAGATAGACGTCGGTTGTTTACAATTTGATTACAACCACAACTTGTTTGGCACATTCAAATAAATGAGTTATATATGTCATGTTTTGGGTTGCACAAGTTTAAATGTATTCGACTATTATTGATATACTTTACACGAGTAAGTATATAGATCGTGTTTTGGTTCACTAATTTCAACTTGTTATACGACACGATTTGCACCCTTAATTAATTGACTCGGTGCTCATCCTCCCTCATAGTGTCGTGTCACGGTCACACAATCACCCCATGGGGTGACAATAGGCAAATAAGCTAATCGACAATAGCTCATGACTCAAAACAATCATCTCAGAAATATAACGTGATAATGGTTTGGTTAAACAAAATTTACAAAGTATAATTTCTCAACGAAGATTTTGGATTGTAAAATTAGTTTCTTAAAGTGGTTCCATATTCGAACTCTCTCTTCTTTAGTTTATATATACCGTCGTATAAAAATAAAAAATAATCATGTATGAAATATAATATGAATCATCATATCAACAGGAAAAAATACAACCATAAAAAGATAAAACACTTTGTACTACTTTCTCACATGTAAAATCCTAAACAGGATATCGTGCATAATTGATATCGGGCAAATCGATAAAAAACCATAATATTTCATTTTCATATATATGTTAAATCATGAAAGTGTGAATCTCATTAATCAAAAAAGTTTAAAAAAAGTAATACTCGACACTTTAATAAAATCACAAAATTGGTTTACACAGAAATTTGTAACAATTGCAAAAAAATAATGAAAAAAGGGTTAGCCAGCGTTTTTAAGTTATTTATTCTATCCTTATGTGTTCCAAAGTACGATAAAAGAGAGGAGTCGTGCGTTAAAAACAATTTACAAAATCCAATTTAAATTTCGGTTTAGACCTTGAAATAGAGTCGTGTGGTGCAAAGGACTAGGGTTGGATCAATGATATCTCTTTTAGAACTGTTTTGGTTATAGCCACTCAAAACCGGATTTTAGGTGAAACTGGATCGATTTGAAAACCGGTTCAAGTTGAACTAAATAAAGTCAAAACTGGATCACCCCAAATTGGTTCGGATTAGAAACTCGTTTATAAGGTTAAAAAACCGATTTGGTTTGAAACCGGTTTTAATCTGGTTCGGTTCGGTTCTACATTAACCGATTCCAACATATATGTATATATGCTCAAACAGATTTCAAACTGGTAGGTCAGATCGAATTAGGACCAGTTTTACCAAAACTGGTTTCATTGTCGGTTTTGAATTGGATCGAATACCTGTTTCAAATCCAAACTGGTTTAAATTTGCACCTCTAGTTTTGGTGCAAGATCCGTATATTTTAAGTTTAGCAAAATGATAATGGGTTGTGCTCATTCTAGATACAAAATGGATTGTGTTAACTGTTTTGAATTACAAAGTTAATCTATTAAATTTTATTCTTATCAAATGTCACACTCCGTCAGGTCGGGTTTACCGTGACCGATTGATACGCAACCAAAGCAGCGGAAACATAAGCTTTTACTAATTTCAAAACCTAAGGTACAATACTTTTCTCATAACATCCAAGTTCTAAGTATAAGTTTTAATCAAAACGAATTACATCGTTACTAAACATCAAAAGTACGGGTCTTCAATCATAACTTCAAAGCTCGCACTAAAGAGTTAGCCACTACTAGCTACCTTCAGTCACTAGCTATCCATACTATAGCCAACTATTGTTCACTTGAGGTGTGTGCTAAAAAACATTTTGGCCAATTTACACGGGTGAGTTCATGAAACAAGCACATTTCAAATCATTCATTCAACTAATGTATTGAAATACATAATGTAGGTAAATCATGCACATGCAAACTATAATGTTCATCAAGAAATAATCATGAAGTACGCTTGACCAGAAGTAACCAGAAAATCAAATAGTGAGAGTATACACTCAAACACTACAACAAAGTCCACCAGCGGGACACTGGTTTTGTCCAATCCTGGGGGGACTCAAACTTCCTCAATCAAAGATATGATAAGCGCTTTCATATGTTAGTGTATACCGAATAAGACATGTCATGCTAATATTTACTACAACATTGTTCTCACCTTCCAAGACAGGTTTCAATCGAGTATAATCATTTACAAATTAAGCTAAGCACACATCTTGTTTTGAAAAAAGGTTTAGAGGAACTCACCTTATAGATTTAAGCGTTACAATCCACAAATGAGTAAAACCGGCACTAGCCCTTGTATCCACACGAACATATGATTATCAAATCATCCCATAGATTTCATTTTAGAGTCTAAACCGCATTTTCTCAATAACCTAAACTCAATTTACATGTCAAACCAATCCCTATCAAGTTCCTAAATCAAAATAGCCAATTGTCACTTTCTGACCAACCACACGATCGTGTCGGGTTGCACACAGCCGTGCCGATCACGGTTTCTCGATACACACGGCTACAGTTCTTAACAACTGGTAGTCGCATAGGATCATTGATCCGCACGACTGTGCTTTTGGGGCGCACGGACGTGCATCTCATAGAACAACTATGTATCTTGCTGTTTGTGACATGAAATCCTCAAAATTACCAAATTTCAATTTTTCAAAGTATTAATGTCCGTTTAAACCATTAAAATCATCATTTTAACATCATAAAACCACCCAATTCTTCGAAGGATTAATCTTGATTAAAGATAATTATTAATTTATTAATTGGTTGAATTCGTATTAGACTAGGAGTGAGTTTGTTTATTTATTTGATTATTTAATTGAGTTTTAGTTGTGTTAGGATTAATATATGGTTTATTATAAATAGATGGTTATGGATTAATTGTAAAGTGTGAGTTGAGTTTTATCAATAAATAGTCGATCTTTGAGATCAAAAGTTCGTGTGTTTGGGGCCTGGTTTCCAATATTCTTTTCATGTCACAAGTATAAGCTTACCACAAAGAATGATATCTTCTTTTCATGTCACAAGTATAAGCTTACCACAAAGAATGATATCTGCAAATTATAGCCTGTGGATTTGTCTTGAAACATCCAAAATCAAGATTCAACAACATGCAAGGCAAGAGTTCCAACTTCCATGATTCATGGTGAATTTATAGAGAGAAAGAGAACTACAAACGCGTTCAATGGGTGTTGCATGGTGTTTTGGATCGAAAACCTCAATTAAGGAGGTGATAACACGTCTCAAAGCGTACTAAAGTTTTTCTGATTTGCAGGTCCGCATGGCTGTGAACCAACCTCGCATGGCTGTGCGCCAACTCCGCATGGCTGTGCGGATTCCTGAAACTTGGTTAATTTTCCTTATTCTTAATTTGATACTCCTCATGACTTACACAGTCGTGGCTGTGTATTCACATGCAGGGACGAAGCTTCATTAGGGCCCGGGGGGCCACGCTCCTCCCCCATTTTTCGCTCAGAAGTGTTAATTTATACGTATTCGGCCGAAAATTTCACATGTATTAAGTTCCGGTCCTCCTGATATTTTTTTCCAAAATTTAAAAATTATAAGACTCCGTCGCGACCCTTTTACGTTTTTCTTCAAGATTCGTCAATATTCGCATGGAAGTACATGACTAGATAGAGATGTTACTCAAAAATACCAGTGATATTCTCTTATCAAATTTTATTCTTGGATAAGGGTCCATTACGGCCCAATTAGAGAAAATCTACAGCCCAGCCCAAAGAATCATTTTAAAGCTTCCAACAGACCGGCTTGCGCCAATTTTGGTTACACGGTGATGGCGCGCTGCATGCAATCAACGCCATTTCAGTCGAACGATTCAACAAGTAACGATGTAAGTTCCTTTCTGAAATGCATTAAACATATGATTTCATTTCGTTTTCGATTATCTTATTTCGTTAATTTCATTGTTACATTTGGGTGATTGATTTTAATCCATGGATTATTCTGTAATCTACGGAAATCATATCGCCATTTTCAGATCTTCGAGCTGTTGTTGTCGCGATTGGCTAGGGTAAGAGCTAGGGTTTAGTTTCTGATTAGGTTTGCAGCGGTAGGAGTTCGTTGTGTAGTGTCATTCTTGCTGGTAAATATGTACAAAATTGGTATTCTAGAATCTATAATTTTCTTTTCAAGAATTTGGATCAAACAAGAACAAGAATACAAGCACTCCGTCGTTTAAAACAATAAGTTTTGTTCATTTCATGCTTTATGCTGAATCAATTTTTGAGTTGAGGCCGTTTAACATCTAACATTTGTAGGTGATTCCTAGGAATTGAAGTTATAATCGTAGGTTGAGGGCACACTATTATTTGGTTGTTGTGAATAAAACAAAAATTGATGTGTTCGAATGATGTGTCCTTTGTTAACTACAAACTAATACCAAACAATTTCCTCACAGTCTGTTCTTTATATATGCTTAAGGCTTTGATTGCTATCTTCATAACCATAAGCAAAGTTAAGTTGAAGTCTGATTTGCTATTTATCCTCAATTGTCACCATGGAAGCTGTTGTTGTTGATGGTGCCAAATCAATTTTTAAGTTCATCTGTTCAAGATTTAAAACCCATTCCAAATATGAAGAGAACATTAATGAACTCCGGAAAGAGATTGCAGACCTCACAACCAAAAAGATGGCAATTGAAGAGGATGTCACGGTAGCTAAGCTGGAAGAAAAGGTTCCAAAATCGCAAGTAATTGAATGGTTGGCGAAGGTTTCTCAAGCAGAAAATAATGTAAAGGCACTGCTAAAGATGGCTGATGGATATGCTGATGGAAGGGGATCCAAGATGATGCAGAGCTGGACAGTGGCAAGGAAACTCCAACTGGTGAAAGAGCTAAATTCTACTCATTTTGAAACAGTCACCTACGAAAGAAGCTCTCCAATAAAACCAGTGGTGGAAATGGCAGTGCCACCTCTTGTGGGTCAGGGGGCGGCATCGGATTTGAAGCAGCTTTTGGAAATCCTGAACAGGGATGATGTCAGACAGATTGCTGTCTGGGGGAAGGGTGGCATAGGGAAGACAACTTTGGTCAAGAACTTGAACAAAGAGCTTTACGTTTCCTCTCCAAATTGTTTTGATATTGTCATATGGGTTCAAGTTTTAAGACCACTGGATTTGAGCACGATTCAGTATCAGATTGCCAAGAGAATTCATCTAAAAGTGGAAGCACGTGACACCACTGACTATATAGCTAGCAGAATTCTTCGAAGACTGAAGGAAAGGAAGATCCTCCTGATTCTTGATGATGTCTGGGAAAAGATTGATCTTGACGCTGTGGGTATTCCTTCAAGGGATCCCTTCTGTAAGATCCTTTTAACCACTCGATCTCGTGATGTGTGCAGACACATGGCCGTTGATGTTTCTTTTCAGTTAAATCTTATGAGTGAAGAAGATGCTTGGAATCTTTTTGTTCACAGTGCTGGGCCTGTACTTGATTTAAATGGTATTGAATCTCCAGCAAGGAAAATTGTCGTTGGTTTCAATGGGCTGCCATTGGCAATCAAGACTCTTGGAAACTCAATGAGGGACAGACCACAGATCGAATTGTGGCGAAATGCCTATCTTAGGTGGCGGTGCTCATCACCCTTGTTCAAGAACATTGAGAGAGAGATCTTTGGGACTCTAGCTACAAGTTATTATTCCTTACCAAGTAAGATTCTAAAGCAATGCTTTTTGTTTTGTTCTCTATACCCAGCAAGCTTTCCAATAGATGTTGGTGAACTCATCCAATGTTGGGTATCTGATGGTTTAATCAATGAGAACCAAAGTGTAGAGGAAGCATACAATTACGGGGTTGCTTTGGTTGAACACCTGAAGGACTCGTGCCTACTGGATCAAGATTCAGAAGGAACTGTGAAGATGCATGACATTTTTCGTGACTTAGCCATACTTCTATCCCAGAGTCAAGAACTGGTGTATGGGTTTTACACCCAATCGGGCCTTCCATTCCATCAGATGCCAAAGGAGTCTTCCAAAAGAGTTTCTTTCATACGTTGCAGGATCAAAAGGTTGCCAGAATTTCCTGTATATTCCCAGTTGACCGCCCTTTTACTCCAAGGCAATCCTATACAGAAAATCCCAAACGAGTTCTTTCACAATCTTATCTCTTTAAGAGTACTGAATTTAAGCGAAACTCGAATCACTTCTTTGCCCCCATCTTTTCTTTGCTTGTGTGAACTGCGTTCTCTCTTTCTGAGAAACTGCTCTATAGAAAGGCTACCTTCTCTTGAATTTCTTTGTAAGCTCCTAGTTCTTGACCTTTCTAGCACCCGAATAAAAGCTCTTCCTAAAGGGTTTGGAAGTTTACATAGTTTAAGAGAACTAAACTTGTCATGCACACCCTTTTTGAATAAAATAGTAGTGGGAAGCATATCAGGGTTATCAAGTCTCGAGACTCTAGATATGTCTTTTAGTTCTTATAGTTGGAATCCAAAGACGGGTGCTGATCAAAAAGCAACATTTGATGAGTTATTATCACTGGAACACCTATCAGTCCTTCAAATAAGACTGGACTCGGTTAAGTGTCTTGAATCTGCATCTTTGTGGCTCAAGAAATTAACAAGATTTGATATACAGATTAGTCCATGGAGCCATGACTCAAACCATCGTGTTGCCAAACACAGTAAAAAAAGATTGGTTCTTAGAGGAGTTAATCTTCTGCAAGAAGACCTTCAAGGTCTTTTACACAACACAAGTTCTCTAGATTTGTTAACATGTGTAGGCATGACCCGGAGACACTTGCTTAGCCTATCATCGTTGATATCACTCACTATATCAAACTGCCATGATATAACATGTTTAATAAGCAAGGAAAGAAGTTCTAGGGAAATGTTTCCAAATCTACAACATTTGGTTCTCGATCATTTGCGAAGTTTAGAGACTATTGTTGAGGGGATTGTCCCGAGAGGCAAATGCCTAAGGAATCTGATGACAATTCAAGTTTTGGATTGCCCAATGTTAAAAGGAGTGGTATCATATGCAATGCTTCGTCATGTTAAGAAGCTTGAAGAAATTAAGGTAAGCGGTTGTGAAATTCTGTCTTGCATCATCGAATCAGGGGAGCATGTAGAAACTCTGCCTAATTTAAGGGTGTTAGAGATGAGCAACATGGCCAGTTTGAGGTCAATCTGTGACAGTACATCAGTTTGCCCCGTGTTGCAGCAGATTAAAGTTTTTCATTGCTTCGAGTTAAAGAATCTTCCTCTTTCAATCTCCAATCCATGCAGCCTGAAAAAGATTGAAGGTGATATCAAGTGGTGGAATAGTTTAAGATGGGATAATGATAAAAGTAAGAACTTCTTTCAGCAACACTTTCAAGCATACCCTAATGAGAATTGCTCAAGAAAGAGAAAATACAAGTAAGAACATTATTTAGAGCACTATCTTTGCTTTTTTGTAAATTTTCTTAAAATTCTGTGTTTATTTGATTTGACCCGTTTGAAATAAAACGCAATCCCAATCGACCCATTCGTGAGGAAGTTGGGGAGGGTTCATTGAGAAACCTTTAAAGTATGGGAACCTTGGAACGGATCTGGACCATTCATCTGATTTAATTCAATGGCTGGAAATAAAACATTGTTTTAGTAGCAGTGTAACCAACACCCGGACACATCTTAACCACACTATTTAGTATTGATTGTGTAATTTACATCTCATCTTTATTTTTTCATCATGTTATTATTTTATGATTGTAGAATAACTTGACCCATGCGTAATTTCCTCTCTCGTATTTGTTGTTAATGTTGTTTCTTTGTCGTCATTATGTAATTTCCTTTCACATGTAAAGTGATGTTTGTATTTAGGATTGTTCACGAGCCGGGCTAGGGCCATGTACGAGCTTAATCTCAGTCCCGACTTAAAGTGACACAAAGAGTGTGACGACACCTGAACTCACAATTGAAGCTAGAATTTAAAGGTTCCAAAACATATAGTCAACTTTTAGTGTATAATCAAGACTTAAGTTGTCAATAGTACATTTGGTTAAATAATAATAAACTAGTGATATATTATCCATGTGTTGTAACGGGGGGTGTTAAAATTTATATGACTCGGTTTCAACGACCTAGTATTCACCTTGCGAAAAGAATTCAAGTCGAAACGCTTATAAAATAAACACGTCTAAACGGCAAATCCGAGATTTTATAAAACATCATATTTTAAAGGTGGCGGTACTTTGTTCCTTCATAGTTCGGAGTTCAAGTTTTTTAAAACATCATATTCTAATTACAGGCTAAAATCACATTTCCTCGTCTAGTCTTCTTCAAATCGTTGTTTTGGCTCTAGTCTCTTCATCTTCAAATCACAGGTTCAAATCGTGGTTCCTCGTCTGGTCTTTATCTTTAAATTATTGCTCTGGTTCTGGTCTTCATCTTCAAATTCTTGTTTCCGTCTTTGATCGATTCTAGTCCAAAAAATATGTTCGGCGCTCTTCACTGGTTTGACTTCATGGGTCAATTCTGTTATAGATTATTTCTTTTAGTTTATCATGAAGAAACACGGTTTTTAATATTTGATTTGTGTACAACCGATGGAAGTAAACACAAGGTAGAAAGTTGAATTCCACTTATTGAAGAAAAGTTTTCCTTTTCCAACTCCTTCATTCCTAATCAAGCATAATTTTGGGTGGAAAATTTTCCAAGGATTTCATGAACCAAACGATGCTGGAATTTAAATTAATTCATTTAAAAACATTCTACTAATGGGATTTAAATAAATCTATTCCAATTTCTTTCGTGAATTTCAGTTCATTTAAAAACATTCTACTAATGAAACTCCCCTTAAAGTTTCTTTAGGATTAAACGGCCTAAACACCTTAACCATTAAGCAATTAACAAATTAAACTAACAATTTTTTTTTATAAATTGCAATTTTTATAATTAGTTTAGTTAGTGTAAGAAGCGAATAGTTCATATAAACTAAATAATTAGTCGTTTTTTTATTTATTTTGCATATAGTTAGTGTTTAAATGCTGACTACACAAAATATTTTTCTTAACTCTCATATACATTATATACACAAGAAGACTATCATATATACAAGACTCACTTGACCATCGAAGAGTGTTTTTCTCTATGGTCGTAGTCTTAGTCCAAGTCCAGAAAAGCTATAACCGTAGCAACAAACACTAGAACAACCAACGAGAAACAAGCTACGTGGTATGATCGTTGATGAATGGGCTGAGTACACTTAATCTGGTACACTATGCACTGTAAACTAGTTTCTATAAAAATTCAACCAATATTACCTCTTTAGAATGGCTAACTCACAAACCCTCTAATCCTACTTGTAAATTTTCACCTTGTTTAGAATTACTTCTTTATTTCATGATTCATGAGATTTACAAGTCCCGTTTATCTAATGCTTTTCCGAACGACTTTAGAACACCTTCTCCCTGAGTCTGTGGATGTCTTTATTCTGCAATGAAGTTTTGAATCAATGAAAGACAAACGAAAGTTGTGTACGTGTAGCAACGAAGTGTTAAAAACACATAAATATACCTAGTACAATATATGTGCTCATCTCTATCAGAATAATCAATAAGTAAGCAGATATTTAAACTTCAACTCTAACTGGCTTGCTTAAACACCAAGTTTGAAATTCAAAATATCTTTGTTCATGCCTCTATTTTTGTGTGCAATTGATATTCACTAAGCTGTATTAGTCTTGCAATTTTGACCCATTTACTAAAAAAATAGTTGATTTTGATTGTGTTTTATCTCAAGCGGGTCAAACCGTTCAAATTAACTTTTTTAGCTAAAAGGGAACGGGTCAAAGGTTTAGATGATTACTATAACTTAAAGATTTAGATTATTACTATAATTATATTTTTTGTATGATAACCAACACATTAAATGTTTATAAATTAAACAAAAGGAAACAGAAAGTGTTAGTGAGTCAACCCAACCAAACCCAACGCACGTTGTTCTAGAAAGTGACATGTTTCTACCCGAACCCATTTTGAACCATCACCCAATCCGCCCCATCTTGCTACCTGTAGTCTTACAAACAAACATACCCAACAATAAATTCCACTCAAAGAGTAGGGTCTCGGGAGGGTGAGATGAGGGCAAACCTTACCTCTATCCCATGGGGTAGAGAGACCCTCGACTCGGAAGAAATACAAAACTTGCATGCAATCAACAACAAATATCTAGTGTCAAAAGCATATATAAGAACACGACATAGAAGTTCGTACCATAGATAGTAGCAGGCATAATAGTCCCTAAATCTAAAGTCGTGAGGCATACAGAAAGCATATAAGAATTACATGTACCAAGAAACAAGTAATCATAACAGATACAAGAATAATAAGGTAAGAACAAAAGGGCATACAAAACTGTGTCACAAGCATATAGAAAGACCACTACAACGTACCAGTGGCAGTCCCTAAGGCTATAGATAAGACTAAAGGAACCGTAAGACTAGAGGCCTATATGTAACTAAGGCAAACCTACCACCTACACTAAAGGCAGCCTAAAGGAAGCCTAAGTGAACTAGCAGTCACGCGACGCAACTTCCCAATGGCGCAGCCTATACTCCCAATGGTGCAGCCTAAGTGAACTACCGGTAGTCTTACAAAGATACTAATTTTTTTCTAGCAGGCGTTTGGTATACCAAAATGAAATCTAAAGCAAGTTGTCCATAGGGCATAGGGTATGCTTGAAAGGAAAGGAACAAAAAGCAAAGAATGATAATGTTCAAAATTATGTGCTTACTGATATTTTCTCTTTCTTGGGCAGTTCTCCATAGGGTATGCTTGAAAATATTGTAGAAACATGTTCTTAGCATCATCATCATCCTCCCATATTAAATTGTCCCACCACTTGATATCACCTCTAATCTCTTTCAAACTGCATAAATTAGAAAATGAGAGAGAAAGTTTCCTCAACTCAGGGCAACAAGAAACTTCTATCCGCTGCAATGCAGGACAAAATGATGTACCATCACAGATTGACGTCAGATTGACCATGTTGTTCATCTCTAAGACCTTCAAATTAAGAAGACTTTCTTCATGCTCCCCTGAATCAATGATACAAAACATATTTTCACAACCACTTACCTTAATTTCTTCAAGGTTCTTAACATGGCGAAACATTGCATAAGATACGGCTCCTTTTAACATTGGACAATCCAAGACTTGAATTGTTATCAGATTTGTGAGGAATTTGCCTCTGGGGGTCGTCTCCTCGACAATAGTCTTCAAATTTTGCAGATGATCAAGAACCAAGTGCCGTAGATTTGGAAACATTTCAGAGGAACTTTTTTCATTGCTTATTAAATGTGTTATAACATCACAATGCGACAAATTTAGTGATATTAACGATTTCAGGCTAAGCCAATGTCTCTGGCTCATGCCTACACACGCCAACATATCTAGAGAACTTGTCATGTGTAGCAAATATTTAAAATCTTCTTGCAGGAGATTAACACCTCTAAGAACCAACCGTTTTTCGTTGCGTTTGGCAACATAAAGCTTCGAGTCATGGCTCCATGGACTAATCTGGATATCAAATCTTGTTAATTTCTTAAGCCAAGAAGAAGCAGATTTAAGACACTCGACTGAGTCCAGCCTTATTTGAAGGACTGAGAGGCGGTCCAGTCGTAATAACTCATCCAGTGTTTTTCTTTGATCTGCTGCACGACGATTCCAATTAAAAGCACTACAAGACGTATTTAGAATCTCAAGACTTGATAATCCTGATATGCTTCCAGCTATTATACTCTCCAAAAAGTGTGTGCATGACAAATCTAGTTCTCTTAAACTATGTAGGCTTCCTAACCCTTGAGGAAGAGCTTTTATACGAGTTCCAGAAAGGTCAAGAACTAGAAGTTTACCAAGAGATTCAAGAGAAGGTAACACTTTTATAGAGCAGTCTCTCAGAAAGAGAGCACGCAATTCACTTAGGCAAAGAAAAGATGAGGGCAAATAAGTAATTCGAGTTTTGCTTAGATTTAGTACTCTTAAATACTTAAGATTGTGAAAGAACTCATCTGGGATTTTCTTTATAGGATTATCTTGGAGAAGCAGGACAGTTAGCTGCCAACTTACAGGAAATAATGGCAAATTTATGATCTTGCAGCGTATGAAAGACACTCTTTTGGCTGACTTATTTGGCATCTGATAGGACGGAGAGCTAGGTTGAGAATGAAATCCAAACAGCTCTTCTCTGTGAGACAAACGTATGGCTAGATCACGAAAAATAATATGCAGTTTCACGGTTCCTTCTGATGCATCTCGATCAAGTAGGCACAAGTTCTTCAGGCGTTCAATTAAAGCAAGCCCATAATCAAAAGTTTCCTCTACAGTTTGGTTCTCAGTGATCAAACCATCAGATACCCAACATTTAATTAGTTCGGCAACATTTATTGAGAAGCTTTCTGGGTACAAGGAACAATAAAGAAAACATTGCTTTAGAACCTTATTTCGTAAGGAAATATAACTCAATGCCAGACGCTGATAGACTTCTTGCTCGATGTTATTGAACAAAGGCGATGAGCACCGCCAACTACAATTTGCGTTTTGCCACAACTCTATTAGTAATATGCCCCTCATGGAGTTTCCAAGAGCCTTGATGGCCGATGGCAGCCCATGGCAACTTGCAGCCATGTTTCTTGCTATAGGTTCTATCTCATCTAAATGTACCACAGGTCCAACATTTTCAGCAAAAAGTTTCCAAGCATCTTCATCATTCATAAGACTAAGCTGAAAAGAAAAATCAACGGCCATACATCTGCACACCTCAAGAGATCGGGTGGTTAAAAGGACCTTGCAGCAGGGATCCCTTGATGGAATACCCACAGCATCAAGATCAATCTTTTCCCATACATCATCAAGAATCAGGAGAATCTTCCTTCTCAGCCTCAGTCTTTGAAGAATTCTGCTAGCTATACTGTTCGGGTTGTCATCTGCTTCCACTTTTAGATGAATTCTCTTGGCAATCTGAGACTGAATTTTGCTCAAATCTGACGATCTGGAAACTTGAACCCAGATGACAATATCAAAAGAATTTGGAGAGGAAAAATAAAGCTCGTTGTTCAATTTCATGATCAAAGTCGTCTTCCCTATGCAACCCTTCCCCCAGACAGCAATCCTTCTGATACCATCCATGTTCAGGATTTCCAAAAGCCGCTTCATATCTGATGCTGCCCCCTGCCCCACAAGAGTTGGCATTGCGATTTCTACCACTGCTTTTATTGGAGGGTTTCTTTCAGGGGCAACGGTTTCAAAATGCGTAGAATTCAACTCTTTCACCAGATCGAGTTTCTTTGCCACTTTCCAGCACTGGCGGTACGGTTGCATCATCGTGTCAGGCATCTCTAGCAGTGGCCTTACCGCGTCTTCTGCTCGATAAGCCTTGGTCAACCATTCAGTTACTTGCGGTTTTGGAATTTTTTCTTCCATCTTGGCTAAGGTGACATCTCCTTCGACCGACATCTTTTTTTCCGTGAGCTTTGCACTCTGTTCCCTGAGTTCAATAATGTTATCTTCATGTTTGGAAAGAGTCCAAAATCTTGAAAAGACGAGCTTAAACATTGTTTTAGTGCCATCAATGATGGCAGTGCTTATGGCTTCCTTGGTGACAAATGAAGCCATGAGGGGTGAATGATAAGTCACCTTTGCTTGTGGTTATATAGCAATTAGGAAGCCTGATTTCAATAATGTTTTCAAATGCTATATAACAAAATGAATTGTCCTGACTGTAAATAAAACAGGTTTGAAAATCTAAAACTAATCAAACGGATATAAACTTTGCAATAACCGGAATACCTTGTTCTTGTTGCATTCAGGTTTTTTTAGAAACAAGAGATTCTATACAACAAAATTTGCATATTCCACGAATTTACCCTACACCAGACAAGGAACATGGCCTACCTCTCATGGATTATACCGCTGCATACAGAACCCTAAATCTTACCTCTGAAAATCGCGATACATTACGAAAGAGATTGAAATCAGTCAACTGTAGCAGTGAAATTAACCCAAAAATAAAATAAAAAAGAACATAATCGAATCAAATGAATAATGCATTTAAAGAAAGAAATTTTCACCGTTATTTGTTGAATCGTTCGACTGAAATGGTGTTCGACTGCCATCGCCGGAAAAGAACCGCCGCAAGTCCGTTCGTTTAAACTCGAGTAAACTTCAGTTTTTGTGTTATGAGGTTTGCACAAAGCTTGTCGGTAGCTGTGCTGATTGAAGAACGACGACGACGACCATGGCGAACCAGGTGACGGGGGATTCACGTTGTGAAAACCGTTTTCGTCGTCGGAACACCATCCTCGTTCCGTTTCCGCGGCCATCAGGTCTCACCTCGGCCTCCACCACCGTTGCTACGGCAAAACCCTAGATGCGGTGTTGCCGGAAAACTCATCTTGTCACCATCTTCGTCATTTAGCATTGTCACCGTCGCTATCTAGGCTACCTGACGTCACCTGCTACCTTGTCTCCACCTATGTCTCTGCTTCTTGGAATCCCTAACCATCGCCGCCGCCATTTCTGTTGGAGCCACTAAGACCCGTCGTCGGTCTAGGGGAGGTGGTGCCGAAAAGCCGATGACCGGAGGGGGTCACGCCAGAGGAAAGTGTCATTCATGTTATTGAGTCTCATAAACATTTATTGAGTTTGATGAAGAAGAAAAAGAAGGGGTGAGAGATATATTAATAAATTTACACAAAAACTAACAGAAAACTTAACGGGGTTAAGGACAAAGGACGAAAACTGTTAAAATATAAAACGTTAGGGATGAAATGTGTAATAAAGGGACGAAACCTAAAGTTTTGTGCAAACCTCATGGACGAAAACTGAAGTTTACTCTTTAAACTTTATAAATGACTGGAATCTCAAAATTTTAAAAAAGAATATCTTTTTTTTTCTCATAACAAGTAAGGGTGAAGGGACACCAGTACGTCAAAGTCGTCCAAAAACTATCTGTGTGATTGTGGTGGTGTAATTATTAATTAATTATTATTATTTAATTTAAAATTACCTTCAACGGTCACAATATACCCGACAATTGTGTTGAATTATCCCGTGAAAAATCTCACGCGAATGGATCACGTCACGCCGTGAATTTTTTTTTTAAGGGGCGGTGTTCCACAAAAATCACGCCGTGAAAAGGCTTGCCAGCAAGGACCACGTCGTGATATTCATCTGTATATCGGATGACCTAATACCTTAAAGTGTTAAGACACAACCCTACTATCCTAAAAAAATTATTTTTTTCTTTTAAATTGATTTTTTATTAAAACTAAAACAAATAAAATTAATAAAAAGACTTCATTAATTAAAAAAAGTACATAAACAATAAATAAATTGAACTAGTTTTTTCCCCCGCGCTTCGCGGTGGGAGTTTGGTCGTTTTTTTCCCACGCAATGATGTTATTTTCGGCTCGTCGAAAGCATAAAAGCGAATACCAATACCAACAACGATGTTATTCGCTCATAATTTGTTCGATTCCTCACGGTACGTCAATGGTAACGGCGTCCGTTATAGCCTACGATACAAAATAAAAAATCTATTATAAATACAACTCCGTTTTAAAAAAATAAGTTATATCGAAACGTTGACAAAAATCAAACAAAATACAGCCGCACAATCCGTTAAAAAAAGTTAATAAGTGAAAGTTATTACAGAAAAGCGAAACCATTAGAAAATAAAAAGTGTTAAAAAAGTATAGTACGAGGGGTGCAAAATAAAATTTCTAAAAAAAATTAAAAAATCAAACCTACTATCCATTTGCTTCTCTTTTAAATATAGACATATAATAGAATAAATAAATGAAAGTACATAAAAATAAATTTAGAAATCACAAGACCACCCGTATCAACTAGCTATTTCACGTTTTCGTTTAAGAACTATTTCCAACATCGGTCCGGTCACATGGTTGTGAGGATCCGTAAAATCTTTAAATCACGGTATAATAAATAAATAAAAAACAACTAATATAAACTTAAATATAAATTAAAAAAAATAAGAGAAATATACCGCTTGATTCCAAAAACCGTTGAACCAACTCATTTGAGTATTTAAACTTGTCTGTTTTGAATTTAGTTGGTGAATAGTTCGGTTGCTTCCACCAACTAGTTCATTGTAATGCTTAAGTATTCGCTTCCAAAACCCACTTTTCTTTTGTTAATTTCCGAAAATCGGGTCTTCGGAAATATGAACCTTACACAAAGCAAGATTTTGTTTATCGGTTCACTATTGACGTGTCGCAAGTGCGTGGAATTTTCCTTTATTCCCGGGTTCTTCTTCATTTTCTCCAACATCTACCTCTTCAACGTCGTCATCTTCTTCTTCATCAACCTCTAGTTCTTCCACGTCGTCACAAAGATCGGGAGTGGTCGATCTTCATCATTACCGGTTGGGTTACGGTATGGTAGGTTTTGGTAGCGGGGCGCAAAAGGGTCAAACGTAAGTTGATATTATAAAGGATAGGTGTATTGACCAGGTGCAATTTTAGTAGGTAATACGGGCATTTGAGAATACAGATAATATCCGTACTATGTCGGTTGTTGATGAGGTTGTTGTATTGGTTGATTTTGGCTAGAACCGGCCTTTGATTTTCTGTGAGTACCGACCTTTGATTTTTTTGGAATCAATGGATAAAAAGAAAGTATTTTTTAGGTATAAATATAGTATGAGGATTGGAGGTTTTTGATGTAAAAAATTTATTGTGTTTGTATGGTATTTATAAAGATAAAAAAGTTTTTTTTTATTAAACCCAACGGCTATATTGCCGTTGTACACGGCTCCTTTCAAACTTTCACACACGGGTATATATAACAGAAATTGACTACCCGCACGGCTACCCCCATGGTTGGTGGCGATGTAGCCGTGGAGCCCGTATACTCGTGAGGCGTTACCCAAGGGTGCCCCTTACACCCTTACCATAAATAGTTTTTGTCAATCCTTATTCCCGTAACAACATTTATAAAGAGTTTCTATCTCATCATCATCTCCGGTGTGTTGTTTAAAGATGGGGCAGGAACTTGGTACAACCTCTAAAGTAGAGTCGTATCCTGTGGCGGGGTATCAAAAGTAGATGTCTGGTCACAAACCTTATATGAGTCGTATAGGTGTATACGACTCGTATACACCTATAATAATATTTAATATTTTTAATTAATTTTTAAACTTTTTGAGTTATTTGACACGACATTTTATTCTTTGGTATGCGTGCCATTATTTGACGCGACGTTAGATTCCGTCAAAACATATTAAAAATAAAGTTATATGTTAATTCAATATTTCATTCAATTCACACTAGTCAAGAAACCCTATACAAGTAGTTTCGGAAAAAAAATAACATGCCGTATAACGGGAGAGACGGAAGAAGTCGAATAAACGAAAGACGTCTGAACATGTCATCTTCTAATGCACCCATCATAGGCATTCCGACACCGTTAGAGAACCATGTTTGGGAGAATAGTCAGAACCGGTTTCGAAATGTTGTCTAGTTCTTTTACAACGGAGATGACCAATGGTGTACGGTCTCTTGTATTGGTCATATGGGACTTGACATGGAATTTTTGGGTACCCTTCTAGGGCTTCGTGGAGACGGTTATATAGGTTCAATTTTAAGTTTTTAAAACATATAAACGTCGTTTTAATGTATTTAAAATGTAAATAATTGTAGGTTTATTTTACAGCATGTTCATACTTGGACAAACAGTCTTCTTGCTTGACGGTTAGATTATATACTACGAACGGAGGAGTTGCCGACCGGGGATCGTTGGACAATTTTTCTGTGTCAGTTTATGGATCTAATATTTGAAGGATCAACTGATTCTTTCCAATATGGTGATGGGACGAGTTCATTATCCTCCACTGTGGGAGGTTGAGACAGTAAAGTTGTGTTATTTTCAAGAAAAATAAATTTAACCAATAAAATTAACTTTTCCGGTTTTTACAGGTAATTTACCTATATCCGATAACGATGAAAACTGGTATCTTTTCTGGATTTGTATGGTAACACTACAAAATGTGTTCTTTCCGTTTGGTTGCCGTGCAATTATGTGCAATGATTCATGGTGCCTTTATCGTGATGTTCACGTAATTGTTATTCAATTTGAGTCTTCCTTTATATGGTTTTCTACAACATATATCTTATTTTCAATAATATGGCCAAGAAGCGATACTTGAATTAGCAGTAGGCGCCAATAGTGTCGTCGGATGATAATGGCGGCACTCCTTAGTGTCGTGTACATAACTAACGACGCTCTTTAGTGTCGCCAAATGGAACGACACGTGTCCTAATTATTGGCAAACCTCGGGAAACGTGCATCATATTCCCCCACTAGTGCCGTCAGATGAAGATGGCGACACGGTTAGTGTCGCTTCAAAAACACGAAACCCTAAAAGTTTAGCAAACAAATACCTCACGGGCGATAGTGAAGTCAAATACTTCACGAGTGACATAAACTCAAATACTTCATGAGTGGAAATGGAGTCAATTGCTCAATGTAGAAAAGCGAGTTGTGATTCTCGCATTAGGCGTGTCTAAATGATCAATTGATTGTAGGTAGAATAATATGACTTGTATAATGTCTATACTTGTGTAAATGTCGGTCGTTGTACATAAATATAAAGGGGATGAGAATTGGAGTTAAACACTCCATGGGTGTAAATGAGATGTAATACTCTTGATTGGGGGTGGATAAACTAACATTTGATGCTAGTAAATGTTGTTGGACTTGTATGGTGATTAAATACAAGTCTATAGTCGTTTACCGCTAAAAAATGCAAACGGGTCGGGCAACCGTGGGGTTGCATAGGCTGGAAATTTGATTTTGAGCATGTTAGAGCGTATGATATGCCCAAAACCTTCTGGTAGACGCTCGAACTTTTGATAATTCGGGGTTTTGGCCAGTCTTTGATGTAGGGACTTGTGAGTTGTCCCTAGGGCTGCTTATCTTTACTAACCATATTCAAAATGGTGTTTTGAATATAGGAAAAGCTCTGATGTAGTATTGGGTCTCGCTTCACGTGGATTTGGATTCTCATACTTAAAGTCGGGTGTTTATTTGCTAAAACACTAATCTTGTTACGGGTGTTTAATCATAACTTGATGTTGTATGTATTAAGCCTTGTTGTAAATAGTAAATGTTTTTTGGACCTAAATTCCACATGTGCTAAAAAATTTAAATTGAGTTGAATTTTTGGGTGTTACATGTCGAAATGAAATGCATATCATATAAAGTATGTTGCTCACCAATTAGATCTAATTCTGTAGCAATGCTTATCAAAAACTGGATTCCATACTTGAAAAATATCAACAAAGAAAGAATGAGAAATTGAAAAAAAAACTAACGGACCCAGATGAGAAATTCGAAGGAACCGACCAACCCAAATCGCTACATGGAGGGATTGATTATAAGAGTTATGGGGTATACTCTCATTTGAGAAAGCCAAGTGAGAGTACATTTTTTGTACACATGGGCACCACATCAATGTGATAATTTCCTCACTTGGATCTCACTTAGCAAATGAAATACTCAAGTAAAATAACACATATTAGACCATCGGGGACCCACCCAACACCCACATTTTTCCCCTTGCTCCCGTGAAGCCACTCACGCGGACCCCCTCACGCCATAGGGGGCAGTGTCCCCTTGATGCTCACGGCGTGTCCCTCACCGCGCGGGGGGGGGGGTGGTTTACACGTGAGGGTATACCACATACCCTAAGAGAGAAGTAGAGAAAGATTTGATGGCTTGTAACCTTTGAAACAACCACATACAATGGTTGCACCAAAACAAAACTAAAAGTTCGGATTGATTCACATTCCATAAACCCCATAAATAAGAACTCGAACTAACCTGGACATTCGAGAGAAGAAGTCGCTAGGGGAAAGAGAGAATGCGATGTGTACAGTGAACTGGTATATATAGAAACTCACTGTAGCATCTTAAACATATTTGTATTTTTTTGGGGAAGCTAAGAGAAAAAAAAAACCTTACATTTTTAAAATGGGGTGTAAAATAAAGAATCTAATGGCCCAAAAGACATCATCACTGTTTATTAACACAAATACAAAACTAACCCTGCATTATGTATTATCGGATAAACTCTAGGGTCCAGCCCAAAACGTCACTGACTTCAGACTCAGTCACCAAGACAACAACGGTGTAATTTTGTTAATTTCATTGTTACAAACCCTTTGACCAGCGACGTCTCCGAGATTTCGGGTGCCCCTGACGAGTACTAAAAAGTGGGCCCTTAAATATATTTTTTTCCCAAAAGATCGATGATAATTGTAATAACAATAATTTTAAAAAAAACTATTTACATATATACACATAATTTTTTTAAAATTTGGCCCCATGTGAAAACGGGCCCCAAGCGACCGCTTATGCCAACTTGGGCTCCGAGACACCCCTGCCGTTGACTAATTTTAATCCATGGACAATTGAAGGAAATTGTATCGTTTCCGATTTGGTTTGCAGCGGCAGGGGAAGGATTAATGTTCATTGTAGGTGATGTTATTCTTTCTTGTCATTTTGTAAAGAATCTGGATTAAACAAGAACAAGAATACAAGCATCCCGTAGTTTAAAACAATAGGTTTTCCTAGGAATTGAAGTTATAATCCTACATTGTTTTAGGTTGTTCGATCAAAACAAAAATTGATGTGTTCTTAACTTGAAACTGATACCAAACATTGTTCCCTCACAGCTATATGCTTAAGCCTTAGCTATTAATCATAACCATAAGCAAAATTAAGTGAGTGCTATTAATCACTATGGACGACGCTGCGAAAACAATTTTTAAGTTCATCAGTTCCAGATATAAATCCTTTTCCAAATATGAAGAAAATATTAATGAACTCAGGGAAGAGATCGCAAACCTCACAAACAAAAAGATGGCAATTGAAGAAGATGTCACCTTGGCTAAACTGGAAGGAGAAGTGCCAACACCTCAAGTAAATGAATGGTTGATGAAGGTTTCTCGAGCAGAAGATGATGTACGGTCACTGTTAGAGATGGCTGATGGATATGCTGATGCCAGGGGCTTCAAGATGATGCAGTGCTGGACAGTGGCCAAGACGCTCAACCTCGTGAAAGAGCTAAATTCTACTCGCTACGAAAAAACCTCCGCGATGATGGAAATGGCAGTGCCGCCTCTTGTGGGGCAGGGGGCGGTATCAGATATGAAGCGGCTTTTGGATATCCTGAACAGGGATGGCATCACAAGGATTGCTGTCGTGGGGATGGGCGGCTTAGGAAAGACGACTTTGGTCAAGAACTTGAGCAACGAGCTTTACTATTCCGCTCCAAATTGTTTTGATACTGTCATCTGGGTTCAAGTTTCAAGATCATTGGATTTGAGCACAATTCAGTATCAGATTGCCAAGAGAATTCATCTCAAAGTGGAAGCGGGTGACACTACTCACAGTGTAGCTACCAGAATTCTTCGAAGACTGAAGCTGAGAAGGAAGATCCTCCTGATTCTTGATGATGTATGGGAAAAGATTGATCTTGATGCTGTGGGTATTCCATCAAGGGATCCCTTCTGTAAGATCCTTTTAACCACCCGATCTCTTGAGGTGTGCAGGCGCATGGCTGTTGATTTTCTTTTTCACCTAAATCTTATGAATGAAGAAGATGCTTGGAATCTTTTCGTTCACAGCGCAGGACCTGTACTTGATTTAAATGGCACAAAATCTCCAGCAAGGAAAATTGTTGCAGGTTTCAATGGGCTGCCATTGGCAATTAAGATTCTTGGAAACTCAATGAGGGACAAAGCACAACTTGAATTATGGCGAAACGCGTATCTTAGGTGGCGCTGCTCATCACCCTTGTTCAAGAACATTGAGAAAGAGATCTTTGGGACTCTAGCAACAAGTTATTATTCATTACCAAGTAAGATTCTAAAGCAATGCTTTTTGTTTTGTTCTTTATACCCAGCAAGCTTTTCAATAGATGTTGGTGAACTCATCCAATGTTGGGTGTCTGATGGTTTAATCAATGAGAACCAAAGTGTAGAGGAAGCATACAATTACGGGGTTGCTTTGGTTGAACACCTCAAGGACTCGTGTCTACTGGATCAAGATTCACAAGGAACTGTGAAGATGCATGACATTTTTCGCGACTTAGCCATACTTCTGTCCCAGAGTCAAGAACTGGTGTATGGGTTTTACACCCAATCCGGCCTTCCATTCCATCATATGCCAAACGGGTCTTCCAAAAGAGTTTCTTTCATACGTTGCAGGATCAAAAAGTTGCCAAAACTTCCTGTATATCCCCAACTGTCTGTCCTTTTTCTCCAAGGTAATCCTATACAGAAAATTCCAAATGACTTCTTTCACAATCTTATCTCTTTAAGGGTATTGAATTTAAGCGAAACTCGAATCACATCTTTGCCCCCATCTTTTCTTTGCTTGCGTGAACTGCGGTCTCTCTTTCTAAGAAACTGTTTTATAGAAAAGCTACCTTCACTTGAATCTCTTAGTAAACTCCTAGTTCTTGACCTTTCTGCTACCCAGATAAAAGCTCTCCCTATAGGGTTTGGAAATTTACGTAGTTTAAGAGAATTAAACCTGTCATGCACACCCTTTTTGAATAAAATTGTAGCTGGAAGCATATCAGGGTTATCAAGTCTCGAGACTCTAGATATGTCTTTTAGTTCTTATAATTGGAATCAAAAGACAGTTGCAGATCAAAAAGCAACATTTGATGAGTTACTATCACTGGAACGCCTATCGGTCCTTCAAATAAGACTGGACTCGGTTAAGTGTCTTGAATCTGCATCTTTTTGGCTCAAGAAATTAACAAGATTTGATATCCACATTAGTCCATGGAGCCATGACTCAAACCACCATGTTGCCAAACACAATGAAAAGCGATTGGTTCTTAGAGGAGTTGATCTCCTCCACGAAGACCTTCAAGGTCTTCTACACAACGCAAGTTCTCTGGATTTGTTAACATGTGTAGGCATGACCCTAAGACACTTGCTTAGCCTATCATCATTGATATCACTCACTATTTCAAATTGCAATGATATTGCACATTTAATAAGCAAGGAAAGAAGTCCCAGGGAAGTGTTTCCAAATCTAAAGCACTTGGTTCTCGAACATTTGCAAAGTTTAGAGACTATTGTTGAAGGGATAATCCCGAGAAGCAAATGCCTCAGAAATCTGACAACAATTCAAGTTTTGGATTGTCCAATGTTAAAAGGAGTGGTATCATATGCAATGCTTCGTCATGTTAAAAAGCTTGAAGACATTAAGGTGAGCGGTTGTGAAAATCTGTCTTGCATCATTGAATCAGGGGAGCATGAAGAAACTCTGCCTAATTTGAGGATTTTAGAGATGCACAACATGGCCAATTTGAGGTCAATCTGTGACGGTACATCAGTTTGCCCAGTATTGCAACAGATTAAAGTTTTTCATTGCTTCGGGTTAAAGAATCTTCCTCTTTCAATCCCCAATTCATGTAGCCTGAAAAAGATAGAAGGTGATATCAAGTGGTGGAATAGTTTAAGATGGGATAATGATGAAATTAAGAACTTCTTTCAGCACCACTTTCAAGCATACCCTAGTGAGAACTGCTCCAGAAAGAGAAAATACAATTAAGAACTTTATTTAGAGCATTGTCTTTGCTTTTAACTTTGTGCTGTTGACATTGATTTGAGAATATTCAGGAAATCATTAACAAAACAGACGTGTTTTATATTTCAATTTTATATACATGGTAACAGGTCAAGACAGGTTTAGGCTGAAACATATCATTTTCATGTACAGATTGAAACAAGGCGGTTTGGGTCAGGCGGTTTGGGTCGGGTTGACCCGCCAACGCCTTTTTTGTCCTGTTTCTAGAACTTTTGGTTAAATTATCAATGCAACAGTTATGACTACAAAGCAATTTTATTATAGTAATAATCTAAATCTTCAAATGAAAACAACCTAGGAGTTTGCATGCAAATAAAATTTCGGTCATTTTTAACTGTTTATTTAGCTAAAAAAAGAAATACAAGTCGATCCATTCGTGAGTAAATTAGTGGAAATTTCTAGTGATTTCTGTCTATTTCAGGATTGCTCCTGGTGTTGACGATCAGGGTAATCTTACCAATCCACGCAAATTTCCAGATCATTTCGAGGTTTTCTTCCCTTGTAATTTGTTTATTCCATCCATGGCAGGTTATTGCCTCTTGCAATTGGTGCATGGTCCGAGCGATTCGATTTTTGTTGTTGTATAGACTATAATATGTGTTGTTTGATCAGTTTTACTATCTTCCAGTTTTGGTATGGATATATGTAAGCATTTAGCACTGACATTGTTCAATTTGTTGTTATATTCATTCTCTATTTCAAAATTGTTGATAAATACTTAATTTTGGTGCAACCTGCAATTGAACTTAAGAAAGAATTTACTGAGGTTCCACTGTTCCACTTGCAGCTGTCAGTTCTATATACCGATATAAGGTCTTTTATATAAACTTTAAAGAATTACATGCATTTTACAGTATATTAATTGTCTCTTGCAAACTTAGAACATACAGGGAGAGCAACCTGTCAGACTTAACATGGTTTAAAAACTTACAGGGTATTCGCCAGCTCACATATTTGAAAACGAGAAAAAAGACTACAGAGTATTGATGTACACTCTATATTTTGTTGGGCTGATGCGGAATGTGAAGCATTTTGGCTCAAACAGGTAACAAGCAGATACCGTTTGTACTTGGTTTCTTTCAAATAAATAGTTATCTTTAGTTCGTTAACGAAGTGTCTATATTGTCAGTTGATTTAATATTTCTGTTAACGATGTTGTATGGATGTAAGCCCCATAACCATTTCCAGGGATATATTTTTTGGCATAATTTACACCTACACTTGGATGTCCTTTGAGCATGGACAATACTCAAAAAACAAATTGCTAATAAATCATGTTGATGAACATTGTGGATGATGCTAAAAATCAAATCTGATAAAGGTTATATGTTTTAATGATTTCA
Source organism: Smallanthus sonchifolius (assembly GCA_023525975.1). NCBI lineage: Eukaryota > Viridiplantae > Streptophyta > Magnoliopsida > Asterales > Asteraceae > Smallanthus > Smallanthus sonchifolius. The sequence continues at coordinate 8,019,193 of CM042046.1, read as the reverse complement.
TATTTTCTTAATTGATTTTTTGATGTTAATGTTGATGACAGGTAATCGAAGATCCTGGTGGTTCTGTTACGTCTGATGGAAGATTGAGCATGAACCCTAACTCTCATGAATCCTACCGCTGCAAAACAATCCATACAGAAATCGAGAACTTAACCCTAACCCTAACTCTAAGTTCTCCAATTTCCGTCGATTACGAAAGAGTCTAGGGATTGTAGCAGTGAAATCAACAAAAAATAAATTGAAAACAAAAGGAAATCATATGTTTGATGCATTACAGAAAGAAACTTACATCGTTACTTATTGAATCGTTCGACTGAAATGGCGTTGCAGGTACCGCGCCATCAACGAGGCAAAAATGGCGGTATGATTAGACGGTCGCAGGCCTGCCGCCACTGATTGGTTGACACTTGTCCTTTTTAACCAATTTTGAATTCAAATTTTGAAAATATACGTACATATTCTCCATGGTAACTTCTTCATCACCATTCTGCCACTTCCCTCTCAGTTCAATCGCATTCCTCCACAATTTTCTCCATTGTTAAATACATATCCTGGTGCAAGCAGTAGTTACCAATCAGATTCTTGATCTCATATATGTAATTACACTAAAAACTTCACCCACGACTATTTTAAACCACTCTCTAAAATATACAAAACACACTCACACAAACATGCAGAAACTGATGTAAATGCTCTCAGCTCCTAAAAGTTATAATTTATCGGTTATAATTCAAAACCACTGTATGGTTTATTTTAACTATTTTTTTCAAACATTTCTGCCATGTTATGAGCCCTTATTAATATCTCAGACTATGTTAGAACGAAAACAAGATTACTAGTGATATAGCTGTAGCTTTTGGAGTCGCATTTTAATTAACTTTTGGTCATAACAGGGTTTAGATTTGAAGTTTAAAGAAAGATACTTGGTCATCACAAACCTAAGTTAGATGATTTCCTGAATATTTTTTAAAAAGATTTTCTAGTTAGAAGATATAGATGTTGTTTGGGTTTGTTATTGGTTGAACATGGATTCAAGGGGTCAGATGGTAAAAACGTGTTGGATTCATTTCTTTTAGATTTATTAACGATCTAGGGCATGGAATGAATATCACTGGGTTTTTTTATATTTAGAAACACACATATCTCATATTCATAATGCCCTTTCAAAAAAATAAGAGAGACGAACGCAAACTTAAGTTACGCTATAGCATCAGAGGATTTATCTGGCCATTTAAGGTTAATCTTCATTCTTTTATATATATTAATTTTGATTATATATTATCACCTTTTTTGCTTTTGTTTTTATATTATTAGTGATATTTTGTTATTTTGAATTGCAAAGATATGGATATTTGTGATATTTCCAGAGATCGTTACGTTTATTGATAGGGAGGGGTATTTCTCCCGGTGTCTTGGATGGAAAAAATCTTCTCGGTTAACATGGGAACAAGCAAATTCAATATTCCAACGCACTCATTTTGTTAGTTGTCAACTCCTAAAAATTATAATTTATTGGTTATAAGAGGAGACATATGTCTCGTGTTAGCGGATGGAACCTACCCTCCATATCCAGCCATCTGGGATGTCGATGAGGTAAACTTGTTTTTTGTAGTTGTAATATCTATGATTTGATTGTAACTTGTTTGTTATAGTTGTACTATCTATATTTTCATTGTAACTTGTTTGTTGAAGTTATATGATGTATATATTTTGATTGTAACTTGTTTATTGTAGTTGTAATATCTATATTTTGATAGTAAACAACGGTGTTAACAAGTCATACTTTTTAGTATTTTGTGTCTATTAGATAGCGTTTTCAAATATTAGTTATGGATAGTAATAATTATTATTTTATTAGTTTTGAATAGTTGAAATAACTGAATAAGAGTATTTATAACACCATTTAAGAAATAACGTGAAAATAATATTTTAAAAAATAAAACATAATAAAAATTTGAGCGCTTTAGATAACCAGAAATGCCTTTGCTTAACATGCGTTGTAAGTTTATTATTGTAGGGACATGTTCAATTAAGAAACCATTATTTTGGCGAGAACCAAAAGAACCATGTATTTTTACACAAATATAAGGATGCATATATGCATTTGTGCATATATAAAGTAAGGATGGATGTATGCATTTGTGTAAGAATGTATGGTTCTTTTGGTTCTCGTCAAAATGATGGTTCTCAATTGAACATGTCCCTATTATTGTAATATTCAAATAGTGGACAATTATTTGTTGATGCGATTAATAAAAGTTTTAATTAGTGTAACTTAACTTCTACTATGTTAGGGCTTAACAACGAACTAATCTCGTTATAAATAGACTTAATATTAAAACATACATTACATTTCCTCACTAAATTGAAAATACAACAAATGTTATTAAAACACACATTAATACATTTCTTAACTAAGGTTCGTTCAGATCAAATTCTCATTTTTGTGTTGGCTAGCTTGTTGTACCGATGACATAATCCTGGAAATTTTGAGGATCGAATAAATCTGACACGTTAAAAATGTTTCTTTTTAATATAGCAATATTATACTCAACTTAAAGATAAAAAATGTTCGATTTGATGATTTTTTTTTAAATGATAACGTTATTAAGTTATTAAGATTTAAAAATTAAGGGAGAAAAGTTTTCTAGTTTCTCACGAATGATAAGTTTTCTCTTTATCCTCTCATATTTATATTCTTTAATAAATAAAGGTTTTGATGGGACACTTTCACTCTCTTGTGAATCTTAGTCTTTTTTCCTGTCTATCTCTAATATTAAATAATAATGATTTATATATTTCTTTTTATAAAACGTTTTTATCTTAAAAAATAGATGTTTTCATAAAACATTTTTATAAATTGAACATTTATCTCGTTCTTTTTATAAAACGTTTAAAATAACTATATACGTTTCTAGAATCTGTATTAAAAAACTATATAATATGTCATACATATATAATATGTAAGTTTTTATTACTAATTATACAACATTATATATATTTAACCCATACATAGAGTTTCTAACCTAGTATAATCTATACATATTAATAAATAAAGGTTTTGGTGAGTCAATATTCCCGCATCTCTCTCCTATTAATTACACAAACTTTCTTTAATTGTTTTTTAATAAGTTTTTTATGGAAAAGTAATTAATATCTATACTATATATACTATATAAGAGCATTCACAGCAGCTTCCTTATATTTCTTATCTGTATCCTTATAATTACACTAAAAATCACTACTTTTTCTACCTTTTATTTCTAATTTTATCTCTCCTTATCATTATCCTTATAATTATACTAAAAACCACTACTTTTAGCCTTATATTTACAAAAACCTTATATCTTTTCTCTCTCCTCTACTCACAACCACTTTAAACCACTCTTTAAAATATACAAAACTCACTCACAGATTTATAACAAACTTGCTATGAATGCTCTAATAAATACAAAAATTTCCATGCCACATGTCGTTTTCATATTCATTCTCATCATCTTTTTTTCCGTCTATCTCTCTTATTAAAATCCTTCATCTTTTAATAATAATATATATTTAAAGAAAGTATTAAGTATACTAATAAAACACATTTATTTTAATTTATCAATTATTATAAAAAACTTGAAATCTAATTATTTAACTTTTATTTTCAATCAAATAATAAATGAAAATCAAAATTTTACATTAAATAGTACTTAACGTATTTTCGAAACCCAATTATATATTATATTTTACATTTTTTGAATTTTTTTTTTCTATCGTAAGTATACTGTAAAATATACACATAAAGATTTAAGAATATTATTTATTGATATTTTTCAACCCATATGTAGTGCACGGGATCTAAGCTAGTTATATATACACAATAATTTCCGCTGGAACATTCCACGTATGACTAATTATCTGATAGTCAACAAATATTAAAATGTCATTTTCCTAGTAAGAGGAGGTGTTACATCAACCAAAAATAGAATAACACATGTTAGCATTTCATCTTAAATAATATTTGGATAGTAAATAACTTGAAAGCCAAATCATCACCAAACATCACACTATTTTCTATTTTTTACATTTTATATGTGACATATCTCAGTTAAATAATATATTAATAATATTCTGTTACATTGACTTTTATAATAGAGAATGAATGTACATTTCTTTAACTTTAATCTTAATCTCTTTTTACTCTTGTTTTGGTTATCGGCTAAGGTTTTCTTGTCGCTTGGTTTCTGTCCAACTTGTTTCCAATTTGAAAGGAATATAAATATAATTAATAATATATATATATAAATATATTTTTTATTTTTATATTTATAGAGAGAGAATACTAAAGCTTAAGCAAGGTAAAAGTTAGGTGCAAGATGGGAAACCTCAACAACAATGAACATAGGCATAAGGCATACCATTCCTATCATTTCCACAACACTTTCTTCCCAAAGCACACATTTATAGTATCAAAACCGATAGCCCGAACCGAAGGTGTTTGTTTTGAACCCGTCGAGGCTCGTGGGCTCGGTTTCTTGTTTTGGTGAGTTTGATCAAAATGCAGTTACATATATCTCCAAGTTTACGACATATTACGGTGATGACAGGCAAAGGTGTAAAGGAGTTCATAAAAGTTAAGGTCGGGTCTCGAAAATTGTCTTACAAGACACTTTTCTATTCACTCTTGTTATTCACTTTCCTTATGCGATTCGCATACGTTTTAAGTTCTGTTGACACCATTGATGATCACACAAGATGCTCCACCATCGGTATGTATTTCCCTTTTCGAATAAACCACATTTTCTCCCTTAAAAACCGCTATGCGTGTGATTTCTTAATATCCTGCAGGTTGCTTGGGGAAGAAGCTATCACCCAGTGTCTTAAGGGGAAGAAACCTTCAATCAGCTTCAGCTGTAATATGCTAACAACCAATGTTTTGTCATATGAAGTTTCAAAGTTTAGGGACTAAAATGTTACATTTGGTTTCTGCAAGGTACCACAAGTAATATATCAAATCTTGGAGGACCCATACAGCCAAGATGAGATAGTTGGAGGGCCTGACATTCCTCAAACTTTAGAAGAATTTGTTACTAGTATGAAAGGCAGCAATAGACCAGATGCAAAGACCTTTGCCATCAAGCTTAAAAACATGGTATTAAGCCTAGCAAAACAGACGGGTCGGGTCAGGTTAGGTAACGATCAAACAAGGTTGGGTCAAAATGTGGTAAAACGGGTTATGAGTAAAATGGGTTTTGGTCAAAACGGGCCGTTTTAGAAAAGTATTGATTTGGGCCCGATACGGCCCAAAAGGTCTGGTTAAACCTGGAGCAACCGATTGGCCCTAAATAGTTTCCTTGAGCCCAGTCGTAGGCCCGGTTAAGCTAGAGTAAGTGATTTCAAATCTTTCTTTCATCTAACAAGTATGTTTTCATTTCTTTTCTTAGATATCACTTCTTGAACAAAGGACTAGAACAGCTAAAATCCAAGAATACCTCTACCGCCACGTGGCATCCAGTAGCATACCGAAAAACCTCCATTGTCTAGCCCTCCGGCTAGCCCACGAGCACGCCACCAATGCCGCCGCCCGCCTCCAACTCCCGGTGCCCGAGCTTGTCCCAACCCTCGTTAACAACTCCTACTTCCACTTTGTTCTTGCATCAGATAACATCCTTGCAGCATCGGTTGTAGCAACGTCTCTAGTTTACAACTCGTTAAGACCCGAAATCGTGGTTATTCATATAATCACCGATAGGAAAACTTACTCTCCAATGCAAGCATGGTTCTCGCTGCACCGTTTAGCACCCGCGGTGATTGAGGTCAAGGCGTTGCACCATTTTGATTGGTTTGCAAAGGGAAAGGTACCGGTTTTGGAGGCTATGGAGAAGGATCAGAAGGCTCGGGCTCAGTTTAGAGGCGGGTCATCAGCCATTGTGGCTAATAACATCGAGAAACCGCATGTCATTGCTGCTAAGTTGCAAGCTATGAGTCCTAAGTACAACTCGCTTATGAACCATGTTCGAATTTATCTGCCACAGGTGAGTCAGATAAATACAATTTATAGTATGACCATTATACCCTTCTCTTTTTCCTTACGCTCCAAACTCTGATATCCTTACACTCATCTTTGCAGATGTTTCCAAGTCTTAACAAAGTCGTGTTCCTAGACGACGACCTTGTGGTTCAGTCTGATTTATCGCCTCTATGGGAGATCGACATGAACGGAAAAGTGAACGGAGCCGTTGAAACGTGTAAAGGGGGTGATAAATTCGTAATGTCGAAGCGGTTCAAGAGCTACTTAAACTTTTCTCACCCATTAATATCAAATAACTTTGATCCAAATGAATGTGCTTGGGCTTATGGCATGAACATATTTGATCTTGAAGCTTGGAGAAAGACCAATCTAAGTGAGAACTACCATTACTGGCTTGAAGAGGTGAGTGATTTAATAAGCAAACACACAGTAAACACACTACAAGATTTCTGACCATTTGTTTCTGATGCAGAATTTGAAATCAGATCTAAGTTTGTGGCAGTTAGGAACATTACCTCCTGGTTTGATAGCTTTTCATGGTCATGTGCATGTTATCGACCCGTTTTGGCATATGTTGGGGCTCGGGTACCAGGAGAATACAAGTGCAGCAGATGTTGAACGAGCTGCGGTTATTCATTTTAACGGTCGGGCAAAACCGTGGTTAGATATCGCGTTTCCGCAGCTTAAGAAACTGTGGACAAAGTATGTCAACTTCTCAGATAAGTTTATCAAGTCATGTCACATTACAGCATCTTAGAAAGGTTATAACAATCACACTACATTTTTTTGGTATATTACCATTGTATTATAATATTCATAAGGTTTTGTATGTTGTTGGCTCTGATTTAAAGAGAACAGACAAAAAAAAAACTTTCATGGTCTTTCTGTTATTCTTGAACAATTTTTTTCTGAGACGACACGAAATCTGTCAAGTTTTTAGGTGTCATATCTAACTTATTAAGGTCGTGTTCGGGTTCACCTATTTAACCCGTTTAAATTAGCCCGTCAACCCTTTCACAACCTATCAACCCGTTTGACTCTTTAGATTTTTTTAGCATAGGTGCTAACTCACACACTTTCTAAACCTACTCCTGTATCTACACCAATATCCACTATGGGACTAGAATCCTCAACCAACTGAGGAGGATCACCTTACTATACAATATGATACTGCTAGGCTACCAGCCCTTTGAAATTTTAATCGTTTAGATAAATGGTTAAATGGATCAGGTTTGGGTTATACGCTTTTAAGTGTGCCAAGGTTAGAATCTGTGTCTTTGACACGGATGTATATATGGATTGTGTTCGGGTTAATCGATTCGACCTTCAACCAGACACAATTACCGCCCCTAGTAGAATTGAAATACTATCCACAAATTCTCCAATATTAATAGATGAAGAAAAGGCCCTGATGTTCAACCAAATTCCACAACAAATATGGTGGTATTCCAACTTTACTGGCCACTTATGTAGTGCAGAATCGGGAAGTAGTATGTATCCATTAGCATCTAAACCGTAGAAGCTTTTTATTCTAAGGGGCATATCATCAAACAGTTGGCGTGCAAGTTATGAAATTATTTACAATCAGTTACACAAAGCACGAAAAAGCTAAAACTAACAGGTCTTGAGTATTTCACTAGCATAAAAACAAGTCATGAAATGCCACATCCAAAAAAAACTAACAAAAGCACACACATTAACAGTTAGTTTAACTTCATAAACATGCCACAAGTATAACATGGAGAGTATAATACCAAATTGGATCATAGTTACACAAACACAAACCTAACAGAGTCATAGATTAATGACAAACCACATGCACATCCAGCGATCACTGAATCAAGCGACTGGTGGATGGAGCACGTGATCCTGTGAGGTGTCGACCGCAGCAGGTGGCATGAACTGCCACATGGCCATTCCCATTCCAGGGTAACTGATGACTGGAACCAACTTATTTCCCACTTGGCCTTGTGCAGCAGCAGCATAAGCAGCAGGTATTGCAGGTGGAGGAGCCATGAAAGTAGGTTGTGGGTTCACAGAGTTTACTTGTTGCTCAAGCTTCTCTTTCTCCATCTTCAGTCTTTGTTTCTCATCACGGAGTTCGTTTTTCTCAGCCTAGCACAAGTCAAGACCAAAAGCAGCATAAAACAGACATTAATTCTTGGGTGTCTCCAAAATGAGTTGGACTGTTTTATCTCCAATGGGCAAAAAAAAATAGTTTAAAAATTAAAAAAAGATTGAACGTGTTGAAAGTTGAGCGAAATGTATCTTAATTAATGCATAAATCCTACTAACTCATTATATTCAGATAATAAGATTAACTTTTGTAAAAAACACAGTTAATCATATTTGACGGAGATTATTCATGTATCTGAAGGCCACCCATATATTGAAACTACTTTGTAGCCCGTCCAAGCATGTACTCTGTTTTGTTTATATCAAATCCGGCCAAAAACATGTTGTATGGCAAAAACTCCCTTGACATTTTTGACTGGTCGACAAGTGTTTACTTCATAGAATTGAGAAGGTAACCAAGAGTATTTTTGTCTTTTTCAAAAAATTTAGAGCATTTCCATCATCATGCATGTTTATGCCCAATTTGGTATAAACAAAACCATGTGCATATTGGATGTCCCAAGTAGTTTGGCATTAATTAAAAAAGTTGAATAGTTGTGTGGCCTCCACATGAATTATCGCTATAAACGTACAACTTTCAGACAAACCATGTTGTGGATCAGCCGATCCAGCCCGACCCGGCGTATCCGCATTACCCATTTTGACTTGTTAACCTCCCGCCCATTTTGCCTCGTCTAGATAACAGAAAGGATTACCTTCAGCTCCTTAATTTTCTCCTGAAGATCAGAACTAGAGTCTTTCAGCTTCTGTGCTTCTTTTCTTAACTGAGTCACCACGCGGACAGCATCAACCAAAATAGCAGCTTTATCAACTTTTGGGGGCCTTCCCGGATCAAGAATTGAAGCCAGTTCAACAAACCTAAACACATGGCATAATGATAAGTGCTAAAACATAAAAAAATAAATAGAAAACATTAGAAACAGCCTGTAACAGACAATAATAGCATACTTGTCATTTAGCTTATCCCTCCTCAATTTCTCTCGGCATGCTTTGCTACTTGTACCATTGCACGAGTCAGCCCTTCCCCTGTTGTACACAAGTCAAACAACCAAGATAAATCAATAAGTAATTCCATAACACAATCTTGCTTACACATTTAACCGAAAACACACGCTTTCACAACCATCCATATAGATACACCATACTCGCGCGTAAAAACTTATAAAGGAAGTAACAATTACCGCTTCTTTGTCCTAGAATCATTATGTCCATCTGAATCCACAATCGAGCCATCAAGATCAGCACTATAACCAAATTACAGTTAGTCGGAGCACACGAAATCAATCCAATTTCACACCTACTCTATAACTACTTACAAACAGTTTGCTTATCTGTAAACAAACAGAATCCAAATTCATGAGAAAATGATACTCTCCAATTCCATCAATTTATTAAAAACTCTACTGGAATATAATTAGGGCAAACTAAAATCAAAACATCCATAATTCAGCTGAAGTATGAAACCCTAATTTTATCAGCAAACGCTAATTTGGGGGGAAATAGGTCGATTCTGATATAATAAGTACATTAAACAAGAGATTAGATTACCTAGGGTTAGATGATGAAGAATTGAAGGTGGATTGAATCGGCCAGGTGAATCCAGAAGCATGAACGGTAAAATTACCATCAGGTACGGCGATATCTTCGATCAATCCGTAGTCGTAGATCCAATTGGTGTTCTCAGGCGAAACCATTGCCGGAATATGAAGGAAATGACACAAGTGGGATTTGATTGTGTGGAGATAGGGATAGAAATTGGGGAATCAAAGGGAATAGTTGGTGTTGGTGTTTGGATTATTTGATTATATTATTCGTCCACTACGGCGAGTGGCTCACCGTCACGGAGCATACTCACTCACGTTTTTTTTTTTTTTTTTTTTTAACAGTCACTTTCGTTAGAACCGGAACGACGACCCAAAACAGGCCGACAAAACCAACAAAATTATATAATTACAAATTTACACCAATCTTCCCACGAAGTATATATATTTTTCGATCTATTAGAAAACCAAAGAAACCCAACCGCTTTGATATGACTAATGATTTTCTCCACTTTGACGGGATTATCCAAGAAGACCCAATCGTTCCTCGCCTTCCAAAGACACCAACACCCAATCATAATAATACCGTAAATGACCTCCTTCTCTCTTTCCGTCTTCCCCGATAAGCCATGAACCTCCAACAAATCTTTGAAAGAGAAAACATAGAAATTCGGGATCCTACACCAAGCACTAATGTGTTGCCACAGAATCGTTGCCACCATGCACGAAGTGAAAAGGTGCTCCACTGTTTCCTCCCCATCGCTGCACAAAGGACACGAAACATCATCCAATTGAATATTCCGTCTTCTCAGCGCAGCCCTAGTCGGGATTTTGTCCATCTCCGCCCTCCACGCGAAAACATTGCATTTGATCGGAACCCATTTACACCACTCCATCACAAAGCGCACACTAACCGCCTCAGCATTCTGTTAGATTTTCCTTATACTATTAACCGAGAATTCATTGTAAGGCCCAACAACCCACGACCATCGATCCGCCGAGTCCCCGGTTCTCACGCTATCCAGAAGACTAGCCAATTGCTGAAGCTCGTGCAACTCTTCCAAAGTTGAGGGAGACCGTTTCCAAACCCACCGTAAATGGATACTCGAGACCGAGTCCCCCACCCGGTTACTAACCTTGCATCTTTTATCATTTTCTAGGCTGAATAATGAAGGGAATTTGAACCTTAAAGGCCCCTCCCCCAGCCACGAATCTAACCAAAAAGTCACTTCCTCCCCGTTGCCAATAATGCCTCTAAAGCAGTTACGGATAGGGACTCCATTGACCATAGATTTGGTGATAGTTTTAGCGATATTTCCCCAAACTCCTCCAAGCGTCTTCTTCACATGAATGATCTCCCAATTTTTCCTGCTATCGTGAAGGGAGAGGATAATTCTCCTCCAAAGATTGCTTCTTTCCGACTTAAATCTCCACCCCCATTTTATCAAAAAGGTGACGTTTATCTCCTTAAGCTTGCAAAGCCCAAGGCCCCCTTTATCTTTAGGGGTCGTAACCCGGTCCCAAGCGACCCAGTACGTCTTTTTATCCGAACCCGCTCCTCCCCATAGAAATCTCTTCATGATAGATTCCAAGTCCTGAATAACTTTTTTCAGCACCTTGTATAGCGAGAAATAGTAGTTTGGCAAGCATTCCAACACTGCTTTTATGAGAGTCACCCTACCTCCAATAGAAAGGATAGAAAACTTCCAAATCGCAAGTCTTTTTTCGAAGATGTCATACACCGATTTCCAATTGTTTATCCTGTTCATGTTGGCACCAACCGTTAAACCCAAGTATTTGAAAGGGGGAGAATCCGGCTTGCATCAAACAACTCTAGCCATCTCCTCCATATCACTCATGTTCACTCCGATTCCGAAAAGGTTAGATTTCACAATATTGATTTTAAGACCCGAACACAAGTGAAAATGTGACACCCGAAAAATTTCGGTTAACTCCGTTATCCCTCACGAACTCAGTTAACCCCGTTAACTCTATTACTAACCTCAAGGACTATTCCTGTCTATATCCAAACTCAATCACACCAAAACTTCAAGGACCAATGTGGTAATTGCACTAAACCCATTCTGTTGACTTTGCTAAGTCAAAATTGAGAGTTTATAAACTTGTTGACTTTTAAAAGTCAAACCTGTGTGTTCTTGGATCCAGATTCAAAACCATAACCGAAATCTATCCAAATTCGTAACTGAAGAGAGTATTAATAGCATTTTCGTTCATCATAGAGGCATTATTGAGTGTTGATGAATCAAATTAATCTCAATTATGGGCATTCAAGCCATAACCGTCGACCCTCTCGCCTAAGACCATCGAATTCTACCAATTTGATTATCATACTGCAATCTAACTCTCTGTGCACCCCAAACGAGTCCCATTGAACCTGTAGCACACATCAATTCGGCCGGAAAAAGAACTAGAGTCGCCGGAGGCTAACTCGTCGAAGTCGGAACACGTTTTTGCCGACCCATATCAATTCGGTATCCATTAAGGTAACCAAACACATCCTCTGATTCGTTTCAACCTCTAGATCAAAAGCCCTAACATAATTGGGGCTTATATCATCGAATTTATCACCATCCAGTTCTAGGGTTTATGCGATTTCGGGATTAATCGAACTACGGGCTAGACTCAACCTCAATGCAATTAAACTATATGGGTAGTTTCTAAATCTTTTAATCTGTAAAAGTCCTATGATTTCAGCAGTAAACATTATCGAATTCGATCAATTTAATTTCGTGTTCTTAAACTAGGGTTTCGGAATTTCAAACGAGTAATTAACGACTTTAAACTCGTTGATTTTGCAATTAAACATAACCACAGGTTCGAAATACCTCGACTAACAAAACCCCTATACCTTTTTGTTCAATCGAAATCGAATTCGATGGTTTTGAGGGTGGATTTGGTTCAAATTCGCGTAAGGGGGGATGAACACAGTGGGTTGTATGTTAAACCGAATCTGATCTGGAACTTGTTGCGATCTCCCTAGCAGTTGGACTGGTTAAGCTGTTGGGCTGTTGTGGGTGAGACCCGGGATCGAATCTCATTACTCAAATTTTATTTTTGAGCAGTCTTTTATACATTATTTTTAAATAATATCAAAACCTATATTATTATTAAAATATATTAATACGTTTTAAACTCAGAAAACACCCGAAGGACTCCCTAGTGTCGGGATTGTTATTATGATACATTTTCGAGCATTTTGGTTATATTAAAAATAATATAATTATATTATTTTACTAACTTACTATTTAATTTATGAAAATACGCAAACAATGGTTTTATACTCGGGAATGATTTTGTAACTCGTTTTAATATCATTTTCCCACATTTAAATAATATATTTATATTATTACCCACGTTTATGTTCCCGAATAAAATAATATATTCATTATTTTTGTCACATATATAGTTATCATGTTATTTCTTCAAACTTAAAAATAATATAAAGAGTTATATTATTTTCCTAAACCACTATTTAATAGTACAAACACGCGAATGATTACTTTTATAATATCATTCGTATTTAGAAACTCTCGATTCTAAACGCGTCTATCTTAATTATTATATTAAGGAAATTCTGTATTCTCGATGCCACGTTTGTCTACTCGTTAATCATTAGTGCGTCTTAGGACGTTCAGACACCCGTGTCACCGTCACAAAACCCCATGTATCCCTAACTATTATGCTTATAATTCTAGGGCATACGTAAGACGTTCACAGGCAAACACTTGTGGTTCCAATTGCATCCTTGTGTGGTGCTATTTGTTCGTACACAACTCAGGTGAGTTTCACGGCCCCTTTTACTGTTTTAAATTGGGGGAGAAAACATGACACAAACTATTTTAGACTAATGTAATTCATATGTTATCATTGTTGTGGCTAAGCATAACACACTATCACTGAAAGTCCTCACACATTTCGAACCGTTAATATGAATCTTAGCGAGGTAATGTTTATTAATACTACTGGGTTTGACAAGACCCACCCGCGTTAGTCGCGCTAACTCGATTGGAGGTCGAACGGGTAAAATGTTAGCCTACTCACATTTGCCAGAGTTGATAGACCTGGCAGGAGGCATACAAACACAAACAGTCAGCTTCGGTTGCGAGCACTTTAGTAAGACATGAACATAGGTTAGCTACTTATAGATACACATATTGACTGTACATAATCTGGTAAACGATTTCATTATGATATTGAAACCTGTGAACTCACCAACCTAGTGTTGACACGTTTTCTTACATGTTTTCTCAAGATGTTAAGCAGGTGCACGTTAGGGCATGCATGATGTCAACTTGATATATTCAATAATTGTCAAGCTATTGAAAATTTGTTATGTTTTCGTTATTATTAGACTTGGGCGCGTTGCTTTGCGCATTTACTCTCTTTTTAAACGCTTCCACATTAACTCTAAACTTTAATAATATTTCATTTGAGTCCCATATAGTGTCGTTCAATGTAACTAATGACTGAGATCCTGGTTTGTCACGCACCAAATGGTAAAACACCGTTAGTGGAATTTGGGGGTGTGACAGAAAACACCACAAAATTCTGACAACATTCAGGACCTCCTCCTTCTCCCAGTCCCCAAGGATGATGGCATCATCCGCGTATAAAAGGTGAGTAACTATCGGGCCCCCGTTGGGGAGCCGAATACCGTTAATAATCCCTGCCAAACGGGCTTTATCCAGCATACAGGACAAGGCTTCCATAACCACCAGAAAAAGAAAGGGAGAGAGCGGGTCTCCTTGCCTCATACCTTTACCACATTGGAATTCAAACGTGGGGGCACCGTTCACCAACACCGAGGATCTAGCCGACTTAAGGATCCCATTCACCCAAGAGCACCAATGATGAGGGAAGCCCATCTGAGAAAGAACAAAGATGACAAACTGCCAATTAACGTTATCATAAGTCTTCTCAAAGTCGATTTTTAGAATAAAAGCCCTGGACTTAATTTTATTAAGCCACGAGATTAGCTCGTTAACAATTAGGGGGCCATCAAGGATGTATTTCCCACAAAGAAAGGCAGATTGGGAATATGATATTACCTCATTAAGAACCTTTCTCATTCTATTAGCCAAAACCTTCGATATGGTTTTACTAATGACCCCAACCAAATTAATTGGGCGGAAGTTATTAAGAGTCACGGGATCACTGATCTTGGGCACCAACGAGATGAACGACGAACTGCTACCACAATTAATAACACCATTGGAATAGAATTCTCTGAAAATACCCAAGAAATCATCTTCAAACAACGGCCAAAAGTGCTTGATGAATTTGAAATTAAGACCGTCCGGCCCAGGAGCCCTCTCGTCCCCACAACCGAACACAGCTTCCTTAATTTCATCCTTGCTAAACTATTCAACGAGGGAGGCCTTATTTAAATCCGAGATCCTATTAAGATTGTCACACAATAACTCCGGCCGGTTAACTTCAGACTCCTTGAATTTGTCTCTAAAAAACGAGAACACCTCTTTTTTAATCCTCGAAGGCTTAGAACACCATTTGCCATTAATTATAAGGCCGGGGACCGAGTTGGAGGCTTTCCGGTTATTTATCATAGCATGAAAAAATTTTGAATTTTCGTCCCCATCTATCGCCCATCTCATTCTAGATCTTTGCTTGAGATCGCCATTTCTCCGATCTCCAATTTCCTTTAACATTTTTTTGTTTTCCGCAAGAATCCACTCCTCTTCTTCAGAGAGATCTCTACTCTCAATGGCTTCCTCTAAACGCTCCAGCTCACTCCTAGCAGCTGACTCCTCTTCCCCTTCTTTTTCTAAGAAATCATCTCTCCATTTCTTGAGGGTAGTACGAATTCTAGCGAATTCTTTGGAGAGACGGATGTAAGGAGGACCAACACTCACCTCATTTTCCACTGCCTCTATCACCGTGTTCTCGAACCCAGGGCGACCAATCCAAGAGATGTACACCCGAAAAGGTCTAGGACCAAAATTATAGTTCGATATCGTGAGAGACAAAGGACAATGATCGGAAAGGAGGTCTGGGAGAGCCCTGAGACAATCATTCATCCACTTATTGAAAAAACCAGCACAAACGAGGATCCTGTCAATTTTGCTAAGTTTCTTGCTGTTGTCCCGAACACAGGTGAACCTTCTACCTTGCATATTATACTCCAGAAGACCACAACTATAAATAAAATCGTTAAAGGATCGGGCACAACCCGGATTAAATTTGGAGTTTTTCCTTTCCTCAACCGGCCGAACCGCATTGAAATCCCCCACCATCATAATCATACCTTTAATCGAATTAACAACTTCCGCAATCTCAGCCCAGAGCCTTCTCTTCGCCACCACCCCTTGAGGAGCATAGACGTTAAAGAAGTTAACTTTTTCTCCGCTACCTTTTAACCGGCCTTTTAAACACAAAAAATTCCGATTCTTCACCGTATCAGAAACTTCCAACAACTTCGGGTCCCAAATCCAAACCAGGCCACCCGACTGCCCCTCAGCTCCCACGAAATCCATCTTGAAGTTTTTGTTGCCCCAAATATTGCACATACCTCTTTCCGTTAGGTCAACCTGCAACGTCTCTTGAAGAGCAATAATACTCGCCCCCTGTTTAATTTTAAGATCTCTGACCCACTTCGCTTTATTTCCCCTAGAATGCCTCTGATATTCAAAGACAAAGTATTCATTGATGAACCACATTATTACCTTCACCCACAATGGTGTTCTTGACCAAATCGTTGAAATTTCCCAACTGAGCCCCGACAATGTCACCTATTATCAAAGTGGCGTTCAGTTCTTCAACAATCTTGTCCGCCATAGAATCCTTCACCACCTCGTCGTCTCCAAGTGAAGAAGGACTGGGAACCACCGACTCTCCCGGGGACGCAACGCAGTTTAGATCCAGAACGTTGATAGGGGAAGAGCAAAGAACCCCCATACCTTCATCTCTAATTTCCCCGTCCTCGATATCATCGGCATCTACATTACCTCCGAAAAGACCCGTGCCCAGAAATTTGTTCAGGTCAAACAAATCCTTTGACACCGCTCTTGGCCTTTTTCTCGGCCTGTTATCCTCCAACGGGCTCCTTAGTGGGCTTTGAATAGAATTCTTTTTAGGCCTTAGAGTCACTGGTTTCTTTTTGGGCCTGATCTTATCCCCTTGAGACACAAAAGAATTCTGATGGGCCCCAACATTAATTGATTTCCCGTTACTTTCTTGGGACCCACTCCCGAGACTCCTTTGCGGCTGACGTCTCAAATTCTCCTAGGGACATGCACCCCCGAGCCGTCCCTCGAAATCTCCCACGTTCCCTACCTCTTCGATTGCCTGACTGTCGACCTCCGTATTCTGAACGATTTCCATTTCCTCCGACGACTCAGAGCTCGAATCCGACAAGTCGTCGTCCTCCAAGCAGTCCGGGATCCAGTCACGTGTCTCATCCCCCACCCAAACATTGAATGACGAATCCTTCCACTCCATGCAGACCGACTCGAGTACCCTGATGTCGTGCTCAACCAGTATTCCCATACAATTTACCGACTTATCTAATACTTCCCCGGAAACTTAAGAGGCAATAACCACCTTCCCGAATTTGCCGGCAATGACGTCGAACACATTATTCTCTGCCAGATGAAGGAACACCATGGACTTTAACCCAGGCGATTCTTTCGAACTTGAATGATTGGCCATGCCAAACCTCTAGAGATGAGAACCAGGAGTTCCATGCATCCGAATTTTTTAGCAACTCCAACCCTAGGCCTTCCTCCTTGAATTTGATCATTATCGACAAGCCCCCAAGGTAACATAATGATTCGAATAGATAACCCGCTTCGTTGAGAATGTTATTAAGCTTCGTGAGGGTACGAACATCAATACATCGACCGATCAGAGCCCTGCCGTAAAGCTTCTGGAAAGCCTTGGTCTCCTCCGGGACGACTACCACATTTTTCTTCTGATCAGGAGCCCTTCCCCCACTCAGCCCATTTTTGTTACCCACCACTTCACTGAACGTTCTGCCTCCCCACACCCGATTATTACCTCGGGGCTGATTAACCACCGCCGGTGGTTCATTGCTTGTCACCTTCTCCCTCTCCGCTTTTTCCTCACCCCTAAGGACAGCGTTCTCAGCCGCAAACTTAGCAATATTAACCCTAAGTTTTGAGTTACCCATCTTGGTTCCATTCAAGGCTCATTCCATCTCCTTCGCATCTTTCACATTAGCAAAACTTATGAAACCAAATCTGAGCCCCTCTTTGTCCTTCTTCCTTGCTAAACATGTCGCTGTAACATCTCTGAACACCCCTAGAAAGTCCGACACTTCCCACGGGGTGCATCCGGATGGAAGGTTGGTTATGTAGAATTTGGTAATATTCCGGCTACCTGTTTCCTTGATTTGGCCTCTTCCGTTGAACCGGCGTCTACGTTGAGGGTCCTCCCATCCCCTATCGTCCTCTCTCTCTCTCATACTTGGGTATTGTTACTATACTCACTCACGTTGACGTGGTCTTTTCGGGTTAAAGTGTTGAACATGACAATCACGACAATCATAAAAAGGGAAACGTGGGAAAATGTTATTTTTTACATGTTTTAATCTTTTCAACCTAACAAAAAATTTAATTTTACAAAAAATAATAATAATAATAACTTATATGTTAAAAATAAGGTCTAGGTATTTTTTATTAAGTTTTTATAAATTGAAGTGATTTTGAAATTTGAATATAGGTTGTGAGTACTAGTTCTAGTTACTAGATAATGGACCAGACACAAATAAACCAGTCGGTTTTAAATAAACAAGAAAAAAGAGATAAAACTGAAGAAAACGAAAGAAAACCTTGTGAAAAAATGTCAGTCTTGCATCTCTCCATGACGGTTTATCAGCTTTTTAGACTAGGCTAATTACACCGGCTAGTTCAGTTACTAGCTAATAGACTAGACCAGACACAAATAAACCGATAGTTTTTTAGGACACTAGACAAAAGCGATGTAAGAAAAGAAAAACCGATGGAAAACTATAGATCTTGTCTCTCGCTTTGACGGTCAACCGGTTTTTTAAACTAGGCCAATAAGATCGTCTAGTTTAGCTACTAGGTAATAGACCGGACACAAATAAACCGGTCGATATTAATAGCAAAAGTGATAAAAACTGAAGAAAACCCGATGGAAAACCATTTGTATTGCCTCTTACTTTGTCGGTTCATGGTTCTTTAGGCTATGCCAATTAGGTCTTTTGGTTCAGTTACTAGCTAAAATAGACCAGCTACTAGGTAATAGACCGGACACAAATAAATCGGTCGGTTTTAAAGGTAAAAGTAATAAAAACTGAGAAAACTCGATGGAAAACCGTTTGTAATGCCTCTTGCTTTGTCAGTTTACGGTTCTTTAGACTAGGCCAATTAGGTCTTTTGGTTCACTTACTAGCTAAAATAGACAAGGTACAAATAATTGATTGATTCTGAATATAATAGACAAAAGTGATAAAAGGTAAAGAAAAACTGTTGAAAACCATCTTGCCTCTCGCTTTGACGGTCTACCTGTTTTTTTATAGACTAGACTAATAAAACCGTCTAGTTCAGTTACTGTGTACTAGCTAATAGACTAGACACAAATACACCGCATGGTTTTAAATAGGGCCGTAAACGAACTGAACGTTCAGCGAACAGTTCATGAACCGTTCGGTGGAAAGTTCGTTTACGTTCGTTCGTTTAATAAATGAACGAACATGAACAAGAAATTTCATTCGATTAACTAAATGAACGAACATGAACAGAGGTCTCGTTCGACGTTCGGTAATCTGTTCGTGAACGTTCGGTAATCTGTTCGTTAACGTTCGTTCATTTACGTTCATTTATGTTTGTTCGTTTTCATTTTTTAAAATGTTCATTAAGATTTTTGTATATTTTTGTTTTATTTTATCTAAACATTTTATATTCTTTAGTTTTAAATTTTTTTTATTACCCTAACAATTAACTAAGTAAAGTAGGAAACCATATTATTATTTATGCGTCATTTCCCTATTCACTATTACTCGATTAAGGCTTCTAAGTTCTTTATCCTAAATAGTGTAAGATTCCTTTAATCCTAAATCATGTAAGCATTAGGATTGACGTCAAAAGTCCTAAAGAACGCTTCGTTCAGTAACGTTCATCGAACCGTTCATGAACAAACCCATTTCCTTAATGAACGAACACGAACATGAAATTTCGTTCGGTTTGTGTTCGTGAACAAGTTCAATGCTTAACGAACGAACACGAACAAAGCTTCATTCGGTTCGGTTCAGTTACAGCCCTAGTTTTTAATACCGTAGACAAATGCGATAAGAAGTAAAGAAAAACATGTGAAAAACCATTGATCTTGCCTCTCAGTTCGACGGTCTACGTAGATTTTAGACTAGGGCAACAAATGAAGTATCGATTCAATTACAGATCCAGTTTTCAAAACATGATAATTTACTTCCAAAAAAGTTTTAAATTTACACTTCAATATAAAATGATCAAATTACCTCATCATCTTTCTATCTCTTGAGTTGTTATTTTTATAAAAACAAACAAAAAAATACCCCAAAAGTGAAAAGGTGTGATAACAGGCAACTATCCTCCAAGAAGAGCAAAATCCCAAACAAAATTGAATGAGTTACCAAACGAGTATCTATTACTATCAAATCAACAAGTACAAATCTCATGATCACCAAACTACTACTGCTATCATTCTTCACTGTTACAAACCATGTGTTACATTCTTAAAGGCTATACATGTTGCATGCAGACTGTTAAAACTTACACCAAAGTTTTCGGTTGCGGTTCTATGTTAATAATTATGAACCCGAATCCACATGTTCACTTAACCATAGCTCAACCGAGGATCCATATATCTCATCGAGGTTTGGCGTCTAGGGATGCTGATCTCACAAGCATTCACTCTTGCAGCAAACCGAAGAGAACAAAGTGACTCGTTGACCGAAGATGGTGCTGGAGAAACGTTGACCACCATCAACGTCTTTGAATCGCCACCTAAGCAAGGCTGGTGTTGACCATGGAAGATGGTCAGCATGTTTCAGATGAAAAAATAAACCATAATGTATAGTTTTACTTAGAGGTGTAAACGAACTGAGTTGTTCATTAACTACTTGAGATTGCCTCGCTAAAAGCTCGAATCGAGCCAAGCTTAAACAACCTCAAGCCTAAGCTCGAGCCTAAAAATAAGCTCGCTTAATAAACGGAGCCCAAGCCTCATATACCGAGTTCAACTAGGCTAGGCTCGTGACCTAAGCATAATAGTTTTTATTTAATATAATAAATATATATTAAATAAAAATAACTACATTTTGATTAAAATAACTAAATAACATATTTATGATATATATGTAAATATATATAAAAAAATTATATATATAAATAAATAAAATAATTAATCAAGTAATAAAATCTAAACGAGCCGAGCTCAAGATCGGGTCGACTCGTTTACACCCCTAATTTTATTGATTGATAATATACCTGAAGGAGATATGTGAGCTTTGAGTTTCTATAAGGTATATGTTCTTCCTTCTTTGCTAGTGCAAATATAACATCACTTAATGATGACAAACTCCTGTTGATGGCCTGATTTTGATCATAGCAGGAGTGAGTAAAATTTGATAAATGAACCCGAATGTGAAAACAAACCAGCAACCTGAATGGGTTAGGGCCCGGGCCAGAATGTGAACTACATACCTGAGTTTCTCTTAGCCGGTCCCCAGTAGACCCGCTCTTGGAAAGGCGTTCACTACCAGCAAGATCTATAAGGTTGAGAACACCTTGTACTTGTTGCTCCAAAGTCTAAAAAGTCAAACCAAAAGGTCAACATCAGCAACGGTATTAATAGTGCATACAATCACCATCACCAAAAGATAGTGCATACAGTCACAATCACCAAAAAGGTTCAAAACTATATGTGGCAAAATGGACAGGTTGGGTAACTGGTTGAAACGGGTTCGGGTCAAAAAGGATTATTTTGATACATATCAAATTGGTATATGGTCAGTTCGTGGCAGATTTTGGTATGGATTGGGTAAGGTTGGGGTGAGCCAAAACATTTTCTATCCAAAATATCTTAGTTTTTTAAATAATAAGGTTGTCAACTACGATTACAAAAAATTATATTACTTCAATAAAAGTATAACTTTGGGTGACTTTCAACCCGTTCTGTTTCCAAGTCTTGTGATTTACCTCATTAACACCTGATATCCGCAAAGTGAAGACAAAGTGACTTCTTGATGACTGCTCGTTCATTTGAGTCTTACCCACAGACCTAATTTAAAAAAGAAAATAGACCCGTAAGAAGCCATTTTAACGTCTATATTCTTGCATAAATTTATCATTTTTCTTATAAAATCTAGATACCTGCTTTGTGCAGCACGGTTTAACAAAAACGAGACTTCTTTACTGCTACGAACATCGACAATGGTCAAATCTGAAACATGGGTGCTGCCATTTGCATCATGTTTGATTGCATATTGTTGTTTATTACCACTACTGTCTGTAGAACAAGATTTATTTGATGATAACAAATCTCGGATTGTCTCGTTATATATTTCCAGCATTGAAACCTACAAAGTTCAATTGTAGAACATAAATTTCTCAAAAAAAATGTCACCGTCTGAAAAAAAAATAAAAAGATTATGAAATTCAAATGCAAACCTGCATTTCATATTTCCATCCTTGCTCTTTAAGCTTTTGTCGAGCCTCAAATATTTGTTCAAGTGAACGCGGTATTAGTCCTTTATCATCATGGCTTCCTGGTGTTCCCATCATTGTGTGTGTTTTGCCAGATCCAGTTTGACCGTATGCAAAGATGCAAACCTATTGACAAAATTAAGTTTGATTAAGAGGCTGGTATCTTTGACTTTTAAGGTCAAAGACGCTACTTTTCCACTTTAGAATGAAATACAGTAGAGGTGGCAAATTTTACTTGTTTATATGAAGATGGGTTAATTTTGATTGTATTTGTTTGATAACAGGTCAAATTGGTAGGGTATAAAAAGGTAGCTGAAAAATGAAGGGGACAAAAGTCGTCTAATGTGTATTCAAAAAGCTTATGGCGTCCTAAATCTTTGAAAGTATATAACTAATTTAAGAGAATTTGTTTATTAATCATTATTAAACATACGAGTTCCATAAACAAATGCAATAAGTGCAAGAAAAGTGCTAGTGGATCAGCCCGGCCCGTTTTTTCCTCCAATAAAAATTGCCCACTAAAAATTGCAGATGAAATTGTCTGTTGTTGTTTCATGAATCATAACCAACCAAAATAAATTTAAATTTAAATTTATTGGCTTTTCAAACCATCCTACATGGTTTTACTTTTCAAAAATGCAGAAAAAAGAAGGAATATTAAAACTATACTTTACGGGCGTGAACAAATTAGGACATTATGATAATGTAAACGCAAAACTTACCAACATACTTGGCAATTTTTTGTAGAAAATTACTCGTATATGCAAAGGTAGTGCACATATTTTGCACTTTTACAAGAATGATGGGTCGTTTATCAAGAAAAAATAACTAAATACTCGACACCCCTAAAATCTTACATCAAATGTAAATTATTAACAAACCCAAAAAATAAACTTTAAAGGGTAGCTAACAACCGGAATTTTGAAATGCAACCATTAAATGGAAAAGGATTCAAACACAACAAAGAAAATATTAAAATCACCTTATAACCATCAAGTGCACTCTGCACAAGCTGTGATACCTCTTCAAACACCTCTTCTTGTGATGTTTGAGGCGTAAACACCTTATCAAACATAAAAGGATGGGTTTGACCTATTCAACAAAGTGGTAATAAGAGTCAACAACACGATGAAAAAAAAAAGTCAAATACATAGTTTTAAATAGGTTAAAATATACCATGTTGTGCCACTTCAATGCCTCGGCCAAGAGCTTCGGTTGTTGTGGGAAAAGATATGGTTTTTGTTTCACTTTCCACACCTTCATCGAACAAAAGGGGACGGACTCTACAGAAAACTCTTATGTTTCCTTTTAATTCCTGTCTCAAATTTATTTGTTTGGTTAGAATTGTTGGGCTAATTGGTGTGGAGGCCCGATCAAGGGAGGGTGGCCGGCCCTAGCCTTGGGTTGGCCCACGCGTCTTTATTTAGCCGGCCCTAGTTATCTCTATGTGGGCTTGGGCCTAACTTGGGGATTAAGTTACCAAACCCTAGATTAGTCTCTATATATTGATATCATTGTACTTGTAATTCTTTGAGCACCTAAATATAAACCTTAGTTGCAAAGTGGACGTAGGTCAGTTTAGACCGAACCACTATAAATCTCGTGTTCCTGTTTTCCCCGCATTCGTGTTTGCGTGTGTGTGTTCGTGTGTGATCGTCTTTAATCCTAACAACTGGTATCAGAGCTTTGGCTCGAGATCAGATCACACGAACCGTTACTGTTTGCCGCCGCCAGATTAGGGTTCCGCCTCTACAGTAGCGCTGTCGCAACAGTACCCCGCCGTGAACAGTACCGCGTCGCCGCTACAGTGTTTCCCGGCTGTGAACAGTATTTTCAGCCGAGAACAGTACCGTGCCGCCGCTACAGTGTTTCCCGGCTGTGAACAGTATTTTTATTCGTTAACAGTACCGCCGCCGCTACAGTGCCTCTGGAACAGTACCGTCGCTACACTACCCCTGCTGAGTTTGACCAGAAAAGTCAATAGCGTGCTGAGTTTGACCAGAAAAGTCAACAGTCTGCTGAGTTTGACCAGAAAAAGTCAACAGCTGCTGTTTTCTGTCCAGTTTTCGCTGCTGCGATTTTTGGGCAGTCTGCACGTTCTACGAGGTCAGTTTTTCGGGTTGCTCTTTCAGTTCGTTGCAGTTCGCAATGGCAGATAACGAGAAAACGAAGATAGAGAAGTTTGATGGGAATAAGTTTGGTTGGTGGAAGATGCAGATTGAGGCACTACTTTGTCAGAAAGACTTAGATGCAGTGCTTGAGGGTGAGAAGCCAGAAGGTATGTCACAAGCAGATTGGATGAAGATGGATAAGAAAGCCAGAGCAGTGATAACGCTTTCTTTGTCAGAGAATGTTGCCTATAACATCCAGAAGGAGACCTCAGCTAAAGGTATGATGGAAGCATTATCTAACATGTATGAGAAGCCATCTGCAGCAAATAAGGTTTATCTTATTCGAGAGCTTGTGAATACTAGGATGAAGGAGGGTGACTCGGTAGCAAATCACATCAATAACCTAAATTCGATATTGTCTCGCTTAGTGTCTGTCGATATTAAGTTTGATGATGAGGTCCAAGCCTTACTGTTATTATCCTCATTGCCTGAAAGTTGGTCCGGAACCGTAACTGCTGTTACTAGCACTTCGAAATCGAGTAAGTTTACGTTTGAGAAGATGCGGGATCTTATTCTGGGAGAGGATGCTCGACGTCGTGGTTCAGGTGAGTCTTCAAGTTCTTTGTTGAGTACAGAGGCCAGGGGAAGAAAGAATCAGCGGGAAAGTCGTCAGAGCAAGAGGAGGAGTGTGTCTAAGGCTCGGAAGGATGTGGTATGTTGGAATTGTAATGAAGTAGGACACTTTAGGAATCAGTGTTCGAAACAGAAGAAAGAAATAAACTCTGCAGGAGACTACAATGATGATGATGATGCGTTAGTTTGTAGTGTGGAGAGCAGTGTGGATTCCTGGGTCATGGATTCTGGTGCTTCATTTCACGCTACCCACAGCAGTGAAGCACTGCAGAATTTGAAAGAAGGTGACTTTGGAAAGGTAAAACTGGCGAATGATGAGGTACTTGATGTTACGGGCATGGGTGACATTGTTTTGAAGACTTCAGTCGGTTCGTGGACTTTAAGAGATGTCAGGGTTATTCCAGGTCTGAAAAGGTTGTTGATTTCAGTTGGCCAGTTGGATGATTAGGGACATGAAGTTAAGTTCGGGAATGGACAGTGGAAGGTTGTCAAAGGGAATATGGTCATGGCTCGTGGAAAGAAAAGAGGCTCATTATACATGGTCAGTATACCATCAGAAGGAAGTGACGTTCCAGTTCCGAAGAAAAACAAAGTCGAGTTCACAGAATCTCAGGGACAGAAGAGGGTTTCCTTTGCAAGAGAGAAATCTAGAGTCACAGGGAAGATTCGGGATGAACGAGTTTGGAAGGTCAAACCAGTAGGGGGACATCGTGACAGTGGGAGCGCAAGGTGTGTTTCAGTTACAGTCTCAGAACGACAGTGGGTTAAAAAGACCAGAATTCCAGATGGAAAAGTCTCTCCAGAGAATGTCTTGCTAGTTATGGAGAGTGTGTGTTCTCAGGATTTCTTAGGATTCGGCAGTTCGTTTAAGTGGGAGCCGGCAAGGACAGAGAACGAGTCACATGTTATGACTGATGAGTTGAGGCTCAGTGGGAGCTTCAACGTGCCTTCAGGTTAATTGTCGAGAAGGCTGCTGCAACTAGGTGAAAAAGGAAGATTACAAGATGTACAGATGTTGAAGACTATTGGGTGTTGTTCGAGCCTCCAAGTGGGAGATTGTTGGGCTAATTGGTGTGGAGGCCCGATCAAGGGAGGGTGGCCGGCCCTAGCCTTGGGTTGGCCCACGCGTCTTTATTTAGCCGGCCCTAGTTATCTCTATGTGGGCTTGGGCCTAACTTGGGGATTAAGTTACCAAACCCTAGATTAGTCTCTATATATTGATATCATTGTACTTGTAATTCTTTGAGCACCTAAATATAAACCCTAGTTGCAAAGTGGACGTAGGTCAGTTTAGACCGAACCACTATAAATCTCGTGTTCCTGTTTTCCCCGCATTCGTGTTTGCGTGTGTGTGTTCGTGTGTGATCGTCTTTAATCCTAACAAGAATTGTATGGTAATCATATGTTTTATAAACCGGAAAACTAGAGGTGTCATTTTTGACCCACTTAATTATGAATTAGTCGATTTGGAGGCCAAATAGGTAAAGCTAAAAGCCTAAAACAATAAGCTAAAAAGAATTAGATCAATTCAAATGGATCAAAAGTCACCAACGGCATTGTTAGTGGCTACAACCTACTAAATTCACCCATTATATCTAATAACATATTTTTGGATCATACTTAACACACAGCTTGTTTAAAACAAGGGAATATTTCACAAGAATCAAGTTTCTTCAGTGTTCCAATGAAGTCACTCATACTTTTTTCTAACTATAAAAGCCATTCAAAGTTTAATTATTGTTCCGTTGTGAAAAAAAAATTGTAAATTTTAAAATTAAGTGACCTAAATGAAACATATACGAATCTTGGTTACTATTTACTGATTTTTTTTTTCAATTTAAACCTTAAATAAGCGGTAATTGTGAAGAAAAAAATTCACTAAATAATAACCAAGTTCCATAATTGATCCATTTAATTCAACTTGAAAAAAACAATCACTAAATAGTAACCAAGTATTGTCCCCAAGGGGTGTTCTCCCCAACCAAATGGTTATGGGTTCAAATCCTGCGGAGCGCAGGTGTGGTGATTTTAGGAAAAAAAATGTAGTATCCAAGTTTCATATATGTTCCATTTACCTCACTTAATTTATAAAAAATGTAAAAAATTATAAAAAGATTTCACAACAGAGGAAGAATAAATGAAACTTGAGTGATTTATATAGTTAAAAAAAGTACGAGTGACTTTATTGGAACAAATATTGAAACTTGGTTGATATTTTATCAATGATTTTTAACCCTTTAAAAAAGTTGTGAAAAGTTTTAATCCTCTAAAAAAGTTGTGAAAATTTTTAACAATATAGTTAAAAAAAATGTGTTTCGGGTCGAGCCAACCCGACCCATTTTGACCCGTACCAAGAATTACTCATTTTGACCCGAACCGAACTGGCTGGACCAGCCCAGTTTGCCACCTCTATGGGAAAATAATGAAATTCATACCAATATAGTATTGTGCAACTTTTTTCTCAAGGCTTCTCCTTCAATAACTTTCAATTCTGCCTCTGCTAAACGAATTTGTAACTCAACATTAAGTTTTTTATGTTCTTCGTATCCTACTTTCGCTTCAATTGATGATAAATCGGATATCTACAACAGAAAAAAAACAAATATAAGTCTGAAATTGGAAAAACAAATACATGAACAAAAGTGGTCCCAAAATTTGATTATACCTCTAGTTTCTTCTGTGCAGTAGCAAGTTGCTCCTGCAATCTTTTTATTGTCTCGGTTTGTAAAGCACATGTTGCCTAAGAACAACAAATAACAAGTGTAGCATAAGTTATTAGATACATGTAACATGGCAATTTTGATTTTTTTTTTTATTTATAACCGATTAGGTTTCTGTTTAATCTAAACTGGTAAAATAAAAAATATAGCTTACAAGAAGATAAGTCAAATGAGAAATGAGTCAAAAGTTGCCCAAAATGTACATTTAATGGATAAAAACCTATAAAATTACTAGAAACAATATAACTATTATAAAATATTTAACACACTTATGACAAAAACAAGAGTTTTGTTGACAGCCCAATCCGACCCATTTTGACTCATACAAAAAGATTTATCCATTTTCACTAGACCCGTTTTGACCCGTTACTCGGCCCGTCCAGTTTGGAAATTCCAGATACATAGAAGATATCTATGGATAAAACCTAGCTTACAAGAAAACAGGTCACATGAAAAATGGTCGGCCCAAAATGTATAATTAATGGATAAAACCTATAAAATTACTAGAAAGAAATAAAGAGTATAACTTTTATAAAAATACTTAGCACACTTATGACAAAAACAAGAGTTTTGGTGACAGCCCAATCCGACCCATTTCGAGCTGTAAAAAAAATAGCCATTTTCACCAGACCCGTTACTCAAGTCGTATGTTTTGCGAATTCAAGATGCATAAAATAAATCTATGAATGTTTAATAACCTCAAGCTCTACTGATCTTGTAGTTAGGTTACCCAACTCAACAGCTGATTTTCCAGTACATTCTTTATATTGCGCCACTTCAGATGTTAAATCTTGAACAAGTAACAACTGTCGATCACGATCCTCTCTCACTTGATGCAAATCCCCTCTCAAACAACCAACTTCACTAGCTAAAGCATCTTTTAGCTTTATTGATTCTTCTAAACTCGCCTAAAATAACTCAAAAGTTCAGCAAAATATTGATTAAAATAAGCAAAAGATTATCAAATTGCACACAGGTATTGAAAAACCGACTTTGGTAGAAGCTAGCTGATCCTGCTGAGACTCATGGTAGCCTCTTAACTTGCTTAAATCCTCCATTAAAGCAGCTTTTTCGCGTTCGACTTTGGCCAAAGTCTCACTGGTTTGATTAAGCTCCGTTTGGAGCTTACTGTTGTATTGCTGTAAACTGGTGTTATACTCTTGTAATCTTTTGTACATATCATTGAGTGATAATATCTGGAAAATTAATAATATGTCACATAAATATATCTAAAATGATAGATTTTTATAAGAATTTTAAACATTTAGATCCAATTTTATAACCTTCTGATTTGCACTTGAACATTCTTGTTGAGTCTTTACAAGATCTTCTGTGAGGGAGGCTTGTGACCTTTCTGCTGTCACTCTAGCATTCTTCTCTGTCATCAATGTTTCAACTGCAGCCTGAAACCAGATCAACCATCAATAATCAAATTTTCTTTATTTTTTCGTGAATTTTTCGAATTCTTACCAATTTTTCGGTCTCTTGTTTAATGAATTTCTCTTGTAAAAGCGAGTAATTCATCCGCAATTCCTCAATAATCGCATTCAGTTCTTCTTCCTTTGCATTCATTAGCATTTCTAGAACCCAATTGAATAAATCACAACATGAATCAAATTGGGGAAAATATTAAACATCAAGAACAGTAAGATTGAAATTAAAATATTAAATAATTAAATCTTTACCCATTTCATTGGATTTCTTTTCTGCTAATTCAAACAGCTTTTTAAGCTTCTCATGCTCTAAAGAAAGCTTCCCTTCAGAATCTAGAAACCATTTCACACACAATCTAAGTTTTTTTATATACTCCATCATTAAATCACATTTTTCCTGAAAACCCACAAAATTTACACTAAATCAGCTGCAAGAATCAAAAAAATAAATAAATAAAAATAAAATAAAATGAAGAAAAATTAAAGAAAAACCTTGAGATTGAATTTATCTTTTGCTTTGATCTTCATATTCAACAATGCATCAATATCTTCTCTAGTAAACCCAACCCCTCCACAATCCGACCCGGGAATGCTTTCGGGTCCACACCGGATACCCGGATCTTGACCGCCATTAACAACCGAAAAAGCTTGCCGTGGTGTTACCGGTGTTTTACCACCGTTCGCCGTACCCACCATTCTTTCCAGATCTTTAACACAGCTTCATCAAAACCCCACAACTTCTTTGGATCTTTAACAAAAACCCAGAAAAAATAAAGAGTAAAAAAACAAACTTGCAGACAAAAAAAGGGTTTTTTTAAAGAATTATGGGAGGAGCTTGTGTTCTTGCGGTGGTGGGTCCGGCAAATGGAATCAAAGATATCATGAGTTTGAATTCAGAGCCCAATTTGCAGGGAAGGTTGTGATGTAGACGATGGTAATGTGACTAATATCCATGAGAAATTGGTCCTTGAGATTGGATTTTATAAATATTTAAAGAAATCCAAGGGAGAAAGATTAATTTAGTTTTAAAAAAATGAATTTTTAAGCTTGGGTAATGGTGGTGTTAGGTGCGGTCGGCGTTAAAAGGTATATAGGTAAATAGAGTAATGAGGGTGGAGGGCGTTGGAATATGGTTAATTGGTTAAATTATTAGGTACACTACTTTAAAAACCGTGCTTATACACGAGCTGAAAAATATCAGGACATAAATTTTTTAATTTTTATGTATATATTTTACAGGTGTAAAAATATATAACATATACTAAGTATAAAAAATAAATTTAAAATATGTAAAACTTAATATATAATCGGGTTTCGAAAATACGTTAATTACAATCTAATATAATTTGACTTTCATTTACTTTTACTATTTGATTGAAATAAAAGTTATATAATTAAATTTTAAAATTTCTTATGATAAGAGATAATTTAAAGTATATATGTTTTATTAGTATTTTCTTTAAATGTATATTATATTAAAATGGAAGTGTATTAAATAAGAGAGAGAAGCGAAAAAAATGGTGAGAATGAATATGGATGCGACACGTGTCACTAAAACCTTTATCTATACTATATAATAAATAAAGTTTTTTGTACGCCACGTGTCGCCTCCACATTCATTCTCATCATTTTTTCCCGCCTCTCTCTTATATTAAATGAACCTCTATATTTTAACATTAATATATATTTAAAGAAAATGTTAATTATACTAATCAAACATATTTATTTTAAAATATCTCTTATAAAACTTTGAAATTTAATTATATAATTTTATTTTCAATCAAATAATAAATTAAAATCAAATTACATTAAACAATACTTAATTTATTTTCGAAACCCAGTTATATATTAGTTTGTTTACATATTTTGAGTTTTGTTTTCTATCCTTACTATATGATACATTTTTACATTTGTAAAATATACACATAAATATTTAAAAAAAATTATTTATGGATATTTTCCACCCGTGTGTATACACGGGATCTAAACTAGTTTATTATATAATATAGATTTGATACACCCACTCAAATTAAGGTTATCTATAGTGTTATCTATACTCTACCATCATAGTGTTATCTATACTCTATAATAAATTAAGGTTTTGGTTATGCAAATTTTTCTGCATCTCTCTCATATTAATTGTAAAAAAAAATTCTTAATTGTTTTTTAACAATTTTTTTTGTTTTTCGTCTCTCTCCTATTAAATAATAAAGATTTCTATAATTCTTTTTATAAAATATTTTTTATTTAAAAAATATAGCTTTGTTCATAAAACATTTTTAGAAATTAAACATTTTTGCATTCTTTTTATAATAATTTTTAAAAAGTAACTATATGACGTTTCTAAAATTTGTATTAAAAAACTATGTAATATGATATAAATATGTAATATGTAAGTATTTATTATTAAATATATAAAACTGCATTTTACTCAACACGTGTAATACACGGGGTTTATAACCTAGTGTGTAATGTACATATGATTGAATTCATTTAAATGATAAAAAGTATGAAACTCTTCTCTCTAATTTTTTAAATATAAATAACTTTCATATCCGGACATTATTCGATACTATATATATGCAGTATTATTATACTACATATATGCAGTACCATCGTATTACATGTATGTATTATCATCATATTGCATACGTGTAGTATCGAATAAGGTCCGACATGTTAAAAAAATTAATATAGCAACATTATTATACTTAAACTAAATATAAAAAAAGTGTTTGATTTTATAGTGTAATTTAAAAAGTATTTATCGAGACCGAGAGTTACAAATTTTAACACCCCCATAACATGCTTACAAGTTTTGCATTTTTATATAAAAGTTTTGAAGATGTTAAGTTTTCACGATTTAACGCGCAGGTGTTAATACTACTTTGTATTAAAACGTACATAACAATTAACATATCATAATTGTATATTCAAAATTATATAAGATTTTATATATAAAAATTAAAAAACTACAAAGAAAGAAAATTATACTTTAAATGAAAAACAGAAAAGTATTAAATCAATCTAATGTTGTTATGCATTATAACGTGTACATATGTAACATCCCAAAATATAAAACGACAATTATAATAACGGAATAAATGAATGAGGCATGACGGGCAGGGCCGGATGGGCCGGCGGGCTTGAAAAGGGCGAACATAGGGGGGCTTCCCCTATAAATAGCCTAAGTCACCACATTTCTCTCATTTGCAAGTTCTAGAGAGAGAAACCGTAGAGAGAGAAAGTCGGCGGATCGGCCCAAGATTGAAGAAGTGTGTTGCTCCGTAGCTCGTGAGAGGAACCTCTGAACGATCCAACCTAGATCTCAGTTTTTGTTCGTTTTTGGTGTTTTTCGGGTTTTGGATGAAAATGTGACGTTTTTACGGATGAAACTGGAAAAAATCATGGATTTGAGTTCCTTAATGAAAAGAAGACATTTTAAATGTAAACAAGTTCGGGATCTTGACGTGATCAGACCCGAAGGCGAAAGTTAGGGTTTTTACGGGGAAGCAGATCCTGCGTATTTATCAAGTACGCAGGAAGAGAGTCCTGCGTACTTACTAAGTACGCAGGAAGAGGGTCATGCGTACTTATCAACTACGCATGGAGAGGGTCCTGCGTACTTATCAAGTACGCATGAAGCAAAGCTTGCGCACTTATTAAGTACGCAAGAGCAATGCGCACTTGCTAAGTGCGCAGGCATCAGGCTGGTTAAGTAAAGTCAGTATGTTTAGAAGGTTAAACCGTTAGAGTCGGGATTTGGTCTGATGTGTGTATATTAACTAATCAATTCAGATCGGAAGTGACGTTGGAGGACCTTTGTTTAGGACAACCCAGATTAGCTTATTAGGTGAGTTCTATAAGCCCTCTTTTAAATGTTTTATATAATGTTTTCGGGCTGGTGTGCATACATACGAAATTATGTTTACGAAATGATGCTTATGAAACTATGTTTACGAAATGAAATGATTTGGTATGAACGGTTTATGGAAAGAAAGTTTTATGAATGGAATGTTTAGGAACGAAATGTTTGTAAAGAAATGGGTTAAAATGAAGGTAAAGGGTTTTGAAAATGAATGATATGTTTTATGAAAAGAAAATAAAAAGTGCAAGGGTTTTAAAGAAGTCATTACAAATCTAATCTGTCGAATGGATGGAATTAACGAATGAAGTTTGGGAATATAATTCCCAGCCTTGTGGTAGATTATGAACAGCGAGCCATAGTTGCCATAAGAACAACAGGGGCAGTGTCTTGGTGGCCTGCCAATGGTTATGATATTGTACAACTGGTATGGGAGTAACGACGGTTACTCAGGGGTTAACGTGACCCTATGAAGGTTAAATTATGATCCGACGGTGTTATGGCCGTGAGCCATAGTCGTCGATGGAAGTTGTCGGTTTATGGACATGAGAGCCATAGGGGCAACTAAACGGGCATTGTCGGTCCTCGTGCAGTTAAGCCTTGGGGGCAATACAAAAGGGAATTGACAGAATGTATTGTATTGTCGGTCTTCGTGCAGTTAAGCCTTAGGGGCAATACAATACTAAATGACGTAACGAATGGTAACACAGATTTAGATAGTAATGTATGACTTAAATGAATGTTAAATGTTTTAAACGAACGATCCGTTCAACGTGTTTATGAAGATGATAAATGTTTGAATGTTTTTTTAATGATGAACGAAAGACCCTGTTTTCTTATACAAAATGTTAAACCCTAATGAATTATTGAATGATGAACCATTTCTTAAATCGAATGAAAAACTTGAACTCACCAGCGTAGCTGACTTTTTAGTATGCACATTCAGGTTAAGGCAGGTATGGATGATGGACGGTGATGCTTGGCAAGCGAGAAGAGTTACCCGGTTGATTATGAAGACTGGCATCTCGTTATGATTAGCTTATGTTATGTTTATGTAATAGACTATGTTACGCTTCCGCATGTTTAAACAATGTTGACATTATGTTTGAATGAAATTTTTCGCTGCGTTATTTTGATATTCAAGTTTAAGAACTGTTTGTGAATGAGTAAATCCAATAAGTGGGGGCTCCCGGGTATGTGGCCTTACAACATAGATTTACACTAAAAAAATATTCCTTAGTTTTAGAGTATAACTGGCGGACAATACTTGGGTGTTGCAAGTGCTGGCATGACATAGCAGGCATGACCTGTTAAGACGACATGATAAGAGACGACTACCTGTGGTGCTAGACACGAACATAAAACGATAACTAATCGTGTCATTTTTTTAAACACGAATACGGACTTTTTAAGTAACATGTTAACATAATAATACTTGTGTTAGGAACCTGTTTAAGGACAATATAAATAATACATATAACTGAAACAAAAATTCATAAAAGTCTAAAAACAAGTATAATATATTATTATTTTTTAATTAAAAAATATAAACATGTACTTAATAGGTTAACATGTGTTTAACATGTAAACACATGTTAAGAAACGATTTTTATCGTGTCTTAAACATGTCGACATGTTTAAGACACGAAACCTACTAAGCTCAAACACAAAACCTGTTAACTATGTGTCGTGTCGTGTCGTGTTAACATGTTCGTGTCAGAAATTGTCAGCCCTACATGTTGCGGTGGGGTGTAAAAATTGTAATACCCGATTTCGACGATTTCTACATTAGTACTCTCCCCGTGAAAAAAAAAATCACATTGAAACGTTGATAAAAATAGGCACTTCGTAACAGTAAATTTGGAATTTGTACATTAGCACGCACTACTCGGTTTTGAATAAAATTTACACCAAAACGTATATACAATAAACACATCGCATCGGCATATTCAAAATTTCATAGAACTTCATTTTAAAAAATTCTAAGAAAAAAACAAAAAATTGATGGGTGGATGAAGTATCAAAATCTGGCTTAGTCAAAAAACAAATAGAAAACATATATAGGGTTTAAATGATAAGTTTACCTAAGGTTGAAGATATTGTAGCTTCATAGGGGCATAAGGTAACTTTAAAAAATAATATGCTTAAACCATTTGTAAAATATGCTCAAACAACATGTAAACTTATATTTGACATTGTAAAACTTATATTTGACATTGTAAACACCGTGAAAACATCAACATCAAAAAATAATACACACACATAGGCTTGGTTAGTGTACAAAGACCAAAATGCGTACGAAGCCATCAAGGCGAGACACGTGCTCTTTGGGCTAGAGGTAAATCCATTCGCGTCGTAATAATAATGCAAATTAATAATATAACGCATGTTTAAAATGATAATAACACATGTTATACGAATAATAGCGTGTGGTAATAATCACGTATACTATACGACAACATATCGACATTTAAAAAAACATATTTTTATAATAAAAGTATAACAAGACCATACCCTCAAATTAATAAGAATTAAATGTTTTATTTTATGCTCTAATTTTTAAAATAACCAACGTCATATAAAAAAGTTAATTACGTTTAAAAGATAGGAAGAATTAAAAAAAAAATAAGAAAAATAAATAAGTTATTTCAAATTTATCTCTAAAGACCTATTTTCATGTACAAAAAAAGAAGTGGCGTGACCATTGATTTTCATAATCAATTACCCAAAATTATTTTTAATTTTTTACACTTCTCACGAAAAAAAAACTTTATATTTTAACTTCTCTGTTATAGTCAAATTTGATTTAGATTTTTTGCAAAAGTTATATGATAAATTAAAAGCTTTATTTTATTGCGATGACAAAAGTTTTAAAAATTTGAATGGGGGTAGGGTAGGGTTATTTTTGAAATATTTAAACAGGAATCTGGCGGTACTACCCGTTAAAGAGTAGATAATCATTGTCATTTGTCAAGCCCACACCCCTATGAATTTAGAAAGTGACATACACCCCCATGACCTTTTGGAAAACTATAAATTGTTTATTACGAAATAATTATTTTTTTTAGTTAATTATGATAACCTGTCACCGGTCATTTACGGGACAGATAAATTATACAACGTGGGGCTAGCCCACTTGATAGAGATATATGTCTCTTAGAGGGGATGTCACAAGTTCAAACCTGGGTAATTGTGTAGTTTAGGATTATTGGTGTAAAAATAAAGTAGGAGTAACGTTTGCTGTTAAAAAAATTATACCTTGAGAGCAGTGAAAACAAGATTTAAACCTCAAACATTAATATAGGGTTAATCATGTATTTACCATTATACCACCAATGGGTTTGGGTTGTAAATGGGTCAAGGTTGGATTGCAAATAAACGAGGCACTTCATTTAAAATTAAAATCGGAAAAATATAGTATATAAATTCAAAGTTTGAACTCGTTTACAATTAACCCGATTACAACCCTACAATTTAATTATAACCCATAACCTGTATTTACTTCAACTCGTTTGATTAATTTATATAAACATGTTACATGAATCATGTATAAGCAGGTACAAAGTAACATGAAAAGATATATAAAGTATCTTGAATTTCATTAATTTTAAGTTTTTAACCCATCAACTCCACACAATGGTTTCATCTACTATTTCATCTATTTAGCTATCAGGCTTCTGGTCTAGTGGTTAGAGGGTTTTTATGTAAAGATTTTCATCCTGTGAAGCTCATGAATTCGAATCCTCACGAAAATAATTTTGTCAGTATCCTTCACATGGCTAGAAATTAACCGTTAAAAAACATTCTATCTATTTATTTGCTATTACTTTTTTAAATGTGGCCAAACACATTCGCACATGTTTCTTCCTTGTATTGAATTATATTCACAAATCTAATAGCATATTTAATAAGAAGTTTTTCAAAAATTACTTTTTTGGTCTGACACTATTTTTCACAATCTTTGTTTTTTTGCATAAGTGATTAATTATAATTAGATTAAATTATAATTTTTATCCTTTATGTTTGTCTAAATTATGGAATGAGTTTTTTAAAGTTTTGACTTTCACTCATTGTCCTTTATTTGCTAAACTACTTACGAATTTTGTCCTTTCCACTAACAGCCGTTAAGTTTTTCAGTTAAATCACATGAGGGCATTTTAGTCTTTCTATCCTTAAAAGAACAATTCTTGTAGTTTAGTTATTAAATTTAATAAATTATTTTATTTATTAACATAAAATCTTACAAGGACCCAAAATCAGGTCAGCAACTCCACCCCCAGTTACCATCGTCTTCATCTCCAGATTCTTTCATCTTCCACCCTCCATCTTACAAGAACCCTAAATCAGAGGTGAGAGAGAGAGAGAGAGAGCCATATGAGAGGGGGAAGAAGAGAGGAGCATACGACAGTGGACAGCAGCAGCTCCAGGACGGAGCTGTGGCTCAGGTTGGTTCATGCGACGGCAGCGGCGCGCCTTCCGGTGATCGTTTCCTCTCCTAAACCCTAATTCGAACGACATAGGTCATTTGTGGGTGGAGATTTTGAAAATCAGAAATTAGATTGAACAATCAGTTGAGATTCAAGCTTTTTCTTCCCCCGCGGAGAGGGTTTGGAACTCCATTTAGTATTAGGAGCTCGATTGAGATGAGAGGGAGTGTGTGTTATGGTAAACGGGAGAGAGAGGGAGGCGGGTTTGGATCTGCAGGTGACGAAATTTGGGGATGTCTTGATGTGCCTTGGCTTGTGACTGATAGTGAATTCTACAGGTTGCAATTAAATTCTCTCTGCCTGAAACTATAGTCCACATAACTTCCCCCTTTAACCCTTAATTACAAATCTTACAAATTCTTCAATTCAGTTGCTAGGTGGGGCGTTAAAGGATGCAACAGTCGGAGGTGGGTGGAGGGGAAGATGAAGGGAGGATGTGTGGGTGGAGGTGCAGGTTCGCACACAAAAAAACATATCAGATCTGGGGGTGGTCTGTGATGAGAATAGTTGGTTAATCGACAAGGGTCGAAACGACGGAGTGGTGCAGTGCTGGTGATGAAGCGGCGGAGTGGCGATGATGAAGCGGCGGAGTGGCGATGAAGAAGCGTCGGTGGTGGTGGAGTGGTATGGTTATCAAGGGGAGGAAGAAAAGGGGAAGTGGGTTTGGTCTGGTTATCAAAGGGAAGAAGAAAGGAGGGAAATTACCTTTATGCCCTCACATGCCCTGACTTAACTGATAAAATGGATGGCCGTTAAGGTAAAGAACAAGAAACGAGACAACTTTTCATATAAAGGACAATGAGTGAAAGTCAAAATTTTAAATAACCCATTCCATAATTTAGGCAAACATAAAGGACAAAAATTATAATTTAGTCTTATAATTATATAACGATAAATTATTAGAGATTAAAAATTCTCAGATCTTAGACATCTAATAAAGTATAATACAAAAAATAAAGTAAAAAAATCATTCATTTTGCTTTTTAGTTATTTATTATTTTATAATAAAACATAACATACTTATAACAGTGAAAAATTATTACTTATTAGTTTGAAGTTAATTTGTGATCACTTTTTATTTCAAGTATCATTAATTAAATTGGTTTGTAGTCTGCACAATCAACCATCACAATATAAATTATCAATGGTATTGATGTGAAAACATTAAGTTTTGTTAAAATATATGTAATAATTTAACTGTTAAAAAAATAAAATATATATTTAACAAGAATAATTTATTATGACTTAGCAGTAACATACTCTAACTTTTGTTTTAAGATGATAGATGTACTCATTTTAATATGAGGATGATGTATGAAATTTAAAAATTAAAATTATATATTAACATAATCTTTATTTATTTGATTTGATGATGCGAAGTACAAGTGGCAATTATGTCAAAAGAAAATACTGGGACTTCGATTAAAAGAGACGATGACTAATGACCTACGAAAATACAAATAAAAACTAACATGTAAAATATATAATTTAGTTTTTATAGATATATTAGAGGTTAACATGTAAAAATCCTTGAGTAATACTATAACTTGCGTCTATGTGGTTTACTTCGATCTACACTTTAAGTCCCTGAGTTTGAAATTTCAATTTTTGAGTCCCTGTGGTTTATTTTTTCTTCTATTGAGTCCATGAGTCTAACGCTCGTTAAACATCTATTAGTGATAAAGGGTACATTCGTCATTTTGCTTGGATTTTTGGACTTTTCATCTATTTGTTGTCAATTACATTCCTCCCCCAACCCTTTCATTACACTCTTCATCCCTCCTCCCTCATCTTCTCTAACCCGACTGCAACAGATTAACTTATGTAAATTTATCAAGTTTTTCAGCCGGATGACAGAAGGAATGGATACTTTTTCATCTGAAGACGAGTCTGAATGATTTGAGCAAGTTAATTGGCAAACAAATGAAACTGATCTAAATCAGAGATTTAGGGAAAATAAAACCAAATTACGAACATAAGTTAACCCGATTAAAGAAGATCGCATAGAGTTTTAGGTCAAATAGCCAAGATAAACATGAAATTGAGACAATTTGCTTCGATATTCCGATCATGAATTAGGTTGGAATATGCTAGCTATTTGAGAAACAATCATGCACCTTCTTTCAGATTTTCCTGTCATGCTATATACTTAGATGACGGAATCCTCTTTCAATGGCGTCATCCTCTCGCATGTTCAATATGAACAACGTTGGGAGGGGAGAATGAGGTGGTGCTGGCGGTGGAGGGCAACAGGGACGGTTGAGGCGGTGGTGCAGGGATAGGGGACTACGATGGTGGAAGCTACAAACCTAACAGATTGGCAACAAATGGGTGAAAAGTCTGAATTGCCCCAAAAAGCCAAGCAAAATGACGAATGTACTCATCATCGCTAACAGATTTTTAACGCGCGTTAGCCTCATGAACTCAATAGAAGAAAAAATAAAACCACATGGACTTAGAGGTCGAAATTTCAAACTTAGGGACTCAAAATGTAGATTAGAGTAAATCACAAGAACGCAAATTACAGTTTACTCTTGAGTAAATAAACATATATACCAAGGAAGACAACTAAATTCTAATGATGATCAAAAAGAAAATAAAAATTAAACAAATAAGGCCATGTAAGCACCTAGGATAGAAGCCTTAGGATTTCAATATATTAATTTAGTAACTTACTAAGTCGTGTTTTACATAGATTAAATAAAGAAAACCGTCTGACCTAACTTGAATCCTTTTTTTTTGTCACAAGTGAGACTTGAACCAAAGACATACCCATTTTGATCAAGTCTTGAAAGGTCTTGGGGTATACACCTGTGCCACTAGACTAAGCTAGTTATACATTCACATACCTAACTAATTCTAAAAACTAAAATTTACCAATCTATACTATATAATAAATAAAGGTTTTGTATGTCATGTGTCGCCACCATATTCAATCTTATCATTTTTTTCCCGCGTCTCTTTTATTAAATGCAGCCATATCTTTTAATAAATTACTAATTATACTAATTAAACATATTTATTTTAAATTATCATTTATTATAAAAAAACTTTAAAATCTAATTATGTAATTTTATTTTCAATAAAATAGTAAATGAAAGTCAAATTACATTAAATAGTAATTGAGGTATTTTCAAAACCTTTATATATTATTTTTTACATATTTTGAATTTTGTTTTATATCATTAGTATATGTATAGTAATATGTTTTTACAACTGTAAAATACATAAATAAAATTTGAGAAATTTATGTATTGATATTTTTCACCCGTGTGTATTACACGGGGTCTAAACTAGTTAATATATAAATAAAATTTCTTTATTTACTCAATGAAGCTACTTTTCATAATCAATCAACTAAACTAGATAATTGAACGGATGAGGCACGATCGTGCCTCATGAGTTGGCCTCAAGTCAAGGCACGGTCATGCCTCATACTCAGACACGGTCGTGCCTGACCATGTGTCACTGTTCAATTTCTAAGGTTTTTCAATAAGGAGAAGAATAACTTATTAGTTGATATTATACATATTTATTTCTAATAAACAAATTTATATTTAACTTCACTTTCACTCATCGTCTATCACGTATTTTTCATATTAATAACTAGTTTAGATCCCGTGTCTACACACAGGATGAAATATATCAATACATAAAAATTTTAAAATCTTTATGTATATTTTTAAATGCGTAAAAATTTATTATATATAGTAAGGATTGAAAACAAATTCAAAATATGTAAAAATTAGTATATAATTGGGTTTCGAAAATACGTTAAAATTTTAAATCTTTATGTATATATTTTACATGTGTAAAAATTTATTACATATAGTAAGGATTGAAAACAAATTCAAAATATGTAAAAATTAGTATATATATGGGTTTCGAAAATACGTTAATTACTATTTTTAATATAATTTGACTTTTATTTATTATTTTATTGAAGATAAAAGTTATATAATTAAATTTTAAAGTTTCTTATGATAAGAGATAATTTAAAATAAATGTGTTTTATTAGTATAATTAGTATTTTTTTCTTTAAATATATATTATTATTAAAAGATACAAGTGCATTAAATAGGAGAGAGAGGCGAAAAAAAAAGGTGAGAATGAATATGGTGGTGACACGTGGCATGGAAAAACCTTTATTTATTATATAGTATAGATGTACAGTAATACATTTTTACAACTGTAAAATACATAAATAAAATTTAAGAAATTTATGTATTGATATTTTTCACTCGTGTGTATTACACGGGGTCTAAAGTAGTTAATATATAAATCAAATTTCTTTATTTACTCAATGAAGCTACTTTTCATAATCAATCAACTAAACTAGATAATTGAACGGATGAGGCACGGTCGTGCTTCATGAGTTGGCC
The DNA here is from genome assembly GCA_023525975.1 of Smallanthus sonchifolius. NCBI lineage: Eukaryota > Viridiplantae > Streptophyta > Magnoliopsida > Asterales > Asteraceae > Smallanthus > Smallanthus sonchifolius. The sequence goes on along the minus strand of CM042046.1, from coordinate 7,977,165 downwards.
TCAAGTCAAGGCACGGTCGTGCCTGACCATGTGTTACTGTTTAATTTCTAAAGTTTTTCAATAAGGAGAAGAATAACTTATTAGTTGATATTATACATATTTATTTCTAATAAACAAATTTATATTTAACTTCACTTTCACTCATAGTCTATCACGTATTTTTCATATTAATAATATCTAATATTATTAGTTCATCTTGTGACACATTTATATAAGACTACCCCAAAGAATATGACTATCGTCGGTACATGATTGTAACATATCTATACAATACTTGTTTGTGTGGCCCTTCAATGTTCACGACATATGTTTGAAACTCAATCAAATTTTATAATTTTTTCTTGTTGAGTTTATGAGGATTATTTTTGCTCAATTTGAGGTAACATGCTTTTAACATATTAAAAAAAGGGAAAATTACCAAAATAGACATTTGACCAGTCAAAGTTACAAAAATGGACAAACTTTTTCAGTCTACTTCGATATGGTCATTTAGGCATGAAGCCGGCTGAAGTAGACTAGTTCAGTCGGCTTCAAGTTCCGTACCAAACCAGTTTTTTCAGATGTTCAGCCAACCAGAAACTGACATGTGGAGGTGCTGATTCCCAAGACGGCTAAAACCCACTTCCAAGCAGGCTAAGCCGACGTGTTTTTTTAGCATGCTATATGACTTTCCTTAGCCCACTTGATTTTAGTCTGCTATATAACTTTCCTTAGCCGGCTATATGCCTTTGTTTAGCCCACTTGAATACATAAAAAATACTATGACTTTGCTATATGACTTTCCTTAACCCACTTGATTTTAGATTACACAATTAATGTTTCACTATTTTTTTAGCTAAAATCAAATGGGTTAAGAAAAGTCATATAACAAAGTCATACAATTTTAATGTGGAAACATACAACTCCCTCTCTATATTTGCAAACCGAATGTGACGTCACTGCTATTTATGTCATGAAGCAAGTGAGTCTCACAAGCCAAGTTACAATTACTCAATTTGTTGCCTATACATCCCTCATTTTTATTTGGAAAAATTATCAAAATGGACATTTGAACTATACAAACAAAGGCTAAAATTAAGTGGAGTAAGGAAAGTCATACTATTTTTTATGTATTCAAGTGGGCTAAACAAAGGCAAATAGCCGGCTAAGGATAGTCATATAGCAGACTAAAATCAAGTGGACTAAAGAAAGTCATATAACAAGTTAAAAAAACACGTCGGCTTAGCCTGTTTGGAAGTGGGCTTTAGCCGTCTTGGGAATTAGCACCTGCATGTGTCAGTTTCTGGTTGGCTGAACATCTGAAAAAAAATTGGGTTGGCATGGACTTTGAAGCCGGCTTCTCTAGCCTACTTCAGCCAGCTTCATGCCTAAATGACCATATCGAAGTAGGCTGAAAAAGTTTATCCATTTTTGTAAGTTTGACCGGTCAAATGTCCATTTTGATAATTTACTAGTTGTTTTTCAAATTTTGAAAGAGAGTTAATTAAATGGACGGTCATGTAGTATGATTATATTACAAGTTTGGTCCCTAATTTAAAAAAAATTATTTTCTTCATTGTCACTGTTGGTGGTCCTTAAAGTGAATGAGTGTTAAGTTTTCTATTACGGAAAATTACCAAAATGGACATTTAACTAATTAAAGTTGCAAAATTGGACAAGGTTTTTCAGCCTTCTTGGGCATGGTCATTTAGGCTATTAGCAGGCTGAAGAAGGCTAATTCAGCCGGCTTGGATTTCCGTGCAAAGTCATCTTTTTTCCTGAATTTAACCAACTAGGAATTGACACGTGGAGGTTCATATTCCCAAGGCGGCTAAAGCCCACTTCCAAGCAGGCTTAGCCGGCGAACTTTTTTTTACATGGTTCAGCCGGCTTGGTTCGAGATGGCTTCCTTGTTGGCTTGTTTAATTCGGCTATGCTTGGCTTAGCCGGCTCCGAATGTGTTATTACACTTGATAACGGGATGAAGTAGTCTTACTAGCCTACTTCGAGTTTTATAAATATAAATCTTCTCATTTCAACCTTCATTTTCATTTTTCAAATTTCAAATTTTGCTTTAAGTACATAGATCATGTGTATTTTTAGCTACAAGTAAAAAAAATAAATTAAAAACATTAGCATTATATATTAGTCTGATATATCTGATAACTTAGCCTACAATATGTTATTATTTAGCCTGCTATACAAAAATTAGAAACATTAGCATTATATATTAGTCTGATGTATCTGATAACTTAGCCTACAATATGTTATTACTTAGCCTGCTATACAAAAGTTAGAAACATTAACATTATATATTAGTCTGTTGTATTTGATAACTTAGCATACAATATGTTATTACTTAGTCTGCTATACAAAATTAGAAACATTAGCATTATATATTAGTCTGCTATATCTGATAACTTAGACTACAATATGTAATTACTTAGCATGCTATAATGTAAACTTATTTACTTGCTTGGTGTCACCTGTTGAAATACCATTGTTGGACCGACTCACGAAATAATTCGATTAGTTTGGTAATAGACATCCGTCGAGCGTAACGTGATAACGTGTTAATAGACTCGGCACTATTTGATGTCATAATGCCATAACGTTGACCAACAAAATGTTTTTGTGCCCATTTATGCAAACCAACACCTAGTAACGTATCGTGAACAGTAGTAACAACTTCACAAAGTACATTGAAATTTTCTTTAAAATTGTAAGAGACTAGAAACTAGTCCACTTCAACAAAAAAAAACTAGAATTGTAAGAGAAATAAAGAAAAAATTGAGAAAATTGGAAAACTAACTTAAATAATTGAGAGAAAAACTCGAAGCAAGCTAACTAGTCCACTTCAGCCGGCTAAGTAATGTAATAACACCTTCGGCACCGGCTTAGCCAAGCCGGGGATGCCATCTCGAACCAAGTCGGCTAAGCCATGTAAAAAAAGGTTCGCCGGCTAAGCCTGCTTGGAAGTGGGCTTTAGCCGTCTTGGAAATATGCACCTCCACGTGTCAATTCCTCGTTGGTTGAAATTATGAAAAAAGCTAAATGAAAAAACATGGACTATTCATGTATCCAAGTGAGTGATGTGTTTTTTGATCTTCTTTTATTTTTATTTAAACTTTTTATGTTTCCATCCTCTATTGGCGTACAAACTTTTGGTAAATTATTAATGAACAAACACACACACACACAAAGTCTCGTTTTGTTTGGTTGGTTCATTTACATCCACCACCGTTTCTTCCGCCCCAAACCACACCGTTGCAATAACTAAGAATGGAGAAGAGTTCCAAGGGAATTGATTTCTACCCCAAACTGATACTGCACTAAACCGATTGCGCCTCATATCGATTCTACCCATGCATTCTTGTTTGTAGGCATGTTCATCAGTTCGGTTTTCGATTTGTTCGGTTTATTTGATTCGGTTTTGAGATTTTTTTTTGTCTAACCGCAAACCTAACATGACCTAGTTGAAAATTTGTCTAACCTAATCTAACCCAATTCAAATCGATTAGGTTTCGGTTTATTCGATTCGGTTTCTTGTTTGTCTTCTGGAAAACAACACATATTTTTAACATATCCTAAAATCAAGAGTTTAAAGTACCGAACTGGTAAATAGTCTAAAACTTAAATGCAAAGTTCAGTGTTCAAACATAAATAAAGAAACTTGAGTTTTTTCCAATTAGTTTTAATGCCACAACAAATAAACTTGAGTTTTTTCAACTCGTTTTTCACTCGATCGGTGTCTTTCTCATCTCTATAAGAAATAAGAACAAATAATAAAGTAATAAACTATTGGGCTTGAGAGTTGAAATAAAAGTACTGGGCTAAAACTATAAATTTATATTTAATTATTTATATCTATTCGGTTAAAATGGTTAACCGAACAAACCGATTAAATCGAATTAAAAAAATCTATCTAACCGTTAACCTAACCGCAAACCGAACTGGAATTCGTTTTTCGGTTCGGATTTTTCGGATACAGATACGATTCGATTTTCAGTTTTTTTTCGGTTTATTTGCACACCCATACTTGACTGGTGATATATAGTTACAACCACATATTTGATTAATAGTTATTATTATATAGATAAATTAGGTTAGAAACCCGAGTATTAGATAAGCTAAATCATTAAAAGATTAAAATTGATAATAAACTTATATACTTATCATTACTGGTAAATAAGGTTTCACATTTCAAAAGTGGTTCAAGAAATATGTCACATTTTGTAGCTAAAATCGATTAGAAGTGACACTGGACGTTGGAATCAATCGGAAGCGGGAATCAGAAGGTTAAAGATGTGATCAATGGAATAAGAATAATCGTATTTCATGTAAGGTTAAAAGACTAATTTTATAAAAGAGGGGGATATATATAATTTAAGTTTTGGATTGAGTATAGATGTAACTAGTTTAGATCCCGTGTATACACACGGGGTGAAAAATATTAATAAATAAATTTTTTAAATCTTTATTTATATATATTTTACAGGTGTAAAAATGTATCATATACTAAAGATAGAAAGCAAAACTCAAAATATGTAAAAACTCATATATAATTGAGTTTCGAAAATACATTAAGTACTATTTAATTTAATTTGATTTTCATTTATTATTTGATTGAAAATAAATGTTACATAATTAGATTTCAAAGTTTTATAAGGGATAATTTAAAATAGATGTATTTTATTAGTATAATTAATATTTTATTTAAATATATATTATTATTAAAAGATAAAGTTGCATTTAATAAGAGAGAGGCGGGAAAAAAATGACGAGAATGAATGTGGAGGCGAAACGTGACATGAAAAAATATTTATTTATCATATAGTATAGATTAGAGTTAAAAAAAGAAGATATATCTAATTCTACGGTAATTTATATTCATTGGTCTTTTATTAGCGTAAAGATGACCCTATGAATAAAAAAGAATATGACTTTGGTGACAAGCATTCACAACTCACAAGTGCTTTTTCAGTATTCCATACAAGCTTAAAGATCTTAGATCCTCACCGATCACTCACAAACTATTTTTGGAATCATTTCCAAATCATGAATTTTTAGGGTTTACTTATTAACAAATCATTGATATTTTTGGGTTTACTTAGTAAGAAATCATTCAATCATAAGCCGGGCATTTACATATACCCCATTCTTAAGTTCATTTATTACATACTAGGTTAGTGCCCGTGTACTACACGGTCGATGAAAAGACGTAGATCATTTATAATTGTCTAAAACAATTTTATAAATAAAATAAGTTTTTACTTTACATTGGAAAAAAATTAAATTACATTCATAAAACTAATTATTTTTTTCTTAAATCTAAAATCTATTACCAAAAAAATTTATAAACTAAAATAAATCGGTTAGAAACAATTGTTTTTTTATGTAATCTATACCATATATTTATTTAACAATTCAAAAATAAACAATAAATTTTGTCCTTATTATATAATGTAACGTAATGAATTAACATTAAAAATAATAAAATACATAGTAATAGAAGGGTAAAGTGTACTATGCATATATGTGAGGAATATGAAAGTTACATAGTTTTAGATTATTTTGGTAACTTAATTTTGTTAAAAAGGACGAAATCTATGAAATAATATTTTTATTTTTATTTTTATGAATGAATCAATCTTGACAATCATGTAATATTTTTATTTTTTTGAAATAATATTTTTATTTTTAAGGAAATCTGTATTATTTGGTATATAATTTGGTCAAAATGGGAATAACTTAAAGGCAATAAACAAGGTTAGAAGAAGTTTTCGAGGAAAAATAAATTTGAGGATAAACCACAAGATGACATGTGGCAATACAAAACCTTTATTTATTAGTATAGATTTACCCAATCATAAAATATAATTACATATTTCTCCTTTCTAAAACCTATATATTACACATTTATCCAATTCATTTAAAATAATTTATTTTATTACCATTTTACCCTTAATGAACCAATTAATGTACTATTTTCATATATCCTCTTTCTATATATTTGTGAGGGGCAATTGGGTAATTTTAAATTAATTGGGGAATCATGTAATTAAAAGTTAAGAGTTAGTGATATATGTAACTAGTTTAGAACCTGTGCAATACACAGGGTGAAAAAATATTAATATATAAAATTTTTAAATCCTTATATATATTTTATAGATGGAAAAATGTAATACATATAGTGGCAATAACAAACAAAATAAAAAAATATGTAAAATTTAATATATAATTGAGTTTCAAAAATATATTAAATATTATTCAATTTAATTTGACTTTCATTTACTATTTGATTGAAAACATAAGCTAGGTAATTACATTTCAAAATTTCTTATAATATGAGATAATTTAAAATAAATGTGTTTTATTAGTATAATTAATAATTTGTTTAAAAATATATTATCATTGAAAATATGGAAATGTATTTAATAAGAGAGAGAGGCGGAAATTTTCTTTTCTAAGAATGAATGTGGAGACGACACGTGGCATTGAGAAACCTTTATTTATTATATAGTATAGATTTAGAAGTTTAATTTGGAGAAATATGTAAAAAAAACCTACTTAAAAATATTAAAAAATTTAATCAAATATCAGTTTTAAATATATATAAATTATAACAAACTCGTCCATAATTTAAACTTTTTTTAGAGAAGTATAAAAATATATTCTTAACTTGTTTTTATGCTTGAAATCAAACTTGATAAAAACTGAACTCGAATGAGCTCGAGTAGCTCTACAATTTTGCGGCCTTGGATATTCCCTCTAGGCGCTCCAACCTACCCATGGAAGCATGTCGGGACCGAAGGAGATACATGAGGTTATTGCCTTATGCTTCAAGCGGTGTAACTAAAATCAACAAAACCTAAAAAGGGATATTTTATGTGTCAAGGTTGGTTTGGTTACACTGCTACACAATCTACGTCTACTACACTTTTATTGGGGGAAGCTTAAATAAGAAGTAGATTTTCGCTAAGAAATCTAAGAAATGACTAAAACGCTTCGAAACTATATAAAACGAATTCAAATTGAGCTTTTAGGGTTGGAACCGTCTCGTCGAACTCTACCATTTTAGCTTTTAGGGTTTACCTTTTAAGATTTAGATTTTACGTTTGAATTTTATGGTTTTAACCTTATAGTTTAGCCTTAGGGTTTAGATTTTATCGTTTATGTTTTTTTTTGGGAGCGGGGGGGGGGGGGGGTTAGGGTTTTTGGGGTAGGGTGGGAGGGAGGTTTAGGTTTTTGGGGGTGCGAGTGGAGGGGGATTTAGGTTTTTGGGTCCGGATTAGAGTTCGATGAGACGATTCCAACGCCGCTGGAATGAGATCAATCGGAGTTCGTTTGACCCACTTTTTAGCGTTTCTTAGCGAAAAACTACTTGTTAACGGAACCTTCCCCCACATTCATTTGTGGACGATTGAACACCATAAGTACATTGTTTTTCATTCCCTTGACTCTTTGAGTCATCTTGACCACATTCCTCATCACCACCCATGACACTTTGTCATGATCTTTTCGATCTAGTTTCCATTCCCTTCAATCGAATCGAATCTAACACCACTTTTCACAAACTTATCTCGATAAGCTAACGCTTGACATTTAGTCTCTACTAAGTTAAGTGAACTATGATATGCAACATCCAAACTTTATTACACCCTTTATATACTTCATATGTAAAACTTTCTTGAAAATACGTCCTCATTTTTTTTAAACAAATATGGAAGCATATTTAAATATTTAACGTGATTAGAAACCCCAAATGTAGCACATAGTTACAAAATTGATGATAAGTTGGGTAGGTACATACATATATTAAAATTAAAGGGTTATCTAATACACAGTGTTATAAATATTGAGATTAATCAGAAATCGATGGATTCCTTTATAATTTTGGCTAGTCGGACAGTTAATCGGAAATCGATCCTAGTCGGGACTAGTCGGCCCAATTTGAAGTGTGAGTTTTAAATAGAATTAAGGCCAAATAAATACCTGATCAATGGGTTTTTATTTTAACCTAATCACTACCTGGCTTCAAATCGACCAGATTCTTCACTACCAAACAACAAATGCTGCTACAAATTGACGACCAAGAGTCAAAGACCAGTGCTCCGACCTGCTAATCTACCTCCGAGGCTCCGATAGTCCACTTGTGCTCGACGACCAAGACCATGAATTTGTTCTTGTTTGTTGTTAGTTCCTATAATCCTATTTCAGTTGTTCTTGACTATTAATCCTATTATGATGATTTCAGTTTTTCAAATATGTTAATGTTTGTATTTTTGTATATCTATATTTATAAAAGTTTGAAAAATTACGTATAAAATTCCAATCCGATTAACCCTTAGTTCGTACCCACCGCCTGACTAGCTAGCGCCTAACAATTTTTACAACACTGTTAATACATACGTTGTTCGATCCATACATTACATATCGAGGCTAATTTTGTTCTCAGTCCTCCCATTCCGGTGATTTAATTTAAACATGGTTAGTTTAGCTAAGTGAGTATATACATGGTATAACTGATCACCAATAAAAACACTTCAGTTTATATAGTTCAAAACTAAAACACCAAAAATAAGCCAAACCGGCGTATGGTACGCCGTCGAAAAAGCCGTTTTGAATGTATGAGCGACGGCAGGTTCAACATATGGCTACACCGCACCTACATCGACTCCTGGACAACTTTTTTAAGTGTTTTCAAGTGCCAAAATCAACCCATTTTCATCCCCGCTCTTCATATATATGTCATACACTAAACCAATAACAATATATAGAGTATATAATGGTGTGTGAGCTATTCAATCATAAACTAATGCGTATGATTTATGCAAACATCAAACAATAGTTATAAAGCCTAATCTTCTCTTTTTAACTTTCAAACTTTGACATAAAATACAAAACAATTTATGTTAATGTCATAAAAACATATTTAAAAAAATACAAGTGTTAAACGAGTCAATTTGTGAACCCAACATATTAAGCCGGGCCGAACCCAACCCGTTTATCTAAACATGTGTTGCAGGATTGAATGATGGCCCAAACTTGTTCAGAGTAAACCTACCTAAACTGCAAATTTCATGTTAGATTCATGTCGCGTTTTCATATCGTATTAAAAGTTTACACTCATACATAACAATAAGACTTAGATGCATAAGCAAAAAGAAGACTCGAGTCCCGCTCAAAAAAAAATATATATGACAACCCACATTAGGGGTGTTCATTTTACCTGAAACCCGAATACCGAATCCGACCCAAATTAACCCGAACCCAATTAAGATGGAACTCGAACAACCCGAACCCGTTTAAGATGGAACCCGAACCCGAATGTACTATTCGGTTTGGTAATTGGGTTAAAAAAAGGTTAACCGGGGTTAACCTGATTAACCTGAATAATAATAAAAAGATATTTTATTATTAATATTTATTTGTAATCTTAGCTCTGTATACATCTAACCATTTTTAATGCTTATTTTATTTCACTTTTTTTTAATTTATGATTGAAAACGTACGAGCGGACATGAATGTGAGAATTTGAACAGCGAACATTGTTAACGAGTTTGCTGGTTGATACGATTTGTCGTTTTTTTTAGTTTATACGATTGGTTGATATACTTTGATTTTTTTATTATTTTATTTGGTGTTTTTTAGTTAATATGTGCTTAGTGCATGTGTTTTAATGAAAAATCATATTGAGAAGGTTTTTATTTGACATTTTCTGCTTATTATTTAATAAATATAATGTTACGTTAAATAATAAAGTATGCGTTGCAACTTGTATTTAGAAACCCGAATACCGATTAACTCGACCCGAAAAAACCCGAAACCGATTAAGTCGAATCTTATTTGGGTCGGTAAACGAGTAGGATTCTTAAAACAAAAAACCTGAATAACCCGAACCGAATAACCCGAAACCCGATTAAAAAACCCGATAAACTCCCCTAACCCACATTCAGAAGATTTCAAAAGGTCATAAAAAATGATTTCAAATGAGTGGAGGAGATAAACTATCAAGCTTCATAACGAGGGAAGACATTTTGAATTCTGATTTTAATTCCATCATTCAAAGGCGTTTAAGAAGTTTGACTTAAGTCTTGACCCGATCCAGGTGTGTAGGTCAAGGTGGGGTCGGGGTTTAGTTGTTTATCGTGTCAGACTTTAGGTGTTAAATTTGTTAGTTGGTGGTGGTAGTTTTCTTTCTCATTCTAGAGGCAATAAGTTGGGTAGTTTTCTTTCATTTTATATTTTTATTTTGTTTTAAAAATTTTAAAATTGTTACATATCCAACATTGTTTACTATGTATTTCAATTTGCTCAATATTTATAATATCATAACTCTGAATACTTTAACCAACTTATAAACATAAACATGTATAAATTCCTGATGGGAACTTTCTTTTCATTGATTTTCTTAACATTAAGACTTTGTGGCTTAAAGAAAATTATATAATGTGGTTATATAATAATAGCATATTCAAAATACAATCATTAACGAGATTGTTATAATTCAATATACATTCAATATCTTGACTTTTTGTTTATTATTATTGATCCTAAGCTCGGATAAATGACGACCGTTTTGTAACAATGAAGGTTGGAAAAAGCCCTGTTTTTTACTTCGCTTTAGACCCTCAAAATGATTAAGCTGTCCATGAATCTATTACAATAATATATAATAGTTATTTATGTAAATACATTGTAAAATAATCAAGTTTTATCTGTCGAAGCCGAAGGAAGTGAAAGAAAGTAAAATGATTGAAGTATATTATTTTATTACGTGCGTTTGATTATTTAAAAACTTTTTATTATTTTAATATAAAATTTAATTATAACACTATAAATGACCTGACATATATTTAACATCCTTATTTAGTGAATGATGTATTTAGTGACGTGCTAACCACTTTTTATGTGTTTATATTTCAACCATGTATTGCGTCATAACTTAATTGTCTGTTTTTCTCTTTCTTATCCAAAACATTTTATTATTAGAGTGACGAAATATTGTTAATATTAAAAACCAAAAGTAGCCCTACCAAGTTACCGACAAATAGTCTATAATGTTCTTGAAATTTTTATCATTTTATATATTTTTATGAATCTAAATTGACTAAGCCGGTTACGGGTTTTACCAAATTTAGGTTTTTTTCTTTCCTATTATTAGTTGAAAACTCAATCTTGATAATACAGTGAGTGTGCGGATGAGGAACGAGAAGGAACTCTACTCACATGGCGGAACTATGGTAACAAAGAACTTCGTGAATAGATCTATGTTACATTTTTTTTTGTCAGATCCTAGCTTTGATACGAGTGAGATTTTACTAGGGGTATGTTTGTTTGTTTACACTATTTCCCCCCCGTCACATAGGTTATTTCACCTGTATACGGGCGTTTATCCCAAAGTGATCCTTTCCATACGGCTGTTTAACCCTTTGTGATCCCTTCTATACGGCCATTTAACCTATGACGATTCCTTGTACACGAGTATTTAGCCCTTTGATGATTCCTTGTATACAAGCGTATAACACCTAATCATTCAAATCAATAAGGGTTTAATCAGTAACGTAGAGGTTCCTTTAACCTATCTCCCTTGTTGGTGAGTATCATCTATCTATTTTGTATAATTGGATTTCCTTAATTACCAAATGAGAAATTATAGTGAAACATGAAACAAGTTAGTAATGTGTGGAATGCACACTTGTTGTATCAACGAGGCGAACCCCACTGAACAATGAGGGTCTGGGGGCAGCGCCCTAGTTAGCAGGGTCCTAGGGGTGGCAACCCTTAGTGGGGTCCAATGGGGATCGCTCCTAGCTGGGGCTAAACCGCTAAAAGTTAGTCATCCGGGGTATATCTGTAATGCCCGAGATTTTTCGACCCATCTTTTGCACGTGCTACTAAGTTAAAACGCGATTTCGTGTTAAATCTATTTTCTCAAAACAATAGATATTAATTTTGAATTAATATATAAATAATTTATACTTGAAACATATATATGTGTGTATAAGTATATGTGAAATTTATTTAAAAGTATGAATATATCTATATATATTCATAGATTCTTAAAACTTTGTAAAACTATAAATAATATAAATTTATGTTAACTACTTAAAGTTATGACAAATCTATAAAAATTTATAAGATAAAATCATTTGAGAAAAACTTATTAAATCTTTTTACATATTTGATTTTATAGAAACCTATTTATTTTACAAAGTCAAAGGACCAAAACTGTCAATTCAGAAACTGGTTTTAAACTAAAACTTAACTACTAAACATAAAATGTGAATCAGAAGGACCTGTTCTGCCATAAACCCAAACCTCCGAAGCAGATCCCGATCGCGAGTTCGAAACCCGCTGAAACCGGTTTCACTCGCCTTTTCCCCAAAAACGCGTTTCCCGTCCAGATTCGATGAACCTCGGGTTCCTTTCACGCATGCGACCAAACCCCCGATGTCTTCAATGCTATAGCACGGCCCGAGACACGCATAAATCCGAATTCAAAGCCGTCGGCTTCAACCCCCACCGCCTCAACCGTTCACGCATTGAATGCCAAATTGGCTATAAATATCGACCCCTACACCTCATAAGCATCATCCCGAAACTATCTAAACCTTCAATTCAGCCGTTCATCACCTGCATTGCCGTTTGAAAGATCGCGATAGCCGACGAGCCACCACAGCCCGTTCTCACTCATTTCGATATCATTTCAGGTAAATCAAATGGCCATTCTCTTCGTAATCATGTGTAGATCGAAAGCCCTCTGTTTAATTCCATTAACAAGGGGCAAATCGATGTGTAATTGGGAGAAATCGATTCTAGGGTTCTTGAGCAAATTAGGGACGATTTGGAAATAAACTTATCTATTTGATTTTCCTGTATTAAACCACCGAGACCCGTAGGCGGGGTGGTTAGCGTGTGCGTGTGTGTCTCGACCCGGTCAATGACCCGGGTTCGAGCCTGGGTAACCCCATTTTTCGGTTTCTCATTTATTTTTATGCTTTTACTCAATGTTAAAATATCTAATAATTTTTATAAATCATATTAAACTGTGATAATTATAAAAATGAATTTTTATTACACTTTTGTATACAGGAACTATTTTAACTAATTAAAACTTAGTTAAAACTTATCAAACTTTGATAATAAATATTTAAAAACTATAAAAAAGACCACCTTTAAACTTTATAAAATTTATTTTTCGAATAGGAAGCATGTTATAGAATTTAAAGCTTGCATCTTTTGTAAAATCCATATTTGATAAAAGAAAACACAAAACTTGTGTATTTGTTTTAAAACAAATATATATATATATATACTTTATGGATTTTTTTTTTGAATATTTATAAACTTACAAAACCTAAAGTAAAAAAAAAAGAAAACTTATAATTTATAAACTCACGTAGAATACTTATAAACTATTAGGTGTTGAACATAAACTTTATTTAAATACTTGTAAACTCTTACTCAAAATTTTATCCAAGTTTTGATAAAGATTTAGGATTTGCAATTAAATTTCAATAAACTTATAATGAAATTATAATCTTTAGTTTAGATACATATAAACTTTTAATTTAAAGGAAACACTATATAACATTTTACTTAAACTTCTAAACACTTTTCTCTTATATACTTTAATAAATCTAAAAAGAATTTATATGAATAAATTATTTATCATAGATAATTGATTATTGTTATAGGTAATTATTTAAACCTTAATAAATAATTTACTTACCCTTAATAACTATTCTATTCTTGAGATAATGCTTATTCTTATATATTCTTTAAATAACAGATGTTAATCTTTAATAATTATTTATTCCTTAAATAATCATTATTAAACTTTAATGGTTATTTAGTCTCACTAGATTAATATTACCACTACTTCTAAATACTTAGAAACTATTTTAGTTATTATTACCTATTTGTGTGTAATTAATAAATTGTAAAAACTTTTATTAATTATTCTAAACTGCAAACTTATTAAGACATTGACACCCAAGTTTTACCTTCAAAACTTTTGTTTTAAACTATTTTAAACTTTATAAACACAACCAATCCCATCCCATATTTGGAACCCTAGTCAATCTTGACATCCTAGATCCTTTGCCTTAGACTTGTAGAAGTAAACTTAAATCTTTAGACTTGTATTCTTAGGCTTATTGTGAGGATATTCTCCCTCAAAGTCTTGCAAACACTTACTCGTACCGGATACTCTTCATCATCCAAGTGAGTATACTTAGCCCCTTTTTCCTTTTATGCTTTTGGGGTGAAACATGTTCACAATTCTTAAACTTATACAATTCTTGTACAACTATGACTATGTGTTTATTCTTAATGTTAAACTTGAGACTTGTATGCTTAGATTAAACTTAAAACTAGCACATTCATTAGCTTTGATCAAGCCGATAGTAACAATGATAGATCTATTGCGTTTGACCAATCCACCTTGATTGATTGACCCCTTCTGGGGGGAGCCCTTGGTGTTTGTTACTACATTAAACTTTAAACTTGAGACTTATAAGGGTAACCTGCGGGTTATGCCTAAACTTGGTCGGAGGGTTGATGTGCACAATGTCTAACATGCTTGTTTTCTCATACTTACATTATAGAATGCATGAATCATAGTGAATTGTAATACTTTTCAAATACTTGTTAAACTGTGTCAAAACCTTTGTATCACCAACTATTTTGTAGTTGACAGATTCTTTCACATGTTTCAGGTTTATATCATGAGACTTATTCGTGATCACATAGGATGCTTTGGACCTAGACTACTTAAATTAAATGTTGTATTCGTATTATTCTTCTTTGTATTGAATCTTAAATTATTTATTAATGAAATATCGAAACTTTAATAGTCAACCTTGTGCTATTGAACAACCGCGTCCGCCCCGACGTATAATCCGCCGTCGGTTGGGGTGTGACAATATCCAAAGTAGATTTGATCATTAGGACCAAGTTGGTCTTCGAGAGTAAATTGAAACAACAGTTAATTTCCAAACCGTTGATGGTTGTGGCGGTTATTAGCCAACAATAATGAGGAAATATAACATCGTCTTGCCCCTGTATAGAAGTCAAATTTGGTCAGTATCAAAGACACACAAAAATCCTAACAGTTTCACATATTCGTTCTTGAATCTATAATTTTTCTCGTTTGAATATTAGTATATACCACATAAATAATTCAATATAAAAGCGAACTTACACGATTATCAGAGACTCCAAGTATACGCGGAATTATATTCCTACACCTCTTTCTATAAAATCAATGTCACATCATTTTCAACAAGGATATAAGTACATAACTAATGCTATGCCGTATATTTAATGTGTTATGGCAAGTGCGGTCTTATTGATTTTTCTTTACCAAAATTATAGAGGCCACATTAAATTCAAATCTAATTGCTTCTGTTTTGCAGTTTTAAAACTTGTAAAGTAGTTTTTTTTAATAGTCTTTTAATAGTCATGTTTGGTTTGTTCTTTCACCTATTGTTGAAGAGAAAATTGTTATCTAGGGGACTGAATTAATTAGGTATCCTTCAACATTTGTCTCCTAAGTTTTTACCTCCGGAGATACTTGTTGAAAATAGTGTTTATTCACAAACTCATTATTTGGGTGTTGACGGTCCGGTTTAACCAGTTTAATAAAAATTCAGAGCCGACTTGCTTCGGTTCAGACGTTTCAATCTATTTGAATTGTTTATGAACATACCAACCAACAATTACTCCTCCAACCACAACACAAATATAGTAAGTTTCTATTTAAAGGTTTAACATTAAAAAAAATATCATACGATCAGATTAGAACTTAACAAAAGTTGAGTGAGTTTAAAAGAAGAAAAAAAACGTTTGAATGTCTTTAATAAAGCACTTAGAAAATTCACTTAGGGTGAAGGGGGCACCCTCGGGTAGGCGGGTTGACGCGGGTACACCGCCGCCGTCAACTCGGGTTCACTCACGGGTATATTTACCCGAGAACAGTTACACAAATAGAGCCGTTGACCAACTTTGAGGGTATTTGGGTTATGCCCCCATTAAATTCGGGTATTAGGGTACATTTGGGTAAAAATGAGGTGGCACATCCTCATTGTGTATTTTATTAGGGTAGTTTTTTGGATGAGGGTTGTGCCCCCTTCACCCTCAGTACCATATAAAATTTTCCCGTTATGATAATCCGGATATGCACCACCCACCCATCTTAAAATTTCAAATTACTATAGTTTTTATTTTAAGTTTAGAGTAAACTGTAATTTGCACCCCTGTGGTATATGCCCGCTGACACTTTGCAACCCTCTTTTAAAAGAAGTGCAATTTGCACCCCTGCGGTATGGTTTCTCTCTCTTTTTGCACCCCTGTCGTTATCTTTTCTAATTAAAAGACAATTATGCCCCTGACCCCACCCCATATATACATTCTTCTTCTTTTTCTCCAGTGAACACATTTTTCTTCTCCGGTGAACAAATCAAATGTGTGACAATCCGACTTTTCATGTTAACTCCGTTAACAATCCCGTTAAAAATTCTGATAAAAACTTAACCCCGTTAACTAAATCCAGTTAACTCTTAACTTATTTAACAAAATCTAACCCTATGGTCTAATCCTGTCAACATCAAAATTCAAACAACAAGGACCAAACCTGTAATTAACCTAAACCCTATCTGTTGACCTTCCAAAAGTCAAAATTCGTTTGAATTGTTCTTGTTGACTTCAAAAAGTCAAAATCCGTTTATCCTTGATTCAATTCGCGATTTATAACAGAAGTTCGTTCAATGCTACGACTGTTATGCACGTTCAAATCATAATCGATCTTCATTATCGCAGTAATCGCACGCATTGATTCGAAATTAATTCCCAATAATGGGAATTCGTATTGAAATCGTCGAGCCCCCTATAAGGCACCAATTCGATCAGTTCGTCTATCATTCTCTCAAATCAAACAACCGCACACGTTAGACGAACCTCTCAGAAGATTTTGCGTATACCAAATTGGCCGAAGTAGCAGTCAAAGTCACCGGAGAGAAACCCCGTCACCGTTGGCTCCGTTTTAGTCGAGCACCTACAATCCGATATCAATTCTAGTAATTGGTCTCACCCTTAGTTTCGTTTATGTCCTTAAATTGAAAGCCCTATGTTAGTTAGGGCTTATATAATCGAATTCAGGGTGAACCCGATTCTAGGGTTCATACAATTGTGGTTTAATCGAACCCCTATCCAAACCCCATTTCAATCAAATTAAATCCTTTCATTAGTTTCGCAATTCTTAGGGTTATGAAAGCCCTATGTTGATTTTATCAAACATCATTAAATTGAACTCGATTTGTGATCTAGGGTTTGCTCATGCACTAATTTGGGGTTTTTGATTCTAAACACCACCTCAACGAAATTAGACTATAATAACATATTCGGAATATCTTAATTAGTAAAAGCCCCATGATTTCAGCAAGTTCTAACATCGGATTTGAGCAAAATGATTCCGTGTTCATAAGCTAGGGCTTTGGCCATTCAATCTTTAAATTAACGACCCAAATTCAGTTGTTTTTGCAATCAAACTCGCCTACAGATTCGTAATTACTTGGTTAACAAAAACCCTATGTTACTTTGATCAATCTAAATCGTTTTCGTTGGATTCGGGATGGATTTTGGGCCGGCTCGCGTAGGGGAGGAATGCTCCCAGGACTTGATTGTTAAAATGATTTGGAACGAGTTCTGTATGCGATTACCCTAGCGGGCAGACTCGTTAAGCACTTATACAAACAGGGAGGAGACCCGGGTTCGAGTCTCCCTCCCCTGCTTTGGTTTTTATTTATTTTTAAAGCATTATTTAATTATAAAAACCATCCCACTATTATTATTATACTATATAAATGTGTTTTAACCCGTAAAACAACCCGTAGGCTCGGGTTTGATTTATTAAACTATTTTCATATTATTCCCACTTTTAAAAATAATATACTTTTGTTATTATCGAATAAAAATAATATATTTATATTATTTTCAAACCGTAACTTCGTATAAAATAATATGTTTATATTATTTTCAACCCGGGACTCATGTTATTAAGTAATATATATTTTATTTCGTATCGTTTTATAACCTCGTGTAACGTTTGAAACTAAATAATGATATAATTGTTTATATTATTTACTCACGTTTATTGTCTCGAATAAAAATAACATATTATTATTTTTGGCCACAATGATTATTTAGTTAATCCGGCGAACCTAAAAATAATATATTAAATTATATTATTTTTCTAGAATTCTAATTAATGAAAAAACGCCCGAATGTATTTATTATATATTATTTGTCATTCATCGTGAAACGTATTTATCATAATTAGGAATTCTCATTCACGTGGACACGTTCGTCTACTCTTAATCATTAGAGCGTTTCTTTAGGACGTTCAACCTTCCGTATTGTCGTCACATATTCCATTGTATCCCTAATTGTTATGTGTATAATTCTAGGACATACGTAAGCCGTTGCAGGCTAACACTCGTGGTTCCAATCTTATTCTCGTGTGAATACTACCTACGCAACGCAGTTGAGTTTTCACGGCCCCTTTTTATTTTTTTAACTTGGGAGAGAAAGCATGTCACAACTATTTTTGAGATTACTATAATTCATATGTTATCAATGTTAAAGCTAAGCGTAACACGCTATCACTGAAAGTCCTCAACACACATCGGACCGTTAATATGGATCTTAGCGAGGTAATGTTTAGTAGTACTACTGGGTTTGACAAATCCCAAACGCGTTAGTCGCGCTAACTCGACTTGAGGTCGAACGGGTGAAATGTTAGCCTACTCACATCGCCGGGTTTGATAGACCTGGCAGGTGGCAAATAAACAAACAGTCAGCTTCGGTTGCGAGCGCTTTAGTTAAACATGAACATATGTTAGCTACCTATAGATACATATTGAATGATCAATAATCTGGTAAACGTTTAATTATATACTGAAACTTGTGAACTCACCAACCTCGTGTTGACATCTTTTCTTACATGTTTTCTCAGGTCGCTAAGATAAGGCACAAGTGCACTTGTAGGACATGCATGAGATTCTTCTATTGAATTATGTTTTATTATTTTGTTTGGACTCTTTTGAATTATGTTTGGACTGGACTTTTTTGGCGCGTTTGTTTTGCGCATTTACTTTTTATACGCTTCTGCATTAACTCTGATTGATATGATATTTTCATTTGAGTCTCATGTAGAGTCGTTCAATGTAACTAATGACTGAGATCCTGGTTTGTCACTTCCCAAAACGGTAAAACTCCGTTAGTTGAAATTGGGGGTGTGACAAAATGAAATATACGTCCGATTAACCATTTCCGACCAAAATTTTCAACAAACAACGAAATAACAAAGTTAATATATTATTTGCAAAGTATTTACATTTTCCGATCTAACTTCAATGGCCGGAGACGCCATTTCCGTTCTAAACCATTTCCGACCAACCAAACTCTAACTACTAATCAACCAAAAAACCCTAACTACACTAGAATGGCCGTCGACGCCGGGTAACAAACCAAAAAACAAGACCGACGGCGTCTCCGACCAAGACCGACAACACCTTCTTCTTCTCCGGCGACCTCTTCGATCCTTTCATATCTGAACGAAAAGTTCAGATTATGAAAGAACAAGACGCTGATCTTGAAATGCACGATCAACCGCCGTGTGGTCCAATCATCCGCTTGGGTTAGCGACCGGCTAACCCTGATTCCGGCTGCAAAACAAATCGACGATTTTCAAAAAGTGTTGGGATCGAATTTCAGGTACAAAATCATTACCTTTTGGGATCGAATTTCAGGTACAAAATCATTACCTTTGATCCAATGTGTATCGATATTGACATCCAGAAGTGAAGTGTTCATGTTTGGCTGTCGATTTAGACGACGACAGCGGCGTCGTAAACGACGGACGAAGAAGGGAATCAGGCGACGGCAGGAACAAAGGGAGAAGGGTGCAAATTGATATATGCATAAAACCACAGTGGCTCACATTGGTTTAGGTTTTTTTTTTTGGTGTAATGACAATAATACCCTTAACAGAGTTAAACGATTAACGGAAAGATAACGACAGGGGTGTAAAAAGAGAGAGAAACCATACCACAGGGGTGCAAATTGCACTTCTTTTAAAAGAGGGTTGCAAAGTGTCTTCAGGCATATACTACAGGGTTGCAAATTGCAGTTTACTCTTAAGTTTATAAATCAAATATACAAAACAGAGAGTTCATTTTATTTTTAAATTAGTTTAGTTCCCGTGTCTACACACGGGGTGAAATATATTAATATATAAAAATTTTAAATCTTTATGTATATATATTTTACATGTGTAAAAATTTATTAGATATAGTAAGAATAGAAAACAAATTCAAAATATGTAAAAATTAATATATAATTGAGTTTTGAAAATACGTTAACTACTGTTTTTTAATAAAACTTTACTTTTATTTACTATTTGATTAAAAATAAAAGTTATATAATTAAATTTTAAAGTTTCTTATGATAAGAGATAATTTAAAATAAATGTGTTTTATTAGTATAATTAGTATTTTTTCTTTAAATATATATTATTATTAAAAGATAGAAGTGCATTAAATAGGAGAGAGAGGAGAGAAAAAAATGATGAGAATGAATATGGAGACGACACGTGGCATGCAAAAACTTTTATTTATTATATAGTATAGATTTTTTTAAAGAATTTATAGCCTTTTTAATACCGAAGGAGATAAATTGTATGAAAAATGGAGATGCGGGGTATCGATCCCCGTACCTCTCGCATGCTAAGCGAGCGCTCTACCATCTGAGCTACATCCCCTTTTGGTTTTTGTAATCGTATATAACTTTTGTTAACAATTTATAAAATCTGTACTTAAAAAGTGAAGGACGTAAGGTGTTCGACGAAATGCCAGCCGAAAGTCATCCACCTGCATAGTGCGATTTGAGCAATACGATGAAGAAGAATACTGTAACTCTGTAAGTATATCAAGTCATTTTGATTTGATTTTAATTTTTTTTTTAACTAATAGAAGCCGGTTGCTAACAAAACAGTGGGCATTATAAGCTTCAAATACAATCCTAGTTAACATGTGTTCTTAGGACAAGGTTTATGCAACTAAAATCAGGTGGTTATAATTTAATGGTCTTAAAATGTATAGTGAAAATGAGTTAAATACTGGAATGTAATTAAAAGATATGTTTTAGAAGTTTTAATCCTAATTTCTTCAATTTATTTTTGTCCAACGGAACATCCTGGCGGTTAAGTGGTGTACCCCACAACTAAAAGATTTGAGATTCAAATTCTGTAGGGTGCAGGTTGTGGTGTATTTATCTTAGAAAATCTAGGAATTGCTGTTAAAAAAAAACAAAAATATACAACAAAAACTACCATGAGTCAAAAACCAACATGTTGTCCTTTTGTGCTTCTTTCAACTAGGAGTGTAAATTTCTGACACGACACAAAAACGTGACAAAAACTTAACATGAAATTCGTGGGTTCAAGTCGAAGCCTCGAACTTGTTTAGTTAAACGGATCATGTTCGGGTCGACCTGACGGATTTGTGTGTTGACCCGTTTAACACTTTATCTTTTGCTATCATCTGTTTTATGTGTTTGACACAATTTTCAAGTTCTTGTCGTGTACGGGTTTGTGCCAAATTTCCAGGTTCTTGTCAGGTTTGATCCGCAAACACGACTCATTTAACACCTCTAATTTCAACCTTCAAGATCACTTTGGGTTTGTCTGTTCTTTTATATACTTTCCTGTTGTTTCTTTATGGTATGAAAGTAACAAAACATCAAGATTCACGATTCATTTGTTTTTACCATCTTTTTCATATTGAAATGCACAATCATGTGTTTATATAGTTGTTAAAAAAACAAAACCTTTGTGTCGACATCACGCGCTAGTAGATGCACCATCTTTGATCACCCGCCCGTTTCCTGCAGGAATATCACATTCTGTTGAAGTTTTTGGAAGTCTAATGTCCAAAACTGTGTTGTTGTTGACACACGCCTCGATTTTCTTCAAATCCACATTTTCAGGCAATTCTAGTCTCCGTACGAAGCCACACTCCCACCATTTGCTGCTTCGCCAGTCGGTTGTTCTCGAGTCTCCTTTGTGGTTCCAAAGCCCACTAATCTCCATAACCTTCCCATTCTCAATATAAACTCGAATGCTGCTCTTTTCTATTTCTGTTGCAATAAAAAAAGCTAAAATACCATTAATAGAATCTTAACATATCAGTAGAGGTGATAATTTTGACTTGTTTGCTTGTCAGCAGGTCAATTTACATTATTTCACCGATATTTTGTGGAAACTCCACGACTCTTTTGATATTGTTATGAACGAAATCCACAAAACTCGGTGTTAATCAAAACCTTTTGATTTTGATCGACTCTTTTATTATTAAATCTTGAGATACAATTACAATGACACAAAGACTTGTATTTATAATATACCACCCTTAATAACCAAGCAACCCTAATGACTCTTAATATAATTTTTTTTTAATACTGAAAGTTAAATATCCATTAATGAAAAAAAGGACGATTACAATAAAGTGGCAGGTAAACGAGCAACAAGTTGCGCTGCAACCCCCTTTTTAATACTGAAAGTTAAATATCCATTAATAGAAAATTAAATCAACCAAAATAAACTTTACCAAATAAACAAAAACTAAATAAACCCCTAAAATAATTAACTAACAAATTTGCACACCAAGTTTCACTCCTTCACATGTGAACCAACAAGATTAAGTCCAACATAAACGATTTAATCGAGTAAAGTAAATAATATAGCTTAAAAGGAAACATGCCAAATGAGTTGAAAATCGTTTATAGTGTAATTTTTATACATAAAACACTCCAAATTCTTTATTTTACAAAATTAGATATCTATTGAAACAAATATAATTCTGTAGTCATATTTGACACATTATTTATTTTATAAAATACAAATATTGTGGACAAAAAGTGCTTTAAGGTCAACCCAGCCCGACCCGACACAATTTGTTCATTTTGCACAAAAATCACAGTTTTGACCCGAATCCTTTTTGAACCACCCATTTATCACTTCCTGTTAATAAAATCTCTTAACATGTAAGCATCATAAGTACTTGATAGAACCAGAAAACAAACTCTAATAATGGATTATTAAATTTCTATACTTTTACTACAAAGTTGACAAAAATAATGAATGGTTAAACTATTTGGTTGTTGATCATCTGCAGAATCAGTAAACATGTTCTTGTGAACAATAGTAATATGATGCTAGAAATAATACAAAGACTTACCTTGTAGTTCGGTTTTTAGAATATAACACGCGTCTGTTTGAAACCAATCCACACACGCGTTCTGAGGATCATACAACAACACACCCGGCTCAAATTCCCAAAGTGGAAACGCGTCCGATGGATCAAAGAACTTTTTAAACAATAATGGTCCAAACAATGATTTATCACCAAAAACCTTATGCACAACTGGACTTCCTTTCGCGATAAATGCACCAAAAACGTCTTCTTTCAAAGGAACACACCATTTATGTGGAGATTGATCTTCTGATACAACCTCAAGTCGTGTGCTAGCCATTATCCTAGTGTCGAGCAATGTTAACGATTAGATGCTTAACACTTCTTATAGTCCAAAAGTTACACAAAAAGCAGAAAGAATATATTCGACTCGAATATATGGAAGACTGTAAAGTTTCACAAGAATATTTCATTTTTGAGATATTTTAATTTCACAATGGCTCAGCCATTGGACTATTAGGAAACATGTCTTGATTCAGAAGTTATACCCTTGTGATCGCGATACTCGTATCGCTTTTAGCTATTATTCGTAACCTTTTGCGGTCAAGAATTCAAAAGAACATCTTTATGATAAAAGAAGTATGATGAAAAAAGAACTTGGAAGCTGTTGTCATGTTGCATTATATTAGTGGCCTTAACTTTAGCTCTAGGAACAAAAAGACAAAAAGTGTGTTGATTTTTTTAGGACAATTGACTTGCAATCTCATGTGTTGTGGAATCTGTATTATGGGTTTTGGTGGGTCTTTAAAGGTGTGGTTTTGGTGTGCTTTCTGTGTTTTGTGTTGAGTTCTTCTATAGTTGCTTTTTAGCAAGTGGAGTTGGATATATTCTTCATTATGTGCGCATTTGTCAGTAGGGCGGTGGTGGAGGCACAAAATCTATTACGCTGTGTTCCCGAGTTTAACAAAGGGCAGGAGAAATTTCGCCACGATGACTAATTTAACCCTGTTAAAACCTGGTCTTGAACATGGACCTTATGTGAAGCCAGGCTTGAGATTCTTTTTTTTTTTCTTCTCAATATATATTTTAGCATAAATGTAACACATTGATTCCTACCTTATAAATAAAAGACACTTGTTTATATATTATGTTTGAATCCTAAGTTGGCGTTCTAAGGATCAAATGCTGAAATGATCAAATGAGAATTTTTAATTATTTTTAAATGGTCGATTAGAGAATGACAACTCAAGAGATGTTTTGTTGACACCTTCTTATATAATTTTGCCAACCCATCGCTAGTCGGGCCACCCTCGTCTTTAGTCTTGCCTCCTAGCCGCCACCTGATCACGCTGCCAATCAGTTTGTTGGGACCCTTGTCGTAAAACCGACGTAGACCTCAAGTGTGTATATATAAGGAAGAGTTCATGAGAAAACCACATAGTTATGTGAAAACCACTAATAAAACCAATCGTATAATAATAATGATTTTTTATTTTATTTTATATATGACAGTATCAATGTAATATTACAAAATTTTACCACAGAGTGTTACTTCGTAACACAGAGTGTATTGAGTGTTACATATACGTAAATAAAAAACAAAAGAATTGCAATTACGTATACGTAAAACACAATATGTAAAATGATTTTTTTGTTAAATGCGTAATATTACATTAATACCCTTTGTAATAAATTAAAAAAATTAAAAAATAAATAAATTATTTGATAGTCGAGCTATGGCGATCAGGGAGTGAAAGCAGGTCGTATAGTGGTGTAATCATGGAGGGTAATGTTCAAAAGCATATTAGATTATTGAGCAAAACCCGAGCCATAAACATTGAGAGGTGGACGAGCATAAAGCTAGGTTTGTCTCACAAAGGAAAGAGGTATCGCGAAACATTACCGGTACATGTGAGTGTAACATGAGCTGTGTAAGAAAGTATATATACATGTGCCATGAGTAAGCTAAACACGAGTGTGATTAATCGGGTGTGTGTCATGGGTAGGCTAAATACGAGATTGGTACCATGAGTAGGTTAAACACAAGTATAATAGTATGCACGTATATCTTGATTATGCTAAACACGAGATTAATTTTATGAGTATGTATGATGAGCAGGTTAAACATGAAAATGATAATATTTGAAAATGCCATGAGTAGGCTAAACGAGATAACATAACAAGAGTGTAGACCACGAGGCTGAACGAGCTAATATAATGTGGGTGGAGGCCACGAGTTGGTTAAAAATGAGTGATGATGTGTATTATGTGCAAGAAACATGTATCTATGACATGAGTAAGGTAATGGGTAATTAATTATGTGTGATGAATCACTGATGATAATAATATAATTAAGTTACACGAGACTAAGTAATGAGTAAAATAGTAACAATGAAACGAGTCTCACAGTGAGTAGGTGGTACGTTATTCACTGTGAGCAGGTGAATACGGAGAAGTGACTATCACCACGAGTCGTACGTGATTCACCACCTGTATGTGACCATGGGAAAATTAGTAACATCGCAAGAAGGTGGTACATGATTTTTCTCTAGTAGGTAAACATGGGGAAATGAGTAACATCACGAGAAGGTGGTACGTTATTTTTCACGATAGGTAAACATAGGGAAATGAGTAACATAGTGAGAAGGTGGCATGTAGGAATTCTGGGTGATCGTATATTTGTGATTTCCTAGATTTTCTGATAATCGCGTAAGAGTTCGCTCTCATATTGAAGTATACATGAATATTCAATCGGATAAAAATCAGAGATTCAAAAACAGAAAATGTAAAAGACTGTTAAGAATTTTGTATATTTGATATTGATCAAATTCACATGTATATATGGTGTAGACAGACAATGGAACGTCATTACGGTTATTGGCTGAAAACCGTTATAACAAATTTACAAGTTTTGTACAAGCTTTGTAAACCACAAAGATATACATAACTATTTGGGTGAAACTGAAAAAAAACGACTAAATCAAATGGACGAAAATAACAGTTTACTAAATAATTTTTATAAAATTAAGTTGTAATTAATAAATTAACCATGTCTTGTTACAAATTAACCATAAAATTAAGTTGTAATTAATAAATTAACCATATCAAAGACTACTTTTGACTTCTTGCAAAAGTTAAAAATTCTTACTTCTTCAAAACAACTTCTTCACCCTTTTAAAACTAACCTTTTCATTAATTATCCAAACAAACTTTTAACTTATTACCTTTTTTAAAAAGATAATAAGTTAATAAGTAGTTTGAAATAGAATCCCAAACACCCCCTACATATAGAATGGAGTAAAAATAATCACACAGGATTAATAATTTGGATACTTTAAAATTTTAATCGATGATCTACGACTGAACCTAACCGTTTTGGTATTCCGTACGAGGATGATTCCACAATGTTGATGATCGACTCGTTCGTTTTCTGCATTCCTGAACAGAGCATGATTTATCGGTGAAATAGTTCAACCATCTGCCCCATTGTAACTTTTATTGAAACCATCTTTCTTACAATCGATGCATAAAGATATATATTCGTCAAATCAAAACACGAACGAAATTCAAAATTTATTTCAAAATCTGACCCTAGCAGAACAAATTCATGCCTGTCGGCATTCATATTCATATTGTTCGAGTGATTCTATTATTTGATTTCAAAATTTGGATGGGGATTTTCTGGGGTTTCTTTCAACCCAGAATTCGATATTGGTCAACGATGATCATTGCTTTCGGGTGATTTAAGAAAAAAAGGGGTGCCGAAGGGATTGTTTCATTCATAGCAATTGTTGTTCTACTTTTCCATTTGGCAGCAGCAATGGTTTCAGAACAACTGCCACTTCGTAATCTCAGCAATTTGGAGGAGATGATGGACCAGGAAACGGTAACAATCTCGTTTTTTAAACTTAGATTACCGAATGGTAGTATGATTTTATGTTAATTTCAACAACTTTAGATGTAAGTATATGTGATTATTTCCATAAATTTCTTTCAGAATTGGTTCTAATAGCTTAATTTTTGGTTTACTTTCATGCCCACCAAGTGTTTGTTGTTTTGCTTGTAAATTCATAACATGTATAGAGACAAAACGGAAAACTAGATATCCAAGGTTACAAATTATAAACTTGATTTTATTTTCTAAAAATTTAAAATCTTTTTTTAAAGAGTATTTTAAAACATTTTTGTTGATCCAAGTGATAATCTTAGAATTATCAGTTTCCCATGCATCAAAAGTTTAATTGCATAATTAGTAGCCTTCTTGTTTTCTGGTTTTTTCTTTTACACCGTAAATATAACCCGACATATTTTTCCCACACTATAAAATTCTTCATGAATCATGACATAAATCCAGTAGGCATAGTTCTTACCATCAAGTTAGGTACTAATGGACCGAAGAGAATCACCCTTTCCAGCCATATTGCCAATAATCGAAACACATCAGCGAATCAAATATAATATACCCGAATCAGACAAAACAATCGAATACCTAGAAGGAAAAATACGAACCAAAGATACAAACCCTACTACAGATGAAAAACGACGGCACCGGCAAATATGAACTCGACAACACATATGAACCCAACTGCAGGATCAATTACTAAAGAAAACAAAAAAAAACATACCTAGAAAAATTACCCAATCAAATACTAACGAAAACGAAAAACATACCCAACAAGTTTGATCCACGAAACTGGTGACTGCTACAAAATAGTCAAATCATCAAATCAATAAACATGGATCGAATAGAGCTCTCATATCATATAAATTGATAACATGTATAGAGACCAAACGACTATGGTTTCAATATTATGAAAAGTGTAAATACTATGAAGGGAAATGATAAGGTTATCACCTGATTTGTTACAAGTTTATTCTTGAAGGGGCAAAGGGAAACTTCCCTCAAGTGGATAACAGGTTGTCATGCACAATATTAGTATATATAGTAATAAATAATGAAGAGAGAAGGCAGGTAAGAGTTTGTGAGATTATTAGGGCTCCTGCTTAATGTGTGGAGAGAGGGCATAGCCCTGGGATTCCATTTGAGTGTTTTTCTTTGATTTCCATTGTTCTCAATCATCGAATCTTCAATAAAAAATCGTTCCATATGTTATACCTTTCATCTTATTTTGTATCAGATCTCTATCATTGGTCCGACCTGCTTGTGACCTGCCGTTTTCTTCTGTTCAATCATGGTAACCCGAGCTCAGAATTCTCGATTGGATGCTCAGGAACAACAGATCAAACAACTCCAAGTTGATGTCGCTGAAATTAAATCCTCGTTGAAAGCCTTGGACGAGGATCGGATGGAGTCCGGCGATTTTCGTAAGTTTGTTTTGGCGTGGATGAAACAACAGGAGAAGCGACCATCGGATGGGGCGTCGGGCTCGGCTCCTTCCTCTGGGATTTTCTCTTCGCTCCGTTTTTCTCCTCTGCACGGTGGGCCGTCTACCGGGTTGCCCTATGGCGTGAAGAACGTGAAGTTACCTGAATTTAGTGGGTCTGATCCTCAAGGTTGGATTCAGAAGGCGGATCTCTATTTCGACATCACTGAAACACCGGCCGACCTTCATCTCCGGTTGGCTCAGTCGAGCATGGTCGGCGTAGCTCAACATTGGTTCACCGTCATCTCTCAGGTATGCGATTCCCTGTCGTGGGGACATTTTCAGGCGGAATTACTCCAACGTTTCAGTGGTTTGACGACTCCGAATCCTTCTGCGCAATTCACTGAAGATCACACCGATTTACACTCCTCTCAGGCTATGCACATGATAGTTGTTACTCCGATTCACTCTGATCCGAGTGACTTTCACACGTTTGATTCGGCTTCGCAATTGTGTGATGAGTCTGACCTAGGGCTCGTGAATGATGTCATTCCGATTGCAAGTTCAATCGAATATGATATTGAGGTTGTTACTACTCATTCGGGTGTTGTTCTGTTGGATCCACACGCTACCGATCCAATCGATTCAGATTTGGATTATGACACCACTGAGTATCAAACTAATTTCCCAAAATTTTTGTGTTGCGATCGTTTCATTTTAGCAACTTCGGCTCTCGGGATCGCTCCCGCATCTAACATCGATACCCCTATTCCGATCATGTACTTCCCTTCACTGAATCTTGTTCCGGTCTATACTAATCCGATCACACTTGGTATTACTCATTTGTCGATTCCTAAACTGGATGAGGAATTGGACCGTTTTACCTTCTTTGTTTTTGATCCTGGTCCATATTTTCTCAACATGTCTTATCATCCGAGTAAATCTGGTTCAGTTCAGTTCCAGTTCTTTATACTCGGATCCTAGATATTGATTCAATTTCGGATGCCGAAATAGACGTGCATTCAAGAGCTCTTCATGAGTCATTCGAAGTACAGGAGGCTTACATGGATATGTTGAATTACACTTTTGTGCTAGCAGGGGTTGTCGACAGTGCTAACATTTGGCTGTTCGATACGGATTCAAGAGTTATTCCAAACTTTGGATGGAAACCTGGTTGGTTGTGTAAAAGTCTTGAGGTCAAGACTTTATCGGAAGGGGGAAGCAGTGATAAGGTTATCACCTGATTTGTTACAAGTTTATTCTTGAAGGGGCAAAGGGAAACTTCCCTCAAGTGGATAACAGGTTGTCATGCACAATATTAGTATATATAGTAATAAATAATGAAGAGAGAAGGCAGGTAAGAGTTTGTGAGATTATTAGGGCCCCTGCTTAATGTGTGGAGAGAGGGTATAGCCCTGGGATTCCATTTGAGGGTTTTTCTTTCATTTCCATTGTTCTCAATCATCGAATCTTCAATAAAAAATCGTTCCATCTGTTATACCTTTCATCTTATTTTGTATCAGATCTCTATTAGGAAAACAAGACTATAAATAGGAAAGCTATCTAGGGTTAACCTAGCTAAAACATAAGTCCAATAAAAAGAGCCCAACATAACTTATTATGCTAACATTGCTTAACCCACAATTTGGTATGATATTGTGTTGAGACCTGATGATGCCGGCTAGCTGCAGGTTGAACAATTATTCGTCAATTGTAGTTTTATTTTTTGTTACTTTCAGGAACTTTAGATGTAAATATATAGTTGTTGGTGTTGATTACTTCCATGATTTGCAGTAAAAATAGGTTTAGATAGCTTAATTTTTGGTTTACTTTCATGCCCACCAAGTGTTTGTTGTTTTGCTTAACCCACAATTCGGTATGATATTGTGTTGAGACTTGATGATGCTGGCTAGCTGCAGGTCAAACAGTTATTCGTCAAATGTGGAGGAGAGTTTACTCATTCAGTGGAATCTCTTCAAGATCTTAAATACAGTGGCATTGATCAAGCTATAATTGACTGTTTGAGGAATAACAATATTCATCTTCTTGTTTCTGTAGAAGATAAACATATTAGAAGGCCGAATGCTGTTCCTATAAGACGCAAGTTGGCTGAAATAAATTGTGAGCCTCATTGTGGTGAAAAACATGTTCATTCTTCTTTGGAGAAAGATATAGAAATCCCATTTACTGTTTCTAAAGCAGAAACGGGTGGCGGTATTGACAATACAACGATCATTATTGTTGTTGTTTCTACTGCAGTTATAACGTTTCTTCTTGCTACCCTGCTGTTTTGTTGGTATACTAGAACTTATGGTGGGGCACAAAATGATGAAAAGCCTCTTTTGAGCTTAAGTAGGAGCGAGTTCTTGAATGGTATTTTTTTAACAAATTATTGCATAAAAAATTAAGCCCGTTTGGTGTGGTTTCTGGTTTGTGTAACGGCTTTTTCCCCGAGAAAACCATTAAACTTTCAAAAGATCTATAAAAACTCCCAAGTTATTGGATTTTTTCTAACTTGTTGCCCAAAATGCTGATAAGATGAAAATTATCTTTAAACTAAAAGGTATTGAGGCTTAAGGGTTTTGATGGTTAAGAAGAAAGATAGTTACATAATAAAAATCACACGAAAGCTCAACTTTTTATGCAATAACGCCTTTCTTGGTCATAGTACCTACCAAGCTTGGTTTTAAAAACGTGCATGCGCCTGAGGCGGAGCTTCATCTACATGTGGGTCAAAATTGATCAAAAATTTGCATATGGAGGAGCTGAAAATGACCAAAAAGATGAAGAGATTATGAATGGTTTACTCGATGAAAAAGCTTATACGTAAATAAACCTTATTTGATTGTACATAAACCTTATTTGGTTGTACATAGAGCAATGCCCTGCTTGCTTGAAGCTCTCGTCTCATGCCTCGCGCATAGGCTTTTGGGACCTAAACACCTCAGAGTGCCTCACGCTTTTTAAAACCAAGCATTCAACTTTGTTTACATGTTGGATGTTTTCATGTGGATATGATATTAATCTTTCAGGTTCTTCAAAAAAACCTTCATATAGTGTGCAAAACTCTGTTAAGGATCCAGGAAACGCTGGTGACCAGTTGATAGCTACCAGTGCAGACCTACAAAAAAAGATTCATCTGTAAATTCAAGTGTATCATTAGGTATCCCATTAGAACCACCACCTGGAATTTTAAGTGCTTCTGGAATACCTCCTCTAAAGTCGCCACCTGGCTGGCCCGAACTGGCTCTAAAGACTCCACCTGGAAGGAAAGATCTATCTGTACAGTGTCCATCTGTCAACACTCATTCTCCGCCTAACCGGTCACCAGTCGATGCAGCTCCACCTGTTCGAGTCCCTTCAGGTAGACGACTTCCATCAGCTAGACGACCACCATCTGCTGCACCACCACCACCTCCACCACCATCTGGAAAAGCACCGCCGCCTCCACCACCATTGAAAAAAGGCCCAGCCTCACCACCTCCACCAGGTGGCTGTAGACCACCGCCTAGACCACCTGGTCCAGGGTTTAAATTTTCCCGCCCTTCATCAGAACCAGGTGATCCAGATGGTGATGATTCTAACAAAGCTAAGCTAAAACCATTCTTCTGGGATAAGATTAATATGGCTAACCCTGATCAAGCCATGGTTTGGAGTCAGATTCGAGCCGGGTCATTCCAGTAAGTTGTGATTCATAAGTTGTTATAGAGAAATAAGCTTCTGAAACATAATGTGTTTTGTTAATGAACAGGTTTAACGAAGAAATGATTGAAAATTTGTTTGGATATAATGCTGTTACCGAGAAAAACAAAGGCAACAACATTCATCACATGACCCCACTTCCAATTTAGTTCAAATTATTGATCCGAAAAAGGCCCAAAATTTGTCTATTCTTCTAAAAGCACTAAATGTGACAACAAATGAAGTTTGTGATGCACTTAAAGAAGGTAATTCTTTACTTCATTCATAATTACCTCCCTCTTCATCTCATTGTGTTGTAATTCTTCACTTAAAAGGACCAAATGTGTTACGTTCGAGTGAACAGTGGGGACTGAACTTGTAATTTCTCATACTTAGGGACCAAAACCGTAAAACAGGTATAACACAGGGACTATCTGTGTAATTCTTTCTTATAAGAATTATATATAATAATTAGCGGTGGCAACATGTAGGGGTCGGGCGGGTCAGGTAAATGGTCTAAATGGTTTATATTTTTAGTGTCGGTGGAGATGGGCCAACCCACAAACACTTTTTTTGTTTTTTAGAGAAAAAAAATGTATAAATGGTTAATCTGTTAGTTGTGATTACAAAAGCAAAACAAAATTACTACAGGAATATTATACACCTATAAGTTAAACCTTTTACAAGATGTTCATTAAAAATAGACTTTTTATGACTTATGACCCTTTTGAGATAAAACAAAACCCAAATCAACCCATTCATGAGTAAACGGGTCGAAATGTGCATCTCTCATATTTACCACTACTTTGAAAACACAATTTATTTATATATCCCTAGCAATTCTTTGAGACATTTATCTTATAACTGTCTTCACAAGCTCTAAAGGGTTCATTTCTACTTGAACTTGTGTTTTATAGTTTGTACTTTTTGTTTTCAATAAACAGTTTGATAGAACTACTGTTATAAATGTAATTTGTTATCATTGCTAATCTATATGAGCTCAATTAAGAAATGAGCTACCCGTAGAACTTATTCAAACTCTGCTAAAAATGGCTCCAACCGGAGAAGAAGAATTGAAGCTAAGGCTGTATAATGGGGATATTTCTCGCCTCGGAACTGCAGAACGGTTTTTAAAAATATTGGTGGAAATACCATTTGCTTTTAAAAGACTCGAGTCTTTACTTTTTATGTGCACACTTCAAGAGGAACAAGATATAATGGAGTCCTTCCAAACATTAGAGGTGAAACTTTAGTTCTGGATGAAACACTTCTTTTTAGCTTTATTGTTTTGCTTTTTGGGTTAATTGTTAAAAAAAATTAACCAAATTTCTAGTAACCAGTTTTTTCCACCACCAAACTTTTAATAATTTTAAGAGAAACCCTTTAACTTTCAGAAATTTCGATAGAAACCCTAAAATTATTATTTTTTTTTATAAAAATTCTCAATTTTTTTGGAACAAGCCATGTTGACTTTGTTTTCATGCCATTTACACGAAGCTGATACTGCTTATTTGCTGTCAAGGTTGAAGGTTACTTTAAATCTATTTTTTTTTTAAAGTTTGATGTTTTCAGCAAAGTAACCTTCAAGCGGTGGCACAGTGGTAAGTGCTTGATTCCCTGTTATGGTCAAATCCTGCATCCACTGGCTTCCTGTCATAACCTCTTGAACGCCACATGCCCAGTGCAAACTGTGATTTACCTGATCCCGTTGGTTAGCAGGGTATTGACGGTCCCATGGTTTTCTGGCAATGGGCTTTCGTGGTTACCAAAGAAAGAAGTTTGAGCAGAGTTACCTTTTTATTCAGTTTGCCCTTGTTTTATTGTCTGATTATGATACGAACCCAATAACGGGTCAGAGTCAAACTGGGCAGGGTCAGACCCAGTTGGTACTGTGTGGCGGGAAAGAAGACAAAAAATTTAGGAATTGGGGGGAAGATCCAAGAATTCAAGAGGTGGAGGAGTGGGGGAAAACTGTCTGATGTTTAGGTCTTTTAATACTCAGAATTATCTAGTTTTAGGAGTCGATGTTTTATTAGTCAAAATTAGGGTTCTAAACCTTGTAATCGGAGACTACCCATTCTCGAAATTGGGCACTATTTGTACTTGTTTTTCTGTTTAATCCAATCATCCGATTTCAGTTCTTAACAGATTATATGGGTTTTTTTTGGTTGCTTGTACAGGCTGCTTGTATAGAACTTAAGAAAAGCCGATTATTTCTTAAACTCCTAGAAGCTGTTCTAAAAATCGGGAATCGTATGAATGATGGAACATTCCGTGGGAGTGCACAAGCATTCAAACTAGACACACTCTTGAAACTTTCAGATGTAAAAGGTGTTGATGGAAAAACAACTCTTTTGCATTTTGTAGTACTTGAAATCATCCGGGCAGAAGGTATAAGGGCTGCCAAAACTGCCCAAGAGACCAAAAGATTCTCCAACTTTAGTTCTGATGAACTTCTAGAAGAATCTGCTGATAATTCTCAAGATTCAGATGAATATTATCGCAATCTTGGCCTTCAAGTGGTTTCCAGTTTGAGCAGTGAGCTTGATGATGTTAAAAAAGTAGCCATTCTTGATGCTGAAGGGTTGACTGGTACGGTTTCTAA
This sequence comes from Smallanthus sonchifolius, assembly GCA_023525975.1. Lineage (NCBI taxonomy): Eukaryota > Viridiplantae > Streptophyta > Magnoliopsida > Asterales > Asteraceae > Smallanthus > Smallanthus sonchifolius. The sequence continues at coordinate 7,942,318 of CM042046.1, read as the reverse complement.
ATTTGGCCACGCACTTATAAAAGCGCGTGAGTTTTTAAACACTGAACTGAAGAACATAAATCAAGAAAAAGGTGATGGTGATGATGATGAGGACGAGTTTTCTGTGATTTTGTCTAATTTTGTGAAAGATGCTGAGAAGGATGTGATGTGGATGCTTGAGGAAGAAAAGAGAATAATGGCACTTGCGAAGGATACCGCGGATTATTTCCATGGACAGGCGGGGAAGGATGAAGGGTTGAGATTATTTGTGATCGTTCGTGATTTTTTAATTGTTTTGGATAAAGTGTGCAAAGAGATTAAAAATAATCCTCTTGTTAGACCAATTAAGATAATGAAAAAAGATGGTTCACCATCTAAGCAGACAGAAAAGAAAGACATTTCATCATCTGAGACGAAAGATGTTTCAGAACCTAGGATGACACAAACAGAAGATAGTTCAGAACGTAGGACGACACAAACAGAAGATGTTTCAGAACCCAGGACGACACAAACAGAAGATGTTTCAGAACCTAGGACAACACAAACAAAAGATGTGTCATCGCCTAGGACACATGAAACTGATGATGTGCAGCACGAGCCACATGAAACCGATGATGTGCAGCATGAGACGCATGAAAATGGGGATTTACAACATGAGACACATGAAACTGAATCGCCATACAAGATTCAGGAAACTGATCATATCCGACATGAGACACAGGAAACTGATGATTCGAAACATGAGACACAGGAAGATAATGATTTACAACCTAGGACAGAAGAAGATGGTTCACAACATAAGACACATGAAACTAATGATTTGCAACTCGAGAATCAAAAGAAAGACATTGAGGAAACGGGTGGAAGAACTTCAGAACCCCACAAGGCCCCATCGTGTGTCCCACATGAACGACTTCTTCCTGCCATTGCAATGAGACGCATGGATACTTTTAGTTCCGACTCAAGTTCAGATGAGGACTAATCCATAGTTCTTTTTTCCTGATATATAAGGTAAAAAAAACATAAATTTCTGTTATGATTATCATTTTACCGAAGACGATTCGCATGTGCTGATAATTTGTTACTTTTGATCAGGAAAAGGAGAGGGTAGCTGCTCCCTTGCCATTGTACCATTTGTTGAGAGTAAAGAACAACATAATCATGTTGCAGTGTTGCTATATGGATGTAAATTATTGTTGAGTGGAGGATGAAAGCTTGAAATGGTTGTATATAGTGATGTACAAGGGCATTTTTGACCTTTCATAGGCTAGTGAATGTGTTATGCAAGATTTCTTGATTCAGTGTATGGGAAATAGAGAGGAGTTGTATCTTGTGAGTAGGATGATTGTAATGCTATCAAAATGTAAACTTTTCAGGATACATTTTTCAAAAGCCAACAAGCATTTTTTGAATGTTTGGAGGAAGATAAGCTTTGATTGTTTTAGAATGACATAAGTTAGTTTCAATAAGCAATTTGATATTATGGTATTATGGCAACCAATCACTCCCTGTGATTCCCTCCATCATGCAGAGTCAGACTGTCCAGGGGCGTCTTTTGGGTAAAGCAAGTAAAACCCTATCTTTAGGCCACCAAATAATAAGGGACTCAATTTTTTTTATATACATGTGTGTGGTTTGGGTTGGGCTTAATGGAAAACGCTCAAAATCTGAAGAGATTTAGAGCAAGAGACGAAGAGTTGTCTTGGAAAACAACCTCTAGATGTAGACGAACCTATAAACGTGAACAGGGGCCTCAAATTTTTAGTTCGCTTTAGGCTACCAAAATGATTGAGCTGCCCCTGAGACTGCCTCAATCCTTATATTGGCTACTGCAATTCATTGGGCAATTAATATTCACTTTCCATAGAAACCATAATTCTCTCTATACATTTATGTAACAATCTCCTATATATGTATGTAAATGTGATCAATAGAATTCATATCTTCTCCATTTTCTCTCTGTCGTTATATGGTATTAGAGCGTATCACGCTCCACCTAGTTTTTTTTCTTATCCTATCACTCCGACATTTTCAATGGCATCTAACTCCGTCAACGCCATCACTGCAAACACCCACTTTCCGATCAAGTTAACTCCATGCAACTTTCCGGTATGACGGAAACAGATTATGGCCTTAAACAGGCTCCTCGGGTTTGGTTTCATTGCCTCTCATCGGCCCTTCATGCACTTAGTTTCACAGGTTCGAAGACAAATCCTTCATTTTGGACATCTAACTATCAGAGCGACCAACTCTGAGTTACCAAGAAAGTGATTGCATGCATTCTCGTATACATTTTTGGTGTATGTGACATTATCATCACCGGTAACAACGCTACTACTATCAACAAGGTCATCCAAAAAACAGGACACAACATTTGTTATAAAAGAACTCGAGGCTCTTAGTTTTTAGATGTTTAGATTGTTCCTCATAGACATATATTTATGAGCTTCTATAACAAGTCGCATTTCAGAATTCAAGCCTCTGTCGTCGCCTACAACCACATCTCACACACTACCTCTTGGTGACAGTCATGCCTTCTCTAATCCAATTAAATATCGACTGATTGTTAGTTGACATCACATGTGCAGTAAATAAAGTGTGCCAATTAATGAATGCCCCGACCAAAAACCATTGATATGTAGTTAAACAAGTTGTTCGTGACCTCCATGGCACTGTTGACCATGGTTTGCTTATCAAACACAATTCCGGATCAACACTTCATGCCTTCACGAATGTTCATTGGCATAGTAATTTCACAATCTTCTACATCCTCTCTCCGCGCCTTCTTTGATGTTGATTTGGCTAGTTGTCCGGATGATCGTCGGTTCCAAGAGGATTTGTCATCTATTTGGGACTTTGGGTTCCAACCTTATTTCATGGATTGTTCGCAAACAACGCATAGTTTCTCGTTCTTCTATTGAGTTTGAATATAAGCAGGGCCGGGCCAGTAAGGTACTTGGGCCAAGCAAGGGCTTGGGGCCACCCAAAAAATAGGGCCTCCAATTTAAAAAAAAACTGTATATGTATTTGGGTTGGGCAATTGGGCTTTAAAATTTAGGCCTGTTTTGGACTTGGGCAACTAAGCAAGCGTGGTCGGTTATTAACTTTTAGGCGGCTTTTTATTTGGGAATTGGGAATTTGGGGGGAGCGGGAGTTAGGGGATTGGACGATAGGGAAGCCGAAATCATGAATAAGGGGGCGATTTAGTCGTTAGGGACTTAGGGTTCCTCCGAAAATCGTGATGGAATATTAATCGTTCGTGGATTTGAGAATCTGGTTATTTGATTAATTTTGTTATTTCGTTATTTTAGAATATGAGATGTGGTTAACCGGTTAGAAAGTTAGAATCTGAGAATTGTAATTTGGTTAATTGGTTATTGTGTTAAACAAATTTTAAATGTCAAACTGAACCATAAGCATGAACCGGGTGCATCTAAACGGGCCAAAAAAGCTAATCGAGATGCTTTAGCTAAGCGTTTTCGTTTATTATTGACGGTTCCAAACCCATATAAAAAAAGGTGGGTTTTCATAATATGAATTTTGAAAAAGAGCCTCAAACTTTTAGTTCGCTTGGGGTCACCAAGTACCTTGAGCCGACCCTGAATACAAGGCTCTTACCGACACAGTGGCTGAACTTACCTGACTAAAAACTCTACTACATGAACTTAGAGTTGGCAAAACTTCAACTCTTACCCTATGATATTACAATCTAGATGCAACCTATATTTCGACTAATCATGCCTTCCATGCACAAGCAAAGTCGGTGAAAGTTGATTTTCATTTTGTTAGAGAAAAGAATGCGAAAGGAAATCTTAGATATAGTTTATATAAAAAAATGCTCAAATTGATATGACTGATCAGACATGTCTCCATGTTTTGTCATTTGACTTTTGCCTAAACGACCCGTATAACACTTATACGAGTCGTATAGGCGAAATGATGATGTACACATGATAGCAGATTGTAATATAACCATTTATTTCACATATAGCCCTCACTTTTCTATTAATAACTGAATCAAAATATAGGTGTTGAATTGTTTAACATATATTTACTAGTTTAGAGTATTTTTATTCTTTTTAAGGATATAAAATAATCAACAATAAATAAACCGAAAACCGTTTCATGGGCGTCTGATTCTGAATTTTAGTGGCATTTTGTATATTTATAAGCCCAAGTTCAGATGAATCTTGGGCTGAATTTCAGCATTTGTGTGGCCCATTTATTAAACATCTCATGGCAACATAACAGAGCCTATACAAATTTTAACGGGTAGGGTTAAATCCGTAAAGAACCCGAAAACCGTTTCCAATATGTGAATTTGAACAAGATATTTACAGGTTGAAATAAATACAACCCGTTTATCATGGAACTGTTTACATATTAAAATTCTAAAATTACAAATTTACAACTGAAAATATGGAATCTAGGTCAATTCGTATGTTAACATAAAAATTTTGAAATAAAATAACCAACAGTTTAAGTTATGACATAAAATATATTTTAAAAAGTTATAAAATAAACAGGTTAAACGTATCAACTTGCGAATTCGTCAGGTCACCCACACTCGACCTATTTAGCTAAACGTGTTTGTGGGTTCAACCTAAAGCTGAACCGAGCTCGTTAGACTAATCTGTAACCTAAAATTCATGTTAGGTTCATGTCGTGTTTTCGTATTCGGCCATAAATACACATCCCTAATTATATCAAGGGTTTCCACTTTTGAAGATTGTTCATGGGAAAGATAAATGTGGATAATGTAATGGGCGGTTATATTCAATAACACTTGAGTAATGCTTAGTTTATGGTAATAACTCATAGTATAATAACTTGCCGAGCTCAATTGTAATCATTATCAACCAACATGATATGTTTGTTGAAGTTTTTGTAAAACTTGCACCATTTGAAGAAATTTTTTTACTTTCTAAATTTAGTTTTTTATCTTATTGCCGCCTGGTTAAAGTTATATAGCTCGACAGAGGATGAGGGAAGGGGAGGTCACCAACTTAAGCTACTGGTCGGGAGGAAGAAGAATGTTAGGGATGTGGGTTTTCATTAGTCAACAGGGAAGGGAGTAGGGTTGTAAACGAACTGAACGTTCAGCGAACAGTTCATGAACCGTTCGGCGGGAAGTTCGTTTACGTTCGTTCGTTTAATAAATGAACGAACATGAACAAGAAATTTCGTTCGATTAACTAAATGAACGAACATGAACAAAGGTCCCATTCGTTCAATTGTGTTCGTGAACGTTCGGTAAGCTGTTCGTGAACGTTCGGTAAGCTGTATGTGAACATTCGTTCATTTACGTTCGTTTATGTTTGTTCATTTTCGTTTATTTAAGATGTTCATTAAGATTTTTATATATTTATGTTTTATTTTATCTAAACATTTTATATTCTTTAATTTCTAATTTTTTTTATTACCCTAACAATTAACTAAGACTGTGCGTAATGGGAGGGTGAGAAGAGGGGCGTGGTGCTACCTCACCCACCACGGGCGTGAAACACTGCGCCGGACCCGGGTGGGTGGGGGCGTGAGTGGGGCAAGGTGGTGGTGCTCACCGGGGTGAGAGGGGGTTACACACAAACATTACACATCTCTCTCTCACACACACACATAACAATCTTTCACCTTCACCCACACCATTACACACCTAGGTGAGGGTGTGTGTGAAGATAGCTCTGGTCAACGTGGTGTCTACGTGGCATCAAAAATCCACCACACTCATCCTATCATTACACATAGCCTAAGTAAAGTAGGAAACCATATTATCATTTATGTGTCATTTCTCTATCCACTATTACTCGATTAAGGCTTCTAAGTTCTAAATTCTAAATAATGTAAGCTTTCCTCAATCCTAAATCATGTAAGCATTAGGGTTGACATCAAAAGTTCTAAACAACGCTTCGTCGGTAACGTTCGTGAACAAACTCATTTTCTTAATGAACGAACACGAACATGAAATTCCGTTCGGTTAGTGTTCGTGAACCGTTCGTGAACAAGTTCAATGCTTAACGAACGAACACGAACAAGGCTTCGTTCGGTTCGATTACAGCCCTAGAAGTGAGGGTAGTAATAAAGAAAAAATAAGTGAAAAAAATAATTAATAAAGAAAAAATATTAAATAGTTACTAATGATAAAAAAAAAGAAGTGAAAAAAGAAGCTTATGCTTAGAGAATCGTGGCAATGTTCGTATCGTATTTGTCACCCTTAGATCTAGCCGTATGTTAAATATTATTTAATTACGCGACTTATATTTTTTAGAAAAGGTGACGTTATAATGACAATTTTAGTTCATAATCAATTTTGTTCCTTTCCTCCTTGGTAGCCCACAAATGGTTGACTAATAAAATCATTTAAAAGAGAATTTGACGAGCCAACACACGTTGATTGATATACTTTTAACGTATTGATAAGGTTGATGACTCAAAAAATTAAAAACACATTTTCTTTGACTATTTTTGTAAAAAGTAAATTAAGAAAATGATTACCTTTTTATATATTTAACATGAAACAAATCTATAAAGTTGTTTTAGACATTTTTTATGTTGACTTTTGTTGTAAGATTTCAAAATCTTTGAAATTTTGAAACACATAAAACAACCTAGGAAAGATGAGGTCAAAGATTTATATTTTCTAAACATAGACCGTTGATAGTTGGGTGAGACACATGTTTGGTTTTATTTGGAATAAAAATATATTCAAATGATATTGTTTTAGTTTTAATCAACTCCACTTGTTTTTATCTTATTCTATTTATCTATTGTTCCTGTCGACAAGTTTTTATCTATAAAATCGATCATAAAATGCGTGAAACTTTTTCATATATCTAGTTTTTTTTATGTATCATTACAAATGTTTTGAAAATACAACAATGATGAGATCAATTTTACAATTTCTTATTTATACATATATTGTTGACTATGTGCTCATTTTTCATTTAGCTACTTTATTTATATTCATTTTATTTTCATTTATCTACTTAATTTTCTTAAGAAATATGTCAGAATCGTATTTTTAAAAACATTTATTTGACATACGAATATAAGAGCATTCATATTAGCTTCTTCATCTTTATAATTTAACTAAATATCACATATTTTTAAATTTATCTTTAAATTTGTTTTAACCTATCACATCTCATTCTCCATTGTTAGACCTAGGTTTATGAGTAAACTTTTTGTATAAGTGTAAGGTGTAACCGTGAACAAGGTTTCACGGGTGTTTTGGGCCGGCCACAAGGCCGAGTAGTTATGTTTAGGCCTAGTAATGATTGTCTAGGTATAAATAACACTATACCCCAACCGTGTTAGGTTAGCAGCTCTTTGTTTGGTTTTCTTTGTAATTCTCTAAAGCAATATACGGTTTTACAAGTGTCTTGTGTTCATGAATCACCACAATCCATAGTTTCCGCCTATTGATTGTGAGAGTTTGATATCGTGTGCGTTTTCATTCGTGTGTTCATCGAAGATCCAAAGAATTGGGACTTACATCTATCTTTATCTTTATCTCATTCACAAACACTTACTATATTATTTTTTCTCTTTCCTAAACACTCACACAAAATATAGAGTCTGGTTAAAATGATTATCTATATTTAGAAAATCTTTATTTACTAAACTATAAAATTTAAAGATAGAGATCCTGATATGCAGGAGTAAAATATAAAAAAAATCTAAATAATAGAGATGGATATAGAGATGCTATTGTGAATGCTCTAAGATGAATAATTAAAATTCATTTGCATATTTCATACCAATAAATGATGTATAAACTTATTAAAAAGTTACCATTTTCGTGTTTTTTAAAAATATTTAACTACAATTATATCCCACACGACGTGGCGGGTTCTTATAACCAAAAATAAAATGGCGGCTTGGGAACGTTGGTATGAATAAGCATGTCGCAGGTTCATATAACCTAAAGATAAAATTGCGGCTCAGGAGCGTGGTTATAAATAAACATTTCGTAACGGTGTATTCAAAAATCGACTATATATTCCGAAAGCACGAAAAAAATAACTTAAAAACATCATTTGTAAAAGATAAAGCCGTCGCCTACCTCGATGGCGGGCCGATTTAATAAAATTTAAATGAAAATGTAGACACAATGGCTACAACAATATATAAAAAAAAGAAAATGTATTTCATTTTAAAAAAAAATCAAAAAAGGAAATAAGAAAAGGAAAAAAATAAATTAAACTCATGGTATAAAAAAAACAAAAATTAATCTAAAGATAAGCTTATTATAAAAGAAAAAAATAGTATAAAAAAAATTATTTTTTAAATAAAAGAAAAGAAAGGATTATGACGCCATCAGAATTTGTGCTGAGGTCATAAATGAACAGGAAGTGGAGGGAGCCGTGGATCAAACCCGAACCGCCTGGTTCAGGTGTGCGTTCCTTACCATCAAGCATGCGCCTCAACTGTTAATCTAAGTCGTTTCAGCATATGCATATACGTTAAAAAAGATGCTTAAAACTAAAAAAAAAAGATAAAGAAAACAATGCACTAAGGGCTTGTACCACCTACAGTCAGACTTGTACCTTAAATGTGACCCGGTATGAATGTGACACGTGACCAGTACCGTAGACACCGAACTACCTGACATGAGTTTTTTTATATTCTTGTATTAATTGTATTAATGTATGATTTCAGGCATGTAATGATCACAAATCTATAGTCTTTTGGAATTTTTCTGTAGTCATGTAAGATTTCAAAATCTTTGAAGTTTTGAAGGATTGAGAGAGAATTCAAACTACCAAGTTAAGGAATGATGAAGTCAAAGAATTAAAGATTGATACTTTTTGAGCATTGACAGGTGTGTAGTTGGTGGAGACTTGGAGTTGACTTATATGCTTATAATTCATAAACACATTTATAAGACTATAAGAATGAACTTAGTCGACTTTGAAGTATGTTTCGTCATGTTTATATTTAGGAAATAAAAAAGTCTTTGTTCGTTTTAAGGAAATTGAATACCAAATTGTTCATTTTGAGAATTTTTCTTTTTATATAAATACAAAGAGATATTACCTCAACAACTTTGTAAAAAACAAAGGGCGGGTCCGATGGTGTTATAAAATATATAGTCGAATATTCCAGGTGTCAACACATAAGTGGTTATAAAAACAGTCGGTCAACGATGTTATACTGTCGAAACCGACGGTATAAGAGAGGACATTCTCGTGATTTTTTAGTCAATGGGACAAAGTGTAGAAGAGTGTGGTCAAAATAGACGATTTGGGGATTTTCCCTTATTTAAATTATAAGTTTTAAAAATAGGGTTTTTTACATATTAAACTTAAAATTATTCAATTGCATATTAAACTTAAAAATAGGATTTTCCTTATTAAACTTCTAAATTACATATATCCTTAATCCCTAACTTTAATTACATATTTCACCAATTAACTTAAAATTATCCAACTGCCTCTCATAAATATTTAGGAAGGGGATATATGTAAATAGTACTTTAATTTATTCATTAAGTGTAAAATGGTAATAAAATAAGTTATTTTAAATGAATTGGATACATATATACTATATAATAAATAAAGGTTTCTCAATGCCACGTGTTGCCTTCATATTCATTCTTACAATTTTTTTTCAGCCCCTCTCTCTTATTAAATACATTTACATCTTTTCAATAATAATAATATACTTTAAACAAATTATTTTTTATACTAATAAAACACATTTATTTTAAATTAGCTCATATTATAAGAAACTTTGTAATCTAATTAACTAACTTATGTTATCATTCAAAGAATGAAAGTCAAACTACTTTGAATAGTAATTAATTAATTTTCAAAACTCAGATATATATATTAACTTTTACATATTTTGGATTTTGTTTTCTATTGTTAATGTATGTAATTACATTTTTCCACCTATAAGATATATATAAAGATTTAAAAATTTTATGTATTAATATTTTTTCACTCTGTGTAGTACACAGGTCCTAAGCTAGTATATAATATATAGATTTTAGGAAGCGAAAATATGTAATTAAACTTTAGGGTTGGTTAAATATGTAATAAAGAAACTTAGAAATGAGATATATGTAAATGCCCCGTAAAAATAAAACTGTCCATATAGTTATTAAATAAAAAAAGGACCACAAAGATGATTTATGTAATTTATGATTTTATTCTACTTTTTGTAAAATAATCGTGTTTTTATAAAAATTAAAACTAAAAATTTATTTTCATGTCACTGAAGCAGTTTTCGATAAAAAAAAACAACTATAAAACTATAGAACACAGTTTCTTCAACTCGAAAGTCGAAATGTAAATTATATTTTGGACAGCTTGATATAAAAATATATCAGAAAATAAAATATCTAGAAACACGTATAATATAATAATTAAAAAAAAAATAAAAAATAATGCGTGGGGCACATGTGAAAGATCAAGTCACGTTTATAAATCACCAAACATACAATATCTAAAAGCGGGCTTTCATACCTTTGAAAGCAACTAATGGAATCCAAATTCCCTTTTGCTTTGAGATGCTATGTTCCAACATCTATAAGCCTTAAACAATCTTAATCTCTTTATCCATCATTAAACCCTCTATCTAATCTAATAAAAGAATAAATTTTATGACACGTGCTATTCATTTTTCCGTCTAAATCTGTTACTGATTAAAACTACATTGTATTTATTAAATCTCATTAAAATTAATCATTTATTTTCTTATTAAACTAACTCCATCATTTTCGAACTATTATTCTTCTACCACACATATCCATACCAAATTTAGTTAAAAGTGACATATGTTAGAAGGAAAATCAATTTATGAAAATATAACATTTTTAATTTATTATATGTTGTCTCAAATTTGAGGTGGTTTTTTGCAGGGGCGGAGGATATAAAGGGCCCGAGGGGGCCCTGGCCCCCCTCCCCGATTTTTCGCTCAGATGTGTTAATATATACGTATTCGGTCGATTTCTCGCTCAGTAGTGTTAATTTATATGTATCCGGCCGAAAATTTTATAGTTCCGGCCCCCCCTATATGAAAAAAAATTCAAGCTCCGCCACTGGTTTTTTGTATATTGTTACTTTTGTATACATTGATTTATGTTATTTATTGTTTAAAGTTACTAACTATATGTTTTATCCAAGATTTAATTGCTCTCAATAAAAATACATTTAACTTATAATTAAATATTTATACTAATGAACTTACATAGCCAAGTAATTATTGTAGTATTTTCTTATACGAAAACTCGTAAAAAAACAATTTCCATCATTTTTTATATATCAAACTATATGAAATGCATTTTAGAAGAAAAGAAAAGAGAATGTAAGAGATTTTCGATAAAAAACTATTTCCACAATAAAAACTAGTTCATATTTTTGTATTGCAAATTGTTTTGAACACCGAAAGATTCATTTATATGAAATTGATGTAGGTAGCAGTAATAAAGAGATTTGATCAATTTTAATTAAATTAAAATAAAAAATATTTGAGTATGACAAAAAAAGAGATTTGATCAATTTTAATTAAATTAAATCAAAACGAAGTATGTGGCATTATATAAAGTTAAAAGTAGACATGATGAAATTATAAATTGTAGATAAAGATTGTAAACTCATCAATAGAATATCAAATGTTGTATAAAAATAAGTATATAGAGATTTGTGAATTATAACTGTAACTTTTAATTTTTATTACTATATTTAATTTGTAATTTAAATCATCAACAAAAATGTAGATATTTAAAAATTATATCGTTTTTATTATTTAAACCATGTAATACACGGGGTTTTAAACTACTATTAAATATATAACTAATTTTAAATAAAAAGAACTATAAAAATATATAAAATTTATACATACTTCTTTAAATATGACAAATGAGACGGCTACGAATTATTATTTTTTCTCCTTTCCACTACATGTGATAAACGCTGTTTATTACGATTTTTATACTTTTTACTTAAAATTGGTTTTGTAATAAACGTGTCCTTCATGCCTATCAGCTATGATTATTTTAAAAAGTTAATATATATAAACATGCACTGTAAAGTTTCGTTTTATTAACATACAAATTTTATGAACTAAATGAGGAAAAAAAGATAAAGTAAAATAGAGGTATTTAATTACTTGTTTTATAAAAAGACATTAATTACCACATTTCAAACGCTTTGAATATTAATTTCAAATTCATCTAGCAAATGTGCTCACTTTCAATGTGAACTAATAAGGGGAATGATGATGAGTGATGAGTGGGAGGTAAGGTAATATAAGGAGGAGGAGTTGTAGTCTTTGGTTAAGTGGACATGTGATTAGGACATTACATGAGACCATAATAATGGAGATCACATTGGATTATACTAATGTTAATCTATGATATGTAATCATCTACTTCAGGTGAAAAAGAAAAGAAGTCTTTGATAAACAACATGCAAATTAATAATTGTTTTAGGATTCTTTTCATGAAATGTTTGAGTTTATTAAATTTATTGTTTATCTTCTCATATGATAAATAAATAACTTTAAAGATGTATGCGACCATTTATGTAAATATTTGGGAGGAAAATAATAATACAAACAGTTTAAATTTAATTATTTTAAATATAGTAAAAAAATAATTAAAAAATCTAATAAATACTTCTAAACCTTTAAAATACTATAAAAAATGCTTAAATCAATACCTAACAAATATGTAAGGGACTTGATCTCACCAACTATATTTTTGAGCGAGTCACTTTTGTTGTTGTGAACCAATTCATCCCTTGACGCCATATACTCCAGCAGGATACAAGAAAATTAACTTCATGTATTAGTTTCTTTCTCCACTTCTCTCCCACAACCGAATTATGGATCTCCATCAAATCCAAAAACATATTATCGACCATAGTTGACTTGCGATTAGACAAGAGATAAACATGTGATTCAGGCAGTTCGCTACACATAGGACAGAGGACAGAGGAGATGTTTAGATCTCTTTTCGACAGTGCCTCAAGGGTGGGAATTCTACCCAAGATTGGTCTCAAATTGAACACATTTACTTTAATAGGAATCTAATTATTCCACCCAAAACTAGGCTCGCTTGACGCAAATCCAAAATTATCTATTTTCGTCATGAGGAGACTAGTTCGAATTTCTTCCTCATGACCGTTACCATTAGACCAAACCCATCTATTTGGGGGTCACCAGCACACCCGTAAACCTGGAAGGAAGACAAAATGTTGCAACATGAGGAAAATTCAAAAAGTTCACATGGTAGCATAGCATAGGAAGTTTTGGCCATCTAAGCCAATTGATTAAATTCCAAAAAGTGTTGAAGCATCTATTAAATTCCTATTTAGTTACATCACCTAAATTGGCAACAAATATGCAGGGGCGGCTGGAAGGCACTGCGGGCAACACGACCGTAGGGGGCCCAACATTTCGAGAGGCCAAAAAAAAAAAAAAATTATATATATATTTAAAATTTTCGAGGCTTTAAAAAAAATTATTGGGCCTTTTTAAAAAAGTAATTTTCATTATGGGCCTTTTTTTTACGGCTCGTGTAGGGCATTCGAATTCTCGGAGACGGCTTTGCAAATATGACTTTTCAAATAAAAATAAAAAAATATATAATTAGCTAATATTAAAATTAATGCAATTTAGAATTACAATGTCAAATACAATACAACTATTATTTCTACAATAAGTTTTATTTTAAAAAATAGTAGATAGAAATCTACGCTTTTATTATCATTAATATATGGAGTTTAATAAGATTAAACATAATATAAACCATAAAAATATCTGTTTGTTTCACTTTCAAAAGAGAGTGGCTTAAAAGGTAAACAAATAATATGTAAAATGATAAAAGAATTAATTGCGTTTTAAACAATTTTAGAAACTAATCCAAAATTTTGAGTAGGATTATGTAAGTCGACAAATTTATGATGTTTACAATTAGAATACGTTTACTGAATATTTCATAAGTTTTTTTTATCGATAAACAACAAAAATTATCGACAACATCACAGTTACATCTGAAATGATTTATGTATAAGATATTTTTGTAACACGTCTCTAAACAGTAAACTTATCGTTATTTTTCAATGGAAAATATTTCGATAAGCTATGAAACACTTAAATTAAAGGGAAAATTCATAAATTTCCTTTTACCGTTTGGGTTTATCATCTTGTCCACGCACATTTTTTTTCCTGAATTGTCCCTAACAATAAACTCGTTCAACGGTATTTAAACACATGGGACGACGTTATATTTAAGGTCGGACGACGGTAATTTAAGGTCAAACGCCGGCATATTTAAGGTCGGACGGCGGTATATTAATTTAAGGTCGGACGACATTATTTTAATTTTTTAAAAAATTAACCTTTCAGTTCTAAAATAAATTAATTTTTTCAATTCTAATAAATATAACGTCGTTAGATCGTGACAAGAAGGGAATAAAGTCGGAGCCGACAGTGACATGGAAGTCAGATATATAGTCAGAGACGCACGTATTTGTAAATTTACGTATGCTTCCGCCGATAATGTGACACGTGACCTATTATGATTGGGGGAGAGTACCGTCGTCCCATGTGTTTAAATACTGTCAAACGAATTTATTGGTGGAGACATTTCTAGGCAATTTTTCGTGCATGGACAAGATGATAAGCCCTAACGCTCAAAGGGACGTTTCGGGAATTTTCCTTAAATTAAATTATACAAATTTTAATTTTTATCTAATTTAATGAAAAAAAATTATCGTACTCCTTAATCACAAATAATTAAGATAATAAATATTAAGGAACGTGTAGAACGTTCTATATGGTCCATGACTGGATTATAATATAAATCCTTAAATAAATCAATAGTAGTATGAAATAGGCAAGTTCGTTAGTGCTATGGTCGGCTGGTTCCGTCACGTCACCGTTAACACTCGTATCTTCCGTTAGCCTCCGTCATCTCCCCACCTCCATCCATATGGCGTATATAAGACCCCCAGCCGCTTGGTTTACAGAATCTCCACAACCTTCGTCTACCTACTTACAACTAATCTTTCGTCTTCTTAAAGGTACCCACGTGAACTCTTCTTTTCATTCTGATCAAAGCTTTATAACTTTTTTTTAGGGCAAGAATCGTTTATTACATGCGTATTGAAATGACCAGGAGAAAAAATTTAATAGGGTTTATTTTTTTATCTTAAAAAGATGAAGTTCAAGATATGTCTATAAGGTGTTTGATGAAATGCCTGAGTGAAGAAAGTTATGTGTTTTTTTTTGTTGTTGTTGTTTACTTCATTAAATGAATGATGAATCCAGTCAAAGAGTTGATTTAGAGGGTTCTATTGTTTGTTAATTATTTCAGATTTGTGGTAGATTAATTAGCTTGATTGATTGGTTGCTAATCTTTCATTAGATTTTGGGAGCTCTTAAGGGTATTGATCTTTATGTTTATCTTAGGAGAATCTATTGAAAAATCATACATTTTGATAGTTTTATTCTGGAAAATTGTTTTTTTTTTCATGAGATTTATTGTTTATGATATAAGCTACCCTGTTGTTCTGATAGTTGTTTGATTAATCTAGCATATAACAATATTCATGTATATTTTTGTTTGCATTTTTACTGCAGGCTTATTTATTTATTAATTTCAGAAGTTAGAGAGACACAACCTTAGACTCTGCAGTTGTTCTTTGGCCAAACAATCAAAACTAATATTGGAAACAAGCAAATGATGAACACCCATCTGATGCTTATTCTATAGCATGGGCTCAGAACAATTTTATGGTTATAGATTGACCCGTCAACCCTCGCCTTACTCCTCTCCTAACCAGAAAATTCGTGTTGGTCCCTCGTTAATCGAATCACTAAAGTTTGAAGCCCGAAACTCCCCCAACTCTCCCTTTTCAACCCCATTTGATTCAGAAACGTTGAATTCGGGTGCTAGTCCTTCTTCCTTTGAAGCGTGTAGCTCTTTTAACCAACCGGGCAGTATTCACTACATGAAAAATGCTCTTCAGGATATTGAAACGACTCTTATGGCTCCAGATGAGGAAGTATCCATGCCCATGGGCATGAACCCGCCCTCTGGTCAAACCGGATGGCCACAACAGTTGGCCCATGAACCCACAGGTTCAAAGGTGGTCTACTCTCAGGCAGTATATAGCACAAGATATGGTCTATCTGGTAACAATAGTGGTAATAATAATCTAAACCAGTTGCTTATTTTGTGTGCAAGTGCTCTAGCCGGGAACAAGATCAATGAGTTTGAAAGTTTAGTGGAACGGGCTCGGGCTTTGGTTTCCATTACTGGTGACCCGATTCAGAGGCTAGGCGCTTATATGGTGGAAGGGTTGGTGGCTAGAAGGGAGTTATCTGGTAGTAATATTTATCGCGCTCTAAAATGTAATGAGCCTGAAGGAAAAGATTTACTTTCTTATATGCATATTCTATACGAAATATGCCCCTACTTGAAATTCGGGTATATGGCTGCAAACGGTGCAATAGCAGAAGCTTGCAGAAACGATGACCGGATCCACATCGTTGATTTTCAAATAGGTCAAGGGTCCCAATGGATGACTCTTTTACAAGCCCTTGCTGCTCGACCCGGAGGGCCGCCACATGTTCGGATCACAGGAATCGACGACCCCTTCTCGAAATACGCTCGTGGAGACAGTTTGGAGTTAGTTGGAAAACGGTTAGAATCTGTTTCAGAAAAATTCAAAATTCCAATCGAGTTTCACCCACTGCCAGTTTACGCCCCGTTTGTGACAAAAGAATTGCTCGATGTTCGACCTGGTGAAGCCCTGGCGGTTAACTTCCCGTTTCAGCTCCACCACATGCCTGATGAAAGCGTTGATGTGAACAACCCGCGAGACGGGCTGTTAAGAATGGTGAAGTCGCTTTCACCAAAAGTTGTTACATTAGTCGAACAAGAATCGAACACAAACACAGCCGCTTTCTTTCCAAGATTCTTGGAAGCTTTGGACTTTTACTCTGCAGTGTTCGACTCGTTAGATGCAACTTTAGCTCGGGATAGAAAAGGCAGGATAAACGTGGAACAACATTGTTTGGCTCGAGATATAGTCAATGTTATAGCATGTGAGGGTAAGGAGAGAGTCGAACGACACGAGCTGTTTAGAAAATGGCGGTCTCGGTTAACCATGGCGGGGTTCACCCAGTACCCGTTGAGCGGTTATGTGAATTCGGTTATCAGGAGTTTGCTAAAGTGTTACTCAGACCATTATACTCTGGTGGAGAAAGATGGAGCTATGTTGCTGGGATGGAAAGACAGGGATCTTATATCAGCATCTGCTTGGCATTAAGACCTTCAAAAGACATCATTTGGTTGGTTATTAGTTTTAATTATTATTACATATAATATTTGTTTATTGTTGGTAGAGTTGTATGATGTAGAGTTCAGTTATGGGTTCTAAATAAGTGATATACATCGTTTTGTTCCGTTAAGGCTGAGTCGGGTTCGACTTGACTAGGATAAGCTGGATCGATTTTGGACTCTCTCTCTAGATGTTTTCTCTCTCTAGGAATGGTGGGGAAGATGAAGTGTGAAATGAGATGGTTGGGATGAGGGTTAGGGTCTTAGGGCATTCCCGGCCTGTTCCTTATATTTCTTATCCTTATCCTTATAATTACACTACTTTTTCTACATTTTCTCTCTCACTTTATTTCTCCTTATCCTTATAATTATACTAAAAATCACTATTTTTATCTTTATATTTACCAAAAATTTATATCTTTTCTCTCCTCCACTCACAACTAATTTAAACCACTCCTTAAAATATACAAAACTCACTCACAAACTTATACCAAACCGGATATGAATGCTCTTAAGGCCCATCCTCACCTTCAGCTCGGCCCACCTAGCGACCCAGCCCAAGGCCTTGTCCATTTCGCTTTCTTCTCTTTAAATTCTATGTAAATCCCGTGCTCGTTCTATCGCTTTCGGAATACGGGATGTTACAGAAGGAGACCCCCCTTGCGTCGCCGTCCACCACCGACCACCTCCACGCTGCCGACAACCGCCGACCACCTCCACGTCGTGGACGTTCGCATGCCTTCTCTGCCGGCTACCGCTTCTTCGCCGTCTCCGTTTTAGCGGAAACCGTTCCATTGTTTGCGGGTTTCATGATTAAGTCACC
This sequence comes from Smallanthus sonchifolius, assembly GCA_023525975.1. NCBI lineage: Eukaryota > Viridiplantae > Streptophyta > Magnoliopsida > Asterales > Asteraceae > Smallanthus > Smallanthus sonchifolius. The sequence continues at coordinate 7,924,220 of CM042046.1, read as the reverse complement.
AGTGAGACTCTTGTTGAACCCGAGTGTAGATCTTTCTGTTAGCGTCAAAGGTAAGTTTTTACACGCTATGGTTGTATTTATTTTATTGCATATACGCGTGTAATCAGATCACTAACGGTATCCCGATTTAGACCGTTATCATGTACATAAGCTTTCCCCATGCAAATCTGATTTGTTAAATTAATTAATAAAATTTATAAAATTTGTTTTAATAGATAAAACTAGTACATGGATTCCCAACGAAGTATTATTTTATGGTAATTTTGAATTTATAACGTTTTATTAACTATGATTATTCGATATGATTCGTAATTACAATGAAAAAAAGGAAAATATTAAAAATGTTGATTTAATAGAAACTCACTGTTCGTAAATTGGGATACTCATTAAATGACATTTGCTTTAAATTTAAAATTTGAAAATCAATTTACACAATTTTCGATTTTGTCATTTTCTTTTAAATCAAGATTTTTTTCCATAAATAAGAAAGTCAATATCAATATTTATTAAGTTTTAGGTGGAAAAATGAATGGAAGCTACGATGCATTATTTATTCTTTACTTAGACTGGCTCCATCGCTGCCTCTTGAGCCGCCCATCAAGCCTAGTTGGCATCCATCACCCATGGATAACCATTGAGGGCTCATCGCCCATGATCACCCATCCATCTTCATGGGCAGCTTTTGTTTGAAGATATGTGAAAATAATGAGGTTGTTTGTGGGATGGATGGGTATGATAGTGTTGGGGGTAAAATGAGTTTGTGAAAAAAATGGGAGAAAAGCTTATGTGGCATGCTGACTAGGACTGTTTATGGGATGGATGACTGTTAGCGTTGCAGACAGTCTTAGAGTATTCACACTAATCCTTAGGCGGCCTCCAACGCTGCCTCTTGAGCCGCCCATCCAGCCAGGTGGCATCCATCGCCCATGGATAACCATTGAGGGCTCATAGCCCGGTAGCAGCCATCCGCTCTCATGAGCTGCTTGTGTTTGAAGATATGTGGGCCCCACTATATTATTTATCTTTTTTTTGTTTCTCTTTTTCCAAACGGTTATATTGTTTAATTTAAATTATGATTTAAAAACTAATTAAAACTTATTTAAAACTTTATTTAAACCTCGTTGAAGAACTAGCCGAGACAAACCGTGTGAAGAAGCAGACGATTGAGCAGTTCGATCAAAAAATTGATAAGTTCTACGAGTTGGAACAGAGGAAAATTATGGTAGAAGAAAAGAAAATACTTTTCATCGACACAAGCCATATGGATCCATACCAACGAGCAGAACATGAAACTTTGTGTAACGAGATCAGAGAGAAATATAACATGTCTCGACGTAATTAGTAGTTTCAATTTTTAGGTATAGTTTATTTGTTTTTTTAGGTTGTTTTTATTTAATTTAATGTAATTTTAATTTTTGTTTAATAATTTACTTATTTAATTATTTATTAATTAATTTAAGTTATTTAATAGTAATTTAAATAGATAAATGAAAATAAAAAAAGATGATGTAGAAATAATGAGGTTGTTTGTGAGATGGATGTGTATGGTAGTGTTGGGGTAAAATGAGTTTGTGGGAAGGATGGGAGAAAAGCTTATGTGGCATGCTGACTAGGACTGTTTGTGGGATGGATGACTGTTAGTGTTGCGGGCAGCCTTATCCTTATCCATATTCTTATTCTTATAATGACACTAAACACATTACAGTTTCTTTTTTTTTTTTAATTAAATAAACTTTTATACCTTTTAATTACCTTTTCTCTTTCCTCCGGTCACAACCATTTCGAAAAATATTAAAAAATTTATATAGGTGAACAGTGTTTCCCTAAAATATATAGAAAATTTATACATTTTCTCTCCTCCACTCACAACTACTTTAAATCACCCCTAAAATATAGAGAACCCACTCACATAAATATAGGGAACCTGCTGTGAATGCCCTTATAATAGGTTATAATAGGGATTTAGCTTTATTATTGTGTTAAGGAGGTGGGAGTGGTACCTTCCCCTCTCAAAGTATACTTTAAAACCCACCAATCACAAGGTGTCAGCTCATTTTGATAAACTACCCTCTAAGGTGGGAGTGATACTCTCCAACCCTGTTATTTATTTATTTTTTAAATAAAAACAAATTATTAAACTAATTAAAAAACTAAAAATTTAATTAATTAATTAAAAATACATAACAATAAATAAAAACAGGTTATAAAACACCTAAAAATTTAATAAAGTTAAACTATATGTAGGTCTCTAAATATATCTATAAGTTAAACTTTTACCATAAAATTGTTTGAAACAAATTTTTACTCTTTTAAAAAATGATATAAATTTAGTATATAATATACATGTTTATTAGTTTTTTACTCTATAGTGGGTGTAGAAAACAAACGGTTTTAAAAAATAATATACATGTTTGAAACAAATTTTTACTCTATGGTTGGTGTAGAAGACAAACTCCAGCTATCCTCTCCACAAATTCAACCAACTTCTCCAAACTTCAGCGGCTAGTTTGAATGATTTGAACGGGTAATAATACCCGCTGAACTTACCCGCGTTGGTCTACTCGCTGAACCCGCTGGGGTTGTAGCGATGTACCCGCGAAGCCGCCTCCTACCCACTCATGACTCCCGGTCCCCTTATATCATACATATCCTCATTTTACAATTGTAATAATAAGAAAATGTGAGATTGTTGTTCTTTCTTTGTGAAAGGGGTGGACTTTAATCTCCTTGTCCTGATCTTCAAAATTTTAGGCAAAACAATTCGAGAAATGAGAGGAGAAAAGAGTGATATTGTAATAGAGATGTGCATTTATTGCAATAGGAGAATTAGGAAAAAAGATTTAGAAATAATATTTGATTATCTATTGTAAAGAAAAAACGGAAAGGCTATTGTAAAATGTAAACGTTATTAAAATTTTTTTGTAATAAATATATAATATAAATACATCAATAATTCCCTAAAGACCAAACAAATAAAATACATTTGTAAATACTTCTTTTATGTATTAGATTAGATATTTAATTTTTTAGTGATTGATATCAAACAATTGTAAATATTAATTGTAGTTTGAAAACCTTAATAGATATTAAATTATTTTTGTAAATATCTTGAAGAGAAACTTTTATATTTATCGTTAAAAATGGACGGGGTTACTTTAATCAAACGTTAAATTTGCTAATTCAGTCTCAAACTTTGAGATCATTCAAGAAAAAATACGCACAACTTAAATCTAAGTTGACCAAATATCAATGTATGTTGTTATTCTTATTATTATTACTTCGTTTAGGTGTTTTAAATTATTTGGATAAATTTTGGTTAAACAAAGAAAAAGAAATGTTTGTGTCTGTTGGGATTGATCAATGCTTACATTTTGAGAATCGAACAACCAATAGAGTTGAGAGCCAACATGCGAAGCACAAAAAATACTTAAGTTCATCAAATTCTAACTTAGCTAAGTTTGTTGGTATTATCAATCAAATTGTGAAATCACAATATACAACAGTTAAAGCCACTTACGAGTCTTGACACTATTATATGGTTTTGTTTCCAATGAAGTGATGGATATAATATAGGGAGAGATTCAACTAAACCCTTGAGATTGAGGAGAAGAACACTGATTTCTTTCTTAGGGCTCGGTAAAACCTGTCCCGACGACGTGTCGTGAGGATAGGTCCATTTGTGATGCATTATATTGAATTTGCTTCAACTTATATTATTTGAGTCACCTCTATACTAGGTTGTTTTTCTATTAATATTTCCACTCATAATAGATATTAATCTTGCCTACCAAATGATCAATTCAGGCATGTTACTCTGACCCATGAATTTTTCTCATTTGGTGGGGGAACATTTAAACCCACATCATCATTTTTTTATGGGAATGAGAGGTTAATTAAGACGAATCCTAATTTAGAAAATGGTCCTTCAATTTACTTAGTTTGTCCCGTAGATGAAGTAACTTTATAGGATGTTTAATTAACAGTATATTATATTTGAAATTATGTAATACATGGAAAATGATCATGTTTATGAAATTTTGAGTTATGTCAATATATTAATGTAACATCCCTGAAACCAGACAGTTAATGGGTCGGGGTAATGGATGATCCGAATTTCTAATAAATGACGTGGTTGGCTCGGATTATCGAATTAGAGTTTGGATTAACAGTATTAAAAGATTCGGTTAGCCGGATTAAGCGGTTTGTATAAATTTCGCATAAAGGAAAACTTGGGGGCCCGGATGTAAACCGGGAAGGATATCATCCTTAACACAAACCCTAGGCCATTCGGCCTAGGTGTGTTGCGACGATAGGAAAGAAAGAGACGAGAGGGGAGTGCCGACGGAGAAGGAAGAAGAGGCTCGGTGGTGGTCGTGCGACGGTCCTGCGATGGCAACGTGCAAGGGGCGGGGGTGCTTCATCTACGCGAAAGGTAATCTTCAAACCTCATTCTTTGTACCATGTTCCTGTTTAGCATGTAACACGCGATTAGGGTTTAAGCTTCGTTTGCTTGTATGGATCGGAAGAGAAGGCGGGGATGGTTTAGTGTGGGTGGTTGTTAGTGGTGGTGGTGTCTACGGGTGCAGCATGGTGGCGACGACCCGGAGGGGGTACCCGACCTGGTGGCAGCCGATGCAAGGAGGTATCCGGCCGGGTTGGTGACGAAATTGCCAAAAGGGATAGAGACATGGTGAGGGTGAGACGGGAACTGTGATGTTTCCGGTTGCTATGGTGTGGGACGACTACCATGGGAGAAAGATGTGGAGGTGTGACATGAAACAGGAAGCGGCCGGTGACGGTTGTAAGTGTGTGGCGGTTGGTAACGGCGGTGGAAGTGGCCGTAGTAGCGGTGGGCTAGGTATTGGTCGGTGATGATGGAGCCGGCGAACAGGGAAGATGCGAGCTATGGTGGTGCATGACTGATTAATGTTGCAGCTAACCAGAGAAGACGATGACGGAGCTCGGCGGTGACGGAAGTGGTCGTGCAACGGGTAACCGACGACAACCGAAGACCGTCATGGTGGCAACAGTGGCGGTGCATGGTGGCGACGAGGGTGTGGTGGCTCGATAGTGAGTGTCAGGATGGTATGATCATGGGGGTGGCGCACGGTGATGATCGGTTAGAGCCATTCACGAGCAGGGTTCTGCATGGCGGGTTCGTATGCATGCATGGGAACCGATGTTCGGTTTTAGAAGGGTCAAGGACGACCCGGTAGGTGTTCATGGATCTACAGGTTCGATAAGGCGGACGGACGAGCAGATGAGACCAAGCGACGGGATTGTGTTATTTTATGCATTATTAGACTTGGGTTTCCAACGTGCCTGATAAGGTGATCGTACATTGACAGGTTTGGATATTTAGCGGGTCATTAAGGTGTAGAGCTAGGACTCGGACTTAGTGACTGGTGAGTTTCTAATCCCCCTCTTTGAAACGTTTTACTGTTTTGGGGCTATCGTACATACATTCACGTGGCGTTAATGTAATTAATCATGTTAAGGGTTTCAGGTTCTAACCCGACGTGCTTTGAGTCTAAAATGAGTATTAAGAGTCGTAGGGACAATGGTGTGCTAAAGGTGGATCAGGGAGTGTCAGGCCTTAAGTTAAATGCCTATGATTTTATGTGTGAGTCAATGATATGGTTTGTTAGTGCATGATGTGTTAAGGGCCGAACGGGAACGGTTGTGCCCGGTAGTAAAGGCTAATGAATTTATGATATTAAATGCGCTGTTCTAGGGTTATGTGTGAGGTGTGCGTAATTAATGGGTCATATGTATACGATGTGATATTACGTTTTATATTTATGTGTCGGGTTTGCCTCGTTGTCCATGTGGCACGGCAAACGGTATCGTGAAGGACGAGGTCCTTCGGGAAGTCACCAAAGGTGACAGTTAGTTGACAAAGGATATGATTAGCTCGGGGTGTGTTGATCGCCCTGACGAGGGTAACCCCTACGAGGGTACAGTGATGAGGTATGTGGTTGCATGCATATACATATATGTGTTAATTTGCATGCTAATGTTTAATTGTATTTACTGTGTATGAGCTAGTGTTATTGTGACGTGTTGAATGGTGGCGTGTAGGGTTAGAATGACCGTTGAGTCAGGACTTGTGACGTGACGTGCATAAGAGTCGTGTCAGTTATTTGTGAGAGCCTTGGTTAAGGACGGATGTGTTAGTGTTCTTGGGTATGTTGTGTTAACCCAGATTCGGGTCAAGGTGTACTCTTAGATACGAGTTGTTTGCATAGTATGTAGAGTCTATGCTTCGGTGATGGTAAGGTAAGGTCGTTTTTACGTATGTTGGAAGTACGGGTGGAGTCTTGGGTAATAAACAGTTTCGGGGTGTCATGGGGTATTTAATAGTAATTTAAATTGATAAATGAAAATAAAAAAAGATGATGTAGAAATAATGAGGTTGTTTGTGGGATGGATGGGTATGGTAGTGTTGGGGTAAAATGAGTTTGTGGGAAGGATGGGAGAAAAGCTTATGTGGCATGCTGACTAGGACTGTTTGTGGGATGGATGACTGTTAGTGTTGCGGGCAGTCTTATCCTTATCCATATCCTTATTCTTATAATTACACTAAACACATTACATTTTCTTTCTTCTTTTTAATTAAATAATATTTTTATACCTTTATAAATTACCTTTTCTCTCTCCTCCACTCACAACCATTTCAAAAAATATTAAAAAATTTATATAGGTGAACAATATTTCCCTCAAATATATAAAAATTTTATAAATTTTCTCTCCTCTACTCACAACCACTTTAAATCACCCCTAAAATATAGGGAACCCACTCACATAAATATAGGGAACCTGCTGTTCACATCAGCTTCCCTATATTTATGTGAGTAAGTTCCCTATATTTTAATGGGTGGTTTAAAGTGGTTGTGAGTAGAGGAGAGAAAAAAGATATAAATTTTATGTATATTTGGTGAAAACACTGTTTACCTGCATAAATTTTTTAATATTTTTTGGAATGATTGTGAGTGAAGGAGAAAGAAAATGTATTGATAAATGTATAAAAAAATGTTATTTAATTAAAAATGAGAGAGAAAATATAGTGATTTTAGTATAATTTTGGGGATGGGGATATGGATACTACTGTGAATGCTCTAATAGGTTATAATAGGGATTCAGTTTTGTTATTGTGTTAAGGAGGTGGGAGTGGTACCCTCTCATCTCAAAGTATACTTCCAAACCCACCAATCAACAGGTGTCAACTCATTTTGACAAACTACCCTCCCAAATTACCCTCTAAGGTGGGAGTGGTACTCTCCAACCCTCTTAATTATTTATTTTTTAAATTAAAACAAATTAATAAACTAATTAAAAAACTAAAAATTTAATTAATTAATTAAAAATACATAACAATAAATAAAAACAAGTTATAAAACACCTAAAAATTTAATAAAGTTAAACTATATGTAGGTCTCTAAATATATCTATAAGTTAAACTTTTAACATAAAATTGTTTGAAACAAATTTTTACTCTTTTAAAAAATGATATAAATTTAGTATATAATATATATGTTTATTAATTTTTTACTCTATAGTGGGTGTAGAAGACAAACGGTTTTAAAAAATAATATACATGTTTGAAACAAATTTTTACTCTATGGTTGGTGTAGAAGACAAACTCCACCTATCATCTCCACAAATTCAACCAACTTCTCCAAACTTCAGCGGCTAGTTTGAATGATTTGAACGGGTAATAATACCCGCTGAACTTACCCGCGTTGGTCTACTCGCTGAAGCTGCTGGGGTTGCAGCGATGTACCCGCGAAGCCGCCTCCTACCCACTCACGACTCCCGGTCCCCTTATATCATACATATCCTCATTTTACAATTGTAATAATAAGAAAATGTGAGATTGTTGTTCTTTCTTTGTGAAAGGGGTGGACTTTAATATCCTTGTCCTGATCTTCAAAATTTTAGGCAAAACAATTCGAGAAATGAGAGGAGAAAAGAGTGATATTGTAATAGAGATATGCATTTATTGCAATAGGAGAATTAGGAAAAAGATTTAGAAATAATATTTGATTATCTATTGTAAAGAAATAACGGAAAGGCTATTGTAAAATGTAAACGTTATTAAAATTTTTTTGTAATAAATATATAATATAAATACATCAATTATTCCCTAAAGACCAAACAAATAAAATACATTTGTAAATACTTCTTTTATGTATTAGATTAGATATTTAATTTTTTAGTGATTGATATCAAACAATTGTAAATATTAATTGTAGTTTGAAAACCTTAATAGATATTAAATTATTTTTGTAAATATCTTGAAGAGAAACTTTTATATTTATCGTTAAAAATGGATGAGGTTACTTTAATCCAACGTTAAATTTGCTAATTCAGTCTCAAACTTTGAGATCATTCAAGAAAAAATACGCACAACTTAAATCTAAGTTGACCAAATATCAATGTATGTTGTTATTCTTATTATTATTACTTCGTTTAGGTGTTTTAAATTATTTGGATGAATTTTGGTTAAACAAAGATAAAGAAATGTTTGTCTCTGTTGGGATTGATCAATGCTTACATTTTGAGAATCGAACAACTAACAGAGTTGAGAGCCAACATGCGAAGCACAAAAAATACTTAAGTTCATCAAATTCTAACTTAGCTACGTTTGTTGGTATTATCAATCAAATTGTGAAATCACAATATACAACAGTTAAAGCTACTTACGAGTCTTGACACTATTATATGGTTTTGTTTCCAATGAAGCGATGGATATAATATAGGGAGAGATTCAGCTAAACCCTTGAGATTGAGGAGAAGAAGGCTGATTTCTTTCTTAGGACTCGGTAAAACCTGTCCCGACGACGTATCGTGAGGATAGGTCCATTTGTGATGCATTATATTAAATTTGCTTCAACTTATATTATTTGAGTCACCTCTATACTAGGTTGTTTTTCTATTAATATTTCCACTCATAATAGATATTAATCTTGCCTACCAAATGATCAATTCAGGCATGTTACTCTGACCCACGAATTTTTCTCATTTGGTGGGGGAACATTTAAACCCAGATCATCATTTTTTTATGGGAATGAGAGGTTAATTAAGACGAATCCTAATTTAGAAAATGGTCCTTCAATTTACTTAGTTTGTCCCGTAGATGAAGTAACTTTATAGGATGTTTAATTAACAGTATATTAAATTTGAAATTATGTAATACATGGAAAATGATCATGTTTATGAAATTTTGAGTTATGTCAATATATTAATGTAACATCCCTGAAACCAGACAGTTAATGGGTCGGGGTAATGGATGATCCGAATTTCTAATAAATGACGTGGTTGGCTCGGATTATCGAATTATAGTTTGGACTAACAGTATTAAAAGAATCGGTTAGCCGGATTAAGCGGTTTGGATACATTTTGCATAAAGGAGACACTTGGGGGCCCGGATGTAAACCGGGAAGGATTATATATCATCCTTAACACAAACCCTAGGCCATTCAGCCTAGGTGTGTTGCGACGGCAGGAAAGAAAGAGACGAGAGGGGAGTGCCGACGGAGAAGGAAGAAGAGGCTCGGTGGTGGTCCTGCGATGGCAACGTGCAAAAGGCGGGGGTGCTTCATCTACGCGAAAGGTAATCTTCGAACCTCATTCTTTGTACCATGTTCCTGTTTAGCATGTAACACCCGATTAGGGTTTAAGCTTCGTTTGCTTGTATGGATCGGAAGAGAAGGCGGGGATGGTTTAGTGTGGGTGGTTGTTAGTGGTGGTGGTGTCTACGGGTGCAGCATGGTGGCGACGACCCGAAGGGGGTACCCGACCTGGTGGCAGCCGATGCAAGGAGGTATCCGGCCGGGGTGGTGACGGAATTGCCAAAGGGATAGAGACGTGGTGAGGGTGAGACGGGAACTGTGATGTTTTCGGTTGCTATGGTGTGGGACGACTACCATGGGAGAAAGATGTGGAGATGTGACGTGAAACCGGCAGCGGCTGGTGACGGCTGTAAGAGTGCGGCGGCTAGTAACGGCGGTGGAAGTGGCCGCAGTAGCGGTGGGCTAGGTATTGGTCGGTGATGATGGAGCCGGCGAACAGGGAAGATGCGAGTTATGGTGGTGCATGGCTAATTAATGTTGCGGCTAACTAGAGAAGACTACGACGGAGCTCGGCGGTGATGGAAGTGGTCGTGCAACGGGTAACCGGTGGCAACCTAAGACCGTCATGGTGGCAACAGTGGCGGTGCATGGTGGCGACGAGGGTGTGGTGGCTAGACAGTGAGGGTCGGGATGGTATGATCATGGGGGTGGCGCACGGTGATGATCGGTTAGAGCCATTCGCGAGCAGGGTTCGGTTTTAGAAGGGTCAAGGACGACCCGGTAGGTGTTCATGGATCTACAGGTTCGATAAGGCGGACGGACGAGCAGATGAGACCAAGCGACGGGATTGTGTTATTTTATGCATTATTAGACTTGGGTTTCCAACGTGCCTGATAAGGTGATCGTACATTGACAGGTTTGGATATTTAGCGGGTCATCAAGGTGTAGAGCTAGGACTCGGACTTAGTGACTGGTGAGTTTCTAATCCCCCTCTTTGAAACGTTTTACTGTTTTGGGGCTATCGTACATACATTCACGTGGCGTTAATGTAATTAATCATGTTAAGGGTTTCAGGTTCTAACCCGACGTGCTTTGAGTCTAAAATGAGTATTAAGAGTCGTAGGGACAATGGTGTGCTAAAGGTGGATCAGGGAGTGTCAGGCCTTAAGTTAAATGCCTATGATTTTATGTGTGAGTCAATGATATGGTTTGTTAGTGCATGATGTGTTAAGGGCCGAACGGGAACGGTTGTGCCCGGTAGTAAAGGCTAATGAATTTATGATATTAAATGCGCTGTTCTAGGGTTATGTGTGAGGTGTGCGTAATTAATGGGTCATATGTATACGATGTGATATTACGTGTTTATATTTATGTGTCGGGTTTGCCTCGTTGTCCATGTGGCACGGCAAACGGTATCGTGAAGGACGAGGTCCTTCGGGAAGTCACCAAAGGTGACAGTTAGTTGACAAAGGATATGATGAGCTCAGGGTGTGTTGATCGCCCTGACGAGGGTAACCCCGACGAGGGTACAGTGATGAGGTATGTGGTTGCATGCATATACATATATGTGTTAATTTGCATGCTAATGTTTAATTGTATTTACTGTGTATGAGCTAGTGTTACTGTGACGTGTTGAATGGTGGCGTGTAGGGTTAGAATGACCGTTGAGTCAGGACTTATGAAATGACGTGCATAAGAGTCGTGTCAGTTATTTGTGAGAGCCTTGGTTAAGGACGGATGTGTTAGTGTTCTTGGGTATGTTGTGTTAACCCAGATTTGGGTCAAGGTTTACTCTTAGATACGAGTTGTTTGCATAGTATGTAGAGTCTATGCTTCGGTGATGGTAAGGTAAGGTCGTTTTTACTTATGTTGGAAGTACGGGTGGAGTCTTGGGTAATAAACAGTTTCGGGGTGTCATGGGGTGACACAGGATTGGTCCTTCTCTAATAAAAAGGGTTATCATATTTTACAAGGATCGGAGGGTCCGAATGAATTAACCCAAAGAACTTGGTGTAGTGGTTTTTCTTTAAATTAAACTATTAGAACTCATTCAGCGTAGCTGACTTTGTGTATACGTTAGATTGTTTTGCAGGTAAGCGCTGCATTGGCATATCTTGTCTTGGGAGCGGCGTTACTCGGATTGGTGTGCAGGCATTCGTAAGGTAAACCTAAGGACAATAAATGATCATAAATATTTTTAGAAAAGACTTCTGCTGTAGTTTTAATTACAATAAATGTGTTTTTAATGAATACGACCCGTTATGAGAACCAACTGTAGGATGTCCGGGCTGGGGTCTTACAAGTTGGTATCAGAGCCGTGGTTTAAGAGAAAACTGCTATTTTTAATCAAATAAAATACTTTAACTTAAACCGAGAATGGGACAAGGGTGAAACGAATGCCATCACGAGTAACTGCTAGCCAAGAGGTACGTCTTTCGAGTTGAGCAGTAATTATTATTTGCCATTTGTGTAGTATTATGATAGGTAGAGCGGTTAGTGAATGAGTAATCAATGGTCCCGTGTGGGGACATGATGTGTGATATGTGTTATGATAGTGTGTAGAACTATGTGAAATTGCGTGGTGTGATTGGGTGAAACCATAATTATGAGTGATTAATGTAGAGTAGCATTAATTGCGTTCTGAGACATAGCTTGGTGTCATGCATTTGTGTGTAACTACATGTGATGTGTAAGTGCGATATATATGATGATTTTCTATGTAATTGTGTGGTGTGAATTGAGTGGTGTGGGATGCGTGTGCATCCGGCGTGTGGGAAAGGTAGAAAGCTAGTGTGAAGATGATAGGAAAGGTTTAGAGTACGAGCAGTAATGTGGACCACCAAATTGCATTTGATCACTGTAATTTGGCAGTCTGTTGTTACTCTCATATTCTGAATTTGAACCCATAGTAATCACTCCAACGTTCTACCTTGTGCAGGTACTGATGGCTAAAGCAAAGCGGACTAGATCGGTCATGCGAGGAGCCCTGGCTCGGATGAGGGCAGACCGTCAGAACGAAACAACGGTTGCTGTCGACCAGGCGGTCAGTGACATAGGAGTAGTGTTGGCACTTCCTGCGCCAAGCATAGATAGGGCTGAAGAAGGTGGCGTTCCACGTGGTGCTATGACCAAGACCATCGGATGGCAGAGGCGAGCGGTGACGGCGGTACACGATTTCCCTCCAGGTTGTGGACCTGCATGGCTGAAGGATCAACCGCATGTGACAGCTAAGAGAGTTCTATTTCAAGAGAATACGGTGATGGATCCAAGATCCGATGAGGAAGAACCAGAGGAGGATGCAACATATGCACCTGAGGTAGTCGAGTAACAACTGTGTGAGTACGCTTTGAGATAGTTGATTTTTGAGTGATCGGTAGTAGTGGTAATTGTCACGAGATATTGCGGAATGACTTAACGTTTTGACTGATTAGATGCTTATGTGGTGCGGTGTGTGACTGGGATGTGACTATTTGATTTTGATATTGAGTTTTGATTGTCGTGATGTGCTTTAGACGTGATTAAAAAATTGTGTTCGTGAATGTGTGGTATGGTGCTTGCGATAGGAAACTATATGCAGTATGGTGTGGTGTGATTTTGCATGACGCGAGTTCATGCCAATGTGATTGATTAGAAATTATGCGTAGACTTGTGTAGCTATGGGTCATGAGATTCTCTGTGTTAATGAAAGGGTGATAGTGTCATCTATGAGTTAAGGGCGAGGTGGGGGTGTGAAGTACAAGGGGTGTGTTGCTCCTTGTGCGAATGACCAGGGCAAAGCCCTGCGGAAAATAATACTTATAGATATTATATGTATGCATGTGTAGAGAGTGGACTTGTGTCTAGATCGAGTAGAGTGTTGCCTTAAATCATTAATATTACCCGTAAGGGTGAGACTGTGTGAATATGTGGTGACGCGTGGTAGGAGCTACCGTTATAATAAATAGAAGGTAGAGTTTAGGAGTTGTGTGTCTATGAAATAATAAGGTTATATTGTAAGACGCATAGATTTGCTCAGGTCTAATTAATTGTGGGTACCTTGTGCGAGTGTGGTTATTAGTAATCATGTAGAACATGGCTTGATCGGTAGTTATGTTGCGACAGTGTGCCCTTATAGTACACGCTTAATCGTGCATAGGACGAATGGTCGGTGAGTTCAGGTATAGTGTTCCTACCTATACGGTTTTCTCAACGGTGATGCATCGATGCGATACGCGGAGTTTCGACGATATTCGATACGATCGACGAGGTGTTCTTAGGAGATACCTAAACATATATCTCGTGAATTCAGAACACAAAGCCAAGGGGTGTAGCTGCGAAGGATGATGACAAGAGCGTTACGTGGATGCTTGATTGGAGCTAGTCATGACGTGAGTGAGGTGACGACGCTAGAGATTTCAGCACGGAGTGAATGAAGTGATATAGGGATCCTCATGGGATACGTTCCAAAGTGAGAATACTGCTAATACGAGATACCAGAGGATACAGATGTTTACTCGAAACGAGAGGATGAATAACCAAAGCTTATGCTAGGGTGGATTTCCCGTATGTACTCGATGAATGAGATGCAATCGGTGATCGTGTGGCAAATGACCAAACACTGACGAGAATAGTGGAATGGGATGAGGGTGAGTGCAAGTTTGCACACAAGTAACTGTAAAAAGAAATGTTTACGCTGGTACGCATACGACGAAGTTATAAGAGAAAGCTCCTACGGAGTATCAAAGGAGATAATGTTATGAGTTTAAAACAATCATGCTTGATTAAGCAAAGTCATTAGAGGACGGTGACCGAAGGCTAATGATAAGTGGTACGTGTTTACTAATGAGATGCCATGAGCACAAGGTAAGGTAGTAAGGAGGTGCTGTAGTAGCAAAACCTGAGATGAAATTAGCAAAGCTTGACATGAACTGTTGGTGATCACCTGAGAGGGATAAATGTCTAGTATCGGTGAGAAAAACTGTGGTGACTGAGTTTTAAGGGATCGTCGCCAAGTGTCGATTGGGATAGGAGACGGGAAGGACAGCGAATGAACTACTAATGGAATAGTAAAGGTCCCTACTGGGGTATGACCATCGGAGTGACGGGGTCACTCGAAATGATAAAAGTAGTGACGTCATGAATAATGTGAGGGGATCAAGAGGTGCAATAAGTGACAATGAACGCCTGAGGAATGGCGGCTGGGAAGGCGAGTAATAAGGGGATATATAAGTGATCCTACAAGTCCCAAAGTTGAAAGTGGGAATAAGGAGACCTCTTCGAATACCATGAGGGTGGTCAAAAGGGGAACAAAGTGATGGACCTCGTAAACGTGAAGACGAATTCTTGACACCAGAGGAACTTAGTGCGCCAGTGAGAACGAAAGGATAAGTCATGTGAATTGGTGTCGACATAGGATTCGAGGACAAATCCTCTTTTAAGGAGGGTAGACTTGTAACATCCCTGAAACCAGAAAGTTAATGGGAGGGGGTAATGGATTATCCAAATTTCTAGTAAATGACGTGGTTGGCTCGGATTATCGAATTAGAGTTTGGACTAACAGTATTAAAAGAATTGGTTAGCCGGATTAAGCAGTTTGGATACATTTCGCATAAAGGAGAAACTTGGGGGCCCGGATGTAAACCGGGAAGGATTATATATCATCCTTAACACAAACCCTAGGATATTCGTCCTAGGTGCGTTGCGACGGCAGGAAAGAAAGAGACGAGAGGGGAGTGCCGACGGAGAAGGAAGAAGAGGCTCGGTGGTGGTCGTGCGAAGGTCCTGCGGCGGCAACGATAAAGGGGTGCTTCATCTACGCGAAAGGTAATCTTCGAACCTCATTCTTTGTACCATGTTCCTGTTTAGCATGTAACACCTGATTAGGGTTTAAGCTTCGTTTGCTTGTATGGATCGGAAGAGAAGGAGGGGATGGTTTAGTGTGGGTGGTTGTTAGTGGTGGTGTCTACGGGTGCAGCATGGTGGCGACGACCCGAAGGGGGTACCCGACCTGGTGGCAGCCGATGCAAGGAGGTATCCGGCCGGGGTGGTGACGGAGTTGCCAAAGGGAGAGAGACATGGTGACGGTGCGACAAGAACTGTGATGTTTCCGGTGGCTATGGTGTGGGACGACTACCATGGGAGAAAGATGTGGAGGTGTGACATGAAACAGGCAGCGGCCAGTGACGGCAGTGGCCGGTGACGGCTGTAAGAGTGCGGCGACTAGTAACGGCGGAGGAAGTGCGGCCGCAGTAGCGGTGGGCTAGGTATTGGTCGGTGATGATGGATTCGGCTAACGGGGAAGCATTGATGCGGGCTATGGTGGTGCATGGCGGATTAATGTTGCGGCTAACCGGAGAAGACGGTGACGGAGCTAGTCGGTGACGGCAGTGGTCATGCGACGGGTAACTGGCGGCAACCGACGACCGTCATGGTGGCAGCAGTGGTGGTGCATGGCGGCGGCGAGGGTGTGGTTCGACAGTGAGGGTCGGGATGGTATGATCATAGGGGTGGCTCACGGTGATGATTGGTTAGAGCCATTCACGAGCAGGGTTCTGCATGGCGGGTTTGCATGCATACATGGGAACCCATGGGTTCGATGTTCGGTTTTAGACAGGTCAAGGACGACCTGGTAGGTGTTCGTGGATCTACAGGTTTGATAAGGCGAACGGACGAGCAGAAGAGACCAAGCCACGAGATTGTGTTATTTCATGCATTATTAGACTTGCGTTTCGAACGTGCCTGATCAGGTGATCGTACATTGACAGGTTTGGATATTTAGCGGGTCATCAAGGTGTAGAGCAAGGACTCGAACTTAGTGACTGGTGAGTTTCTAATCCCCCTCTTTGAAACGTTTTACTGTTTTGGGGCTATCGTACATACATTGACGTGGCGTTAATGTAATTATTCATGTTAAGGGTTTCGGGTTCTAACCCGACGTGCTTTGAGTCTAAAATGAGTATTAAGAGTCGTAGGAACAATGGTGTGCTAAAGGTGGATCAGGGAGTGTCAGGCCTTAAGTTAAATGCCCATGATTTTATGTGTGAGTCAATGATATGGTTTGTTAGTGCATGATGTGTTAAGGGCCGAACGGGAACGGTTGTGCCCGGTAGTAAAGGCTAATGAATATATGATATTAAATGCGTCGTTCTAGGGTTATGTGTGAGGTGTGTGTAATTAATGGGTCATATCTATACAATGTGATATTACATGTTTATATTTATGTGTCGGGTTTGCCTCGTTGTCCATGTGGCACGACAAACAGGATCGTGAAGGACGAGGTCCTTCAGGAAGTCACCAAAGGTCACAGTTAGTTGACAGGGGAATGATGAGCTCGGGGTGTGTTGATCGCCCTGACAAGGGTAACCCTGACGAGGGTACAGTGATGAGGTATGTGGTTGCATGCATATACATATATGTGTTAATTTGCATGCTAATGCTTAATTGTATTTACTGTGTATAAGCTAGTGTTATTGTGACGTGTTGAATGGTGACGTGTAGGGTTAGATTGACCGTTGAGTCAGGACTTGTGACGTGACGTGCATAAGAGTCGTGTCAGTTATTTGTGAGAGCCTTGGTTAAGGCCGGATGTGTTAGTGTTCTAGGGTATGTTGTGTTAACCCAGAGTCGGGTCAAGATGTACTCTTATATACGAGTTGTTTGCATAGTTTGTAGAGTCTATGCTGCGGTGATGGTAAGGTAAGGTCGTTTTTACGTATGTTGGAAGTACGGGTGGAGTCTTGGGTAATAAAAAGTTACGGGGTGTCATGGGGTGACACCGGATTGGTCCTTCATTAATAAAAAGGGTAATCATATTTTACAAGGACCGGAGGGTCCGAATGAATTAAACCAAAGAAATTGGTGTAGTGGTTTTTCTTTAAATTAACTCACTCAGCGTAGCTGACTTTGTATGTACGTTAGATTGTTTTGCAGGTAAGCGCTGCATTGGCGTATCTTGGCTTGGGAGCGGCGTTATTCGGATTGGTGTGCAGACATTCGTAAGGTAAACCTAAGGACAATAAATGATCATAAATGTTTTTAGAAAAGACTTCCGCTGTAGTTTTAATTACAATAAATGTGTTTTTAATGAATACGACCCGTTATGAGATCCAATTGTAGGATGCCCGGGCTGGGGTCTTACAATTAATAATATAAAAAGTGATAACTCTGGAGGGGGTTTAATTGGAATGTAAGGCCAATGGCCATGATCTCCACATACTGTACCTCAACTACCTGGTCCAGTCGTCCTGTCACAGTATGAATCCTCTCATCCTCCTGGAGAGCTCTGATCTCGCCTCGCAGGATCAGCATCTCGTGCTCGTGTCGTATGCCGCGTGAAACAAAGATACGAATAATGTTCTCCACGGGCTCCTCATAGTACGACAGTGGTCGGGGTGCGGTGAAAGACTCGCCAGTCTCATGGGTAGAAGGTATCCACCCCCTCATATGCCCACTCTCCCAAGCTTTGGGTCACCCAATGGAAACTCTGGTCGTATCGGGGCCTCTTGGGCTCCCGATCAGTAGTAGTGCCAGTAGTCTCGGATGGCCTCTTCGCTCCACCACTAGGGGTGTGAGTGATAGGGATGGTGTGGGCGTCCACAGGAGCCTCCTCAGCTGCAGGTGCCTTAACAGTCTCACTTGAAGTGGAGTGTCCGTAGAGTACCATGTGTGGCACAGACTCCTTAGATCCGGCGTCATCGCCCCCGGTGGCAGCCTCGCCTGTATCACCCTCAGTTGGACTCTTTGGTATATCTTCTGGATCGGACTCATAGTCCTCCTCCAGGTCCTCATCAGTGTAAGTTATCTCCTCATCTGACACTGTAACCTCCTCTGTGGTGTCAATGGACACCTCAACTTGTGGTGGTGTGGCGGGTGGCGTCTCCATGCAGGTATGCAGTTAACTTTCAAGCAATATCAATTACTTGAGAATACATGCGTAAAACGGGTCAACAAATAATGTTGGTACAAGTTTTAATTGTAAAAGTAAATTGTTGTAATGGACCACAAGACTTTCTATGATTTGATTATTGTGCAAACAATGCTACAATATTACTATAAGCACACCGAAACCGAAGCTAGACTGCAACTGTAAGTGTAATTGTAATCTCATGCCCTTACCCATGCCTACTGAATACATTGGGGGTGTTTAGGCTAATGATGCACCTGTTTCAGCCTACTATCCATAATTACCACGCTTTGTGAAAGAAACTAACGGTCCAGTTGTGAGGGGACTTCGCACGGTAAGTAAACCGCTTATGTAATATATGAAATCATATAAACAAGTTGACTTATACCCACGTGTTGCGGCAGGATGTTGTAACGTTTGGTTTATAATAAATTTCATGTCAGGATATTAGATAAAAAAATCTATAATGCTCGCTAAAATTAATTACTTAAAAGTAATCATCCATTATTTTATCTACATTGTCTAGTTTCTATAATATTGTTATCAATATTTTCATTAAATCTTTTACTTGTATAACTATTATTTATTTTTTTGTAACATAAACTCTTAATTTTATTTAATCAAAGTTTATAGCTGCCTTGAAAAGTTAAAATTCATTTTATTTAATCGTTTTGACAGTAATTTTAATAGAAATAAGTTTTTTAATTTTGGTATTATTTATCAAGTAAAAAAATTCTTGTTATTCGGAACCGATCTCAAAATTTTTTATAAAAGCTATATAAAGTAAATTTGAAGAATGTTGTGTTGGTATTGTGCCAAATAATTAGATATTACTAACTCTCTTAATTTAGATGGTCGGTATTCAATAGGATTGGAGCCACCGCCACCCAACTATCCATATACATACTACTTTTCTCATCACTAACTCACATAGATTGGTTTGTCTAATGGTTTCAATGTTTTTCCAATTCACCTCAATAAACATTTTTTTTTTGGTTTTTTACTTCTTTTGATTGTTATTTTTTTTAATTAGGCGTAATGTGAGAGAGATAATACATTTTTCTATCCATGGTTCTATCTTCAAAACCAATCCGTCTCAAATTCGTACGTTATTTTTATGTACTTGAGTACGTTAGTGTCAACGCCAAAACGTTATTTTTCTTTTGTTTTTTTTACGTTTTAGTTCAGAGTTAAACGAGTAGCCATAATCTCATTTGTTTTTTTATGTACTTAACTATGTTTCTTTTTTAACCGTCTCAACAGTTTAAGATCCGTTTTACGCCGCGGATAAAGGGAATTCGAATTACACTACGTTTCGACACCGCCGCAACGCGCGGCGGGTAAAATTACTAGTTAGTATCATATGACACAACATAAAAAAACAGATAAACTATTTCACACACACTGAAACACACACAACCAAGCGATTTTCATGGATACCATTCGATACGGCAACTACTCGGCAAGGTAGATCCCGTTGAAGAAGCAACCCAGAAACGCTTCACTGTCGTCATCGTATCCGTAGTACTCCTCCTCGCCGGCATCACTGCAACCTTCGCTGGAACCCTCATTTACAGCCGCAAAGCCGTCCAAGGCCCTAACGCCTCTGCACAATCGATTCAAGCAGTATGTAGCCAGACTTGATGTCACGGATGAAAATTGGGTGATTAGGTTTGTAAACGGAGAAAGAAAAACTTGGTTGATGTATTTATAGTTATGGTTCGGTGACGGTTGACGGTTATTACACTCACATGGCTTTTATCGGAGAAACGACGTTAGTCATTTGATGGTTTTTAAACGGTGTCTTGAAAAATCGCAGGCGGTTAACTTTGGAAGTGTTTTCAAGGAAGGTAACGGAACGGAAGCGTAATACTGGTTTTAAACGGTGTCTTGAACGTATAATATTGGTTTTTAATTGTTTGCGGGTTTCGTGATCAAGTCACTAGCGAGGCGCATGTTGAACCAGAGTGTAGATCTTTCTGTTAGCCTCAAAGGTATAAGTTTTTATACGTTATGGTTGAATTTATTTTATTGTTTATACGCGTGTAATCAGATCAATGATGGTATCCCGGTTTAGACCGTTAACATGTACATACACTTTCGTCAGGCAAATCTGATTTGTTAAATTAATTAATAAATTTTTTTTAATAGATAAAACTAGTACATGGGAATAGTATTTTATGGTAATTTTGAATTTATAACTTTTTATTAAATTTGATTATTTGATATGATTCTTAATTACTATGAAAAAAGGAAAATATTAAAAATGTTGTTTTAATAGGAATTCACTATTCGTAAATTAGGATGCTCATTAAATGACATTTGCTTTAAATTTAAAATTTGGAATCCATGTACTAGTTTCGATTTTGTTATTTTCTAAATTAGGATGCTCACTATTCGTAATTACACAATTTTCGATGTTACTTTGTGTGACAATCCGGACTTTTCATGTTAACACAGTTAGTAAATCCCGTTAAATATCATATAGAACACTTAACCCCGTTAACTGAAACCAGTTAAATCTAACCCCATGGACCATTTCTGTCAGTTTTGTAGTTTAAACTACAGGGACTGAATCTGCCAAGTCCCAAAACCCAGTCAATTGACTTATCAAAGTCAAAATCAAAGGATGTGGATTCCTTTGACTTTGAAAAAGTCAAATTTAAAGCCTTTAACCCAAATTCGCATTCTTCAACCCGTTTTCGTTCGAATTCGTAACTGCAAATCATATTAATCATCATAATCGACCACTACTGCAGGCAATTAACGTATTTTTAATTCGAATTAATCCCATTATGGGCATTAAACCGTAACCATCGACACATGGACAAACATCATCGAATTCGACTAAATTCGACTTCCATTGTGAAGTATAACTCTCTGCACACTTCATTTGCACCCCACTAAACTTGTAACACCATTCAATTCCAACGGAGAGGGAACTAGAGCCGCCAGGGACTAAGCTCATCGAAGCCGGAAGTCCTTTTAGTCGAGCACCTACAATTCGATATCCAGGAAGGTAACCAAACACTTCATCTCACTCGTTTCAATGCCTAGATCAAATGCCCTATCCTAATCGAGACTTATAACATCGAATCAATCACAAACTAATTCTAGGGTTCATCCCATATCCGGTTTAATTGAGATACGGCCTAGACTTGATCTCAATGCAATTAATTCATATAGATGGCTTCGAAATCATCAAATCTTTGAAAGCCCCATGCTAATTTAAGCGTATAACATCGAATTGTTCATAATCTTTTAACTAGGGTTTGTTCATAAACGTTTTCGGGTTTTTGATCTAAAACTTAACCTAAATCTAATTAAAATGCATGAACAGATTCGCAATCCCTCGTTTATTAAAAGCCCTATGCTTTCAATCCAAAACAATATCGAATTCGATCAATTCAAACATGAGTTCATAAACCTAGGGTTCGGGATTGCGATCAAGAAGTTAACGAACCTAAACTCGATCATTTTGAAATCAAAACTACCCACAGAATCGAATTTGGCTGACGAACAAAACCCCTATACCCCCGTTTCGAATCGTAATCGAATTCAAGGGATTTGGGATGAATTTGAGTTCGAAATCGCGAATGGATAAGAACTAGATGTTTATGATGATTAAAAACATTCTGATTCAGTTTATATTGCGATTCCCTAGCGGGCTCGAGTGGTTGGGTCTGTGTGCTGTGGTGGGAGAGACCCGGGTTCGAGTCTCTCCACCCACTTTTATTTTAAAAATCGATTTTTGATACTATTTTAAATATAAAACTTATCCCTATATTATTATAATACTATATTAAAGTGTTTTCGTCTGGAAAACAACCCGTAGGCTCGGGTTTGAATTATTAACCCATTTTTATATTAATCCCGCTTTTAAAAAAAATATATACCTATATTATATTCAAACTGTAACATTGTATAAAATAATATGTTTATGTTATTTGCAACTCATGATTCATGTTATTAAATAATATATATTTTTTTATATTATTTCGTATCGTTTTATTGACCTCGTGAAACGTTTCAAACAAATTAATAATATAAATGTTTATATTATTTACTCACGTTTATATCCTCGAATAAAAATAATATATTTATTATTTTTGTCACGTAAATGATTATCGTATATTTTATACGAGTTCAAAAATAATATATTAATTATATTATTTTCCTAAACCATTATTGAATGGTACAAACGCACGGATATATTTAATTATTATTATATTCATAATTAAGAAACATTCGACACAAAACGTATTTATCTTAATAATTATATTAAGAAACCCTATATTCCCGTAGACACGTTCGTCTACTCATTGATCCTTAGAATACGTTAGGACGTTCTAACTTTCCGTGTCGTCGTCACAAATCCCAGTGTGTCCCTAACTTATGTGTTTATGATTCTAGGGCATACATAACCCGTGCAGGCTAACACTTGAGGTTCTAAATCTCATACTTGTGTGATACTACCTACTACGCAACGCATGTGAGTTTTCACGGCCCCTTTTACAGCTTTTAAACTGGGGGAGAAAACATGATACAAACTCTTTTGATTTTTGTACTTCATTTTATATCAATTGTTATGACTATGCGTAAACTCTATCATGAAAGTCCTCACATCGAACCATTTAAATATGAATATAGCGAGGTATGTTGGGTAGTACTACTGGGTTTGACAAACCTCACCCGCGTTAGTCGCGCTAACACGATTGAATATCGAACGGGTGCAATATTGACCTAAACGTGCACCATGGTTGATAGACCTGGTGGGAGGCAATACAAACAGTCAGTTTACGGTTGCGAGCGTAATAGCAAACATGAACATGAGTTAGCTACTCATTGGTATATATATGTTGATTGTACATTAATCTGGTAAACGCTTTATTACTATACTGAAACCTGTGAACTCACCAACCTTGTGTTGACACTTTTCTTACATGTTTTCTCAGGACGCTAAGCTATGGCACAGGTTGCACAATTAGGACATGCATGGAGTCCTACTGTCATTCTATTCATTTCAAACATGATAAACAGTTTACCTAATTATATTGATTGACGTTTGTTGCGTGTAACTACTTTAAATTTTATATCAACGTTTACGCTTCCGCATTAACTATGAACTTTTATGTTATGACATTTCAAGTCCCATATAGTGTCGTTTGATGTAACTAATGACTGAGATCCTGGTGTGTCACCTTCCAAACGGTAAAACTCCGTTAGTCGAAATTGGGGGTGTGACAGATTGGTATCAGAGCCATTGGTTATAGAGAACTAGGATTGCATACTAGACTATAACCTCACACATTAGTTACACGGCACAGACACTTATACCTGATACATATAGCACTTATACATACATTGCAGTGCATGCATGTTTATACCAGCCGTATCACCCTCAGTTGGAGAGGGACACATCATTTGAATTGCATAATCGTTCCAGTGGCAACACTCGGGGGATCAGCAGAACAACATCCACTCCCGTTCGAGGGCAGCGAGACGGAGCCTTCGGAGGAGTCACTTACATCACCATCACCTGTTGGGTATGGTGGGCTTTCTCAGGTCCATGTTATGGACGACACTCAGCACTAACGCGTATCTCCTTGGGAATTGGGATCGTCGGAGGCGAGTCCCTACTGTACACATTAGCAACAATACGCCGACTGAAGGCAGACCGTTGCACACATTATTGCAGAATCTATTGACACGTAGATGTCATCACTTTACCGAGCCATGGGCTCGTGTCTTTGGTCGATATTCTGTTGAGAATAGATTGACCACAAATTTGAGAACGCATTGCTCAATGCATACTCAAACCCTATCCTGACTCAGTTGAAAGGACGGCTACTATGCTGCTTCCTATAACTTTTATTCATGAATTAGTTCATTTCTCGAAGTCGCATTTCATGTACATGTTTGTTACATGTTCTCATTTACAATCCGCTGGATTGGACTCCTGTATTGTGTTTAACTCGGGTGAATACTCGTATCAACCTATTCCCGACTACTCATACTGATATGAGTCCTAGTCGATCAACTTATGGTTGATGACTACTCCTTTTAATGACTTATCATATCTGACAACACTCTATACTCAGCAATATAACCTAAAGGACATTATGACACAGGACAGGGAGAACAAGGGTGAGCATGCAAAGCAAATTATCATTACGGGTGCACACGTAATAATAATTTGAGGTGCATGTAAGTCCTGGTGAAACCTAGTGTGTGGATGAATGGTCCTAATCAGTGGTTTACAGACTTAGGTTTCCACTATCTGTAGAGACTCTCATAACCCACTCAACGATTAGTTGGCATCGTTAAACCTGTTCAACAATTGATAGACGCGACTATCAGGTTGAAAATGTTTACGGATACACTGAATTATCATCAATGGGGTCCATCAATGTTATTTTCACCCATGTAAGAGTCTTAGTGATCTTACGACTCTCATTCAAACTTAATCAATAGAACCACCTAGAGTGAAACTCTAGTAGAACCTCAGAGTAAAACCACCGACTCCAACTATGTACACAGAATTTGAGGAATTTTTTTTTCCTATGCTAACACGTTATTCCTTACACTCCTACAATAGATCCCACTTGAACTTATTACCTCATCTTGTGACTAATCCTTAGTTTAACTTCGAATTTTACCCCAGCATATTCAATCCTGTAAACGGATTTCTTTCTTCACGAAATGATCCTGTTGATCCAATGACATTAGGAAACGAAGATTTAACCTAACCAACCATCAGTTGAACGCAACTACTTAGACATACATCCTATATCTTATGCTACTGGAATCTATATCTCATTAGACTTTTCATTCTTACATGTGAACCTATTCCCTTAGCCTATGCATTGGCTGACACTTGCCTTATAAACACTGGTCTCACTAAAAGTCTCAGCATGACTTCATGAATTTCATGTTGGTACGGTCGTACTCCGACTCTATTAGCAACTAAGCACACTATAGGGATAGAAGACGGTCAAGTAATCGAAACAACTCAGAATCTTAAGGTGTGTTAACTAGGATTGGCTGGTCAAAAGATTGACAATAACCTTATGCTAGTCACACTCGGCAACTTCGACGTAATTGTCGGTATGGATTGGTTATCTGAGAACCAAGCCGAAATGATTTGTCGTGAGCAAATTTGTTCGCCTACCTCTCCCGAGAGGAGAAACCCTTTCTGTCCAAGGCGAAAAGAGTGGCGTTGTCGTGGGCATCATATCTTTCATGAAAGCACAAAAGCATATACGTAAAGGTCGTATTGTCATTCTGGCTCTCGTCGCCGAGCAGCCATATGAGGAGAAGAAGATTGACAACATACCGATCGTTCATGATTATCCAGAAATATTTCCCAAAGACCTGCCTGGTCTTCCGCCGCATCGTCAAGTCGAATTCCAAATTAATCTAGCACCCGGAGCAACGCCTATTGCTCGGGCACCCTGTAGACTTGCACTCAGTGAATTACAAGAACTATCTACACAACTGCAAGAGTTGTTGGATAAAGGTTCCATCCGACCTAGCTCATCGCCATGGGGAGCCCCAGTCCTATTTGTCAAAAAGAATGACGGGACCTTCCGCATGTACATCAATTATCGGAAACTGAACAAAGTGACAATCAAGAACCGTTATCCTCTACCCCGCATCGATGATCTTTTTGACCAACTCCAAGGATCAAACTTCTACTCTAAGATAAATCTTAGGTCCGGTTATCACCAACTGAGAGTCCGAGAGGAGGCATCTCTAAGACGGCATTCAGCACTAGGTATGGTCACTACGAATTCATGGTCATGCCCTTCGGATTGACCAATGCACCCGCGGCATTCATGGACCTCATAAACCGTGTATGTAAAACGTACCTAGATCAGTTCATTATCGTCTTCATCGATGACATCCTTATCTACTCCAAGAATAGGGATGAACATGAGGAACACCTGCGTTTGATTTCAGAATTGCTAAAACAAGAGCAATTGTATGCCAAACTTTCCAAGTGTGAACTCTGGAATTCGAAAAGTACAATTCTTAGAACATGTAGTCAACAAGACGGGAATACGTGTCAATCCAGCTAAAGTAAAAGCAATCAAGAATTGGGCAGCACCTACAACGCCGACGGAGGTGCGTCAATTTCTGGGATTGGCTGGCTACTACCATCGTCTCATTGAAGGATTCTCCAAGATTGCCCAACCCTTCACGGCCTTAACTCAAAAAAAAAAAAAGGTAAACCCTATCTCTACAGTACACCAAATCCTATCTCTTCCAGAGGGAACGGATGATTTTGTGGTATATTGTAATCCATCCATTCAAGATCTTGGTTGTGTGTTGATGCAACGCGAAAAGGTTATCGCATACACTTCCCTTCAATTGAAAGCTTATGAGAAAAACTACACTACCCATGACCTAGAATTGGGAGATGTAGTGTTTGTTTTGAAAATCTATAGACATTACTTGGACGATACCAAGTGCACGATTTACACCGATCACAAAAGTCTTCAACGCATATTCGAACTGAAGGAGTTGAACATCCGACAACGCCGTTGGATCAAACCTTTGAACGACCATGATTGTGCTATCAAGTATCATCCGGGCAAGGCTAACGTAGTAACCGGTGCCCTAAGCCATAAGGACACCAAACCTAAACGAGTTCGAGTATTACAACTTACTATTCACCTCGGATTACCTGACCAAAATCCGAAGTGCTCAACTCGAAGCTCTTAAAGAGGAAAACCTACCGTTAGAAGCTACACGCGGTATGGAAGGACAACTGGTAGTCAAATCAGATGGCATTCGCTACCTTGTAGAGCGAATATGGGTTCCATTGTATAGGAACTTAAGAGGACTGGTTATGGATGAAGCTCACAAATCTTGATACTCTATTCATCCAGGTTCCGACAAGGTGTACCATGACCTAAAGGTGCTATATTAGTGGCCAAAGATGAAGGCTGATATAGCCACCTATGTGAGCAAGTGTCTGACTTGCGCAAAGGTCAAAGTGGAAAACCAAAAGCCTTCTGGTCTACTTCAACAACCAGAGATCCCAATGAGGAAATGGGAACAAATTCCTATGGACTTCATAACCAAACTACCCCG
This sequence comes from Smallanthus sonchifolius, assembly GCA_023525975.1. Lineage (NCBI taxonomy): Eukaryota > Viridiplantae > Streptophyta > Magnoliopsida > Asterales > Asteraceae > Smallanthus > Smallanthus sonchifolius. Next base: position 7,896,665 of record CM042046.1, on the reverse strand, counting down.
AACTCCTAGCGGATGCGACACCATCTGGGTGATCGTCGATCGTATGACTATATCCGCTCATTTCTTAGCCATCAAAGCAATTGACAAGATGGAGAAACTTACTCTTATTTACTCGAAGGAAGTAGTCTCTCGGCACGGAGTGCCAATATCTATCATTTCGGATCGTGATGTACGATTCACCTCTCATTTCTGGCAATCGTTACATAAGGCCTTAGGCACGCGTCTAGATATGAGCACAGCATACCATCCTCAAACCGATGGCCAAACTGAACGTACTATCCAAACCTGGAGGACATGCTACGAGCTTGTGTGATTGATTTCGGTAACACTTGGGAGTCTCACCTACCGTTGGTGGAGTTCTCCTACAAAAACAGCTATCACACTAGCATCAAGGCAGCTCCATTTGAAGCACTTTATGGATGGAAATGCCGTTCTCCCATTTGTTGGACCGAGGTTGGAGATAGCCAACTCACAGGTCCTGAACTTGTATTTGAAACTTCCGAAAAGATCGTTCAAATTAGAAACTGTATGGCGGCAGCTCGTGATCGTCAAAAAAGCTATGCCGACAAGCGTCGTAAACCCTTAGAGTTTCAAATAGGTGACATGGTCTTACTCAAAGTCTCACCTTGGAAAGGTGTCATTCGTTTCGGGAAACGAGGTAAACTGAATCCTCGTTATGTTGGACCTTTCAAAATATTAAAGAGAATCGGACCAGTCGCGTACCAGCTGGACCTACCTGAAAGACTTAGTGGTGTACACAACGTCTTTCACGTCTCAAATTTAAAGAAATGCCTAGCGGACGAATCACTCGCAGTTCCGCTGGAGGAACTACATGTTGATGAACAGTTACGTTTCATCGAAGAACCTGTGGAAATTATGGTTAGGGAAGTCAAATCGTTAAAGCACAGTAAAATCCCTATTGTTCGAGTCCGTTGGAACTCGAAACGCGGACCGGAATTCATGTGGGAGCGCGAGGATCAGATGATGCGCAATTATCCTAATCTGTTCAAGCACTCCGCGTCAAATTCTTAAGGTACTATTCTAATTTTCGGGACGATAATTCTTTCAACTAGGGGATAATGTGACACCTCAGAATTTTTTTTTTTGTGTATTCTAATTTTCGGGACTAAAATTCTTTCAACTAGGGGATGATGTGACAATCCGGACTTTTCATTTTAACGCAGTTAGTAAATCCCGTTAAATATCATATAGAACACTTAACCCCGTTAACTGAAACCAGTTAAATCTAACCCCAGGGACCATTTCTGTCAGTTTTGTAATTTAAACTACAGGGACTGAATCTGCCAAGTCCCAAAACCCAGTCAATTGACTTATCAAAGTCAAAATCAAAGGATGTGGATTCCTTTGACTTTGAAAAAGTCAAACCGAAAGCCTTTAACCCAAATTCGCATTCTTCAACCCGTTTTCGTTCGAATTCGTAACTGCAAATCATATTAATCATCATAATCGACCACTACTGCAGGCAATTAACGAATTTTTAATTCGAATTAATCCTATTATGGGCATTAAACCGTAACCATCGACACATGGACAAACATCATCGAATTCGACTAAATTCGACTTCCATTGTGAAGTATAACTCTCTGCACACTTCATTCGCACCCCACTAAACTTGTAACACCATTCAATTCCAACGGAGAGGGAACCAGAGCCGCCAGGGACTAAGCTCATCGAAGCCGGAAGTCCTTTTAGTCGAGCACCTACAATTCGATATCCAGGAAGGTAACCAAACACTTCATCTCACTCGTTTCAATGCCTAGATCAAATGCCCTATCCTAATCGAGACTTATAACATCGAATCAATCACAAACTAATTCTAGGGTTCATCCCATATCCGGTTTAATTGAGATACGGCCTGGACTTGATCTCAATGCAATTAATTCATATAGATGGCTTCAAAATCATCAAATCTTTGAAAGCCCCATGCTAATTTAAGCGTATAACATCGAATTGTTCATAATCTTTTAACTAGGGTTTGTTCATAAACGTTTTCGGATTTTTGATCTAAAACTTAACCTAAATCTAATTAAAATGCATGAACAGATTCGCAATCCCTCGTTTATTAAAAGCCCTATGCTTTCAATCCAAAACAATATCGAGTTCGGGATTGCGATCAAGAAGTTAATGAACCTAAACTCGACCATTTTGAAATCAAAACCACAGAATCGAATTTGGCTGACGAACAAAACCCCTATACCCCCGTTTCGAATCGTAATCGAATTCAAGGGATTTGGGATGAATTTGAGTTCGAAATCGCGAATGGATAAGAACTAGATGTTTATGATGATTAAAAACATTCTGGTTCAGTTTATATTGCGATTCCCTAGCGGGCTCGAGTGGTTGGGTCTGTGTGCTGTGGTGGGAGAGACCCGGGTTCGAGTCTCTCCACCCACTTTTATTTTAAAAATCGATTTTTGATACTATTTTAAATGTAAAACTTATCCCTATATTATTATAATACTATATTAAAGTGTTTTAGTCTGGAAAACAACCCGTAGGCTCGGGTTTGAATTATTAACCCATTTTTATATTAATCCCGCTTTTAAAAAAAATATATACCTATATTATATTCAAACTGTAACATTATATAAAATAATATGTTTATGTTATTTTCAACTCATGATTCATGTTATTAAATAATATATATTTTTTTATATTATTTCGTATCGTTTTATTGACCTCGTGAAACGTTTCAAACAAATTAATAATATAAATGTTTACATTATTTACTCACGTTTATATCCTCGAATAAAAATAATATATTTATTATTTTTGTCACGTAAATGATTATCGTATATTTTATACGAGTTCAAAAATAATATATTAATTATATTATTTTCCTAAACCATTATTGAATGGTACAAACGCACGGATATATTTAATTATTATTATATTCATAATTAAGAAACATTCAACACAAAACGTATTTATCTTAATAATTATATTAAGAAACCCTATATTCCCGTAGACACGTTCGTCTACTCATTGATCCTTAGAATACGTTAGGACGTTCTAACTTTTCGTGTCGTCGTCACAAATCCCAGTGTGTCCCTAACTTATGTGTTTATGATTCTAGGGCATACATAACCCGTGCAGGCTAACACTTGAGGTTCTAAATCTCATACTTGTGTGATACTACCTACTACGCAACGCAGGTGAGTTTTCACGGCCCCTTTTACAGCTTTTAAACTGGGGGAGAAAACATGATACAAACTCTTTTGATTTTTGTACTTCATTTTATATCAATTGTTATGACTATGTGTAAACTCTATCATGAAAGTCCTCACATCGAACCATTTAAATATGAATATAGCGAGGTATGTTGGGTAGTACTACTGGGTTTGACAAACCTCACCCGCGTTAGTCGCGCTAACGCGATTGAATATCGAACGGGTGCAATATTGACCTAAACGTGCACCATGGTTGATAGACCTGGTGGGAGGCAATACAAACAGTCAGTTTACGGTTGCGAGCGTAATAGCAAACATGAACATGAGTTAGCTACTCATTGGTATATATATGTTGATTGTACATTAATCTGGTAAACGCTTTATTACTATACTGAAACCTGTGAACTCACCAACCTTGTGTTGACACTTTTCTTACATGTTTTCTCAGGACGCTAAGCCATGGCACAGGTTGCACAATTAGGACATGCATGGAGTCCTACTGTCATTCTATTCATTTCAAACATGATAAACAGTTTACCTAATTATATTGATTGACGCTTGTTGCGTGTAACTACTTTAAATTTTATATCAACGTTTACGCTTCCGCATTAACTATGAACTTTTATGTTATGACATTTCAAGTCCCATATAGTGTCGTTTGATGTAACTAATGACTGAGATCCTGGTGTGTCACCTTCCAAACGATAAAACTCCGTTAGTCGAAATTGGAGGTGTGACACTTTCTTTTAAATCAAGATTTTTTTCCATAAATAAGTAAAGTCAATATCAATATTTACTAAGTTTAGGTGAAAAAATGAAAGGAAGCTAGGATGCATTATTTATTCTTTACTTATAATAGGTTATAAGAGGGATGCAATATCCTAATTTTACCATTGTAATAATAAGAAAATGTGAGACTGTTCTTCTTTTTTTGTGAAATAGGTGAACATATTAGGGTTGGTGGCTTGATGGTAGAGGATAATCCTTTAAGAAATACCTAGGTTTGGAGTGGTCATGTGTTCGAGTCCCACTCTTAACGAAAATTAAGAAATTTGCTTTTCAAAAAAAAAAAAAAACTAGTGGGTTATCATCCGCGCTTTACGAAGGGTTTGAAACCTAGATAAAAATAAGCAAATCGTAAGGGTCTATTCTGCGTGATGTTAAAAAAAACATATTGCAAGGGTACATTAAATTGTAATGAAAAAGTTACCTCGTATACGAAAGTGAAGTGTAACGAAACAAAATCCGGGTCTCGTTATAAATAATTAAATAATTCTAATAAATTTTATGGTGAAAATAATATTTTAGAAATAAGTTGAAACAAGCGGGTTTCAAGTTAGTAACGGGGATATACTAGTTTTAACTAGTTATGGAAGGAAATGGAAAAGATTGAAAGTAGAGGGGCTAAAGGTGAAACATGACAAATCTGCCATATTTGACCTTTAGAAGTCAAAATTGACTTCATTTTTGGAGTTGGGTCGTTCAAGAGAAGAGGAAGAGAGGAGAAATCGGGTTGAAGCCAAAATTCGTGTGTTTGAAGCTTGTAACTTGAAGGTGTTGGCTCACACATCACCTTTCTAACATCAAGTAAGTGATTTCTTCCTCTTTGATCCACCATTTATGGTGTTCTTGTTGGGTTTTGTTGAAAACCCGAAATTATGGTTGCATGTGGTAAATGGTGTTAGATTATTGATAATCTAGCTAAACTAAAGGTGTAGGAAGGTGAACAACACCATGGAACCCTTTGATTTTGATTTTTGAAAGTTAGGGTTCATATGGAGGAAATTGGGGGTTTTGGGGTTTTGATGAAAAATTGATAAATTGATGATGATTAAGTGTTATAGAGGTGTTAGACACTTAAACAAACCCCAAATTAACTTAAAGAAACTAGTTTGATAAAAATTAGTGTCAAGGTATTGGAAAGAGAATTCTAGTGGTTGAGTTGAGTTCTTGATTAAAGGGGGTGTTTGGATATGGAAATAACCCAAACGGGTCAATTTGGGTTGAAAATGGAAATTTGGGTGGTAAACTCAATTGTATGTGTTTTGAATGAATGATTAGATTACTAAACTAGGTGTGTATGTTTAGGCAATCAAATTGTGGGTCTAGAAGGCGGAGCGGAGTCGTCTAACCCAAAAGGTAAGTGCCTATGCACTTACTTAGTATTGATGATAAATGGTGAATTTTATGGATTATGTGTTATGTGATTGTGTGCATACTTGTGATATGATAAATTGTGAATGATTTAGTATGTGCAATGAATGAATGTAGTTATAGTGTTAACCTATAATGGTAATGGATCATGTGTTGATCATAAATGAGACGGAGTTATGGCCTTGTGCTATAATGGTAATGGATCATGTGTTGATCATAAATGAAACGGAGATATGGCCTTGTGCCATATTGGAAATGGATCATGTGTTGATCATAAATGAAAAGGAGTTATGGCCTTTGTGCCATAATGGAAATGGATCATGTGTTGATCATAATTGAAACTTGTAGTAAGGGTGCAAGAATATGTAGCCTAAATGACAATTTGGGTGGAAACGGGTCAAATGGGTGAATGGGTGAAACAAGTAGGAATTTACTTGTTTGTTATGAATTTATCTTCATTACTAATGGTGATATGTGTGGTGAATGTAGGAAAAGCTTCGAGGTAGTCAAAGTCAAGTCCAAGGCGTTGGCGGATCCTCGTATGCATATTTTCATGTTTTGATGAGTTGGTGGAATTCCCCTTTTTGATTGTAATTTGATAAACAAAACATGTTTTTGGGTTGTGATCATGTTGTTGAAGGGGTTTTTGGTTAAAACCCATGTGTTGGGCAAATTTGTTGTCTTGTATTTTGGAAAAAGTTGGAAAAAATGGCTAAGTGTGAAAACTGATGAAAAACTGGAAACTTTCTGTGAAAACAGGTCCCTCGCGCTACGCGAGGGAGGTGACCAATAACTCTCGCGCTACGCGAGAGGTAAAAAAAAAAAAATTCTGGGATTAAGACTTCCGCGCGTTAAAGTATAGTTTTTAAAAGTGGTGTGTTTCAACTTGGTATCAGAGCAATGGTTTGAGGGATTTGGTGTGGGTGGCACCAAACTCAAACCAGATGCTCTTGATATGGGGGGGGATGATACGAGAATCCAAGAAGGACTTGACTAAGACTCGGAGCTTTCGGAAATGAAAGGTTAGTAATGTTATGATTAATGATAATTCCATATGGCGTTTATGTATATGTATGAATGATTGGCAAAGTGTTATGTGTGCCGAAACTTGTCTTGTGATTTGTTATATGAATATGATAATTGCAATTGGGCATAGCGCGTTATTAATCATGTCTGGCCAATATGATTAATATGACGAGATGTGCAAGGGTCTTTATAATAACCATATGACAATGAACATTTACAAGGATTAGGTGAAGGTGATTATATATGTATGTATGTATATAAGTAGATAAGTATACATATACTTAATACATATAGGGGTGTAAGTGTGATAAGTATTTAAGGTATTGATAGTATAAGGGTGTTAAGGTGTTTGTTACTAATTCTCAGTTAAGAGATGGCAGAAGAATCGAGCAATCGGGAACCGTTGGATCCACGGATCCAAGAGTTGATAAAAGAGGAGGTGGCCAAGGCCTTTGAGCAAGCCACAAATCTGTTGATGGAAGAAACGAGGGGGACTATTAAACTCTCTCTCGAGGAGATCATGAAAGAGAAAGATAAGGAACCTCGGGGTTGTACACTGAAGGATTTCATGGTGATCAAGCCCAAGGAATATAACGGGCAAGTGGACCCGATTCTGAGCCACAGGTGGGTGGTAGACATGGAGTCAAATTTTGAGACGACAAGGTGTAAGCCCGAGGATAGAGTGATGTTTAGCGTGCCACTATTGACTGGGCGGGCTAAGGAGTGGCTGCTAAATCTCCGAAAGGAGAGGGGTGAAAGAGGGGTGACCTCCATGTCATGGGAGGAGTTTAAAGCGGCATTCCTAAAGTACCATTGCCCACAGGCCGCTATTGACAGGATGACCGAGGAGTTTCTCCTCATGAGGCAGACGACAGAGACTATTGATGAATTGGCTGGAGCTTTCTTTGATCGCGCCAAGTTCTGTCCGGACGTACCGAGAAGGTGAAGATTGACAGATTTTATGCTATGTTGAATGTGGAATTCAGAGATAGCATATCTCCATCTTCTTTCACCACGCTTGTGGATTTGATAAACAGGTGTCGGGAAAGGGAAGTGGAGTTGAGGAGGCAAGAAGCTAGAGGAGAGAAGAGGAAAAGGGAAATTGTGGATCAAGTGGTGAGCAAGATAAAGGGCGGGAGCCCTAGTAAGAAGCCTTTTACCAAGTTCTCTTCTCGAGGATGCAAAGTTTGTGGGAAGGAGCACTATGGGGATTGTAGGAAGGGAACGTCGAATTGTTACAAATGTGGGAAGCCGGGGCATATAGCAAATCAGTGTCCAAGCCAGATTCGTATATGCTATAATTGTTACAAGCCAGGACACCTTAGGGCGGATTGCCCGGATTTGAAGCAAGGTGGAAGCGAGAGAAAAGTTGAGATACCCAGGCCTAAGGGTAGAGCTTTCCACATATCTGCGGAGGAAGCAAAGAACGACTCGGAGGTGGTGACAGGTACATTCAAGATTAACTCTTTACCTGCACTAGTTCTTTTAGACTCGGGGGCTAGTCGTTCGTTTGTGTCTTTGAAATTTGTTAAGCATTCTTCTTTTGTAAGTAGCAAGTTAGATGAACCCTTATAAATCGAAGCGGCTAATGATAAGAGTTTCCTTGTCTTTGACATTTTTAGAGATTGTAAGTTGAGAGCGGGGGCGAAACTTTCTTTATTGATTTGATTCCTTTGGCTATGGGAGATTTTGATGTTATTGTGGGGATGGATTGGTTGTCAAAGAATAAGGCGAGTATTTTATGTGGACCGAAGGCGATCCAACTTGTTTCCCCGTCGGGAGAGTCCATCTACATAGAAGGTGATAAAAAGGGTAAAGTAAGGATGTGCACTTATGTGAAGGCGACCAAGTACATGGCGCGTGGGTGCAAGGCGTACATGGCTTGTGTCGCGGATGTGAATGAAAGAGTAAAGGAGATTCACGATGTACCAGTCGTGAACCAATTCGTAGATGTGTTTCCTGACGAGTTACCGGGGATTCCGCCGGATAGGGAGATAGAGTTTGGAATTGATTTGATACCGGGTGCTAAGCCGGTAGCTAAAGCGCCTTATAGATTGGCACCGCCAGAAATGAAAGAACTCATGGAGCAATTACAAGATTTTCTTGACAAGGGTTTCATACGCCCAAGTGTTTCACCTTGGGGTGCGCCCGTTCTCTTCGTCAAAAAGAAGGATGGGAGCATGAGAATGTGTATGGATTACCGGGAGTTGAACAAGTTGACAGTGAAGAATAGGTACCCATTGCCTAGGATTGACGATCTTTTCGACCAATTGCAAGGGGCGTCATGGTTTTCTAAGATTGACTTGAAGTCCGGGTATCATCAGTTGAAAGTGAAGGAAGAGGATGTTCATAAGACAACTTTTCGCACTCGTTACGGTCACTATGAGTTTACGGTTATGCCTTTCGGTTTGACCAACGCACCTGTGTTTTTCATGGATCTCATGAACCGGGTGTGTAGACCGTTCCTTGATCGTTCGGTCATTGTGTTTATTGACGATCTTCTCATCTATTCAAGGAGTGAGGGTGATCACGCTTGTCATTTGCGTGAGATTCTTGAAATCTTGCAAAAGGAGAAGCTTTATGCTAAATTCTCCAAGTGCGCATTTTGATTGCGCGAGATCCAATTCTTGGGTCATGTGATTAATGAAAGAGGAATTACCGTTGACCCATCCAAGATTATGGCTGTTAATGAATGGTCATCACCGAAGACGCCTTCGGAGATTAGAAGTTTCTTGGGGTTAGCGGGTTATTATCGGAGGTTCATTGAAAACTTCTCTCGGATTGCTTTGCCGATGACGAAGTTGACTCGTAAGGAGACAAAGTTTGTTTGGAGTCCCGAGCAAGAATCTGCCTTTCAACTCTTGAAAGAAAAGTTGACTAAGGCGCCTGTTTTATCCTTGCCGGACGGGACCGAGGATTTTGTTGTTTATTTGGATGCCTCGCATTCGGGGTTGGGGTGTGTTTTGATGCAAAGGGGGAAAGTGATTGCCTATGCATCTAGGCAATTAAAGACTCACGAGGTGAATTACCCAACCCATGATTTAGAGCTTGCAGCCGTGGTTTTCGCGCTCAAGATTTGGAGGCATTATTTGTATGGTGCTAAGTGTACGATCTACACGGATCACAAAAGTCTCAAATATTTCTTTGACCAAAAGGACCTTAATATGAGGCAAAGACGGTGGCTTGAATTGGTTAAGGATTATGATTGTGAGATACTTTATCATCCGGGTAAAGCGAATGTTGTGGCGGATGCGCTTAGTAGAAAGTCAAGTCATTCACCTATCAAGGTTAAGTCATTTAAGATGAAAATTTCATCATCTCTTATTGATGAAATCCGGGAGGCCCAAGTGTTAGCATTTGGTGGTGACTTGAAGAAAGAACGGATGATTTCTTATGTTGATAAGCTTGGTGAAAATAGCATGGGTTTGAAGACATGCTTTGATAGAATTTGGATACCTAGGTTGTCAAGTGTCTTGACAACTATTCTTGACGAGGCGCATAAATCCAAATATTCTATCCATCCGGGGGCCACAAAGATGTTTTATGATTTGAGGTGTCATTTTTGGTGGCCGGGTATGAGGCGTGATATTGTTAAGTATGTGGAGAGGTGTCTCACATGTTTAAGGGTTAAGGCGGAGCATCAAAAGCCGTATGGAAAGCTTCAACCGCTTGAAATACCGCTTTGGAAATGGGAAAATATAACCATGGATTTGATCACTAAACTACCAAAGACTCGAAAGGGTTATGATGCGATATGGGTAGTAGTGGATCGGTTGACGAAGAGTGCACATTTCCTTCCTATAAAGGAAACGTATTCTTCGGATAGATTGGCGGAAATGTATGTGAAGGAAATTGTGTCACGTCATGGTGTGCCGATGTCGATTATATCGGATCGTGATACGAGATTTACTTCTCGTTTTTGGAAGAAATTCCATGAGGATATGGGGACTAGATTGAATCTTAGCACCGCTTATCATCCACAAACGGATGGTCAAAGTGAGCGAACGATTCAAACGCTCGAGGATATGTTGCGAGCGTGTGCCTTGGATTTTGGTGGTAGTTGGGACGACCATTTACCGTTGACGGAATTCTCTTACAACAATAGTTACCATTCTAGTATTGGTATGCCGCCTTTTGAGGCATTGTATGGGAGAAAGTGTCGAACACCCGTGTGTTGGGGTGAGATTGGTCAACGGGAGCTTGGTAGTGTCGAAGTGGTCAAGGAAACTAATGATAGTATTGACCAAATTAGAGCACGCTTGAAGGCGGCTCAAGATCGCCAAAAGTCTTATGCGGATAATAGGAAGCGGGCGATTGAGTTTCAAGTGGGGGACTTTGTGCTTTTGAAAGTCTCTCCTTGGAAAGGGGTGATACGGTTTAGGAAACGGGGGAAGTTAAGTCCTCGTTTCATCGGGCCGTTTAAGGTAATAGCAAAGGTGGGTACGGTAGCTTATCGATTGGAGTTACCAGAGGGACTAAGTAGACTTCATAACACGTTCCATGTGTCTCATTTGCGGAAGTGTTTGGCGGATGAATCTACTTTTGTCCCTTTGGACGATATCGAATTGGATGAAAAGTTGAATTATGTTGAAGAACCGGTGGCAATCTTGGATAGGAAGGTGAAGAAGTTACGTAATAAAGAGATTAGCCAAGTATTGGTTAGATGGAAGCATAGAAAGGGGGCGGAAATGACTTGGGAAACCGAGGAAGAGATGCTCAAATGCTATCCGAACCTTTTTATGTGAAGTCGGGTTTCGGGGATGAAACCCAAATAAGGGGAGGAGATTTGTAACGAACCAAAATCCGGGTCTCGTTATAAATAATTAAATAATTCTAATAAATATTATGGTGAAAATAATATTTTAGAAATAAGTTGAAACAAGCGGGTTTCAAGTTAGTAACGGGGATATACTAGTTTTAACTAGTTATGGAAGGAAATGGAAAAGATTGAAAGTAGAGGGGCTAAAGGTGAAACATGGCAAATCTGCCATATTTGACCTTTAGAAGTCAAAATTGACTTCATTTTTGGAGTTGGGTCGTTCAAGAGAAGAGGAAGAGATGAGAAATCGGGTTGAAGCCAAAATTCGTGTGTTTGAAGCTTGTAACTTGAAGGTGTTGGCTCACACATCACCTTTCTAACATCAAGTAAGTGATTTCTTCCTCTTTGATCCACCATTTATGGTGTTCTTGTTGGGTTTTGTTGAAAACCCGAAATTATGGTTGCATGTGGTAAATGGTGTTAGATTATTGATAATCTAGCTAAACTAAAGGTGTAGGAAGGTGAACAACACCATGGAACCCTTTGATTTTGATTTTTGAAAGTTAGGGTTCATATGGAGGAAATTGGGGGTTTTGGGGTTTTGATGAAAAATTGATAAATTGATGATGATTAAGTGTTATAGAGGTGTTAGACACTTAAACAAACCCCAAATTAACTTAAAGAAACTAGTTTGATAAAAATTAGTGTCAAGGTATTGGAAAGAGAATTCTAGTGGTTGAGTTGAGTTCTTGATTAAAGGGGGTGTTTGGATATGGAAATAACCCAAACGGGTCAATTTGGGTTGAAAATGGAAATTTGGGTGGTAAACTCAATTGTATGTGTTTTGAATGAATGATTAGATTACTAAACTAGGTGTGTATGTTTAGGCAATCAAATTGTGGGTCTAGAAGGCGGAGCGGAGTCGTCTAACCCAAAAGGTAAGTGCCTATGCACTTACTTAGTATTGATGATAAATGGTGAATTTTATGGATTATGTGTTATGTGATTGTGTGCATACTTGTGATATGATAAATTGTGAATGATTTAGTATGTGCAATGAATGAATGTAGTTATAGTGTTAACCTATAATGGTAATGGATCATGTGTTAATCATAAATGAGACGGAGTTATGGCCTTGTGCTATAATGGTAATGGATCATGTGTTGATCATAAATGAAACGGAGATATGGCCTTGTGCCATATTGGAAATGGATCATGTGTTGATCATAAATGAAAAGGAGTTATGGCCTTTGTGCCATAATGGAAATGGATCATGTGTTGATCATAATTGAAACTTGTAGTAAGGGTGCAAGAATATGTAGCCTAAATGACAATTTGGGTGGAAACGGGTCAAATGGGTGAATGGGTGAAACAAGTAGGAATTTACTTGTTTGTTATGAATTTATCTTCATTACTAATGGTGATATGTGTGGTGAATGTAGGAAAAGCTCCGAGGTAGTCAAAGTCAAGTCCAAGGCGTTGGCGGATCCTCGTATGCATATTTTCATGTTTTGATGAGTTGGTGGAATTCCCCTTTTTGATTGTAATTTGATAAACAAAACATGTTTTTGGGTTGTGATCATGTTGTTGAAGGGGTTTTTGGTTAAAACCCATGTGTTGGGCAAATTTGTTGTCTTGTATTTTGGAAAAAGTTGGAAAAAATGGCTAAGTGTGAAAACTGATGAAAAACTGGAAACTTTCTGTGAAAACAGGTCCCTCGCGCTACGCGAGGGAGGTGACCAATAACTCTCGCGCTACGCGAGAGGTAAAAAAAAAAAAAATTCTGGGATTAAGACTTCCGCGCGTTAAAGTATAGTTTTTAAAAGTGGTGTGTTTCAACTTGGTATCAGAGCAATGGTTTGAGGGATTTGGTGTGGGTGGCACCAAACTCAAACCAGATGCTCTTGATATGGGGGGGGATGATACGAGAATCCAAGAAGGACTTGACTAAGACTCGGAGCTTTCGGAAATGAAAGGTTAGTAATGTTATGATTAATGATAATTCCATATGGCGTTTATGTATATGTATGAATGATTGGCAAAGTGTTATGTGTGCCGAAACTTGTCTTGTGATTTGTTATATGAATATGATAATTGCAATTGGGCATAGCGCGTTATTAATCATGTCTGGCCAATATGATTAATATGACGAGATGTGCAAGGGTCTTTATAATAACCATATGACAATGAACATTTACAAGGATTAGGTGAAGGTGATTATATATGTATGTATGTATATAAGTAGATAAGTATACATATACTTAATACATATAGGGGTGTAAGTGTGATAAGTATTTAAGGTATTGATAGTATAAGGGTGTTAAGGTGTTTGTTACTAATTCTCAGTTAAGAGATGGCAGAAGAATCGAGCAATCGGGAACCGTTGGATCCACGGATCCAAGAGTTGATAAAAGAGGAGGTGGCCAAGGCCTTTGAGCAAGCCACAAATCTGTTGATGGAAGAAACGAGGGGGACTATTAAACTCTCTCTCGAGGAGATCATGAAAGAGAAAGATAATGAACCTCGGGGTTGTACACTGAAGGATTTCATGGTGATCAAGCCCAAGGAATATAACGGGCAAGTGGACCCGATTCTGAGCCACAGGTGGGTGGTAGACATGGAGTCAAATTTTGAGACGACAAGGTGTAAGCCCGAGGATAGAGTGATGTTTAGCGTGCCACTATTGACTGGGCGGGCTAAGGAGTGGCTGCTAAATCTCCGAAAGGAGAGGGGTGAAAGAGGGGTGACCTCCATGTCATGGGAGGAGTTTAAAGCGGCATTCCTAAAGTACCATTGCCCACAGGCCGCTATTGACAGGATGACCGAGGAGTTTCTCCTCATGAGGCAGACGACAGAGACTATTGATGAATTGGCTGGAGCTTTCTTTGATCGCGCCAAGTTCTGTCCGGACGTACCGAGAAGGTGAAGATTGACAGATTTTATGCTATGTTGAATGTGGAATTCAGAGATAGCATATCTCCATCTTCTTTCACCACGCTTGTGGATTTGATAAACAGGTGTCGGGAAAGGGAAGTGGAGTTGAGGAGGCAAGAAGCTAGAGGAGAGAAGAGGAAAAGGGAAATTGTGGATCAAGTGGTGAGCAAGATAAAGGGCGGGAGCCCTAGTAAGAAGCCTTTTACCAAGTTCTCTTCTCGAGGATGCAAAGTTTGTGGGAAGGAGCACTATGGGGATTGTAGGAAGGGAACGTCGAATTGTTACAAATGTGGGAAGCCGGGGCATATAGCAAATCAGTGTCCAAGCCAGATTCGTATATGCTATAATTGTTACAAGCCAGGACACCTTAGGGCGGATTGCCCGGATTTGAAGCAAGGTGGAAGCGAGAGAAAAGTTGAGATACCCAGGCCTAAGGGTAGAGCTTTCCACATATCTGCGGAGGAAGCAAAGAACGACTCGGAGGTGGTGACAGGTACATTCAAGATTAACTCTTTACCTGCACTAGTTCTTTTAGACTCGGGGGCTAGTCGTTCGTTTGTGTCTTTGAAATTTGTTAAGCATTCTTCTTTTGTAAGTAGCAAGTTAGATGAACCCTTATAAATCGAAGCGGCTAATGATAAGAGTTTCCTTGTCTTTGACATTTTTAGAGATTGTAAGTTGAGAGCGGGGGCGAAACTTTCTTTATTGATTTGATTCCTTTGGCTATGGGAGATTTTGATGTTATTGTGGGGATGGATTGGTTGTCAAAGAATAAGGCGAGTATTTTATGTGGACCGAAGGCGATCCAACTTGTTTCCCCGTCGGGAGAGTCCATCTACATAGAAGGTGATAAAAAGGGTAAAGTAAGGATGTGCACTTATGTGAAGGCGACCAAGTACATGGCGCGTGGGTGCAAGGCGTACATGGCTTGTGTCGCGGATGTGAATGAAAGAGTAAAGGAGATTCACGATGTACCAGTCGTGAACCAATTCGTAGATGTGTTTCCTGACGAGTTACCGGGGATTCCGCCGGATAGGGAGATAGAGTTTGGAATTGATTTGATACCGGGTGCTAAGCCGGTAGCTAAAGCGCCTTATAGATTGGCACCGCCAGAAATGAAAGAACTCATGGAGCAATTACAAGATTTTCTTGACAAGGGTTTCATACGCCCAAGTGTTTCACCTTGGGGTGCGCCCGTTCTCTTCGTCAAAAAGAAGGATGGGAGCATGAGAATGTGTATGGATTACCGGGAGTTGAACAAGTTGACAGTGAAGAATAGGTACCCATTGCCTAGGATTGACGATCTTTTCGACCAATTGCAAGGGGCGTCATGGTTTTCTAAGATTGACTTGAAGTCCGGGTATCATCAGTTGAAAGTGAAGGAAGAGGATGTTCATAAGACAACTTTTCGCACTCGTTACGGTCACTATGAGTTTACGGTTATGCCTTTCGGTTTGACCAACGCACCTGTGTTTTTCATGGATCTCATGAACCGGGTGTGTAGACCGTTCCTTGATCGTTCGGTCATTGTGTTTATTGACGATCTTCTCATCTATTCAAGGAGTGAGGGTGATCACGCTTGTCATTTGCGTGAGATTCTTGAAATCTTGCAAAAGGAGAAGCTTTATGCTAAATTCTCCAAGTGCGCATTTTGGTTGCGCGAGATCCAATTCTTGGGTCATGTGATTAATGAAAGAGGAATTACCGTTGACCCATCCAAGATTATGGCTGTTAATGAATGGTCATCACCGAAGACGCCTTCGGAGATTAGAAGTTTCTTGGGGTTAGCGGGTTATTATCGGAGGTTCATTGAAAACTTCTCTCGGATTGCTTTGCCGATGACGAAGTTGACTCGTAAGGTGTAACACCCAAAAATAAAAAGAAAAGAAAATTCAAAATTTCACTCCCTCGCGGTACGCGAGGGGACTGCTTATACGCCAGAGAATCACCTTCTCGCGGTACGCGAGAAGATTTCCAACCAAGCCTCGCGGTACGCGAGGGAATAGTACACGCGTCAGGGCCAGAAAACACGTGTCATTCACCCTTGCCACCAGCCGACACGTGTCATGCTGACTCAGCACCGTTCGTGACACCTCATCCTCTCGCGGTACGCGAGGGATTTCCTTGGCCGGCCTCGCGGTACGCGAGGGACTGGAAAATCAGCCTATAAAAGGCCTTCAACGGGATTGAAATTCTGTACAGTTTCCAAACATTCCTTATACACAAACCCGATCTCTCAAAACTCTACGACGTCCCGAAGCGCTGTTCAAGAATCCAACGAAACCCTGCTCAAGCCGTAGTTCCGTCCAAATCCCGCAAAGTAGGTATCGTTAAAACTATTCATATATATATAGCCGCAATTATATATATATTCTCTCATATATATTCTCGTTAATCGTGTCTTCCCTAGGAAGAAACGTGTCGAGGTTCTGCTCAAATTCCGAAGCCTACAACCCTACCAGCCATCAAAAATCAAGGTGAACACGTTTAACGCTTTTCAAACGATAAAACCATTTTATTTACGAAAACGGCATGAAACAAATTAAATACTTTAATCATAAGGGTAATCTACGTGATAGCATTCAGGCCATAAGCATACGTAGATTTGATCAAATGGTATACATGTGACGGGTGAAAGTCCGGTCCGTGGCTGGGTACAGATCATGAAAGGGGGTATCATAAGACTGAGGATATGGTTCCTTAGCAGATTATACGAGGGACGAGTTCCTGAGTATCATATAAGACTAAGAACAAGGTTCTTAGCATCACGACCCTGGGAATAGGCTATCAGTCTGAGACATAGAGCTCAGCCAGTTGACCCCATGGCAGTTAACCCAGTGTATGTAGGTGGTATATATTTCAGGTGAAAAAGACTGCTGAATGTGTAGATTTACCATACAGAAACGTGCTTAAAGGCTTTAATTTGGTTTATGTTAGAAATCATTTTCGTGTCAGTTAAATGTGATTCACCGGCTTTATGCTGATGTTCATTTTCAAAACGTTTTTCACAGGTAGTGAAAGAAATCATTAAATTCAGGGTGGTGCAGTAAAGACAAGATCTTTAGGCATATTTAAATCCCTGTGGCAGACTAATACAAGACCAAATGTTGGAACGGACGTAGATCCTAGACATTTTAAATGGCTTGTATTATGTAAATTAATTCAGCAGATGTACATTATATAATAGACTTTTGAATGTCTATTATCATGAAATAAAAAGGGACGTGGATCCCAAGTTTTGACAAAAAGTACAGAATTAACCCTTGAGGTTATTTACATGACATTTCATTACAAAAAGGGCATCAAGTAAAAACAAAGACTTCCGCTGTCCAATTATATGGGACCTCATTCAGATACCAGCGTTGTCTCGCGACGCCCGGGCAGGGGTAGCCCGGGGTTGTGACAGGTTGGTATCAGAGCCACATTCAAGGGTTTTAGCAAAACTAGATACTTATATGATTGTATCTTAGCTTTAACCAATAGTTGTGCCTACTAAACGAACGGTAGGAAGATGCCTTTAACATAACCAATAAATTTCTGGATGACAGATCCATACTATTATCCTTATAATTACCCAAACTACTTCCCTGGAGAATCATCTAATCAAGTAGTACCAAGCTATGATGATTATGTCCACTATCTACCGACCCCGGAGAATTGGAACAGAATGGTCGCAGAACAAGTGGAGCAGACTCAAGCAAGGCTTGAACCTCTGAGAGAAGAATCAGAGTATTCAGTGGAAATGGAAGATTCAAGAGAATCTTTACGTACTGTTATGACATCTATGCCACTACCTCAATCGTTAGACATAGTATACCCTACCGGAACAATTCAAGAACATCCACCCAGTCCAAGTGAAGAAACTCCACATTCGATTTCTGAATCCGACAAGGCTGCCGTTTGTGAAGGCAGTGGTGGAAAGTATTTCTTTGATCCTATTCCAGAACATCCCGTTTTCAAGAAACCTTTCTTCTATGTAGATCCCTCCGATGGACGTCAGTATGCAACCGACGGAAAAGTCGTGTGGTCTGTTAACTCAGCATATCACGATCTTAGGATGGGACACAGGGAACCACCTCCTTGTTATGGATACCATGATGAACTGCCAAAATCAATTGATGAACACCTCGATCGTGCTCTTAGAGAGGCTGACGATCTACGTGCTGAACTGTACTTCACCAGACAAGTCGTAGTTAAAAACGAACAAACTATATTTGACTACGAACTAGCCCAGGAAGACAGGAAGTACGCAGAACAATGGGTGGCAGATCAGTTGATCCAGAAGGGTGCTATGACCGAGACCCTGGGGAGATTCTATCAAGATTTGGGAGATGTGCTTCTCGATTAAAGTTAATGATAGTATTTGTATAATTAGCTAACTTTAGGTGATATAGATGCATATCTATATTTCTGTATTTGTAACAAATAGATGAAGTTTAAGCGATAATAAACTTCAAATTTTGACCCAAATTCTTGTCTTGTATTCTTAGATGTCTCAACAAAATAACAATAGCGGTCCAGCTACCTACATTACCAAGGAAAAAGGAAAAGAAGTTAATAATAATCCTGAAATAACTACTCCACAACCAGAATTGCAACAACTGGTCAAACAAAGCATTAAAGAAATGCTTCCTGCCATAATAAAGGAAGTACAAGAGAACATCAAAACTCCAAGCTATGTAACCTCTCATTCAAAAAGAACAGAAAACCCTCCGAAAACCAACACAGAGCAAGTAGCAAGCTCTCGTAGAACTCAAACCTCGAAAAGATCCAGAACATCAAGCAATAAGTATTCTGAATCTGAAGAATCGTTAAATCTAAGCAGTGAGAGCTCAGAAGAAGAGAATGAAACAAAAAGGTATAGACACAAAGGGTGTTCTTATAAAACCTTTCAGGACTGTAAACCTTATGAATTTAAGGGCACCGAAGGCGGTATTGCTACTCTTCACTGGCTAGAGAAGATGGAGTCAGTAATAGCAATTAGCAAGTGTGCTAAGAAAGATCAAGTACTGTATGCTTCAAACTCCTTCAAAAATGAAGCGTTGGAATGGTGGAATTCAATCATTTCTGCCAAAGGGAGGAGAAAGACAAATGCCATGGATTGGAAAGAATTTCGGGCAAAGGTGAAAAAGAAATTTTGCCCCAAGACTGAAAAAGAACAAGCTGAAAGAAAATTTCTGGAGCACCGAATGGTCGGTACCAATGATCGAGAGTATACTACCAAATTTTTTGAATATGCCCGTTTGGCACCTCACCTGGCTAAACCCGAGTCGGTTCTCATAACTCGATATATTTATGGTTTAGTTCCAGAGATCCGTGATTTGGTGAAGGTTGTCTCACCAAAAACCATTGAGTCCACCGTAGAATTGACCGGTACCATGACGGCTGGATTAATCAGAAATATAGAGGAAAAGAAGAAAGTCGAATCCTCTATAAAATCAAAACCCGAGGCCAAAAGATTTAGTAAGAACTTTGGGCAAAAGGGGTTACCATTTAACAATCCATCATGCAAAACGTGCGGACGTAGGCATAGTGGAAAGTGTGTTTTTGAAACTCCATTCTGTAATCATTGCAAGGTCTCAGGTCACACTACTGAGAATTGCTTCAAAAGAAAGGGAATGATTACTTGTTTCAATTGTGGAGAGCTGGGGCACATCAGCACTAATTGCCCTAAGTTTGCAAGGACCGGAAGAGCTGGAGGATCAGGTGCCAAGATCACTCCAGAAAACAAAAAGACCGTACGAGCTTTTGTCATGAATGCTAACCAAGCTGAGAGAACGCCGGACGTAATTACCGGTACGTTTCTTCTTAATAATGTTTATGCTAAGGTCTTATTTGACTCAGGTGCGAACCGGAGTTTTATAGATTATAATTTCTGTAATCTATTAAACGAACCATTAAGTCCCTTAGCTGAAACATATGAAGTAGAAACAGCGAACGGTGATTTGATAAAAATATCCCAATCACTGAACAATTGTTACATTACATTGGCTGGTTTCACTATCCCAGTACAATTGTTACCAATGTCAATAACTGGCTTTGACATTGTTTTGGGGATGGATTGGTTATCCAATAACCAAGCCGAAATCCTTTGTAATCAACAAGTTGTAAAACTCATTTCACCAACAAACAAAACTCTAACTATCCAAGGTGATAAACCCGCAAAACCTATCCAGATAATCTCCATACTTAAAGCAACCAAGTACTTAAGAAAAGGATATCTGGCATGTCTAGTATCAATTACTGCCTTGGAAAAGGAGAAGAAGATAGAATCAGTACATGTAGTATCTGAATTTCCAGACGTTTTTCCTGAAGAACTGCCTGGATTACCACCAGAACGAGAGGTAGAATTTCGAATCAACCTTGTACCTGGTGCAACTCCAATTGCCAAATCCCCGTACAGACTGGCACCCACAGAAATGGCAGAACTCAAGAAACAATTGGATGAACTTCTTGAGAAAGGTTTTATACAACCAAGTTCTTCACCCTGGGGAGCTCCAATTCTCTTTGTTAAGAAGAAAGACGGATCAATGCGCATGTGTATTGATTATCGGGAACTGAATAAAGTTACCATCAAAAACCGATACCCGCTTCCACGGATTGACGATTTATTCGATCAACTCCAAGGAGCTTGTCATTTTTCAAAGATCGATCTTCGTTCAGGTTATCATCAGTTGAAAGTGCATGATAACGATATCTCGAAAACTGCATTTCGAACACGGTATGGACATTTCGAGTTCACAGTTATGCCATTTGGACTTACAAATGCTCCTGCCGCATTCATGGACATGATGAATCGTGTCTGCAAACCTTACTTGGATAAGTTTGTCATAGTTTTTATTGATGACATACTTATTTATTCCAAAACCCAAGTTGAACACGAAACTCATCTTCGAACCATACTTGAACTTCTTCGAAAAGAGAAATTATATGCTAAGTTTTCCAAATGCGAATTTTGGTTAACGGAAGTACAATTTCTTGGTCATGTCATCAACGTGAACGGAATTCAAGTAGATCCTTCCAAAATTGAAGCTATATCCAAATGGGAAATTCCCAAGTCACCCACCGAAATTCGTAGTTTTCTGGGATTAGCGGGATATTACCGCCGGTTCATTCAAAATTTTTCTCGTATAGCAATCCCACTCACATCCTTAACTCGGAAATCTGTAAAATACGAATGGGGACCCAAACAATCTGAATCTTTTGAAACTTTGAAACAAAAACTGACAAACGCACCTATCTTATCCTTACCAGATGGTATTGAAGATTTCGTAGTTTACTGTGACGCCTCACATACTGGTTTAGGTTGCGTATTAATGCAACGCAAGAAAGTCATTGCTTATGCATCTCGTCAGTTGAAAATTCATGAGAAAAACTACTCAACCCACGATCTAGAATTGGGCGCTATAATCTTTGCTTTAAAGTTATGGCGACACTATCTCTATGGGGTTAAGTTCACAATCTACACTGATCATAAAAGTCTCAAGTACATATTTAGCCAGAAAGAGTTAAATATGAGACAAAGAAGATGGATGGAAATCCTGAATGATTATGATTGTGAAATTTGTTATCATGAAGGAAAGGCAAATGTAGTAGCAGATGCCTTGAGCCGAAAAGAAAACGTCAAGCCAAAGAGAGTACGTTCTCTCAGACTTGAACTACAAATTGATCTTGTAAGTCAGTTAAAAGAGGCACAAGAGTTAGCTTTAAAGGAAGGTAACTTTGAAAAAGAAGGAATGAAAGGAATGCTTGACTTACTGATCAAAGGAGAAGATAATATCCTTCGCATGAATAAACGTATTTGGGTACCAGTTACAGGTGATCTTCGAAAGCGAATCCTCGAAGAAGCACACAAGTCCAAATACACCATGCACCCAGGAAGTGATAAAATGTACAAGAACCTCAAAGAAAGTTACTGGTGGATTGGTATGAAAAAGAACATTGCTATCTACGTAGCAAAATGTTTGACTTGTTCCAAAGTCAAAGCCGAACACCAAAAGCCAGCTGGA
The DNA here is from genome assembly GCA_023525975.1 of Smallanthus sonchifolius. NCBI lineage: Eukaryota > Viridiplantae > Streptophyta > Magnoliopsida > Asterales > Asteraceae > Smallanthus > Smallanthus sonchifolius. The sequence continues at coordinate 7,874,592 of CM042046.1, read as the reverse complement.
TTATTGCAACAGTTAGAATTACCAGTTTGGAAATGGGAATTGATAACTATGGACTTTATTACCAAACTTCCTCGAACCACTCGTGGAAATAATGCAATCTGGGTTATCATTGACCGTTTAACCAAATCAGCTCACTTTCTATCTATCAAGGATACCATGAGTATGGACAAAATGGCGCAAATTTACGTTAATGAAATTGTAACGTTACATGGTGTGCCTCTATCCATAGTGTCAGATAGAGATAGTCGCTTCACATCTCGATTCTGGCAAAGTTTTCAAACAGCTCTAGGAACTCGATTGAACCTTAGTACTGCTTACCATCCACAAACTGATGGGCAGAGCGAAAGAACCATACAGACCCTAGAAGATATGCTCCGAGCCTGTGTGATAGACTTTGGAGGTAATTGGGATGATCATTTACCTCTAATGGAATTCTCATACAACAATAGTTATCACACAAGTATTCAGGCCGCACCATTTGAAGCATTGTACGGACGGAAATGTCGAACGCCTGTATGTTGGTCAGATATCGGAGAAAATCAACTATCAGGACCAGAGATAGTCCAAGAAACTACCGATAAAATCTTGCAAATACGAGAACGTCTAAAAATGGCTAGAGATCGACAGAAAAGTTATGCAGATAAACGAAGAAAGCCGTTAGAATTCCAAATCGGTGACAAGGTGTTATTAAAAGTTTCACCTTGGAAAGGTGTTATTCGTTTCGGAAAGAAAGGAAAGTTAAGTCCACGTTTTGTTGGACCTTTCAAAATCATTAAACAAATTGGACCTGTTGCCTATCAGCTTGAACTACCAGTAGAGATGGGTGGAGTACACGATGTATTCCATGTATCAAACCTACGTAAGTGTTTAGCTGATGAATCCTTGCTTATGCCTTTACAAGATGTGGAAGTAAATGAAAAGCTCAAATTCATCGAACGCCCGTTACAAATTGAAGACCGACAAATCAAAAAGCTTAAACGAAAGCAATTGGCATTAGTCAAAATAAGATGGGACTCCAGGCGTGGCCCAGAATATACTTGGGAACTTGAGTCAGAAATGCGCAAAAAGTATCCACATCTCTTTCAATGAATCTCGAGGACGAGATTATTCTAAAGGAGGGGAGGATGTAACACCCAAAAATAAAAAGAAAAGAAAATTCAAAATTTCACTCCCTCGCGGTACGCGAGGGAGATTTTGACAAAACCTCGCGGTACGCGAGGGGACTGCTTATACGCCAGAGAATCACCTTCTCGCGGTACGCGAGAAGATTTCCAACCAAGCCTCGCGGTACGCGAGGGAATAGTACACGCGTCAGGGCCAGAAAACACGTGTCATTCACCCTTGCCACCAGCCGACACGTGTCATGCTGACTCAGCACCGTTCGTGACACCTCATCCTCTCGCGGTACGCGAGGGATTTCCTTGGCCGGCCTCGCGGTACGCGAGGGACTGGAAAATCAGCCTATAAAAGGCCTTCAACGGGATTGAAATTCTGTACAGTTTCCAAACATTCCTTATACACAAACCCGATCTCTCAAAACTCTACGACGTCCCGAAGCGCTGTTCAAGAATCCAACGAAACCCTGCTCAAGCCGTAGTTCCGTCCAAATCCCGCAAAGTAGGTATCGTTAAAACTATTCATATATATATAGCCGCAATTATATATATATTCTCTCATATATATTCTCGTTAATCGTGTCTTCCCTAGGAAGAAACGTGTCGAGGTTCTGCTCAAATTCCGAAGCCTACAACCCTACCAGCCATCAAAAATCAAGGTGAACACGTTTAACGCTTTTCAAACGATAAAACCATTTTATTTACGAAAACGGCATGAAACAAATTAAATACTTTAATCATAAGGGTAATCTACGTGATAGCATTCAGGCCATAAGCATACGTAGATTTGATCAAATGGTATACATGTGACGGGTGAAAGTCCGGTCCGTGGCTGGGTACAGATCATGAAAGGGGGTATCATAAGACTGAGGATATGGTTCCTTAGCAGATTATACGAGGGACGAGTTCCTGAGTATCATATAAGACTAAGAACAAGGTTCTTAGCATCACGACCCTGGGAATAGGCTATCAGTCTGAGACATAGAGCTCAGCCAGTTGACCCCATGGCAGTTAACCCAGTGTATGTAGGTGGTATATATTTCAGGTGAAAAAGACTGCTGAATGTGTAGATTTACCATACAGAAACGTGCTTAAAGGCTTTAATTTGGTTTATGTTAGAAATCATTTTCGTGTCAGTTAAATGTGATTCACCGGCTTTATGCTGATGTTCATTTTCAAAACGTTTTTCACAGGTAGTGAAAGAAATCATTAAATTCAGGGTGGTGCAGTAAAGACAAGATCTTTAGGCATATTTAAATCCCTGTGGCAGACTAATACAAGACCAAATGTTGGAACGGACGTAGATCCTAGACATTTTAAATGGCTTGTATTATGTAAATTAATTCAGCAGATGTACATTATATAATAGACTTTTGAATGTCTATTATCATGAAATAAAAAGGGACGTGGATCCCAAGTTTTGACAAAAAGTACAGAATTAACCCTTGAGGTTATTTACATGACATTTCATTACAAAAAGGGCATCAAGTAAAAACAAAGACTTCCGCTGTCCAATTATATGGGACCTCATTCAGATACCAGCGTTGTCTCGCGACGCCCGGGCAGGGGTAGCCCGGGGTTGTGACATAAGGAGACAAAGTTTGTTTGGAGTCCCGAGCAAGAATCTGCCTTTCAACTCTTGAAAGAAAAGTTGACTAAGGCGCCTGTTTTATCCTTGCCGGACGGGACCGAGGATTTTGTTGTTTATTTGGATGCCTCGCATTCGGGGTTGGGGTGTGTTTTGATGCAAAGGGGGAAAGTGATTGCCTATGCATCTAGGCAATTAAAGACTCACGAGGTGAATTACCCAACCCATGATTTAGAGCTTGCAGCCGTGGTTTTCGCGCTCAAGATTTGGAGGCATTATTTGTATGGTGCTAAGTGTACGATCTACACGGATCACAAAAGTCTCAAATATTTCTTTGACCAAAAGGACCTTAATATGAGGCAAAGACGGTGGCTTGAATTGGTTAAGGATTATGATTGTGAGATACTTTATCATCCGGGTAAAGCGAATGTTGTGGCGGATGCGCTTAGTAGAAAGTCAAGTCATTCACCTATCAAGGTTAAGTCATTTAAGATGAAAATTTCATCATCTCTTATTGATGAAATCCGGGAGGCCCAAGTGTTAGCATTTGGTGGTGACTTGAAGAAAGAACGGATGATTTCTTATGTTGATAAGCTTGGTGAAAATAGCATGGGTTTGAAGACATGCTTTGATAGAATTTGGATACCTAGGTTGTCAAGTGTCTTGACAACTATTCTTGACGAGGCGCATAAATCCAAATATTCTATCCATCCGGGGGCCACAAAGATGTTTTATGATTTGAGGTGTCATTTTTGGTGGCCGGGTATGAGGCGTGATATTGTTAAGTATGTGGAGAGGTGTCTCACATGTTTAAGGGTTAAGGCGGAGCATCAAAAGCCGTATGGAAAGCTTCAACCGCTTGAAATACCGCTTTGGAAATGGGAAAATATAACCATGGATTTGATCACTAAACTACCAAAGACTCGAAAGGGTTATGATGCGATATGGGTAGTAGTGGATCGGTTGACGAAGAGTGCACATTTCCTTCCTATAAAGGAAACGTATTCTTCGGATAGATTGGCGGAAATGTATGTGAAGGAAATTGTGTCACGTCATGGTGTGCCGATGTCGATTATATCGGATCGTGATACGAGATTTACTTCTCGTTTTTGGAAGAAATTCCATGAGGATATGGGGACTAGATTGAATCTTAGCACCGCTTATCATCCACAAACGGATGGTCAAAGTGAGCGAACGATTCAAACGCTCGAGGATATGTTGCGAGCGTGTGCCTTGGATTTTGGTGGTAGTTGGGACGACCATTTACCGTTGACGGAATTCTCTTACAACAATAGTTACCATTCTAGTATTGGTATGCCGCCTTTTGAGGCATTGTATGGGAGAAAGTGTCGAACACCCGTGTGTTGGGGTGAGATTGGTCAACGGGAGCTTGGTAGTGTCGAAGTGGTCAAGGAAACTAATGATAGTATTGACCAAATTAGAGCACGCTTGAAGGCGGCTCAAGATCGCCAAAAGTCTTATGCGGATAATAGGAAGCGGGCGATTGAGTTTCAAGTGGGGGACTTTGTGCTTTTGAAAGTCTCTCCTTGGAAAGGGGTGATACGGTTTAGGAAACGAGGGAAGTTAAGTCCTCGTTTCATCGGGCCGTTTAAGGTAATAGCAAAGGTGGGTACGGTAGCTTATCGATTGGAGTTACCAGAGGGACTAAGTAGACTTCATAACACGTTCCATGTGTCTCATTTGCGGAAGTGTTTGGCGGATGAATCTACTTTTGTCCCTTTGGACGATATCGAATTGGATGAAAAGTTGAATTATGTTGAAGAACCGGTGGCAATCTTGGATAGGAAGGTGAAGAAGTTACGTAATAAAGAGATTAGCCAAGTATTGGTTAGATGGAAGCATAGAAAGGGGGCGGAAATGACTTGGGAAACCGAGGAAGAGATGCTCAAATGCTATCCGAACCTTTTTATGTGAAGTCGGGTTTCGGGGATGAAACCCAAATAAGGGGAGGAGATTTGTAACGAAACAAAATCCGGGTCTCGTTATAAATAATTAAATAATTCTAATAAATTTTATGGTGAAAATAATATTTTAGAAATAAGTTGAAACAAGCGGGTTTCAAGTTAGTAACGGGGATATACTAGTTTTAACTAGTTATGGAAGGAAATGGAAAAGATTGAAAGTAGAGGGGCTAAAGGTGAAACATGGCAAATCTGCCATATTTGACCTTTAGAAGTCAAAAGTGACTTCATTTTTGGAGTTGGGTCGTTCAAGAGAAGAGGAAGAGAGGAGAAATCGGGTTGAAGCCAAAATTCGTGTGTTTGAAGCTTGTAACTTGAAGGTGTTGGCTCACACATCACCTTTCTAACATCAAGTAAGTGATTTCTTCCTCTTTGATCCACCATTTATGGTGTTCTTGTTGGGTTTTGTTGAAAACCCGAAATTATGGTTGCATGTGGTAAATGGTGTTAGATTATTGATAATCTAGCTAAACTAAAGGTGTAGGAAGGTGAACAACACCATGGAACCCTTTGATTTTGATTTTTGAAAGTTAGGGTTCATATGGAGGAAATTGGGGGTTTTGGGGTTTTGATGAAAAATTGATAAATTGATGATGATTAAGTGTTATAGAGGTGTTAGACACTTAAACAAACCCCAAATTAACTTAAAGAAACTAGTTTGATAAAAATTAGTGTCAAGGTATTGGAAAGAGAATTCTAGTGGTTGAGTTGAGTTCTTGATTAAAGGGGGTGTTTGGATATGGAAATAACCCAAACGGGTCAATTTGGGTTGAAAATGGAAATTTGGGTGGTAAACTCAATTGTATGTGTTTTGAATGAATGATTAGATTACTAAACTAGGTGTGTATGTTTAGGCAATCAAATTGTGGGTCTAGAAGGCGGAGCGGAGTCGTCTAACCCAAAAGGTAAGTGCCTATGCACTTACTTAGTATTGATGATAAATGGTGAATTTTATGGATTATGTGTTATGTGATTGTGTGCATACTTGTGATATGATAAATTGTGAATGATTTAGTATGTGCAATGAATGAATGTAGTTATAGTGTTAACCTATAATGGTAATGGATCATGTGTTGATCATAAATGAGACGGAGTTATGGCCTTGTGCTATAATGGTAATGGATCATGTGTTGATCATAAATGAAACGGAGATATGGCCTTGTGCCATATTGGAAATGGATCATGTGTTGATCATAAATGAAAAGGAGTTATGGCCTTTGTGCCATAATGGAAATGGATCATGTGTTGATCATAATTGAAACTTGTAGTAAGGGTGCAAGAATATGTAGCCTAAATGAAAATTTGGGTGGAAACGGATCAAATGGGTGAATGGGTGAAACAAGTAGGAATTTACTTGTTTGTTATGAATTTATCTTCATTACTAATGGTGATATGTGTGGTGAATGTAGGAAAAGCTCCGAGGTAGTCAAAGTCAAGTCCAAGGCGTTGGCGGATCCTCGTATGCATATTTTCATGTTTTGATGAGTTGGTGGAATTCCCCTTTTTGATTGTAATTTGATAAACAAAACATGTTTTTGGGTTGTGATCATGTTGTTGAAGGGGTTTTTGGTTAAAACCCATGTGTTGGGCAAATTTGTTGTCTTGTATTTTGGAAAAAGTTGGAAAAAATGGCTAAGTGTGAAAACTGATGAAAAACTGGAAACTTTCTGTGAAAACAGGTCCCTCGCGCTACGCGAGGGAGGTGACCAATAACTCTCGCGCTACGCGAGAGGTAAAAAAAAAAAATTCTGGGATTAAGACTTCCGCGCGTTAAAGTATAGTTTTTAAAAGTGGTGTGTTTCATGAAGTTACTATCGAATAAGTTACCTCGTATACGAAAGTGAAGTTATTCGAAAAAATTTTACACCAAAACATAGATAAAAATAAACATGCCGGCGACGCATTACGATGGGTCGGTTTAAGCGTACATAAAAAAAACATCGCAACGATGTGTTTTGAGACGGGCGCCAGGGCGGCTAAAAAAACCGTATAAAACAACCGGTTGGTTTGCAATTGTATATAAAGACAAAAAGGAAAAAAATTACAAAATAAATAAAATAATTGATTAAATAATTATTAATATTAAAATAGTGATCAAGAAGTGTCCCTTCTTCTCGTGCATCACAAAAGACAAAAAAAAATGAGAAGGTTGATGATATTGTCAAGATGATGTAAAGAAAATACAAAGTATGTAAAAAGAAGATGTACGTCAGACACAGACTCTTTCACATTTGCCTTTTGTAAGTGTACAATACGAAAACATACTCAATTTTAGTATAACTCCGTTTTTAAAAAAGAATATATCGGAATGTCAAGAAAAAAACTAAGCACAACCGCGTCTTTACTTTTTTTTTAATTAATGAATAAAAGTTATTAAAGAAAAATAAAAATAGTAAAAAACTAAATGGGTAAAAACGTACATTTTATATTTTATAGGAGTGATTTTGTAACTTAAAAAAACACAAAATAGAAAAATTTCCTTGCCCCACATCCTTGCCAACATATTTGCATGACAAGTATGAAGAGATTTAGGTGAATTAACGGGAAAAAAAAAAAGAAAGCTATGCAAAGTAGACTTGTACATGATGCATATATGATGAACAATATGACTTTTGTGACTTTTGTATAGTATATACTTTATAATAAATAAAGGTTTTGGTGAGACAAATTTTTCCGTCTCTCTCCTGTTAATTGCACAAATTTTTTTAATTGTTTTTTAACAATTTTTTTTTGTTTTTCGTCCTTTTCTCTCCTATTAAAATAATAATGATTTTTATATTTTTTTTATAAAACGTTTTTTATTTGAAAAAATATAGGTTTGTTCATAAAACAGTTTTAGAAATTAATCATTTTTTATAAAACATTTTTAAAAATTAACTATATGACGTTTTCTAAAATTTGTATTACAAAATTATGTAATATATATTTAGAGTTCTCAAATGATCCTAACCATATCTCATAAATATGTAATATGTAAATATTTATTATTAACTATATAATATTACATTTATTCGTTGTATTTATTTAGCGCGTGTAATACACGGGGTTTCTAACCTAGTTGTAATTAAAGAAAAAGATAAAATGAGAAGGTGCAATTATTACTTGAAAATAGATATGTTTTTTTTCGACCCATAAAAAGCATCCTATATTACGAACTACTCAACATCGAGATACCTAGAATCAACATTACAGATGCCGAAGACTCTCGTGCCGTACTGGGGAAGGAAAAAGACAAGTCCGTTCATGCATTAAAAGTTCGTATTTGATAAGAACGTAATGCAAGCCTTGAATCAGGAGGAACATAATTTGATGGAATTGGAATATAGAAGTTTCTTGATTTTCTCTATACTTACTAAGATTATTGTGTAAACAATTCAGTTAAGTTTATTTGTATTACATTGTACTACCCGGATTAGGAATGGTATAAAACTAGAGTGCTTTGTGGTAACATAAATTATGTTTTATGGCAACATAAATTACGTTGATATGTTACACATGGACGAGTTTTTCTTACAAGAAATCTACTACAAAATACAAGCGTTAGGCTATAAAGAGGGAAAGCAAATATGAGTGTTCATGGCCCGGCTTTAACCGAGTTGCTAGCTACTACAATTTTAAAAAACGACAAACGGTGATGAGCGCAAGTATTACTTAAATGTTTTTATTGAGTTTGAATGTTATAAATTTTGGAAACCTGGACTGGAACGGGTATACTACTAGTTACTCGTGCCTAGCAAATGCTAAAATTCAATTCAGGCATTTTATCATTTGGTGGGAGAGCATTTAAACCCACATCATCATTTTTTATAGGGATTTTAGCAAATAGTAATTGCTCATTTGAAAGCAACTCAAACTCTAAAATCAAAACTAGAAAATGGTCCTTCACTTCACTTGTTTGTCCCGTATAATTTCTTCCTTGTTTGTGTTTAAAAGATTACATTTGTTGTCTTTCGAAATAAGTGAGTATTATAATCCGAATATTTTGAGAGTCATGTAATCAACTTTAGATTAAAACAATTCGATGATTTCCTTGAACTTTCTAACAGGATAAAACTCAGAAATTTTATAAGATGAATATGTTTGTCTGAATGAATTTTGTGAATGATATAGATTGCTAACGTTGAGAAAAAAACGACTTTACATTCTTTTATACGAATGCTCGTAAGAATTCAAATGTGGAGAATCTCTTTCCATTTTCCTAATATATTATCACCTTTTATTTAATTTAAAAATAATTTATTTTTAATACACTAAAAAGATCAAAAAACAAAAGAACTTGTTTTAGTTTATAAATTGTGAGATTCTAAATTATAATATATAAATTAAAAATATTTGTATTAATTTTGTCAACCTTTTTGAAATATATGAAGAAACCTTATAGGATTCAATCATGTTTTTTAAATCATGTTTAATTAGATAATCCCTAGCTTAAAGAAAAAGAATACCCACCTCAATATTTGTAAATAACTTTAAAGTGAAATGTTCTATTTTAATATAACTAACGTTTTGAAAACCGGACCGGTCGAAACAGCAACCGGACCCTAGGCTGGTTCGGTTCGGTGGTTTTAACCCTATAGCGATCAAACACGGTGGTTCGAGCGATTTGGGCTGTCAGACCGGTAACCCGATTGAAGGGTCAAACCGGGATTTCTTCATTTTTTAGATTTTCTAGGACTCATTGGGTACTAAGATCAGTCTAGCGCTCGTGGCTACGTGTGGCGGCAATACAATGGTGTGAGATGTCAGATCTAAAAGAGAAGAGAAAACTGGTGTGGTAATGGTCACCGTAAGGGCGGGAGATGAAAGGATTTCAACCTGCGAAGATGAATGATGATGCGATGAGGAAGATGAAAATAGATACGATGCTGGGATTATGAAGATGAAAGAACTCCAACTTCTCATTGTAGAGAGAAAAAGAAGATGAATGGGTGAGCTGATGATTTTTAGAAGAAATGATGAATTAATTTGTGTGATATTTCTGATTTTCACTACTTGTACTCATTCAAAATGAGAATTCGCATGATATTTCATTTTACTTGAAATCCTATTTATACATTGTTACAATACTAGTTCACATGTGAAATATTATATTTATACTTGATTACAAAAACTTATACTTATCGATTCATGGCTGTATTTTAGTATGGGGGTTTAAGTGGAATGTAACTAGCAACGTTTAAAACCAAACCGGACCGGGAACCGGAACCTAGGCCGGTTCGGTGGGTTTAACCGTATAGCGACAACACCAGGCAGTTCGAGCGGTTTGGGCGGGTCAGACCGGTAACCCGGTTGAAGAGTCGAACCTGGTTTTCTTCATTTTCTTAGATTTTCTCGGATTCACTGGGTACCAAGATCTGTTTAGCGCTTGTGGTTGTGTGTGACGGTGATACGATGGTGCGAGATGTCAAATCTAAAAGAGATGAGAAAACAAGGGTGGCAGTGGTCACCGTAGGGGATGGAGATGAAAGAATTTCGACTTGTGAAGATGAAGGATGATGCGATGAGGAAGATGAAAAGAGATACGATGCTCGGATAATGACGATTAAATATTTTCAACTTGTCATTGTAGAGAGAAGAAGAAGATGAATGTGGTGTATGAGCCAATGGTTTTTAGAAGAAATGATGAATTACTTTGTAATGGGATATGGAAAGTGAAAAGGCAATAGAGATTTGCTGAGATTTTTGTTCAGGGAATCTTTTATTTTTAATCTACACCTCTAATTTATTTCTTAAATAATAGATTTTTTTTTGTTTTTTTTAGCTTAATATGTTTCTAGATTATAAAATAATTTTTATGTGATTTTTTTTAGTTTAGTATTATTTATTAATTATTAATTTGTTTTTATATTTAATAAATTATAAATAATTTATGATGTCATTCGGTTGTAAAATCCGATCCGACCAATAAACCTCTAAGATGTGCGGTTCGTTGTCTGGTCCGATTAAAAAAACAATGGTAACTAGGGCTATGCAAGATTATTATGAATCACAAATGGGATGTTGAGATCAAATTTAGGGTGGTGCAGTATGTTCAGATCAAATGGATGCACATGAGATGGTATGGGATGTTCATGATGATTGGTCACTACTATTTCCTATTGTTATGTTGTTAATTTAAGGATGACAATATATCAAATAAATAGATAGCCATTCATACTCTTGATCTTTTGATGTTGTTTCACGATGGTTTGTCAACATGGGTAGTTGGTTTGGTGTTTTCTAACCGAGATATTTGACCACTCTATCTAACGGCGATTAGTGTTCATAATTCTACATTCCATTGTGTAGCTTTGACTGTCCAAAACAGTTCAGATGCATCAGCGCGTATATTAATTAATTAATATTTAGTCTTATGTAAACGCTTATAATTAAGACAAGTTTACTGATCACCATACATAGTTGCATATCGTACAATAAATGATTAATTATTAAAATTTCCTCACTTATTTGAATTTGTTTGTCTCTAAATTAATTAATATTAAGTCTTATGTAAGCGCTTATAATAACGAGACCAGTTAAACACTATCGGAACCAATTTCAAAAACCACCATGATACCACTGCAAGCTTGGCTCGACTTTCCGGCGGTTTGCAGATGTCCACGTCATATAAAATCTAACGACGTTATGTTTTTTAATGGGTCCAATGTAAGAAAATAGTTTGAATGTAGGACTAGTGGTAAAAATATTTTCAGTTGAGATTATTATCGATTAATTAGAAAAATATGGAATTATTGTAACATTAGGCCTCTCGTACCAACAATATTGTCTGCTTTGCCCTAAGAGCTCATGGATTTGTTTTTGGTTTCCCGGGTGAAAATTTTCCAAGGGGTCACCCATCCCTGGATTACTCCCACCCGAGCACGCTTAACTTTGGAGTATTCATGTGCTCCACAGCCAACTAAGACCAAAATGCGTTGTTGATGTAAGAGACAAGACCTTTACTTATAAACCAAGGATCTCTCGTGTCCACGGCCAATGTGGAATTTGCCTAGGGTGTACATATTCATTAATTCAGTGATTCAATGCGTCACAATTCACCCCCACTTAAGGACTCATCGTCCTCGATGAGGTTTTTCCCACCATCCCGAACGGTACAGGAGTGGCTCTTATACCATTTGTAACATACAGCCTCTCATACCAACAATATTGTTCGCTTTACTCCTAAGAGGTCACGAATTTATTTTTGGTTGCCCGGGTGAAAACTTCTCATGGTCACCCATCCCTGGATTACTCCCACCCGAGCACGCTTAACTGTGGAGTTTTCATGTGCTCAACAGCCAACTAAGCCCAAAATGCGTTGTTGATGTAAGAGACAGGACATTTACTTATGAAACAATGATCTCTCGTGTCCACGACCGATATGAGATTTAGCTAGGGTGTCAATATTCAGTAATTCGGTGATTCAGTGCGTCACATTTATTAAAATCCAATAATTCAATTTTAAATTATGTAATATATGGAAAATGATCATATTTATGAAATTTTGAGTTATGTCAATGTATCTATCCTAATAAATAAACATCTAAACTAACACGTGGCAGCTTCTAAGCAAGCCTTTGACCACTGTTTCCCGCCAAAACTCGTAAACACATATGAAGAAATCTAAGATGTTATTTTAGGTAAAAATGTTCAAGATATTCTACATTCCTCAATTCAAAATCCAATAAACCAACTGTCATCGTCATTTTAGGAATAGGCTTTTAATATGGGTCCTAATTATACGCCTAAAATCTCGAATCCTCCGTTCATCCTATAATTTTCGATTTCTTTCTCAAAATTCTCCATTAAACCTATATTTCCACAGTGTGATTGTAACACATTTCAAGAACTGGTGGAACAAGCGTCGGTGGAGGAAGGAGTTTGGACCCGACTCCATTGTTGAAGAGGATCTAGGATTTAAAGAGCTTGAAGGGGTGGTGGCGTCGGTCTCTCACCGTTTGGGAAAATTTGTTTTACAGGTTAGATTTGTAAACTGGTTTTGATAGATTAAATTGATTTCCATTTGGGAAAACTTTTGATAGAAACCTATCTTTGTAAATTTCAAAATTTGAGAAAATCCATTTATAAACTTGATTATGATTAATCCAATTGGTGATTCGGATGTGTGTGATAAACAGATTGCTAGAAGTGGCTCTATGCATAGAACCTTTTTTTGCATGTTGTTGGTGTATTTATGGATGTGGATTTGGCCAAGGTGGTGGGAGTAGAGTTTGATAAAGGATCAAATGGAAGCTTGCATGCTACTCCATGTTTGGTGCTGTCACGTAAAGCTGTTGATGGGTGCATGGCTAGAATCGCTCCACGTCTTTGGATGGCTATAGTGGGAACAATAGCTTTAATCCAAGTGCATAAGTGGAGTTAAGGTTTGTCTTGAACTAATGTATGTTAATGTTTTTTTTATGTTTGTGTGCTCACTTGGTTGGTGACTGATGTTTCATTTTGCTTTCATCAACACCGTTAGCTAAACCTTCAAAAAGGCAGATTTCCCAGGTCACAGGTACGTACAAATGACTTGCCTGCTGCCAACCTTGCAACTAATTTGGATTTTGGGCTGTTTTTGGTAGAATGAAACTTGACTTTTTAGGTCAAATGTTTACCACTTTTGACATTGAAACTGAAATCTGATTCTTGGAATTCTAAAAAAACCATGACATCTCATTTCTGTGTTTTGACTCTATTTTTGTCAAGTATGAATATGAAAAAATACATATTTACTTTTTTTTTTGGTAAAACCTCATTTGCAGGTGATGATTGTGTTTCTATAGTAGACGGATCACGAAACATCGTTGTAAGGAAACTTACGTGTGATCTAGGTCACGGAATCAGGTCCAATATTTTCTTTAACATATATTATGTCATAGTATTTTAAATTTATTTGTTTTTTGTATGTTTGTTTAAAATAAAATAATTAACTAACATTTTCAGTATTGGAAGTTTGGGAAAGAACAATTCAGAGGACTGCTTCAGAAGTTTGCAATTTCTGTTGTTGCTATACAGAATGCTGAGATTTATATGTTTGACGAGCCCTGAAGTTATATTGATGTTAAATAAAGGCTTAAGGCCGCTCAGGTTATCAGATCTTTGCTTAGACCTAAATGATTATTCTACCATTTATGTTTGCAGTTCTTCAATTGGATTTCTGTTTTATGATTGGAGGTTGCAAGATGACGGCTGGTCAGGTGGGTTGGGAAAAAGTTAAAACGAGTTTGGGCTGACACAGAACAGAACGTGTTCAGGTTGAAACCGATCATTTTTATCATTTATAGGTTGACCCACAAACTTTTTTGTCCATTTTTAATGTTTTTATACATTAACTAATGCGGATTATCGTTACAAAAACACTATTGTTACAATAATAATCAAATTCTTTTCAATAAAAACTTTTCCAGATTAGTTAGCAAAGAAGGAAAATAGGTCATTTTTATAAAATTTGGTTGTTAAATTTACTGCTATGGAAAGGGTGGAGGGGTGAGCCATTGAGATATGTTGTTTTTGGCAAGATCCCAAGGGAGATTTATATTGATTTCAATAGGATGCAACACGATATTGGTTACCAATGTGATTTGGGTGATGTGCTATTTTGCCAGTTCACTTGTGATGCAGGCTTAAATTTACTGCTATGGAATGAATGGTTACATTTAATGTTATGGATCTGATATTCTAACATTGCAAAATGTAAAAAAGGATGGATTGCTTTCTTTGGAATCAAGATGTTATTTAAAGCATGATCAGATACTTGGATGGGTAACTCAAAGATTTGGACATAAGGAAATGGCAGATTGGAGTGCTAAAAGTCACCAGCATAAAGGGTAATCCTTTTTCTTACTGGTGCCATCACTTGGATGGAAGTTTTAAAAGATCAGAGGCTGGTAGGTTGGCATATCCTTGTCTTTATCATGACTGCTTCTATGGTCAATACTTCTAAAGAATGGATCATTGTTTACAGTTTTCTTAATTCTTTACATATCTAGCATTTTGTTCTTAGATATTTTAAGATTTTCATTTGGAATCTCAAAAAGACTTGTCTGGTTTGTGGGATGGGTTAAGAGTGAGAGTTTGGAATTGGCGTAGCTTGTTGTACACTATTTGGCGTGTCTGTACATGGATAAGGCATTTTTGTAGTTGGTTGCTTAATATGAAAGGAGGAAGTGGTGTTATAAAATGGGAATGTTATGGTCAAGTTATGGGATAATAAATGTCATAATTTTGGAACAACATGGATTGTTTTGAATCTTGATGTTATAAAATTCGAATCTGCAAATGAGGATGGGAATATGTCTGCACAATGGTTTATATGGACTAAATTAGTCTTAATCTACCAAATTCTATATTGGGTTGTAGTGAGTTAGCTCAGTTTTTTTGTTGATTGTACTTGGTTTTTTTCTTTGGGTGTTAGATAACCTTGTGGTCATGTCCTGGGTTGCTAACTACCTGTGTTTGTAATTTATGTTCTTTGTTGCAGTAAAAGTTGACTAGGGCACTGCCCTTTATAAAAAAAAATGCATAAAACTTTTAGTAAACAGGTCAAACTCATCACTTTTAGTAAACGGGTCAAACTCATCACTTTTAGTAAATGGATTAAACTCATCAATTTTAGTGAACGGGTAAAAAATAATGGGGAGCGTGCCGTATCGCCGCGTTCTGCAGGCAATACAACACTATGATATTGTTTTCTAAGGAATCAATAATCATTGGGCATCTTACTCCCTTCCGGGTTCAATAAGTCTCTTGCGTGGCGGAGGAGACACATTTCTGTGTCTGGTGGTATTGGACAAGAAAAAAGGGAAGAATTTTTTTTTTCTTTCTAACAGTTAAAAAATGGTGTTTTCAGTAAATGGGTCAAACATTGTCTTTTAGTGTTCATTCAATTATTGATGCATGGCTTTTAGTGTTCATACAAAACCTTATCTTAAAACCCGGAGTTGGACGAGCCTCTTTCATGTGACGGGGGGCGCAACGTCACAACATTCAATGTTCGTCTTTCAAAAAAAATAGTGAGAAGTATTTAAATGTATTATCAATTGTATTCACTTGATGTTCTAAATGATCTTAAACTATCTGAATAAGTTAGTGTTAAACGGTCTTAAACTATCTGTATATTAAGATAGTTTTTTTAGGTATACGTTATTAAAAGCATATTATTTATTTCATTATTAGTATTGTGCCCGTGTAGTACACGGGTCTCTAAGATAACTCTAGAGGGGGTTTAAGTGGAATGTAAAATTAGGTCATGGGTGTATTTTAGTATGGGGGTTTAAGTAGAATGTAACTAGGGCTATGCAAGATAGGGGTGAGCAGAAAAGCGAATTAACTGAACCGGAACCGAATTAACTGACAAAACTGAACCCAAAAAAAGCCGGAAAAACCGAACCGAAAATAATCGAAACTGATATTTTCGGTTATTCATTTACCCATAACCGAATTAACCGAACCGAGAATGACATCAATTTGTAATATTTTTATAATAGCACCCATTCTTCTATAACAATCTTAATTCACACAAACTTAAGAACTTCATATTTAGATTGACTTTTAATGCAACTATCTTCTTTTATGTATGGGTGTATGTTGTTATTTTAAATTACATCAAAAAACTTACATAGCCATCGAGCTCATAGGACCAACCAAGTGTGGCATTGCCGGTATGTCCACCTTCTACTTTTTCTCAGTCGGTATAGCTCTTATCTCATGCATATCTTACATATTTCAATCTTGTCGTTTTCTTTACATTGCCTCTTCCATACCCTCCATCATCTTTCTTGTTTTCATGCTCCCTTTCATCTCTGAGTCCCCTCGATGGTACCTTGTTCGAGGTAAAACCGATGAAGCTATGAAGATCATGCACAATATTGCCAAATCAAATGGAAAACACCTCCCTCAAAATGTGTACATTGTCCTAGACAATTGTGATTGATGAAATAAAATTCAAGCTCATGCAGATATGCACGTGTATGGCTAAGTCAAAGTTTACGTTTGTTTTAGTTTTAAATAAAGTACTTAGTATTTGGTTGTTATGCTAAGCCTGATTCTTAGGGTTATAGCCATTTTGTTTTTTCATCTATTTAAGAGATTGATTATCTCTATGAATGTATGCAGTTCAAGATATTCAATAAAAGTCTTTGAACCGATTGCTTATTATCAATTGTTATCTTATATTCAAATCCATCATATTGGTATCAAGAGCCACTCTGAATTGATCCCGTAATTTTTTGCTAACCCTATCTATTCTTCAGCCTCCGATCCATGGCTGATCAAACAAGCACTCTCCCCACTGCTTCAACTCCTATTCTCGAGTTCAAAGGGGAAGGATATGAGTACCGGAGCATTCGCATGAAGACCATACTTCATTCACGAGACTTATGGGATCTTGTTACTGATGGCATTGATGAAACATAAAAAGATCCAGAGAAATTGAAGAACCCGCAGAAAAGGGATGCTCATGCAATAGCTATCATCCAACAAGCCGTTCATGACCAACTCCTTTCACGCGTTGTCGCTGCAACCACGGCCAAGGAAACGTGGGAAATACTACAAATGGAATATCAAGGTGATTCTCAGGTAAAGGCTATCAAACTTCAAGGACTCAGAATGGAGTTTGAGAACCTTTCCATGCTTGAATCTGAGGTAATTGGTAATTATTTTCGCGAGTTATGGCCCTTGTCAGTCAAAAAAGGGCCTATGATGAAACAATCTCTGATCAATCTATTGTAGAAAAGGTCCTGCGTAGTCTAACTCCTAAGTTTGATTATGTAGTACCCTCTATAGAGGCTGGTCAGGATCTATCTCAACTTACCCTAGTTAAGTTGATGGGATGCCTACAATCCCAAGAAGAAAGGATTAACAACAGGTCTACCCCCGAGAAGAAAAGCTCAAATGATGAACAAGCACTGCATGTCATGCAAGATAGTGGCCGACCATTCAAGAACTCCTCTTCTTTTAGAGGCAGAGGCAGATTACCCTTCAGGGGAAGAGGAAGGGGTAGAAGTCAAGAAAGAGGAAAGATACCACAATGCACCAATTGTAATAAGCTTGGCCACTTAAAGAAGGACTGTTGGTACCTTGATGAACCATATAATGCCAATATAGCTGCTGATTCTGACGACAACCAGGAAGAAGGAGATCAACACCTATTCATGGCTTATATTGATGATGACATGCTTCTAATGGCAGACAGTGGAGGTAAGGACACAACATCCTATCTGTGGTTCCTTGATTCAGGTGCTTCTAACCACATGACAGGGTCTAAAGACATCTTCACTTCATTGAATGAAGACTTCAAGCTAACTGTTAGGCTTGGTGATAAGAAAGCCTTGGCTGTTGAAGGAAAGGGAACTGTGAAAATTAATAATCCCAGTGGAGCTACACGATTACTTGATGATATGTACTATGCTCCCCACATGGGATACAACATGCTAAGTGTTGGACAATTAATGAGGAAGGGATACTCCCTCCTATTTGATGATGGAAAATGTACTAAAAAAAGCAAAACCTCTGGACAAGTACTTATGCATGTTCTAGTTCAAAACAATAGCATGTTCTTGTTGAATGTTGTTGCAGGTACGCAAGAAGCTGCCACTCACTCCAGCAATACTCAGCAGCCCATTGATGAAGTATCAGCTCTCTGGCACCAAAGGTATGGCCATTATCACTTTCAAAGTTTAAAGCTCCTGTATGATAAAAGGATGGTCATAGGCCTACCTAACATAAAACAAGCAGATAGATGTGAAGGGTGTGTAGTAGGTAAACAAGCTAAAGAATCATTCCCCTTCAAGTCTTGGAGGGCTACCAAGCCTTTGGAATTGGTACATACAGATATCTGTGGTGCTATGCAGGCCACAAGCCTAGGAGGAAGTAAGTACTACTTGTTATTTGTTGATGACTTCACAAGAATGTGTTGGGTGTATTTTATAACTGAAAAATCAGAAGCCTTTACTAAATTTAAAAGTTTTAAACTAATGGTTGAGAAAGAAAGTGAACAGGCTATCAAGGTCCTAAGATCAGACAGGGGAGGTGAGTTCACTTCTAATGCCTTCAATGCCTTTTGTGAGTCACGTGGCATCAAAAGAGAGCTCACAGTCCCCTACACACCTGAACATAATGGTGTAGTGGAAAGAAAGAACAGGACCATCATGGGCATGATAGAAGTATGCTGAAACAAATGGGACTGCCAAACCAGTTCTGGGCAGAGGCAGTTGCTACATCTGTGTACCTGATCAACTTGACTACTACTAAAGCTGTCAGAAACAAGACCCCTCTTGAAGCTTGGAGTAACAGGAAGCCAACTGTTAATCATCTAAGGGTGTTTGGCTGTGTGGCTTATGGTCTTGTTCCTACACAGTTTAGAAAGAAACTGGATGCCAAGTCTGAGAAATGCATTTTTATTAGATACTCTAATCAAAGTAAGGGGTACAGGTTGTACAATTCTGATTCTAACAAGTTCATTACACGTAGAGATGTCACTTTCATGGAAAAAGAAAAGTGGACTTGGTGCAGTTCCTCAAGCAATACCACCCAAACCTACTATACTGACTCATTTCCTACTATCTCTAATCAAACCTCAACTCCTGAAGTAACACATGCCCAAAGTCCAATCCAATATGCTTCCTCAAGTTCTCCTCAAACTCCTGAATCTCAATCACCTACTCAAACACAAACACCTAACCCATCATCATCCTCTCAAAATAATACTACCTCTTCAACATACCAAAGCCACCCTACCATTCCTTACACCCCTTCTCCTAGACAGCACAGGCAACACAATCTACAAGATCTTAATGATGTCTATGGAAAAGCTAAAGAAGTTACTGTTGATGAAGATTTCTATGCCTGTCAATTTGCACTTAATGTGACTGATCCATCTACATATGAAGAGGCTAGTCTTAAGGAAGAATGGCAAGAGGCAATGAAAGAAGAGATGATGGCTATAGAGAGAAACATGACTTGGGATTTGGTCAAACCCCCAAGTGAAAGGAAGGTGGTTGGGCTGAAATGGTTATACAAGACTAAAGTTGGACCTGATGGTAAGGTCTTGAGGTATAAATCCAGACTCGTAGCAAAAGGGTACACTCAAAAACATGGTATAGATTATCAGGAAACTTTTGCTCCTGTGGCTAGGTTTGAAACTATCATAATTGTTCTATGTGTTGCAGCTCAAAGGGGCTGGAATGTGCACCAGTTGGATGTCAAATCTGCCTTCCTCAATGGAGAACTGAATGAGGAAATTTATGTTGAACAACCTCATGGCTTTGAAGCCAAAGACAAGCTAGATCATGTGTACAAGCTCAAGAAAGCATTGTATGGACTCAAGCAGGCTCCTAGAACTTGGTATGCAAAGATAGATGGCTATTTTCTCAGCAATGGTTATAAAAGGAGTGAAAATGAGCCCACATTATATGCGAAAAATGATGCAACAATGGGCATTATATATGTGTGTTTATATGTTGATGACATAATATGTACCAGCTCTTCCCTCACTCTTATTGCAGACTTCAAAGATGGAATGAAGAAAATGTTTGAAATGACAGACTTGGGTCTTCTGAAGTACTTTCTTGGCTTAGAAGTAAAGCAAACAAGGAATGGGCTATTCTTAAGTCAAGAGAAGTATGCTAAGAGTCTACTGACTAAGTTCAGTCTCTCAAAATGTACTTCAGAGATCACTCCAATGAATACAAGTGAAAAGCTTATTGTGGAAGATCAAGCTGAAAAGTGCAATGAAGTGACCTATAGAAGCCTTGTGGGATGCTTGATCTATCTTACACACACAAGACATGATCTAGCATATGCAGTTGGTATGATTTCAAGGTTTATGCAGGCTCCTTGAAAGATACACTATGGTGCAGCTAGAAGAATTCTCAAGTATGTTGCTGGCACCTCAGGATTTGGATTATGGTATGCAAATGGAAGTGAAGTCCGTCTTACCGGATTTACTGATAGTGATTGGGCAAGTTGTGGTGGTGATAGAAAAAGCATATCAGCAAGTGTGTTCAGTCTTGTTAGTAGTGCTGTAACTTGGAGCTCAAAGAAGCAATCAACGGTTGCTTTATCAAGTATAGAAGCAGAGTACATTGCTGCAATTGCTGCCACTTGTCAAGCTTTATGGCTAAGAAAGATTATGGGTGATCTTGGTATAAAACAAGATAAAGCTACAGTCTTGTATTGTGATAACAAGTCCACTATCAACTTGAGTAAGAACCATGTTATGCATAGTAAGTCTAAGCATATAGATCTCAAACATCACTTTGTGTGGGAGATGGTAAATCAAGAGTATGTTAAGCTGGAATACTGCAATACTAATGATCAATTAGCTGATATGCTCACAAAGGCTGTGTCTCAAGAAAAGTTTGTGTATTTCCGACATTGGCTAGGTGTCATGGAGCTTGAATCAAGGGAGGGTGATGAAATATAATTCAAGCTCATGCAGATATGCACGTGGATGGCTAAGTCAAAGTTTACGTTTGTTTTAGTTTTAAATAAAGTACTTAGTCTTTGGTTGTTATGCTAAGCCCGATTCTTAGGGTTATAGCCGTTTTGTTTTTTCATCTATTTAAGAGATTGATTATCTCTATGAATGTATGAAGTTCAAGATATTCAATAAAAGTTATTGAACCGATTGCTTATTATCAATTGTTATCTTATATTTAAATCCATCAGTGATCACAAAAGTATTGAAATTGGAAAGAAAGAATATGTCACGGGTCAGTAATAGACGTGATCAAGTCATCGTTAACGAGAACACGATTGTTTCTTCTTATGGTGATCTACTTTACAAGCTCAGTCGTGTACTTAGGACTAAACTTAAACACCACAAACCTTAAAACCAATATCTACCTCAGTGTGCTACTCAATTCGGCAGCAGAGATGCCAGCATATCTTTTGACTACAATCTTAATAGATCGGTTTGGGAGGAAGCCGTTAGGAGTTGGGACGCAATGGTTCAACGTGATCTTTTGCCTTACAGGCAGTGTGATGGGAAGCCAAGGGAAATGGAAGGTGATGAGGACAGTGTGTGGAGTTTTGGGAATATTTGGGATGGCTGGGACTTATAATTTGTTATATGTATACGCGATGGAGTTGTTTCCAACAGTAGTCTGGAGTGCAGCGATTGGATGTGCAAGACAAGCGGGACAAATAGGATCGATCCTAGTACCTTTCGTGGTAGTTAACGATGTTGGTCTTTCGTTTATGGTGTTTGGGGCGTGTGGAATTGTGGGTGGTATTCTTGTATTTTTCTTGTTAGAAACATTAAACAAGCCGTTGTATAATACCATGAATGGAATGGAGGAAGAAACAAACAAGTTCTCTATGCTTGTTTAGATGATGAAATGAAGATTATATAAGCTATTGATGTCATAAATAAAATAGTATAGAAACTTCTATAAATAAAACTGTGTTTCATACTAACATGTTTCAAATGTTAGAATGCTATCTTGATTCCTATAAGGCTTATATCTTATATGGTATTGGGGCTAAACAACTAGTGGCTGAGTGGAGTTTTGTGGTTCACATGTGAACCAATTTAGTGTTTGGTTGGATTGGAAATCTAGATGTTTGCGATTTGTGCTGAAGTCGAGGTTTATTAAAGGATAAGTTACAGTATGATTAGGAGTCTTTTTAATTAGTTGTTTTGGTATTTATTCAATAGAGTTGAGATGATTCCAAGGGTGTTTGGGTTATCTGGTAAGAGTTGGAGTCAAGATAGGTTTGGATTTGTTTTCTTATTTAAAGGGTGAGTTGTTTGCAAGTTTAATTATAAATAAAAGTATGGGGTTTACGTTAATCTTGTTACATCCTTTTCTTTTTCTGTCGGTTAGCAATTTACTAATCAACGAGAAAACTATGCCCGCGCTCTGCGGCGGGATTTGAAACTTAAACTGTTGAGGCGGTGAAATTAGCATGGCTAATCATAAAAAGGAACGTAGTTAAGTACATAAAATAAACGTATGAAGTTACGACGACTCGGTTGTAGACATCTAAACATAGATAAAAGACAATTATATAATGCTACTGATGTTCTTCGCTTGTTGTTTGTGAAATGGTGTTGGTGGACTGTTTTTTAAGAAGGTTTGTGGGTGGGAGACGACATGGAGGGCTGAGGCGGCGTAGCGGTGGCGGTGGCCTGGCTGCCAGCGACATTAGGTGTTGTGTTGGGATCAAGCTTTGGAGTGTGAGAGAGGGGATAAAAGAGAAGAGAGGATGTGAATGTGATTCATACATATATATATATATATATATATATATATATATATATTGTAACATCCCGGATTTTTATATACATGTTATTTGAGATAACGGGTGACCCGAGCCTCTTGTTTATGAGACGATTACTGAGGGTTTTCTAGCAAAACCTTGTGGCCGGGGATTGAAACACGTGAAAAGGGAAACCAGGGGCTAGAGTGTAAAACCCTAAAGGTTTAAATACCATTTTAAGGGAAAACCCGAGGCCATTCGGCCTAGGGGTATGCACGACGGCAGCGACGAGATAAGGGAAAGAGAGGGACGACGGTGGAGGCCGGAAGCAGTGGTTTCACGATGGTTATGGGTGGAAAACTCCAGGTATAGCCAAGGTAAACATCTTTAATACTTTTTACATGATTTGTTTGTGTTCTTGGTTTAAAAACCCGATGAGGGTTTGGGTTTTCTTAACCATAGATGACAACGTGGATGTAGACGGTGTTGGTGACCGGCGGTGGTGGTGACCCAGACGTAACAGGTGGCCGAGAGGCGGTGTAGGGGTGGTGGCGTGTGACGGGGTCATCCGACAAAGGAAGGAACGGTGACATGGGGTGATTACCGGTGACCGAGAAGGGTGAAGGAGTGAAATGGATTAATCACAGAAAATCGGTGTAGGGGACGGCGCACGACGGTTGTGGAGGTGTTCTACGACAGTGAGCGGTGGAGGAACGGTGGTGGCTCGGCAATGACGACGCAAGGTGGTGGTGTATGGCGGTGATGAGTTAACCGTACCCAGTAAAGGCGGCAGAATGCGGCTAGATGAAGAAGATGATGGCGGAGCTTGCTGGAGTTGACTGTGATGGTGACTCACGGTGGCGAACAATGGAGTGGTGGTGGTAGTAGCGCTCCGATGCAAAGGGGAGGAGCCCGGTTAGGGTTTTCTCGTAGCTAGAGGGGTGTCGGGAACTCGAGGATGGTGCGAGGTGACGAGAAACAATGGTGGTGCACGGCAGGTGAAGCTTGGTGATGATACACGTTGGTGGTGGTTCACGGGGGGTGAACGGGAAGAGCATGGGATTGGGTTGCACCCAATTAGGATTGTTACATGTGTTGCATGTGCATGAACATGCATGCATGGGAACTCGGTTCGGATATATGAATCCTAAACGGGTCACGAACGATCCAGTATGGGGGTAACGTGAAACTAGGGTCTCATGGAGATGGATTGACGAGCAGATGGGACAAGTATCGGGGTTTTATTTTATGTACGCGTTATTCGACGTAGGGATTTAGAACATGTTTTGATCATGTGATTATACGTGTGACAGGTACGGGTTCCGATCGCAGAGTAAGGACTCAGACACGATATATTCGGTGAGTTTCTAATCCCCCTCTTTTAAACATTTTACTGTTTTGGGGCTAACGTACGTACATTCACGTGGTATTATATAATTAATAATTTAAGGGTTTCGGGTTCTAACCCGACGTGCTTTGAGTCTAAAATGAGTATTAAGAGTCGTAGGGACAATGGTGTGCTAAAGGCGGATCGGGGAGAGTCGGGCTTTAAGTTAAATGCCCATGATTTTATGTGTGAGTCAATGATATGGGTTGTTAGTGTGTGATGTGTGAGTCATTATATGAATACAGGATCGGGGAGAGTCGGGCTTTAATTCCTGTTGATAGTGGGACTTAAACCCATGACCTGTCCAAACCTTGGTGTTCCTTAGAGGATTTTCCTCTACCATTGGGCCATCAACCCCAATGAATTAAGAAGTAGATCACCGTCAAGTTTTAAAATTTAATGCAAAATTTTATGGTACGTTTGTTAATTTTCAGTCAGATAGTAAGTATGTTTATGTGAAAATTTTGGTAAAGTTTTTTGGATTAATATCATATATACCCTTACAAACATGGGAAAATATCATATATACCCAACCAAAACTAAAAATATCATATATACCCAATTTAAATAATTTGTTACTTTATGACCATTCTACCCTTATCCATGATATGATTTTTTATAACCTAATTTTTTATTTTTATCCAATACGTAAAAGATCACTCGTACTCCTATTCTTGATGTCGACTATCGTGATTCTCCAAACATATTCAGAATGTATCAATTCAGAAGAAATGATTACGATAAAGTTACAAACGCGCGCTAATGCTATAAAAGAAATTTGTTAAAATTATAAAAAAAGGAGAAAAATCCAAAATAGTATTTTAAGAAAACTATTTTTTATGGTTAAATATAAATATTTAAAGTTGAAAATGTGTAAATATGAAATTTTAATGTTAAAAATCGGTAAATATAAAATATTAAAGTTTAGAGAAATAAGGGTAAAATGGTCATCTTTTAAATTTTTTTAATGAAATGGGTATATATGATATTATTACATGTTTGTAAGGGTATATATGATATTTTTAGTTTTTTTTTATGTATATATGATATTTTTCAAGTTTGTAATGGTATATATGAAATTGCCCCAAGTTTTTTTATTTAATTAAGTTGGAAAGTGGAACGGATATAAAAGTAGTTATATTATTCTGGAAATTGCTTCAAACGTATAACAATTGGGTTTCAATCTAAAGCAATTTATACTTGACGTATAAAACAAGTTTTTTTTTAAGATAAAAAACTCAGCAAAAGTCATTGTATTGAAAACGAACTGGTTTGTTGAACTTGTAACCAGGGGCGGATCTATGAGGAGGTACCCCTCAACTTTAGACGTGTAGTGAGAATTTTCGACGCGCAGCGGGAATATATATATATTTTTACCGTTTTATGTATCCAGATACCCCTGAACGAAATTTTAGATACCCCTGGATTTTTTTCCTAGATCCGCCACTGCTTGTAACTCTTATCGATTCTAAAATATATATATATATATTATAATACATATTAGGTTAAAAACTCGGTGTATTAAACAGGTTGAACAAATACAATGTTATATACCTAGAATTAAGCACCTTAAGTGTGTGTTTATAAGTTGTATTGAAATTGTCTAATTAATTAGGTTAGAAGATAAGGTAATATACTATAACCATATTTTCACAAACTACCTTCTATTATCTATAAATACAATTGATATAATACTTAAACACATAGATCCAACAACAAAACCACAAACACTTGATGTGCAACCAATAAAAAAAAGGCATTTATGTTGCCAACAATGAATTACAACTTATTACAACAACATTCTAAAACTGGAAATTCATCGTTATGAAGAAATTGAAATCGATGGCAACAAAATGAACACTGATATCTTTTGTTGGGCACTCAAAGAGCAATCCTATGATAGTAACCTATGAGATCTATAATGTTTGATATATAGAAGGTAGTTTGTGAAATATTTTAATATTTAAATATTAAATATTTTTTTGTTGGGCACTCAAAGAGCAATCCTATGATAGTAACGATGCCTCGTGGTTGCTTGTTACTCCAACGAAGTAAATTTTTGTGTAAGAGAAAGAGTAGTTTGTTTCTGTCGGGAAAGGAAAAGAGAGGCTTAGTTGGGAAAGACAAATAACTTACACTTGTTGTTTCACGTTATAAACATGAATGGATGCATTTCAAGGAATATTCCTTCCATTTTTTAAACATACTTATTTTATAAGATTGATAAACTTTGAGTTGTTTACTTTATCTAGCCAACCAACTATGCTACCCTATCATCATTGTTATAACTTCTACTCACGTATAATATAAGAAATATTTAGATACAAAGTTGTTAAGCTATAATTCTAAAAAGTGTAGGAAGTAATCTCAACCATTGATCAAGACGATCAATGATAGAGATTTTAGGAGGTGCCACATCATTAGAAACAAACACGCTGAAACCCATTGAGGTGTAATATAGAAAATACATAATTGTTGACTTTTATTAAGTTATTTCATTTTTTTAAACTCAAATAACGTTTGCATACTTCATTATTTTAAAAATATTACACCATAAAATTGAAAATTTTATTATTTTTAATTTGAGTATAATATTTCTATATAATTTTCTTTTAAAAAACCCATTATTATTATTTTGTTTACATATTAATTTATTTTTAAATTATTAATTCATTTTTATTAATTAGTAAAATAAATAATCATTAAATTTAATTAAAAATAAAAATGATGTGACAGTGTGAAAATATAAAATCATTTCCTTTAAATGTGAATAAAATACATAAAAGCTGTGAAATCTAATGTGCGGATGATGTAGTAGCTTTAGGGATTCAAAGAGCCACATAATAGTGAGATCAAACGAGTAAGAAGGTTCATATACCTTTGTCTATCTCCAATATGCAAATACAATAAACAATTGGAACTTTAGTACCTTAGGTATGTCATCTTATTAAACAATTCATCGCCTTTACTTCTTTCCAAAACCAAGAAACCAAAAGCCATGTGAGCTAATCGGCTTTCAACAAAACAAAACAAAACGGAATATAGAATCCCTCGAACTAAGCATGTACATACATAAAAGTCTTTGAATGTTTATTATAATGAATAACATGTAATTTAGTGTGTGCAATTGAATAAACAAAGAAAACTTACTTTTATGTCTTAAAATTGTCTAACATATTAGATTGACATTCCTATATTTTATTCACGGCAATTCTACAAAAGACATATGTTTATAAATGTACTAGTTTAGATCCCGTCTATACACACGGGGTGAAAAATATCAATAAATAAAAATTTTAAATATTTATGTGTATATTTTACAGGTGTAAAATGTATCATATACTAAGGATATAAAATAAACTCAAAATATGTAAAAACTAATATATAATTGGGTTTCGAAAATATTTAACTACTATTTAGGGTAATTTGATTTTTTATTTATTTTGATTGAAAGTAAAAGTTATATAATTAGATCTCAAAGTTTCATAAGGGATAATTTAAATAAAATGTGTTTTATTAGTATAATTAATATTTTGTTTAAATATATATTATTGTTAAAAGATGAATGTGCATTTAATAAGAGAGAGACGGAAAAAAATGATGAGAATGAATGTGGAGGTGACACGTTGCATGGAAAAACCTTTATTTATTATATAATATAGATTTATTTGTAGTATTGCCAACCATTTTATAAAAGAACATTCATCTTATAAAACTATATATTATAAAACACTCATATTATAAAATAAATACAAACCGCTTATTGGCTAAGTTCAGATTTATTAGGCAAAGGATTGATGGGTATGGTCCATGGATGGTATGACCGAATTCCCGGTTAAGGGTGCACGTACGGTGATTGATGGGGTCTTGCTTCCGAGTGGTCCGAGGAAAACGTATTGATTTAGATCTTTACCACGAAAGGTTAACATCTGTGGTTGGAGAGTTTTAGGTAATCGTCTTCCTACAAGGACTAACTTGGATAGGAAAGATATAGTTTTTCCATATATTTTTGTCCTTTATGTAATGATGATTCAGAGACAATTTTCTCATGTTTTTTAAGAATGTTCTATGGTGGAGAGGATTTGGGAGTTGGTGGCTGCATTGTTGAATGTTTCGTTACCGTTTATTAGGTTTTTTAACGACCTTATGGACTGGTTCGATAATACAAACCTTGAAAGGGATAAGAATGAGCTTGTTAGATTGATTACCTTTGTGGTGTGGTGGGCGGTTTGGAATCTAAGGAACGATGTGGTGTTCTTGAATAATCGGATCAAGAACCCGTTGATTTTTTATGAAGTGGTGACTTTTCCGCCTAGCGTCTTGTTAGTCATTGTTTTATATATAAATAGATGTCGTAAAAACCCACAGTAAATTACAACCTATGTTGATGATTTTAGTGTCATCTAACTATTTTGTGTAACTGGTTTACTTAATGACCAAGAAAAAAGTTAGAATGAAACATCAAGCAAGTTGAAAAGTGTGAAGCACACACTTGTTTAATGATCTTATGATTTCTAATGCTAAAGAAATCTTGTTGTAATAAAGGGTGAAGCCCACTACACAACATGGGTCCGAGGGCAGCACCTCTGGCTAGTAGGGTCCAAAGGGCAACGCCCCTGGCTAGGGTTAACTTGTTCATTCAGAGTAGATTTGGTAATCTGGACCAAGTTGGTCATCTGGAATAAGTGCAGAGTAAACTTAAACAATAGTTAATTTCCAAAGGTTGAAGGTAGTGGCGGGTTTCAACCAATAACCATCATGACGAATCATTGCCCCTATATAGAATTCATTTTGGTCAGTAGTAACACACACGGGATTCCTAACAGACATTCACATATTTGTTCTTGAATCTCTGACTTATCCGATTTAATATTCGTGCATACCACAAAAATAATTAATTTGAAAACGATCTTACGCGATTATCATAGAGTACAACCATACATGAAACCAGAATTCATACAACTTGTTACAACTGTAGGAACACCGTTAAAATAAATAAATAACGCTCTTTGATTTCTAAAAAGTCGAATTACAATACATAAACTGAAAATAATAGAAAGTAAAAATACAGAAAAGAAAGAGAACATCGCCCTCATCCCGGGCCCACGCCTCATCATGGTGGGTGACCCTCCTAACTGCCACTAGGTGTCAATACATATAAGGTAACAAGATTTTGTAAGGGTTCACCCTTATAAACCCATTAAAGTTTTATCATCCCACCAATGTGGGACAAGTTTCATATCTCAAGCTTCAAACACTGAACACACATTTGGAGCATTGATATCTCATTTATCTTAGCTGTGTTTTGCACACGATTTAATTCGTTGTGATCCTCCCACACACGCATACTAATTATATTTATATTATCAGTAAATAATAATTGTTTTGAACACGATTTAATTCGTTGGTTATGGATAACGTGACTCGTGGCTACTTGTGATTTACTACAACGAAATGAATTTTTCGTGCAAGAGAAATAGTGGTTTAATTTTATCACGAAAGGGAAAGAGAGTTTTTTAGTTGGAAAAGACAAATAACTTATACTTTATAGTTTATACTATTTGTATCCCCTTATAAAGATAAAAAATAATACTTTTTAATAACTATTTCTTCCGTTTTTAGAAATATCCTTTTTTATTTTATAAGATACTAGTTAATATATCAATGTATTATATGGGGTTGTTTAATAGAAAAATAAAATTACAATAAATAAAATTTTTTGTTTCCTTAATTAAGTAATAATTATAATTAAAAAAAAATTTTAAAGAAAAATTAATATAATTAGATTTCAAAATTGTAAGTTTACTTAAAATAGAAAAAATTAGAAAGTTTTAGTGAGAAAAAAATATAATAATGACACGTGACATTTTTGAAATTGTTTATTAAAATAAGGACTAGTTTAGATCCCATGTCTACACACGTGGTGAAAAATATCAATACATAAAATTTTTAAATCTTTATGTATATATTTTATAGGTGTAAAAATATATTACATATACTAAGGATAGAAAACAAATTCAAAATATGTAAAAATTAATATATAATTGAGTTTTGAAAATATGTTAATTACTATTTAATATAAGTAGACATTCATTCACTATTTGATTGAAAAAGAAGTTAAATAATTAAATTTCAAAGTTTTCTAAAATAATGAATAATTTAAAATAAATATATTTTATTAGTATACTTAATATTTTCTTTAAATAATTAAAAAATAGAAGTGCATTAAATAAGAGAGAAAGTGAAAAAAAATGGTGAGAATGAATATGGAGACGACACGCGGCATGTAAAAACCTTTATGTGGGAATATAAATATTAAAACACATATTTTTTTATCGATAAATGTGGATCACTAACGGATCACTGGAGTATTATCGTGTCACTAGTGGTGTCACCCGATCATATTCAAACACTAAGTCACCAATTCAAGAGGAAATCCAATTTTTTTTCTTGAAAAACTCCCTTGTGATATTCGAATCCAAAACCTTATGATCACTGAGACTTATTCGACTACCAAGATGTCGTTGGGCTATTAAAACGCATCTATCGTCCATATCTGACGCGTCACATCCACGCACCATCACATTCTCCATCTTCTTTCCATATTATTTTATTTCATTTTTAATCCCAATTATTCTTCTCCGCCTTATTAAATTTCCGTCCATCTTACGTACTCATTCACCGCCAAAACACTCTTCAAACTTCAGATTCATGAACCCAGTTATCATCTTCTCTTTGTTGTTCACAACATGTATCTTCTCCAGATCGGAATCTACAACCAGAGCCGATTTCCCACACGGATTCACATTCGGAACCGCCTCTTCTGCTTACCAGGTTCGTCTTTTTTTGTTCATGCATTTCATCGAACACGTTATGTGCATCCAAGAACAGATTGTTCAAATGTTCGTTAATGGCAGTTTGAAGGGGCAGTTAATGAAGGGAATAAAGGAGATAGCATCTGGGATACCTTCTCAAGACTACCTGGTGATTAATTACACATTTACACGTCATTTATTGATGATTAATTGGAAATTTTAACTTTTTTTGACATGCAATTGAACAAGTGTTTGAATCTGAATATGTTGATTGAACAGGAAGGATATTGGATTTTAGCAATGCGGATCAGGCTGTTGATCAATATCATCGCTTCAAGGTTAATTTTAGTTCAAGATTCTGGTTCTTTACTTTATTATGTATGCAAATGCAAGCAACCAAATTTATAATTAATTGGTCACTCAACTGAAAACATTCAACTTCAAGTTTCATATGTTGTTCCAATGTTAAGTAATTACCAGGTTACAAGTTACTTTTCTTTGAATTTCATTATATGAATATTGGAAATCAAAAAAATTGATCCATTTACTCTACTAGTTGGATTAATGGATCGTCCAATTGGAAATGATAACAGAATGCATAGGTTGTTAGAAGAAGCTCTAACATGCATATACGGATAGTGGGGAAAATGAAATCCAAAAAGAGTAAACCAACATTTTTACCATCTCAAAAAATTGAAATAAAAAAAAGGTAACATGTTAACATGGTAATTACGCAAGATTGGAACAGCAGATAAAACTTGAGTGACTAAAATGGAACAGATGGGAAACTTAGTTACTATTTTGTGAAGTTTTCCTTAATGAAATTATTGTATTTGTTATGATTAGACGGATATTGAGTTGATGAAGAATCTGGGAATGGATGCTTACAGATTTTCAATATCATGGTCAAGAATATTTCCAAGTAAAGTTACTAATAGTTTAAGAAAACATATGGTATGGTGTCCATTTCTTTGAAACTAGTAGCTTAACTAAAATGGGATTTGATTGTAACAGATGGAACAGGGGAACCGAATCCACAAGGGATCAGATACTACAACAATCTCATTGATTCTTTATTGGAAAAAGGTTGGTTCTTGTTTAAGTATTGTAGGATTGCGAATTGTAGAGATAGATACGGTACACAAATACCGACACGGAGCGGAAGCACAAAAATAATAGAGAGAACTTTTTTTATTCTCAAAGAAAATGATATATTATTGTCAGATTCTCAAAATTAGAAATTGTCAAATAAATACTGAAATTGAAGACATAAAAAACACGTAAATTAACGAAATCAGTGATTTACGCGTTTACACTAAAAGGAAAGATTTGGAAATTGCTAAAGTTGGGGAAATTCTTATGTGACGAAATTGGAGACCCAATTGATGGAATTCGGGGAATTTGGGTCCGACAGACGGCGACGATTTGCCACGTGATATGGCTCGTCGAGACCTTTCTGTCCGCTGCTTATGACCATGTAACTCCACTCGTAGCCCAAGTTATGCTCTTTTTATGTTTGGGTCTTTTTTGTCATGTTTCCCTACCCTCTTGTCTAGTTGGTCCAAGTAAGAATTTTAACTCTTGGATCGGCTCCATATCAAATACAACATCTAATACAGATGAAAGTATGTATGTATGTATATTAGGAATTCAGCCCTATGCAACTTTGTACCACTGGGATCTTCCCCAAATGCTTGAAGATGAATATGATGGATGGTTGAACACTCGAATAATGTAAGACATATCGAATATTTTTTTATATAAAGTAAATATTGAAAATAAGCTTACAGAATATGTTTTTCTTTTTGTAGAGAGGATTTTAAGCGTTATGCTTTTAAATGTTTTGAGGTATTTGGGGATAGAGTGAAACACTGGATCACCTTCAATGAGCCTCATGGATTTGCGATTCAAGGATATGATTATGGAATTCAAGCACCGGGAAGATGTTCTTTTCTCTTCCATTTGTTATGTAAAAAGGGAAAATCATCTGAGGAACCGTATATTGTGGCTCACAATATTCTGTTGTCTCATGCTGCTGTTTATCATGGATACCAAAAACATTTCAAGGTAATTCTTCAGTCAAATACTAAGCCCACTTAACAATCTTGAAAGTCTATTCTGTGTGGTGTCAATTTTGACCCATTATAACTTATTATACGGTTTAAATATGTAAAATATTGGAAACAGGGCTAAAAGTCAAACGGGTTGAAACTGGTCAAAGTGTTGATCAAATTTTTTTAACTCCTTATAGGAAAAATTGAAAGAAATTAGCTATACTTTTAATAAAATAGTTTTCATAACTATATAATCTGTAAAAGAAGATTTTTATAAAAAAAAGGTTGCTGTCAACCCAGCCTGGCCTATTTAATCATTGTTAAAAAGTGCCCATTTTGACCTGAAATCGTTTTGACCCTTTACCCGACCCACCCATTTTGCCACATATGTTAACGTTATCTTATGAGATCCCTAATTAACTGCTACTCTCTAGGAAAATCAAGGAGGTCTAATTGGGATATCATTAGACATAAAATGGTATGAACCATTCTCCGACTCTGACGAAGATCAAGAAGCTGCAAACCGAGCAATGGATTTTGGACTTGGCTGGTAATTATTTACAAACTTTAGAAAAACATGGTAAAAATGTTACTTTCAGGGTAAAATACCAACCTCACTGTGTAACGCAGATTAAAGTGAATCAGGTTTCTTGATCCTCTTTTGCTTGGAAACTATCCTCTTTCTATGCAAACACAGGTAGGTGACAGACTACCTGAAATCACCCCTGAGGTTTCAAAATTCATCACCGGATCCTTGGACTTTGTTGGCATCAATCATTACACCTCGTTATATGCTAAAAACGACAAAACACGTATCAGAAAATTCATACTGCGAGATGCTTCCACAGATGCTGCTGTCATTACATCAAGTAAAAAGTTCACAACCAAGTCATAAAAAAATAAACAAATAAGTGGACTTTTTGGTACTGATTTAATGGGTTTTTTGTGTAATGCAGCTTCCAGAAATGGAGAATCCATTGGAGAAACTGTAAGTCAGCAGTTTCAGTGAATTCATAGATTCTTGATGAAGAAATTATACAGAAAAATGATGGAATTCAATATTATCTGCAGGCAGCTTCTAGTTGGTTACGCACTGTGCCATGGGGATTAAGAAAATTAGCAGTATACATCAAAGAAAAATATGGCAACCCGCCAGTGATCATCACGGAAAATGGTAAATTTGACTCATTTACTTGTAAACGGGTCAAATCAGATTATATTCTATTAACGGGTCAAATGGGTAAACTAAAAGGAAACGGGTCAAACAATACAGGTATGGATGACCCGAACAAAGCTAATATAGGTTTAGAAGAAGCACTCCAAGATGAAAAGAGGATAAACTACCACAGGGACTATTTATCAAATCTATCAGCTGCAATTAGGTGCCCAAACACTTAATTTATTTGATTGAATTAGTCATCTAATATGTGAATTAAATTAACTAAAAACTCGATTATTGCAGGGAAGACGGGTGTGACGTGCGTGGCTATTTCGTGTGGTCGTTACTTGATAACTGGGAATGGAATTATGGGTATACTGTTCGGTTTGGACTATATTATGTTGACTACAAGAACAATTTGACAAGGATTCCGAAGTCTTCGGTCAACTGGTTTAGAGGTGTTCTGAAATCTGAGGATTATATAAGCACATTAGCTATATAGAAAATCTTCATGTATATGTTGTTGTATAACACCCTTATAGAACAAAATAGCCCTCATGTTTACACAAAGAGGAATTAGGGGAGGGACATAGAAGTGTACATGAAGAACAAAATAGTCCCATCTCCTATACTTTAAATCTTATTTATTATAAAGTTTGAAATAATAGTCATCTCCTATACTTCAAATTTATATGTAAATTCAAAAGAATAGTCGCATGTTATAATCTAGGTAGTCAAACGATCACTCAAGGCATAAATGAGTTGAGCCTCGTAAGCTACTTGAGATCTAGTATGAAAATATAAAGATCTAGAAATTAATAAATAAAATATTAAATAGTTAGTAAGAAAATATTAAATAGTTAGTAAGAAAATGTTAATTAATTAGTAAAAAGGAGAAAATAAGTCGGAAAATGAATTTCAGGCTCATGGAATTTTGATACGTGGCACAGGTAGTTACCTATTTATTAGGTAACTAAGTTAAAACACATGTTTTACGTGGGTTAAATAAATACAACTTGTTATAAAACAATATTTTCTATGAAGATTTGTATGTTTGGTGTTATTAGTCATCTGTAAAATAGGAAATAATTAAAATTTTCTTATAATTTAGTAATTTTTAATAAAATATTAGAATAAATGCTGAATCTTTAATTATTTAACATCATAATTAAATAATTAGAGAAAAACGAAAAACAAAAATCTAGATTTCATTAGAAGTCGACACGTAGCAGGTATAGTTATTCATTTATTATAATATAGGTTAGAAACCATGTATATTATACATGATGAATAAATGCAGTGTTATATATACTTAGTAATAAAGATCTAATATTACATATTTTTGACATATTACATAATTTTTTAATACAAATTTTAGAAACGTTATATAGTTACTTTTTAAAAATATTTTATAAAAAGAATGAAAGAAATGTTCAAACTATAAAAATGTTTTATGAACAAAGCTATTTTTTTTAATTAAAAAATGTTTCATAAAAATAGTTTAAAAATCATTATTATTTAACAGGAGAAATAGGTGGGAAACAAAAATTATAATTTTTTTTATAGAAACTTGTATCATTAAATAGGAGAGAGAAGCGGGAAAAAAATCTATACATACTAATAAATAAAGGTTTTAGAGAGGACACATGTTCGTTGTTCGTTGTGTAGGTATTCAATCGGTGTCTTCCTATTTCCTTCGAAAGCAACATGTATGTGATATCAAACATTAATCATCTCTCATTCCTCTAAATCGCTAATCTTTAACAGATTAGGTCTATTTGTTTTGATTTAACTGTTTAGGGTTTTATTCTGATCTTATGTTTAGGGTTTTCACAAATTAGGTTGTTTTGTTTTGATTCAACATGTATGTGATATCAAACCTTAATCAACTGTTTAGGGTTTTAACATATTAGGTCGATTTGTTTTTACTTATTTGTCGTTGCATATGTTTGTCTTTGGATTGTGATTAAAAATGCAACTTTGTGCTGCTTGGAAAAATTCCTTCACATATCTATCTATTTGTCCGTCAGTAAATACTAAAGATATGGATGAGATTGACTGTTTTCCACAAGTTTTGCAATGTCTCTAATTTGATATTTTAGTTTTTTTTTTTTTTTTTTTGAAGAATAACTTTCAATAAAACCACAAAACTAAGACAAACTATCACCAAGGCGGAAATACCAAGCCGGAAAACCACAAAAAACAAACGTCCACAGTTACATCACATCAAAATTACACCATCTATCCCAATCCACCACTCCATGTTTGAACCTATTATTGTACCAAAGAAATCCCAAGATCTTGATATCGGCAATGATCTCCACCACATTTGGCTCCTTACGCGAGAAAACTCACATTTGGCTCCTTACGCGAGAAAACTGTATCATTCCTAGCTCTCCACAAACGCCAACACGCGATTATAATCACCCCGTGAAGCACCATTTTCTTATTCCCCGACACTCCGCTTACCTCGTGCATATCCATCAAATCTTTAACATGAAAAGCAAAAATATCTTGGATTCGACACCATCTAGAAATCCCATGCCACACTCCCGCTGAAATACCACAACCTGTAAACAAATGTTTGACCGTTTCCTCCTTGCACTCGCACCAGACGCAAAATTGATTGTCCACCTGAATGCTTCTCCTCAACAAGGCCGTCTTTGTGGGTAACCTATCCAAAAAAGCGCGCCACATAAAAATGTTACACTTAAGCGGCACCCACTTACACCATTTGAAACCGAACCGTGTGCTATTAGCAAACGAACCACGCATCCAATTTTTGACCGCAGCGACAGAAAAACCATCGGTCCTACCATCACTCCATTCCCAACTGTCATACCTATCCTCTATCGAAACCCCTTGCAACAAAACCTCCAAAGATTGCTTTTCTTGAATTTCTTCGGTTGTGACATTAGAACGACGCCACTCCCACAACAGGACCCGGGCTGCACCAACCTTCCTAATCCGATCGGCCACCACAACCCTTTTATTTTTTTCCAAGGCAAACAAATTAGGGAATTTATTTTTAATCGGTTCATCACATAGCCATGTATCCAACCAAAACCGGATTTGCTTCCCGTCTCCTAACTTACCACGAATCATATTATTAAAGCCAAACCCTTCAACCTTGTACTTGTTCCAAAATGTAGCACAATTCTTCCAAACACCTGTATAGGCGCTATTAACCGGCGCTACCCCCCAACTACGACTTAAACCATGTATTGAAACAACCACCCTTCTCCACATCACATTTTGTTCGTTGAGAAACCTCCATAACCATTTGGTAATCAAAGCGTTGTTATTCATCTCTAAACTAGCGATACCCAATCCTCCATCCACAATATGCTTTGTAACAACTTCCCACGCAACCCAATGCAATTTCCTAACATCATCCGACCCGCCCCACAAAAACCGACGTATTAAACCTTCCAACACGTTAATAACCTTCATAGGCGCCTTAAAAAGAGAGAAGTAATAAGTAGGCAAACTGTCAAGTACGGATTTAATTAACGTTACCCGGCCACCAATCGATAAAGTATTAGCTTTCCATTTCGAGAGCCTCCTCCTAAACGTATTCACCACCGGATCCCAATTTGCAACCATGTTCATGTTCGCGCCAACCTTGATGCCCAAGTAAAGAAATGGAATATCACCAGCTTTGCACCCTAAGGCTTCTGCCTTTGCCTTCAACTCGTTACTATCAACCCCAATACCATACAACACTGATTTATTCAAGTTAATCTTAAGACCGGAGCACAAAAAGAATACCCTAAGAATCCTTTTCATGTTGACGAAATTAAAATCAGACCAGTCCCCCATCAGCATCGCGTCATCCGCATATAATAAATGTGATAACATCGGCCCTTCATTAGGAAGACGAACACCATCGAAGGCACCTAACACGCTTTCTTCCAGTTTCATAATATGTTCCAAGGCACCATCGAAGGCACCTATGTCACACGCTTTCTTCCAGTTTCTTATTTTTGATACATCCTTGATATTTTAGTTATTTGGTCATTATTCAAAGACTTCTATCAAAAATAAGTTCCAAGCCAATCAAGGAATACTATATTATCTTAGCTACATTTGCTTTATAAATGACTAATTTAGCAACTCAAGTTATATTGATACACTTGCTTATCTCCAGTTTCATAATATGGAGAAAAATATTCAATTTATTTTAGTTTAATAAGAAACAGCTGGGCTGATGGTGAGTGATCCTGTTTTAAGGACACACAAGGATGTAATTTTAGTTCATCACTCTTTTTGAGATCGCTGTCATTTGAAATTTACTTGCATTAACTTTTGCTTTAACTTGCAGCCTCTATCCATGGAGTTGGCCCCTGGAATATTGGGAAATATATTTGATGGTATCCAGGTGGGCAAACTTCTGTTTTTTTTAGCATTTTGATTCGACTTTATTGAACTATATTTGTTTTTTTTTTCATTTCAAGAGTTGTTAAATGGAATTTCTGTTATTTATTCAGAGACTTCTGAAAACTATTGCAAAAAGGTCAGGTGATGTCTACATTCCCCCTGGTGTACCTATCCCAGCTCTTGACAAAGATATACTTTGGGAATTTCAGCCTAAAAAAATGATGATTTTACATTATTTCCCATTAAACTTCAGAAAATTGTGAATCTTGATGTTTTGATAGTCTGGAAATGTTTATGTAAAGGATAATTGTTAACTTGAATTTGTTTTCTAATGTCAAGTGAAGGAAATCTTGTAACATGTGGAGATCTATATATCGTAAGTCAAACATCCGTGTTATTTACGAACCTAAAATAGTTCTTTTGTTTCATTTGTATCCAGAATCTTTTGTTGTCCTAAACTGTTAATTTCTCTTCTCATATCTGTGCAGACTGTGCTTGAGAACAGTTTAGTTGAACATCACATTGCTCTACCTCCTGATGCCATAGGAAAGATAACCTATATTGCACCACCTGGTCAATACTCATTGAAGGTATTTCTGTCAAACTCCTTTTGCCATCTATCTTTTTTTGTAACCACACCTTACATGGATATGAATTATTTTTGTTTTTATAAAGGACACTGTCTTGGAGCTTGAATTTCAAGGTATTAAAAAGAAATTTACCATGCTTTTAGGTTTTCCATCTCTCTTTTTCTAATATATGCTCAACATTTTAGTTTTCAACTACTGCACATGTGATTTCTTATTCTATGCCCTTACAGACTTGGCCTGTACATACACCTCGGCCTGTCGCATCAAACCTTGCTGCTGATACTCCTCTTCTTACTCGACATGTATCTATCAATGTATTATTCAATTTTTATGTTTATTGGTTTTTCATCATCAATCATTTGACCCTTATACTGTCTAACCATCTATTCCATGTATCAGCGTGTTCTTGATGCTCTTTTCCCTTCTGTGCTTGGTGGGACAT
The DNA here is from genome assembly GCA_023525975.1 of Smallanthus sonchifolius. NCBI lineage: Eukaryota > Viridiplantae > Streptophyta > Magnoliopsida > Asterales > Asteraceae > Smallanthus > Smallanthus sonchifolius. The sequence continues at coordinate 7,834,894 of CM042046.1, read as the reverse complement.
GTGCCATTCCTGATGCATTGGGTTGTGGGAAAACAGTTATTAGCGAAGCTTTATCTAAGGTATATTTAATATATAGTTTGTCGTAACTCATCATTTGAATAATTATATGCCAATATTGATTTTCTATTTACTATTTGCCCTTTATTATATAGTACTAAAATTCAGACAATGTTGTTTATGTTGGTTACGGGTGCTGAATAATATGTTCCCTAAGTCATTTTGACCTTAGCAAGTTGGTCAATCAAGATCTTAAACATGGTTTGTCATTAATAAAAAAAAGTTGAATCAATTGATTATGTTCGATGATTTCTAAACTTGTGTTAGATTGATGATGCTAGACAAAATGGATCAACTTTACCCTCACCTCATGAATCTCAAGACATAGTGGTTCAGTCTCTTTCTGTTAGGTTTCTTTAATAACTATACATCACTTTTTTATGGTTCTTATCTTCTTCTTACTAGGACCCAGGGCTTTCATCTTTTGACTTGTAGGATAGACTCTGGTATGCCACTAATTAGATGATGAAAAGTCAAAGCAGAAAACATTTGAAGAGTCAATAAAACGATGGAAGACTGAAGAAAATTCCAACGAGGCTTTAAACACGGTAAATAGGTTTAACTAAACGTTGGTGGAGTTCAAAATCTTGATGATTATGATATGGTCAGTTTGGTTACGTTCTTTTTATGCTATTGAATTGACATTAGAGTACTTGTGAATTTATGTTTGCTCCATAGTTTTGCATCAAACATAGTGTAGTATGCGCGATATTCAAAATTTTAATGTTTGATAGCTTACAAAGGTGACGGATACGTCCCCTGCTCAAGCGAGGACCGAGAAAGATATTCAAGGCATTCCATGGGAAAGATTGAATATAACAAGGGAAAGTTATAGGCGTACGAGGCTCGAACAGTACCGAAACTATGAGAATGTTCCTTTGTCGGATGATGCTGTCGATAAGATATAATATAATCCTACTGCTTGTATTTATAAAATCAATTACTTTTTCTACTTTTGATATTATGGGGACTTTATTATGTGTGTAGAAATGCAAACAAAAGTCGAAGGGTTGTAACTACTATGAGTTCTTTCATGATACACGATCAGTGAAGCCTTCAATCATATATTTTCAGTTTTATAACGTTCCGTTTGTTCAAGAATTTGCTTTCTGTTAAATTACTCTTAATCAAAGGCCCTGAAATAAATGATCTATAAATGTGTTTGCTATTTCAAACATCATGTATTGTGTACAGTTAAGGAACCTGGTATGGGCTACCTCAAGGCATGATGTGTATTTCATGTCTAACTACTCGACCATGCATTCGTCATCATTATCACAAAACTTAACAGAATCCTTAATTTTTCTTGGCATGTTGCACACTTGCACCTACTGAGGTATTTTATTTTGATCATAACAATCCTGATATTTATTTTAAATCTTATTGAGATTTTGTTGTGCTGATATTTATTTTGGGGCTCACATAAACATGTTGGAAGGCTTTACACAAACTCAGATCAGTACACTAGCAGTCAATGATGATTTTCTGGTTGCAGGAGGCTTCCAAGGAGAGCTTGAGTGTAAGGTAATTTGATCATACCGACTTAGGTTTTCAGTCCAAAATTTTCATTTTTTCTTCCCTGAAGTTTATTTAGCTGGAATATATGGTAAAGATTTTAGTTTACAAAGTTGTTATATCTGGAATCTTCAGTTTCGTGATTGTGCTTTTGGATGGATGAGTGTGCATGCTAATTTGGAATACCATTGCGACACAAGATTTGTTTGTTTCCATAACTATGACCCAAAAGTCATTTGTAAAAGATATTTATAAATGATAAAGTTGTATTATTTTTAAGAAAGTAAATTAGAATGTTTTATGCATTAAAATAAACTTTGGATGACTTTCGATCCATTTGATCTGTTTCTGTTTTAGCTGAATTTGACTATTGGTTGGAATGGCTTACAACTCACTTGAATTTGGATACCACTCAATTTTGATTTCCTTTACATGCTTTATCCACGTGTTCCTGATGCATTGAGGTTTTCCGGTTCACAACTCTATATTGTTTGACGTTTTTTATTATTCAAACCTGTGTAATACACGAGACTATAACTTAGTTATGAATGATATATGTTTCTTTTAATCAATCGTGTAGTACACGGGTACTAACCTAGTGTTAAGGTTGAACATGAGAATGACATGTCGCACCCAAAACCTTTATTTATTAATATGTATAGATATAGATAAATAATATATAATGATTAGGAGAAAATTACAAAATAATACTATAAATATTAATAAAAATCATTAAAAGATTAATAGATGACAAGCGATCCAAACTTAAACTAAAGCTTGAAATTTCTTTTGGCATTACACCCCAACTCAAGACGAAAAGTGCTCGCTTGAGTTTAGGCATAAACATAAGCAACGGTGAAGCTTTATAAGAAAAAACAAAACATCATATTATATAATAGAGAATAGAAAATTGATACCGACCTATTAAACAAGCAAATCTAATAATATCTCACTCAAAGAGTATGGTCTTGAATGAGTGGGACAAAAGCAAACATGACCTCAATCACAATATGTAAATGGCTGCTTTCAGTAAAACCCGACTCTAAAATATCCTTATTCTTAAAACTAATCTATACACTACGTTAAAAATCTCTTACCTTTATCTGATATCTCTTAGTATAATAACATAACAAGAGTTTAAGCAACAAGTCAATTAGCAAATGAAATGTATAACATACCAAACCAAAATCAAATTATTGATAAAAATCTAAGGATAACAAGAGTTAACTTCCACGAATTCAAAAACCAAATGAAAAGACGCTAAAAGTTGTAGTAACAAAAAAGGTGACGCCTTTTGTCTACCTCAGGCTCAGGTGAGGCTTGCTCATGCGCCTAGCTCGCTTTCGACTACATAGGTTATAACCCAACATGATTTAACTGCAACGATTTAACGGCAACTACAAGCGAAAATCAACAGTTGTAAAACACACAAACTATATAACAAACATAACATTCTGCTAAAAAAATCCAACAAAACATACGAACAAAAAGAAAGATAATCCAAGTATCATTACAATGTAGCAAACAGAATATTTGCATCCATACGCGTAATAGCTATTAGCAGAATCGACAAATTAAGAGCGTTTAAGAACCACCACGCTGATAACCATTATTGCCAATCCCATAAGAGTTGCTCCAATCGCGGTTTGCTCCATAGATATGCCAGCAGTTCCATCTGGGTTCACTGTAACCCCATCTTTTGGTGATGAACCGCCAAAAAGAGTCTGGAAAGTATCTGATAAACTGTTCATCATATCAACCACTGAAACAGTAATTTTCTGTTTGATTTCCTCCACATAATCCATAAATCCCTTTCCAGATGCAGATTTCGATTCACTTGTTGCTTCCGGGGTCTCATCAGACGGATCATTTACATTTGAATCCATTTCTGGGAAAACAACTTCTGTAGGTAGAGGCGTGAGTTTCTAACACGGCATGAACCTAAGATCAGATCTGCGGGTTTGGTTTTGGTCTAAACGGATTCGAGTCAGTTATGGACCCGCGAACGCGTTTAGCTAAATGGGTCCTGTTCGGGTCAGACTGGTGAGTTCACGGGTTGACTGTTTAACCCATTAGTTTTTTTTAATTCACGTCTTGTGTCATGGTTAAGTATTCTTATGCCAAAATTTAAAACTGACATTAAGTTTTATAACTTAAAACATAATTATTTTATACACCCTTGTATTTTTAGTTATAAATTTACAATTTTAGAGTATTTAAATGTAAAAATGCAAAATAAAATAATAAAAATCAGGGACACGACTTTTGGGTTCGGGTTTGGGTCAAAATTTCAGGATGATGTGGGTTTGGGCCCGTCAACCCGCAAACACGACCCGTTTTGCATCCCTAACTACAGGGTGATTCAATGAAAGAGATGAAAAAAATGTTAAAAAGTTGGACAATTGCTAACCGGTTTTATGGGTCTGCAGAAAATCGACAAGATCAGGGTTTTGCAGAACAGCATTCCACACGTTTGGATCAGAAGCAATCGAAGCAACGACAGTCTTTTAACCAAAACATTAAATGTTATTGTGGCAAAACAAACCGAATCAAAAGAAGATTAATTTTCCATCCAACATACAAGAAAATGTGAATTTGAAACATACCTGAGCTTTAGGGTTTTCATTAAGAAGCCTAAAAGCTTGAATTGCATGCTTTGAGGGTAAGGGAGCAACCAATGTTTCACTAACAAGACAAGGTTTAGTCTCCACGGATTCTGAATCTGATAACCTTTGTCCATTGGTGGCGTTTGGAAGCAGATATGTCCTGAAGAAAAACAAACATAAAAACATCATATTGGGTGATTTACCAATAATTCACGCGTCTTTTGACTTAATCCCAAATTCAAATGATAATGTTAAACACCAAGTTTCTCAGGGCATTATCAATGATCAAGAAATCCAGATTTGGGCTTAATTTGTTATCAAAACTTTTGATCAGAAGCCCATTTGGAACAAAGAAACAATGTATGTATGATATGGTTTAACAAAGTTTTTATTAGAAAAAATCACAAAAGTAGCCATTTTTGTAGGTGTGTTGTAGCTTAAAGCCATATCAAAGAAAACTCAGGTGTGTTCTATATCCATGACACGCCTAGTTACTTTTACTCAAGTATCATACTTTACGCACATTAATGCATACATAAATGCATGTTCTTCGCGCTAAATACTCAGACTATGTGTAATGGTAGGGTGAAGGTGGTGAATTTTTGATGCCACGTAGGCGCCATGTTTCCCTCACCCACACCCTCACCTAGGTGTGTAATGGTGTGGGATGAGAGTCTTAGGTGAAACCCACAAAAAACAACTTTTAGCCTCTTCCCTTCACCCACGCCGTTACCACCATCACCCAAGGCCCTCACGGCCCCCCTCACCTCCACCCGGCGCGGTGTTTCACGCCCGTGGTGGGGTGAGGTGGCACCACGCCCCTCTCTTCACCTTAGTATTACGCATAGCCTCATGTATACCCTTTTCACTCGAGTAGATTCAGAAACCGTCTATTCTATGGTAGTTAATTGACAAAAATTCAATATCAACGCATATTATTGGCAACATATCCAAGTCACTAAGTGATACATGAACATATAAATCACGCATCACAAAAGACCTTTTTTTCTGCACGAGTGAAGGGGTGATACGCAAGTGTTGGTCGCCTAGAACATGCCTTTATGTATGCATAAATGGGCATAAAGTGTGACACGCGAGTAAAAGTAACTATAGGGCATTGGGGTCAGCTACATACATGATTATTATTTTTTTTTTTTGACATAACTACATAGTTATAACACATGCATGAAATTAACAAGAACTATTGTCTATAAAAAATCAATTTTTTGATCAACACAAGTATGATTAACTTAATCTGATTCCCTAAAATAAACACTAGTATGATGAACCCTCTCAAAATCAAATCAAGCCCTAATCTGAAATTGCTTAAAGTCAAATAAAGACTCTATAATCATTGTGTGGGCCATTAAAAATCACAAAAATCTGAATTAAACAAAAATTATACACAACTAATATAAAAAAAATTAAAAACCCCAAATTAAATTACTTTTCAAGAGCATAATTGAGATTAGAAGTAGCCTGTTTGACTTCTTGAATACTCGGAGCACCACCAAACACCAGCCTAGGCATCGGCTCCCCAGCCTCCATGAACAGCTCATCTTCCACGCCGGCTAACTCCCAATCATCATCATACACCTTCTCTACCGACGAATTCGCGTAGCGATCGTCCCTACCGATGCTCAATTTCAGATCATCTGAAGCAGAAGAAGAAACAACCGATGCAACGGAACGAGCGGCGGAAACCACGGGGTTTTCACCGCCACGAAGGCTGCCGTTCAATACACTTATTCCGGCCACCTTCGCCGCCGCTCTCATGGCAACTCCACCCCCCATAATTGATAATTCAGTCTGTGTGATGATTACCGTACGGCGTTTGGGAATAAGATCGAGATTGTGATTTCTTTGTTGTTAAGGTGGAATAATAAATAAATAAATAATCCGTAACCGACTCGATCGTAACGACCCGGGTGATTGAATCCATTATTCGTTACCGAAAATATCTAAACTTCAAACAAACGGATAAGTTGTATTTTTGGTTCGAATCTTTACGCGTGATCTTTATCTATAAATTTTGTTATATCTCTTAACTAGCTTAGACCCCGTGTAATACAGACAGCTGAAAAATATCAATAAATAAATTTTTTAAATTTTATTTATTTATTTTACAGGTGTAAAAATGTATTACTGTATATTAAGGATATAAAACAAAATTCAAAATATGTAAAAAATAATATATTATTAGGTTTCGGAAATACGTCAAATTACTATTTAATGTAATTTGACTTTCATTTACTATTTGATTGAAAATAAAAATTATATAATTAAATTTCAAAGTTTTTTTTATAATAAAGGATAATTTAAAAATAAATGTGTTTATTTAGTATATTATTAATTTATGAAAAGATATGAGTGCATTTAATAAGAGAGAGATACGGGAAAACAATGATGAGATTGAATATGTGACGACACGTGACATACAAAAACCTTTCTTTATTATATAGTATAGATATAGATATAGATTTTTGATTAAATAATATTTCTTTATTTTTTTTGGCACCGTAAGATGGCTTCTCGCGGAATGAAGACGCCGTGCCAGAGAGATCACTTCCCCCTCTCCATTTTTTATACCGAAGAAATGTTTTTACAAAGTCTTTAGAATGTAAAATGAATCGAACTAAAAGGTTGAAAGAGGGTTGTGGGTGTAAAACCGTGTGAATAAATAGCATTTGTATTCAAAATTAGTAAAAAAAGATGAAATTTTAAATATGGGTATAATATAGGTAGGTTGAAACATTTGAGTGAAAGATGGGTGAGAGTGATAATCTGATGTTAAGATGATACAGAATTATGAAAAATGGGTATAACACATGACCTTATTTTGTGATTGTTGCGATACATGCCCTAAATCAATGATAGAGACCCCGAAGATCCCCCAACACACACACACAAATCAACAAATCAGGGTTTAAACCATAAGAAAAAAGAAACAAAATGGAGGTCCTCATATACAAATGTAGGTATCGAAAGTAGATGCACATGCTTATGTAGGTCCTCATAATCCCTGTTACACAGTAAAGGTCATGAGAACGAAACCCATGGCCAATAAACATTTTTTTTGTTTTTTTTTTCATTTTTTTTCTTTTGATTATTATTTTTTAATTATTACGCGCAATGTGAGAAACATAATACATTTTTATATCTACAGTCGTGTCTTCAAAATCAGCCCGTCTCAAATTCGTAGGTTACTTTTATTTACTTGAGTACGTTAGTGTCAACACCAAAACTTTATTTTTCTTTTGTTTTTTTTACATTTTAGTTCAGAGTTAAACGAGTAGCCATAACCTCGTATGTTTTTTATGTATCTAACTATGTTTTTTTTTAACCGTTTCACCAGTTTAAGATCCGGTTCACGCCGCGAATAACGGGAATTCGAATTAGGATACGTTTCGACAACGCCGCAACACGCGGCATGTAAAATTACTAGTTTACACATATGTAGATAACAAAAATAAATGTTTGCACATGTTCATGTTCAAACTTATCTAAAAAATAAACAGATTTTTTTAACCTACATATATGCATTTTCATTTGTCTCTTTAATTTTCGTAACAAATCAACTTTCAACAAGTCTTGATCCTGTAACAAACTATGCACACTTAACTCCATTTTATAGTCAGATATTTAAAGAGTATAATAAAAAACAACTTATTACCATTTTTATTTAATAATAATAATAATAGACTTATTATCAATTTCAATACCATGACATGTAATTCCTTAAAACTTTAAAAAGCAAAATGATGCCTTCTAAAGCATAAGTTACAAGTATTTAAGCTTGGTTTTCAAACTTACAAAACACCGCCTATACACTAATTAAATTACTATTTAAAACCACACTTTTTTATATGCCTTTTTCACTTTTTTTTTTCGATTTGTTTTTTTTTTCTTTTTTCAACCAATCATAAAACGTCACGTATCCCACTAATATTTCTTTTTTTTTTCTTTGTTTTCTGTTTATAGCTTTGCGACATGCCTATTTTCATCTACGTATTGGCGTTAGTTTCATCACATCGTTAGTAAACCGACCGGTTGTTTTAAACGTTTTTATAAACCGTTCGGTTATATAAACCTTTCTACGCTCATCTCTAAATATATTGATACTACGTGTTTTTTTTTCCTTTTCACCGATTTACGCTCCCGCTGCAAACATGGTGTTTTGCTTTTTATATATAAAGTTTCGAATGTTATAAAAAATGTCCATATAGTCACTTACGTTATCAACACCTCCAATTTGCGAATTTACGACAACGTCTTCACGTTAAATTTTTTTCCATCGCTTTCCTCCCCAGCCACAACGCAAAGGTCTTAATTACAAGTTATAAGCCTAAAATTCAAGAATCAAACAAAAAATAATTAAAGAAAAAACAAATTGCAAGTTTTTTTTGGATAATATAGATGATGATATTTATTATTTACACATTAAGTTTCAATTCACTTGTGATTGGGCCATGATTGGGCCTAATATGACATATAGCTTGTTTTGGTATTTTGTTTCGGCCATTGTGGGTTTAAAAGTTGTATAAAGGAATGCATGGGCCGGGCTTGAATGCTCACATATATAGGGCCCAAGTTAGACATTATGGGCTGGATTTTATAACCCATTTGTAAGGCCGAATAGGTAGGGTTCCTTTTCACGGAGATTTTGTCTCAGGGTGTGAGTAACCCAGGAAAGACTATTTTCCTTGAATTTTGTATGAAAACCCCAATTTTGATTTGGAACTGATAAAGGTATAGCCTTGAGACAAAATATAAATTATAACAAGTATTTGAAAAAAAAAACTCAATGGAAAAAATGAAACTGTGGTATGGGATGAGTTAAGTGTGAAACGGTCAATACCAAGTCGGTCCTGTCTTGAGGCGGTAAAATTAACAGATGGAGTCCGCAATCTCTACGGGTCAGTGGAGGAGATTAATTTAGCTACAAAGTAGGAGTATTATTTAAATAGGTTTTATATTTGTTTACATATATGTATTAGTTTTTGATTCGTATTAGGAAGTCTTGTAGGTCAAGAATGTCCCAATTAAGAAAAATAAACAAGATATCGACTGTAATCTTGTTTTCTTTCGTTCGGTTCTCATCCTTGTTGGAATGCAAAAATGGCATTTCATGACTGCTTTTGTCCCCGTGATTGTGGGATGATTCTAGTTCTTGGGAATCTTAAATAAAGGAAAAACTATGAGTTCATAGTCGTCGATTACAAAGCTTAAAACACCACTCTATTTTCAATTTATTTATTTATTTTAAAACTATGGATATATAAGGAGAGAGGATGCTAATGATTGGGCTAGATAAAAATGAAGATAATTTATAGACTATAGTTATGGAATGGTGAGGCTAAATTATCCATTTATCAAAATATTTTGTTTTTATATAGTTTTAAAAATACCCTTCAAATTTTAACCCATTTATCAAAATATTTAATTACCTAGACAAGTTCTTCAAGTTCTCACAAAATATATGAGTTTTGAAATGATATTTCCCTTATACAAACACACACATATAACACGTTTCTTAAAATGTGTATTGCACTTTATGATAAAATGGTGCGTCTAGGCTCGTTTACATGGTTCGTTTATTCCATTTTACACAGTCCATTTAACTGTTTACACTGGAGGTTCTATACCCATGTTTGTAATGAGTTTTAGTTACGGAATACATTGTGCATATACACCCATTGGGGAGGGATCAAGAGAAAACCACAAAGTTAGGCGAAAACCAAGAAAACCACATCATTTTAGGCAAATTTTTTATTTACGTACACGTATCCAAAATCAATTTTTTTGATTTACGTATACGTAACCGCAATTTTTTTGTTTTATGTTTACGTATACGTAACACTATGTGTAAAAATATTTTTTGGTAAAAATGTTTAATATTTCATTGATACTATTATAAATAAATAAAAATAAACTAAAACAAAAAATAAAAATTATTATATGATTGGGTAAAATTGATTTTTTTAGTGGTTTTCTCGGTTTTCGCCTAACTTGTGGTTTTCTCTGGAACCCTCCCCTACACCCATTTACATCGTGTAGATGTGTGTGCCATAAATATTTATACATAAATGGACGTAAATACTCGTCAGGTACGAAACTCATACATATAAATGTGTCACGTAAACTCCCTTTGTTTTCTTTCCTTTTTTTCTATAAGTATGATTTCTTTCATTTGTATTGTAAGAAATTAAACCAATTGCCAATTTACTTTAGTCAGAATCATTGTGAAATGAGTTAACTATGTACCCAAATGGCCTGGAGAATGAGAAATAACGTATGAAAACCATAATTAGGGCTTGTTTGCATGGCAGAACCCTAAAATAAAGAAAATTGTTAATGCAAATCTCAATCTATTATTGATCCTGTGATTCAACGCTAATATATTTTTCCAGTTGATCCTTGACCAGCAACTCAATTACTCTTAACCGAGACATCTGCAAAAGAGAAAACGCGTTAGGGCGTCATAGGGATGGGATAATCGTTGTAACAACCCTCCGGCGTGATAATCAGTTTTCTTTCAGAAGTGATGTAATGGAGAAGATGATGTACAGGTGTGAGTGTGTGTGTTTGAAGCATACCTCACGTTTTCTTCCACTCTCTCCTTTATATATTGTTTGGAGTAGGGTTTGTTCACCCTAATTGCGTGAGGGTTGTGGGGTCAATCAATAGAGCCACGTGAATGTCTTCCTTTGCTCCATTGGTGGACACGACATCTTTAAACTAGGGCAGCCATGTGGCCTTAACCGTTTTTGTTAGGGGTGTGCACGGGGTTGTTTGGTTCGGTTTTGAGCTCCCATGGAAACCGAAACTGAAATTTTCAGTTAAGAGATTTATAAAACCGATCGATTTCGATTAATTCGGTTTCGGTTAACCCGTTATTGAGAATCATTTGATTCGGTTTGGTTGGTTAACCACGAAACCAAAACTTTTGAAGGCTAACTTTTTTTTTATTTTTGATTTTTTATAGAAAAAAATGACTAAAAAACAAACCCAAGTGAATGTTGTTATTTGTTACCGAATATGATAGATAATATTATGCCCATTTAATAAAAATAATAAGATTCAAATCCTGAAAAATATCTTGTTATAATATATATAGGATCGATGTGGGATAACCCTTCAAAACAAAACTAGTGAGACTACCGATTGAAAACAATAGGATAACAATCTTTGATAACTTATGGTCGTATACAACCCATATGGATCTATGTCAAACAATGACAATCATTTATTCATGAACCTACAGTGACTATATCTTGAAAAATGAACATCATACTGTTACATGTGTTTTAAATTTGAACTCAAATAACTTCAACATTATTAGCCATGACACCAGACAACAAGATTTTTGGAGAAGCTCTAATTGTTGAAGCTCGGGGTGTTCAAACGAATCGAATCGGGTTATTCGGTTTATTCGAATCGAATTTGAAATTTTTTTTTCCTGGATTCGAATAATAAATCACTTAAACTGATTCGAATAAGCTTATTCGAATCGAATCGGATTCGAATAAACCGACTTACTGTTTATTTTATTTTTTGAAAAAAAAAAAGTTATAAATAATCAGTCCCAAATATCGAAATTATGCATAATTTTTTTATGGATTTGAATTTGAAGCCCATACCAAATTAAAAAAAAAAGCTCAAATCAACATAAATAAAATGTTATTATACATTTCAAAATATACATATATATATAATATAAATTCGGTTTATTCGAATCGAATTGGGGAGCTTAGGATTCGAATTCGACTTATTTATTTGAATCGAATTATTATTCGATTCGAATAAACCAAAATTCAAAATTTTTATTTGAATTCGGTTCGAATCGAATTTCGGTTTATTTGAATGGGATTCGAATAATGAACACCCTAGTTGAAGCCATGTACTTCTTTGAAAATGTGAAATTATGAACATAGTAGCCAAGAAGAACATCAATATTTCTAAAACTAAAATGATACACAATTGTGTAAAGAACATCACATCTTTCGAATAACTATATGTATAATCAATTCGGTTATGCCACACACTAAAACCAAAAACGAATCATAATTTTCGGTTAATTGGTTATGGCTTAACTGAACCATTGGTTAATTATCCTGTTATGTTAATTCGTTTATTTCCTCACCCCTAATTTTTGGTCCCCTTTAGGTTGTGGCCTTATCTATTGATGGGCACTCTTAAATCAATGTAGGGATGTGTGGGTCTTTCCTCTTAAAAAATCAATAAAAAAAACCTTTGATATAAAGAAAGAGGAAGTAAAATTGTAAAAGATAAATGCTAAAACTTATGACTTTTTATATGACGGCTGAAAACTTTATTAGAACCATAACTCAAGCCTCTCAGCCACTACATGGCTATATATCAGGGTTCGAAGGTTGACCAAGAATGAAGGAGGAGGGCGGTCCAGGGGTTGCTGCATCGACTTTGATTAGGGTTCGGGTGTCATTAGATGAAATAGATTCTAGTAAGGTTGGGTGGTTTCAAAAATTTATTCTCTGACCTTTTTAGTTACCTTTTTACATAACAAACTCTATTTAAAAGTTGATATGAAAATGTCGTTTTGATATTAAAATGTCGTTATGTTTATTAGCCCTTAATAAAATGTTTAAAGGATTCCGGTTAATTAAATTGAAACTAGCTTCATCTACATATGTTATAAAATGTAAGAGCTTAAATTTGATACAACACTGTACTCTTATTAAATAAGACTCTTTTAACTAACATCAGTACGGTGTACATAAAAACTAAGCTAGTAATAACAATCGGATATCTTCACCACCTGCGACTACCGATGGCATGATGAACCTGCGAGTTTTCTTGCACACTACACAGCACCCGTTAGACTCGCCACACAGACAAATGTCTCTCTATAATCAAGCTCGGGCATGAGAATAAGTGATTGGTTGATTGAAGTATAAGAATGCTATCACCTTATACATATTTACAATTGTCTAAGTCTTGCGGTCGACGAAAGGGACCTGGTGTGTGGTCCCTATCCAAATCAATATTGTTACCAAGTTCTTATCTATCATCTTTAGTTTGCTATTTAGTGGTGTCCTTAGGTTCTTAAAGGATGACTAGTTTGTTAAACGTCATTTTCCTTGCCGAAACGTCTTCTTATCTGGACCGATCTGCCTTCTTATGCGGACCGAACCATCTCCTCATTCGAACCAGACCAATTTGAGGTGTTAACCAGCCAACATTGTTACCCAGGGCTCCCTTGGGGTTTGTAAAAAAAATAAAAGGTAATTTATAAAATACACATTAGTTGTACATAACATTTTTATTTTATACATTTATATTATTTATTATTTACTGCTTTTATATATTATATTTAAACTAATTTTTATAGATCACATATATATAATTCAAATTTGGATATTCATATTAAACATCCTTATTCTAATAAACGATTCCAAAAATACCACGTGTCATTATTATAATTTTTCACTAAAATTTTCTATTTTTTTCTATTTTAAGTAAACTTACAATTTTAAAATCTAATTATTTTAATTTTTCTTTCTTAAAAAAAAAAATAAAATAAAATTTAAATTATAATTATTACTTAATTAAGAAAACAAATAATTTTATTTATTGTTATTTTATTTTTCTATTAAACAACCTCATGTAATACATGGGTATATAACCTAGTAAATTTATATTTGAATCAAAAACTAAATTCAAATTCGAAAAGATTTAATTTTATATTTTCGATTCCTATTGAAAGAACACACAAACACAATGAGATTAATGACAATCGCTATGACCTACCATCAAAATGTAATAATCCATCGACCAGAAAAGGACACAATTAAACCTTCCCACCCATGTTACTTCTTCAATACTTTGTGGGCCCATTTGTCCTTTCCAGGTCATGCATGATTGTTTAAAAGCCTAAAATTGCGTGTAACATTTACCTATTCGTTATTTCTAAGGTAAAATGATATGTGATTCTAAAAAAAAATCCTTAATTTTACCTCCCTAATTATAAAATAAAAAAATTGTTGAATAATTAAGAGGATAAATTAGAAGGATTTGACAGAAGAATATATCATTTTGCAGAAAATATATCAATAAAAAGGCTTTTATTTTAGTATTTTATCATGATTTTCGATTAGACAACAAACAGTTAGACCAGGCTGAATCGGTTCAAAATATTATTTCCCTTGTTTTATGAAAGGGAGAAATTGATGTAACTTTTTATTCCTTTGATGGTTTAGAGTTTACCAATCTTAAATAGTATAGATGTGGGAGTTGTGATTATTACAAAAAATTACATTTATCAGTTTACCTATAACTAAATGAATCCTATATTCATTGGCTCTATAAAAATAGTAAATATATATAACTTTATAATATTACATCTTGTTCTTGTGCGTTTAATTTAATTCTAATATTTTTTTATAGAATTATATATATATCTCTTTATTTTCAACTCTAGTTACATATATATCAAATCCAAAACTTAAATTACATATATCATTTTCTTTAATAGAATTACCCTTTTAAATTTACAAAAAATACGACTATTCTTATGTAATCGAGCTCAACCCTAACATTCTGATTTTCACTTCCAATTGATTAGAACATCCATCGTCGCTTCTGATCGATTCCATCATCAAGTTGGATATATATATGCAATTAATGAAAGGGATATACGTAAATAAAATTTTGACATTGGTATATATATAATTAATAAAAATTTTTAGGAGGATTTACAATTTATGTAATTGCCCACGTTTTTTATTAACCATTTATAGTTTTACTTCAGAAGCCTAAAGTGTGAAGTTTTCAACATTGTAATCATCATTGAAAATTGACTTGCAGAAAATTCGAATCGAGTCAAGCTAGAGTTTATATTAGGACTCATTTAATATTTGAGCTTGAGTCTGAACTTCACATATTGAGCTCGAGTAGACTCATGATCCTAAACGAACCTTTTATTTAACGTATTAAATATATAATTATATATTATTATTGTTATATATAAAATTATTATATAAGATAATTAAAAAATATATCATGTTATATGTAAAATTATAAATATATTTAAAATAGTTATAAAAAATATAACTAAAATAATTAAATAATTAATAAATAAAAAGAAAGCTAAGTTCGTGTTTAGAAAAAAACTACTCATAAGTTGAGCTCAATCTTTAAAAACATAGCTCTAAACGAGCTCAGCTCGAGTTTATGTGAGTCGATGACCCGACTCGTTTACACCACTATATGCAACAACGTACTTAAAATGTATTATTACAATACTCATATTCTATCCTTCAAAATTAACTTATGTAATGACGTATTTATATAAACTTAATGGCTTAGGGTGTATAAAAAATAAAACATCATATAAATTGGTATACCGAAATAATTAAAAAAATAGTTTATCTATAGCACCATAATTAATTAAAGTACAATTTATTATTTGGAATACCAAATTAAATTATATAAACCGAAATAGAATTAGATTTTGTATGGAACTTTATTTTCTATATTTATTTTAATAAGAAAACTAAAAACCACTAATTATGTTACCTTAAAGGGTATAATAGTAAAAATAGAGTTATTTTATACGCACGATGTACTATTTGCATATTATATGTCTCTTGCTGAAATTACGTTAAAGTATATGTCAAATGTGACGGCAATGAATAGACCCGTCAAGGAATCCCATGAAGGTTTTTTGTGACGAGGAGGGGCAGCAACATGAATATGTGAAATAATTTTTTAATATATATAGTGTACGTGTGTGTATATATATACTAGGTTATATACTCATGGATTACATGGGGTTGTTTAATAGAAAAATAAAAATACAATAATGTGTAGAAAAAATTAGATTTCAAATTTTATATTAGGTTCAAATTAAATAATAATTAGAATTCAAATCTTATATTATCTTTTTTTGAAAAAAAACAACATTAACATAATTAGATATTAAAATTCAAAGTTATCTAAAATAGAGAAAAATAGAATATTTTAGTGAGAAAAAATATGGTGTTGTCATGTCGTATTAAGTGGAATTGTTTATTAGAAGTAAGATACGAGGAGGTTCAAATAAGAATTAAATTTCGTTAAAAAATCTAAGAAATAATCTCTTACACAATCAATACAACTACAATTACACACACATCAATGTGTTTAACTTGGTATCAAATCCAAGCACCACCGCCACCGCCCTCGTCAACGTCGCCAGAGATTCAACCGATCGTTCTTTCGTTCCTGGCTTCACTTCTGCTTTTACGCGTCTTCAACCAAGATTCAGCCCATAACTGCTTGTTCTTAAACCCTACAACCACTTTTTTCGTTATCTCTCACATTTTTACACCCTCACTCACTGTTTCACATATGTTTCTTCTTCTTTAATCTCTATGGTTACAAATCTGTCTTTGTCGCTATCTTTTCCTCCTCAAAACACTGCATTTCATCGGGACGAAACTTTCCAAATCTTACCTAGACGAAAGTTTCCAGACGACACTTCCCAGTTTCAGACGAAAGTTTCTAGACGCAACCCGATTTTTTTTAATAACTAATAGCTTTTATTTTGTTTGCGTAAAAAATAGCATGTGCTTAGTTGATAATAACGGATTCAATTTTTTTTTAATACTTTTTTTCTCTCTTTTTTATCTTCAGTTATTTGTATAATTTAGTTTTTCTCTACTTATTTAATTTAGTTTGTTTTACTCTAACTGTTGGATTCACAGTATTGCTTGATATTTTTTTATATTTGATCATAATTTTATTAACAACTTAGTCTAAAATAAAGTACTTTTTTCTCGTAAAATAAAAAAAATATTTTACTTTTGTTAACTCCAATATTCAGTAAAATTGATATTGAAAATGTACACATAAAAGTTATACAATACCATGTATTTAAATTTTTTTAAATATTAATTATTACCATTTATCAAAGAAAACTATATATTCCTTGGTCTAAAAATGTACTTTATTGTTTTTATTAATACGTAGTATTTATAATTTTTAGGGAATAATCGAACATTAAAAGATTTTGGAGATGAATTCATTAGAAAATTTACATTACAATGGGTTGTGGCGAATATCGTAACCCCGACAAGATATCAGGAAAACGAATAGACCTTCGTCATAAGATTTCTAAGTTTAACGACTTCTACAACAAATATGTCAAAAACTGTGGTAGGGGATGGAGTGACCAAAATATTTATGTAGAAGCATGTCAAGAGTTTAAAATGGAAATGAATGCGCTGTTTACTTCCGAGAATTCGTGGGGGATTGTGAGAAAATGTTCAAAGCGGACACATAGGGCGATCGTCTAAACGGTCCAAACCGTCATCATCTGGTGATTACAGTACATCCCTTTTGGCCTCGTATAGTTGTTCCCAAATTAATCTCAATGACACTGATAACAAGATTGATACATCAGTTGAACCGGTTAGTGCGTATGGTGATTCTGTTTATCAATAACTCACTATTGATATTACGTGACGTGAATCACTTTTACTGATTCCACTATACATATTTTATTTTACAAAAATATTATAAAAATGGGAGAAAGTTACTGAAATCTAGTTGAAAGATACTGCATAACAAATTTATTAAAGTTTGATTAAACATTGCTTTCCAGTGGTTCCGAGTTTTGTTTTCACTCGAAACAAATTTATAAAAACAAAATAAAATACACAAATAATAATATTTTAATCGTAATAATTGCACTCTGAACTTTGACCCTGTGCAGTGCATAAACCCTAGAAAAGTTGCATGTCCCCACACCATGATTCAAAAGACACCCGTGAAGCTCTGTGTCCCAATCAAATTCTTGCTTGCTGGCATCAATCACTAATTAACAGATTAATTTATTCAATCAATCAAACTCAAAACAAGAAGATTAGTGCTCATTAGAGAAGAACATTTCAAAATTTACATCAAGAACAATTCTCGGAAAACTAGAAGCTAAATTAGAGCCCTAAAATAAAAAAGAAAATGAAAATTGCCAAATTGAATGAAAGTTTGTTAAGTTTGTTGGCGAAATCTGCTCCTACATCTGAGCATGAAATCCTATCTCCTTTCTGGATCTGTTCTTCAAATTCAAAATATCTGCACCAGAATCACCGCAAAATTAGCTTCAATTGCGTAATAATCGGTGAATAACTTTCGAATTTCCGTTGTAATTATGTAAAACAGAGGCGAATTCGCGGAAGGATCTAATTTAGGTTTTAGAAAATTAAACGAACTGGAATTGATTACGAGTTCGATAATCTAGTAATTATCACATTGATTTTCAATAACTCTCAAAATTGATGATGAAATCTGAAACTCGATCTACTCTAAATTTTCATAAATTTGACTGAAATTCAACGGATCTACCTTCGGATTTGCAATCAGGAGGATCTTCAAACAGCGAGAGAGAAAGCTGCTTGTGAGCGAGGCCGATATCAAACAAAATGAGTCCAGATTTCGGATCGTCGACAATGATATCCTTGACCGGCAGCCAGAGGAAAAGCTCTTCCTGCGAGAAACCTTCAACGCCGGTGAGACTGCCGTAAGTGAGATTAGCTCGGATCGTGCTCTCGTAGAACGCCATGGTGTCGAATTTCGTTAAGCACGGTCCTCGGAGGAAGACTTCTAGAAGGCCGGTGTCGTAGAGTGTGAATGATTCGACTTCCTTCGGGAGCAGGCCGGCCGGTAAGCCTTTGCTTTTGAGGAGTTCGTGAATGGAGGATTCCGGCACCGATTGAGAAAAATGAAGAAGTACACATAGTAGAGTGAGAATTAGTGTGTGTTTGTGCCGGAAAATTGCCATTGGTGGTTTGAGAGAGATTGAAGAGGGTTTAATTTAAGGCAGTGGGAACATGGGTTTTAAAGACAGATATGTTTTTACCAAAATACGCTTCGTGTGCCGATCACGTGACAATTAGGTTTTTTAGTTGGAAAACAAAATTTGCAAAAAGAGGGCCTAAAGAAGTATAACATATTATCAACCACCCATAACTAATAATTATAATTCAAATCAATATCTCAACACAAAAGTAGTGAAAATACAATACTATGATGAACCGTGTTTATTAACCGGTTCAAATCGATAAAATAGATTATTTGTCGATTTTACGAGCATGTCGTTTTTAGTTTTTACCTCTTTAAACATTAGATTTTTTTTCAAACTAGACTAATTTGTTTGGTTTAAAAACTGTCTCCTATCCAACCTCGTCATTTTGTTTACTTAGTTTTAATAATATAACAAAACCAATAATATGTTATAACCTTATACAAAAGTTTTCTTTTTGTGTAATTTTTTCCTCTAAAAATCTACACATGTCAATTTATATGTTATTACGTTACATAGTTTTAAAGTTTTAGATCAACCAAGCTCGTGTTAAAAACGACTTGTTTAGCACTGTTTACTCAAACGATGAAATCATCCTGTAATAATTGTTTGATTTGCTAGGTTTTATTTTTAAACAATTTGATCTTGGTTTACATATATTAAAATTTGTTTATTACGATTTGGTTTAGACGTAAAGTTTTTTTAAAAATATGACACAAGAATATATGGATTTCAAAAAGAACATGACAAAAAAGAAAGATAAGTATAAGAAGAAGGTGTCAAAGAGGTTGTCGTGTATTGGTTGAGGTGAGGCCTGAAGTCTCAAAGGACCCAGGTTCAATCTCTACCATCACCATTAATTTCTGAGGCATGCAAATGAGGTCTAGTTCTTAGGCTGATGCATCAGAGTTTTACCCACGTCGATCCAGGGTTCGAGCCCCGGCTCCCCCTCAAGCCCGGAAGGGGCCGTATTGGGTGGGATTTTTTCTTGGATGCTCTCCAACTCTGACGCCAAGTGGGCCCGGTTAAGACAACATATTTGCCGGAGTTGGACGAGCCTCTCCCATTTGACGGAAGGGTGCGACGTCACAACATTCATTGTTCGCCGTGAAAAAAAAGTATAAGAACAAGGTTTTTACATGTAAATGTTGGGAGAGTAGCTTAGTCAATCCGTTAAAATGTAGAGGAGTAAAAGATGGAGGACCAAATGATTGCATGCTAATTATTGATAATAATATTTTATGTTTTACATAATTAAATATGGTTAGCGTGACAATGAGGGGTAACATGTTTATGTCCCCATGCAATTTCTATTTCACCTACTTAATTATTTTCAGAAGAAAAAAAGTTATATATATACATGTAAATTAAAGAAAAAAGGTTTTAGAAGAATATAAAAATCTTTTACACAATTAAAATTAAAACATATTTTTTCATTATAATGTGTATTGTAACTTTTTTTTTTTGTCTTTTGACACCATTTTAAACATCTAAAGGTAATTTAAAAATATATTTTGTCTTCAGTTTGAAAAGATTTTTTAAAAACATAGACTAATGTAGATGGGTGTTTAATATTGAAGTCGAAGTAGAGAACATTAATGAGTGTATTACCAACTTGTACTTAGTGTTCGGCGTAAATAATTAGAGTTAGAAATAGATTAAGGAAAAAGTGCTTACATAACCGTCTTATATTACTTTTATAACGAGTAAATTATTTAAAGTGTCCATGAGGTTTGGTCCTAATATCACTTTTCGTTCAATTTGAATCTTTTTAACATTTGGAGTCATCCACATTTATGCTTTTAATCGTTTCCGTCCAATTTGGTAACAGTGACTAACGATTCTGTTAGACCACCCGCATCTGCATGTCGGGGCAAAACTGTACTTTCCCCACAAAATTTAAAGTTTGGCTTCCCACTCTTCCTCTCGATCACTCCCTTCACAACCGAAACCCTAGGTATCTAACTTAAATCTATCGAAACTCTTCTTCTTGATAACCCCCTTTCACCACCGAAACCCTAGGGAATGTTCCATAAGAATAAAAAGTTAGGTCTTCATATTTATGGGGGCCCTAATTTCTTTATAGGGTTTAGTATGCGATGAGAGTAAATTGTTTACATCTATAATATGTGATTTGTGAATCAAAAGGTTTATGGTGCATAAAGCAAAGAAGGTTGATCCACATGTTCCATCTTCACCATGCTTCCATGCTTTTCCAAATGTGTTATATTCAAGGTAAATGTCAGAAATAATAAAGAGTTTTCACTTAATGGCAAGTGGTATACATGCGTAACTGTGAGGTCACTCACGCCTCTCACTTTAAAGAGGAGGGGGGGGGGGGGTTCTCATACCCTCACACCACTCAAACTTTGCTTCACTCACTTGAGATCGAGGGGGCGGTGTTCGCACGTCGTAAGGGTGCCACATGGTTTCACGCGGGTGTTTCACGGTGGTATACCGCACCCCTAACTGTCTGGGGGTGAGGAAGAAGGTAATTCGTGACGTAAAAAAGGTTCATCCATCAATTTGGATTAATCTGAAAGTATGTTAACATGAAGTCGTGAATTGTATTAAATGTTCATGTGAAAACAACATAGTAGGATTTGGAAAACGCTTGGTTTCTTTGAGAAAGATTAATGGTGTTTGGATTTTTCATCTACCCGATTCAAGCTAGTGGTAGTATGAGTGGATGCCACACTGCTTTTAACATTAATGACTCTATCACACCACATGTAGTCATAACCCTACATCTATTACATGTATTAATACTTGTTCACCATCGTATTTCTGAAAAAAAAAAGGTCTTGAATTATAATTTTGCTTCCAAAAAGGTCGGGCTTATTTATTTTTTAACTAATTATTTTACATTATATTTATAATTTTCTAGTAATTTCATGTTTAATGTTTGATATAAATCTTCTACTATAATGTTTTTTTTTAAATTTATTTTCCTTAATCTATATTATATAATAAATAAAGGTTTTTTAGTGTCACATGATATTTTTCTCGCCTCTCTCTCCTATTAAATATTAATCTAATTATGGATACTAATTATTTAATTATGGATAATAATTATTATACATTAACTAAATGAAATTTAATATAAACTAACATTTATCAATTATATAAAAATAATAATACCCGGCTGGAATTTTTTTTTAAAATTAATTTAACAAAATTTACAACTGTCAAGTCAAAATAGATTTTTAAAGACATATTTTGATGCGCGTATGTTTTAACAGATTATACTGGTGTAATACATAGGTTTTTAAAGACATAAATTTTTATCACTTAGTATATAACATTACATTTATTCAAGTCGTGTAATACACGAGAATCTATCCTGGTAATTTAATATGAACTAGTTTGTTTCACCCGCGCTTCGCGTCGGGAGTTTGGTCGTTTTTCCTCTACGTCACGCTCCAGAAGTTTGGTCATTATCGGTTCGGCTGGTCGCAAACCATTAAAACAAATACCGATACCGGTTCCGACAATATCAATACAACTCACGGTACCTCAACGTTAACGGCACAGTCACGCACTCCCTTTTTTTTTAAGTTAACGAATGAAAGTTATTATATAAAAAATGAAATTATTAGAAAATTAAGCGGGTTAAAATCGTGTATTATATATAGTAAAAATAAAAAGAAAATCAAAATGTCATGGGACAACAAAAATTAATTGATGTGGGAGGGTCTCGTACCAGGGATAGTTGAATAGCGAAAGAAGCAACTAACCACCACACCAAAACGATATTTTTTGTTAGTTTCAGAAAAGCTAATAGTAAACCAAAAAATATGAAAGGAATAAAAAAATATTAATTTTGCAAATTTAAGATATGAAATGATATCATGGTCTAATAAATATATGGATAATATGAGTACCATAAGTTATTTCGGTTGGGGGTTGGGTCCTATTAGGACCGGCATAATATGTTAGATACGACACGATAAGACACGGCATGATAAGACACGATAACCTGTTGTGCTCAACACGAACACGACACGATAACTAATCGTGTCATTTTTTTCAAACACGAACACGACATGTTTAAAAACAGGTCACCTGTTAAGGGTCCGGTTTACAAACCTGTTTAAATATAATATAACATAAGTAATAAAAGAAAAAAAATGTCAAAACATAATACAATTTTAAAAAGTCCAATCATAACATCCATTAACATACTAAATTCAAAACCTTTTTAAAACAAAGATCCATAAAACCGAAATTAAGTAACTGAATCGGCCTAGAATCTAGATGCAAATAGTATGTTAAATGTTAACATGTTCCTAACGGGTCTTAACAGGTTAACATGTCTTTAACCTGTTAAGACACGAATTTAACATGTCCCTAACGTATCGAACTGTTTAAGACACGAAACTTATTAATTACGTGTCGTGTCGTGTCGTGTCAAAAATTATCAGCCCTAGGTCCAATGGTAAATTGATTTTGAGTTAAAATTGTTAATCTCTTCTTAAAGTTAAGGGTTCGAGCTCCGACTATGACGGATTGATATAAATTAGTAGAAGTAGTTTAGGTGGCCCTAAATTTGCATATTGCTGTTAAAAAAATTTAGTTCGGAGACTCATGATTTAAAACTTCGCAACAACCGTCATTCCGACGTAAAAATCTAAGGCATCAAGAAACCCGATTGCAAATCCAGTTCACAACAACACCTACACCCTTAAAAAAACCCAAAACAACGGAAAAGAAACAAAAAAAAATATGGGTTGGGCGCAGCCTCTCGGGCCGTTGGCAACCACACGATCCTGAATATGAAAACACAAATAGAAAAACACGTTGCAACGGTTGTCAATTCGCCGTAAAACCTTAAAACGTACTCAGTTGTAAAAGTAAGCGTCATTACGCTGTAAATCCTGAATGTGTACTCCGTTATAAATCCGTACCCAAGACTCGGTGGTGAACTTTATATTTTTATAAATGATCCATCTCGGTTACGAAAGGGAAAAGCTTGATTGGTTATTTTGAAATACGGTTCTGTTAGTTATGGATCTATGGTAGCAATTTGTCAGGGTATATTCAAGCTTACGAACCCAATTAAGTTTTGGGCCGAATAGAAAGAAGCAACAAATCTATATAAATAAAGGTTTTTAAGTGACACGTGTCGTCTCTATATTCATTTTTAACATTTTTTTTCTCGTCGCTCTCTCTTATTTAATACACTTCTATCTTTTAATAATAATATATGTTTAAAGAAAATACTAATTATACTAATAAAACACATTTATTTTAAATTATCCCTTATTATAAAAAACTTTGAAATTTAATTATATAACTTTTATTTCAATCAAATAATAAATAAAAGTCAAATTATATTAAATAGTAATTAACGTATTTTCGAAACCCAATTATATATTAATTTTACATATTTTGAGTTTATTTCTATCTTTAGTATATGTAATATATTTTTACACCTGTAAAATATATACATAAAAATTTAAAAATTTTAAATATTGATATTTTTCACCTCGCGTGTAAACACGGGATCTAAACTAGTATTTTAATTTATAAAGAATAACATGGACATACATACAAATACAAGAATATTCTTTAAAAAACTGTTTTCTAACATATATTATTTTTATAAACAATTTAAAAATGCATATAAATGATGGTTTCGGTGACATTTATTTTAATTATTTATTCACTTATGCTGAACTATAAAACTCGATTATAAAAAATATAAAAACAAAATCATTAGTTTCTTAATTAATTAGATTATATTTGAGGTGTTCGGATTTTAGAAAATCTAATGTTGTGCAAAATGTTCATTTTGGACCTTCAACTTCAGAGGATGTTACATATGAGTCTACAATCTTTGGTTAGATGGCTTGAAGTTCCTTGTATCACGTGTTTAATGAACCAATGGACATTTAGTCAGCACTGATCATCCTGCATGTCTCAGGTTCATGACATTGCTTTCACAAAAATAATAAGAAGACAAAAGGATTCCTCGAAAGATGCATCTTGTTTAGGTTATTTACAATTTTGTTATACAATAATTTTTTTTAACAAAAAATACCTTATTTTTGGAGCTCATTCTAATACTTTACATCAATACATTTATGATGGGCTCAAATTTTTGACCTTAACAGAAACTTTACCACTTAATTTCAAATGTTTTTGACATTATACATCATTTTTGGGCTCCTGTTAATAGTTTACATCAATCCGTCTCTGATGTGACTCGAATCCTTAACCTTAATAGAGTTTTACCACTTTAACTCCAAATGTTTTTTCCATTGTACCAACCCCCCACCCTTTGTTATACAATAAACTTCAACTCAAACTTAAAATTCTAACTATATAGAAATTATTATAATAATTATAACATAAACAAATTACATTATAGATAAATTTTATAATAAAGTTGTGTGATATGTGCCACGATCCCATGCAAGCCATGCCCTTGTTTATC
This sequence comes from Smallanthus sonchifolius, assembly GCA_023525975.1. Taxonomy (NCBI): domain Eukaryota; kingdom Viridiplantae; phylum Streptophyta; class Magnoliopsida; order Asterales; family Asteraceae; genus Smallanthus; species Smallanthus sonchifolius. Next base: position 7,809,456 of record CM042046.1, on the reverse strand, counting down.
TTCATTTATGAGTTCCTAATTTATAATTGTTTAAGTTATTAGTAGTGGGGTAATGGATATGAAATATTAGGATTCCCATAAACTTCTTCAATTCTTCTTATGTTTGTTGTTGCTCTATATTTGATACACAAACATTTTGTATCGGAGACATGTTCATCGACCCTTCGTGAATCCACCTTTCAAGTGACCAAGCCATACTAACCGAGTGTCGAGCTCTTCGGGCCTACTTTTGCCTAAACACGTCTTCACTCCCTTTTTTGTCCACCCAATGGCCTATCATAGTCAAAACCCATTTCGTTCTTCACTTGTGGGCTGTGGCCTACCATAGCCATAAAATTTCTCTTGTTAGTGTTCCAAAACCAACCCCAAAAAGAGAGCCATCACTAGCGTCATATGCACCAACTCTAGCTCAAGCAGCCTGACTGAAACCAACACCATCATTGTGTATACACGATGTCACATACAGAACGCGAGTGGAACCCGAATATTGGTTCGTTACAAAATACTTTCTTGAAAGGGAGCATTTTAAAAATTCTTGGATAAAAAGGGCCAGACTTGGAAACTTAAGGGGGGATGTTATGTAAAATACTAGCATTATTGCGAGAACTCGCAAAAAACAATCAAATTATTCATTTATCTAAAATACTAGCATTAGTATTAAAATACAATATTGTTATATGAATTGATAGGTGTAAGTATACAGGTCCTTGTATATTATAAATATTTACATATGTGTAAATTTCTATCATTTACATATATGTACAAAACTTCTTAAGAGTAATTTGGAGAGGAGAGAGAAATCATTTAATATTTTACATTCATACACTTTTTTTAGAATAAATAATGATTTTGATTGGTTCTCACAAGTTCCAACTTGCTTCATTTACACCTCTATAAAACTAGTTTTTTTTAACGACAAATTTTTTTTAGATGAGGGACTTGAACCCATGACCATTTGATCTTTAAGTGTTTTAGAGGCTTTGCCTCTATCATTGGACCACCACCCCAATGACCTCTATAAAACTAGTGATGGTTTGTCATTGGATTTTCACTCCTCGCCTGCCGAGTTGTAAAAGGATACACCTTGTTATTTGGTGTTAATTGCATCAATACCATTTCTCTTATTGCCTTAAGGGGTCTGGGAGTGGTATCAGGTTCGATAGCGGTTAGTGGGCGGGTTGGGTGGAACACCGCCGCATCCTCGGCGAGTAGAGGCTAGCGGGTAGTGGTAGCAGGTATATGTACCCGTTGAAATCGAATGTTTTAGCCGTTGAAAATGAAGAAAGAGCCGTTGGATTTTAATGCTTTTAGCTGTTCAACGGCTATATGCCGTTTAAAATAAAAAAAACTTTAATTTAATTAATTTACCCCCTATAAATACTGTAGAACCAAAGACTGATTGCTACCAAATTATTCTAAGTACAAATGCTGCTGATAGGCTTATCAGCAGCATTCATCACATATTGCTGCTGATAGGCTTATCAGCAGCATTCAACACTTGTTGCTGCTGATAGGCTTATCAGCAGCGTTCAACACAAGGTGCTGCTGATGGGCTTATCAGCAGTATTATTCTCATCTCTGCTGCTGATAGCCTTATTCACTGAAGACCAAACGTTGCAGCTGACTATCCATGTGAAGCGCCTCTGACACCTTTCTGCAAAAGCAACTGCCACACTCCAAGCAGAAGGAACCTCAGTGGTGCAACCAATAAAGGACAATGTCGCGCGTCTCCAAGCATGCAAACAATGATGCCAAAGAAGACGTTTCAATAAAGTTATCTAGATTAGCCTTTGCGTGTAATTTAGATTAATAAACAAGATCGACGGTCTGTGTTCGATCTGATCCTTAGAATCAAGGGTCTGTCTTGATTCTAAGTTACTATAAATACCTTGTAAACACTTCATAGCAAGTGTGCTTTTGAGTGTGTCTTTTGTGTGCCTTGATAGTGCTTTTTGAGAGAGTTTTACTTGTAATCTTGTAACCTCAGAAGTTTAATACAACAGTGCATTTATCAGTATTCTTGCTGTTTACTTTGTTGGTTGCTATTGTTTCCGCCAATATCAACTAGAATAGAATCACCTTGTAATCTTACGATCTTACAAGTGGTATCAGAGCTTTGGCTCAAGATTAAACAAACTAACATTTGTTTAATCACTTTCTGATTCTATTCAAAACTCTATTCTTTTTCAAGTCACACAAAACAAAATGGCACAGAGTCATGGATCTGAAGACATCGGCAGTATCAACCGACCACCGAGGTTGATGTCTGGGGAGGACTATGATATGTGGAAGAACCGTATGGAAAGCTTCTTCTGCTACCATGAATACGGAATGTGGAAATCCATAAGGGATGGACCTTATGTTCCCATGGTGGCCTCTGCTGACTCCGGAGGACCACTAGTTCCGAAGGAACCCTCCAAGTATTCTGAAGAAGACATCAAGAAAATGGAGGTGGACTTCAAGGCACTAGAAGCTATCCAAATGTGCCTTCCAAATGAAGTTTTTCACAACTTCAAGGCTCACAAAACTGCAAAGGAGTTATGGGGAGCCTTGGAAAAGATGTTTGCTGGATCTGAGGAGGTCAAGGAGAACAGACGTGACATTCTCAAGCAACAGTATGAAAACTTCGTCTGGAAGGAAGGTGAGTCACTAACAGTTTTGTATAACAGGTACACGTACCTGGTTGGAGAACTGCAGTGCTCCAGGGTAAAGCTGGAGAATGAAGACATTCTCAAGAAGTTCATAAGATCTCTGCCTAGTTGTTGGACATTGTATACAGTGTCCATCAGAAGAACAGAAAATCTGAAGACTCTTCAGATGACTGAGCTCTTTGGCATGCTCAAAACCTATGAATTAGAAATGATCCAAGCTAAAGAAAGGAGCTCCAGTTATCAATCAGCTACCACCTCCTCCACCACCACCTCAGCGCTTCACTCTGATCATTCCGGTCCTAGTGCAAGCAATTACTATCCTCCCATTGTTACTCATCCTCAAACACCAACTACTTCACAATCCATCTCATCACCATTTCTTCTTGAGGCACCTCCTCAACAACCAACCTCTACTGCTTTTGTCTCTGACAACTCAAGCAGCATGTACTTCATAAAGGAGAATCTGAAATGCTTTCATCTAGATGATCTTGAAGAAATGGATATTCAGCACTCATATGCCATGCTCTCCCTCAGAGCAAAAAGGTTTTATTCTAGAACCGGAAGATCAGTTCCAGGTAACAACTCAAACACCAGAGTTGGGCTTGATAAAAGCAAGATCCGATGTTACAACTGTAACCAAATGGGTCACTTTGCTAGGGAATGCAAGTCACCTAAAGCCAATCAGGGTACAAGCCATCAAAGACAAGCTTACCAAGGTCAGCCCAGGCAGCAGCAGCAGCAACAAGGAACTCCTCCAGCACAAACTGCAGCCTGTGCAAATGTTGGAACTTCAGACTTTGACTGGAGTTTTCAATATGAAGATGTTCCTGCCTCCAACCAAGCACTTATGGCAGACAATGCAGAGATACCACCTCAGGTATTTGAACATCTTTGCTCTCAAGCTTGCATTGACAAAGTTTTAGGTTATAGAAAGCATAACCAAAATCTGATAGATCAAAATGAAGAGTTTCATCAAATGAAGTCTGAATTCAAAAAGGTAGAAGATACTTACAAAGAAAAAATTAACTGCCTTAAGAAAGAGATCTCTTCATTAAAACATGAACAAACCAATCTAGAAACTCAGATTGATGATCTATTAGTAAAACTTAAAGCTACCAGAGCTGAACTGGCTGAACAGAAAGTTCATGTTGAAAAATATGAATTTTCATCTAAAAAGTTACAAAGATTGTTAGATATTCAAGTCCATGAAAGGGTAAAAACTGGACTTGGATATCATAGTGACGAGTACCAGACAGTTCCTCCTCCTGCTGATTATGTTGCCATTCACCAACCAAGCTTCAATACTGCAAAACTTGACATGGCAAACCGAAATCTTGATCCTTCAATGGATGCATGTTTTGTGGAAGACTGCTCCACCTCTTCAGAATCTGAGTCAACCTGCTCAGACCACTGTGAAACTAGTGCAGTCCCATCTGCTCCTTTCTCTGAAGCCGGTTGTCCTGTTGTTACTCCAACCATTCCAGCTACCATCCCATTCAAACAAATCAAGATTAGCTATCCTCCAGGTGGAAGAAAGCTAAACATTGAAAAGGGAGAGACATCAGACTTCACCAACCCCAAATCTCAGTCAAAGTCAAAGGCGTTTGATTTCTCTCATACACCTGGAGAAAAAGGTCCATATGTTCAAAGGACACTAGAAGAAGCCACCTTTGAACATAACAAAGCTCATCCCTGGAACTTCAAAGATTTGTTTCAAAGTAAAAACTATGTGGACTCTCGCATGGACAAGATAGCAGTATCATGCTTTGTGTGTGGTAAATACAATCACACTGCCAGCACCTGCTTTCACTACCGTGAACACCAAAGAAACTCAAAGCAGCATGCCTTTGAGAAAACAAACAGAAACAAACAGGTGAGAAGCTATGATGCAAAGGCAACAAAGTTCAGAGAATCTCTATCCCCTCAAAGAGTGAAGATGCAGAAATCTCAACAAACTTGCATCATATGTGGGGAATCAAACCACTTTGCTGCAACATGCAAGTTCAACCCTTTTAACCAAGTTGCAAATCGTTCATCTGTGTTCAACCCATCAGCAGCAAACAAAATCGCTGCTGATAGAGTAAAATCCAGGAAACCAAAGGCAAAGCCTTCAGCAACAAAATCCTGTGCTGCTGACAAAGCACAACCAAAAACAACGGCATCAGTAGCAAAAGTATCTGCTGCTGACAAAGCAAAATCCAGAACAAAGCTTCCAGCAGCAAAAACTGTTGCTGCTCCAGCAAAGCCTTCAACAGCAAAATCGGCTGCGGATAAGCCAGAACTGTCAGCAACAACATCTTCTGCCGACAATGTAAAGAAAGCTAGAAAACCACCAGCACAGCAATGGAGGGTCAAACAATCTCCAAGCATAACAAATGGTTCCATTGACTGCAAGCTTGCTGAAAATAGCAAATTAGCAACGATTATCTACAATGCTGCAAGCTACAATGTTCCTCCCACTAATTAGATATTTCCCATGTGCAGGGACAGCCAGGCAACAAACACAATACTTGGGTGGTAGATAGCGGTTGTTCCAGGCACATGACAGGCAACAGGTCCATCCTCTCTAACTTCAGACATTTTAATGGAGGATATGTTGCCTTTGGGAGTGACTCAAAAGGTGGATCTATCACTGGACAAGGAACTGTGTCCAATGAAAGGATGAGTATTGAAAGAGTCAACTATGTTAAAGAACTTGACTTCAATCTCATGAGTGTTTCCCAAGTATGTGATCAAAAGCATTGGATGCTCTTCACTGACAAGGAATGTTTCGTGTTAGCTCCTGGCCTATCTAAACCCCCTCCAGAGAAGATTCTCCTAACTGCTAATAGAAAGGACAACTTAATATGTGCTTGACATGAATGAAGTCACTCCCTCTGGTAGTGTTTCATGTTTTCTGTCAAAGGCATCAGTTGATGAATCCGCTCTCTGGCACAGGAGGTTAAGCCATGTTAACATCAAAACAATCAATAAATTAGTGAAGGACAATCTTGTCAGAGGGCTTCCTGACAAAGAATTCCAGCTAGATGATCACTGCATTGCCTGCTTGAAGGGAAAACAACACAAGAGTTCTCACAAGCCCAAGACATTGAACACAAATGACACCCCTCTCCAGCTACTGCATATGGATCTCTTTGGTCCTACGAATGTCATGTCAATGGGCAAAAAGTCATACTGTCTGGTGATAACTGATGATTTCTCCAGATTCTCTTGGGTATTCTTCCTAAGAACAAAAGATGAAACTGCTGAGATTCTCAAATCCTATATTCTTAGGGTAGAGAATCAAAGCAATCTGAAGGTAAAGATCATAAGGTGTGATCAAGGAACAGAGTTCAAAAATCACACTCTGAACAGTTTCTGTGAGAGCAAGGGCATTGAAAGGCAATACAGTGCTCCAAGAACCCCTCAACAAAATGGGGTTGCTGAAAGAAGAAATAGGACTCTGATTGAATCAGCAAGATCTATGCTGGCTGACTCAAAGCTGCCCCTTACTTTCTGGGCGGAAGCAGTAAGCACAACTTGTTATGTGCAGAATAGAGTCCTTATTGTTAAGCCTCTCCAGAAAACACCCTATGAACTATGGCTCAAAAGAGTTCCCTATATTGGCTTCCTGAAGCCCTTTGGATGTCCATGTACCATACTCATCACACATGGGGTTCTTCCTAAATTCAGTGCAAAGTCTGATGAAGGTTACTTTGTGGGTTACTCCTCTCAATCAAAGGCCTACCGAGTATTCAATTCTAGGACTCGGATTATGGAAGAATCTGCTAATGTGGAATGCAGGGAACACGTTGTCTGTGAACAAGGCAAAGGTCCTAACTGGCTCTTTGATATAAACTCCTTCACCCAGATATTTGAGCCCCTCATATTCTCAAATATGGAGTTTTCTTCTTCAAAATCAACACCTTCTGCCTCAACCTCTTCTTCTGACTACAAACTAGATTTTCCCAGTCCCTACATCAGGATGAAAAGGCCATCCATTGATCCCCCATCAGTGGCAGAAGCTATTGAAGCCAGTACAGGTGAAGCCAGCACTTCCAACACCACAAGCAGCAATCTATCTGACCAAGAAATCTTTAATGAAGCCTCCTCAATTCATGCTGAAGAGGCCTCTGATGCTAATACTGCTGACAATGTGGAACACAATGATCAGAACCCTCAAGCTCCTCTCCTCACAACTGAAGACAATCCTGATCTAAACCAAAGTAATCTTGAAGAGGGAATACGGCTGGATGTGATACCAGCTCAGAGAATAAACAAAGAGCATCCTCTGGAAAACATCATTGGCCAAGTCCACACAGGTATCCAGACAAGAAGTAAGTCTCATGAAGCCAACATTTGTTTGTTCTCTTGCTTTCTATCTCAGGTGGAACCCAAGAAGATTGATGAAGCTCTCAAGCACAACAGCTGGATTGAAGCAATGCAGGAAGAATTACTGCAATTCAAAAGACAAGATGTTTGGAAGCTTGTTGATCTTCCACCTGGTCAAACAGCCATTGGAACAAGATGGGTCTTCAGAAACAAGCAAGATGAAAGGGGCATCGTAGTCAAGAACAAAGCGAGACTGGTAGCTCAAGGTTACACTCAAGAAGAAGGCATTGACTATGATGAAGTCTTTGCTCCTGTTGCCCGTCTGGAAGCCATCAGAATCTTTCTGGCATATGCAGCATCCAAAAACTTTATGATCTATCAAATGGATGTGAAGAGTGCCTTTTTGTATGGCAAAATTGGTGAAGAGGTCTATGTCAAACAGCCTCCAGGCTTTGTAGATCATGTACATCCAAATAAGGTCTTAAAACTGGACAAAGCTCTCTACGGCTTACACCAAGCCCCAAGAGCCTGGTATGAAACTTTATTTGGATATCTACTTAGCAACAACTTCAGAAGGGGGGCCATTGATCAGACATTATTCATCAAAGATGAAGGGGGAGAAATTTTGTTGGTCCAGATTTATGTTGATGACATTATCTTTGGATCTACAAGAAAGAAGCTCTGCAAAGACTTTGAAGTTCTGATGCATTCCTAATTTGAAATGAGTTCAATGGGTGAACTAAATTTCTTTTTAGGACTTCAAGTCAAACAGGTACCAAATGGAATCTTCATAAGTCAATCCAAGTATGTTAAAAGCATCTTGGAGAGGTTCAAGATGACTGACTGCTCTGCTACAAGAACTCCTATGCAAGTGCACCATCAATTATCTCCGGATAAAGAAGGACAAGACACTAATCAACATCAGTACCGAGCAATGATAGGGTCTCTCATGTATCTCACTGCCTCAAGACCAGACATCATGTTTGCAGTTTGTCTCTGCGCAAGATTTCAAGCTGCTCCAAAAGTGTCTCATCTTCAAGCTGCTCCAAAAGTGTCTCATCTTCAAGCTGTCAAAAGGATCTTTAGATACCTAAAGGGAGCTCCAAAACTTGGGCTATGGTATCCAAAGAATGGAAATGTCAATCTCTATGCCTACACTGACAGTGACTATGGGGGTTGTAACTTGGACAAAAAGTCCACATCTGGGGGATGTCAATTTCTTGGAGGAAGGCTCATCTCATGGCAATGCAAAAAGCAAACATGTGTCTCTACCTCAACAGCTGAAGCATAATACATTGCAGCTTCAAGTTGCTGTGCACAGGTCATCTGGATCCAAAATCAAATGCTCGACTATGGAATGACCTTCATGCAGACTCCAATTCACATTGACAACATGAGTGCTATCTCTATCACGAATAATCCAGTGCAGCATTCCAAGACTAAGCACATCGACATCAGGTATCACTTTATCAGGGATCAAGCTGAGAAAAAGAGAATTGTCCTATCCAAGATTCACACAAATGAGCAATATGCTGATTTGTTCACTAAACCTTTTGATGAAGCAAGATTTCGATATCTAGTTGAATCAATTGGCATGATGAACTTTGAATAAGACATGTCTCTAATCTTTATCTTTCCTTGTAAATATGTCTATGTTTTTGTTCTTAATAAAAAGTTATTGTCAGCAGCACTTTTTCACTGCTGACAGATTTACTCTTCAGCAGCAAAGCCTTTGCCACTGATCACTTTAAGTTATCAGCAGGAACAAGTTTCCTGCGGATAGCTTTAAGGCGGTCAGCAGCAACCTTTTTGTTGCGAAATGAATACAATAGTCAGCAGCTGCCAAATCTGCTGCTGAAAGACTTCACTATCCGCAGCAACCAAGTTTGCAGCGGATAGCTCATCATCGGCAGCAACCAAGTTTGCTGCTGATGGGTAAAACAAGTCTAAATTAACTTTTACCCGCTGTAAAAGTAAATATCGTCAGTCTTTACCATGACTGCTCGAGTGGTTTACAGCTGTAACAATGAAAAATGAAACAGGTTGTACTGTACAAGTAAAGTTGCTTTTTCTTCGTCTGCCGTTATATCACAATCTCAAACGTTCCCACAACCTCTTCATATTCAATTTCAAACCTATCTCCCATCACTTTCTCTCCCGTCCCCACAGCATTCAAAGCCCTAAATACCAACCACCATTCAAACACCCTTCTCTCTTCCCTCCAAATCCATAACTATGGCAGGCGCAGACATAAACAACCCAAACGACAAGTTTTCCCCATATCACAACCTCACTGCATGCCTAATAAAGGGCAAGAAATCCGAAGGATTCGACGATATGATCGACTTCCTTTGTCGGTCCAAAATTCACCATGCCCTAACAGTCAACCCAACCATCTATACTTCCCACATGGAGGATTTTTGGAGCTCTGCCGTGTATTCTACTGACCAGGGCACTCCCCAAATCAGTGGCACAGTAGACGGAAAGGAAATCATTATCTCTGAAGCAAAGCTCCGCCAACACCTCAAGCTTCAAGATGACGGGGACGCCATCTCTTACCCCAGAGACGTATACATGAGGACCTTTGTATCCATAGGGTACACTGGGAATCAAACAGAGTATACGATAGAGAAGGCACTCATGGGTCCCAAATAGAAGTATCTTTGCCACACTCTTCTCCAATGCATATCCCAGAAGAGGAGTGGCTGGAACCAACTTAGCTCCGGACTTGCGTCGGCAATTCACGGTATGATAACTGGGGCGGGTTTCAATTTTTCCCACCTCATTCTTGAAGGTTTGAGATACAACCTTCAAGAAGGGGTGAAATCTCAGTTCTTTATGTACCCAAGATTCTTGCAGGAAGTGTTCAACATTGAGCACCAAGATCTTTCAAAAACTGCAAGAATCTATGTCATGCTGGGACATAAGAACAACATTTTTCAAAGCATGAGAACAGTTTCATCAAAGTTCTCAGGGGCCGACGTTCCATTGTTATCTACAATGTTGAACGTACAAAGTGCCCAGGGTGACAGTTCAGCTAACCCAGCTGATACTGATCCCACACCCTCCACCTCACTGCCACAAACTCAAACTACTGTTTCCCTTGATCGAACCCCTGTGCATTCTACTGAGGATGCACAGGCACATACATCACTCACCCACAGTTTGCTTGCTCAACCGGAACACAGGGCCCCGGTTGCAGCCAAATATACAAGGAAAAGGGGCAAGAGAACTCCTTCTTCTCTTGCCTCCAAGGCCCAAACCCAAGCCAACATCCCTCACTCAGAATCACAACATTCTAGTGAGAATATCATAAGGGAAAGCCACATTGCTAGGGAGACTCCTTCGGAAGTCTCTCTATTAGGATTAGGATCACTTCCCGAATCCGTAGAACAGCCCCCTGAGCACTTCCTTTCACTTCTGAACTTAAGTGTTGAGGAACCTGATCAAGATGATGTACCTTCTCCAACTACCACTATCTCGGAGGTACTGATTGATCTTGCTTCCAACACACCCATCCCAAGTTCATCTACCCTGAAGGTTCACTCTAGGAGTCATGAAAGAGTGGATGTGGAAGAGGCTGTCACTACTGCTGGTCCATCACATGACCAGGAGGACAGTGACAACATCCTTAAGACCTCAACCACGGCAACTCATGGTGAGGATGTTTCCTTGGAAACTCCCCTCACTGAGAGGAATCCCAGGCGCCAAGAAACCACGGGTGATGGGGATGCTGAGGCTAGGCCTACGACCCCATCTGGGTCTAAGGATTCCACAACAGTGGATGAGGACAGACTGAAACTTCATAATTTCGAATTGACGGCCAGGGTGGCTATGCTAGAGGCTGAAGTGTCCAAATTAAGACACCAAGTCTCTATGCATGAAGCCCATCAATGCCCAACTTTAGCCACTCACTCTCTCGTATCAGTAGGCACCCAAACTGATGCTTACCTGTCTACTGATGCAACCAAAAAGGGGGAGATGGTCTCTATGGAAGAAGATACAGACAGTCTTGACGACTGGATTCAAGAGCAGGTTCTACTTCAAAGCTCACTATTCAAGCCTGCTTTTGTACAAATTCATGACTTGCCAGCCATAGATAACGAAGACGAAGAGAAATCTGAAGACTGGAAGTTGGTCGTCAGGGCTGTCGATGAAATGCTGAATGGTACTGAAGACACAGAACAACCAAATACACCATTCAGCATCATCCTTGAAGCAGCAGCCATCATTGGTCAATCCTCTACCCCCCAACTACTCAGATCATCAAAGAAGCTAGAATTTGACTCCATTCTAGCTTGGGGGTATGATGGATCAGCTGAGAGGTTTTGGATTGGATGGGAGTTCAGCGGAGTAGAAGAGCTGAACTGGAACTCTCTCAATACCCTCCAAGTCCTACAGCTATACGTATCAAACTGCATCAACAACTCAGCAGATCTCTCAGCAGAACTTGCCATTGGCAGGTTCTACGACCTGATGGAGGATAATCTACCCAGATTCCAAAGATTCCTACAAGCAGCACATCGGGTAGCTTATCCTGAATCCTCGGCGGCCGCAGAAAGGAGACTGACTCCTAACAATCTTTAAATAACAAGGAGCAGTCTTCTCCCTGAAGAAGAAGTTCTGGGCCTTCGAAGATTCCTGTATGCCTTCCTTGTCAAGGACTTGGACGTGCTAGCTTGGGTGAGCACTAAGTCCCTTGACCACACTCTTCTGCTCAGCAACGGCTCCTCTCTCATCATCAACACCAGGAACATCCTTCAGCTGCCCTCAGACTTCCTATTCAAGATTTTTCAGCTCAGGGCAAACATCTGCAACGTCAACTCTCTTGAAAGCCAGGCAATGATAGCTAATGTCAAAGCCCATCTTGAAGAAGAAGGACTGATTCCTCAGGAAGAGTCTGTGTCAACTTCTGATGCTGACTCCAACTCAGATACTCCACAAGTTGAAGCCACATCTGCAACATCTGGCACAAGATCTTCTCTTAGGGATCAACTGAGGGAAATAGAAGGTCCTGAGTATCAACTTGATGAAGAAAGTGATCATCCTTTGTTAATCCCTCAACTTGCCAATGAAGCTGAGGCAGAGATCCCAATAGCAGCATCATCATCTGTTGTTGTGATCAGTGAAGCTGAAGCAGATGCATCCAATGTAAACAAAGGAAAGGGAATCATGACTGATGAAGATGAAGAGAGGTTGCAAAAAGAGAAAAGAGAGATAGAAGAGAAAAGAAGAAAAAGAGAAGAAGAGGAGATGGCTGACATGAAAAAGGCTCAAGAAAGAAAAACAGCCATTCTCCTAAGAGAACAAACCATCCAGCTGTATGCTAGACAGCTGGATGAGCTGAAAAGAAAGATTCCTGCAGTTGACCAGATTGAAGAAGATGCAGCCCTTGCTCGTCAACTGCAGGAACAGTTCAATAAAGAGGAGGAAGAATTGGAGAAAAAGAAGAAAGAAGAAGCTAAGTTCAGAATAACAGATTCTGAACTAGCTAAAGAAATGAGGGAGGAGTGGGTAAAGACTCTAGTCTCTCAAGGTGAGGATGCAGACTACCTTGAGAAACTATCAACTAAAGAAGTCTACAGAGCCTTCATGGGTCAGCAGGGTCAATTGGCTAGCAAGAAAAAGGCTGAAGAAGAAGAAAAAGCCAAGCTACAGTCCAAGAAGACCATTGCACTGAATAAAAGAACCCATGAAGAAAGGAAGGTCATGATTGACTTCCTTAAGGCTAGAGGAGATAGTGGAAAGAGGCTAGGTCCCATGAATTTCATGAACCTGCAAGCCCTCTACTTCAAAGTTAAAAGGGATGAGGAAGAAAGACTAGGGAAGAAGGGCTCCAAGAAAAGGGTACTTATCAAAGAAGAAGAAAAACCAAAGACAAAGAAACCTAAGCCTTCTCCCTCACCTACCTCTTCCTCAGTCCATCATCCTTCCACTCTCCTCCCCAAACCTTCCACTCCTCCACCCAATAAGTCCAAATCATCCCACCCAGCTCCCACTCATCAACAGCCTCCCCTAAAGAAATCCAAATCCTCATCTGAACCTGAAGACTCAAGAAACATAGTTGAATGGGTCTACAATCCACAGGATCAAAGGTTTGAGATCTTCAAGGGGAGAACTGAAAGAAGAAGATCTACATACAGGTCTGTTGATGAAGTTCTGCAACTACCAGATTCAGACCTAAGAAGAATTTTGGAGCTGGGTGAAGCTCATGAGCCTGCAAATGAGAGAGGGAAACATCTTATGCTAGCAATCAGACATTACTTCAACCCTAGCAAAGATGTAGTCATGGATATCAAACCACTCAAGTCCCACTCTCCATTTGTATCTTGGTCCTACAATGCTGATTTGGATGAGTTCACTCTGATTGATGTAAAGAAGCAGCAGATGAGATGTTCAAGCAAAGCAATCTACAAAATGCCACACAAAGACATCAAGACTCTGTCTGAACTTCCACTGAACAATCCCAGCAAGGATCCAAGAGGCTATGAGGTTGAAAGGATAGTCAGCCATATGCAAAAGCTTCACCAGCAAAGTAATTAGAAGAATTTTGGTTGCATCAGTCTAGGGGGAGTTTGTAGAACCAAAGACTGATTGCTACCAAATTATTCTAAGTACAAATGCTGCTGATAGGCTTATCAGCAGCATTCATCACATATTGCTGCTGTTAGGCTTATCAGCAGCATTCAACACTTGTTGCTGCTGATAGGCTTATCAGCAGCATTCAACACTTGTTGCTGCTGATAGGCTTATCAGCAGCGTTCAACACAAGGTGCTGCTGATGGGCTTATCAGCAGTATTATTCTCATCTCTGCTGCTGATAGCCTTATTCACTGAAGACCAAACGTTGCAGCTGACTATCCATGTGAAGCGCCTCTGACACCTTTCTGCAAAAGCAACTGCCACACTCCAAGCAGAAGGAACCTCAGTGGTGCAACCAATAAAGGACAATGTCGCGCGTCTCCAAGCATGCAAACAATGATGCCAAAGAAGACGTTTCAATAAAGTTATCTAGATTAGCCTTTGCATGTAATTTAGATTAATAAACAAGATCGACGGTCTGTGTTCGATCTGATCCTTAGAATCAAGGGTCTGTCTTGATTCTAAGTTACTATAAATACCTTATAAACACTTCATAGCAAGTGTGCTTTTGAGTGTGTCTTTTGTGTGCCTTGATAGTGCTTTTTAAGAGAGTTTTACTTGTAACCTCAGAAGTTTAATACAACAGTGCATTTATCAGTATTCTTGCTGTTTACTTGTTTACTTTATTGGTTGCTATTGTTTCCACCAATATCAACTAGAATAGAATCACCTTGTAATCTTACGATCCTACAAATACATAAATCAAATATTCTCAATCCACACAAAATGCATACTATCTCCTCTATTACTTATATAACAATACAATGGATTCCAAAAAAGTTTCTAAACCGAGAGACGGTTCTAGCCGCAAAAAAGTGTCCAAACGGAGAAACGGTTCTAGTCAACAACCAACGAGCCAAGAAATTTCCCAACAACTGTATACTCCATACCCAGTTTTCCCGTATCCTCAAATACCGGTCATGCCTACGCAAATTGTACCGGGTCAATATACATATTCCCTACAAGATCAACAAAATTTTGAACTTTTTGCACCTCGATACGACAACCGACCGTTCCGTAAACCCACCCATCAAGAAGAACGTTCAATTCCCATCTATGATGACAGTGCCGATTACAATGTTCACGAAGATCTTAGCTTAGAACATAATCGAAAAAATTATATATATCCAAATATCGAAGATGAGGAAGAAGATGAAGTTGAAAAAGAAGATGAGGAGATGGAGGTTGAAGTTGACGAAGAAGAAGATGAGGCGGTTGAAGTTGACGAAGAAACCGTCAAAAAAGGTAAATTCATAAACCGTACGGCCCGTCAACCGTGGACTCCCACACAAACTGAAGCTTTGTGTAAGGCTTGGTGCCATATTTCCGAAGACCCGACGATCGGAAGTCAACAAAAGCGAGATAATTTTTGGGAGTGGATATTTGAGCATTACAATAATCTAGTTGGAGGAAGCACCCGAAGTAGACACCAACTTAATTCAAAGTGGACTTCTTTGAATACAACCATGTGTCACTTCAACGGACTTCTTTGAAGAAAGCGTTAAGTGACTACAAAAAAAAATATAAAAAAACTTTTAGCGAAGTCAAATGTTGGGAGATGGTACGGGTTCATGACAAATGGATCCATCTACCATTGATGGGTGAGGAGTTTGATACTTAATCTGATCATAAAAGAAAGTCGGGGGCTACGGGTTCAAACGACGAACATTTCACTAGTTGGGTACCCGACCTAAACGAAGACGCGACACCATCAAGACCAACACGGAAACCAAAGAATTCGTCTGAGTCGTCGTCAACCAAAGGAAGTGTGGTCGAACAACTTACATGCTTTGTGAATATACAGAAGGAGATGATGAATAAATTCGTTGATTGAAGAAAGGGAAAGAAGACGACATACGGTCTTTGGTGATTGAGCAACGAGAGGCTGTCAGGTCTGAACGTATGAACCGGGAATTTAAAATATTTTCGGAACCGTACGACCATTTAACCGGACCGTTGTTGAAAATAATCTTAAAACGAAAACATGAAATAGCCGCAAAGTATGATTGACCATGTGATTTTTATTTTTTTAGGTGCTTCAATCAGAGGGAGGGTGTTACGTATATTTGGGTTAGAATCTATATTATGAAATGATCCTTGTACTGGCATCTCGTTTATATCATCAATATATATATTCAAAAAATTTATTTATCAATTAGTCTCACGTAACACTTCACTTATTTGATATTAAAGAGTATGAACTTCACAATTTGGCATTGAGAACTTGGATTCTTACTTAATTGGTGCCTTCATAACTTGGCATTGAAAACAGTGTAACGAGTTAGGAGGTTTCAGTGGCGGATCCAGGAATTTTGTTCAGGGGGTTCACTCTATATATTTTAAGGGGTTCATACCAGTGTTTTTACATACCGTTCTATATAGATTTCGAAACTCGGGGGGTTCCGGTGAACCCCCTCCGGGCTATGTAGGTCCGCCCCCGGGAGGTTTGCTAATGTTTATTTACATAAAGAAATTCTCGCTTATGCATATTATTGGCTTCCTATTCGTGTGGTTTTAGTGAGTTCTACGTTATGTTTATTTATGTCAAATAAACTCATTGTATTTTGTGGCTTAATGAATCATATAAGGATTTAGTGAATGTGGCAAACAATGTTGGGAATTTAGTGAATGCGGCAAACATGCAGTGGCGGGCCCAATTTTTTTTCATCAGGGTCGGAAATTTTTAGGATCAGTTGACTAGCGATATATAACACGTATACAACACTAAATTTTTTCCATAACGGGCGATCAAGGGGCTATTGTGAATTTTTATGGGGCCGATCCAGATTTTAACGTTTATAAACACTAATAAACAATATTTCATGAAGGCCGGCTGCCCCCATGACCCTAAAATAGGTCCAACAACACTTTCATGGTGATTTCGATGTTTTATGGTGTTGTAGCTGTACGGTACATAAACCATGGTCTACGCTGGTCACGTAATTCTTCAACATTTTTAAATATTTTAAAACATTTTACAAATGTTTTCAGGATTATTCTTTTGTATAAAACACTACTTTAGAGTCCGTGTACTACACACGGGTTAAAATATATCAAGACATAAAATTGTTAAATCTTTATTTATATATTTTATAGATGTAAAATAGTATTACATATACTAAGGATGAAAAAAAAATTAAATATGTAAAAATTAATATATAATTGGGTTTCTAAAATACGTTAATTACTATTTAATGTAATTTTACTTTCATTTACTATTTAATTAAAAATAAAATTTACATAATTAGATTTCAAAGTTTCGTATAATAAGCGATAATTTAAAATAAATGTATTTTATTAGTATAATTAATATTTTTTTTAAATATATTATTATTAAAAGATATAAGAGTATTTAATAAAAGAGAAAAACAGTAAAAAATGGTAAATGAATATAGAGGTGACACGTGACATGAAATTTTTTTATTTATTATATAGTATAGATATAGATATAGATTTATGTATGCATTTATTTTTGTTAAGAAGTGTGTGGCGTATACTTAAGGTTATACACATAAGGAAGTTAAATATGAGAAACATACTCCCTTTTAGTGGTGCACAAAAAAACCGGTTTTTTTTAACCCGGTCTAAACCGGCAAACCGGTTTGGGTTAAACCGGTTTGGACCAAACCGGTTCGGGTTACCCAAAAACCGCCGGTTTGAAACCGGTTTGATGCTTTCTGGATGAGATCGGATTAGGGACCGGTTCAAACAAACCGGTTTGATAAACCGGTTTTCAAGCTGGGCAAAAAAAGAGCCGTTGGGGAACGGCTATATGTTGGGGTCGATTTTAGCCGTTTTTTTGGCAGGGTAGCTTCGGAATGTGCGTTTTCTTTTAGTGGCAGGGTATTATCGATACGAAGGACTAGACTCACACCCTAGCGATGGAAATGTGCATTTGCTTGAAGGACCATTTGAATGCGATAGATAGGATACAAGACCAAACTTCTCTCGAAGACGAAATTCAAGCCGAAGAAACCATACACAACAACGAGGTTGATCTTGGAATATCCGAACCAGTCACCGATGAAGAACTAGCCGAAGATGCAAGGCTATGAAACTCTAGTTCCGAAGACAACGCACAAGAATAATCAGTCAATATTCCAAAAAATAAAACGTTGAACTTAATGTTTTATATTTGTTATATTTTTGTAATGTTTTACAATTTTATAAATTTATATTGTCATGTTTTTTAATTTCCGAACTTTCCAAATATTAATAAACGTTAAACTTTAAGTATTAATGTTGCTATATTTTTTTTTGGATTTAATATTAAAAATTTAAAATTTATTTGAATTTTTTTTTTAATAAAAACCGGTTTAAAGGGCAAACCGGTTTAAAACCAACCCTAACCGGTTTGACCGGTTTGACATTTCCCATTACTAAAACCGGTTTAACCCGAACCGGTTTGGGTCCAAACCGTTTCTGACTTTTCGTTAACCAAACCGGTTCGGGTCGGGTTGAACCGGTTTGGGTTAAAAAACCAATTTGTGCACCTCTACTCCCTTTAAGGATCATTTATATGTTCAAGCTTCCTTAGTTGTATTTTTTTTATTGTGGGTAAAACAACTTGCATTTCATCGTATTTGAGATTTCGGTTGCCCTATTCGAGTATTAGAAAATAGGCCACCATCCAGAACATGTAATTTCTAAGAGATGAGTGGGGTGATTCCCAAAATTGTTTTTTTTACTTATTAGGTCAAGTCTACAACATGTAATTAGTAATAAGTTTATAATATTTTATATATGTTAATCGACCTATTATACCTAAATGGATAAAAAAATTTGGGCCCCTTTGAAACATGGGCCCTGTATGATCGCCCACCCTACACACCCTTAAAGACGACCGTGATTTTAATTATAAGTTTCGTAAATCATGTTTGGGTGACAGCTTTTGAAAGATGCATATGATAACCGTTGTCTTTTATTTTTGCCAGTTTGTTTTAAAAGTAGAAATGTGATCTTGTTTATCGGACCTAGAAATCTTCTTTCGAATGATATCAAAATGTGGTTTAAAATAGATGTCTGTTATATACGAGATAAAAATATGGTTTTCTTTTTCCCTTGAAGGTTCTTTAGGCTTTTGAACAACTACAAAGTCCAAACATTACCCTGATCCGGCCCACATGTTGAGTGGCCCAAACATCTCAAATGTGTTAGGTTTTAAGTTATTAATGACGTTTAAATTATATTTCAAATCTTAGTACTCTAATAAATAAAAATCTTTTCAGCACACGTGTCAGTGTCTGGTTACTCATCGTCTTTATTTTCTGCCTCTTTCTTCTATTAAATATTAGGTTTTCTATTTCTCTCTTCTATTAAATAATAATCTTTATATTAATAAATCTAATTACGAATACTTATTATTTAATTATAAATAGTTATTATATCATCAATCAAATGAACTTAATATGAACTAACATTTATCAATTAAATTAAAAAATTAATACTCAGTTAAAAAAAAATGTTTTAAAAACTAACTTAACAGACTTTATAACTGTCACGACAAATTACATTTTTTAAAAACATATTTTGACAAATGTGTTTGTTAACAAATTACATTATATTTTATTCAACCGATGTAATATACTGATTTATTCACCCGTGTATTACTAAATATATAACATTTTATTTATTTACCCCGTGTAATACACGGGATTTTAACCTAGTCTATATCTATACAATATAATAAATAAATGTTTTTTAGTGTTACGTGTAGCCTCCATTTTGATTCTCACCATTTTTTTCCCGCCCTCTCTTTTATTTAATGCACTTCTATCTTTTTAATAATAATATATACTTAAATAAAATACATTATTTTAAATTATCCATTATCCTTATTATAAAAAACTTTGAAATTTGATTATGTAACTTTTATTTCAATCAAATAGTAAATGAAAATCAAATTACATTAAATATTAAGGAATTTTTGAAACCAAATTATATATTAATTTTTATATATTTTAAGTTTGTTTCTATCCTTATTATATGTAATATATTTTTACAGCTGTAAAATATATACATAAAGATTTAAAAACTTTATATATTGATATTTTTCAAACCGTGTGTATACACGAGATCTAAACTAGTATATTATATACTATGTTATATACACATGTATTACATGGGGTTATTAAAAGATTTTGTGTAAAAAAATTTAAAATAATGTGTAAAACAACAAATAAAATTCTTTGTTTCCTTAATTTAGAATTCAAATTTTATATTATCTTTTAAAAAATAAAAACATTAACATGATTAAATTTTAAAATTGAAAATTACTTAAAATAAGAAAAATTAAAAGATTTTGATGAGAAAAAATTTGATGATAACATGTGACATTCTTTGAAATCATTTATTAGAATAAGGATTATACATTTATATGACTCAATTTCTTATTTTAATACTTTATAAGTTGATATTTTTTTAAAAAATCTTACTTTACAATGCTCGACAACTATTTTTCAATCAACCGTAAGCCTTTGATAAAAAATTTAGCTTTTAAATGACAGTTTCTTGTGTAAAAAGGTAATAATTGTTAGCCATTAATCACTTACTATATACAACTGTGATAATCGTTAAACATTTGTACATGTTGTTTAATCATATTTTAATTAGACAATTGTGATAATCGTTAAACAACTGTGATAATCGTTAAACATTTGTACATGTTTTTGTTTTTACTATCTTACATCAAACGATTATGTTACCATACAACGTCTCACTCTCTCGATTCCAATTTATCTGATAAGCATAATGTACATGTAGTTATGCGATTTTTACTTTACCTCTATTTAAGTTGGCTTTGTATTAAACCTGTCTTTGTTTATATCGTTACAACATTTAAGTAATTTCTATTTTGAAATAATTTTCACAAATTTAATTAAAGGTTTATGAGTTTTGAAATTAAAATAAAAACATTATTTATATCGTTACAACATTTAAGTAATTTCTTTTGAATATGGTTTTTTATTCTTATTTAATCGACAAATTGAATTCATGGATTATTGAAATAACTGGCCTGTAAATTTTCAAATATTTTTGTTAGAATATTTTATTTATATTGTCTGTTAGTATAAATATACAAATTCAGTCAACTTATTGACATGAGAATTATGAATTCTGTTAATTAAAAATTAAATAAAATGAAAGTTAAAATAAAAATTTCCCCATGCTTCTATTCCAAATTCTTACATAAACGAATGGCTATAACATAAATTACTAATTTATTAAATTTTATTATTATATACATAGTATCTTGTCCCCCACCTACTAAAAACATCATCGCAGTTTTTGAGGGTTTCCATTTCCTATATAGAAAAAAAGTCAACATTAAATTCAAATAAATTTGTATGTGATTAAATACGACTTGGGGAAAAGGATTTTCATTAGAATAAAAAAAATCGGTTAATTTCATTTTTTTAAGATAAATGTTTTTGGAATCATATTTTGAATAGAAAGGTGTTAAATAAGTTGTATTCGTTGTTGACCGATTGAACCAGACATTAAACTAAAAGTTTGGACAAACCCATACACGACACAACGAATATCGTACCGAATACATGTATATAAAGTAATTATATTTAAACTATAAAACTTAATGCTTAGTTCTCTTTTATTTTTTTAAATTTTGATATAAAATACCAATTAACTTATGTTATAACATAAAATATATTTAAAAGATAAGTATAAAAATAAATGAGTTAAACGGGTTCCACACTATGTCCCAAAACCGTTTAGACTAAACTTAAGCCCGTAAATTTTGTGTACGTGTTAAGTTTGATTCGTTTTGAAAATTTATATTCCTAATTTTCATGGGCGAAATTCAATACATAATAAGGTTTTAGATTTTACGTCTTAGAAAACTACAAACAAAAATATATATATATTTTTTTCACTCATACATAATCTTTTTATAAATCTTGGTCAATGGATGTTGGAGATTCCATGAGACAGGATTTAATATTTATAATTAAAAAATCCCTCATTTCTCTTGTGGCATTTATTTATACTCCATTATTACTTTAAAAGTGGGACATTAAAATTAAATAAATGATTTGTTTCACAAACTAAAATTAAATAAAATTAAGTAGAAGTGACTTGGAAATGGCATGAACCAAAGCTTGTCTTAATCAAGATTTAGGATTGTTTAATCCATGTTGCTTATCTTGTAAATTATCTTGTTTTTTATTTTATTTTATTAAAAGTCTTAAACGGATACAAAAATCACACACACAAATATGTCATTTGTGTTGTTAACGTTTGTGGACGTTAAGCAATCTGTTTGTAAAAATTTATTTGTATTTCTCTTTTTATATTTGTAGTTGTATATAATGTTTTAATAAAATAATTAAATTAGTGTAAATACAAGTTACAGAAATAATAAATAAGTATAAATATATGTAGTTAGTTCTTTTTCTTGCCATGAAGTGTTAAAAGTATATGAAGTTTATAATATTATTATAACTAGCTTAGAACCTGTGTACTACACAGGGTGAAAAATATTAATATATAAAATTTTTAAAACTTTATATACATGTTATAAGTGGAAAAATGTAATTACATATAGTAACAATAAAAAACAAAATCCAAAAATACGTAAAAGTTAATGTATAATTGAATTTTAAAAATAAATTAAATAGTATTCAAAGTAATTTGATTTTCATTTACTCTTTAAATGAAAACATAAGTTAGGTAATTAGATTTCAAATTTTCATATAATATGACATAATTTAAAACAAATATGTTTTATTAGTATAATTAATAATTTATTTAAAAATATATTACTATAAATAGAAAGATGGATGTGTATTTAATAAGAGAGAAATACGGGAAAAAATTTATAAGAATGAATGTGAAGGCGACACGTGGCATTGAGAAACCTTTATTTATTATATAGTATAGATAATAATATGAGAGTTAGGTTTTGTCTGAAAACTGTACTTGATAACAAAAGTGAAAGTGAAAATTATGATTATTATCGGTCAAACTATTAGTATGAGTTATTATAAGCCAATTAGTTATAGTTTGATTATTAAAATACAATTTATTAAAATATCAAAAGAAAATCATATTTACGTGGTTATTTATGTTACAATCGTATATGTTTAAATACAAACAACATTTTTATGAAAGATAATATAAAGTCTCAATCTACAATAAACTTACTTAAAAATATTACATTATTTTAACGTTAAGGCATTAGATTTTTTAATAATAAATAAATGTTTTGTAGCATTTTCTTCCACGACTTTACCAATAAAATTTATAAATATTGGAAGACATGTGTTTAGGCCCCACTTCAGATTGGGCTTACTGGGCCTATTAATAAGGCCCGACAAGAAAACACATCAGATGTGAGTCTCACATGTCAGACTACCACAGTCAAAGTCAACTATACCACACGTGTCCTTGACCAATCATTTCAAAACAGATACACGTGTGAAGCTGGCACTTAACACGTAAGAATGCTTCCTCACGCTTCCCAGCCGTCCAAATGTCATCCGCTTTTTAAGAAGATAAAATAAGGCCGATTCTAACCACACACGGAATATTGCTAATTGGACCCGTCGTCGCGCGATACGTCCTCGTATAGGTCAATACAAGGGCGTATAGGGTTTAGTCTCTGACACCAGAATGACACGTGTCATTCACAGTGTCCCATACGATTCGTATTGCCCTATACGCCTCGTATGAGGCAGGGCTCAATATTTTTCTTCAAAAGTTGGAAGATTTGGTGTTAAATAATCCTATACGTGGCGTATAGACCTATACGCCACGTATAGGATTATTTATTTAATTATATTTTTTTTATAATAATATATTATTTTGTATTTTAGTTTATATAATTTTGTTAATATAAGTTTGTTATCTATTTATAAATTTTATATATTTTATATTTTTTTTAAACATTTATTATATTTTTACAGTATAATCAAACAAAATATTAAACATTACAAACCAAACAAAATATTAAACATTACAAACCAAACAAAATATTAAACATTACAACCAAACAAGTAAACTAAACATTATATACATTACATCATAAAATTAAATATATACATCAAAATGTTTATATACATAACAACGAAATAAACAAAATACAAATAAAAGAACTAAACCTAATCGGCTCCGGCGTCACCCTGACCTGCCCCGCCCTCACCCTGAACGGGGTCGTCCGGATAATGACGTGGCGGTGGTAGTGGGGGTGGCTCGATGCCGGCGGCTCGTGACTGATTCACGAGCTGTCCAACCGCCCACGTCATCAGGTCCTCCAT
This sequence comes from Smallanthus sonchifolius, assembly GCA_023525975.1. NCBI lineage: Eukaryota > Viridiplantae > Streptophyta > Magnoliopsida > Asterales > Asteraceae > Smallanthus > Smallanthus sonchifolius. Next base: position 7,785,578 of record CM042046.1, on the reverse strand, counting down.
GCGATCGAGTTGACGACCCTGTCGCCGTGAGTCGGCAATAAGGCCATCAAGCAATGCCTGGGTAGCCCTATCCAGCCTAACAGACCGACGTACGTGTCGGGGATGCTGTGGCGGATGCTCGTGGACCTGCTCGACGTGTGGCGGCTCGTCCTCAATCGCCATACCCTGCAGCGGCTGAGGCATAGGCGGGTCCCCCTGTCCAGGCATCTGCGGAAACGGCACCGGGACCCAAACTTGGTCCTGGACGGCCCCTACGAACCGAAGGCCCTGCGGGAATCGGTGCGTGATGCGCATGCCGCTCGCCGTGCGACGATCTAATCGGACAGGGGGAATGGCCGGTAACATCTGAGGCTCATGGTGGCCAAATGGTATGACCGACCGCATGATATGCGTGATGAATGCACCGTCATATAAAAGTCCGCGCCTCTGTCGCATATAGGCTGAAGCAAAATAAAGCGCCATGCTCGTGGACAGGTCGCACCGCCTCCCAGTAAGCAGGCAGAAAAGGAAGAAAAGATCTCTATCAGTACACCACTCACGGCTTTTCTGACGCGGTGCGATCGACGTCGAAATAAGCCGGTGCAGATATCTATACAAAGGGTCTCTAATACCCGAGACCCTCCCCTTGGTACCCAACCAAGGACTATCTGAAATCAAGCCCCAAAAAACAAAGAGTTCCTCCTTGTCAACCTCCGTCACCGCCTCGGTGAATAGCGGCGAGACCGTCTCAGGGCCCACTGACGGAGGGTCTGACGGTAAACGACCCCAAAAATAGAAAAAGAAATACGACCCGGATCCTCAATATCCGGCGCCTCCCCGGGTAGAGGCTGCAGCCCAATCTCTGAATAGATGAACGTCGAAAGAAACTCGACGACAAGCTCTCGGTATGTCTCCTCAAAAGAAAGGTCAAAAAGACGCGACCATGGCGTGCCCTCACCGATGATGGCCCTAGCTCGCTCGGCCTCATGCACCTCCTCGAGGAGGGCCCAATCCACCGCCGTACCCGGACCCATCTGCACCTCCCGGAGCTTCTGGCACCGGGAATAAGCCTCTATATCGGGCGAAAAATCTAGAAAAGGATAGTGCGCAAAATCGTCTAGCTGATCCATCTGAATATCATCATCATAATCCGCCATATCTGATAATAATTAATTGTTTTTAATATTTTAATTTAAATAATAAATAATAATAATATATTGTTTAAATTTTAAATAATAAATAATAATAATATTTTTTTTTAAATAATAATAAATAATAATAATAATAATATATTGTATTTATTTTAAATAATAAATAATAATAATAATAATATTAATATATTGTTTTTATTATATTTTCTTTAATTGAATTAATTTATATAATTAAAAAAAAATTTAAATTAAAAACCTATACGCCACGTATAGGCTTATACGTGGCGTATAGGCGGTTGCCGGGTAAACAAAGCCATACGCAGGCCAAATAGGCCATACGCGGGCGAGTTGCCGGGTAAACCAAGCCATACGCGACCAAACTAGGCCATACGCAGGCATGTGACCGGGTAAACTGAGCCATACGCAGCGTATAGGCTTATACGTGGCGTATGGCTTCATCTTCTTCCTTAGATCAATCCAGAAGAACTATACGCCACGTATGGTCCTGTACGTGGCGTATAGTTCTTAATTTCAAACCTAAAAATCGCTAATCTACCCAGTTTTACCCGCTAATATTCAATAAAAACCTAACATTAATGATCGTGGGTTAAGACACGTACCTTTTCAAAGTTTTTTTGATGTCACAATCCAAATCAACGAGCGTTTTATAAGCGGGTCGCGTATGGCTTTGTGTTTGTTTTTTTGGTTCGTTTGGTACAATACGGGGCCAAAACCAGATAAATCAAATGTATATACGCCACGTATAGGGCAATACGTGGCGTATAGAATACCAAAGGTTAGGGAAGATACGCCACGTATTGATCTATACGTGGCGTATAGAAATTTGAATTTTGAAAAAATTTGAATTTTGAAACATTTGAATTAAAATTAATTATTATTATATTTAATTAACATTATAATTAGTTATAATTAAATAAAAATATTTAAAATGACAATAAAATTAATTTAAAAAGAATTACAATACAATTTTAAACAAATATCATCTGAGATTCGTGAAATATTGTGGAAAACTAGATCTATTAGTGACCATTATTTTCTTAAATCGTTCTATACGATCATTGTATATATTTTCCCATTTTGCTGCATCATCATTTCGGTTCAAATTCCAAAGTGCATTCGGCGTAGGAATCGGAAATTCTCCGTCTAACTTGACGTGGATGAAATGAGCATTTTTGACGTGAACTAACGATAAGACTTGATGTTGAGCGTGAACGTTAGGACCAAACCACAATGGAAAAAATGTTTGATTACCGTTGATGCTTAAAAGATGAACAATCACCCCAAATCTTTGAGCAATTAGGAGTCCTGTGTATGGCATCGACATCCAACGACTAACTGGTGCGGCTTTCACATCCTGCCAATCTATTGTGTGACGTAGCTTATCATACTCTTGAAAGGCGACTCTGTCAAAAACAGTTCTCCACCATTCCTCTTTATTGTCCATCTCATGTAGAAGTTGTTGTCGGACAAAGAGCCACCGGTTTTTATTTAACCCTAAGCCCAAAGCTACCGATCAAAAACCACAGTTACCGTCGGGTTTTACATCCTGTATATGTGAAATGTACGGATAAAATAAAGAGGGTATCGAATCCTTAAAACATTTTATATTGTTAACCGCATCATTCCCCGTAATCAATGGAAACCCAAGATGGGCGTTATCATCTTGCGGTTGCTTTCCTTTACCCTTAGTTGAACGACTGTGTTGAAAGACCGAACCCGCTTGTATAGAGTCTTGTGACGCAATATACGAGCTGTGTCTCGCAGGGTCACATTTGCTTTGTTGGGATCCTGTGAATGAGTTGTTTCTCGCGACATCATGTTTCCTTTGTTGTTGCTTTTTCAAAGTTGGACGACCGCGAGTATCTTCTTGTACCATAGGCGCTTTCTTGTTACTTTTGCTCGGAAAGACAACCCCTGCAATTCTCAACAGCATACTTCTTTTGACCTGATCGGGTTGTGACATAATTTTGTTTCTCACTTGACCCAGTACCTTATCCACGTCTACATTTTCATCATCGACAAACGACGGTTTTAAATCAAGTTTCCTCCAGAAGACGTCCACTGCATCTAGAGGGATTATGCCACATGTATAATAATAATAATATATTGTTTAAATTTTAAATAATAAATAATAATAATATTTTTTTTAAATAATAATAATAATAATAATATATTGTATTTATTTTAAATAATAAATAATAATAATAATAATAATATTAATATATTGTTTTTATTATATTTTTTTTTAATTGAATTATTTTATAATAATAATAATTAAATAGTCAGAACAGTTTACCTGTAGCTTCGATATTTGCTAGACGACAAGCACACGACAACCCACAACTACTGAAAAGTTGGCACCCACACGTTGTAAGGCCCCTTTCCCGGGTGACCTCACTTATTGGATTTACTCATAAACATAGCCATAAATACTGAACTTAAATTTAAAACATTCATCATTCAATTACATTACATAACAGCGGAAGTCTTAACAATTAAAAACACAACATTGTCTTAACAAACAAAAGTGGGATGTCAGTCTTGTGCCGGGTAACCCTCACGCCATCGCACGACCTTTTCTTCCTTTACCTGAAATGTATACTAAAAGTCAGCTAACGTTGGTGAGTTCTAGTTTAATGCAATTTGATATAAACATTCTATTCTTTACTTTATAAGTATGCATTACTGTATAGTCATTCATATAAATACGTATTCATAACTTTTATCTTTCTTTTCATCTTTCTTTTCTGTATTTTTGTGATTTCATATATATATATATGCATTCACCCTTTTCTTTCTTTTCTTTCTTTCATGAGTCATACTATATAAGGGTGATCAACCCGTCATTTGCTTACGAATGTCACAAAGACAATCGCCGTGGTCCATCGTCATGGCCCACCTATACTTACAACCGTCCGGCAACTAGTGTCGTCCGTCATTTTATTCTTACAACCGTCCGGCAATCTTTGTCCGTCCGTCATGACTTACAACCGTCCTACCGTCGTAGGCCGTAATTCGCCCGTCTACCCGAAGGTATCCGTTTCCCATGCGACTATTATTTATACAACCGTTCTACTATAATATGCCAATTGCTTCGACTGTCCATTAATGGCATTCGTACGTCCTAGCCGATGAAGGAGCGCACTTGTCCCGGTTATAAAATAGTCACATGGTCGTCCGTCTACCGAAGTAGCCGTTATCATCGAAGCGTCCATAACATTTTCTGTACTTGGCAAGCAATATATACATGGATATAAAGCAAGATTTCATTCTTATATGTTATGACATTCATTCATTTCCTTCTTTGCAAGCAATATATACATGGATATAAAGCAGGATTTCATTCTTTCATATGGTGTTATACTTTCGTTCATTCTTTATAATCATGCTTTTCATTCTTTATTCATAATTTCTCTTTCGTGTATAGGTATATATATATACTTGTATAACACATATGATCACCTTGACATTCATAACATTTATTCACTTAGTGTATACATCTCAGCCCCAAAACATTTGAAAACATTTGCACATAACATAGAAGGGGGCACATAGAACTCACCTGATGAGTAGTTTCTGTAATACACTAAGCTGGCTACTGAGCTTCACTAATGTCACTCACGATCTGTATAATAAAGTCATACTCATAAGGTAGTGCTCCTAGATGGCATTAGATATTACTATATTTGATCTTAGTAGTTTCGATGGGTTTACTTATATCGAAACTTGATAGTTTCGATAGATTGCCTCTGTCGAAACTTGTAGTTTCGATAGGTTGCTTCTGTGTAAACTTAGCTTCGGATCGTGGCTCATATCGAAACTATGGTAGTTTCGATTGATTAGCTAATATCGAAACTTGGTAGTTTCGATAGGTAGTTTCGATAAGTAGTTTCGATAGGTAGTTTCGATAGGTAGTTTCGATAAGTAACTTATGTATTATCTTAACTTCGGATCGGGGGCTCATATCGAAACTATGGTAGTTTCGATTGGGTCTGCATACATCGAAACTGGGTAGTTTCGATAGGTCTGCACATATCGAAACTAAGTAGTTTCGATGGGTCTGCACATATCGAAACTAAGTAGTTTCGATGGGTCTGCACTTATCGCCTTCCCCAAAAATCCGAATGCTCTGCATGCGAATCTGATCATGTTGATATCTAAATTTTCTTTAATCAAAACGTTCGTTTTTCATTCTAGATGCTATACCTAAGTTCACTTTCAAGTTTCATCCGCAAAATCGTTATCTTTTAGCTAAAACCCGAAACTTTCCAAAACGAACAAAAACTCATAATGTGACCGAATCGTTACCTGGATTGAATTTCTGATTCGGAGGTTTTGCTCACGGGCTCAGCTGTGTCGTGCTCCTCCAATCTCGTGACGATCCGACGACTTTCTCTCTCTAGACCCGAGCTTCCCTTTCTCTCTCTAAAAGCTGCGTGAGTTGGGGAAATGAGCAGGGAAGAGGGTTGCCTTGCCTCTTATGCGCATGGGCTTCCCTCGGCCCATTGAAGCCGGGCCCAGGCCCGCTCCCTTTTTGTTTAAATGTTCCAACTAAATCACCGGTCTCGCTATATTTATTCGTTTTTTTTATTATTTTTGGGATGTTACAAGTCTACCCTCCTTAAAGAGGTTTCGTCCTCGAAACTGTTCATACGTTAAACAATTGAGGGTATAGTCCCCTCATCTCGTCTTCCTTTTCCCATGTAGCTTGTATCTTGACTAACGGTATCGACTTATTGCGTAGTCGTTTCTCAGCTCGGTCAAGAATGGCTATTGGTTCTTCTACATAATTTAAACTGTTATCCACTTCGATCTCGTCGTAAGGTATGTGAGCTGTGTCGTCAGCTAGGCACTTGCGTAAGTGCGACACGTGAAACGTAGGGTGTATTCCACTAAGCTCAACGGGTAGGTCGAGTCTGTAAGCAACTTGACCCACTCTCGCTAAAATCTTGAAAGGTCCGACAAACCTTGGACTTAGTTTGCCACGCTTTCTGAACCGAATGATTCCTTTCCACGGTGATACTTTCAATAGTACCATGTCCCCTACTTGAAACTCTAAATCCCTCCTTCTCTTATCCGCGTATGATTTCTGTCTGTCTTTTGCGGCTTTCATTCGAGCCTTGATTTGATCAAATTTCTCAGAAGTAGCTTTGACTACTTCGAGACTTGCAAAATCCTTCTGTCCAATTTCCCCCCAACAAACCGGGGTCCTACATTTCCTCCCATACAACATTTCAAATGGCGGCATGCCAATAGTCGAGTGATAGCTGTTGTTATATGAAAATTCTGCCAATGGTAGATGGCTGTCCCAGCTCCCACCAAAGTCAATGATACAGGCCCGGAGCATGTCCTCCAAGGTCTGAATGGTTCTTTCAGATTGACCATCGGTCTGAGGGTGGTAAGCGGTGCTGATGTTCAGTCTAGTGCCCATTGCTTCATTGAATTTCTTCCAAAACCTTGATGTGAATCTAGTATCCCTGTCGGACACAATTGACAGCGGCATACCATGTCTGCTCACAATCTCATTGATAAATACTCCTGCTAGTCTTTCTGACGAAGAAGACTCACGTATTGGCAAGAAGTGAGCACTTTTCGTCAAACGGTCGACGATCACCCAAATGGTATCATTGCCTTTAGCTGTTCGCGGTAGCTTGGTAATGAAGTCCATTGTGATCTCTTCCCACTTCCATTCTGGTATAGGTAAAGGTTGCATTTTACCTCATGGTTTCTGGTGCTCGGCCTTAACTAGTGAACACGTTAAGCACTTGCTCACGTATTCAGTCACATCATTCTTCATGCCAGGCCACCAGTATTCTTTCTTCAAGTCTTGATACATTTTGTTTGTCCCGGGGTGGATAGAATAGCGAGACTTATGGGCCTCATCGAGTATTTTGGCTCTAAGCTCACCAATCTTAGGTATCCACATCCGGCCAAACCTAGTTCGTACTCCGTATGCATTCGCATCTAAGTTCCCTTGTTGTCCTACTATTCTTTCCCGTTTCACATTTCTTTCTAACAATGCTTCATCTTGTGCCTTTGATATTTCACCCATTAAGTCTGGCGTTATAATTAACTGACACGCTTTGATCCGGATAGGTGCCGATTCTTCCTTTCTACTTAAAGCGTCAGCCACTACGTTTGCCTTGCCTGGATGGTACAATATCTCACAGTCATAGTCTTTCAGTAGCTCTAACCATCTTCTTTGCCTCATGTTTAGTTCCTTTTGTTCGAAAAAGTATTTCAAGCTTTTGTGATCGGAGTAGATGGTGCATTTAACTCCATACAAGTAGTGTCTCCATATTTTCAACGCGAAAACTACTGCTGCTAATTCTAGATCGTGTGTTGGGTAGTTAACTTCATGAACCTTTAGCTGCCGCGATGCATAAGCAATTACCTTTCCTCGTTGCATGAGTACGCACCCTAAACCTTGCCCTGAAGCGTCAGAGTAGACTACTAAGTCTTCATTTCCCTCAGGTAGTGTTAATACTGGAGCTTGAGTTAATCGTGTCTTAAGTTCCTCAAACGCGTTGTTTTGGGTTGGACCCCATTCATACTTTACTTCCTTCCGTGTCAGTTTGGTTAGCGGCGAGGCAATTCTTGAGAAATCTTGGATGAACCTTCGATAGTAGCCTGCCAACCCTAGAAAGCTTCGTATCTCTGTTGGTGTCTTTGGGATGTTCCATTCCTTTACTGTCTCGATCTTTGCAGGATCCACCATGATGCCGTTTGGGTTTATTACATGACCTAGGAATTGGACTTCCCTAAGCCAGAACGCGCATTTGGAGAATTTTGCGTACAACTTTTCCTGCTTTAGCACCTCCAGAACCTCTCTTAGGTGACAGTGGTGATCACCCTCGCTTTTTGAATACACCAGTATGTCATCTATAAAGACTATCACCGATCGATCCAACATTGGTCGACATACTCTATTCATCAAATCCATGAACGCTGCTGGTGCGTTGGTCAATCCGAAGGACATCACGAGAAACTCATAATGCCCATAACGCGTGCGAAATGCGGTCTTTGGAACGTCTTCTTCTCTTACTTTCAACTGATGGTAACCCGACCTAAGATCGATCTTTGAGAACCAACTCGCACCTTGCAGTTGATCAAAAAGGTCGTCTATTCTAGGCAGTGGGTATTTGTTCTTTACTGTTTTCTTGTTCAATTCGCGGTAGTCGATACACATGCGCATACTGCCGTCCTTCTTCTTTACAAATAGTACCGGAGCGCCCCATGGTGAGATGCTCGGCCTAATAAATCCTTTCTCGGTTAGTTCCTCTAGTTGGGACATCAATTCCTTCATTTCTGACGGAGCCAATCGGTAGGGGGCTTTGGCAACGGCCTCAGCTCCTGGCAGTAAATCAATCTGAAATTCTATTTCCCGATCGGGTGGCAACCCAGGTAGATCCTCAGGGAATACTTCCGGAAAATTGCACACCACGGGTACATTCTTGAGTTCTTTCGTTTTCATTCTATCATCTATAACATATGCCAGATAAGCTTCGCAGCCGCGCCTCATGTAACTTTTGGCCTTAATCATCGAGATGACGTTCGGCATTGTGCAATTCCAATCCCCATAAACCGTAATTGGACTGCCGCTAGGACCTTTGAGGTGTATCCTCTTACGTTTACATATGATTTGAGCTTCGTTGGCAGCTAGCCAATCCATACCCAATACTATATCGAATCCTCCTAAGGTGAGAAGGAATAATCTAGAAGGAAATTTATGACCCTCTATTTCTATTATGCAATCCTCTGTTACTTGGAATACTGTCGAATTTTTACCAACGGCAGTTTGTACACTAAAGGCCTTTACTACTGTGTTGATAGTGCAATTCAGTTTTCGACTAAAGGCATTTGATATAAAGCTTTTACTAGCACCCGAGTCAAATAATATAGCCGCATGTTCATCATTAACTAGGAACGTACCTGACACAACATCAGGATTTCCCCTTGCTTCCTCCTCAGTCAGGGCGTAAGCTCGAGTCCTAGTCTTTGGTTGTTCCTGTTCCTTTTCTTTTCCCGAACCAGATTGTCTGGCTTTTCTGCAATCCTTAGTCAGGTGACCAAACAGTCCACATACTTGGCATTTAGTGTCTCTCAAGCAGTCACGAGAGTAGTGCCCCGCCTTCCCACACCTGTAACATGTGGTGGAGCCGACCCGGCACTCGCCAAAATGTTGCCTTCCACATTTCTTGCAGGTTTCATATTTGTCCGACCTTGGTTTCTTATTTTCAGTTATTACGTTCCCTCTTCCGGTGCCTCTAGACGGGTTCTCCCACTTTCTCTTTTGGGTTTCTGTTGGTGGGTCCTCATTGGCATAATCGTCGTAGACGATTCCGCTCAGATTCACTACCGACTCGAAAGTCGAGGGTAGGTTGGCTTTCACGTGGACACGGACCCTTTGAGGTAGGCCCTTCACATAATACTTGATCATTCGCTCTTCTGTCTCCACCAGGTGGGGTACCAGCTGTGCCAACTCATTGAATCTAGAAGTATACTGGCGGTGTGTCTTGTTGCCAGCTTTAAGGTTTAGGAATTCATTTTCCACTCGATCAATTTCGTTCTAGGGACAGAACTTTTGAATTACCATCTTTTTCAGTTCTTCCCTTGTCATTCTTGCAAGAGCGTTTGGGGACTTTGTCCTCTGAATGTTCCTCCACCAACCTAGGGCTTCGTTGGTGAAAGAATGAGCAACATATTTAACAGCCTGGTCTGGTCGACACTCGCTGATGTTGATTACAGCACTCATCCTCTCAATCCATTCAAGCGTTGCCACTGAATCTTTGCTCCCATCGAACTTGGGTGGGTCTCCGTCCTTGAAACCTTTGTAAGTGCACCCACGATTGCTCGATCCAATCTTTATTTCATCCCCATCACTGTCATATACTTTCTCTTCATTGTCTCCTTCATCCTCCTCCTTACTTTTCTTTATTGCCTCGGATAGTAGATCAGGCAATACCTTTTTCAAAGTGAGCACAACTTCACGGGCAATAGCATCCCTGACTTCAGGTTCCAACTGTATAGGCCCTGGACTGTCGTTCATAATTGGGGTCACTTCTGTTTCGTGCACACTTTCGGTGTGCTCTGCGTGCACACTCTCTTCTTCTTCAAATCTTGGGTTCAACGGAGGTCTACCTCGTTGGCCAGTGCGACCGCCTCGAGGTCCTGTTCTTCCTCCACCAGCCATAGTTCTTAATTTCCTGATAGTTAAAAAGGGAATACATCAATGTCATTTCTTCAGATCATAGTTTGGAACAGTACGAGCAAGGTAAATTCTTAATTACAGTGACCGGTTTGTGATTACTAATTTACATTGCTTTTCGGGTTCGAAACTCTTCAAATCAGTCGTGGCATTAACATCTATTTGTTCTAAGTTAAGGTATCTATTCCTATGCAAGAGTATTAACTTTATGACTTACTTACCGTGCTAGCGTTGGCGTTGGTTACCCATACTGACATCCGTGCGTTGGTCCCATAATCAGTTTGAGTCTAGACATTTAGGGATGTCTAAATCTCTCAAACTATTGCTCTGATACTAACTTGTAAGGCCCCTTTCCCGGGTGACCTCACTTGTTGGATTTACTCATAAACATAGCCATAAATACTGAACTTAAATTTAAAACATTCATCATTCAATTACATTACATAACAGCGGAAGTCTTAACAATTAAAAACACAACATTGTCTTAACAAACAAAAGTGGGATGTCAGTCTTGTGCCGGGTAACCCTCACGCCATCGCACGACCTTTTCTTCCTTTACCTGAAATATATACTAAAAGTCAGCTAACGCTGGTGAGTTCTAGTTTAATGCAATTTGATATAAACATTCTATTCTTTACTTTATAAGTATGCATTACTGTATAGTCATTCATATAAATACGTATTCATAACTTTTGTCTTTCTTTTCATCTTTCTTTTCTGTATTTTTGTGATTTCATATATATATATGCATTCACCCTTTTCTTTCTTTTCTTTCTTTCTTTAATTTCATGAGTCATACTATATAAGGGTGATCAACACGTCATTTGCTTACGAATGTCACAAAGACAATCGCCGTGGTCCATCGTCATGGCCCACCTATACTTACAACCGTCCGGCAACTAGTGCCGTCCGTCATTTTATTCTTACAACCGTCCGGCAATCTTTGTCCGTCCGTCATGACTTACAACCGTCCTACCGTCGTAGGCCGTAATTCGCCCGTCTACCCGAAGGTATCCGTTTCCCATGCGACTATTATTTATACAACCGTTCTACTATAATATGCCAATTGCTTCGACCGTCCATTAATGGCATTCGTACGTCCTAGCCGATGAAGGAGCGCACTTGTCCCGGTTATAAAATAGTCACATGGTCGTCCGTCTACCGAAGTAGCCGTTATCATCGAAGCGTCCATAACATTTTCTGTACTTGGCAAGCAATATATACATGGATATAAAGCAAGATTTCATTCTTATATGTTATGACATTCATTCATTTCCTTCTTTGCAAGCAATATATACATGGATATAAAGCAGGATTTCATTCTTTCATATGGTGTTATACTTTCGTTCATTCTTTATAATCATGCTTTTCATTCTTTATTCATAATTTCTCTTTCGTGTATAGGTATATATATATACTTGTATAACACATATGATCACCTTGACATTCATAACATTTATTCACTTAGTGTAAACATCTCAGCCCCAAAACATTTGAAAACATTTGCACATAACATAGAAGGGGGCACATAGAACTCACCTGATGAGTAGTTTCTGTAATACACTAAGCTGGCTACTGAGCTTCACTAATGTCACTCACGATCTGTATAATAAAGTCATACTCATAAGGTAGTGCTCCTAGATGGCATTAGATATTACTATATTTGATCTTAGTAGTTTCGATGGGTTTACTTATATCGAAACTTGATAGTTTCGATAGATTTCCTCTGTCGAAACTTGTAGTTTCGATAGGTTGCTTCTGTGTAAACTTAGCTTCGGATCGTGGCTCATATCGAAACTATGGTAGTTTCGATTGATTAGCTAATATCGAAACTTGGTAGTTTCGATAGGTAGTTTCGATAAGTAGTTTTGATAGGTAGTTTCGATAAGTAACTTATGTATTATCTTAACTTCGGATCGGGGGCTCATATCGAAACTATGGTAGTTTCGATTGGGTCTGCATACATCGAAACTGGGTAGTTTCGATGGGTCTGCACATATCGAAACTAAGTAGTTTCGATGGGTCTGCACATATCGAAACTAAGTAGTTTCGATGGGTCTGCACTTATCGCCTTCCCCAAAAATCCGAATGCTCTGCATGCGAATCTGATCATGTCGATATCTAAATTTTCTTTAATCAAAACGTTCGTTTTTCATTCTAGATGCTATACCTAAGTTCACTTTCAAGTTTCATCCGCAAAATCGTTATCTTTTAGCTAAAACCCGAAACTTTCCAAAACGAACAAAAACTCATAATGTGACCGAATCGTTACCTGGATTGAATTTCTGATTCGGAGGTTTTGCTCACGGGCTCAGCTGTGTCGTGCTCCTCCAATCTCGTGACGATCCGACGACTTTCTCTCTCTAGACCCGAGCTTCCCTTTCTCTCTCTAAAAGCTGCGTGAGTTGGGGAAATGAGCAGGGAAGAGGGTTGCCTTGCCTCTTATGCGCATGGGCTTCCCTCGGCCCATTGAAGCCGGGCCCAGGCCCGCTCCCTTTTTGTTTAAATGTTCCAACTAAATCACCGGTCTCCCATTTTTTTTTTTTTTTTGGGATGTTACACACGTTGCATTTTGTTTCCGTATATTTGATAACTTGTACCACTCATTTTCTATCAAATCTAGAGCTTTATGTGAAACTTTACCGTGCAGGATATCAAACAATTGAATAGCTATGTGGCTGTCCATTTTCCTTATGATGCTTGTTCCAAACTCAAACTGTAAGTGATAATACTGATCTGATACAATTTCATCAACAAACCCAACAAGTCTATCTAGCGAGCTGTTAGCGTTTCTAAGATAGCTCTTTAAGAGCGAATGCTGGCTCTCGACTCGGTACGTTGTATGTTGACCAAAATTGAGGTTTTTGTTGGACCACGCGGATACAAACTTTTCTTTATACGGGCCCAGCCAATTTTTAGTCACATAATCAATAACTCTTGGAAAAATATTTAATATTGAATAAATATTTAAATACTGAAAATATTAAATATTTAATATTTAAAACTTACTTCCTCGTTTGGCTGCGTACAGACGTTCGTAAAGTCGGTTGAAGTTGTACTGGTATATATCTGGCGTGGGAGATTCACATAATACCGACCATGAATACTTGAAATTTTTCCAGTCTTCGTCTGTAAATGATGCCCTGCAATGTTTTGCGATATTCTCGTGTATGTGCCACCGACATAGGTTTTTGGAACAGCTCGGAAATATTTTATCACACGCGTTCATAAGAGCTTTGTCCCTGTCTGTTACTATCATACGCGACTCCATACACTTTTGAAACATTGCTTTTATTTGAAGTAACACCCAGACGAAGTTTTCCTCCCGTTATTTTGATATAAATGCATGAGCGACGCAAAACGACTGGTGTGTGGAGGTCACACCGACCACTTGGACAAATGGAAGTTTGTACATGTTTGTTTTGTATGTCGCGTCGATCATCAACACGTGCGGGAATGCACGCCACATCTCGTACGATTTCGGATGAACAAAGAATATCTCCTCCACACTATTTGTGGCAATATCTTCTCGAGTATAGTAGACGAATTTTTTTGAAGAAAGCAGGTTTTCCAGAATCTGTATTGGAGTTTCACCGACTCTCGTTTCGTTTTTTATCTTTTGTATTGCATTATAAATGTCTTTTTTAATGCAACTACTCTCTGGGTTTTGTTCCCTTATAGTTGCTAGAATGTTTCGTGGCAACATGTTTTGCGAATACAACTTCCCCACCAAAAGTTGTTCCGACTGAGATAGTCTCCTTGCAAACGAGTGCGCCTCAAGATGTTGACTAGGATCGTGGTTATGACTGTCATCCTTCACCGTTAATTTCCAATCACCAGTATTTTCTTGGTACTCTCCTTCCAATTTAAAGGGACAACCAATTTTCTTGCTACCGGCACGTCTAACCGTGGCAGTAGACGCACGTTCGCTGTGACGGTCACACACAAGCCACACCTTGATAAACGGTTCCGTCGGATCGTCGCCTTTTCTCCTCGATCGTCGGGTGACAATGACGTAACCATTGTCACGTCCTCTCCGGATAGCCCAATCAACCAACTGTTCACGAGACTGAAAATTCTGGTTAGTTTTATAAGACATATTTTGATTATTTTGTTCTTCGTCTTCGGAGTCATCAGTTTGTTGTGTCGGGTAAGAGACTTCATCGTATACGTATTCGTTCGTGGGTTGTGTAAGGTAAGACGGTTCACCATATACGAACTCGGGATTGCTTAGTGGCTCGTTCAAATCTGGAAGCCTTACCCGTTGATGAGAATAAACGTTGGACGAGACCTCCTCCTGGTTCACCTCTTGAACGCCAAAACTTTGCGGATTGTTTTCCACCGACTCGTTAGAATATACCTGAAAACCGTAGTTACCATCCCACCACCAAGACATGTTTACAATTTTTGAATTTTGAAAGCATACGTTCGGTTCGAATGAGAATTCCGCATGGTTAAATACACAAAATTTGGGCCCTATACGCATCGTATAGCCCAATACGATGCGTATACGGTACGATGTGATGGGTTTAGTGGCAGAAGGAATCTCGTATCCTAAACTGCATCGTATTGACCTATACGATGCGTATACGAGGTTTGAATGACAAGTTGTAAGAGAATGTCGGGCACGGGAATTTGTGAAGGGCTATACGCATCGTATTGCCCTATACGATGCGTATATGGCCAAGTCCGATTAGCATTCTCCGTGTGTGGTTAGTAGTCCCCAAAAATAATCGCAAACTATAAAAAATGAAAAAGAAAAACATATTTATATATATATATTTTTAATTATTTATTTTGTCACCAACACGGATGACCCATGTGGTTTACACGGATTTCACTTTTTGCCCATAGGAATGAGAAGCTACAAGTTTGAATCAATAGTTTGCACGTTTGTAACATAAATGGCCCCTGAAGTAAATGTCAGTTAAGTTTTTATTAAATGACTAAAATTCCCTTAATATGAAAAACAAAAAAATTTGAAGAGTTTTATAATACTCACCTTCTTCCTCCTGAATGCCCACACTCACCTCTGCTACAACCCTAGATCTACCACTCTTAGCGAGGTTTACACCGGCGGCATCGGCCACTAGATTCTGCAGATGAACCTCCATGAGAGAGAAACCATCATTACTATTATAATCCTTTGATTCTCTCTATGATCTCAACCCAAAAAGATTCAATCCTTTAATTACAAACAAATCATCCAATGTCATCTCAAAAATCAATCTAAATCCCGTGAACGACCACCGCTCCGACATGTCCGCCGCCGCCAAGTCCCTTAACACCGGCGCCAGACACTATTTTGTCCCATACCCAGATCAAGTTCTTGAAAACGTACTCGAAAATGTTTTGCTTTTCTTGAAATCCCGGCGTGAACGGAACGTTGCGCACTTCACAAGACTGGGGTTCGCTGATTCCCGGTTACTGTAAAGGAGCGGTGGTATTCTTGAACTGAGGTTCGCGTGACAGGAACAATGCTTTTCTTGAAATCCCGGTTATTGTAAAGGGGAAACCCAGTTCGTTGCTTTTAGCTTGCTCCCACAAGACTGGGCTGCGCACTTCACTCCCTGGGTGTCTGTCATGGCCACCGCTTATCGTTCACTGGAATGGAAAAGATCAACCTGAAACGGATGATCGTCACCGATGATGATATGGCGGTGCAGCGCTACCATAGCCATCGTTAGTGCTTGATTTTGCAGGCGACTGCGGTGGACCAAGGGGGAGGGGTTGTGATAGTGTTGGCCAAGAATTTGGGTTTAATGAAAATAAGTGGAAAAGGAAGAAGATGAAGTGGGTGGGGTTTGAGGGCCCATATTTGACTTTTTCATTTATTTAACCAAGGGTATTTTAGTCATTTCATATGCACGTAACTGAAAAACTTAACTGACATCCACTTCAATGGCCATTTTTGTTACAAACGTGCAAACTATTGGTCCAAATTTGTAGTTTCTTATTCCTAGGGCCAAAAGCGAAATCCGTGTAAACCACAGGGGCCATCCGTGTAATTAATTCAATCTCTTAATTTGAGTATAATACAAAAATAAATATATTATTTAGAACCATATTTATCTATCTTTTAACAACTAATTGTATAAGATTTTGCTTGTCAAAGTTTAACTTCTACACTATCCATTAAATATTGTATATTATCTTACATTTGATTATACAATTTAAATCTAGTTTTAATGGTCTCTTGAGGTGCAAAAACCACTTTATTTGTGTAGGGCTGTGACGTTTTGTTATATATTATTACTATCAAGGCTGGCTTAACATATTTTATAGATTAAAACGAACATTGAAATTGGGACCTTTTGTGAAAGTTTTGAAAATATGTAAAAAAAATTAAAATGTAGTTTAATGGAGCGTTAACACGTATAATGTTGACATAAAAAGTTATGAAATTATCATTTCTTTCTGAAAACATAAAAGCTGATAATATAAATTAAAGTAGTTTTTTAGTTTTTTAGACCCTTCAAATTTGAGGACTTAAAGTGATTTCTTTAATTGCTTGAACCGTAGAGTGACTCCATCTACTATTACAATTGACATAATGTAAAAAAGTAAAGCTTCATGTACAACTACCTTATGCATAAAAGTCGTCTGGCCATTCAATATTAGTCACGTGGCAGTGTAGATAAGACTCACACGTGAAGGCACCCGCCAACACCCTCTTTCCTTTGTCTTTTAATTTTTTTTTTGGGTGTACTTGTATAGTTTTATTGCTTTCAGTAATTTGTTTATTAATTAGCTACAGTATTTAAGACACTGTACTGATATATTACTTTACTTATTTTTTTTGTTAACAATAACATGTGATATACATAAAATAAGGCGCGATTGTGTATATATTTTACAGCATTAATTCTAAATAGGGAACAAGAACCAAATATTGATGTTCATTAATCTAGCATATTTTATAATTCTTTACTTTTTTAAACGGTTTTTTCTCTTTTTCTAATTTTTACATGCTAACTTTTTTAATGACTTTGTTACGGTGTCCTCCCGCAACGCATGGGTATTGCTTTTTTATATTTTTTTAACTTTTGTTTGTTTTTTAACTTTTATTTGTTGTTTTTAACTTCTTTTTTTATATCTTTTTTGCATTTGACATGCGGCGTTAACGTTCTTTTTTACATTGCGTCTACATTTCGATTTAAATTTCACTAAAATCCGCCCCGCCGCAAAGCATGGGTTAAACCCACTAGTTGTTTTAAATAAGGTGTAATATTTTAAAGTTTATATGGAGAAACCATTAAATCAAATTGGTTCATCATCTTTGAAAATAAACCGGTTTTCGATCAATAGAAGGGAGTAAACTACTAGAGACTTTTGTAAGCTAATCAAGATTAGCTCTAAAACTTCGAATCGAGTTAAGATTAAAGGAGCTCCAACCGAAATAATCAATATACGAATGTGAAATCTTGTTTTATAAAGGGTGGTTCAAAAGGGAACACCAAAAAAGGGGAACATGGGAGAAACAACATGCTCAAACAAATTACGATTGAACTCATTTCAGCGATGATGAAACCGGTTCGATAAGCCGGTTCCAACGCCGATGAAATGAGTTCATTTGGAATTAGTTTGAGTCGGTTCCCTGCAATTCCCCCTTTTTTAGAGGATGGTTAAAAAGAGAACTACAAAAAAAGGGGAACAGAGGGGAACCGACTCAAACGAACTCCAATTGAACTCATTCCAGCAACGTTGGAACCGTTTTGACTAGTCGGTTCCAACGCTGCTGGATCAAACAATGATTTAATGTTTTAGATCAATCGTCTATTTTTGACCACATCATAGACGGAGTTACACCCGGGTCTTCAGTTTATGTCAAAAGAATAGAGTATAGGCATGGGTATTATTTAGCTGAGAGTATTTATCCTAAATATGCTATGTTTGTCAAATCATTTGCATCTACACAAGAAGATGGTGAAAGACGTTGATATTTCAAAAAAACTCAAGAATCGGCGAGAAAAAATATCGAACATGTATTCGACGTCTTGACAAAGAATGGCATATGGTGAGAAATCTGACACGTAATTGGACCCAAAAAAATCGGAACGCAATGTATGCTTGTGTGATTTTACGTATCATGATTTTAGAGGATAAAAGGCGAATGATTTGCCAAAACTATGAAGATGACGACCAGACTTTTGTAGAGATCGGCGAAAAAGAGAAACAAGCAAACCGTCTGATGATCCGTAATACAGAAACTCACAAACAACCTTAAAATGAATTTAATTAAACATATTTGGGGCATCGTAATGATTAAAATATTGTTTTTATTTATTATTTTTTACATTGTATTTAAAATAAATATAAAATGGTAGTAGTATTTTTTTATGTTTTTTAATAAATAAATGTATAAAAGTATTATATGCTAATGATTAGGTGTTTATTACAAAAACTGCTCATACTCATTAACCACTACTCACCTTATTGAGTGTGAACGTGATCAAAGCCAATGCAGAGTGACGTCTATATTGTAACATTATATTGTAACATTTTTTGCTTACACTCATTAAACCACTACATATATAGCCTTAGTCTCACGAACATAAATGAGCATATTATATATAAAGAAATAGTAACTTTTATTTAATATAATAAATATATATTACATAATAAATATTATTATATGTAAATAAAACAAAATAACTAAATAATATTTATTATGTTTTATATATAATTGTGCATGCATAGAATTAAATGTAATAAATAATTACAAGCTAAGTCTGAATGTAACTAATGTGCTCCGGTATAAAAGTCGAAATTGAGCTCGAGCTTAAACTTTGAATATGATACTTCAAAGGATTCAAACTTCAGTCTCGTTAAGTTAAACGAGCCTAGCTCTAACTTAAACAAGTCGAGCTTGTTTTACATCGGAATTGAATAAAATTTTGTGGGAAACTAACTGATTTAAGTTATAAATTTTTTATCTTGAAAATTAATCAAAATGGTTTTTTTGTTGTGGATTGAAATAAAAACTAAACCGAAGAATCTGAAAAAAAGGGGAATAATTACGTGTTTGATAATGCCGATGCATTTTAAAGTCATTGTCGATAATAGTATTTTAAGAGGGTGGGTGTGATACCCTCCCACTTCAAAGTACCCTTCAAATCCACCAATCACAAGATGCAACCTCATTTTGAAAAACTACAATGCCAAACTACCGTCTTAGGTGAGAGTGTTACCCTCTAACCCTCTTATTTAAAAAAAAATTAAAACAAATAAAATTAATAAACTAAAACTTTAATTAATTAATTAAAAATACATAATAAATTAAAAGACAATAAATAAAAATACATAACAACAAATAAAAATTCATCTACTCTTCGTCTTCGTCCAAATCCGGGGTGTTTCTCGCAATATGTTTCACGAGATCAAATCGAAGACTAATATGTGTAGCTACATCGTGCATGTCACACCCCAACCGACGGCGGATTATACGTCGAGGCAGACGCGGTTGTTCAATAGCACAAGGTTGACTATTAAAGTTTCAATATTTCATTAATAAATAATTTAAGATTCAATACAAGGAAACATAACAAGAATACAACGTTTAATTGATAAGTAGTCTAGGTCCAAAGCATCCTATGTGATCACAAATAAGTCTCATGGTGTAGAACCTGAAACATGTGAAAGAATCTGTCAACTACAAAATAGTTGGTGAGATACAAAGGTTTTGACACATTTTAACAAGTATTTGAAAAGAATTACAATTCACTATGATATATGCATTCTATAATGTAAGTATGAGAACAAGTATATTAAACATTGTGCACTTCAACCCTCCGACCAAGTTTAGGCATAACCCGCAGGTTACCCTTATAAGTCTCAAGTTTAAAGTTTAATTCAGTAACAATCACCAAGGGCTCCCCCCCGAAGGGGTCAATCAATCAAGGTGGATTGGTCAAATACAATAGATCTATCATTGTTACTATAGGCTTGATCAAAGTTAATGAATGTGCTAGTTTTAAGTTTAATCTAAGCATACAAGTCTCAAGTTTAACATAAGAATAAGCATCTAGTCATAGTTGTACAAGAATTGTATAAGTTTAAAGTTTTGAACATGTTTCACCCCAAAAGTATAGAAAGGAAAAAGGGGCTAAGTATACTCACTTGGATCGATGAAAAGTATCCGACACGGATAAGTATTTGCAAGACTTGGAGAGGGAGAATATCCTCACAATAAGTCTAAGAATATAAGTCTAAAGTTTTAAGTATGATCTATAAGTCTATGGCGAGGATCTAGGATTCAAGATTTGACTAGGGTTCCAAATGGGCGATGGGTTGGTTGTGTTTATGAAGTTTAAATTAAGTTTAAAATAAAAGCTTTGAATGTAAGACTTGGATATCAATGTCTTAATAAGTTTGTAGTTTAGAATAATCGATTAAGATAATTATTTAAAAGTTTCACAATTATTAATTACACACAATAGGTAATTAAAGTAGTTTTCTAAGTATTTGTACATATTGTTAAATGAAAGACTAACCAATTATTTAAAGATTTAAAATAATTATAATTGTTAAAGATTACTAATAACTATCGTAAGGATAAATAATAAGTATTTAGAGAATAAATAGCCTTTAAGGATTTCTAATAATATTTAAAGGATAAATAAAACATTAAT
The DNA here is from genome assembly GCA_023525975.1 of Smallanthus sonchifolius. NCBI lineage: Eukaryota > Viridiplantae > Streptophyta > Magnoliopsida > Asterales > Asteraceae > Smallanthus > Smallanthus sonchifolius. Next base: position 7,764,588 of record CM042046.1, on the reverse strand, counting down.
AGTACTTATTTAAAGAGTAAATAATTATTAAGGATAAATAGAGATTTAAAAGAATAAACAATATAATCATTTAGGTTTATTAAAGTTTCAAGTATTAAATATTTATTTTACAAGTTATCTTGTAATAAATAATGTGTATAAGTTTAAATAAATGTCAAGTTCTCATAAGTTTATAAAATAGGATTTCTTATAAAGTTTATGTTTTAAATTATAAGTTTATAAATGTTTTAAATAAGTATCTTATAAGGTTTCTATTTAACTTTTATACGTTTGCAAAAGCTAGAAATTTAATTTAAGTATATTTATTTCTTAAACTAAAATAAATAAACAAGCTTCAAATTTAGCAAATATGGATTATAAAAATGTATGTCTAATTGTTTTATAGTTAAGTTTTATAGGTTTATGAAATTTTTTTATAAGTTTTATGTTTAAATAAAAGTTTATTAATTTATCTAAAGTTTAAAGTAATTTACTTATTAATATATTAGATTTTCCGAGTTTATAAAATAGTTTCCACTGTATGCAATAATTTTATAAAGTTAGGAGGTATTTTTATAGTTTTTAAGATTTTAAAACTATTTTTAAAGAATTAATTATTAAAAGTTTCGATCAAGTTTAATTAAATAAAATAGTTTTGGAAAGTGAAAGTGTAAATAAAAATCGGTTTCTAGTTTATAAAAATATTCCAGATTTTATAAAAGAAATTAAAAGTTTAAACTGTTTGAAAAGAAACTGAAAAAAATTAAAAATCACAAAACTGGGCTGGTCGGATTCGAACCCGGGCCACCCAGTTCCACACCCATATGCACTAACCATCCCGACTACGGGTTCGTTAGTGTTATAACTGGAAAATAAACTTTATGAACACAAACCCAACGCAGCCCCCAAATCGTATGAACCCTAGCTTTTCCAATCCCCAAATACACATCGATTTGCCCTCTGTTAATGGAATTAAACAGAAGGCTTTCGATCTATAGGATGTAACGAACACAATGGTCTCAAGAATTACCTGGATTGGTTTCGAAATGAGGGAAAACGAGCAATGCGAGTACGAATTGGTGCAATGGACAGTTGAGGAAGGTTTGTGGTGATGTTGTTGAAGTTTTCCAACTGTTATTTATAGCCGATTTCGTCCATTAATGCGAAAACCGTTGGGAGTTTTATGGTTGAGTCGACGGGTTCGAATTCGTAATTACGCGTGGTTAAAGTTGGATCCGAGCATTGATACACCTTGGGGTGTGGTCGCATGCGCGAATGGAAGCCCGAGGTGTAGTGAATCTGGCCGTAATACGCGATTTCGTATGAATGGGGTGTAAACCGGGTGTTGCGAGACTCGAACCTGAGACTGTTTTTGTGTTCTGGAAGTTTGGGCTAATTACACAGCAGCCCCTGTTGTTTGTAAGTGTTATCCTTTTGTGTTAAACCTTGGGTTTTAGTTTAAAGCGAGTTTCGGGGATTGACATATTAGCCCCTGGTCTATATAAAATATGTTTTATTTTTATAAAATCCTCTTTTTTGTATTCATAAGTTTTATACCTTCATTATTATTTTAAAATTTTATAAAATAATTCATAAACTTATAAGTTTAAAGAACAAAAGTTTCATAATTATATCTTAAAAAGTCTTAAGGATTCTATTCATCTTATTTTCATATAGATGTATATATCTATAAGTCGTATATACATATATATATATATATATATAGAGGTTTCAAGTACATTTGTTTTAAATTTAAGTAAAAATATTCAAGTTTTAAATATGTTTGATGAATTTAAATGAAAAGTAAAATTTTTATTGATATGAATGGAAAGTGATTGATATGAAAACCCTGGATATTACAGTGTCCCCTACTTTAGGAAATTTCGTCCCGAAATTAAAGTAGGAGGGTTTTGTTTAGGATTTAAGTCTATGATACGCCCAAAGATAATGAGAAAGATGCTTTACGTTCCCAAGTAAGCCCTGAGTTACGTTTAGATTTCTAAAGGGAATGTAATGATAGGAGTAAGATTTTGCTTGTGTTTCTAGGTTTTCAAAGCATATGGTTGCCAAGAGTTTCCCTACAAAGCATATAGTTTCATTGAAATATATCTAAAGATCTGTTTTCAGAAATGTATTTGAGAGAATAACTGGTGAACTTCCATTCGAGATTTAAAGTGAGATGCGTCACTCGGGATGGATTCGATGATGGTGTAATGATTTGAGTTTGTAGTCTAGTATGTCTAAGGATTTGCTACGGTACCTAGGTTCCGTGGCTCCCTTTTACGATAAGTCTTAGATTGTAGCACACGACAGAGTTTACTATGTCTTTCCATACGCTGATTTTCATACTTACGTGTGCACCCACAAGCATTCAATCATCGCATAGTCCGCATAGGTCCTTCCGTTTGTGTGTGGATCAAGAAAGAGTACCAGAGTTTGTTTAACTCACAACTAGAATTTTCACATAAGAGTGATCATTGATTAACGAGTCCCTCAGAGAAAAGCGTCATTCAATGAGTAAAGAAAAGAATGTGACAAGATTTAGAGTTTCAAAGTTTCCTCGTGATTGATTAAGAATACTTCAATCATTGAGTAGTTTAAAGTCTTTACACTTTCCTCGGGTTTGATCAAGAATGCATCAAACCTTGAGTAGTTTAAAAGTCTTATACGTTCATCATGTTTGAACAAGAATACGTCAAACATGGAGTAGTTTAAAGTCTTTTTACGTTCATTGTGTTTGAACAAGAATACGTCAAACATAGAATTGTGTTTGAACAAGAATACGTCAAACATAGAATAGTTTATATTGTGTTTGAACAAGAATACGTCAAACATCGGATAGTTTAAAGTCTCTTAGTTCAGCCTCAGTGTATAGAAGTATACGATTACGTTTTGAGTATAAAGCGGTTATCTAAATACTCTAGTATTTAAGAGAGGTGTGGGACATCGTTTGGAACAGGATTAACCGTTATACGCTTTCTCACGGAAGATTTGAGTTGTCAAGAAAATTAGGTGGATCTTGATGTTTGGTTTAGATAGGAGTCAGGGGATGTACTCTGCTAAAGAGAGTAATGTCCTCCTTCCTGCTAGCGTCTAGTATCAAGAGTGAAGTTTTCTCGTGTATATGAAAATGAACGTTTTATCAAGTCTTACAAGGTTTAGTTAGGATGAACACAAAAAGTTTTCAAGACTAAGAATCCAAGTATGAATTTGAAAGTAGGATAAGTCAGTTGATCTCAAGTTTCAATATTAAGCTTTACATGATCCTTTATTGATCATGTTTAGTTTTAAGAATACGGGTTTGAGTATTTGTATAAGTTTTTGCATGACTCAAAAGTTTCTGACCTCATGGTTGTGTATACGAAGTTTAATGTTTTTAATAACGTGCATTTAAGCTTTTAGTTTCCGTTGTGATTCATAGCAAATCTTTTATGTGACAAGGGTTGAATGAGGAAAGTTTCCTAGCATAAGGTAACGAAAAAAAAAGTTTCGATAAGGTTTATGATAGTGTGTTTACAGTTGATTTATCTTGTTTCATAATAGTGTTCTTTTGTATAGAATGTAATTAAGATGTTCAAAAACGACGAGTTAGGCAATGATAAGTAGTATAAGTAGGACTCATAATAAGGTATGTATGATTGTCAAACGAAAAGTTGGTCAAGTTTAGAAGTGTGAAGTCTATATAAGGGGTAAGGATCATAGTTGATTACGGCAGTGGTTCGTAAGTCGAGTTGTTTTAAAAGAGTGGTTACGAATTAGAAGGTTTGTTCAAAGTTTATTCTTCAAGTATGCGTGTGTCACTTAGGATTTTTATAGTTTAATGCAACGTTGTTAATTATCTCAAGTACTAACGTGAGCTACTCTTGACGAAAGTGTTTGGGTAGAAGTGTTAAGTTTGTAGTGCTAGAAGGAAAGTCAAGCTAGTAAGTGATAACAAGATAAATTTCAAAATAACTTTCGTTAAATGTTTCAAAATTGGGACTTCTAACCCTTACATAATACAATTTAAACGGAAAATTAAAGTAAGTAAGTTGATTTAATATGTTCAAAAGGTTTTTATTCATAATACTGAGTTATCACAGTAATATTTTCAAAAATAGTTTTAATTGGAGGTTGATGGGCTAACGAAGAGAATTCCCGGAAGAAGGGGTGGGTCACCAGGACTCACTTATGTACCCTATTTTCCTAGCCATAATTTCCTCATAAGTCTACAACTGTTTAGTTATTGTCACCGATGTTTGGGTTTTATGGTACTATGTCGAGGTTCATTGGGGGCTTAGAGTCTTAGACGTGGAGCTTGTTTATTCTATAATAGGCTTCTTCTTTTGCGGGAAAACGATCAGGTTACTAATCCCTTTGTTAATGTACTTTAGGTTTAAAAGACGTTAAGTTTTGTTTACAAGAAACGGTGATGTGTAAGTTTTAAGGACGTATGAAGGTTTTGAGGTATATAAAAGTGTAACAAAGTTTTCAGTTAGTCATAAAATGAAGTTTGCTTGAGTGACGAAAAAAATGAAATGAGACACAAGGTTTCCCTTTATGTGTCAAGTTTATAAAATAATGAAGTTTGTAAAAGGACTTGTAGGGCAATACAAAGTTTTAATGGGCTGTTAGTTCAAGGATCATGAAGTTTAAGAATATATGAACACTTTGAGATGTATAAAAGTGTAGCAAAAGTTTGAGTGAGTTATCTAGAGTAGTTTGGTTGAGTGATGAAAATAAGATGAAACACAAGGGTTTCCCCTTAAGTGTTATGTTCATAAAATAATGAAGTTTATAGAAGAATTTGTAGAGTAATACATAGTTTTAAGGGTTGTATTACAACGATCATGAAGTTTATTGGGTAGTATCTATAAATATAAGTTTATGTATGTAGTTTTTAAGTATCATCTCGTAAGAATTTCTCCTTGAAGGTAACTCCTTCAGGTCATGACGAGTAAGCATGCTGTCATGCGATCATTCTTGAAGAGACGAAACATAAGAATCATAGAGTAAAGGTTACAGAGGAAAGTTTTTGAATCATGAATTTATGAAGCATAAAGTATTTGAGATGGTACTCATTTAGTGCATATCACTAAGCGAATACTTTGACATATCAAGAGAGATCTAAGCTCACTAATGTTTAGAGAAGTCATGCATTCCTATAAGTGGATACTCATCCCAAGAATTCCCAGGAAAGCATACGGGTCCAACGGTTGATTTGGATTTATACGAAATGCTTTCCTTGACAGAATTTCCCAGAATACAAGTATCCACCCTTCTGGTCCGCACAAGTTCTCACACATTATCTAGGACTTAAATATTCTTGACGAGAGTTTAGTGGTGGCTTAGACTTAAAGCCTAAGAACGTGTCCTCGATGTAGTAGCCTCTTGTAGTACATAGGTAAGTAGAATCGTAGAATCTCCAAGAGTTCACGTATAAGATTTAAGAATAGAATGAGGAGAGAATTTCCTAGTAAAGGACATGAGATAACTCATGTTTGGGTCTCCTAAGTTATAGTCTAGGTCATGTGTCTAATAACCTAATTCCCTATAACCAAGGCTCTGATATCAATCTGTCACACCCCAACCGACGGCGGATTATACGTCGGGGCGGACGCGGTTGTTCAATAGCACAAGGTTGACTATTAAAGTTTCAATATTTCATTAATAAATAATTTAAGATTAAATACAAGGAAACATAACAAGAATACAACGTTTAATTGATAAGTAGTCTAGGTCCAAAGCTTCCTATGTGATCACAAATAAGTCTCATGGTGTAGAACCTGAAACATGTGAAAGAATCTGTCAACTACAAAATAGTTGGTGAGATACAAAGATTTTGACACAGTTTAACAAGTATTTGAGAAGAATTACAATTCACTATGATATATGCATTCTATAATGTAAGTATGAGAACAAATATCTTAAACATTGTGCACTTCAACCCTCCAACCAAGTTTAGGCATAACCCGCAGGTTACCCTTATAAGTCTCAAGTTTAAAGTTTAATTCAGTAACAATCACTAAGGGCTCCCCCCCCGAAGGGGTCAATCTATCAAGGTGGATTGGTCAAATACAATAGATCTATCATTGTTACTATAGGCTTGATCAAAGTTAATGAATGTGCTAGTTTTAAGTTTAATCTAAGCATACAAGTCTCACGTTTAACATAAGAATAAGCATCTAGTCATAGTTGTACAAGAATTGTATAAGTTTAAAGTTTTGAACATGTTTCACCCCAAAAGTATAGAAAGAAAAAAGGGGCTAAGTATACTCACTTGGATCGATGAAAAGTATCCGACACGGATAAGTATTTGCAAGACTTGGAGAGGGAGAATATCCTCACAATAAGCCTAAGAATATAAGTCTAAAGTTTTAAGTATGATCTATAAGTCTATGGCGACGATCTAGGATTCAAGATTTGACTAGGGTTCCAAATGGGCGATGGGTTGGTTGTGTTTATGAAGTTTAAATTGTCACAACCCATTCGGCGGCGGAATCACCGAACGTGACGTGTAGGATTGTTCAAAGGCATCGTGGCACTATTGTTGAAATATAAATTTAACCGATTTCATTAAACTAAGAATTTTAAATACAATTGTTTCAATTAAAGGAAATACATTGATAAACAAAAGACAAAAATATTTAAATTTGATATCTAAGGCAAAGTCCCTAGATTCCATTTCCATGGTAGCATCAAACATCTCCTGAAAACATGTAAAATAATATTTGATCAACAATAAAGTTGGTGAGTTCATACAAGTTTCATACATATAATAATCATGTTTAAAGCAACAATTCACATGCATAGCATACTTTACTAATGTTCATACAATTTGTAATGATATAGTTCAAACCTATTGTTGACATAGCATACCTAGCATCCAAAGAATACTAGTCGAATAAATAACATAACAAGACCGGGGGCTCCATAAAGGTAACGAAAAGCCGACGGGTGTCAATCCTATAGCGCTACACTTGTTAAGTGCGGTTTTGCAAGAATTAATGAACTATTGTATTAACAAGTTGTATTTAAGCATGTAGTCAAGGTGTTGTCACATGAGCATGTTAATGAATTGTGTTTGAATAAAGTGTGAATCTTGTAGTGTATGTGTTTTGAATATGTACATGTTTTCAAGTCCCAAAGTGCAAAAATGTAAAAGGGGCAAGTATGAAACTCACGGTTTGGCGTGGTAACGAAAGGATGAACGGGAAGGTGAAGAGTCGGGAATGCCGGTTAACCTAAAATGTAACGTAGGCATAAGTTCGGTGGAGAAGAAATAATAAATAATATATATGTATAATAGTATCAAGTTGGTCATGCATCGCCGACGGCGGACCGAAACACAAACCCCTAACTTAGTTAGGAATTCGAATGGTCAAAAGTTAGTATAGTTAGTAATATACCGCTTGAAGTGGCCAAGAGAAAGGTTGGGAAATCCACAAACCTTGTTAGATTTATTTATAATATTTATGTATAGGATTTGAACACCTTGTGGCTATTGGATGTCTTATGGTAGATGAACCTATGTTCATCTACTTCATCCAAATACCTTAGCACAAGGCTTCCATCATAGAATTTTGATGGAGGCTTGGTTTGGTTTTACCACAACTAGATGTAAAATATCCAAACAAGAACATGAAGAAGGAGAAATGTTAGTTGAAAGACCACAACTTGGACCTCAAATGGTGACTTATCTTAGATGTTTACCAAGGTAAACAAATGATAAGATCCTAGAGGTTTATCCAAGAGGGTGAAGGAAGAATTGTTAAGAAAAAAAAAAAGGAAGAAACTTGAAGAAAAATAAGGTTTTTACCTTATAAAATTCTGCCAAAAAATCTTGGAAGAAATGGAGCACTTGGAGAGATTTGTGAGAGAATTTGAAGCGTGTAAGGGTGGAGGAGTGAAAGGGAGTGGGTATTTATAAGTGTGGATTAGGGTTTGGGGTATTAAATGAGTTAGTTGGGAGTTGGTGGTTGAAAGGGAGGTGATTCTTTTTTTTTAAAAGAAAGAAAAAAGAAAAAAAATGAAATAATAATAATAATAGTACTAATGATAATAATAATACTACTACTAATAATAATAATAAACCGAGCGTGTATGGACGTGAAACGAGAATATAAATGTAAAAAAAGTAAAACGCGTGTTTGTAATATATAATTTTGTAATATTGCACGTATGATGTTGTCTTGCATATGTATAAATGTAATGTATGTTGTAAACATGTAATTGAATAAATCCAATAAATTCATTGATTATAAGTCTCGGGTTACAATGGATTCAAAAATGAAAGTACAAGGGTACAAAATGTAAATAAACGATGATGTGGAAAGTACGGATATTACAGTCTCCCCGACTTTAGAAAATTTCGTCCCGAAATTTCTTTCATGAGGAAGACTCTGAAAAAAGATGCGGGTACTTGGCTTTCATTTGGTCTTCACGTTCCCAAGTGAATTCTGCACCACGTTTTCCTTCCCAACGTACCTTAATGATTGGAATACGACTACGCTTGAGTTGTTTGACTTCACGATCCATTATCTCAACAGGTTTCTCGACAAAGTGCATTGTTGGGTCGATCTGAACGTCTTCAAGTGGAACTTGGAGATCTTCATTTGATAAGCACTTTCTCAAGTTAGAGACGTGGAAGGTGGGGTGGATGTTGCTAAGCTCGGTAGGGAGATTAAGTTTGTATGCTACAGAACCGACCTTCTCGAAAATATTGAAAGGACCAACATAACGTGGGGATAGTTTTCCTCGCTTCCCGAAGCGAAAGACTCCTTTCCAAGGTGAAACCTTAAGGAAAACGAAATCTCCAAATTCGAAAGTAACCGCGTTGCGCTTTCGTTCGGCGTAACTCTTTTGTCGACTCTGAGCGGTACGTAGGTTGTCACGAATTTTGAGGATCTTGTCTGTGGTCTCTTGGATTAACTCGGGTCCGGTAATTTGTGTTTCGCCGATCTCGGTCCAACAAACGGGTGACCGACATTTTCGACCATAAAGTGCCTCAAATGGAGCCATGCCGATGCTGGTATGGTAACTATTGTTGTAAGAGAACTCGATCAAAGGCAAGTGCACGTCCCAATTACCACCGAAATCAATGACACATGATCGAAGCATATCCTCGAGAGTTTGGATAGTACGTTCAGTCTGACCATCCGTCTGAGGGTGGTAAGCCGTACTAAGATTGAGTTGAGTACTCATGGCTTCATTGAAGGATTCCCAAAAACGGGAGGTGAAACGACTGTCACGATCGGATATGATGTCCAAAGGAACACCATGACGACTAACGATTCCGCGATGTAGATTTGAGCTAGCCTTGCAACGGGGTAGCTCTCGCGGATGGGAATGAAGTGAGCATATTTGGTGAGACGATCGATGATAACCCAAACGGAATCATGACGAGAGGATGTCAATGGGAGTTTGGTAATGAAATCCATAGCAATGCTCTCCCATTTCCAAACTGGAATCTCCGGTTGCACGAGCAAACCGGATGGACGTTGGTGCTCGGCTTTCACTCTAGCGCAAGTATTACACTTCGACAAATAGAGCGCGATATCCTTTTTCATACCGGGCCACCAGTAGATAGAACGCAGATCCCTGTACATTTTGTCTGTACCAGGGTGGACCGAATACCGAGACTTGTGAGCCTCATGCATGATGGAAGAACGAAGATCGGAACGATTGGGAACCCAAACACGATTCATGAAATAAAGTAAACCGTTGGGTTTGGTCTCGAGTTGGAGTTCGGCACCACAAGACATTTCGTTGTACATGTCGCCTTCGGTGACCGAAAGATGTTGGGCTTCACAAATACGGACATGGATGTCGGGTTGCATACGAGCACAAAGGAACTTCACATGGTGCTTTCGGCTGAGGGCATCGGCAACGACGTTCGCTTTACCGGGATGGTAGCGAATTTCGCATTCGTAATCTTTGATTGTTTCAATCCCTCGGCGTTGGCGCATGTTTAGATCCTTTTGGTTATGAAGATGTTGGAGACTCTTGTGATCTGTGAAGACCACGCATTTGGTACCGTAAAGGTAGTGTCTCCAAAGCTTGAGAGCAAAGACGACGGCGGTGAGTTCAAGATCATGAGTCGTGTAATTCTTCTCATGGATCTTGAGTTGACGGGATGCGTAAGCGATGACCTTGCCTCGTTGCATGAGAACACAACCGAGACCAATGTTAGAGGCGTCGCAATACACCACGAAGTCATCGTTTCCGTCGGGAAGAGTAAGGATCGGAGCATTGCAAAGCTTATCCTTAAGTGTTTGGAAAGCTTCCTCTTCATTAGGGCCCCACTCGTAGGGTTTCCCTTTTTGAGTTAATACGGTGAGAGGAACGGAGATCTTGGAAAAGTTGGCGATGAAACGACGGTAATAGCCCGCAAGACCAAGGAATGAGCGGACTTCGGTAGCAGATTTCGGAGCAATCCAGTTCTTGACTGCTTCGATTTTGGCTGGATCCACATGGATACCCTTATCACTAATAATGTGTCCCAAAAATTGGACTTCCTTAAGCCAAAATTCACACTTGGAGAATTTGGCGTAATGTTGTTCTTTTCTTAGTAACTCCAATATTAAGCGAAGGTGTTCCTCGTGGGCGGATCGGGATTTGGAATAGATGAGAATGTCATCAATGAAGACGATTACACATTTGTCCAAATACGATTTGCACACTCGGTTCATGAGATCCATGAAAACCGCGGGTGCATTGGTTAGCCCGAAAGGCATCACCATAAATTCGTAGTGTCCGTATCGGGTTCGAAATGCGGTTTTGGGAATGTCGTCCTCATGAACACGAAGTTGATGATATCCCGAACGGAGATCGATCTTGGAAAAACAAGACGCACCTTGGAGTTGGTCGAAAAGATCGTCGATGCGAGGCAAAGGATACCGATTCTTGATAGTGAGTTTGTTAAGCTCACGATAATCGAAGCACATGCGGAACGATCCGTCTTTCTTTTTAACGAATAAAACGGGAGCGCCCCTCGGGGATGAACTCGGACGAATGAAACCCTTGTCGGCTAACTCTTGAAGTTGACCGGCAAGTTCTTGCATCTCGGAGGGTGCAAGGCGGTAAGGAGCTTTGGCAATCGGAGTCGTACCGGGCATGAGATCAATTCGGAATTCGACCTCACGAGATGGAGGAAGACCGGGTAGGTCCTCGGGAAAGACTTCGGGGAAATCGCAAATGATGGGAATGTCTTTTACATCTTTGCCCTTTTCTTTCTTTTTCACTACTTGGGCCAAAAAGGCCACGTAGTTCTTTAGTAAATATTTTTAGGCTTTGGTGCAGGACATGAGTTTGAGTCCACCGGATGGCCTTTCGCCATGGATTTGCAAAACTTGACCGGATGGAAGGGGAATACAGATGAATTTCTCAAAGCAAACGACTTCGACATGGTTCTTGGCAAGCCAATCCATGCCTACTATGACATCAAAACTCCCCAATTGCATGGGTATGAGATCGATCGAGAAGGGATGACCATTAAGGTCGAGAGTACAATCGAGGATAATCGTGTCACAAAAGGTGGATTTTCCGTCCTCGATTTCGACAATGAAGGAGTTCTCTAACTTAGATCGGGTCTTAGCTAACATAAGTTCAAATTCTAGCGTTATGAAACTTTTATCCGCACCGGTATCAAATAAAACAGAAGCATACCGACCATTGATAGGAAACATACCGTTCACCACATCGTTATCAGTTTGTGCCTGCGCCGCATTGATGTTGTAAGCACGGCCTCTTGGGTTTGTGGGTTGGTTTTGGTTGGGTGGTTGGTTGCGGGTGTTGTTGTTGGTGGGGTTGTTGTTGTGGTGGTGATGGTTTTGGTTTTGTGGGCATTGTGGGCTCATGTGGTTTGGATCACCACAACGGTAGCAAGCCGACCATTTGTGATGGCCGGTGGGTTTCGGTTTGGTGGGGGAGCTTGGGTGTTTTGGGGTTGTTGTGGGTTGCGGCATAGGTTGGCAAGGTGTCCGAATTTGCCACACGAGGTGCATTTTCGGCATGGGAGGTTGTTTGGGTGGTGGTATTGGCAAGTGTTGCATAATGGGTAAGATCCACCATATGGTTTCTTTTGGGGTGTCGGGTCTGGGTTCATCGGCACTTGGTTAACGGGGGTGACAACCGCATAGTTCCGGGCTTGGGACTTGCGCTTTTTGTTGTTTTGGTGAGTAGGGGTTTTGGCGGGTTTTGGTTCGGTGACTTTGGGTTCGTTGGGCTCAACGGTGGCTTGGGTGGCGTACTTCTTGGTGCCCCAAATGGTTAAAGTACCATCCTGAACACGGTTTCGGGAGAAAGCGGCTGCAAGGCGCATGGCCTTGGCGATGTTGGTGGGTTCGGCGGCGGCGACCGTGTCCTTGATGACGGACGGGAGGCCTTGTATGTACTTGGCCACGGATCGCTCTATGGTGTCAACTTGGCGAGGCGCAAGGACGGAGAGTTGTTGGAAGCGGAGGTTGTAAGCAGCATTGTCACCGCTGTCCTGTTTGAGGGTGAAAAACTCCTCCTCGAGTGCTTGCAACTCGTGGGGAGGGCAGTACTCCTCGCGCATAAACGCTTTGAGTTCCTTCCAAGACAGAGTGACGATCTCCTCGTCGAGCTCCTTCTCGCTATCCCACCAAGCGAGAGCTTGCTCTTTGAAGAGGCTAGCGGCGTAGCGAGTCCGGAGGTGGTCCGGGGTCTCGCTTATCGAGAAGGTGTTTTCTATGCTCGCAAACCAGCTAAGGAGCTTGGTTGCACCTTCGAGTCCCGTGAAAGATTCGGGACGACAAGCAAGGAAGGTTCGGTAGTGTTGGGCGTGGGAGTTGGGAGTTTCGGTGTTGGATTCGACCGATCCGTTGGGGGTGAGGTTCTGGATGAGGCCAGGGATGACTTGGGCCATTTGCTTGGCCACGAGTGCGGCCAAACGCTTGTCCCTCTTGTTGTTCCTGGCGGTAGCAGAGTGGCGAGATGAAGACATCTACAAAAGGGGGTTGTGAGACTTAGATCAATGGTTTTGCATAAAAATTGTTTTCATATGAGTATGTAAATTTCACGTATGGCACAAGTAATCAAGTAATTTCATGCAATAGCACGTTTGGTCATGTGAATCATGTATGGAAATAGTGTATATAACAAACATGTGACGATGAAAGAGCATAAATTTAATTGGTTCTCGAATGTATTAGCGTTTTGAAGTTAGTAAGACGAGTAGCGAAAAGCGAGCGTCCACGAGATCGAACCAAGTTAGTATAATAATAGTAGTGAAAATAGTTTATATATAAAAGAAAGGCTTGTTTGTAAAAAGTTGGAGTGTCTCGTTAGCTCGGCTCTTGAACTAACGAAAACGTCGACTAACCCAAGTGGTCAAACCTTCTATTGAGTTCGGGAAACACGTTTTGGCCTAATAGATAAAATACTCTCGCCGGTAATTCGGTTAACGGTATTTTACCCTTCCGGTTTCTACGTGTCCCTAGTCAATAGCAAAGCCGAGACTTTGGCGAGATTGAAAATTTTAAGAGTGGAACTAATCACCAAATTGTGGATTTCACTCCTAGTTTGGTGGTGTCGTTCCGTTTTGTATAGGGTTGGTGCCTTAACCGTTTGAGATAGGAAATCACTCCTAACTTTAACGGTAAGGTTTCCCAAGAGCGTTTGTGAGTGGAATTCTTTTACCGTCAAGGTGAGGTTTTCACACCTAACTTGATGGTAAATTCCTAAGTCTTAGGCGGAGTGAAACTTATCACCGAATGAGGAATTACCCTCTTTTGGTGAGTTCGTTTCTTTGGTGAAATATGAGTGTCTTGATGTCTTGAAATCCATGACGGTGTATTTAGTCCAAAGAATAAGGAAGAAGCAAAGGTGGTAGAACAAGCGTATTAAGAGTCATAAGGAATGGTCTAAAACGGGTCCTTAGTTATAGGCTAGGTCAAATAAGCAATTTTTCTAATTCCCTATAACCACAGCACTGATACCAATCTGTCACAACCCATTCGGCGGCGGAATCACCGAACGTGACGTGTAGGATTGTTCAAAGGCATCGTGACACTATTGTTGAAATATAAATTTAACCGAATTCATTAAACTAAGAATTTCAAATACAATTGTTTCAATTAAAGGAAATACATTGATAAACAAAAGACAAAAATATTTAAATTTGATATCTAAGGCAAAGTCCCTAGATTCCATTTCCATGGTAGCATCAAACATCTCCTGAAAACATGTAAAATAATATTTGATCAACAATAAAGTTGGTGAGTTCATACAAGTTTCATACATATAATAATCATGTTTAAAGCAACAATTCACATGCATAAATATACTTTACTAATGTTCATACAATTTGTAATGATATAGTTCAAACCTATTGTTGACATAGCATACCTAGCATCCAAAGAATACTAGTCGAATAAATAACATAACAAGACCGGGGGCTCCATAAAGGTAACGAAAAGCCGACGGGTGTCAATCCTATAGCGCTACACTTGTTAAGTGCGGTTTTGCAAGAATTAATGAACTATTGTATTAACAAGTTGTATTTAAGCATGTAGTCAAGCTGTTGTCACATGAGCATGTTAATGAATTGTGTTTGAATAAAGTGTGAATCTTGTAGTGTATGTGTTTTGAATATGTACATGTTTTCAAGTCCCAAAGTGCAAAAATGTAAAAGGGGCAAGTATGAAACTCACGGTTTGGCGTGGTAACGAAAGGATGAACGGGAAGGTGAAGAGTCGGGAATGCCGGTTAACCTAAAAGGTAACGTAGGCATAAGTTCGGTGGAGAAGAAATAATAAATAATATATATGTATAATAGTATCAAGTTGGTCATGCATCGCCGACGGCGGACCGAAACACAAACCCCTAACTTAGTTAGGAATTCGAATGGTCAAAAGTTAGTATAGTTAGTAATATACCACTTGAAGTGGCCAAGAGAAAGGTTGGGAAATCCACAAACCTTGTTAGATTTATTTATAATATTTATGTATAGGATTTGAACACCTTGTGGCTATTGGATGTCTTATGGTAGATGAACCTATGTTCATCTACTTCATCCAAATACCTTAGCACAAGGCTTCCATCATAGAATTTTGATGGAGGCTTGGTTTGGTTTTACCACAACTAGATGTAAAATATCCAAACAAGAACATGAAGAAGGAGAATGTTAGTTGAAAGACCACAACTTGGACCTCAAATGGTGACTTATCTTAGATGTTTACCAAGGTAAACAAATGATAAGATCCTAGAGGTTTATCCAAGAGGGTGAAGGAAGAATTGTTAAGAAAAAAAAAAGGAAGAAACTTGAAGAAAAATAAGGTTTTTACCTTATAAAATTCTGCCAAAAAATCTTGGAAGAAATGGAGCACTTGGAGAGATTTGTAAGAGAATTTGGAGGGTGTAAGGGTGGAGGAGTGAAAGGGAGTGGGTATTTATATATAAAAGAAAGGCTTGTTTGTAAAAAGTTGGAGTGTCTCGTTAGCTCGGCTCTTGAACTAACGAAAACGTCGACTAACCCAAGTGGTCAAACCTTCTATTGAGTTCGGGAAACACGTTTTGGCCTAATAGATAAAATACTCTCGCCGGTAATTCGGTTAACGGTATTTTACCCTTCCGGTTTCTACGTGTCCCTAGTCAATAGCAAAGCCGAGACTTTGGCGAGATTGAAAATTTTAAGAGTGGAACTAATCACCAAATTGTGGATTTCACTCCTAGTTTGGTGGTGTCGTTCCGTTTTGTATAGGGTTGGTGCCTTAACCGTTTGAGATAGGAAATCACTCCTAACTTTAACGGTAAGGTTTCCCAAGAGCGTTTGTGAGTGGAATTCTTTTACCGTCAAGGTGAGGTTTTCACACCTAACTTGATGGTAAATTCCTAAGTCTTAGGCGGAGTGAAACTTATCACCGAATGAGGAATTACCCTCTTTTGGTGAGTTCGTTTCTTTGGTGAAATATGAGTGTCTTGATGTCTTGAAATCCATGACGGTGTATTTAGTCCAAAGAATAAGGAAGAAGCAAAGGTGGTAGAACAAGCGTATTAAGAGTCATAAGGAATGGTCTAAAACGGGTCCTTAGTTATAGGCTAGGTCAAATAAGCAATTTTTCTAATTCCCTATAACCACAGCACTGATACCAATCTGTCACAACCCATTCGGCGGCGGAATCACCGAACGTGACGTGTAGGATTGTTCAAAGGCATCGTGACACTATTGTTGAAATATAAATTTAACCGAATTCATTAAACTAAGAATTTCAAATACAATTGTTTCAATTAAAGGAAATACATTGATAAACAAAAGACAAAAATATTTAAATTTGATATCTAAGGCAAAGTCCCTAGATTCCATTTCCATGGTAGCATCAAACATCTCCTGAAAACATGTAAAATAATATTTGATCAACAATAAAGTTGGTGAGTTCATACAAGTTTCATACATATAATAATCATGTTTAAAGCAACAATTCACATGCATAAATATACTTTACTAATGTTCATACAATTTGTAATGATATAGTTCAAACCTATTGTTGACATAGCATACCTAGCATCCAAAGAATACTAGTCGAATAAATAACATAACAAGACCGGGGGCTCCATAAAGGTAACGAAAAGCCGACGGGTGTCAATCCTATAGCGCTACACTTGTTAAGTGCGGTTTTGCAAGAATTAATGAACTATTGTATTAACAAGTTGTATTTAAGCATGTAGTCAAGCTGTTGTCACATGAGCATGTTAATGAATTGTGTTTGAATAAAGTGTGAATCTTGTAGTGTATGTGTTTTGAATATGTACATGTTTTCAAGTCCCAAAGTGCAAAAATGTAAAAGGGGCAAGTATGAAACTCACGGTTTGGCGTGGTAACGAAAGGATGAACGGGAAGGTGAAGAGTCGGGAATGCCGGTTAACCTAAAAGGTAACGTAGGCATAAGTTCGGTGGAGAAGAAATAATAAATAATATATATGTATAATAGTATCAAGTTGGTCATGCATCGCCGACGGCGGACCGAAACACAAACCCCTAACTTAGTTAGGAATTC
Organism: Smallanthus sonchifolius; assembly: GCA_023525975.1. Lineage (NCBI taxonomy): Eukaryota > Viridiplantae > Streptophyta > Magnoliopsida > Asterales > Asteraceae > Smallanthus > Smallanthus sonchifolius. The sequence goes on along the minus strand of CM042046.1, from coordinate 7,747,612 downwards.
GAATGGTCAAAAGTTAGTATAGTTAGTAATATACCACTTGAAGTGGCCAAGAGAAAGGTTGGGAAATCCACAAACCTTGTTAGATTTATTTATAATATTTATGTATAGGATTTGAACACCTTGTGGCTATTGGATGTCTTATGGTAGATGAACCTATGTTCATCTACTTCATCCAAATACCTTAGCACAAGGCTTCCATCATAGAATTTTGATGGAGGCTTGGTTTGGTTTTACCACAACTAGATGTAAAATATCCAAACAAGAACATGAAGAAGGAGAAATGTTAGTTGAAAGACCACAACTTGGACCTCAAATGGTGACTTATCTTAGATGTTTACCAAGGTAAACAAATGATAAGATCCTAGAGGTTTATCCAAGAGGGTGAAGGAAGAATTGTTAAGAAAAAAAAAGGAAGAAACTTGAAGAAAAATAAGGTTTTTACCTTATAAAATTCTGCCAAAAAATCTTGGAAGAAATGGAGCACTTGGAGAGATTTGTAAGAGAATTTGGAGGGTGTAAGGGTGGAGGAGTGAAAGGGAGTGGGTATTTATAAGTGTAGATTAGGGTTTGGGGTATTAAATGAGTTAGTTGGGAGTTGGTGGTTGAAAGGGAGGTGATTCTTTTTTTTTTAAAAGAAAGAAAAAAGAAAAAAAAATGAAATAATAATAATAGTACTAATGATAATAATACTACTACTAATAATAATAATAATAAACCGAGCGTGTATGGACGTGAAACGATAATATAAATGTAAAAAAAGTAAAACGCGTGTTTGTAATATATAATTTTGTAATATTACACGTATAATGTTGTCTTGCATATGTATAAATGTAATGTATGTTGTAAACATGTAATTGAATAAATCCAATAAATTCATTGATCATAAGTCTCAGGTTACAATGGATTCAAAAATGAAAGTACAAGGGTACAAAATGTAAATAAACGATGATGTGGAAAGTACAGATATTACATAAATTAAGTTTAAAATAAAAGCTTTGAATGTAAGACTTGGATATCAATGTCTTAATAAGTTTGTAGTTTAGAATAATCGATTAAGATAATTATTTAAAAGTTTCACAATTATTAATTACACACAATAGGTAATTAAAGTAGTTTTCTAAGTATTTGTACATATTGTTAAATGAAAGACTAACCAATTATTTAAAGATTTAAAATAATTATAATTGTTAAAGATTACTAATAATTATCGTAAGGATAAATAATAAGTATTTAGAGAATAAATAGCCTTTAAGAATTTCTAATAATATTTAAAGAATAAATAAAAGATTAATAGTACTTATTTAAAGAGTAAATAATTATTAAGGATAAATAGAGATTTAAAAGAATAAACGATATAATCTTTTAGGTTTATTAAAGTTTCAAGTATTAAACATTTATTTTACAAGTTATCTTGTAATAAATAATGTTTATAAGTTTAAATAAATGTCAAGTTCTCATAAGTTTATAAAATAGGATTTCTTATAAAGTTTATGTTTTAAATTATAAGTTTATAAATGTTTTAAATAAGTATCTTATAAGTTTATAAGGTTTCTATTTAACTTTTATACGTTTGCAAAAGCTATAAATTTAATTTAAGTATATTTATTTCTTAAACTAAAATAAATAAACAAGCTTCAAATTTAGCAAATATGGATTATAAAAATGTATGTCTAATTGTTTTATAGTTAAGTTTTATAGGTTTATGAAATTTTTTTATAAGTTTTATGTTTAAATAAAAGTTTATTAATTTATCTAAAGTTTAAAGTAATTTACTTATTAATATATTAGAGTTTCCGAGTTTATAAAATAGTTTCCATTGTATGCAATAATTTTATAAAGTTGGGAGGTATTTTTATAGTTTTTAAGCTTTTAAAACTATTTTTAAAGAATTAATTATTAAAAGTTTCGATCAAGTTTAATTAAATAAAATAGTTTTGGAAAGTGAAAGTGTAAATAAAAATCGGTTTCTAGTTTATAAAAATATTCCAGATTTTATAAAAAAAATTAAAAGTTTAACCTGTTTGAAAAGAAACTGAAAAAAATTAAAAATCACAAAACTGGGCTGGCCGGATTCGAACCCGGGCCACCCAGTTCCACACCCATATGCACTAACCATCCCGACTACGGGTTCGTTAGTGTTATAACTGGAAAAGAAACTTTATGAACACAAACCCAACGCAGCCCTCAAATCGTATGAACCCTAGCTTTTCCAATCCCCAAATACACATCGATTTGCCCTCTGTTAATGGAATTAAACAGAGGGCTTTCGATCTATAGGATGTAACGGACACAATGGTCTCAAGAATTACCTGGATTGGTTTCGAAATGAGGGAGAACGGGTTTTGACTTGGAGTCGGCGGTCACGGTCTCAAAACGAGCAATGCGAGTACGAATTGGTGCAATGGACAGTTGTGGGAGGTTTGTGGTGATGTTGTTGAAGTTTTCCAACTGTTATTTATAGCCGATTTCGTCCATTAATGCGAAAACCGTTGGGAGTTTTATGGTTGAGTCGACGGGTTTGAATTCGTAATTACGCGTGGTTAAAGTTGGATCCGAGCATTGATACACCTTGGGGTGTGGTCGCATGCGCGAATGGAAGCCCGAGGTGTAGTGAATCTGGCCGTAATACGCGATTTCGTATGAATGGGGTGTAAACCGGGTGTTGCGAGACTCGAACCTGAGACTGTTTTTGGGTTCTGGAAGTTTGGGCTAATTACACAGCAGCCCCTGTTGTTTGTAAGTGTTATCCTTTTGTGCTAAACCTTGGGTTTTAGTTTAAAGCGAGTTTTGGGGATTAACATATTAGCCCCTGGTCTTTATAAAATATGTTTTATTTTTATAAAATCCTCTTTTTTGTATTTATAAGTTTTATACCTTCATTATTATTTTAAAATTTTATAAAATAATTCATAAACTTATAAGTTTAAAGAACAAAAGTTTCATAATTATATCTTAAAAAGTCTTAAGGATTCTATTCATCTTATTTTCATATAGATGTATATATCTATAAGTCGTATATACATATATATATATATAGAGGTTTCAAGTACATTTGTTTTAAATTTAAGTAAAAATATTCAAGTTTTAAATACGTTTGATGAATTTAAATGAAAAGCAAAATTTTTATTGATATGAATGGAAAGTGATTGATCGGAAAACCCTGGATATTACAGTGCAACTCCGAAAGGACCATATCACATACGAATTGCATACTATCACCGCCGAACACGAAGTTGAGCGATTCGTCCGATGATTCGGGTGGGTAGTATAACGTACGATTCATATTTTGGTTAAGTGGATACAAAAAAAATGATTTATATTTAGAAAGAATGTATTTTTTTGTGAAGTGAATAAAATGATTGGGTATGTATTTATAGGGGTAAAAAAATAATAATTTTTTTTAAACGGCTATATAGCCGTGAACGGCTATATTCAAACAAAATCAACGGGTAAAATAGGATTTCTAGCGGGTATATATACCCGCTGAGTGAAGCCGCTGGCAACTAACCTCCGAAGCCGCTGAGGATGCGGCGGTGTTCCATTCAACCTGCCAACTACCCGCTTGCTACCCGCCTTCCACTCCCACCCCCTAAGTTTTAACACTTTCCAAAAAAATATTAGAAATATTTTAATTAAGTTTTCATCTTATCCTTGATTAAATTAACATCATAAAACTGAAAACAGAATATAATAATTCATCGAAAGGAAAAGCTATTATCGTAAAAAGATTATATATTTTTAAGTATTCACCATAAGACGTGTCAGGTGACCGGGAAATAACATACTAATTATTATTTTTAAATATGTGTTTTAATTAACCTTTAAACCCGATCAAAATGTTTAAATTGTTTTGGAATAAAATTTACGCGATTTATGGTTTAAATACAGGTTCAACGATTCTGCTGGTGCTTTGAAACTCGTAACCAAACGTGTCATTTAAAACCAAAAGTTTTATCGAGTAAATTAAACAAAAAAAACGTCAAACAAGTATTTTTAAAAACAAATTTCTTAATTTATTTGAAAGTTAGATCGAAACCCATTATCTTTTTAAAACTTTGATATTTCTAGAGGATTTTCCTTTACCACTGAACCACCAACCCCAGTGATCAAGTTTGACACCAAAATCACTTTTCGTCCAGTTTGAAACTTTTCAACACTTGACGTCACCCACATTTATGGTTTTAACCGTTTCCGTCCAATTGTGGAACACTTGTAAAGAGTCTGTTAAGTCTCTCTCACGTGCCTTTCACGTGGAGGGCAAAATTGTCATTTCACATTCCCAATGTTTCCGTCCAGTTGCATCTGAATCAATGAAAAAAAATACAAACTAAGCTCATCGGAATCCCACCCATTACCCAAACCCATGTGTGTTTTTGGATGCGTCGAGGGATCAAAGTGCACAAGCAATCTCCGATGCGTGATTTGGAGTCGGAAACAAATCAAATAAGAAGAATCGTTACCGAACACTCGAATAAGGTTTAGAAGGTCGAATGTGAACCACAAGCAATTGACCGAAGGCTTACTGAGGCTAATAGGATTTAGGTGGGGTAAGTGGTTGTAATGATAATATGGGTGACAATCTTGACGCATCATTTTAAAACATAGGTTAATTCGGGCAAAAATTAATTGAATATGGGTCAACTTTGGTGACCTCAAATTAGTCAACGGGTTCATTTGGGTCACCTTAAATTAGTCAACGGGTCATTTTGGGTCACCTCAAATGGGTCACCTTAAATAAGTCAACGAGTCAAAATAATCAAGTATTATAAAATTTTGTTAACTTAAACATAGTGCATATGGGTCCCCCAACTTTGTCACCCACCCCTGCCCCCACCCGTCGCCGCCCCGCCATTGCCGCCACCCCGACCACGCCCCACCTCCCCACCGCACGCTGCCGCCCCCTCCCCCCACCACCCGCTGCTGGCCGCCCGCCCACCTACGCCACCGCCCACCTACACCACCGCCCACCCCCTCCCCCCGCTCACCACGCCCCACCTCTCCACCGCCCGCTGTTACAATCAGATTTTTTGATAGCTCAATGTGTTACCCGGGGACGATAAGTGTAAACAAACGGGTCCAAATATCATGGACGTTTTTTGTATTTTACTCTTATTTATTCTATAAGTATATTTTTGGAGCACACAATTATATATTTGTTAAACATTTTTGTCATTTTAAAATTTCTGATATAAATTTAATTTTATATAAAATGTTTTAACCGGTCCAACGACCCAACGAAATCTGGCAGTTTGGTTCACTAAATTATAATTAATAGACTGGCCTAGATTTTTTTGTCAATACCTAACAAACCATACCATACACAGAGTTAGTTATAAGAGTAAAGTGTAATTTGCACCCCTTTGGTTTATGCTTGTTGACATTTTACAACTCTGTTTAAAACAAAGTGCAATTTGCCCCAATATGGTTTGGTTTCTCTCTCTCTTTGCACCCCTGCCGTTATTTTTTATAATGAAAAGACAATTATGCCCCTACCTCACCCCATATTTACCTTCCGTGAAGCTTTAATCTATCTGCCGGATCATCGATGGAGGAAGCCGGTGCCAGTAGCGGTGTGGCATCGTCGTCGTTGTCGACATTATTAAGCGGCGGTGGACGGCTGAGGTTTGAGGTGGAGCTGACGCCTGGAGAGACGACAATTGTGTCATGGAAGAAGCTTATGAAGGACGCCAATAAGGTGGTAAAGAATAAGAACGATAATGAAGTGCCTCATGTATCCGCTCCGTCTGCTCCTGTTCCAGACTCCAGTTGCTGCTAATCCGGCACTCGATTCTCGCATTGTGCCCAATTCTGTTTGTTATAATTGTTATGGATGTTGAGAGTTAGTTGCTGGTAATGCTTCTGTTGTAGAAGAAGTTTATGAGTATAATGTTTTTGTAGTTTTACCAGATTCAAAATGTATATTAAAGATCATTTTCATTTTCTCTGTATGTATTTATTTGTTTTTCTTTTAACAGAATTGATAAATGTTTTGACTTTTGCAGGGAAATGTTGCTGAAAATGAAGCAAATGATGCACCCCTGGTAGCCGTTTTAGTGCTGTTATTGAGAAGATTGAACGGTTATCAAATGGCTTGTCGATTGAGACGGCGTCGGCGTCGTTGGAGTCTTTACGGTTATAGCGGCGGACGTTAGAGGGGAAGGGGGGCGGCGGCAGACGGTAATGGTGAGGGAGAGTGTAACATCCTTGATTTTTCCATGCTATTTATGTAACCTTTTAGTGATACTATTGATTCCTTATGCATTCCTGAAACTATTTCGATCTATGAAAACGTTAGCATAATTCAATTTCAATACATTGTGATTCTATATATTGTCATTTACTATGGTGATTCTATGTGATTCAATCGTTATATTATCCTATATCTTGCCTAATGTAGTAACTTGGATGCCTTAAACCATAATAAAAAAAATAAATTTTATGGAAAGTCTCTATCTTTAGAAACCTAAATTCAAACTTAGAAGGTCAAAAATTTCATATTTGTAACTACAAGGTTTATTGTGTAACATTTTATAAAATTTAATACTTAAAGATTATAACTACTAATATGTTTATTATGTTTATGTTAAAAAAGAAAAATATCATAATATATATATGATTATCAAAACTTTCATAAATTTATACCTACATAGGTATTTAAACATATTTATTTATTTATTATTAAACCTCTTAATTATCCTTGAATATTATTAAACCTTTTATTAAAGCTAACTAGTAATTATCTAAAACTTAACCAACTACAATTCTATCCTAACTAACAACTCATGATTCTATCATAATCTCCCCATATCCATCAAAATTTTATAAAAATTAACCTATTCTTTTATAAAAATCCTAGTAACTAACTAATCCTATTTGCTAGTATCTTTTAGCTCTTAATAAAATCCTAATCCTAATCCAACTAGAACTCCTCCTTTTTCTCTAAATCCTAACCTATAAATAGAGGCCTTGTATCTCCCTTTTCTTTACACCATTCTTGTGAAATCTAGAGCCCCAAGGCTGCCTAAAGTCGTTTCCCTTGCCCCTCTTTGAAGATCCAAAGTGTTCCTTATTCATAAGTAAGTTCTAGTTACCATATTCTTGGTGTTCTTAAATTTTTATCTTTAATTCATTCAATGTTTTTATAAAAACAACTTTAGATCTACGATTCCCTAACACTTGCATGTTATAATCATAGATCTAGGTTATCAAAGCTTGATTTAATCAATAAAAATAAAAAAAAAACTTTTCTCTAAAACATAAAAACTATAATGCTGAATTTTTGACAGATTCGTTACCCTATCTTATCGGGGCCATAACTCACTCAAAACAGAACTTTTTCAAGCGTTTCCTTTTTTGAAAATCAAGTTTAAGGTCTCACGGTCGAAGCCTACTCGCACGTCTTCTGGTTCATAGTTTAAGTCCCTCAAACAGCCCGCGTAAGATCGGTGCGCAAAGCTGTCAAAAGATGTCAAAATCCCCCTTTTTGCAAACTTTCATGATATTCATAATTTTTATAAAAGATATGAATTTTATTATAAAATAAGTGATTTTAACATGTTATAAGTTAAAAAAATACAGAAATTTATGATACTCATAAGTCTTTTAATCGCATTCAAATTTTTTTATATAAAAATCTAAGCTTTGATTCATTTTTACTCTTTATTCATTCTTGAATCATGTTTATATTCAAACTCTCTACTTTTTCAATTATAATCCTCTAATATTCAACTTATTCATTTTAATCACAACTAAAATCATATTTACACTTTAGCCCTTACACTTTCTAAAGTTACCAAATAAACCCTAAACTTGGTCTAGTATATCAATAGAGTAACCATCCAACCAGTATGTAGTTATCTGACAAGCAGAAAGTTCTGGCTAGAAAAGACGGGGTCTTGATCCAACCAATTCTTTCCTGGGAACGCTTCTGTTGGAGATACTACTCTGGGACGATAACCACTCTAGTATACGACAACCACTTTCCTCTATTTACAATATCAACCTTTATCTATTCTAAACTTAAATTCTAAAACTAACTTGCACTATAACTTACTTAGGGTTTAATCCTTAAGGCATTCTCGTAACCAAGTTACTACCAGGACAAGATTCTACCCACCTACTTCAAGGTGAGTTCATAGCCCCTCTTTTACTTTTTATCTTTGGGGTGGAAAACATGCTCGTATATCAAAGGTTGTACAAACTATATCAAACTCAAATACTACTTTTGCAATTTCAATAACAACTTTCTATACTTGTAAACTTAAACGGTTTTATACACACTCTACAACCATTAACTTGGGATAAGCCAACGGGAGTAAGTCATAGATCTATGGGCCTGACATGCCGATCTAGTTCTTGAGTTGACGAGATACGATATCAACTTGAGACTAGATATACAGAAACTGTAAAACTTGTTATTCATGCTATATCAATTCTATGGGAACCCAATCTTGTCATTAGGTTTGGTTGAATCGATGTATAAAAGTTTGTTTACTTATTATTGAATCTTGTTTATGAATTGCAAAAATCTTCATTATCTATGCTATGTAATTACTTAAACCTATGTTCTCACCGGCTTTATAGCTGACATATTTTAACATGTTTTTCAGGTACTAATAATTAGGTTGCTGTTACAATCACGCTAGGACTTCGAGACTTGGCTCTAGGAGATTTAGTTATTATAAAGTTTAATAAAGACTATTTCTTTATCTATTTTATTTGGTTGTGTGTTTTTAAAACAATGTAATGCAATTATTCGATTAATTTAATAGTATTTCTTTTAATCATTGTGATAATTTCAATTCGTCACCCATCGCGTAAATTCCGCCATCGGTGGGGGTGTGACAGAGAGAGGTGCAAAGTGAGAAAGAAATAAAGTCACAGTGGTGCACATTACGATAGGTTTTGCTTGGGTGAAAAGACTTTAATATCCCTAACGGAATTAAAAGATTAACGGTGTTTGTAACAGAGGGGTGAAAAGAGAGAGAAACCAAACCATAGGGGGAGGGGGGCAAATTGCATTTTGTTTTAAACAGGGATGCAAAGTATTAACGGGCTTAAACCACAACGAGCTTAAACCACAGGGGTGTAAATTATAGTTTACTTATAAAAGAAAATATATCACTTTTATGTGTAATATTGTATGAAATAAATTGAAAACAAATCATTATTATTTTTGCATTTAACTTTTCTGAAAGAAGGAAGCCATTATTAATTCATTAATCATTTTGTTTTTACTGTTTTTTTGGATAATATGATTCTATTTTAATTATAGATTAAAAAAAATGATTTCTATCGATTATTTCATTTCAATTTCTTTTCATGTCGATCAAAGAATAGCCATAATCATATACTTATTTTCCCATCAGGGTTTGATTCGGTCTTAGTGCTACCATTCCCTTCTGAACTTTATGTCTATCTCTAAAAAGACATACTCTTTAAGTCGGTAAACTTGATTGATTTTACAAAAAGGAAAAATATAAAAAAATAATATATATTAAGCAACTTTTAGTTTGTAGTTTATTCCTAGTTTATGGTCTTTATTTTCGAAATATTAATCATATACTAAAGATTGTTTCTAGTTATTTGTTTCTTTAGGTGTATTGCATAAAATATAATAAATTTATTTAAATTGTTATTTTATTTGATGAAATTCTAAATGTATCTTTTATGAAATAAATAACAATAAGATAAAGGGGGGCTGGGAATCGAAAGTTTGGTTGGTTTAAATCATGCTTTGTCTTATAAATGGAGATGGAGGTTTTAAAAAAAAAAATCATTAGGATATTTGGGTGAAAGTGATCAAAGCTTGTCATCTTTGATTAAAAAGTTGGATAATGCAGTTAGCTACAGCGTTGGATGCGTTTAATTGGGTCTGGAATTTGCGAAGGTAGCCGCATGGGGGGCAAGAATTGCCGTAGATAATGCAGTTAGCTACCACGCTGGATGCGTTTAATTGGGTGCACAAACCAGACGAGTGGGTGTAATAGCTCGATGGGGAAAACGAATTCTCGGTTCGTTCGGTTAGAAAGAGGTTGGATCGCTTAACTATTCCGGATGGTGATACTAGCACTCATTCAAATCGTTTTTTGCCTCGTAAAGTAAATAATCTTGCATGAAGAATTTTATTGGACAGTAATCCTACAAAGGTAAATCTTGATAATCGGGTTATTAACACTCCCTTTTTACTTTGTTCTTGGTGTGATAGAGAGGTTGAATCGAGATACCATATTTTTGGAGATTGTGATATTGCTACAAGGACGTGGAATTCGATTTCTAAATGGGTTGATTTAGACTTTCCAAATTCTAAAAGGCCGAGAGATTTGGTTTATTGGATTGATTTGTTGGGGACTTCAAATCAGAAGAAAAATATAGTGGAAGCTATCTTATTTACGACTTGGTGGGTGTTGTGGAAGTTTATGAGTGACAACATATTTGCTAATACTTCGAAAATGAAATATAACATATTTGATACTATATTTAACTTTTCGTATCTTTGGTATGGTTATAGAAATAGGAAAACTAGTTCAAATTGGGTGGTGTGGTTGCAAAACCCGTTAATAATTTAGTAACTTTTTTTTGCCGACTAGTTTCTTGCTAGTCTTGTCTTAATAGAATTTTGTCGTTCAAAAAAAAAATAAAATACTTAACTGCAGACAATATCCAAGAACACAAATAGATTCACAATCTTCACAAATTCAGAAGAACCAACAGTGATGGAAAAAGAAATACAGACTAAGATATATCATCACGACGAAGACCTAATCATAACATAACACTCTCAGGAACTGAACAACTAAAGCAGAAGAAACTTCACGATGAAACCCTAGAGTACGAAAGGGGCGAAGAATAAAAAGAGGTGACGAGGTGAGAGAGAAAGCGGAGACTGGATATATGCTTTCTCTCTCCACCCCTTATATAAAAATCAAACAAAAAACAACAAAACGTATTAGAAAGAAAGTATTAAAACAACAAATATAGAAAATAAAGAAAGGTTTAGAAATAATGTTTGGTTTGGTATAGAAATAAGAAATATATCACCTTTTCAACATCCCCTAGCCAAACTCATCATATATCGACTCAAAAATTGTTTGCATATATCGACTCAAAATGTATAGAGTATGAAATACAAGGTCTGGTGTGAGACAAATATATGAGTTTACCTACATGCTTTTAATAGTTAGTTACATCAGTCAACAAAACATCACCATCTTTACACATTGAAGTAAGCACATAATTTTGTTCAACAGGGGTAGTAACAGGTTTACACCCAGAAAAATCATACTCAACATGTAAATCCATGGAATATTTTGTGTGAGACAAACAAATACCTCCAAAACATAAATGGAAAACAGTCCAAACGTAATATTAAATACGAATTCAAATGTAGGACTCCATGCATGTCCTAGAAGTGCACCTGTATCATCTACATGCACATGAAGAACTATAAACACAAAATTTTTAGATAGAACAAACATTGAGTGACGACACTTGCCCTATTGAAAACCAAGGTCAAGCAACACACCTAAAAGTTTTCATTCCACGTTCTAGGTGCTTGCTTTAAACCATACAAAGACTTAACCAGTTTGCACACTTTTGTTCCATTTTTCGAATAGAAATCTCCAGGTAATGTCATATAAACCTGTTCTTTCAAATCACCATACAAGAAAACATTATTGATATCAAGCTGGAAAAGAGGCCAATTTTTCTCCACATCAAGACCGACAATACAGCGGTTAGTGACCATCTTAAAAACAACAAATGAAAAAGTCTCATCAAATCAACATCCTCCTTTCAGCTATAACCCTTAGCCACCAGTCTCGCTTTGTACATCTCAATCTCACCAGTAGACTTATATTTTATTTTAAAAATCTGTTTACAACCTATTGATTAGATGGTAAACCTACAAGTTGCCAGGTGTGATTTCTATCTAAACTCTCCATTTCTTGAGTCATAGTAGAAACCTAGTTAGGACCAGTTGCTGCTTCCTTATAACTTATAGGTTCAATACTTTTGTTTAAGACATAGGTAAAACAAAGATTTTCGACCAGCAGACAAATTTGAGTAATTTACACTTTTTCCAAACCATACTTAACTTTCCCTTCCACAACAAAACCATTTAACCGTTTTGGTGGAAGGATGTAGATGACAATGATTTTTGGTGATGACGCAAATATGAATGGTAACAATGGCATGTGTCAAAGATGATGAAAACGGTGACGTCTCACAGGGTGAAGACTAAGGGTGTTCTTGGTTTGGCTTGAAACCGTCCAAACCGTTCATTAGTTTGATATAAAAATCGACAAAATGAAAATGTGAACACCCCAGTTATATATTAATTTAAAGTTTGAATCATTATATTATAATGCTTTTAAAAAGTAACTAGAGCAAACAACTTTACACAATAGTAACCAAGTTTCTCTAGTGTTTCATTTAAATACCTCAAAGTTTTTTTGTCCCTCTAAAGTCACTCAACTTTCAGTAGGTGTTCCAATCCTATGTAATATTTTTATAAATGTTTAAATTTTTGAATATTGAATGAGATATATGAATCATATATGAATCTTGTTCACTATTTAGCAATTATTTTTTTCTAATTCAACTTAAATATAACAACTTTGAAACTTGTTTATTATTTGATGAACTTTTATTTCTTCACTATTACCTCCTATTTTAAATTAATTGAATAAAAATTTCACTTATTGGTAACTAATATTCATATATATTTCATTTGCCTTATTCAATTTAAAAAAAATTAAACATTTATAAAAATATTACATAGGATTGGAACACTTAGTGAAAGTTAAGTGACTTTAAAGGGACAAAAAAACTTTGAGATATTTAAATGAAACACTTAAGAAACTTGCTTACTATTTGGTGAAGTTTTCCCAAAACGAAAAGTATCATTCTTTTTATTCACATGGTAAAAACCAAGGTTACATCATCAACACACACGTTATAGATTGCTACATTAAAAAGAATTTAATGTTTATGCTTATGCATTCAAACAACTTTTCATATCAATATTTCGTGTATGAAAGAAATGGATTAGACTTTATTCTATAAACTTTTGAGATTAGGATTTGAATGACATTTGAATAGAGAATGAGATGCAAGATACTATTAGTACTATGCAACGTTCAACATAAAGGAAGCTTTAGTCATTAGTGCCTTTCATTTTTTTTCTTTTCTTTTTATTTTGCTTTCACTCAACTCAAATCACATCGTTCAATAATATTACTCTTTCTTTTTCTTTAAACTTTATGTTAATTATTTAGTTATTAGCTAAAACTTTGTTTATATGTTTTTATCACTTGTTAAATTAAGTTTTTATTTTCTACAGAATGACAAATTATTTTTTACATAATAAGAAATTGCATTGTTTATTATGGATTACATAATTTTTTACTTCCTTTTCTTAAAGGAAGTTATTTAAAATTTGTGAAAAATAAATTACTTTTAGGAGATTATAGATTCTTTATTACAAGATAATGTAATCATATCCGAATAAATGCTCTTATTCATTATGTGCAAAATTGCATCTTATAGAGTGGATCTTTTTTTAAAGGCGAATTTCTTTTAATCATGTTACTAGTGGGACTTGAACCCGTGACTTTCAAACACTTGGGTGTTCCTAGAAGCTTTGCCTCTACTATTAGACCACGAACCCCAATGACGATGTAAACTTTGAAAAAGAATTTATCCTTCCTCACATTCAATATGCATTAATTTTTATAGAACTTGTATAGTCTAACAAATTTCAAACATGAAATTGTAAAAGTCGTATAAGCATAAATACTTCTTGTTTTAGCTATGATACATAAATTGATGATGTTATGTTATCCAATTGTTTTAGATAATTGAGAATTTGATATTTACTTGAGATCAAAGGAAAATCAGATTAAATATCGATACGAGTTAAGATGTATGGAGTGCACGCTCATTCTCGAGTAATCTGATTTTCAGTCTACACGAAACCTGAGGGTTCAAAGGGGCAACACCCCTGGCAAGGGTCTCGTTACCTGGTTAGCAAGTAGCACTAGTGAAAAGCTAAAGTTCAATTTCTTTATTTAAAAGCCTGTGGAATTTGCTTTGAATCTGCGTGGTTGGTAGAAACTTGCATGAGAACTGATCCATAGTAGTAACTGACTTATCAATAGAAGCTGATCTATCATTTTTTATTGTGTGATCAATAGTAACCGGTAATCATGTGATTAATAGTAATTGCTATTAGCAGGAACTTATGTTAATGTTGAGGACCAACGTGTAGTGGTTACTGATAGGGGTGTTCAAAAACCGTTGAAATCATCTAAGCCGTCCAAACCAAGTCAAATTGACTAGTTCAGATCGGTTTAAAAATAAAACGGTTCGGCTTACGGTTCACGGTTTAGAAAACCGCTTTTAAGGTTCCGACTAGGATTTTCTACTTGAATGTTTATTAACACTTCATAGGTTAGATTCTTACGGCCTTCATTTCTTTGTACCATTTTTTATTTAAAAGTTACATACTAAAACTCACTTCTAGTCATCTTTTTTTTACCTTCGCGATCCTAAACATCGTTTTCTTTTAACTTCAATCATCGATTCCAATCCGATAACTAACAATTTGATTCAAAGACCGCAAATAGCTAATAATTTGAAGAAAAGCCAAAGTTGTTTTAAAAAGAGGCAGAGCTAGAAATACCAGTGGAAGGAACTTAGAATTTAAACTGAAACAGTCAATTAGAATCGCTAAAAATCACGCCCTAGGGTGGATTAATCAAAATTTGAACAAGATATCAATGAATCCCTAAACAACTAAATATAAAGTGATACATTAAGGGGTCGTTTGGTTTACGAAATGTCTTTAAAGGAATTGGAATGTTTTGATGGAATTGGAATTTAAAGGAATTAGAATTAAATCTAATAAAAATTTGTAAGGTGTTTGGTTGGTAAATTTGACAAAGGAATTAGAAAGTAAAAAAAGGTTAAATGACAAAATAGTCCTTAAAAAACCCTATTTACATGACCTGGGGATTGTTTCAATAAACATGACTTCTGTCAATCGATTTTAGAATTAATGAAACGACGAAGAAGATGGAACTTCAACAAATATGATTTCCATAGTGATTCTAGAATAAAACGATTCTAGAATTAGTTTTCATCAATTCAATTGATGAATGTTTTAGTTAATATCTAGAAATAATTGGAATGAAGGTTTCAGTTAATTCTAAAATACATGGAGGTTTAACTAATTTCTCAACATTGATTTTACATAAAGATTAACTTCTGAAACAAAGGGGAGGTTCCAGATGGTTTTGATTTGGCCAATTTTTCTCTCCAATTTTTTTTTTTTTTAAATTTTGAGGTTAGTGTTGAATTGTGTATTAATATTGGTGTCATCTTGGACTGCGTATTTCAATTTTGTTATGAGAATTTGGTTTCTAGTTCATTAACATGGAAGGTTATTTGAACTTTGAAGTGAATAATTATAAGGTAAGAGGGAATGGAAAGATGAGGTTATTCACGATTTTCGACTGAAAGTTTTCGAATTTCAATTCCTGTGAATTTCACTAACCAAACGGCCCATAAATATTATAAAATTGAGTGTGACATTATAGGTAAATCCCTCACCATCCCTCACCATCAATGTTATTTGGGTGTATTGATTGTGGACGGAAGAAAAACTTCATACTTAAGCGTGCTTAGAAAAGAAACAAGACGGGTGATCTCGCAAAGTTTTCACTCGGATAACCATCCAATTGCATTTTATATGTCCATTTATTTGAATTTTATTTGGTCAAAATGTTAGTTTTTTTATTAATCTTTTTTCCTATGGAGAAATTACTAAAATAACCATAATCTTCGCCCCATGATTGTCGTGGGCAGGATTCCTGGTGGATTTGAGATCAAAAGTCAATCGAGTTTTATGAACGTTCCATGAAACATCAAACTGTTTTTAATGTACATTGCCTAATCCAACAACAAACGACCAAAGTAACATGACACATGATCATGGTTGCCCTTCATTTTTCTAACTAAAAAATAAATTTCCCTAATTCACGTTGCCCCATTGCTTCATCCCCGGAACCCATTTCGGGCACTTCGGGCTAAAGTAACTCGACACCACCCTCGCGTTCAACAGCTCCACGATGGGCGCAAATTTCACGCAACGTGGTGTCTTGTACTGGTTGATCGATGCACCCAAACTGATCGCGTAATCCATGAGCTTATCAAATGTCCCGTTTTCCACAATCTTGATCTCTAACGGCCCGATTGACTTGTCAGAAGCTCGCCCCTGTCGGTAAACACTGTTGAGTGATTCTTCGATCGCAAGACAGCAGTCTTCAAAAACCGATGGTGGGATTGGTGTGGCCTCGTTTAGACTCAGCTCCCAGAAGATCACGTAGTGGCCCGGTATGGTTGTGGTGTCTGCATAGCTCGTGTACTCGGTCAATGTCACGTCAAACGGCATCAAATGGTTCACTGCGTTCTCGACCGCTTTGTGTAACTCGACTTCGTCGGTTTTGTCCGAATCGATGCTTAAAGCAACGTTCTTCCTACAAATGAAGTTAAACTGAGGGGCTTTGTTCTTGAAACCCGCAACTCTCAACACATCGCCAACGCGGTACCTGTAAAGTCCTGCGGTTTCGTTTCGTACAGACATTTCATCAAACACTTAGTATGCATTACTTAATACTGAACCCTTAATTAAATTATCAAATAATTCTTAACTAACCGGCGTAAGTGGTGACTACAAGCTCGTATTCCTGACCGAGTTTAACATCGGCAAGATCGACGAGCTCCTGTTGTTCCTTCTCGTTGAGTGATTTCGGGACGGAGATTGAACTAACGCCATTGTTGCGATGAACCGGAAGGAACTCAAAATAAGCCATGGTGGGAATAAGGGTGTAGGAAACTTCACTGGGTTTACACAGCGGGTTCAGGTTAACGCCGAAGAAACATTCCGACGAGGCGTACATCGTGCAAACGAGAGGGAGGCCGTTGCCGTAGTAGTCAAGAGTCGGTATGTACTGCGACATCGTCCCCGTAACGATAACATCGATATACTTCGTGTTCGGCCATATCCTTGTAATAATCCCCTGCCATGATTTTTTCGAGCATTCAAACTCGATAAAATCTGCTAATTTTGGGTCGGGTTTCAACACCCTCATCACAGCTTCTCTGACAGAAGGATCTGTGATCATAGGGTTCAAAACACCGACCCGAATATCATGACACAAAAGTGTAAAGTGTTTCTCCAAAAACCGGATGGCCCGGATAAACCCGGAAGCAAAAACCGCCCCGACCCGAAGAACTTCTTTGTTAAGGCAAAGCCCACAAAGCATCTGGGAATACATGCTCTGGTAAGAATCAGGGCAGAGGATGGTTTCATTCGGGCTGGTGTAGTTTGTATACGGGTCGTATGGTCTTTGTTTGAAATGGGAGCTTTTGTAGTAACTGGTTAAAACGGGCCGGGCTACGAGCCCGCTCGGAGTCTTGGCTTCGGATTTGATGAAAAGGAAATACATCCCTTTGCCTTTGTCTAAACCGGGCACAAACTGGCTCATCACCGGCATTAAAAGACTGTAGAGTAATGACCTTCTTTCGAGCTCGTCTTCAATGGTGGGCATCAGCTTCCTCTCTCCTCCTGATGTCCCAGAACTGAATAAAATCAAAAATCAAAAACCCATTTCATACACTATTTAAAAACACGAGTATCTCAAAGCAGGTATTTACGGACGGATCAGCGACGAAATACACCAAAATCCTGATTTTTAATCATCTATTTGGATTTTGGTATACCATATTAATGATCCGTCAGTAATTATTTACTGACAGATCCACCCGTTGGAAATATACCAGCTGATAACCAACAAAATCCACAAAAATCCAGTTTTTTAATTGTATTTTAGGAATTTGGTGGACCCCTCGGTAATCCGTGGCTAATTACCGTCATTAAAGTTAATAATTCTCGCGCGCAAGTTTTTTAAGAAAAGATTCTAGCCTATTTGTCTGGAAAGATTTATGTCAGTAATCCGTCAGTAATTACCGACGGATTGATTATAGTTTATATTTTATGACAGATTCCGTATGATGGTTATGATTGTACCTTGTTAAGAATTCCGAAATGGGGCGAGAGGAAAGGATTGGGGATTTATCGCCATTGGCGATACGGGTGATGTCGGGTTGAAGGTCATCGTAAGTGATGACCGGTACGAGTTTCTTAAAGGTATCACGGTCGGTTTGACCGGAAAGACCGTGGCGGTCGAGGTACTCAACGGCGGCATTTTGCTTAAGGATTTCGGAGAGGACTCGTCGCTGGACTTGATCCGGGTTAGAGGTGACATCTTCAATGAATTGAAGCTTATTTTTGTTTTTCTGGGTGAGATCATGTGGGAGCTTGGGAGCTTCAGGCATGGTGGCAGACGGTGGTTGACGGCGGCGTAGGTAGCCGGAGAAGAAGATGGAATTGGATTTAGAGGTGTTACAATAGAAGATGGAGGGGAAGTGGGGTTTATATAGAAGGAAAACAAGAAGCCTTGTAAAGTGCATAAAAATAGTATACAGCATGGGGATTGGCCAGTGGCATAATTGTAATTTGCGTCCTTCTTTTAGTCTATTTATTTAATAAAATATTAGTTATCCAGCAGTGAAATAAAGTACACCAACATTCTTTTATTAAAAAAGATAATCAACTTTTACTTGATTAAAAATAGTATACAGAATGGGGATTGGCCAGTGGCATAATTGTAATTTGCTTCCTTCTTTTAGTCAATTTATTTAATAAAATATTAGTTATCCAGCAGTGAAATAGAGTACACCAACATTCTTTTATTAAAAAAGATAATCAACTTTTACTTGTATTTAATAAAATATTTATTTAGAAAAATGTACTCTCATGTTATAAAAAGATAAGTGTATAATGTTATATAAAAATAATGTTATTTAAACATAGGTAATCAATAATGTATTTAATAAAATATTTAGAGTAAACTTCGTTTTTGCTTCCTATGGTTTGACAATTTTGTTATAATAGTTTGAAAATGTCCATTTTGCTCCATGTGGTTACAATATTTACTCTAATATGCTCCTCGCCCCTAACTCTATCAATAATTTCAGTAAAATGTTACCCATTTTAACCCTTTCCAAAAGACAGAAATGCCCCTCATGTGAGGGGCACGTATGTAACATTTAAACGGAATTATGGATGGAGTTGAAGGCGGGGAGCATATTAGAGTAAAAACTGTAACCACAGGGATTGAAATGGCCATTTTCAAATTATTGGAGCAAAATGGTTAAAATGGTCAAACCACAGGGAGTAAAAACGAAGTTTACTCAAATATTTATTAAAAAAAATGTACTCTCATGTTATAAAAAAAATGAGAAAATCTATTTTTTTTAAATTGTAAATAAGTGTATTGCTTATTATTATTATTATATATATTTTTTGGAACGATTATCTAATAATAATAATGTTGTTTCGGTTCCGGTCAAGAAGATATTTGGATGACATCTAATTATTAAAAGTAGAGAGATTACAAATGAGTTTTTGTTTACTCAAAATGGTAAAGGTTATAAGGTATGATCCGTTGTTGGTTTTTAGTTTAACCAATTTTGGTTGTAATATTCTTGACGTATTTAAGATATTATAGAAGTCTTTGAAACTATTTTGTTGTTCAATTTGATTATTTGGAGTTTCTTTTACCTGTTTATTTTTTAAATCAATACAACGTGTCCAACTTTACAATCACATTGTTTTATGTAAGCATGAAGGAGGAGGGTTGTACGCAATTAAATGATTTAAAGTTTTGGATATTTGCTAACATGAAATTGTTAGGTCTAGAAATTTAAATATTAATTAATCAATAATAAAAATTTTAAAATTATAAAGAAATAACCAATGTCTTTAGAACTGGATCATACATTGAACCGGTTATCTTAGAGGTTGAACTGGATGACACTATAAATAATATAAAAATTATATATATGTATATAGATGCAACATACAAACATTTTGTTGTTTTCATATGAATTTGTAAATTTAATGACACATGAAAACTTAAATAAATAAAATATACAACTTAAAATACTAAATTAATCATAAAATGAGATTTAAAAAAAAAAAATCTTGAAATCCGGTTCGACCCATGGTCCGGTTCACCGGTAACCGCCTGGTTCAA
Organism: Smallanthus sonchifolius; assembly: GCA_023525975.1. NCBI lineage: Eukaryota > Viridiplantae > Streptophyta > Magnoliopsida > Asterales > Asteraceae > Smallanthus > Smallanthus sonchifolius. The sequence goes on along the minus strand of CM042046.1, from coordinate 7,727,450 downwards.
ATGAAAGCGGTTCAACTACACACAACCAAACCGGTTATGTGTCAAGTTCCCGGTCCAACCGCCTGATACGGTCCGGTTCTGAAAACACTAGACGTAACCAAATGGTATAGTACGTTTATGTTTTGTTCCCTTATGCAGTGTGAGGATTAATTTAGAACTTATTTACTTATTACCTAGTGCTCTACGGGTACTCTGGTAGTGTTTTTGTATATACAAAAATAGTATGAGTTTAAATTAAATCTTTAAAAATAGAATGGTAAATGATATTTAAGTATAAAAAATGTTCAAAAAGGTTATTGTTTTTGGTAAGAAACGTGCGAGGTACATATGAAACGCGATCAAGCCCTTTTATGGTTAAAATTTAGACATTTGTAAAAACATAAATAATAATGAGTTAAAAATGACTGAAAAAGCAATAAAAAAACCTATATTGTTGCCTTTTTTAAAATTAAATAATTTTTATATACTTTATTATTTTTTAAAAAGTTATATAAAATATTTGAGGATTTTAATATATTTAACTTTAGCATCCATGGTTTCTACACATATTTTGTGTGCGAGGAAAAAGGTGGAGGGTTTTTAATGACGATGAAGCAAATGTTTTTACTTTTTAGATATATGATTGAAATATATTTATTATTGTATAATCAAAAGTTACTGTATGGATTAACTTTGTTTTTGAAAGATAGAGTAGTTTCCAACTTTTAGAATTATACAAACTCATCTATACTATATAATAAATAAAGGTTTTTGCATGCCATGTGTCGCCTCCATATGCATTCTTATAATTTTTTTCCCGTCTCTCTCTCCTATTTAATTCACTTATATTTAAAGAAAAAAATACTAATTATACTAATAAAACGTATTTATTTTAAATTATCTCTTATCATAAGAAACTTTAATATTTAATTATATAACTTTTATTTTCAATCAAACGTATTTTCAAAACGTATTTTCGAAACTCAATTATATATTAATTTTTACATATTTTGAATTTGTTTTCAATCCTTACCATATGTAATAAATTTTTACACATGTAAAACATATACATAAAGATTTAAATTTTTTATGTATTGATATATTTTACCCCGTGTGTAGACACGAGATCTAAACTAGTATATAATATAATCAACGGTTCATACATATTTTTTTTATTAACGAGCAAGAAAGAAACTCAATTGTAATTTAATATGAAAAAACAACCATAAAATATGGTTTTTACTTGCACGTATCTGTACAACAATAATTGAAGGAGTCAAAACAATGGATATAACGTGTTGAATTCGATATTTTTCTATAATTAGTAAATTAAAATAGATATCGTGTCTCTTAAGACTATGACCAAACTAAACAAGCTTCTTTTTGTGTTCGTAGTTCATAACTCATTTTCAAGCTTGGTTGGTTTGGAGTTTATATTTATTTGAAGCGTCCTTTCTTGCTATGCCTTGTCCCTTTTTAGTGTATAACTGTTTGTTTTTTTATATAACATCACATGCTTCCTTTGATTTATGTTTGTACGTTAAAGACTTAAAGTTAATGTTTTGAACTCGAATAAATCAGCCATTTCAACCGGTCAGACTTAGAACCAGATACAAAACTTATCGATCTGTACTATTGTTACCGATGAACCAGACTTTGTGGTTGGAACGGATTTAAAACTTTTTATTTCATTTATTTTCTTTCAAAAATGTTTTCTTTTAATTTATTTGCTACTTCAGTCTTCATATTTTACATATCTAAACTAAAAGATAAATTAGTCCCACACTCTATTTTAAATTAGTTATATATATATATATATATATATATTATTTAAAATTATTTATGACATTATCAGGTTTTGAAACATTTCCGACAGACGAACCAGTAAGACAGCCAGTTTGATAATCTATCCAGTTATGAAAACATTGCTTAGAGACTATTTATTTCAATTATTCATTAAGTGATAAACAATATAAATATTCTCATATTTTTATGAAAATTATTTGTAAAGAAACTAGGTTACATATGTGAGCGATGTGGAAATGATGGACAAATTGTACGTGTGACATAACATTGTTCCAATCCTAATTAAGTAGGCAAACTAAAATCCACAAACCCCAATTACCACTCTATTGAAAATTGGAATGTCTAACGTATGTCCTTGTTTTAATTGGGGATTTTCTTTTTCTTATTTTAATCAACTTTATTCGTTTACTTAAAACCATCTTGTATAACTAAGATCTGTAATGAGCTCATAACGTAGTTTTTAGTTTAACCGGTCTAACTAGAAAACCTATAAGGTTTTAAAAACATGCTATTTGATGATGACATAGTTTCTTTGAGTAAAGCTACAAGAAACGTAATAACTATAGACGACATCGGTTAAGTACTGATTTTTGATATTACGTACACATCAAGTATGTGTATATACAGAGTGATTGATTCAAATGCGAATTACCATAAGGAATCATTTTACCAATGGTGAATACATTAGTTCCATTGTAATTTTACACAAAAGTATTACTTATGTATTCATTGATGAAGCAAATGGTTATTAAATATTTAATAGTTCTCATTTGAATACATCTTTACATGATGATAGAGCCCTAAGCGCGGTGAGGGGTGACAAAGGACGTGCTCGTACGGTTCATATAAGGAAATTAAAAAGTCATTGATTGTTGGGAACTTTCACTTCTCTATATTCGTAATATGCCTTTCTAGGAGCATTACGATCTGCAGCTCAAATGGTCCCTTATGAAGTCTCTATTGGTCTTATTCTTATTGTGCGCCTTGTGACCGCGTTTGGATCCGCGAAGGAAATCGCTCGGATGTTCCCCTAACCCAACCCGGGAACGGACCGGAGGGAACCGCAGCATGGGGAAGTGGCCCAACCCCCCTCTCCACCTCACTTTTTTGCTCAAAAGTATTGATTTCGACTCACTAAGTTTGTTTTATATTAGATATAGTGTTTGGGCCCTTTCTAATCTAGACCAAAAACCTAAATTCGTTCCACAAATCCATTAAAAAATTTGGGGTAGTCATCACTTTTTTGCTCAGAAGTATTGATTTCGACCCACTGGTTTATTTCATATTAGTTCTAGTGTTTGGACCTCTCATAATCCAGACCAAAAAGCCTAAATTTGTTTCAAAAATCCACTATAAATTTGATTTTTTATATATAATATTTTTGATTCCCCAGTTTAATTGTTTAAGTTTCGTCGTAGTACTTTTATATATATATTATTATTAACCAATGGCTTATGTATATCATGCAAACAAGATGCAAGTGACTACCTTCCTATTTTTTTTTAAATTATGTATATATTATATACTAGGTTAAAATCTCATGTAATATACGGGTTAAATAAATAAAATGTTATATATTTAGTAATAAAAATTTTATATTTTTAAAAACCCGTGTAATACACGGGTTGAATAAACCAGTATATTATATCGGTTGAATAAAATATAATGTAATTTGTTAACAAACACATTTGTCAAAATATGTTTTTAAAAAATGTAATTTGTCGTGACAGTTATAAGGTCTGTTAGGTTAGTTTTTAAAATATTTTTTTTAACTGAGTATTAATTTTTTAATTTAACTCATAAATGTTAGTTCATATTAAGTTCATTTGATTGATGATATAATAACTATTTATAATTAAATAATAAGTATTCGTATCTAGATTTATTAATATAAAGATTATTATTTAATATGGGAAAGAAATAGAAAATCTAATATTTAATAGGAAAGAGAGGCGGAAAAATAAAGATTAGGAGTAACTAGAGAGTGACACGTGTCATGAAAAGATTTTCATTTATTAGAGTATTCCATCCTTTCGTACGTAGTATGATGGACGAATTCTATACTCATGGGGCTATTCCGAATACGTGTGGGGCCTCGTTTATTGCCCTTATACCAAAATGCATGGATCCTCAAGTGATAGAAGACTTTAGGCCAATTACACTAATTGGGGTCATTCACAAAATCATCACAAAAACACTAGCGAACAGGTTGAAAGGGTGTATAGCGGATTTGGTAAATCCAGTTCAGTCGGCATTTGTGGAAGGGAGATCAATTATAAACGGGCCATTGATTTTGAATGAAATAGTATCATGGGAAAAGAAACGCAAAAAAGGAGGTAATGTTAGTCAAAGTGGATTTCGAGAAAGCATACGATACAGTGAACTAGAAATTTCTATTATCAATCATGACTCATATGGGGTTTCCGTCAAAATGGAGGAATTGGATTTTAGGGATACTAATATATGGGAGAGCGCCCGTAATGATAAATGGGTCCCCATCTGGAGAGTTCCAATTAAGGAGAGGTCTAAGACAAGGAGACCCAATATCTCTTTTTCTCTTTATATTAGTAATGGAAGCATTGAGTGTGATGATGGAAAAGGCTACGACTAGTGGATCCTACAAAGGGATGTCGGTGGAAGGTACGAACGTGAGGTTGTCACATTTATTCTATGCTGATGACGCAATATTTTGTGGGGAGTGGAATATTTCAAACATAAAAAATCTAAATAGAATATTGAGAGTTTTCAACTTATGTTCCGGGCTGAAGTTCAACTTAGGACAAAGTAGGTTATTTGGGGTAGGGTCGGATCAAATTATGGTAAACCAGATGGCAGCAAAGATATGTTGTAAAGGAGACAAACTTCCATTTATGTACTTAGGGCTTCCGGTAGGAGATAACATGAATAGAATCAAAGCGTGGAAATCGATTATAGATAAGTTCAACACGAAATTAACCAACTGGAAGGCGAGGATCTTGTCCTTTGTAGGTAGAATTACACTTGTAAAGGCGGTTCTGGGGAGTATTCCAAATTATTATCTATCTCTATTTAAAGCACCGAAAGGAGTCATTAATTCATTAGAAGGCATACGGAGAAAATTTCTTTAGGGAGGAGGATCTATGGTCAAAAAAATTAGATGGGTAGCTTGGGAAAAAATAGTGGCTCCTAAACGTAAGGGCGGCCTCAGAGTGGGCAATATTAAGGATCTAAATACGACATTGCTGGTGAAATGGTGGTGGAGGTGGAAAAATGACAAATATCATATTTGGAAAGAAATGATTGAAGCAATACAGGGAGGACAAAGAAACGTCCAATCATTTCCGGTTAGGAAATCAATCTCGGGGGTATGGAAGAACATAATTGGAATCAAGAAAGAGTTCGTGAAACACAATACAGAAAATTAAGAGCAAAGTGGGTTCAGGAGGTAACACAAGATTTTGGGTGGATAATTAGCATGAACGGGGCATTCTAAAATTTATTTTTCCTAACCTATTTGCTTTGGATATAGATAAAAATGTATTTATTGCAGATTGCTACTCAGAAGCAGACAAGACATGGAAATGGGCATGGAAGAAAGCCCCAACACAGGGTATACCATTAACACAGATTAATCATTTGGAAATTTTGTTGTCACATGTTAGGTTGTCACAAGAAAAGGATGTGTGGGGATGGATGAAAGAGGCGGAGACATAGTTTTCAGTAAGCACAGTTATGAAGGAGCTAGAAGATACCCGGGGAGCAGTTATATTAGGTCCAAAATTCAGATGGAATACATGGGCACCCCCAAAAGTAAACATGTTCACTTGGAGAGCAATGGATGGACGCATAGCGACGAAAGATACCCTGGCCATAAGAGGGTCGGATAATTTAGACAAGACTTGTCCAAATTGTGGAATTTGCCAAGAAGACGCAGATCATTTGATAGTATCATGCTTGTACGCAAAATCAATATGGTGGCAAATTTGGAGATGGAGCAACCAACCTACTGAGGAGTAATTAAGCATGTCGAGGAGCTACAAGTACCGAAGAAAAAGAAGAAACTGATTCATGTTATCTCGCTAGCAACTATATGGTGTCTATGGCTCAGTAGAAACAAAAGAATTTTTGACGAGAAACTTACGATGGATCAAAATTGTGTGGCGCAAATCAAAGAACTATCGTACCTATGGATTACATGTAGAGCAAAGCTGAGAAGTATCACTTGGGAGGACTGGATAGCATTCCAGATAGATATTTTATGACGGACGTTATTGTATTGTGTTTTGACCAATTTAGACTGGATTTGTAATTCTTCCCCTATTAGCCACTGGCTTTGGGGGGTTACGTTTTAATTGATTTCGTTTACTTAAAAAAAAAAGATATATAAAACTCACGCAAAAGCACAAATTCTTGGAGTATTTGATGAGCAAGAATGTGTGCAGCTGTGCATTACATATGGGAAACAGAAACCATGATCGCGAGACTTTGACCGCTGAACTCTCAATTTTTTATGCTTTTAGGAAAATAGGGACATTAAAAGTCGTGCTAGGTTGTGCCGAATTGGAGGAAAGTTAGGAAACGAATAATTTAATTCTAAATTATAATTACCATCTATTTAAATATTAATGTATTACTAGTTGAATACATAAATAGAGACCGATGATTTATTTTAATTTCTTAAGTTTTAACGATCAGCTCTTTTTATATAGATTTGGTATAGATGGTTTTGACATGTTTTTGAACAACATTAATATTGAAATTTTCCGATTGAACAACATTAATATTGAAATTTTCCGATATCAATTTTTGTTTAGATGTTTTAATAATAAAATCTTTTGTTATTATATAGACTTTTTCGTTGCATTTAAAATCCACAACTCTACTTAACCTCAGTCGGTATGTACATATGCAAACTAAGCATTTTAGTAGGGGTGACAATTCCTGATACGACTAACACGACACGAAAATAATTAGGTTTTGGGTGGGTAATTATAACCCGTTTAAAAAACGGGTCATATTCAGATTAACATGTTCGTACAAAAAATGAACTGTGTTCGAGCTGATCGTTTAATAAAGAAGTTGATCTATGATCGTTTAATAAAGAAGTTGATCTATGAACCCCTTTTGTTTAAAAGTATATTAAAATTTGATATTTTGTTTTTTCCATCTTCCATTTAAAAAAATATAAAATAGCCCAATAAGAGTTAAAAGTTAAAACCATAATTTTTTGAGTTTGACAGCAGACCTTTTGCTTTTTTAGGTCACAACTTCCTAAGTTACAATCCATACCAAATACTCTTCATGCACCTCTGCCGACTCTTTTGGAACTACACCAAGTGATTCTCCGCCACAAAAACTTTCTGGTGGAGTGATAATCTAATGATTTTTTAAATAGAAGGTTATGTGTTTGAGTTTCGCTTAAGACAGATTGTTTCAGGTTGAGTCAGAGGGTTTTTCCAGTTATGAGTTTCCTTCTACGTGGGTCCCGGATTCGAGTCCGTTGCAGTTACAACCCATTGGGAAGGACATGCCTGACTCACATGAACACCCGGCCATGCCTGACTCACATGAACACCCGGACTGCTCTTAAAGCAGGGGTGGAGGTTTGTGATATTGGGAAGGACATGCATGATACCAGCAATGATATTGTTTGATCTATATCGGTTAGGTTAGTCACGGTACCAGAACGATAACGGTACTCGCTATAGATTACGATAAAAAAAATTCCTGATGACGAATACAACTCCGTTTAAAAAAAAATCATATCGAAATGTCGACAAAAAAAAAAAGATAACTATGTATTTCGTTTTTTTAAGTTAGCGAAGAAAAGTTATTATAGAAAAATGAAATAAATAAACAATTAAACAACCTAAAAGCGTATATTATATATATATTATAAGATGCTAAAGTAAAAATAAAAAAAACATCAAATGTTCATCACAGTTTTCTTATAATATAGAGTATAATTATTTTAATGTCAATGATTCAGTTAAAAACTTACAATGTCATATCATAACTGAGTTAAAAAACCCATTAATAATTACTTTATTATTGGGCCATGTCCAAATTAATAATTTTACCTGATAAAAAAACATACGACAAAATTCATTCAGATGAATTCAATAAAGGAATGTTTTTGAATTGATTTTTTTTAAAGAAAAATTAAGTCTAGTGTTATTACAATTTTTATTATAATAATGTTTTTTTTTTCATATATTAAACTATATTTTAGATTTTTAAGGGCCCATTTTCTCTAGTCGTACATGACCCTTGAAATTCCAGGGACGACCCTATGGAGATCTTGATTAAGGTGTAAAATAGAATAAATATTTGATTATAATAAAGATGAAGATGAAGATAGATATCATGTTTTGAAATGTGAATGCTCTTAGTATCTTGTGAGTTATCAAAGTTAGTTTGGGCCGATATGTAGACATGGTGTACCTTGCCTTTTTATTACGACACACTCAATGTTGGAGCTACTCAACGCTTCTAGAATAGATGAATTGGTGTAATTTTATTTTTAAGTTGTAATTCACCTTCAAAGTGTTATGCATCTTTTGTGGTTCTAGCTAGCTTTTTGCTGGAAACTTTTTTATTAATTTTTTCTCATCCGTTAAAAAAATAAGAAAATAAATATAAGAAATTAAATGTGGGGATTTTGAGGGCATGAGTGGTTAGAAAGGAACAACATCAAAAGATAATTAAACATTAGTGATGGTACCAACATGGACACCACATATAATTTAATGGACGAGAGAGGTATAAAGACGGCATGATCCTGTGTAAATGCCAAATATTTCGGACATATTTATAAACTAATACACAAAGAAAATAGGAATTAATGTTTTACTAGCAAACTTAAATGTGTATTTAGTCTTTGATCCCCTTGGAGTTGTATATGTTTTGTTCACATCCTCATACTTTTGGAAAATGACATAATTGCACATGGTCTTTAAGTACTAGAAGTAGAGTGTATATCAAAGATATAATATAACATTTTTCTTATGGATTTTCAGTCTCATAACTCACTTTCAATTCCTTGATAACAAACAAGTTCAAGTTAAAATGTAATGAATTAAAACCAGTTTTTTGGTTTGCCCCATTAAGACTATAATTGTCTCAAGATATGAATATAGAGAGCTAAAGAGCTAACATCATGAGAGTTGTACCATGATGCAATCCTATGACCCTATCTATACTTTAAATGTGACATGTAAGAAAGAATATAAAAAAGCAAACAAACAAACACCCACATTAAAAAAAAACTTTAGCTCTTAGTCATGGATTTATAGGGTTTTATGATATATAATGTTCTTCACTTTGTGTAATTTGACTTAAAACATATTCAATACACCTCTAAGATATGTTAAATCTAACTTTTATGAGAGAATTAAAATTTGGAAAATTGAAATATTAGGTCATTCTAATGAAATTACATTTTCTTTTAAAAAAATTTATTGTGTTTCTGCATAGTTTAGGCTAGAGTCAAGTACACATATACTATCGATGTGGTTGCAATCAGGTCTATTTGAAGTTGATTTAACGATCATGTTATGTAACGGCACATAACAAAATACGAAGTTGTAGATGTATTTAAAGGTCATCTGACATTTACCATGTGACATATTTGTGGTATGTTTGTTTAAACCGTCAAGGGAAGTAAATGTCTACAAAAACACATGCTATTAGAAATGTGAACAAATGCCATGTAATAGGTTTTTAATAGTTAGTGGTTCTGTTCTGATGGTCAAGTAGTTTTTCACATAGTGGCTTCTTTTTTAGTACCATGAACTTACAACCCATAAGAAAAGACATGCATGACTCACATGAATCACCCGATTTAAGAAATACCGCCTTAAAAAAGGTTTTGAATATGCTTTGGTTAAATGAGCACTCCAAAACTATTTTTTCTTTTTTCATATTAAGAAAAAGTTTTGTTGTGTGTTTAAGAGGGATATTAATTAATTGTAAACCCGACATAATTGCTTAGACATAATCTGATTATTTTTGTATAACTTTTGACATTATTTTATTCCTTCAAGAATCAGTTGGATAAATTATAATAGAGTAAAAGTTAGGAGCAATGCATTACGTCCTTTGGTGCCATGGCCTACATCCAAAATCTAAAATAGAAATCTTTCCAAAATAAGAAACCGCAAAACACAACTAAGATTAGTTGATATATTCTTTATTTTATCTTATTTATATGATTTCACGAGCTTTTGGCATGCGGTTTATAGGCATGATCATGTTATGTTGCCTAGACGATGATGTTGTGGCTTCATGTTATGTGTAACGAAATACCGGTTGCTTGATATTTTTAGAGGGCCGCGTACGTATCGTTTATCATGTAACATGTCGTTTATTTGAGTAGTGAAGAGAAGCAAACAATGCAAAAAGATGTTATGCATATAACGGTTACAAGTGACATAATTAAATAACGTAAGTCGATACCGTTACATAGTGACATAAATGCGACTAGAGCATCCTTTTATTTGAACGGCTAACAGCAAGACCTGTGAGTACTGGCAAAATTTCTCTCGTCAGGACCCCTTATCACACAGAAGGAAACCTTTTACAGGGAAACCCCCCGACCACCAGACCAGAAGTCTGATGGCAAGTATCAATGATTTATCCAACAAAGGCAAGATCAAATAAAAAAATGGTTTTGCCTAAGTAGCCAAAGAGCCTAAGTAGCCAAAGAAAGATTTTTAAAAACTCAATATCTAGCTCAAACGAACTTTGATTGAACTTACTCCAGCAGAATTGGAACCGGCTCGTCGGGCTTTGCTATTGTAACTTTAGGGATTAGCTTTTAGTTTTTAGCATTTAGGGTTAGTTTTTTAGGTTTTAGCTTTAAGGTTTAGCTTTCGAGTTTAGTTTTTAGGGTTTAGTTTCAAGGTTTAGCTTTATGTTTTAGCTTTTTTAGTTTTTAGGTTTTAGCTTTAGTGTTTGGGGTTTAAGGTTCAACGAGACAGTTCCAACACCGCTAGAATGAGTTCAATTGGAGTTCGTTTAGACCGGATATTGAGATTAATTTTTTTTTTCTTAAGCTACTTAGACAAAATTCTCTTTTTAAGGGACCCTCCCTTTTATCCCAACATATTTATAAACTTGAACTATGAACAACCGAAAACATCAACATATATAATTCTATGATCCGGACCTTGAACCGTTAGATCTAGACTAAGAATCACAAGACAATATAACATACCAAGTTCATAAATGTTCTCAGGCAACTAACGCATATGTGTGTGATAGTCTCCTCACATGTATGAACCCTGATACCCATAGACATCTCAACAACTACACCTAACACATGTTATAGTGTTTCATTGAAAATAGGATTGGTACATCTTACTAAGGTAAGAAAACTACAATGATAGTTATTAAATACCCTATACTCACTCCCTCCTATAAATACCATGTACCAACCGTTGGGTACACATTTGCTATCTCACATGTACACCCTTAATATATGACTTTGATTTTTCTCTTTAACCGATACTTCTCTTAGGAGTTAGTTGTTTGCTGAAATCCCCTCCTCACAACAAGGCTAGCACACTACTAGAATACTGGACAATTGTGACTGCCTTTTCGGTCGCAAAACGGCATTTCAGTCACAAATTTCGGTCGTATTTACCCAATTTTCTAGTAGTGACAGTGTTTTTTGTATCAGAACCCTATGAGCGCCAGATCTTCACCACACCTAATACTTAGTTAAGTTTTGTTACACCAATAATCATAACTTTGATCTTGGTCTAAAAGAGCTAGTTGGAAATAAGTTATCACAATTAAATAAGTACGAGATTTGATAATGTGTGTCGTTGTAATATGTGAATTAATCATAAACCCTATATGTGCCTTTAAACATAATCCGATGCCTATATCGAACTTTTGATAATGTTAGATTTGAAAATATTAAGGAAAAGTTAGGAAGAATATTTTATGTAAATGGTTTTCATGGCCTACATAAAAAATAATACAAAAAAACTTTCCAAAATTGGAAAGCAATACAAACATGATGAAGATTGAGTGCTTTTTATTAAGTTATTTGGTTTGCATACATATAGAAAATGAATGGTATTTGGAACAATAACATCACTTTTGATGTCTCTTGCTCATACATATTAATATTTTATTGAACAAGTGTTTGTTTTTGGGCATCACTCACGTGGATAGTCCCCATAGATTTTAATCAGTATGTCGCTCACTCACTTTCTGAGGCTTAGAATGAATGCGATTAACAATTACTTTTAATATTCTTCTTAAATATGATGGTTGTTGTGAAAATAACGTATGCGGAAGTAAAGAATATCAAAAGAAGTTTACTTTAAAAAATATTTATAGGTGAATTGATGTTTTATAAAATTGGATACCGTTGTTTTACCGGTTCATTATAGAGGGGCGGGCTTATCCACGTCTGCACTGCACGTGTTAGTTAGCCACAAACCCACCTTTTCTCTCCTCCTATTCACAGTCGCCCCTTTCTCTCTCCTATTTCACGAGCGTGCCCATCTGCACGGCCGCTATGGCCCTCTCTCTTTGCTGGATTTGCCCTTCTCTCCTCGCCAAGCCGTTGGTATTATTTAACCCCATCTATTATATGTCATAGATCTCCGTGAAACTAGGTAGTTTCGCTTCTCTACAGTTTCGCTTGGTCGTCTTGCTCAGCAGAAAACTAGGGTTTTTGCATAGAATGCGGCCAAGGATCAATCTCATCAAGACTACGAATTTTTACATCCAAAACGCGGGTTTTACTCTCGTGAAGATAGATCTATGGTTTGTTTCTCATTTAATACGTAAAAATCCCACCGTTTTGTTTAAAAAGCATAAAAACCCATTTCGAAATAAAACTCAGATCTAGGCAAGATTGTTAGACCGAAGGCATCATCAAAAACCTATTAATCAAAATAATTAGATTTGTATTTCTAGCTGACTTCGTCATTTTAGTAAGGATTATTGGATTTTAATAATCCCATCTTTTACTAATTGGCTAATAATAATCTCAACTGAGAATATTCTTACCACCAGTCCCTACTTTAAAACTATTTTTTTACATTGGACCCCCCGTTAAAGAAACTTAACGCCGTTAGCTTTTATATGATGTGGACATCTGCAAACCGCTGGAAAGTCGAGCCAAGCTAGCAGTGGTCTCGTGATGGGTTTTGAAATTTTCTCTCATGGTGTTTAACTGTTCTCGTTTGTGCGGCAACTCCAAACAGAGAAAACGGTGGTGTTTAACGAGACCGGTTAAACACCACCAGAGCCAATTTCAAAAGCCACCACGAGACTACTGCTAGTTTGGCTCGACTTTACGGCGGTTTGCAGATGTCCACGTCATATAAAACCTAACGGCGTTAAGTTTTTTTAACGGGGGGTCCAATGTAAATAAATAGTTTGAAAGTAGAGACTGGTGGTAAGAATATTTTCAGTTGGGATTATTATTCACCAATTGGTAAAATGTGAGTTTATTAAAATCTAATAACCCTTTTAGTAATGGGAGATGATTTTCCAGTACCCTTAATACTGGTCGGCCATTCTTGGCCACTTCCTGTGTAGTAATTGGCATGGGAGAAGGAGTTCTAAGCTAAAAATAGGGATGAATCAACATGTTTCATTGTTGCAAACTATGATAATCCACCTAATAACCCTTTCGAGATTGTCGATTTTCATTGATGACAACTTGGATTAATAGCTAAAGAAAGTTAAAGGAAAAAGACTAATGGACTTAGATGTTGAAAGCAAGGATGACTCTTCTTTTGACCTCTGGAATTACCCACCAAAGAGAAGATTCTAATGGAAATCATGAATAAAGAAAAACTACATGAATGCCCTCTCGAAGCCACCGATCTAATTAGCGCATATTGGAACTATCAACCCAAGTTAACTAAAGGTAAAAAAAAAGGGATTTGAAGGAAAGCACTAGATATTCCGAGGACTACTATGTTCCCCGCCTCCAGAAGTATTTAGTAAGAACAATTTTGGTCAGGGACTCGTAAATAAACAATGACGCTTCCAGGATGCAACCCTAAGTAAATAATTGACGAGTTGATGCATATGACAGAAAAACAAGGATCTTCTACATGTGTGTTTTAATAAAATCCTTTAGCTATGTTTTAAAACCTTTTGTCATGAGTGCATTCTTGGGTCTCATGATTTGAAGAAAGCCTTTAAATTATCTCAACAAAACAAATGGGATATTTAAGTAATAATAAGTAGAAAAAATGAAAATTATGCATAATTTTTACACTTTACCCATTCCATCCATTTCATGCGAGTAAATTGGGTTTTTTTTAGGATTTCAAATCAATATATCTTCATATGCTCATTCAATTGGATGTTTTGCATGATTTTCAATTGTTGCTTGCATAGTATAACTTGTATGACTTATACATTTCAAAATCATAATCAAAGTGTTTGTATGAAAATGATTGAGACAATTAGAACTACCCCTTTTTAGTTAAACTTTTTACCCATTATCCAACCCACATATTATCCCTTAGATAGTTTTATCGAGCCTTCTCCTATTTTTGTCACCGCCCGCATATTACACCCACTTAGTCAAAATTAACCTTTTTTATTGCTACCCTTTTTGTTAAAACTCAGTTTTGATGATATTGGCTTTGAGTTAAGGATATCCCGTCTCTACGCACGTAAGTTTGTTCTTTTAAAGGTGAGACCTAAAACAGCTGGATTTATTATTTTGATTTCAATTCTTCCGTGTCTTCAATTCGCTAAGCCGGGATTACCCCAAAAATCTGAGAAAAACATTTTTCTTTTGTCCAACGAGAAAAGGAAAAAGTGGCACCAAAAAGGGCAAAAGCCACTGTTCCATGAAACTTAAAAAAAAACACTATAAAGAAAGGACTACACATGAGAATGTCACATAAGTTGTGGGTTTCTCTCAAAATATATATTGGAAACCGTTGTGGGTTTCTCTCAAAATCTCGTTAAAGTTACAACACGTGATCATCAATCCATAGACACAGAGTACTACACATGAGAATTTCACATAAGTTGGACCATAACCAGAGGCGGACTTAAGTGAAACGGGGGGGGTGCACAGGAACCACCCGAGTTTTGAAATTTTAGTGTAACGGTAGGTAAAAAAACTGGGGTGAACCCCCTAAAATATTATAGGGTGAACCCCCTTACAAAGTTTCCTGGATCCGCCACTGACCATAACTAAAGACGACGCAAACTCTCTTTTTAAAAGCTAATTTTTACTTTTTTTAATTTACAGCCATTTAAATTGCAAAACTACATGGATTGATGATTAAATTTTTGGCTAGAGCATTGAGAAAACAAGTCCAATATAAGATTTAATTAGGGAGTTTATAGTTAACTTAATTCAATTCTTGTAATTTCTTTCTTCAGATTCATCGTGTTCGTAATCAATTTCTTAATCGTTGGAGTTGATAATCGTTTGGTTTCATTGATTCTTGTTTTTGGTGAATTTCAATCTTATTCCGCTTGATTGATTAGTACAGTGGGTTAATCAAGATCCAAAAGAAATTGATTATGGACCAGAAAAGATGAGTGTATAAGATAAACATTAATCCAAAGTTGAAAAACATGACAAGATGGATCATATAATGAAAATGGAAAAAAAAAATTGATTGACTTTTGTGAATCCAAAAGCAAAAGAAAGTGCAATAAGATATTTAGACTAGATTAGATTGTGTTTTGTGTAAAGCAATACGTAAATACTAATTAATGATGTTTAGTGTTCCCTACTTAAGAACAAAGAAGAGGTGGGGTGTAATTAAGAGGGGTCCCCACATAATGTAAACCTTTTAGCCCATCTTTTCATGTCACCGGTAAAGCCGGCCGGTAGGACCCTAACCGGAGCAAACATCCGGTTCACCACTCACTACTCTTTTCACTGTCTAGTCTTTTAACAAACATCATTCATCTCATATGGCGTTGGTAGAGGATTCTCATATATTTTCATTTATTCATTTGTTTATTATTTTCTTACATTTATTGGTTGAGATGCTAATTACATTTAAATTATAGGGGGTGTTCAAATAAAAAGTAGGTTTTCGTTAAAAAATCGAAAAATGACCAAAATGCTTAGAAACGATATCAAACGAACTCCGATTGAGCTCATTTCAGCGGCGTTGGAACCGTCTCGTCGAACTCTACCATCTTAGCTTTTAGGGTTTAGCTTTTAAGGTTTAGATTTTACGTTTAAATTTTATGGTTTTAGCCTTAGGGTTTAGATTTTATGGTTTAGGTTTTTTTGGGGGGTAGGGGTGGGGGGGGTGGTGGTTTTAGGCTTTTTGGGGTGGGGTTGGAGGGGGGTTTAGGTTTTTAGGTCCGGATTAGAGTTCGATAAGACGGTTCCAACGCCGCTGGAATAAGCTCAATCGGAGTTCGTTTGACCCAATTCTTAGCGTTTATTAGCGAAAAAACACTTATCAGTGAAAACTTCCCCCTAAATTATAAATGTAGTGTTGGTGGAGGATTCTCATATATTTTCATTTATTCATTTGTTTATTATTTTCTTACAGTTTTTGGTTGAGATGCTAATTACATCTAAATTATAAATGTAGTGTTGGTGGAGGATTCTCATATATTTTCATTTATTCATTTGTTTATTATTTTCTTACATTTATTGGTTGAGATGCTAATTACATCTAAATTTTAAATAGGATTCACATATATTTTCATTTATTCATTTGTTTATTATTTTCTTACATTTATTGGTTGAGATGCTAATTACATCTAAATTTTAAATGTAGTGTTGGTGGAGGATTCACATATATTTTCATTTATTCATTTGTTTATTATTTTCTTACATTTATTGGTTGAGAATTGAGATGCTAATTACATCTAAATTATAAATATAATGAGATCTTCTGATCGTACAGTTTACAACATGACGGTTGCTATTCTTGAACCTCTTGAAAGGGTGGTCTTTTGTTGTAAGCCTTCGGGTTGTGTTGCATGGATCGAGTGTAGATGGATGTTAACCATCAACTTTTATCTTTATGTTTTGGTAATCTTGGGGTCTGTTTGGTACGGGGTAATGGAATGGACGAAGGAATGGAATGAACAAGGTAATGGAATAGACAAAGGATTGAAATGGATCATTCCATTCTATTGTCTTGTTTGGTTACCATTACAGAATAGAATAAATCATTACTTTATTTTATTTCGTAGGCTAGAAAAGACGAAAGAATAAATCGGTGGTGAGTGGCGGTGGTGAGTGGCGGTGGTGGTGGTGGGTGGCGGTATTAGGTGGTGGTGGGTGACGGTGGGTGATGGCGGCGGCGGTGGGTGGCGGTGGCAGGAGGTGGTGGTTGAGGAGGCGACAATGGTGGTGGTGGTGATGGTGGGAGGTGGTGCTGGGCGGTGGTGATGGTGGCGGTGGGTGGTGGTGATGGTGGCGGTGGTGGGAGGTGGCGGTGGGTGATGGTTGGTGGTGGTAATAGGAGGGTGTGGTGGTGATGAAGGGTGAAAGAGGGGATGAAATGAAAAAAAAAATAAGGGGGATGGATGAAATTAATTTTAGGGATTTAGAAGGGATGACATTCCTTGTGGAATGGATGATTCCATTCCACCGTCCAACCAAACACCATTTTTTTATTCCCTCATAATCGTCCATTCCATTCCACCTCTCATTCCTGCATACCAAACGCTACCTTGATGTTTAATTCTTTACCTTCTTAAATTCATACTTATTATAATTATTTTTATACAACTTCAAATCGTGCTGATTGTGTGTTTTTTTATTTGTATGGTTTAAAGCAAAAGATGTAAAAAGTGCCCGAGTGAATAGTTTTGAGTAATAAATCATTTTATCAGTATTTTTGTTTGAGGCAAATCGCGTTGGAACGATTTGACTCATCGTCACCATTTTCTTTTTCATACTTAAATTAGGGTGTCAGTTTGTGTCAGGTTGACAAGTTGTGTTAGGTTGGCAGGTTTGCTGGTTGAATTATTTCGGGTTGTGTTGGGATTCAGTGGTGATCAGTTTGATTTTTTATCAAAAATGAGTTTCGACAGAGAAATTAATTAATTCAGTTAATTAACAAATACGCAGCGGAAAATAAAATCATAACCTATTTAGAAGCACTGACAAACCGAACAGGATCTTGTTATGAACACGCAAACACTAAAAAAATAATTAATCTACTGATGAGATTAATTATACCTTAGTGGTTAATGATTAACCGGTTGAGACACGTAGGTACAACGAAACAATGCTAGATCACGAACCAAAATACGGGAACGGGCGGCGCCGGTCAACGGCGACGGCTTGAGGCTGCCAGAAAGATCAAGACTGAAGCCCTTGCTCCTTTGTCGTTAGCTCCTTTGGAAAAAGGCCAAGAAGTCCACGACTTCTTTTGCTTCTTATTTTTGCGACTAAAAATGCAAAGAAGTCAAAAAAAAATCTTCCTTTGCGGCGGGAATTAATTAGGGTAGGAAACAAAAATAGGATTATTATATATATAATAATTATAAACTCTGTTAATTGTTTTCGGACCCAAAGTCCAATATGAGATAAAAAGCCTGTACCCATTTAATTATTTTAATTAAAGATTAAAACAATATATATAATTATTATTTATAAACTAGTATAAATAATAATTCCCGTCTAACAAATATATATTAAATATATCGTATCGCTAACAGTTCGTAATTACCAGTTAAGCAGGTTAAGTGGATTTAATGTTCGTTGCCCTAGGTGTAACTCTTACGGGTCATAGCTCGGTCAGCCGCGTTGTCCATCGGGCCGGTCCATAAAATCCAACAATCTCCCACTTGGACGATCCACGATAAATCAACGCAAACAGTCAGCGGCGCTCTAGCTGCACATGGCTGTCCCTAACAATGTATGACGTTTTAAAGTCATTAACCAAATATCTAGGTGTTAGTAACAGCTAACTAAAGCAAGAGAATAGATTTATGGCAATAGTTGTCATTCATCCTTTCCGTATAAAACATCAATTGAATCAATGAGACATGGATTTAGTTCATTCTCATATGACGTTCAATTATTATTGTTGTCGATCAAGAATCAAAGTGGTCCAATCAAACACACAGTAAGTTTGGGTAAGGCCTTACACTTCACCAGTTTGAATCAACGAGGGCGCCACGATGCCTATCTGTTACATATAATGCAAGAGTACAGAATCCCTTATTGACTACATACAACTCCCACTGAACTTCAGATCTGTTCCTAACAATTGCCTTTATGACTGGCAGTTACGCGATAGCGGTTGACAGTGATTAAAGAACAGTCATTGGTAAACGAAAGTTCTAGTATGCATCTCAAGCCAGAGGATACTAAATGAGTATACCAATATCAAAAAATCTTATGACAAAGATCCATGAAGATGATTTGATGCGAGTTCCATCCAACGTCATTCAAAATGAGGCCTGTGAAGTTCGGAGTCAACTCCTTGAGCCGAAATTCAGAAAAGTCTTAATTCAGAGACGTTCCCACGAGTCTGACCGACTAAGGATAATTAAGAATACAAGATTCATGGATTAAACGTATTAAAAGCGAACACAGTTATAAGAATTCAGAATTGCATTTAAATCAGTAAACCAAAAGAATTCAAAAGTACAACTGTTTAAATGTTCGCACATTCAAAATACTAAATCAAAACATATCACTAGCAAATCTAAGACCAATAGCATCTCTGTGAAGATCATGCTTGTCCTGAGTCATGGGCTTAGTAAACGGGTCCGCTAGGTTTTGATCTGTGTCTACTTTGCTTATCACGACGTCTCCACGTTCCACAATTTTCCGTATATAGTGGAACTTCTTTTGAATGTGCTTGGCTTTATGATGAGATCTAGGCTCTTTGGCTTGAGCTATAGCACCTGTGTTATCACAAAGTATCTAGATTGGTTGGCGAATACTCGGAACCACATCGAGGTCAGTAATGAATTTCTTCATCCAAGCAGCTTCCTTAGCAGCATCTGATGCGGCTATATACTCAGATTCGGTGGTTGAATCCGCCACTACACTCTGCTTGGAGCTTTTCCTTGAAACAACTCCTCCATTAAGAATGAATACGAAACCCGACTGTGAGCGAGAGTCATCTCGGTCAGTTTGAAAGCTAGCATCAGTGTAACACCGTACAGTGAGCTCCTCTTTCACTCCTCCAAATATTAAGAACATGTCTTTGGTCCTTCTTAAGTACCTCAGGATGTTCTTGACTGCAGTCCAATGGGCAATGCCAGGACTTTGCTAAAAACGACTGGTCATGCTTAAAGCATACGAGACGTCAGATCTAGTGCACAACATAGCATACATGATAGAACCAATCGCTGAGGCATATGGAATTGCTTCCATTTCCTTAAGTTCAATGTCCGTGGAAGGAGATTGCGATTTGTTCAACACAGTGCCTTTAGTCATCGGAACACCTCCTTTCTTGGAGTTTTCCATCCTAAAGCGTGTCATCATTTTGTCTATGTAAGTACTCTGTCTTAGCCCTAGAAGCCGCTTAGATCTATCTCTATAGATCTTGATTCCTAGAATGTAAGCAGCTTCTCCAAGATCCTTCATTGCAAAACAAGATCCTAACCATTGTTTGACTTTGTCAAGCACAAGGATGTTGTTTCCAATTATCAGTATATCATCCACATACAAGATGAGAAATGATATAGTGCTCCCACTAGCCTTTCTGTAAACACAAGGCTCATCTTCATTCTTGACAAAACCAAATTCTTTGATTTTCTGATCAAAATGAAGATTCCAGCTTCGAGATGCCTGTTTAAGTCCATAAATGGACTTATTCATTTTGCAGACCCTACTAGGATACTTTGGATTAACAAAACCGTCAGGCTGAACCATATAGACATCTTCAGAGAGATGTCCATTAAGAAAAGCGATTTTGACATCCATTTGCCATATCTCGTAATCATGGTACGCGGCTATGGCAAGCAGTATCCTGATCGATTTGATCATAGCAACGGGTGAGAAAGTTTCATCATAGTCAATACCTTGAGTTTGAGTGAAACCCTTTGCAACTAGCCGTGCTTTATAGGTTTGTATATTACCATGCATGTCGGTTTTTTTTTTGAAAATCAATTTGCTCCCTATTGCCCGAGAACCGGGGGGTAGCTCAATCAAGTCCCAGACCTGATTATCACGCATAGATTGCATCTCGGAGTTCATGGCTTCAAGCCATTTCTCGGATTCAGGATCTGAGATAGCAGATTTGTAGTTTGTAAGTTCGTCATTTGACTCAGCTACTAACATGTGTAATCCCCAGGAAAATTCCGGCCTATATTTTTACTTTTCCGGCACTTGTAATTTCATTATTATATGATTTCACCTATTCATTCCAAAGAAGGTTATCCTATTTATCTATTACATTTCATAAGTACACCTACATACATACACTTAATTTGTTTCAGAAATAACAAATATTAGGGTAAAGAGTTATGAAATTAAAGGTTTAAAGTTCAAGGAAATAAATACCAACGTAGATATATATACATATAGAGTTATTTCAAAAGTCTACATACATGCTCATTAAATTTTCTAAATAAAACTAGGGTTATAAAAATTATATTAATTAATAACCAATAAAATAATTTCTAAATAGAAGTAAATTCTATTTAGTAAGTTACAATTTTTTTCCTCTCATTTATAACATTTAATTATACAATATTAAATTATTAGATGTTATAAAAATTTATAAGATTTAAAGATTTTATTTTTTATAAAAGTCCAGGGTTGTTTGTGTAATTTTTGAAACTTGATTCTCAATTTAAAACAAACTTTAAACATAAAATGATAAAGCTTTTAAACCCCAAGGACCTGTTTTGCCAATTCCCAAACCTCCCTTTTCCCAATCCAGTTGCGGGTTCGAGACCCTCTACCACCGGTTCTCACCCGATTAATCCCAAACTCACAATCTGGATATTTTCACTCGAAACTGAAAACGACTATGCAATTAAACTCACTAATCGACTCATTATGCGAAGTTAATTGAGTATTGTAACATCCCAAAATGACGAAAAATAAAGTTAGCGAGTTCAAGCGGGCCGAAGTCGGGCCGGGTCAGTCGCGAACCGGGCTTGGGGAGGTCTCCCGTATAAATAGCAAAAAGCCTCTTCACTTCTCCTCTTTACAATTCTAGAGAGAGAAAACCCGTAGAGAGAGAAAGTGACGGAATCGCACAAGATCGCACCAGATCGTGTCTCTTGCACTCGTGAAGGAAACCTCCAGATCAGAAGCTCGATTCAGGTAATGATCCGACCTAAATCTGAGTTTTTGTTCGTTTTTGGTTTTTTTCGGGTTTTGGGTGAAAAGAGGACGTTTTTCCGGATGAAACTTAAGAATAAGCTTAAGTTTAGTATCTACAATGAAAAACGGTTGTTTTGAGCAAAGAAAGTTGAAGTTTTGACATAACCGAGCCCAAATCCGCGAATTTCGGGACTTTTGGGGAAGATGACTGATGTTGCAGGCGAACTTAGCAAGTTCGCCTGTCAAGTTCGCTTGGGGAAGGCGAACTTATCAAGTTCGCCTGATTATGTTCGCTTGGCAAGTTCGCTTGGCCAAGGTAAGCGAACTTATTAAGTTCGCTTGAATTAAGTTCGCCTGAGGGTAAGCGAACTTACTATGTTCGCCTGATTATGTTCGCTTGGCCAAGGTAAGCGAACTTATCTAGTTCGCTTGAATTAAGTTCGCCTGAGGGTAAGCGAAATTACTATGTTCGCCTGATTAAGTTCGCCTGGACACAGGGTAAGCGAACTTATTAAGTTCGCTTGGGCCAGAAGAGGCGAACTTAGCATTAAGTTCGCCTATATCAGTTGAGTAGAGTGTGAATCGAGGTTAGGTCTGATATATGTGTTTTGTAACCAATTCAGATCGGAAGTGACGTGGTTGGGCCATTGATTAGGACAACCAAGACTAGCTTAAAAGGTGAGTTCTAAAAGCCCTCTTTTAAATGTTTTAATAATGTTTTTGGGCTGGTGTGCACACGTGATGATTTTATAAAACGATGTTATGAAACGATGTTTACGAAGGATGTATGTAACGTTTTATAAAATGATGTTTATGAAGGATGTTTTAGAAGGAAGGTTTATGAAGGAAGTGTTTATGAAATATTTTGCCAAAAGAAGTTTACGAAGTGTTTTAACGAATGAGAATGTTTTTAATAAAACGTACGAATGCTTTAACTGAAGTTTTTGAAGTAAAAGAAGCGAAGGTTTACGAAAGTCACAAACGAACGAATCTGCCAATATTCCTTAGGGAATGAAGGTTAAGGGATGGGAAGTATGTTATGGGCCTTTACCATTTAGGGGCCTCTGTGGCTGGCCAACTGTTGTACAACTGGGGTGATGACGGTCACCAAGGGGATTATCGTGATCCTTGAAGTTGGTACGATTTACCTTACTGGGTAGTCGTGCTTGAAGTTAAGTACTTGTGTCCGACGGGATGCAGTGCTTGAAGTTTGGTACGCGCTATCCTTTGGGACGCCGTGCTTGAAGGGTTGGATGACCTAAGTATCGGGCCCTAGGAGTTCCTCTCCCGAAGGACAGTACGGTGATGATGGGCCTAGTGGTGGTGATCCTTAAGTTATTCAACCAGTATGTAACGTTTGGATTTGACGGTTACGAGAAGGCGCAGATTCTATATGTTCGTTGACTTATGAAGTGTTATGTTTGTTATTGCATTATTTACGTACGCTTTTTATTAAATGAAGTATGAAGTGATGTTTTTGGCAATTTATTTGAAGTTAAGGTTTTATGTTAAAACTAGAACTCACCAGCGTAGCTGACGTTTTTAAGTGTGCACATTCAGGTTAAGGTAGGTTATGAGGATGGACGGTGATGCTTGGCAAGCGAGAAGAGTTACCCGGCTGATCATGAAGACTGGCATCCCGTTATGTTTAGTTATGATGTAAATATGTTTTAAACTATGTTTACGCTTCCGCATGTATGAACAAGTTTTAATTATGATGAATGAATGAAGTTTTCCGCTGCGTTATTTGATATTCATGTTTAAGAACTGTCTGTGAATGAGTAAATCCAACAAGTGGGGCCTCCCGGGTTTGGGGCCTTACAAGTTGGTATCAGAGCAATAGTTTGAGAGATTCGGACACTCCCAGTGTTTGAACTTAAACTTTGAATGGGACCGAAAGCGGATGCCAGTACGGGTAACTCGAGCCAAAGCACCAGGTATGAAGGTAGTATATGTATTTACGTATATAGTATACCTTAGAAAGGGTTAAGTAAGGACTTGTGTTCTGATGAAATCACAAAGGTGGTCAAATAGAAATCGAAAGGTAGTGTAATGGTTAATTACAGATGGCCAGTGTATATTAACATCTTACAGTACTTATTGAATTTTATTTGTTAACTAGCGTGATGACATTGGATTTCTTGTCTTATAGAACGTAATGGCAAGGAGAGGAAACGGAAGGCGTGGTGGCCGTACCGGTGGTCGTACCGGCGGTCGAAATGGTGGGTGTGGCAGGATCCCTGCGCGCCAAGAGTATAGTGAAGAAGGAAGTGTTCACACTGAACCGGCGGTTAGTGTGCATGAAGCTGAGCAGACATAGGTTGAAGAACAACCCTTCACCTTTGAACCAGAAGTGAGAGCAGCTATAGCTCGAGAGTTTACGGAGTTGATGAAGACTTCTCTGCCAGGTCTGTTGGCAGAAGCATTGAAGCAGGTCAATGCGGTGGGTGGGTCTAGCGCGGCAGTTGGTGCTCAGAACAATGAGACATACAACGCACCGCCTGCTCGCGGATGCGACTATAAGTCCTTTAAGGCATGTGACCCACCGGTCCTCACTGGAAAGAAAGACGCGGTGGCTACATTTGACTGGGTGATCCGTATGGAAGCTGCCATTCGTCTGAGCGAGTGTCGAACGGATCAAGTTGTAAAATTTGCTGCTAACTCCTTGAGGGAGGAAGCATCTCATTGGTGGGAAGGTATACGTCAGGCAAAGGGGAGCGAGATTGTGGATGCGATGATGTGGGCTGACTTGAAAACTTTGGTGATCAAGAATTTCTGCCCAAGGAACGAGATTGAGAAGGTAGAGAGGGAATTTCTGGGTTTGAAGGCCGGGAGCATGACGCACCGGCAGTACATAACCCGATTTAATGAACTGGCACGTCTGGTGCTACACCTTGTCACGACGGAGGAAAGAAAGATTTCATGTTACATTCAAGGGTTGCCGGACCAGGTCCGCACCTATGTCAAGGCAAACGCCCCTACTACCTATGACTCGGTAGTAGAACTGAGCGACGTAGTATTTGATGATCTGGCGCTGAATGTTGTTGCCATTGAAGAACCTAAGAAGAAGTTGAGTTTTCCAGCTAAACGATCGGGTGGGAAGTTGTTCGGGGCTCGAGACAAGCAGGCCAGGGTAGGCGAGATGACAGTCTGTGGGAAATGTGGGGTAAGACATGCAGGCGAATGTCGGTTAGAATCGAATCTATGCTTTAAATGCGGCAAGACCGGACATTACTCCCGTGAATGCCCGCAAGGCTACAAATGCTACAATTGTGGGGAAAGTGGTCATATGAGTCGGGAATGCACCAAGCCCAGGATGGGGGAAACCGGGAAGGGAAAGGGCTCGGAAAAGAAGGGAGAGGGATCTCGTGCAAAGACTCGTGCGTACGCACTGACGCAGGAACAAGCCAGGGCGGATCCCGATGTGGCGTCAGGTACGTTCGTCCTTGACAACACTCTTGTTTCTGTGTTATTTGATTTGGGTGCCGGTAAGAGTTTTATATCTGCGTCTTTTTGTAAGAGAATGAAGTACGCTGCCAGTAAGTTAGAAAGGGCCTTTAGCGTAGAAACCGCAGAGGGTAGAACTGCGAGAGTGACCGATGTAGTTGACAACTCCACCATAAAGATAGAAGGTCATAGATTCCCTGTCAGATTGTTCGTTATGGTTTTGGGAGGGTTTGTTGTTGTGTTGGGTATGGATTGGCTAACTGCCAATGAAGCGCAAATTATATGTAAACGAAAGATAATCCAACTCAAGGCTCCAGATGGTAGCAAAGTCGAGGTTTTTGGAGATCGTGACGCCCAGATGCCAAACGTCATCTCAATGATTAAGGCAACAATTTACTTGAGGCGCGGATGCGAGGCTTATCTGGTGTATGTGATTGACAAGTGTAAGGAAGTGAAGGAACTAGACGATGTACCCGTGGTACGCGAGTACCCGGAGGTGTTTCCAGAGGATTTGCCTGGGATACCACCCGATAGAGAAATTGAGTTCCGAATTGACTTAGTACCAGATGCCCAGCCCGTGGCTAAGGCTCCATATCGACTATCACCAGTGGAGATGAAGGAACTTATGGTTCAACTAGACGAGTTACTTGAGAAAGGATTTATTCAACCGAGCATCTCGCCGTGGGGTGCTCCGGTGTTGTTCGTAAAGAAGAAAGATGGTTCGATGAGAATGTGTATCGATTACCGCGAGTTGAATAAACGAACGGTGAAGAACAAGTACCCTTTACCAAGGATCGATGACCTGTTCGACCAGTTGCAAGGCGCAAGTTGGTTCTCGAAAATCGACCTTCGGTCCGGGTACCATCAGTTGAAGGTGAGGGAAGAAGACATACCGAAAACTGCATTTCACACGCGCTATGGACATTTTGAGTTCCGCGTAATGTCTTTCGGATTGACGAACGCCCCCGCAGCGTTCATGGATTTAATGAATAGGGTGTGTCGACCGATGCTGGATCGATCGGTAATCGTGTTCATCGATGATATCCTTATCTACTACAAGAATGAGGGTGATCACGCGTGTCACTTGAAGGAAGTATTGGAAGCTCTGAAGAATGAGAAGTTGTATGCTAAGTTCTCCAAATGTGCGTTCTGGCTTAGGGAAGTCTAGTTCCTAGGTCACGTTATTGGCCCGAACGGCATTATGGTTGACCCAGCAAAGATAGTAACGGTAAGTGAATGGGACATTCCTAAGACGCCAACTGAAATCCGCAGTTTCTTAGGATTGGCAGGCTACTATCGGAGATTCATTCAGGATTTCTCGAAAATAGCTTCGCCATTAACAAAGTTGACTCGGAAGGAAGTAAAGTACGAATGGGGTTCGACCCAGGATGAGGCGTTTAAGGAATTGAAAGAGAAGCTAACACAAGCTCCAGTCTTGGCCCTTCCTGAGGGCAGTAAAGACCTGGTGGTATACTCTGACGCGTCAGGTCAGGGATTAGGGTGTGTGTTGATGCAACGCAGTAGAGTGATTGCATATGCGTCGCGGCAGTTGAAAGTTCACGAAGTCAACTATCCGACTCACGATTTGGAACTTGCTGCTGTCGTATTTGCATTAAAAATCTGGAGGCACTACCTGTACGGGGTAAAGTTTACTGTTTACTCCGACCACAAAAGTTTGAAGTACTTCTTCGAACAAAAGGAGCTTAATATGAGGCAGAGGAGATGGTTGGAACTCCTGAAGGACTATGACTGTGAAATAATGTACCACCCTGGAAAGGCAAACGTGGTGGCTGACGCTCTAAGCCGAAAGGATGTGCCTACTCCTATTAGAGTGAAAGCTTGCCAGTTGGTGGTAACATCAGATGTGATGAGAGAAATCGAAAGAGCTCAAGATGAAGCTTTGAAGGAAGAAAATATAAAGAAAGAAAGGATGGTTGGCCAACAGGACAAGTTGGAATATAACACCCTTGGTGTTAGAACACGTTATGGACGGGTATGGATACCTATGGGTGGCGAGCTTAGAACCAAAATCTTGGATGAGGCTCATAAGTCTCGTTACTCTATCCATCCCGGTACCAACAAAATGTACCAAGACCTGAAGAAGGACTACTGGTGGCCTGGAATGAAATGTGATGTAACGAAGTATGTAAGCAAGTTCTTGACTTGCTCGCAAGTAAAGGCTGAACACCAGAAACCGTATGGAAAGATTCAACCACTTGATATACCAGAATGGAAGTGGGAACACATTACCATGGACTTCATAACCAAGCTACCTCGCACAGCTAAAGGTCATGACACCATTAGGGTAATTGTGGACCGATTAACAAAGAGTGCTCATTTCCTACCTATTCGCGAGACGTTCTCGTCGGAAAGGTTAGCGGAAGTATTTATTAACGAAGTAGTAGCACGGCAAGGGATGCCTTTGACGATAGTATCCGACCGGGACACACGATTCACATCGAGGTTCTGGAAAAGATTTCACGACGCGATGGGCACGAGGCTTAATATCAGCACAACATACCACCCGCAAACGGATGGTCAGTCCGAAAGGACCATTCAGACATTGGAAGATATGCTCCGTGCTTGTATTATCGACTTTGGTGGCAGTTGGGACAGTCATCTGCCGTTAGCCGAATTCTCCTACAACAATAGTCATCACACGACTATAGGCATGCCGCCTTACGAAATGTTGTATGGTAGAAGATGCAGGACCCCGGTTTGTTGGGGTGAGATTGGACAGAAGGAGTTAGGAAGTCTGGAAGTCATAAAAGAAACGTCGAAAAGGTTTGATCAAATCAAAGCTCGAATGAAGGCCGCACAAGATCGCCAGAAATCCTATGCGGATAGACGACGAAGGCCTATCGAGTTTGATGTTAGGGATAGAGTAATGTTGAAAGTGTCGCCCTGGAAGGGAATCATACGATTCAGGAAGAGAGGAAAGTTAAGTCCGAGGTTTGTCGGACCGTTCAGGATAATGGCACGGGTTGGGGAAGTCGCTTATCGGTTGGAGTTGCCTGATGAGTTAAGTGGGATTCATCCTACCTTCCATGTATCACACTTGCGAAAGTGTTTGGCGGATGAATCGGTTCACGTACCACTTACCGACATCGAGGTCGACAACAGCCTTAATTACATCGAAGAACCCGTGGCCATCTTAGACAGGAAGGAGAAGCGGTTGCGTAATAAGGTGATCCAATTGGTTAAAGTCTAATGGAGGCACCGAAAGGGATCGGAGGCTACATGGGAAACGGAGGCGGAAATGAGGGAGTCGTACCCTCAATTATTTGACTTGTGATAGGTTTCGGGGACGAAACCTATTATAAGGGGGGTAGACTTGTAACATCCCAAAATGACGAAAAATAAAGTTAGCGAGTTCAAGCGGGCCGAAGTCGGGCCGGGTCAGTCGTGAACCGGGCTTGGGGAGGTCTCCCCTATAAATAGCAAAAAGCCTCTTCACTTCTCCTCTTTACAATTCTAGAGAGAGAAAACCCGTAGAGAGAGAAAGTGACGGAATCGCACAAGATTGCACCAGATCGTGTCTCTTGCACTCGTGAAGGAAACCTCCAGATCAGAAGCTCGATTCAGGTAACGATCCGACCTAAATCTGAGTTTTTGTTCGTTTTTGGTTTTTTTCGGGTTTTGGGTGAAAAGAGGACGTTTTTCCGGATGAAACTTAAGAATAAGCTTAAGTTTAGTATCTACAATGAAAAACGGTTGTTTTGAGCAAAGAAAGTTGAAGTTTTGACATAACCGAGCCCAAATCCGCGAATTTCGGGACTTTTGGGGAAGATGACTGATGTTGCAGGCGAACTTAGCAAGTTCGCTTGGGGAAGGCGAACTTATCAAGTTCGCCTGATTATGTTCGCTTGGCAAGTTCGCTTGGCCAAGGTAAGCGAACTTATCAAGTTCGCTTGAATTAAGTTCGCCTGAGGGTAAGCGAACTTACTATGTTCGCCTGATTATGTTCGCTTGGCAAGTTCTCTTGGCCAAGGTAAGCGAACTTATCAAGTTCGCTTGAATTAAGTTCGCCTGAGGGTAAGCGAACTTACTATGTTCGCCTGATTAAGTTCGCCTGGACACAGGGTAAGCGAACTTATTAAGTTCGCTTGGGCCAGAAGAGGCGAACTTAGCATTAAGTTCGCCTATATCAGCTGAGTAGAGTGTGAATCGAGGTTAGGTCTGATATATGTGTTTTGTAACCAATTCAGATCGGAAGTGACGTGGTTGGGCCATTGATTAGGACAACCAAGACTAGCTTAAAAGGTGAGTTCTAGAAGCCCTCTTTTAAATGTTTTAATAATGTTTTTGGGCTGGTGTGCACACGTGATGATTTTATAAAACGATGTTATGAAACGATGTTTACGAAGGATGTATGTAACGTTTTATAAAATGATGTTTATGAAGGATGTTTTAGAAGGAAGGTTTATGAAGGAAGTGTTTATGAAATATTTTGCCAAAAGAAGTTTACGAAGTGTTTTAACGAATGAGAATGTTTTTAATAAAACGTACGAATGCTTTAACTGAAGTTTTTGAAGTAAAAGAAGCGAAGGTTTACGAAAGTCACAAACGAACGAGTCTGCCAATATTCCTTAGGGAATGAAGGTTAAGGGATGGGAAGTATGTTATGGGCCTTTACCATTTAGGGGCCTCTGTGGCTGGCCAACTGTTGTACAACTGGGGTGATGACGGTCACCAAGGGGATTATCGTGATCCTTGAAGTTGGTACGATTTACCTTACGGGGTAGTTGTGCTTGAAGTTAAGTACTTGTGTCCGACGGGATGCATTGCTTGAAGTTTGGTACACGCTATCCTTTGGGACGCCGTGCTTGAAGGGTTGGATGACCTAAGTATCGGGCCCTAAGAGTTCCTCACCCGAAGGACAGTACGGTGATGATGGGCCTAGTGGTGGTGATCCTTAAGTTATTCAACCAGTATGTAACGTTTGGATTTGACGGTTACGAGAAGGCGCAGATTCTATATGTTCGTTGACTTATGAAGTGTTATGTTTGTTATTGCATTATTTACGTACGCTTTTTATTAAATGAAGTATGAAGTGATGTTTTTGGCAATTTATTTGAAGTTAAGGTTTTATGTTAAAACTAGAACTCACCAGCGTAGCTGACGTTTTTAAGTGTGCACATTCAGGTTAAGGTAGGTTATGAGGATGGACGGTGATGCTTGGCAAACGAGAAGAGTTACCAGGCTGATCATGAAGACTGGCATCCCGTTATGTTTAGTTATGATGTAAATATGTTTTAAACTATGTTTACGCTTCCGCATGTATGAACAAGTTTTAATTATGATGAATGAATGAAGTTTTCCGCTGCGTTATTTGATATTCATGTTTAAGAACTGTCTGTGAATGAGTAAATCCAACAAGTGGGGCCTCCCGGGTTTGGGGCCTTACAAGTTTTGATTATCTAATCATGGGTGAACTCGTAACCGACCATCCCACTAACGAGCATTCAAGCAATCAATCAATGTAGTCGGAATCCACTATAAATAGGGACTCGTAGGCATTAGCAAGACACACTACAAACTCCCTACACTCGAAATTTCATCGCATGCCACCTCTGGAACCCGATTTGTAGCCGGAAAAGCTCGCTCCTGTTCATTCAGTCGTTCTCCCAATTCTCATAACAATTACAGGTAATTTTAGTGTCTTTAGGTTCGTATTGATACGAGGATCAAAAGCCCCTTGGTTTCGGGTTCGATCATCTGCTCGATTGTGAGTATTGAATGGGTTAGGGTTACGGGTTCATACAGGGAAGAAGATGACTTTGGGCTTGCGTGTTTTAATCAAAACGAAACTAAACCAGACACGGCTTCGTGCTCTGGTCTGATGGTTAGTATGTTTGTGTTTGTGAACCGGTTAGAGGCACGGTTTCGAGTCCCGGCCACCAGTTTTGTTTCTAAATTAATCCTGTTATCGTTTTAAACACATTGTATCTTATTTAAAACTTTCAAATTTATTTATATAAATTACATAAATATATGTTTTAAAATTTATAAAAACCAGATGTATAAATTAGTGTTCTTAACTGTTTAATTTTATTAAAAACCCTCATAAAACCTTATAAATTCTTAAATGAATAATATAAAGGTTTTGCATGGACAAATTAATTATGTTGTATTTATACATTATTTTACAAGTTTTAATTACAATGTTTTGGACATTATAAAATCCTTTCGAATTCTTAACTAATTATTTTTGTAAGGATAGTTATCTAAAAATACCTATAAACTTATAAATACTCAAATAATTATTTTATACAAAATTCCATTAAATCTATTTAAAAATCTATTTAGTCTTTTATAATTTATTTATAATGAATTTATTAATTGACTGACTAACCAATTTATTTAAATTTACTAAAAGATTAATTAATTACATTAATTACATTTATTAGTAATCAACCATTTTATTTACATTAATAGCTTAAATAATTATCTTATTTACATAAAAATTATTTACTTAAACCTCTTTCAATTCATAATTTATTTATAAGTTACTTTATAAATAAATCCAAATGCATCATTTTTAAACTTATTACATTTCATGATTTTATGTATTATCTTTAGAATAATTACATAAATTAAATTACTAAATTAACTTTACAAACTATTTTATTATCAGTAAATCTTTAGTAAGTCAAAGAACTTATATTTTCTACAAAACAACCAAGCAAGTTCATCTTCAACCCAAACCCTATCAAACCCTAAAACCTTAGAATTTCCTTATCTTATTCATCATACTTTAAAGCTAGAGAAACATTATCTATGTAGGTGTTTTGTGAGAAATCCTCACAAGGCCTATCAATCTCTACCAATCCATACCAATTCTAGCTGTGATTCAAGTGAGTTTACATAGCCCCTTTTTCATTTTTATATTTGTGGGGTGAAACATGTCTACAATTACATTATTTACACAATTCAATACCCTGTGTTCTTATGCCTTGGTCTTTATGCTTTATGTCTTAAACTGCTTGGCGACCAAAACGTGTGTTCATGTTAGTACAATCATTAACTTGCGTGGCAAGCCTAAGGTAGTACCTTTTATGATCATTTATACGGGAATCCGATACATTACTTAACACGAACCTTGGCGGGTTAGTGTTTACATTTAGAACTCCACGCAATCCGGGGGATTGTGCATACATATAACATGGCTTGATTGTACGCTTGGAACCCTGCATGTTTTCACATTTATGCTCTAGACGCGCTTTGAACATATTGAATTGTAAACTTATACTTAACTTTTGTTTGGTGTCAAAACCTATGTTACTCACCAACTACTTGTAGTTGACATTTACTCACATGTTTCAGGTGCACCAGTTTGAGGACACTACTTGATCACTTAGGACTTTGGACCTAGCTTTAGTAAAGATTAAATTCAAATTATGTTATGTTTTGAACGTTTCGTTTTCCAGTTCCTATGTAACGGATGATTTTAAGTTGATGAATAAATATTATCATTTAATAATAGATGATCATGTGCTTATGAACAACCGTGTCAGCCCCGGCGTATAATCCGCCGCCGGTCGGGGTGTGGCAGATTGGTATCAGAGCCATGGTTATAGGGAATTAGGTTATTAGACACTCATGACCTAGACTATAACCTAGGAGTCCCCAAACATGAGTTTAGCTCGTGTCTTTTATTAGGAACTCCACTCTATACTCATTTATACACTTACTTACCCACATCTATCTACTTCTGCCTACATGAACTACAACAATCTAAGGACTACATGAAACTATTTGAAACTACATGGATTACTTGGAACATATTCTTAGTCTATAGTCTATAACCTTAGGGTACCTTGGCGTAATTATTCTACATATTATCTAGTGCATTACATGAATTATCTTATGTGCTATATTACTTGATAACCTACATGTTTACAAAAAAAAAAAACCACTACTCATGTGATACCTTATTTGCTACACTATTTGAACTGTTTGCACAATACCTATTTGATATCACTAAATGCTATCCTAAGTTTTGACATACAATAAAATTTTCAAATCCCGTCAAAGTTTTGGGTTCTGAAAATTAGTAGAGAACATGTGCAATCCGGAAGGGTGAATGCCTGTACTTTGGGTCTTCTGTCTAGGAAAGCATTTCATATAAATCCAAATCAACCGAAGGATCCGTATGCTTTCCTAGGAATTCCCGAAGTGAGTGTTCATCTATAGGCTAAAGCATGTCTTCTTGAAAGTATATGAACTCAAATCACTTTGATTTGTCACAGTATTCATTGGGTTATGCCTCAAATGAATGCAACCCAAACATCATTCGCTTAATTATTATAATATGATACACAAGTCTAAACCTCCTATTTGATCCTTACACTTAATCATATTTAAGTCAACTATACCTCTTCATCCTTATGCCTTAGAAATTTTATCACCCTTATTATCATTTGCAAAGGATTTCAACCCTTAGACCTTACCATCCAAGGAAAGGAAGCTGCTTGAAGAGGTGAAACACACCCTTGAACCACAAGACACAATCCCTAACGATTCTCACCATAACCATGAGTTCAAATAATAATGTCACTTGTACATGATGGCTGGAAGAGTGGGTGTAACTCCATGAAAGATTCTGACTAAGGAAAGACTGAGTACTTTAGTCTGTCCTTTGTGACCCACCTCTCTTTCCTGGGAATCCTTTTCATGGGTACACTACTTATAGGTCAAGTGTTACTCATGATATATTATTACAAGAACTCGGTGTTATGATTGGTCAAATTTTAAACTCATGTACCTTTGAACTTAACAATTTACCATTAAAGTTACGACCTTTTCGTGCTAAGCATGGTCTCTTACCCTCCCTACTCCCCTGAGAATCAACCCGAAGCAGAGTCAACACGAGAGGAAGACTTTGGGTCCTCATCACTAGACAACCGGTCATCGGTATGACTAGCTGCCAGATCCATGTTTGACTGCAGAACAGATTGGCTTAGGAGCAGACTTGAGACTCCGAGCACCTGAATCACCTCCGAGAGACCCTTATTTAGCACCTAACCTATACCATCCAGATCCAGGAGCAGGACTGTCACACCCCCAAATTCCACTAACGGAGTATTACCGTTTGGGAAGTGACAAACCAGGATCTCAAAACATTAGTTACGTTGAACGACTCTACATGGGACTCAAATGAAAATATCCTTTTAAATCAGAGTATCAATGCGGAAGCATAAAGAAAGTAAATGCGCAAAATACACGCGCCCAAAACCAAAGTCCAAAAGTCCAAACGTTCAACCAAACAAAGTACATTAAAATAATTCAATCAACATAAATAGACACAAAGCAAAGCAGTTGAATCCCATGCATGCCCTAACGTGCACCTGTGTCTTAGCTTAGCGTCCTGAGAAAACATGTAAGAAAAAGTGTCAACACGAAGTTGGTGAGTTCACAGGTTTCAAATAAATAAGTAAACGTTACCAGATTTATGATCTTTCAATATGTATCTATAGGTAGCTAACCTATGTTCATGTTTTAGCTCAAGTGCTCGCAACCGAAACTGACTGTTTGTTTATTGCCTCCTGCCAGGTTCTATAAATACTGGCCATGTGAATAGGCTAACATTTCACCCGTTCGATATCCGATCGAGTTAGCGCGACTAAGCATGTTTTCTCCCCCAAGTTAAAAGCAGTAAAAAGGGGCCGTGAAACTCACCTGAGCTTGAGTAAGGATTTGAATCACACAAGGGAAAAGTTGGAACCAAGTGTGTAAGTCTCAAAAGACTTACGAATGCCCTAAAATTATAAACACATAAAATTAGGGATAAAGGAGAAATGGGAAATGTGACAATGACACGGATTTAGAAATGTCCTAAAGAAACACTCCAATATTCAAGAGTGGACGAAAGTGTCCACGGAGTTAAAAATTACTTTACACGACGAATGACACGAATAATAATAATTATAACCGGGTGTTTTGTCATTCACAAAAATTAATAAAATAATAATATATGTGTACGAGTAAATAGTATAACCAACTATATTATTATTTAGTCTCAATCGACACACGATGTTACAAAATGATTTGAAATAATATAAATATATATTATTTAATAATACGGGTCACGGTTTGAAAATAATATAAACATGTTATTTTTATATGAATTTATGGTTTAAAAATAATATAAACACATTATTTTTACTTGATAATAATAACAATATATTAATTATAAAAGTGGGTTTAATATATAAAAATATGTTAATAATTCAAACCCGAGCCTACGGGTTGTTTCTCGGGTAAAAACACAATTGTATAACCTTATAATATTATAGGGTTTGATTTTTATTAATTAAATATTAACAGAAAAATGTTTAAAAATGATTGTGGGAGCCCGGACTCGAACCCGGGTCTCTCCCACACACGCACACTGCCTTAACCAGTCCGGCCGCTAGGCTATCGCGTTAGATACCCAGATTAAATCGTTTTAACATACAATTCCAGCGTGTTCTTTTCCCCCATCGT
Source organism: Smallanthus sonchifolius (assembly GCA_023525975.1). NCBI lineage: Eukaryota > Viridiplantae > Streptophyta > Magnoliopsida > Asterales > Asteraceae > Smallanthus > Smallanthus sonchifolius. Next base: position 7,691,527 of record CM042046.1, on the reverse strand, counting down.
AATCGAGCCAAAATCAGTCCCGATTCCTTTGATTTGGATATCGATCGAATCAAGAAACATGTGGGTTTTGTTGATTAGGTTATTGCGAAACTGTTGGTTAGGTTTAATTGAAAAATCGATTAGTAAAAGGGTGTTTAATTTCGGAATGAGCACCGAAACCCTAGAACAAGGTCATGAAATCGATTTGAACAATTCTGATGTTAGAATTCTTTGAAAACATAGGGCTTTTAGAGAATAAAGGATTTCGAATCTGGCTATGATGTTTAATTAGATTGAGATTAAGTTTATGACCGAAATCCCCAAATCGTTTTTATGAAGAACCCTAGATTATGAACTGAGTTGAATTCGATATTAGAAACGGTTGGATTCATAGGGCTTTCGATGAGTGGTCAGTTTCGAATCTAACCACATACGTTGATTGGACTATAATCGATTCCGGGACAGTGATCGATTAAACTGTAAACGCATGAACCCTAGATTCAGGTTCATGTTAAATTCGTTACTTCAAGCCTTAATTATGATAGGGCTATTGTTCTAGAGATTGAAACGAAACTATAGATGAGATAAATTACCAGAATAGTTGATGAATTGATAGAAATCGAACAAATGCAGGTCCGACAGCGAACAACTTGATCTCCGGCGACTTCCTCTGCTACTCCGATCGAATTGGCGTGTGGGATAGATTCTGTGTGACTCATCTGTTGTGCGCAGGGGTTTAGTTTGCGAGGATAACATACAAACGATGCGAATTTGGTAGTAATTGATGAGGGTGTCGACGGTTATGAAACGAACGGTCATTTTCGATTAATTCGGATGTAATGCAGGTGATTAAGGCTCAATGATGGCCGAGAATGTTAATAATGCCTGTAGTAATTAATAGTTTCAACGAATTCCAGTTAAAATCCACGAATTGGAAAATCAAGGATCGAACTTTGACTTCTAAAAGTCAACTGAAGGCAATTTGATCAATTTTGACTTTTAGGAGTCAATTTATTCAGTTTAGTATAATTACACAATTAGTCCTTGCAGTTTTGAGTTGATATAGTGGCTGAATTAGTCCTTGAGGTTAGATTTGATTAACGGGGTTAAGTTTTTAATAAGGAACTTAACAGAATAGTTAACGGGGTTAGCTAAAAAAGTCGGATTGTCACAAGGACAATATACAAGGAACCTACCAGTGCCTTAGGAGTTCCAGCTGAAACCGCTCACCTATACGTAAGGACCGCAGAGTTTCTAAGGCAAGGAATAGAGATCAGGGAATACTTGATGCACATACGGAAATAACTAGGGCTGAAACCCGGTTTGCAATAACGAATGACCACAACATGTCGTCTTAGTGCTCATATACTTTCTGGTGAAGAAGTATCTGTGACGTTAGCCGGATATTCCATTTCGCGTTTCCTTAAAAATAAAAAAACTGAAACCCATACGTCCAGTACCCAAATATGAATGCTATTTTAACTCTCCTTAATGATTGACATTTAAACATTCTTTGTAAATTAATCATTTTGCTATTTTCTGACTTGACTAACGTAGTTATTTTTCAAACCAAACCTTTTATCAAACACTTGATTTATAAATCTTATCATAAATTATTTACAAACCCCTTATTCTTGTGAATGTACTTAATGCAAATTGATTTATAAAAACATTTATCTCATTATCTTAGTTAATAATTAATTATGAATCTATTAATTATTTCGTTACGACCTCTTAAATTCTTGGCCTGATTACAAAATAATTTGGCCATTATTTTCTTTTGCAACATTGTCTTTATGAAAGCTAAATAAATAAAAAGGTTTTATTTACCCAGTTACCTAGTTATTCAATCTGTTACTTTCAATTATTAATTTACAAACAAGGATGAATTTCAATTACTTGTCATATACAAACAAAAAGCTCAAATCAGATACTCGTGTGCGTATTATTCTAAATACCTGTAAATCTTTCTCATCACCTTGCACCTTCGAAAATGTATGAACTTACTAGCCACTTCGAAAACATGAATCATTTCACGTAGGCGTTAGCCACCCATATAAACCTCAACAAAAATTGAAAACTTGAAACCAACTACCTACAACACGCTTGTCCGCATCACTCGATCACCGACAAGATTCGATAGTTTACATTTCTCATGAGGTTCAACTATTTACATACGAACGTTCATAATATACCTGAGACTAAATTGGTTGCATTATCGACGCAACTTGATTGTTCAAGTTATACATGAAACTTGGTTGTATACAAAATACATGATTATTTACATTATACATGAAACTTGATCACTTGCAATATACATGAAACTAGATTGATCATATTATAGATATAACTTGATTACTTACAATGTACATGATACTAGATTGATCACATTATAGATGGAACTTGATTACTTGCAATATGCACGATACTAGATTGTTCACATGATACATGATACTTGGTTATTTACAATATGCATAATACTAGATTATTTACGCTATACATGAAACTTAAGTGTTTACATTACACACGAAACTAGATTGTTTACCTTGTTTGCAATTTATTTGCCCACTACATACATGAGGCATGATCGTTCACTTTATCCATGAAACTTGATAGCTATAAACTTTGAGCTACTCGGGGTTTGACGTATTCTTGTTCAAACACGAGGGAGCTATAAACTTTGAGTTACTCGGGGTTTGATGTATTCTTGTTCAAACACGAGAGAGCTATAAAATTTATGGCTAACCTAAAGGGTATACCATCTACTTAGGGCACCCATGTATGGGGTTGTATCACCTTGTTAGTCATTACTCCCTGATTGACTTTACCATTTATACACACAATTACTTATTAGCAATTCATGCATGAAAACAATAATAAACTAAATGTTTCTGGGTGTTTCCCCCACCTCTGTATCCACACACAATAGAATGATCTATACGGACCATACGACGATTTGAGTAATTACGGGTGCACACGTAATTATAAAAATCATCGTATGGAAAACATAGTGAATTATGTCGAGTGTGATGACATAAAACCTATCTTGATTTACATTAACGAAACTAATGTGATATGATAAGGGCATGACGGTACACCGCTGGCACTTCCTGTATATATAAGTGCTCACATCATATTAACAGGAGTAATGTTGTCCGTATTCACGTAGGGTTTCCTATTACTTTAACCTCGACCAATAGTTGTGAAATCCTTATCCATCATCATTACTCGAACATCTTAGACTATACCTTAAACGGGTTTAGATCTTAAAATGCCCATTACCCTCATTTCAAGTGATGCATCTCATCATTTGAGTCCAAAATTATTCTAGGGCAATCTTTCTCCTTAAATTTCACTTAAGAACCACTACCATCATCCAAACCTGACGCGATAACCAGACCCGAACCTTTTCATCAACTATACTCCTCGAACCGACTAGCAAAACTAGTTGAGAATCCTAACACACACCTCTGTTCTTAGACCCTTCTCCTAATCAATTTCGGGATGAAATTTCCTAAAGTAGGGGAGATTGTAATCCCCAGGAAAATTCCGGCCTATACTTTTACTTTTCCGGCACTTGTAATTTCATTATTATATGATTTCACCTATTCATTCCAAAGAAGGTTATCCTATTTATCTATTACATTTCATAAGTACACCTACATACACTTAATTTGTTTCAGAAATAACAAATATTAGGGTAAAGAGTTATGAAATTAAAGGTTTAAAGTTCAAGGAAATAAATACCAACGTAGATATATATACATATAGAGTTATTTCAAAAGTCTACATACATGCTCATTAAATTTTCTAAATAAAACTAGGGTTATAAAATTATATTAATTAATTACAAATAAAATAATTTCTAAATAGAAGTAAATTCTATTTAGTAAGTTACATTTTTTTTCCTCTCATTTATAACATTTAATTATACCATATTAAATTATTAGATGTTATAAAAATTTATAAGATTTAAAGATTTTATTTTTTATAAAAGTCCAGGGTTGTTTGTGTAATTTTTGAAACTTGATTCTCAATTTAAAACAAACTTTAAACATAAAATGATAAAGCTTTTAAACCCCAAGGACCTGTTTTGCCAATTCCCAAACCTCCCTTTTCCCAATCCAGTTGCGGGTTCGAGACCCTTTACCACCGGTTCTCACCCGGTTAATCCCAAACTCACAATCTGGATATTTTCACTCGAAACTGAAAACGACTATGCAATTAAACTCACTAATCGACTCATTATGCGAAGTTAATTGAGTTTTGATTAGCTAATCATGGGTGAACTCGTAACCGACCATCCCACTAACGAGCATTCAAGCAATCAATCAATGTAGTCGGAATCCACTATAAATAGGGACTCGTAGGCATTAGCAAGACACACTACAAACTCCCTACACTCGAAATTTCATCGCATGCCACCTCTGGAACCCGATTTGTAGCCGGAAAAGCTCGCTCCTGTTCATTCAGTCGTTCTCCCAATTCTCATAACAATTACAGGTAATTTTAGTGTCTTTAGGTTCGTATTGATACGAGGGTCAAAAGCCCCTTGGTTTCGGGTTCGATCATCTGCTCGATTGTGAGTATTGAATGGGTTAGGGTTACGGGTTCATACAGGGAAGAAGATGACTTTGGGCTTGCGTGTTTTAATCAAAATGAAACTAAACCAGACACGGCTTCGTGCTCTGGTCTGATGGTTAGTATGTTTGTGTTTGTGAACCGGTTAGAGGCACGGGTTCGAGTCCCGGCCACCAGTTTTGTTTCTAAATTAATCCTGTTATCGTTTTAAACACATTGTATCTTATTTAAAACTTTCAAATTTATTTATATAAATTACATAAATATATGTTTTAAAATTTATAAAAACCAGATGTATAAGTTAGTGTTCTTAACTGTTTAATTTTATTAAAAACCCTCATAAAACCTTATAAATTCTTAAATGAATAATATAAAGGTTTTGCATGGACAAATTAATTATGTTGTATTTATACATTATTTTACAAGTTTTAATTACAATGTTTTGGACATTATAAAATCCTTTCGAATTCTTAACTAATTATTTTTGTAAGGATAGTTATCTAAAAATACCTATAAACTTATAAATACTCAAATAATTATTTTATACAAAATTCCATTAAATCTATTTAAAAACCTATTTAGTCTTTTATAATTTATTTATAATGAATTTATTAATTGACTGACTAACCAATTTATTTAAATTTACTAAAAGATTAATTAATTACATTAATTACATTTATTAGTAATCAACCATTTTATTTACATTAATAGCTTAAATAATTATCTTATTTACATAAAAATTATTTACTTAAACCTCTTTCAATTCATAATTTATTTATAAGTTACTTTATAAATAAATCCAAATGCATCATTTTTAAACTTATTACATTTCATGATTTTATGTATTATCTTTAGAATAATTACATAAATTAAATTACTAAATTAACTTTACAAACTATTTTATTATCAGTAAATCTTTAGTAAGTCAAAGAACTTATATTTTCTACAAAACAACCAAGCAGGTTCATCTTCAACCCAAACCCTATCAAACCCTAAAACCTTAGAATTTTCTTATCTTATTCATCATACTTTAAAGCTAGAGAAACATTATCTATGTAGGTGTTTTGTGAGAAATCCTCACAAGGCCTATCAATCTCTACCAATCCATACCAATTCTAGCTGTGATTCAAGTGAGTTTACATAGCCCCTTTTTCATTTTTATATTTTTGGGGTGAAACATGTCTACAATTACATTATTTACACAATTCAATACCCTGTGTTCTTATGCCTTGGTCTTTATGCTTTATGTCTTAAACTGCTTGGCGACCAAAACGTGTGTTCATGTTAGTACAATCATTAACTTGCGTGGCAAGCCTAAGGTAGTACCTTTTATGATCATTTATACGGGAATCCGATACATTACTTAACACGAACCTTGGCGGGTTAGTGTTTACATTTAGAACTCCACGCAATCCGGGGGATTGTGCATACATATAACATGGCTTGATTGTACGCTTGGAACCCTGCATGTTTTCACATTTATGCTCTAGACGCGCTTTGAACATATTGAATTGTAAACTTATACTTAACTTTTGTTTGGTGTCAAAACCTATGTTACTCACCAACTACTTGTAGTTGACATTTACTCACATGTTTCAGGTGCACCAGTTTGAGGACACTACTTGATCACTTAGGACTTTGGACCTAGCTTTAGTAAAGATTAAATTCAAATTATGTTATGTTTTGAACGTTTCGTTTTCCAGTTCCTATGTAACGGATGATTTTAAGTTGATGAATAAATATTGTCATTTAATAATAGATGATCATGTGCTTATGAACAACCGTGTCAGCCCCGACGTATAATCCGTCGCCGGTCGGGGTGTGACAACAGGACTTTAGAAGCTTCAAGATGCCATAGGTATCTATTAGGTTCTTTACGAGACCTGCTACTTCTGCGAATGCTTGTGTTTATGTCTGATTCATCAGCAACAACTTCTTGTTGATCAGACGCTCCGACTTCCTCAGCGGTTGTTTGTGTTTCTTGAATTTCTTCAAGATCCATAATATTATTTCCGGTTCCTCGATTTAGAAGATCTTCCTCGAGAAAGCGTCCTTTCCTTTTGATGGAAACAATGTTTACATCAGGATGATAGAAATAATATCCGCTTTTGTTGTAGTAACCGACGAAAACAACTTTTTCGCCTCTGGGTTCGAGCTTGTCATCAGAATAGCTGGTGACATATGAATCACATCCTCATACTCTAAGGTAAGACAAATTGGGTTTAGACCCGTGCCATATCTCATATGGGGTTTTGTCCACCTTCTTAGTCGGTGCCAGATTTACAAGGCGGGATGCGGTTATAAGAGCATAACTCCAGAAGGAGTGAGGCAAGTTAGTTCTACACATCATCGATCGAACCATATTAAGTAGCGTTCGATTTCTCCTCTCGCTCACGCCATTAAGTTGGGGTGTGCCAGGAGGAGTGGGCAGAGAAATAATTTCGTGCTCCTTCAGATGATTAAGAAATTCTAAGCTGAGATACTCGCCACCTCGATCTGATTGAAGTGTCTTGATAGATTTATCGAGTTGTTTCTCTACTTCGTTTTGAAACTCTTTGAACTTTTCAAATGTTTCATGCTTATGTTTCATAAGATAGACATAAGCATATCGACTATAATCGTCAATAAATGAAACGAAGTATCTTTCATGATTTCTAGACATGGTTCTGAAAGGGCCACACACATCAGTGTGTATAAGGCCTAGCAGATCCTTGGCTCGTTCACCAACATGGGTGAAGGGGTCCTTTGTGAGTTTGCCAGCTAAACAAGACTCGCAATTATCAAATGAGTCATGTCCGGTAGGTTCAAGAATTCCCTCGGATTGGAGTCTTTTAATGCGTGCCTTGCTTATGTGGCCAAGTCCACAATGCCATAGAAAAGTATCATTATTGCCAGATTTGATACGTTTAGAAAGATTAATGTCGGATGTGTCAACGAAACCCTTACGCCTTGGAAGGATAAACTACGCATCCAGTGCGGTGCTGTGGCTCCAAACACCGATGTTTCGTTTTATGCTCCAAGTGTTCCTTATAATGGGATGACATAGACCATTGGTTTTAAATATGGGTTCCAATTTTAATGTTTACCGAATAGAGTCAAACACAACGAATGATTAAATCATATGTGTGTTGTAAAAGCCAGTTTTACTCTTTAAAGTCATGACAAATTTGATGAACCCTTTCATCTCTCAGGACACTTAATTTTAAATAACCTATTAAAACTAAGTTTGTCGCGACTTGAATAACCAGTTAAAGTTAATAGTTGAAAACTATTAAGTTATAAGTTTTGAAATTAAATTTAGTTTAAATTGCAAAACTTTAGCGGTTATTTATTTTATAAAAAAAACAAGCCAATTGTTATTTTTTTTATAAAATTCTACAAGTTGTAAAATTAGAACTTGTTATGACAGATTGTGACATTTTAAAACTCCTTTTAAAACGTTTGGTGTTTGGTTGGTTTATAATAAATTTAAGTTAAAAAAAATTAAAAGCAACCATAAAACAAGTAAATCTTTTAGGGCCAAATTTGTTTGATCTTGCTAGAGCCAGTTAGTAAGACCAAACGGGTCACGGGGTCCACAAAATTAAAACAACCACAAGGATGGACTTCCGTGCATCTAGTCGTCTCAGATGACTCCCACTGACTCCATGACTCCTGTTGCGTCTTCAGATTTATTTTCGGGTTTTTATTACATTACATAAAATAAAAAAAGCCTATTCTATTACAACTTTGAGCCATCAAAAGTGGGCCAAAACCATAAAACCAAAAACAGAATAATAAACACAAACAACTCAATCACATGGGTCGGGCCAGATTTACATATTCAACACAATCACATACGGGCAATATATTTGGTCAAATAAAATAAAAAAAACGACCAAATTAATAAATATAAAAATTGCCCCAAAAAAAAAAAAAAACAGATCAGATCAGAAACTTCAAGATAGTTAAAGTTTGTGATTAATCTAACCGATGAAACCAGACCGGTTCCGATTTGCGTGTTATAACTCAGGCTCTGATACCACTGTTGGGATTCAGTGGTGATCAGTTTGACTTTTTATCAAAAACGGGTTTCGATAGAGAAATTAATTAATTCAGTTAATTAACAAATACGCAGCGGAAAATAAAATCATAACCTATTTAGCAGCACTGACAAACCGAACAGGATCTGGTTATGAACACGCAAACACGAAAAAAATAATTAATCTACTGATGAGATTAATTATACCTTAATGGTTAATGATTAACCGGTTGAGACACTTAGGTACAACGAAACAATGCTAGATCACGAACCAAAATGCGGGAACGGGCGGCGCCGGTCAGCGGCGACGGCTTGAGGTTGCCAGAAAGATCAAGACTGAAGCCCTTGCTCCTTTGTCGTTAGCTCCTTTGGAAAAAGGCCAAGAAGTCCACGACTTCTTTTGCTTCTTATTTTTGCGACTAAAAATGCAAAGAAGTAAAAAAAAAATCTTCCTTTGCTGCTGGAATTAATTAGGGTAGGAAACAAAAATAGGATTATTATATATATAATAATTATAAACCCTATTAATTGTTTCCGGACCTAAAGTCCAACATGAGATAAAAAGCCTGTACCCATTTAATTGTTTTAATTAAAGATTAAAACAATATATATAATTATTATTTATAAACTAGTATAAATAATAATTTCCGTCTAACAAATATATATTAAATATATCGTATCGCTAACAGTTCGTAATTACCAGTTAAGCAGGTTAAGTGGATTTAATGTTCGTTGCCCTAGGTGTAACTCTTACGGGTCATAGCTCGGTCAGCCGCGTTGTCCATCGGGCCGGTCCATAAAATCCAACAGGTTGACGGGTTAATGAGTTGAATAGATGTACCCAAACAGATGTAGAATCCCACGAGATTAAGAACATATAACAATCAAAATTTTATTGAAGAACTTCAATATTGATGGTTGGATTACAAACTTTGAATACTACCAGCGGTTATATACTTGCCGGAATGAACTGACGTGATGCTTCACAAAGAAGTCGCGATGTATCGTTTGTTTTATAATAGTAATTGCATAATTAACACACTAAATTCTACTAATTACATTTTACACCCTAAACTTAGAAACCATATGATTTAAACCAATACTTTTAAACTTGGTTCAACAATTATTAGGTGAACAATCACCCCATACTTTTTGAATCTTCCTTGGTGCTTTTTATATATGAATTTACCATCATCTTCTAACTCGTTTGACCTGGTTCGATACTTGTGTTCAAGATTCATGATTAGTCATTCTTCATGAATTATTAAGTTATTGATTGATGCACTAGGCCTTTATGAGATCAAGCCCTTCTGATCTTGGGATGAATCGTTCTCAAGATAACCATTTGAGTCCTTTTCAACATGATGCAGCCTTCGAAGGTAATATATATTTTCGTATGTATCAAGTAATTTTCCTTACGTTTGTTCTTAAACAATGCAAGACCCAAAATTCAAAACCAATTTAAACTTTATAAATACTATCGAAGATGGTCCTATTATACAATTCCAAAAACAGAATTGACATGTTTATCACCCATACAATGTATCACCCCACAAGTATACTTTAATTACATTAAAACATTAGTTTGAACCCTCCCACTAAGGCTTAAACAAAAGCATAACTAAAACATGTCAAAGCTGGTGTGAGAATCCAATCCGAGTGACTTGAGTTCTCGAGCTTAGAAAAGAGATTTTCCTACACCAAATACACCTCAAAGATTAAGTTAGTAATGGTATAAAATTGCACAAAGCCCCCAAGTGCATATCCCAAAACCATACAAAAAATTTTCAAAACCGGCCTAGGCACCGGCATAAGCAATCCACAACCGATGTAGCCTACACCGTGACTGGCATAGGTATGTTGGGTGCCTGACAGCCCAGCCCTAGATTGTATTCAAGCCAATTCCAACTTATTGATCATCTATTAATCCTCGTTAAACCACCAATATGTAAAGTTCAAAGACTTCAATCCCAATACACCCTTTTGAGAGGTTGATGACCTGAATTCATTATCATCCATTGGGATTCTCTGGTCCCATACTCAATAACCATGGAAGTTGAAGACTTCTTAACCATACTAATACACCTTCTAAATGTTTACAAACGTAACACACATAACAATGCACCAATTCATCTAAACACATAATCACACAATCAACTGACAACTAATTTGGTACTTGATTGTCGTTCTTATACGGTAACTTGTAATTCGCAATATTGATGATGGTGGGTCAAGACTGATGTTTAAATAACGATTGATGATGATGTTGTAGGTCTGATTAGTCGGTGTCATCCTTTGAATTCACTCGATGTTCTTGAAAATCTTTAAGGTCTTGGTTTAACTGATTATGATAATAGTGATTTAGGGTTATCTAAATCACTTTGAGAAAATCTTCAAGGTCTTGATTTAATCGATTATGATAATAGTGATTTAGGGTTATCCAAATCACTTTGAGAAACCTATGCTCTGATACCACTGTAGAATCCCAGGAGACTAAGAACATATAACAATCAATATTTTATTGAAGAACTTGAATACTGATTGTTGGATTACAAACTTTGATCACTATCGGCGCTTATATGCTTGCCCGAATGAACTGATGTGACACTTGACCAAGAAGTCATAATGCATCGGTTTGTTTTATAATACTAATTACATAATTAACACACTAACTTCTACTAAATACATTTGACACCCTAAATTAACTTATAAAACATATGATTTAATTTAAACCAATACTTTTAGACTTGAGTCAACAATTACTAGAGGCTTATAACACAACCCATATATATTTATATTAATCTCAAAAACATTACTCATAACCTTGATACACTTAAAATCAGGTCATGTTTTAGGTCAATAACAGATTATATTAACAAATAAGGTTGGTTGAAAGTTAAAACCGTAAAGAGTTGGTGATCACATTGTAGGTTGAGAACCCATGGCTTCCTAGCATTGTTTATTTTGGGAAGTGTGGACAAGCAATGTGGGACAAATTCATGCCACAGTTTTAAAGATAATGATAAGAAAACATAGGCAAATATTGGGCGCCAATACTACGGTCTTTTCAGTATACTATTTTTCCTAATAAAAACAGTTTCAAAAGACACAGGGGCCACATGTTTAGTTCTATAATGTTCTTCACTGTCTGCATGGTGGTGGCTATTGCTTTCTCCATATATCAAAATCTCCTAAAATGGTCCTACAAACAAAGGGTAACTAAAAAAAGAGGGGGAGGGTAGGGGAGTAATGTGTCATGTCTCCCCCTCCATTCATCCACCTAGAAATGGGGAAGAACCAAGTTGAAGGCAATGAGAATAATTGTGTATGTGTATTTTATTTATTATGATATATCATCTCTTTTGCCTACTTTTTTACACTCATCATGAATGTATTAGTATGCATGTTATGTTGAAAATCAACTATGTCAAAAGACAATTCTACCCTTTCATCAAGCTCTTGTACACCCTTGCTTCAAAGCCAGACAGAGGTGTTTTCGGTGGTATAACTTAAAGATTAACTGAAGTAATCTTGTCTCCAGAAATAAAGCAGTGTTTCTGGCATCATAGGATATAGAGGTGTCTTTGAGTGTGTCAAATTCTTTTATTTTGACCTTTGGAAGCATGTTTAAATTATAAAAAAAAAAGCTGCCCTTCAAAATGGCATCTAGATAATTTGTCACATTGGTTTCAGGTTCTTTCCAATGTGAGTCAAGATGAGTCCAATTGATTTGCAAGCATATTTTTGTCCATTGTTGACAAATAGATAACGCGTTAAATATGATTATAAAAATCATATTGTCAAAAAAATGTATTCTAAAATATAACGATTTAGGAGGCTATAAGCATTTCAGAAACACTTTCTGTCTTTTTCCGTTTTAGCTAAAATTTTTAAATTGACCTATTAAGGCTAACCTACACAAATCTACTTGAATTGTCACCTCTAAACAAAAGCAATTGATAGTGCACTATATATGTACAGCTGAATCATTTGTCCATGCCATATGTTCAGGGGCGGAACCAGGGGAGGGTCAAGAGAGTTTGGTCACATAAATATGTATTTTTTATATATAAAAGTTTATTTTTAAAGAAAAATATGAGTTGGACCTCTTAGTTTAGTCGATAGAGAAGAAAACCTTATGATGATCATCCGACTAAATTTTTTTGGTTCCGCCACTGCATATGTTAACAATTAGCCGAAGTTATTTGGTCATGAAGGCATCCGAATAACCACTAGTTACCAAACCAACGATTCACCTAACTAAAGATTACCCTAATGATAACTTAACTAAAAACTGGTGGCGACATGACATTTCAGACGAGTTTTGTCTCACCAGGTTCAAGTTCGAAGAAAAAATTTCATGAATCGCATATGTTTATTTAATTTTCTTAGAATGGAAAAAGTATAAACAAAGTGTCCCCAAAGAATTGAAGCACCATATATGAATCATAATCAAGACAGTGCATTTAGGATTAGTGTTTGACCAGTGTAAAGCATTAACAGAATAACAGCCTTTGTATGACCATTAAGAGTGGTGGACATACTTTCAGATGGTGGACCTCATTGATGATAAAAATGTCTCTCCATATGCATGAATCTAGGAACTAAGAACGGAAAACATCATATATTACCTCACTGTCATCACCTTTTCTTAAATCAAATTATTATGTAACATATTGATTATATTCAAATGATGTATAGTCTTTAAATTCATGCATCATCTTTTTAGCAAAATCTTGTTTAACTGCATGTAACAAATCTGCAACTCCCACAGTTTTCTAGATATAGATACAACACTGGCTCAAAATCAAATCCTTCCGACCAAAATTAATATGAATTATCACAGAAACTAACATTCGTCTTTATTCCCATTTAATGAACTATACAAATATCAAAACGGTAAACTTATTAATTAAACAAATGAAGATGTGAAATGATTTGTCATAAAGTGTATAGAGGCTGGAGAGAATCCACATTTGTATTTATTAAGTAGCATATGACATGTGCTAATTAGCCGGAACCAAGTATTGATATATTAGACCACAATGTCATCAGGTAATAGTGTTAGGACTGAACATGTAATATTGTGGTCTATATACGCACACGTTATTGTAAACCCTAACACACATTCTAATACAATCACATTTACAAAGTCTGATGAGGTATCAGAGCCTCGAAGACAACCCGTCGGATATCTCGCCGAAGGGGCGGGGGTCGGCATTTGTAACAACACCGTAAACAACAGCGCACGGTCTTCCTCTTCCACCTCCGTCCGCCATTTGTAACAACCGCCACACCACCGACAACAGCCACAACCTCATCACTACCGTTGCCACCTATGGCGGAACCCTAGCTGCCAAAAACCCCCATCTATTGCTTGCTACTGCCGCCGTTCTCCAACACTACACCTCTGCCGTCCAAAACCCTAGCCGCCGCCGTCACAAACACTTGCTATGCCTCCCCCGCCATAGACGAAACCCTGGATCTGCCGGAAAAACGGTTTTCACCGAAAAACCTAGTTCTCGTCGGAGTTGCGGCTGGCTTCAAAGGACAGCACCGGTTCCATCCGTTCAAAGCCGTCACCACCTTAATGCCACTGTTTACCCTCGCCGGAAAGTCAGAACTCCCCACAAAAATAGTATCCACAAAATCCAGATCTGCCACCTCTTTGCTGCTGCCGCCGCCGCCACCACAGGTAAACCATTGCAGCTCCTACCCGTCGCCGCCACTTGGGCTGTTCACGAACCGAACCGAACCGAGCGGACCTTTGCTCGTGCTCGGTTCGTTTACAAACCGAACCGAGCCGATCGGATCGTTTACAACCGAGCGGAAAATCGAACGAGCATTATCCGAGCATTAATTTTCCGAGCAAAATTCGAGCGAGCGGCGAGCGATTTGGACAACCCTACTGTCTAGTTCGCCCTTCGAATTGCAAAGCCGCAAAAGCTGCTCGTCGCTCGGCGTCGTTTATCGTGAGCCGCAAAGGCTGAATGGCTGACCAAGAGGGAGAGACGATTTAAGACTTGAATCGCATAGTTGCAAAGGCTGCCTGTGAGGGCAGCGTCCGATTAGGGTTAGGGATTTTAGGCAGAGATCATTTAATACTTGAATTGTTGAGAGGGCTCTCAAGGTGAAGTAGTGAAATAAACTAATTACTAAAAAAGGTTTTTCTTTTAGATTTTAGGTTGGGCTACTCTTGACTCACTATAGAAAGTTCCATGTTAGATTGGGCAAAAGAGTTATTTATAAATGTATAAAATATTAATTTATTAATTATATATATATATATATATATACACATATATATATATATATATAATAAAAATTAATTCGAGCCAAACTGAACGAGCAACGAGCGAGCGTACCTTTGCTCGTGCTCGGTTCGTTTACAAACCGAACCGAGACGATCGGCTCGTTTACAAACCGAGCAGAATCCGAACGAGCATATTTTTGAGCATTTTTCGAATGAGTTCGTGCGAGTTTCGAACGTCGAGCATTTGGACAGCCCTAGCCGCCACCATACAAGTGTGGACCAGTTTTGCAAGGGTTGCAACATTTCAGACACAATGGAGGAGAAGAAGAAGAAAGAACATGCGAAAAAAACCCCCTAAAACCCGTTTGGCAACCCTAACTATTGTCGCCGAAGCAAGGCAGCGATACTAGCAAGGCGAGGAGACACTTTTGGGGCGAAAATAAGTTAATGGCGGGAGGTAGTGGTGTTCAATCGAATCGAATCGAATCGGTTTATTTGAATCAAATTATTCGAATTTGGAAGTTTGAAACCTGGATTCGAATTCAAATAAGAATGTTATTCGAATTCGAATAAACCGAATTAAAAATTAAAAAACAAAAAATTACAAATATTCTGACTTTTTACTACATTCTAAAAATTTAACAATCTAGTTCATACATAACTGCAAAAAAAAAACGAACATAAAGAGTATAACAAATAACAAGATAAGTAAAAACGAAAGTCGGGTATTCAAATCGATAACAAAAAATCTATGTATAACAAAATTTCTCAAAAAATCTCTATTCGAGTTAACAATCTTATTCGAATCGAATTCGAATTCAAGATATTAAATTCGAAATCGATTCAAATTCAAAATCTGTATGCAAATTCGGTTCGAAACGAATTTCAAATTATTCAAGTCGGATTCGAATAATGAACACCCCTAGTTGGAAGGGAGAACAAGTCAAGATTGAAGACCAATTATCTTTTAAGTTTATATCATTTATATTTCAAACAGAATTGCTCTCACGCTTAGTTTGCGGGGGAGTATTATATCATAATGTCATTAGCTAATAGTGTTGGTAATGAACTTATAATAATATACTCTATATATCACTGTAAATTAATGTTTCATAATTGCGATGGGAACGCAAATTAATGTTTCATAATTTATACCCAATTTTAACAAGGGTGGCCTAAGCACTGGCCCATTTCACCGGCAACTTATTTTTCTATGTACGATGATTATTTGTTTCGAGAAAATAATATTGGAAAGGAAATAGTCAAATAGAGAACACTTATAGAAATTTATGATCATGAGTTTCTTAAAGAATAAGAAGTAACGAATATCTTTGTTGTTTGAAACAATATTTCTTAACATGGTAGGATTTGGGAACAAGAGAAAAGCAAAGATGTTATAATCCGATGATTTTTCAATTAAGTTAAGGTAATAATTATTTATATTTAGAATCTATACTGTATAATAAATAAAAGTTTTTCAATGCCACTTGTCGCCTCCATATTCATTCTCATCATTTTTTTTCCCGCCTGTCTCTCTTATTAAATACATCTCTCTCTGTTATTAAATACACCTCTATATTTTTATTAATAATACTTTTTCAAAGAAAAAATACTAATATTTGTATTAGTAAATCTCCTGACATATTTTGACGAATGCATGTGTTAACAGATTATATTGTATTTCACGAGTTTATTCAACCCGCATAAAACACAAGTTTTAAAAAAATAGTTTTTTATTATTTAACATATAATACTATATTTATTCAACTCGTGTAATACACGAGATTTTAACCTAGTTAAGGTAATATAAAAGGGGAAAATCATGAGTAGGATTTCCAGTGACAATGGGAGCCCATATAACATTGGGCTCGTTGATTTCTTTTATCTATTTGTTGGGCATTGTGCTTTACATTGTGGAGGGTATGGCATGATGATGATGAAGTCATAACTGACGTCAAAAGCCCGGCCCATCGATCTAAGCCACCTTTCTCAAGGCATAAGTAAGTACAACCCTCGTAGTGCCACTATACCAACAAGTCATGACGTTGTTCCATGTTGAGTGGACATGGTCCTAAATGTTGGGATACCACTGATAATATCGGTGCACATATACTAGTATTAGATCAACAAAGAGATGAAATTAAACACAATCTTCGGAAAATAAAGGGGCCAAAAACGGATCAGGACGACATCATATGAGGAATTTATGAACTTTCTTTTAGCGGGTCACACTACAATGAACCCATGGTTATCCCTGTACCATCGGTGAGGACGTCTCAACAGGAAGACGATTAAGAACGCAACATCATTTTTTGCGGGTCAAACAAGAATGAAAACCCAACATCATTATGCAGAAATCAAAATGATACCTAGTTATTCATACTCTCATTTTGGTGTACACTCACATGTACATATTTGAGTCCAAAGCGAGGCAGCGACTAAGATAGCGAGAGTTGATACCCAACACAACGGTATCACATTAAAGAGCAGAAAACACTACCTTCTGCAGAGAAGATCAAGAATTATTTTGATACATGACGAAGGGGAACAATTTGAAACAAATGGCGGACCAAAAGCCATTGAAAGGTTATTGAAGACGCAAATAAAGAATTAATTAATGCTAGATGAATACAAGTCTAGCTTAGGGGAGTGTATTAGAATGTAATCTAGACTTTAGATTATTTGATTATGTATTTTATAAGATTAAGGCAGAAAACGAAAGTCAAACTTGATAAAGGTCAAAGACTGTTATTTGGTGGTTATTGACGGTTTTCTGGTACCCCAAACGAATGGATGTAAGAACCTTGTTAGTACCGTTTCATAGACTATAAATAGGCGCAAAATTGTAAAGAAACATTGGTCAATTTCGTAATACAAAATGGTCTGCTTTGACTTTTCATTGTAGACCAGATTCTTCATATTTGATCCATTGTTCTTATTCTGATTTCATATATATTGGAAGATTGATTCTTGATTAATTGTTCTTGATATCCCACAACTAGTGGCGTTAAACCATCAATCAATTCCATTTCAGGAATTAAGAAGTGATTGAACGTTATCTGTTCCTTTGGATATCCTATTTCCCTGATCATAGCATTCAACTCATTAACATAAATGCATTTAAATATATAATATGTCTATATAATCTACCGTTGCATCAACATATTGTAAGAGAGGGGATTTCACGAACACTCCCCCATGATTGATCTTTAATGAGAAAGTATTAGGGCTACCATTCCCCAATGATGAAACGAGAAATAAACAACAAGTGATCAGTTAAAATATCAGGGTCCGCATTCATTTTTATCATGAAAGTTATGTTGGGCCGGATTAATTACCGACTCACCCAAGCCGGGTGTGGGTTGGGCCTGCAGTAAACAAGCGTGCAGGAAGGAGCAAGGCTTAATCCATAAGCTGATGGATTTAGATGAAAGGATAAAAACAAGTCGGTGTATACTCCTTTATTCTAGCTATTTGAATTATAGTTAGATTAGTATTACTTGGTTAACAAGTTAGGTTAGCTTAGTATAAATACATGTAATCGAGTCATGATCATGTATGAGAGTCAATTGAGTTTTGAGTAATTTTCTCAATAAAATTTGGAGAGCTTATTCCAAACATGTGTGTGTTTCTTGTTTGTTAATCAATTGGGACTTGAATTGGTATCAGAGCCATTCAAGAACCTCTTGATCTTAACCGGCTTCCGACTTCAAGGAGGAAGTCTCTTCCGATTGTTCCTAAGGAGGGCTGGATCAGGAGCAAAGAACACCTGTAACTTACAAGCGGAGGAAGGGACGAAGAGCAATGTCGGACCAAACTGAGATTCGGACTGTTACGATCAAGGAAAACAGTTCGACCTCCCTACAATGTCCGATGTTGAATGCAACGAATTACAACATTCGGGCAATAAGAATCAAGGCAGTCTTTAAAGTCCACGGTATTCTGGAGGCAATCGAACCGAGAGATGGTGCATAGCTTGAAGCCAAGAAGGATGATATGGCTGTTGCTTTGTTATTTCAAGCAATTCCAGAAGAATTAGTGGTTCAAGTCGCTCAGTTTGACATGGCTAAAGCCATCTGGGACGCGTTAAAGACCAGGTATATCGGAGTTGATCGAGTCAGGGAAGCCCGGATTGAAACCCTGCAGTCCGAGTTCGAATCCCTGAGGATGAAGGATGGAGAAGCAATTGATGACTTCGCAGCCAAGGTAAGCAATCTGGTCTCAAAAGCTGCTAGCCTTGTGGAGTCTTTCGAAGACAAGAAATTAGTAAGAAAGCTACTAAGGTCTGCACCACCAAAGTACATGCCAATTGTTGCGTCCATCGAGCAGTTTGTTGATTTGAAGTTGATGTCCTTCCAAGAAGCCGTAGGGAGACTCAAGGCTTTCGAAGAGAGACTCAAAGGGACCGAGTTTTCCGGTGAAGGACAATGGAAGATTTTCTTCCATCAATCAGAAACCTCATCCAATAGATTTGATCAGAGTAGTGGTCGGGGACGAGGTCACAACTCCTCTCGTAGTCAAGCTAGGGGCCGGGGTAGGGGTCGTGGTAATAACAGTGGGCGTTCCATGAAAAAAACCCACAGGCCAAGGCAGAAGATCAATCAAAAGGAAAAGGTAAGGAACATTCCCAAGTACAATGTTTCCGGTGTGATCAGTTCGGACATTACGCGTCTGTTTGTCCGGACCGGAAAAAGAAACAAGAATAAGCAAACCGAAACGAGGCCACAAAAGCCGACCCGACCCTTTACATGATAAGTTGTGATCAAGAAACAATGTTCTTGAACGAAAAAAAAAGTATTACCAAAGAAGTACGAGGCCGAACCAAGGGAAGGTGATGTGTGGTACCTCGACAATGGCGCGAGCAATCACATGACTGGTAATTATCTTTTCTTCTCGGAACTTAATAACCGTATAACAAGGAAGGTAAAGTTTGGGGATGGGTCGTGTATCAATATTTGTGGGAAAGGATCGGTGTTACTCGAAGGGAAGACTGGTGAGCAGAGAGTTTTGAGCGACGTTTATTATATTCCCGAACTTCAAAGCAATATAATAAGTCTCGGGCAATCGACCGAGTGTGGATGTGACATCCGCATGAAAGACGATTTTTTGACTATGCATGATAACAACGGGAGGTTACTAATAAAAGTCACACGAACCAAGAATCGGATGTACAAAGTGAAGCTCAAGATTGGAAAGTCGGTATGTCTACAAGTCCGTATGCATGATAACACGTGGTTGTGGCACGCTAGACTTGGCCACACCCACTTTGACTTAATAAGGCTGATGGCATCGAAGGAACTTGTGAAAGGTCTCCCAACACTGAAACAAGAAAACATGCTATGTGATTCTTGTATGATGGGAAAACAAACAAGGCAACCCTTCCCTAAAACAGCCACCTTTCGAGCAACAAAAATCCTCGAGTTAATCCATGGAGACCTTTGTGGACCTATAACACCGCCGACCATAGGAGGTAACAACTATGTATTCGTCTTAATTGATGATTTCAGCCGCTACATGTGGACGTATATGCTGAAGACGAAAGACGAAGCATTCAAGGTGTTTAAGAAGTTTAAAGCATGGATAGAGAAGGAAACAGATTCAAAGCTTAAGGTATTCCGTTCAGATAGAGGCGGAGAATTTACCTCAACAGAATTTATACATTTCTGTGAGGATGAAGGCTTCAAAAGACACTTAACCGCTCCATATACACCACAGAAAACGAAAGTCAAACTTGATAAAGGTCAAAGACTGTTATTTGGTGGTTATTGACGGTTTTCTGGTACCCCAAACGAATGGATGTAAGAACCTTGTTAGTACCGTTTCATAGACTATAAATAGGCGCAAAATTGTAAAGAAACATTGGTCAATTTCGTAATACAAAATGGTCTGCTTTGACTTTTCATTGCAGACCAGATTCTTCATATTTGATCCATTGTTCTTATTCTTATTTCATATATATTGGAAGATTGATTCTTGATTAATTGTTCTTGATATCCCACAACTAGTGGCGTTAAACCATCAATCAATTCCATTTCAGGAATTAAGAAGTGATTGAACGTTATCTGTTCCTTTGGATATCCTATTTCCCTGATCATAGCATTCAACTCATTAACAGAAATGCATTTAAATATATAACATGTCTATATAATCTACCGTTGCATCAACATATTGTAAGAGAGGGGATTTCACGAACACTCCCCCATGATTGATCTTTAATGAGAAAGTATTAGGGCTACCATTCCCCAATGATGAAACGAGAAATAAACAACAAGTGATCAGTTAAAATATCAGGGCTATCCGCATTCATTTTTATCATGAAAGTTATGTTGGGCCGGATTAATTACCGACTCACCCAAGCCGGGTGTGGGTTGGGCCTGCAGTAAACAAGCGTGCAGGAAGGAGCAAGGCTTAATCCATAAGCTGATGGATTAAGATGAAAGGATAAAAACAAGTCGGTGTATACTCCTTTATTCTAGCTATTTGAATTATAGTTAGATTAGTATTACTTGGAGTCATGATCATGTATGAGAGTCAATTGAGTTTTGAGTAATTTTCTCAATAAAATTTGGAGAGCTTATTCCAAACCTGTGTGTGTTTCTTGTTTGTTAATCGATTGGGACTTGAAGTTAAGATGCTAACCTCATAAGGATCAAAATACTCATCTTTATCTCAAACTACTAGATCGTCAGCACCATTGTAAAGGCTTGATATCAACAATGATGAAGCCTACTTGAATTTCAGTAGATCGTTAGCACCATGAAAATCGTCAAGGTTAAGAATTCGAAAGGTTGGTAGAGTTTTCTTTTTTCCTTGTTTTGTAATGCAATTTTTTGGGTTGATTAACAAAAATGCCTCTCATGTGAGGGTCATATGACTAATTTTAACGGCTGAATGTACGGTGTTAGAGCCAGGAGCTTAAACCATTATAAAAACAAACGTTGGGGGTTTATTTGTCAAAAGATTCTTTTTTAAACTGATATTGTTAATATGACTAAATTACAGGGATTAAAAACATAATTTACTCTAAAATAAATTAAATAAGAAAACTGGACAGTCAACAATTCTTGAGATATACAACCACAATACACAAAGTACAACTCAATACAGCATGAAAAAAAAATCAGATTTTGTCATATTATCAACAAGTTCAATAATTCAATAAAGAATGTAGAAAATTACACAATTCAATAATGGAAATCATCAAATTCCTGTTCCAAAGCCTCTTCTAACAAAAACTCAGATTGGTCCATCAACTCAGGGCTCAATCTAAACATCAAAACACAAAACTCCATCTGACTAAGTGCATCATCCCCATCAAAATCACCTTCTCTCAACATGCTCAAAAGATCCGCATCCGACAACTCCTGAAGCCCCAAAACCGAAGCATTCTTCTTCAAACTATCGAAAGTGATCACCCCTTTATCACCATCCATCAGCAACTGAAACCCCTTGCACATTTCGTCAATCAAACCATCTCCTCCAAGTTTATTGGCCATCAGAGGTAAGAAATCGTGGAACTGAGATTGGTTGTTGTTGGCTGCCATTATTGATCGAGAGAAACAGAAGAAGTTGATTGATTATGTGATTGTTGTGTTGGTTTGAAAGTGATGAGAAGATGTGAAGAAGGGTGGTTGTTATATATAGAACATGTTGTTGGAAATAAAGGTGGTCGGTGGGTGTGTATAGAGGTTCCGGGAAGATGAAGAAAAGCCATCGGGAGACAGCAGGATTATTTGTTAAGTTCGCGTATTCGTCTTTCGACGAAGGTGTTGGTTTGATATATTTTTTTTAAATATAATAAACGTGTCGTTTTGTAGTGAGATTCGGGGGGTAGCTTGCGATGATGGTCCCTCAACCGGCCATCCGAGATATTTCTATACTATTTCCATGTATGAAAACTTAAAAAAATGTGTGTATAATAAAATATTTGTGTATATTTTTAATAACAACTAGAATTATACCCCGCGTGTTACGGCAGGTGATGTTTTGTGATGATTCGGTTACGATCGACCCGAAACATAGATAGAAATAAGACGTCGAGGCGGTGGCGTTAAACCATAAAAGAATTTACATTAAAACATTAATAAAACTAATATGTTGATTCCCCGTGTGTGACGCAGCCAATTTTTTTTGAAACACCACTGCCTTTGATCGAACTCGAGTGCGACGTGTGTGTTGCAGCCGGACTAACCAGCTGGGGTGGCTCCTGGTTTGCTTTAATTTTAGAAATCAATTTTTTTATACAACAAAATATCTATAATTTAAAAAAATAAATAAATAAAAAGCAAGGTAATATGCTAAACTCACTTAGGGTGTTGGGGTCATTTACCTCAATACTTATTTACTCATCAAAACTGCCCAATAGAATTATGTCACCTAAAAACTACTCATTTACTCAGATTTTATTGGAAACACCCTACTGATTTACTCACCAACTTTTTTTTTCTTTTAAAATGAACATTTAAATAAAAAAGTCAATTTCAGTAAATAAAAATTAACATAATACAATTAAAAACCTAGAAAGTAATTGTTTCCAATGACCTGTTTTGAAATTATAAATTTTTTAAAGTTCAATACTCACCAGGTATGTTTTCTTTTTCTTTTTTAATTGTTTTTTTTACAAGAACCTGTTTTAAGATAAAAAAAAATTTAAAAATTTTGACCCGTTAACAAGGTGAATTAATATTTAAAGCTGGAAGAAGTAATATGCAGCATGTGACTTCACTATCTTTGCCAATCGTGTAGTGCCATGTGGCAATAAAACAACTTCCTCTGCTCTTCTCAAAAGCTCGGCCATTAAAACATCCGAGTTAATTTACTCGTCGTATTTACTCGAGTGTCATACTCGGATCGTTGGGGACGGTGTTCCCTTTTTACCCGATGCTTCTCTCTCTTACCCGGCTTAAGCCGGGTATGGTGCCCCCATCTCCCTTATAATGCAATGAAAGTGATATAACCTTTAGGGTAACTTCCGTTCAGATTCCAAAGTTACCGTTTAATATGTAATAATAATAATATTATTAGCTTATTTTGAAAGTGATTATCGATTTTATTTAGCTAGTAGTGATCATATTATAGGTGTAAACCAAGTCTCATATTAGTGCGGAGCATGATAGATCTTAAAGTCAATTTAGAAATAGTATATTTAGTTTAATCTATATCTTTAGAACCAAGTACGTAAATTAATTGTGTTTTCTATGTATCCATCAAAATGAGACTACAAAGAAGAGTGAGTACTTAAATTGAATTTAATTCCATGTCCATTGTTAAAAATATATAATCATTAACAAGATAATATTCTCAGTCTTATGAGGAGATAAAAATAAGAAAACACTTGTAACACACAAAATAATATGGAATGTATTATTACTATCAAATTTTAACAACCGGAGTTGTCAATGTGAATCTAAAGTCTAAAAAGTAATGCACTATAAAGAATAGCAAATGAATTATCAAATACATTCATAAACATAAATAGAGTGACAAAGTGACATATACCAACATTAAATGCATCTGCTCGAATTGAAGTAATATGAGAGACTACCATACAAAGAAAATGGGTATCTTTGAAATAAATAAAAAAAGATTGAGATTGTGTGATATAAGACACGAGTTGTAGCATAAGGTTTTTTTTTTCCAAATCTTGATTATGATGAAACATATTCGCCTGTAGTGGATGCGATAACCCTTAGATAATTAATCGACCAACAATCTCAAAGTAGCATCAAATGAAACTTATGGATGTAGTCACCGTATAGTTGTACGTAAACACTTGAAAAATGACATCTAAATGAAAATCGTTTAACGGTTTAAAAACGCCTCAAGCATTAAAATCAATACCCCAAGATGTATGTTATAAATCTCAAGTGATATCTATGAGGTCTCAAGCAATCTAGTCGTATGTGAGACTATCGGTTAGTAAATAATTTGGGTACACGTTTGATAAAAATCAGTCACGTGTCTTTAACAAAATTTCACTTTTAAAGTTCACAGTCTTCACAGTTTATGTCGATAATCATAACATCTTTGGATATACTAAAGAGATTGAAAGAAAGTGTCGAACTACTAAAGAGAGAACTTAAGACGTGTAAATGTATTGTGGGTTTTTCCAACAATCATACTACATCAAGACGATATTAGCATTATAATATCGACAAGGCATATTGTTGTAGGGTTAAATATCCCGTGTAAATAAGTCGGTTTTTGTACGTTTTAATAGTTTAATTGTGTTTATCAAGTCAGTTTAACGTGTGTTTCGTAGTTTGATGAGTTATAGGGTTAATGTGCTTAAAGAGCGGAAGTATACAAAGAAATTAACAAAGGTACAAAGCCCGGGAAGTCAAAGTCAAAACAAATAGTCAAAATTCTGGAATTTAGGATCTTTGCGGTACGCGAAGATTAGGGAGAAAGTTTTCGCGGAACGCGAGGGCTTTGAAAGGAGGCCGCGACTATTTTGGCCTTCGCGCCACGCGAAGGTCAGACAAGTTTCTTTCGCGGTACGCGAGGAAAGGAAAAATCGGAAAATTAAACCTAATTCTAATTATAAACCCATGGTGACTCTCATTCTCGAATAACCTTCTTTCCAGCCGTCCCAGAGGAGTTTTAAGGCGATTTTGATCATTGTTTGGCCAATTGTTCTTGTTTTTCAATGGTTGTAAGTTCTAGATTAATTACTTTGATGTTTGCTACAATCATGAGCGGCTAAACGCTTTCTTGATCCCTCCGGGTGAACGGTCTATGCATGTATGTATATGATTTTAGTTGATTATCAGTATTAGATTGAAGTTTTGTGAACCTCTTAAGTTCTTTGAATTCAATTGTGTGTTTGATTTGTTAACAATTGCATGTTTTCGATTCATCTCATCTATCATCGTTTCTTGGTTTTTTTGGATCGGGAATAATCTGATTTTGTGATTGAATTGACTATTGTGTGGTTTGGTTAAACAGTTAAACAAGGTTATGTCTATGTAATCTTTAATCTGATTTGATACTGAAATTGTATGTGTGCTTTGCTGAATCTGAAACCCAGAGTGGTCGTCTTTCTCCAATAGTTTTCTAAAATCAAAGTTCGTTGCTTTTTGTCAATTACATCAGTTTAATTAATAAAGTTTAAAAGTTTAGTAGTCTTTGAATAATTTTAACTTGAATAGCATTTTCCACGAGTTCCCTGTGGATTCGACAACCCTATTTCCCTGTCTGCAGTCTAAGTAGCTAAGAAGTGGTTTTTATAAATATTTTTTATTAGCCTTGATACCGCGATCAAAATGGCGCCGTTGCCGGGGAGATAGTGCGCTTAGTGTTATTTGCTTTGTTTGTTTATTTTTCTTTTCGTATTTGTTTTAAGTTCTAAAAAAAACCAAAAATATTTTTGTTTTCTATTATTTGTTCGTCTTTACGCGTGGTGTTCTAGTGTGTTTGTGCAGGTTAATTTCTTTGCCGACTTAGTAAAATCATGGATTCATATTGGGATTATGATGATTATGCTTCATGCATATGTTGTGGGTGCCACTGTCACCGGGTTCAAAATTGTCCAATGTTCGAGAGTAGATCTGAATATGATGAGTGGAGGCGGAAGAAAGGATATGTGAGGGCAGACTATGAAGAGGATGAGACGCCTTCATATTATTAGCACTATGACTCTTATGGCTAGATTAACCAGAACTTTCAAGGGTACAATCAACAGGGTGGTAGTCAGTATTATCAAAACCATCAACAGAGTTACAATCAAGGCAACTACCTTAGAAGTTAATACAATCAAGGAGATTACCAACAAGGCCAACAACAATACCAAAAGAGGAACCATCTACAACAAACCTAGTGTCAGTTTCAAGGTAACCAACAAAATGTTTCACTAGCTGAGGTAGTTGCAAAAATCAATGACTTGGCAAAGAGATTAGATCAAGATCGAGAGGTTCAAGAAAAGAGGAATGAAGAAAATGCGAGACGGTGGGATCGGATAACTGAAGAATGGGCACGGATAGAAGCATGGGAAGCGGTTGTGAAGAATAATACCACACCAAATCCCTCAATTGTTGAGGAAGTGACTTTTGTACCGGTCATGGATGATGTAGTGGAAGAAGAGGTTTTAGTGTTGTCGGATCACGAAGTAGAATGTTTAGACCCAGTTGAAGACACACCACCTCTTGAAGATCCGGTGAAGGAGGTAATCCCGGTGTTTCCTAACTGTCCTCCCGTAGTTATTCTACCGATAAACAAAGTTGAGGAGGATGGTTTGAGTTCAAAGAAGAGGAAGTGAGTAGGGAAGACATCGGACAACCTATTCAGAAGCGGGCCTGCATTGATTCATCTGATACGAAAATTATGAGAACCCGAGTACGGATTTGGCAGGTAAACTATCGGACATATAGCGGAAACTCGGTGGGCAAGTGTGGAGTTAGACTATCAAGCATTGCACCAACAGATAGACTGGTCATGAGAGACGAGTTTGGCTCCGGCACATCAAGTATCGAGCTTTTGTTGGTAACGTGGTCGGTAAATGTGAATCGCGACCACCGTGATGTCAGTAAGGTACACCGCGTCTGGCTGAAGTCGTTAAACTTAGCGCTCTTAGGAGGCAGCCTAAGGTATGTTTAGTTTTATATTTTTTTATTTTTCGTTAAATGAACGTTCTGGGTGTGTTCCCTAGAAACTCTCACGAGACTAAACTCGTCTATACGGGCTACCGAGGGGTTTGAAAGGCTTGTTGCATATGCTAAATGCCTTCGTAATTCTTACGAAAGTGAGTTAGGTTGTCATTTCTTTAATTTTAGTTAATTGTATGCAATTGGCCAAGTGTAGGGACGTCTCTGGGGAGATTATGGTTGGATTGAGTGTGATTGACGGCAATACACAACCCATGGGGGGTAAGATGCCGTTGTAGAGTTTGTGCAAAGTTTTGAGTTTTTCGGTATAGTTTTACGTCTTTTCTAAGTTTTTGCAGGGTTTCGTGGCAATTTGGGTGATAAAAATCATCAGGAAAGACATTCTAGGTATGTATGCATATAATCTAAGTGTTGGAATGAGTTTTTGAAAAGTTTGATTTTTATGTGTTGAAAATTTTTCTTAGGCAAAAATTGATTTTTGAAGTAATCTTTCTATGATGGAACCTTCCTCGCGGTACGCGAACATCTCAAGGCTTTTCTTCACGACACGCGAAGAAGAAACAAGGGGGCCGGACATTCTTTTGTCCCTCGCGGTACGCGAGGGATTTTTCCCTGGTTTTCGCGATACGGGAGGGACCATGAAACCCTAATTTTTTTTAAATTTTTTATTTTTTTATTATTTCTTAAGTCGTTCGAGTCCGTCGGGTATTTTAATTTTTATTGAGTCATTATATTGAGTCGATATGATGCATGTGGGTTTGTTTCGAGTTTATTTTGCAGGTTTGGATTTGAATTTCCCGTACTCAATCTCCATTCGGGGGACGATAGTCCGACTTTTGATTGATTCTTGTGTACGAAGCAACCCACTTGTATCTCTGGAGTACGATCGCGAATAAAATGCTATACGATCGTCTATCTAGCTAAGTTCGTTTTATTTTTGTATTTTGTTTGCGTTTTTGAGTCGCTCTTCCTACATTGAGGACAATGCAGAGTTTAAGTGTGGGGAGGGGAGACCTTAGTCCAGGTCTGTATTTGAGTCTGTATTTTGAGCAATAAAAATCATAAAAATTTAAAAATTTACAAAAATGTACATGGATTAGAATTTTTGCAATTACATAAAAAATGATAGTACAATCGGGAAATTGTGTGTGAATGTAATTAAATAAGAATGATCACCAAACATGTCTAATTTGTAGCGTTTTGGTAGGCCCAACCGACTTAAGAGTTTAAACATCCTGATAGTGAATCTAGCTTAATTGAATTAATTAATTCAGGATATCTTATGAGTTCTTATCTTAAGGGTGTCGGGGAGGTCGAAACTGTCAATACAGGGTGATAGGTACCTTTATAAAAAAATTATAAGTTTTTAAAAGTTTGGCACACTGCTTTCTTTTTATTAAAATAAATCCGAAAGTTGGTGGTGCCTGCATCCATAATCCATCAATTGAATGTGCTTAATTAATAAAATTGAAAGCTTGAGTTCAGCCTACGTGTTACCCTCCGGGATAGTGACTTGGTTGATACACCCATGAGCGGGACTTAAGTGATCAATAATGGACATCTAAGTTAGGTTTATGTGTTTCCCTTCGGGATGGTGACTTGAAGGATACACCCCTATTCCGAAACTTATGAATTTCAGTATTTAAAAACTGCAGCCTACGTGTCATACATCGGGTTCCAGCTTGATTGAAACACCACTAGGTTAGGTTTAATCGTATAAACATTAATGAAAGCTAAATCATTCATCTATCGATCCATAATTCATCATAAATTTGTATGTCACACCCCCAAATTCAACTAATAGAGTTTTACCGTTTTGGAATGTGACATACCAGGATCTCAGACATCAGTTACTTCAAATGACACTATATGAGACTTGAAATGTAATAAGATAAAAGATCAAGGTTCAGAGTGTGTATGCGGAATTGTTAAACGAAAGTAAATGCGTAAAACAACGCGCCCAAATCCAAATATAAACGAAACATAAAGATTATTCAATAAATAATTATTTCAATTGTAGTCCAAGACACATGCATGACTTAACGTGATCCTGAGTGCCAACCTGAGAAAACATGTAAGAAAACGAGTCAACACTAGGTTGGTGAGTTCACAGGTTTCAATCATTTCAAATAAAGCGTTTGCGGATTATGTACATTCAATATATATATATATATATATATATATATCTATAGGTTGCATGCCTATATTCATGCTTTGCTAAAGCGCTCGCAACCGAAACTGACAGTGTGTTTGTTTGTTTGCCTCTAACCAGGTCTATCAACTCTGACAAATGTGTTAAGGTCAATATAACACCCGTTCGACCTCCAATCGAGTTAGCGCGACTAACGCGGGTGGGGTTTGTCAAACCCTGTAGTACTACCAAAATTACCTCGCTCATACCATATTAACGGTCCGATGTGTGTGAGGAATTTTCATGATAGTGTGTTACGCTTAGCCTCAACAGTGATATCATATGAATTACAATAACCTAAAAAGGGTTGTGACATGTTTTCTCCCCCAAGTAAAAACAGTAAAAGGGGCCGTGAAACTCACCTGGATTGAGTAGTGGTTTGGATCACACAAGAGATGAGTTGAAACCACGAGTGTAAGTCTCAGACGACTTACGTATGCCCTAAAATTATAAACACCTAAATTAGGGACAAGTTGGGGTTTGTGACGACGACACAAAAGTTAGAACATCTTAACGCTTTCTAAGGATTTAAGAGTAGACGAACGTGTCTACGGAATTATATAAATTTATTAATATAATCATTAAGGGAAAAGCGTTACGCGTCGAACGTTAATAACGAATAATATTAAATAAATAAATAAATTCGTATGTTTGTGTCGTTTACAAAAGTTAGGAAAATAATATAATTTAATATATTATTTTTAGGCTCGTCGGATTAACTAAATAATCATTTGTGTGGAAAAATAATAAAAATATTATTTTTAATCGATATAATAAATGTGGGTAAATAATATAACAATTATATTATTAATTGGTTTGAAACGTCACACGAGGTATAAAACGATACAAAATAATAAAAACATATATATTATTTTTATAATATTAGTCACGGGTTGAAAATAGTATAACCACATTATTTTATAAGAAGTTACGTTTTGAAAATAATATAAATATATTATTTTTATTCGATAATATCATAAATATATTATTTGTAAAAGTGGAAATAATAATTAAAATAGGTTATAAATTCAAACCCGAACGTACGGGTTGTTTTCTGGGCTAAAACACATTAATATAATATTATAATAATATGGGATAGGTTTTTATAAATAAAATAATACAAGAAAAATGTTTAAAAAAATAAAACAGTGTGGAGAGACTCGAACCCGGGTCTCTCCCACACAAGCACAAACACTTAACCAGTCCCGTCCGCTAGGGTCATCGCATTAGGATCCGGATCTGATTAGTTTTAACACCAAGGTATCTGGTGTTCTTCCCCCTTAACGATACCCGGTCCAAACCAGTCCAAATGCCATCGAATTCGACCACGATCGGAAGCAATTGCATAGGGGTTTCGTTCAACAGATGATTGCGAATCTATAAGTGAGTTTAATTTGAAAGAAATAGCAAGTCTGGATAGTTAAATTCCTGGTTTTAGAAACCGAAATGCTAGTATATGAACCCAAAATAAAATCGAAGGATTCTGATATTAGAAGTTGTTAGAATCATAGGGCTTTTATAGATTAGAACATTACGAAACTATTGATGTAGTTGAATTTGATTTAGGTTGTGTCAAAGATCGAAACCCCCAAATTGAAATATGAGTAAACCTTAAATTCCAGGTCAAGATCAATTCGATGTTATTAGGTTCAATTAGCATGGGGCTTTACAGAGCAATAGATTGCGAAAATATCCATACTA
The DNA here is from genome assembly GCA_023525975.1 of Smallanthus sonchifolius. NCBI lineage: Eukaryota > Viridiplantae > Streptophyta > Magnoliopsida > Asterales > Asteraceae > Smallanthus > Smallanthus sonchifolius. Next base: position 7,660,199 of record CM042046.1, on the reverse strand, counting down.
TTTAATTGGATTTAGATCGTGTATAGGTTAGGGTTCGATTAAACAAGTTTGTGATGAACCCTAGAATCGTGATCTTGATCGAATTGATGTTGTAAGCCCCAATTATCTTAGGGCTTATGATCTAAGCATGAAAACGAAACTAAGGACGTAAGATTTTACCAGAATGATGCTCGAATTGGTAGTGTACGAGTAAAACAGGTGCCGACTGTAGAAGATCTTGATCTCCGGCGAGTCTGGTTCTTCCTCCGGACGAATTAATACGTGTAACAGCTTCAAATGTGTTCGTTTAGTGTATGCAGATGATTCGTTTGTGAAATTAATATAGAGTTTAGACGAATTTGAGGGCCAAATAATCATTTTCGACGGTTATAAGTTTAATGTTCATTATTTGAGTTTAATCTGAATCAATGTATGTGTTTAATGTGTTAATAATGATTGTAAATGATCTAATCGTTCAGTTTCAGTTACAATTCCAACATGAAATCGATTTAGGCATGCGAATTGAACTCAAGAACAGCCTGGTTAACTTTCAAAAGTCAACAGAATCACAAATGGTCTAATTACAGATCTAGTCCCTGAGGTTTTCATGTATTTGAGTTTAGAATTTGGCAAAACAAGTCCTTGTGGTTTATATAACATGTTGAGTTGACTTTTAAAGTCAATCAGAATTTAAATCTTGGATTTTGACTTTACAAAGTCAAACATAATTAGGTTTAGAGTAATTACATATTTAGTCCTTGTAGTTAGAGTTTGAGAAAATGACAGAATTAGTCCCTAGGGTTTGAGATAAGTTAATTAGGTTAACTTTAACTGGATTTAATTAACGAGGTTAGACTAAAAGTCCAGGTTGTCACATCATCCCCTAGTTGAAAGAATTTTCGTCCCAAAAATTAAATAAAATAAAAAAAATTTCCCAGGATGTCACATCATCCCCTAGTTGAAAGAATTTTCGTTCCAAAAATTAAATAGTACCTTAAGAGTTCGACGTGGAGTGCTTGAACAGATTAGGATACTTGCGCATCATCTGATCCTCGCGTTCCCACGTGAATTTCGGTCCGCGTTTCGAGTTCCAACGAACTCTGATTATAGGGATTTTACTGCGTTTTAATGTTTTGATTTCCCTATCCATGACTTCCATAGGTTCTTCGATGAAACATAACTGTTCATCAATGTGTAGTTCCTCAAGAGGGAGCGCGAGTGATTCGTCTGCTAGACATTTCTTCAAATTTGAGACGTGAAAGACGTTGTGTACACCATTATGTCCTCCAGGTAGGTCTAGTTGATATGCTACTGGACCAACTCTCTTCAATATCTTGAATGGTCCAACATAACGAGAATTCAGTTTGCCCCGTTTCCCAAAACGAATGACACCCTTCCAAGGTGATACTTTTAACAAGACCATATCCCCTATTTGAAATTCTAATGGTTTACGACGCTTATCGGCATAGCTCTTTTGACGATCACGAGCTGCTGCTATACGATTTCTAACTTGAACGATTTTCTCAGAATTTTCAAGTACAAGTCCACGACCTATAAGTTGACTATCCCCAACCTCGGCCCAATAAATAGGAGAACGACATTTCCGTCCATATAGTGCTTCAAATGGAGCTGCCTTGATACTAGTGTGATAACTATTATTGTAGGAGAACTCCACCAGAGGTAGGTGAGACTCCCAAGTGTTACCGAAATTGATTACACAAGCTCGTAGCATGTCCTCCCCTGTTTGAATGGTACGTTCTGTTTGACCGTCAATTTGTGGATGATATGTTGTACTCATGTCTAGACGCGTGCGTAAAGCTTTTGGCAATACAGTTGTTCTTTCCTAAGCAATTCTAGAATCAAACGAAGATGCTCCTCATGATCTTCTTCGTTCTTTGAATAGATGAGGATGCTGTCAATAAACATAATGACGAACTGATCGAGGTAGGGTTTACACACACGGTTCATGAGGTCCATGAATACCGCAGGTGCGTTCGTCAATCCAAAAGGCATGACCATGAATTCATAGTGACCATACCTAGTTTTGAATGCCGTCTTAGAGATGTCCCCCTCTCGGACTCTCAGTTGGGATAACAAGATCTAAGATCTATATTGGAATAGAAACTTGATCCTTGGAGTTGGTCAAAAAGATCATCGATGCGGGGTAAAGGATAACGGTTCTTGATCGTCACTTTGTTCAGTTCCCGGTAATCGATGCACATGCGGAAAGTCCCGTCCTTCTTCTTGACAAATAGGACTGGAGCTCCCCATGGCGATGAGCTAGTTCGAATGAAACCTTTATCTAACAACTCCTGTAGTTGTGTAGATAATTCTTGCGGCTCACTAGGTGCAAGTCTACATGGTGCCCGAGAAATAAGCGCTGCTCCGGGTGCTAAATCAATTTGGAACTCGAGCTGTTGATGTGGTGGAAGACAAGGCAAGTCTTCGGGAAATACTTCCGGGTAATCACGAACGATCGGTATATCTTCAATCCTCTTTTCTTCAAATGGCTGCTCGGCGACGAGAGCCAAAATAGCAGTATGTCCTTTGCGTAGGCATTTCTGTGCTTTAATGAAAGATATGATGCCCATAGCAGCACCACTCCTTTCGCCTTGGACAGAGAGGGTTTCTCCCTCAGGAAGAGGAAAGCGAACGATTTTTTTATTTTTTATTTATTATTTTTATTTTCTTTTCACGACAGACAATCTCGGCTTGGTTCTTAGATAACCAGTCGAAACTACCGAGTGTGACCGGCATGAGATCAATGTCAGATTTATGACTAGCCAGTTCGAGTTTACAACCCGTAAGAACATGGGTTGCTTCTATTATTTGTCCGTCTACTATTTCTATGGTATATTTTTCCTTTAACGGGGTTGGGGTTTTTCTTAGTAGGTTACTAAGTTTATTAGTCATGAAACTCCTATCAGCACTAGTGTCAAATAGTATAGAAGCAAAATAGTTGTTTAGAAGGAACTTACCGGTAACAACGTTGTGGTCATAACGAGCTTTTCTGGATCCTAGCACAAAGGCTCGCCCCTTTGCACCATTCCCTCCATTATTGTCCTGGTTGTTATTATTGCCTTGGTGGTTGTTGTTGTCGTTGCCACCCTTCTTTAGTTGTGGACAATCCTTTCGGAAGTGTCCCTCTTTTCCACATTCAAAACAACCCTTGGTAAGACCCGGTTGTTGGAAGGGCTGCTTGGCTTGTAGTTCCCCTCTGCAGTCTTTGGTAGCATGGCCCACCTTGCCACACCGTTGGCAACGGTTTTTGTCACAAGAACTGAGGTGGTGGTAATTACATTTGTTACACCTGGGGTGTCTCCCAGTATAACCACTCTGATGCTGACCCGAAGAGGTCGACGGGTTGAAGTTCTTCGTAGGTTCAAACCTACGTTGTTGCTGTTGCGGTGGCTGATTCGGCTAAAATCCCCTGTTGTTATTGCTACTGTTAAACTTCCTCTTGTTGTTGTTAGTAGACTTGGACGCTGACTTCCTGGGAGGTAGTGTCCCTTGGGTAACAGCTTGGTCCGTCAGTTTATGAGCAAGACGGATGGTTTTTTGGATGGTAGTGGGGTTGGATGAAGTAACCATGCTCTGGATTTGTGGTACTAATCCACTGATGAACATTTCTATCCGCTTGTAGGGTGGTGTGACCATGTGAGGACACATCCCCGCTAGCTCATGCGAGCGAGTGGTGTAGAGTTCTATTTCAGAACCCTCCATTTTCAGATTCTAGAATTCTCCCTCGAGTTTCTGAATTTCATCCCCGGGACAGTACTCTTCCTTCATCATGTTCTTGAAATCTTCCCATGGTGAAGCATTGGCCATGTCCAGACCTAGCATCTGGACCTGTGCATTCCACCATGTGAGGGCAGGACCCTCTAAAGTTCCCGATGCAAATTTGACTCGGTCGGCCACCGGGCAGTTACACATGGAGAACACAGATTCAATATTTTCAAACCATCGGAGTAATCCGACAGCTCCCTCAGCTCCACTGAATGTGTGGGGCTTGCAGTCCATAAATGTCTTGAAGGTACATACATGCTGATTGTTCTGTGGATTGTTCGCTTGTCCTGCAATGTGTGCTGCTAAAGCTTCAGCAACACTGTCATTAATCAACCCGGCCAGTTCGGCTAGTGTCAGGTTGATATTTCCACGACCACCGTTGCGACTGCCACGACCACGTCCGACCATGTTTCTTCATATTCACAAACACAAGAAATGAGTAAATACATCGCATATTGACATCATTCAAGTGTAAGAAAACAGAAGGAGATGTGTAAAGACATGCAGGTTTATGATTATAGTACAAGGCTAGCTTAAATCATAAGGCCATAGAATAAATAACTCAACGCAAACAGTTCACTAAGATTTTATTGGAATGGGAACATCCTTACCCATTTAGGTTTTTATTTAAAACATAAAGAAATGACAAAATAAGATAAGATAGCATAGAATGGAATATCAAGATCCACTGCCGGCGGATGAGATGACTGACTCAGCATCATCCTCCTCTACTTCCTCGGGCTCATCCTCAGGCTCAAAGTCGGGTACTTTAGCTGGCTCTAAAGCAGCTGCAAGTTGTATCTCTAACTCCCTAATTCTTTCCTGAGATTCTACCTCAGCCTCCTCGAGTACATTCACCCTAGCCTGTAACGCCCTTACGTCGTCCACTAATGCATTATGCAAGTGGTCAGTGCCTGCCAGTTCTGCTACTAGCAGATCTATCCTATGATCCGTCTGTTTCTCCCCTCTTAACAGACCCGTAATCGCTCCTGTTGCGTCTCTCATATTCCGGATCTCTCGATCCATAGTTGCTACAAATGCTGCAAAGGCTTGCTCCAAGTGACAAGGTAGTAATGGTAAATGCGGTGCTGATGATGATGAAGCTCCAAAGTACGGTGATGGAACTCGTTCCTGTCTAACCCATTTGTTCAGTAAACCGGGGGTACCAATCCCAGTCACTCCCATTCTGGATATGCATGGGCTCTCCATACACAATAGAGTCATCAATGGGCTCAAGCCTACGTCTCTTAGGCTCCGGTGATGCAATGGAAGGAATGTCATGTTCCTGAATGGTAGGTGGTGAAGATGGTGGTGTAGACATAATTCCTGAAACATAAGGAGTGAGTATCAATGTCGAGTGTCTATGCCAAGTAACTAATGTGTGTGGATATAGTCAAGAATGTAGTCCTAGTTCTCTATAACCAATGGCTCTGATACCAATCTGTCACACCCCCAAATTCAACTAACGGAGTTTTACCATTTTGGAGGGTGACATACCAAGATCTCAGACATCAGTTACTTCAAACGACACTATATGGGACTTGAAAATTAATAACATAAAAGATCAAGGTTCAGAGTGTGTATGCGGAAGCGTTAAACGGAAGTAAATGCTCAAAACAACGCGCCCAAATCCAAATATAAACGAAACATAAAGATTATTCAATAAATAATTATTTCAATTGTAGTCCAAGACACATGCATGACTTAACGTGATCCTGAGTGCCAACCTGAGAAAACATGTAAGAAAACGAGTCAACACTAGGTTGGTGAGTTCACAAGTTTCAATCATTTCAAATAAAGCGTTTGCGGATTATGTACATTCAATATATATATATATATATATATATATATATATATCTATAGGTTGCATGCCTATATTCATGCTTTGCTAAAGCGCTCGCAACCGAAACTGACAGTGTGTTTGTTTGTTTGCCTCTAACCAGGTCTATCAACTCTGACAAATGTGTTAAGGTCAATATAACACCCGTTCGACCTCCAATCGAGTTAGCGCGGCTAACGCGGGTGGGGTTTGTCAAACCCAGTAGTACTACCAAAATTACCTCGCTCATACCATATTAACGGTCCGATGTGTGTGAGGACTTTTCATGATAGTGTGTTACGCTTAGCCTCAACAGTGATATCATATGAATTACAATAACCCAAAAAGGGTTGTGACATGTTTTCTCCCCCAAGTAAAAACAGTAAAAGGGGCCGTGAAACTCACCTGGATTGAGTAGTGGTTTGGATCACACAAGAGATGAGTTGAAACCACGAGTGTAAGTCTCAGACGACTTACGTATATGCCCTAAAATTATAAACACCTAAATTAGGGACAAGTTGGGGTTTGTGACGACGACATGAAAGTTAGAACATCTTAACGCTTTCTAAGGATTTAAGAGTAGACGAACGTGTCTACGGAATTATATAAATTTCTTAATATAATCATTAAGGGAAAAGCGTTACGTGTCGAACGTTAATAACGAATAATATTAAATAAATAAATAAATTCGTATCTTTGAGTCGTTTACAAAAGTTAGGAAAATAATATAATTTAATATATTATTTTTAGGCTCGTCGGATTAACTAAATAATCATTTGTGTGGAAAAATGATAAAAATATTATTTTTAATCGATATAATAAACGTGGGTAAATAATATAACAATTATATTATTAATTGGTTTGAAACGTCACACGAGGTATAAAACGATACGAAATAATAAAAATATATATATTATTTTTATAATATTAGTCATGGGTTGAAAATAGTATAACCACATTATTTTATACGATGTTACGTTTTGAAAATAATATAAATATATTATTTTTATTCGATCATAACATAAATATATTATTTGTAAAAGTGGAAATAATAATTAAAATAGGTTATAAATTCAAACCCGAGCCTACGAGTTGTTTTCTGGGCTAAAACACATTAATATAATATTATAATAATATGGGATAGGTTTTTATAAATAAAATAATACAAGAAAAATGTTTAAAAAAATAAAACAGTGTGGAGAGACTCGAACCCGGGTCTCTCCCACACAAGCACAAACAATTATCCAGTCCCACCCGCTAGGGTCATCGCATTAGGATCCGAATCTGATTTGTTTTAACACCAAGGTATCTGGTGTTCTTCCCCCTTAACGATACCCGGTCCAAACCAGTCCAAATGCCATCGAATTCGACCAAGATCTTGATCTCCGGCGAGTTAATTAGGTTAACTTTAACTGGATTTAATTAACGAGGTTAGACTAAAAGTTCGGGTTGTCACATTGTAAACATATAAATTCATGTTTATAAGGGTGGGAAATCTATAAGGTTTAACCCGGGCCTAAACATGACCTTGAGACGGGAGTAGGCTGAGTCATAGCTTTCTGAGTGTGAGACCCATAGATAAACTGTTGGCTTGGTAATGTATAATACAATAGATCACATAGCCAGGGGCTCGAGAGTCGGTGGTTGGGTTTAATCGGACATAAATACCGATTGTTACAGTTAATGTGTTATAAAATCTGTGTTGTGTAAAATGAAAGTATAAGTTGCAAGTTTTTCGATTATGATTCCATTGCATAATTCTTTTTCGGGACGAAAAAGCTCAAGTGTGGGGATGTGATGTAGGGTTAAATATCCCATGTAAATGAGTCGGTTTTTGTACTTTTTAATAGTTTAACTGTGTTTATCGAGTCGGTTTTACGTGTGTTTCGTAGTTTGATGAGTTACAGGGTTAATATGCTTAAAGAGCGGAAGTATACGAAGAAATTAACAAAGGTACAAAGCCTGGGAAGTCAAAGTCAAAGAAAAAAGTCAAAATTCAGGAATTTAGGATCTTCGCGGTACGCGAAGATTAGGGAGAAAGTTTCCGCGGTACGCGAGGGCTTTGAAAAGTGGCCGCGACTATTTTGGCCTTCGCGAAGTTTCTTTCACGGTACGCGAGAAAAGGAAAAATCGTCAAATTAAACCTAATTCTAATTATAAACCCATAGTGACTCCCATTCTCGAATAACCTTCTTTCCAGTCGTCCTAGAGGAGTTCTAAGGCGATTTTGATCATTGTTTGGCCAATTGTTCTTGTTTTTCAATGCTTGTAAGTTCTAGATTAATTACTTTGATGTTTGCTACAATCATGAGCGGCTAAACGCTTTCGTGATCCCTCCGGGTGAACGGTTTATGCATGTATGTATATGATTTCAGTTGATTATCAGTATTAGATTGAAGTTTTGTGAACGTCTTAAGTTCGTTGAATTCAATTGTGTGGACGATTTATTAACAATTGCATGTTTTCAGTTAATCTCATCTATCATCGTTTCTTGGTTTTCTTGCATCAGGATCAATCTGATTTTGTGATTGAATTGACTATTGTGTGGTTGTGTTAAATAGTTAAAACAAGGTTATGTCTATGTAATCTCTAATCTGATTTGAAACTGAAATTGTATGTGTGCTTTGCTGAATTTGAAACCCGGAGTTGTCGTCTTTCTCCAATAGTTTTCTAAAATCAAAGTTCGTTTCTTTTTGTTAATTACATCAGTTTAATTAATAAAGTTTAAAAGTTTAGTAGTCTTTGAATAATTTTAACTTGAATAGCATTTTCCACGAGTTCCTTGTGGATTCGACAACCCTATTTCCCTGTCTGCAGTCTAAGTAGCTAAGAAGTAGTTTTATAAATATTTTTTTATTAGCCTTGACACCGTGATCACATATCCGCTAAGCACACACATGGTTGTCCAATTGATATACATACACAAGGATGCTTACCACCCTCAAGAAGAGGGCAAAGAAATACTTGGTCCAAAAGTACCACCCTTGATCGCGATCGATACATTGATACCACACCATATGCTATTGTGTTCTTAATAGATATGCTAGAAGATACATTTTGAACTCAACTAGAATAATTTCCCGCGCATTGCGGCGGTTTTGGACAATAATGTGAGCTGTTACCCACGTGCGTTACGGAGTCTTAAACCGTGAAAAAATAAGCTTGTCGAAAAATTATAAAATAAAGCAAAAAACTTTAGGTAAAAGAACCATGCGTAAAAAGAAAACGTATAAGATTTTTAGTGATAAATTAAAACCGTAAAAAAATTGCAAAAAAATGACCTAATGTATTTAAAAATAAAAAAAGGTGAGTTGTGGGATTCGAACATGGGTCGTTTGTTTTTTGCCAAAGCTTGGAAACCACTACACCAATTCATTGCTTTGTTTTCTAAGTGAATTAGTTATTCTTTAAACCCAAGTCAATTGAAAAAAGAAGAAAAAAACTGCATTACACTTGTACCTTATGAAAAATAAGGTGTAAATTCTCTACAGCAACTTTCACTCAAAGTGAAAACTTACTTTTTAATATTTAATATAATACGGAGACATTAGAACATAATAAAGCACATATTCTGATGTATTTTTTTAGGAACGCGGGACTTAGGTCTCTCCTAGCAGAAATTTTTGCTCGGCTAGTTAGATATGCTAATGTTAGATATATCTCTCTAATCCACATAAAACATGATCTAAGATATGTTACGTATTCACATACGGTGACACGACAATTTCTTGGAGGTCAATAAAGCAAAGCCTTACGACAAATCATGTCAAACTCATAGCCCTATATTTGTCGGTTGAGACTACGTATGGTTGAGGTTGATAATTAATTACATACAAGGAGCATGAAGCTTAGAACACATCAAGAAGGACCCAACAATTATCTATGAAGATAATGCAAGTTACGTAACTAAGATCAGAGAAGGCTAGTCCAAGGATGACAGAAGGAAACACATCTTACAAACTTTTTTCTTAATGTATGATTTTGCAGAAAGAAGGTAAAGTCAGAATATATATATATATATATATATATATATATATATATATATATATATATATATATATATATATATATATATATATATATATATATGATAAGTCAAGCAGTTGTAGAGAATAATGACTCCACATATATTTAGGTGGAGCATCATACACGTTGTACTCTTTTTCCCTTTTAACTTTTGTCTCATTGGGATTTTTTTACTAAGGTTTTTGTATGAAATAACATAGTTGATTATGTAGTACTAGTTTTATACCCGCGCGCGTTGCGGTGCGCTAAACCGTCACAGTTAACGTTCTGAGAACTTTATACAATCAAATAAATAAAATTAACATCGACGTTCTCAATTCCAGGGTTTACACATGTTACCGTATGTTCAATGTTGACGAACTGCAAATATCTTGTGAGGGTTATGTTTATAAGTCATATTTATATACAAATTGTTTAGGAAAAAATGAAGTAATTTTTCTTTCTTAATATAATCATTATTATATGTAATTACATTTCTGTGTGCTAAAACATACACAATCAGGTTAGTGAATTGTTCAATTTAATATCTTGACTTATATTATAATCTAAACTCATTTTCTGTTAGTTTATCAATCATCTCGTGATATATTGTATAGTACTCTTGTTAGTTTTGTTATTCGTAGCATCAATGTGGTCTATCTATGCCTTACATATCTCAATTAAATAATAACAACTACCACAAATAAGAAAATATCGGTCATAAACATAGTAACTTAAATTGATTATTATCTGATATTCGAAACTTTAGGGTTTAGTTTTTATTTAAGTGCTACTGTTAATACGTGTTTAGTAGAAATGAAATAATAACGACCAGAAAATGCAGTTTCACACTAAAATCAGGTTAGCACAATTTCATTTTTATGGGTTAAAACATTTAAATATATTCAGTTTATTAATTTTTTTTACCTCAAATGGTCGATATAATGACACCGAATTTTTTCACCTGCATAGATGCACGTTGAAGACAACTTGTGCATTGTTTTGTATTATATGTTTAAGGGTCTATTATTTTTTTATTACTTATTTCCGTTATAATGGGTAGTTATTAAATCTGAGCTGGGTATAACATTCGGTGAGTATACCATTCCGTAACTGTTCTGATCATTCATTCAGTTTTTTTTGGTACATTTGAAGTGGTCAATATTTAAGCCTCACTAACCCAACTACATTGGGGGTTAATGGCGGGCTTTTAAAACTTGAAAAATTGAGCAATTAATATGACATTCTTATATATTTTTTTAAGTGTTCAAATTTATGATATTAACAGAATTGTTTTAAAACGACAATCCATCATTATTTACTAATTTTATGAGATGAGTTGTTTATTAAGTAAATATAACTTTATGTATGGCCTTTTACAAAATCTTTTTGTTAGTAGGCGGGTGATGAGTATATGTAGACCTAAAAATTGAGTACGATTGTTTTGTTATGTGTGTAATTTGAAAAAGGGTAAAAGTAGGTTTTTTTTAATTGAATTGAAGATTTTTATGTAAGGGGCGTTTGACAGATTTTATAATTTTTCGGGATTGTCGCGAAGGTACCATCGGTTACTATAGAGAAAACAAAAACGGAGGTGTTGATATTTAATCACGTAACATGCTAATTTTTTTTTGGGGTAAAAAACTATAGAAATACCATACTCAAATTAAAGAGAATAAAAACCTCGTTTTTTTGGTGTAGTTTTTTATACAAAATATTAAGCTATGAAAAAGTTATGGCCGTTTAAAAATCGTGGAGGGTAGTTGGTTTAAAAGTGTAATTGTTGCTTAAATAAAAAAAAAGTTGAGTAAGTTGAGGGGGCAAAGGTGTAAGTATTGTTTGAAAGACATATTTACCCCTAAAAACTAGTTAACACATGCATCAATTATTGTATCTTAAGCAATTATACTTGTATTACTTAAAATTGAAGATGTCCTTAGATGGTATATTATAATATAGTATAGATATAGATATAGATTAGTCAACTTGGGTTTTGAAGAACCGGTCCAATATTATCTAGTTTTATAATGTTGATAAAACATACAATTTTATGTTCAATGAATTTCTAAGTTAAACACATTTGGATTTTTTACTAACTTCGGACACAATAATTATGTGTAATAACTATTAATATGATTATTATTTGCTGAGTTTGAGTTCTACTATGTGAGAGCTTCGCAACGAATTTACTCATGTCCAAAACAAAGTTAAGATGAGGAAGATATCGATGCTCAAAGTTGTGTCTTTGAATATGAAAGTTGTGAAAAATGTGGAAGTAGTCTAATATATGAGAAAGGCATAAAAATGGAGTGATATATAAGTACGAGCATTCTCAAGATATTATTTCCTTAGGCATAACAACAAGTGGGGAGCCGAAAAGGTGTGAAGCACCCTCATTCACACAAACACGAGCACACGCGACATGTACTAAAGACATCTATCATTAGCCCCATAGCAAGACGCTAGGAGCTGTTAAGGAATGACCCGTGACCTGACAACTAATACCAACTAATGATGTGAGTGCATCAAAACTGACAGGGTTGCGGCCCGCCACAACGTGTGGGATTGATTCCGCTACAACACGAGAGCATTGATAAATAAATGAAATGCGTTGTAAATTATCGACACTGTCGCATGGTGCGGGTTTCCGACTAGTTGTTTCAACAAGGCTTAGTTTTCAGAACTTCAAACCACATGACGATTTGTATGAAAATAATAAAAAAAATAAAAAATAATAATAATAATAATAACTTTTGATAACATCCTTTATTATAATAAATAAAGATTTAAGAGAACACGTGTCATGCTCTTATGATCTTTTATGATTTTCTTGCTCTTTTTTTCTCCTCCATCATCGATTCCAATTTGCAAAGTTTCTTTATCTATATATATCGGTAGAATTTACACTTCATAAAATAAAAATGGTTTGACTAAAAAACTAAAACGGGTCAAATCTATACTATATAATAAATAAAGGTTTTGATAAGACACTTGTCAATCTCATGTTCATCCTCATCATTTTTTCCCGCCTCTCTGTCATATTAATTATATAATTTTTTTTTGTTTCACGTCTCTCTCTCCTATTAAATAATAATTATTTTTATAAAACGTTTTTTATTTAAAAAAATATGTTTGTTCATAAAATATTTTTATAAATTAAACATTTATTTCATTATTTTATAAAGTATTTTTAAAAAAATAACTATTTCCGCAATAGCATGCAATTTATTATTAGTGTTTAAAACTTAATATATCGTTTTATAATTTCTGAATTTTCATCGTTAACTATTTATTTATTTTTTATTCTAACTCATATGATAGATTAGTTTCTAACCTACTTAATAATAGAAAAAATAACGTAAGGTTATTGAATAAAGAAATTAAAAGATGGAAATTATAAAAACAATCGAGGTTGAGAAAACGGCATTTTAGTCCTCAGAGAAAAGAAAAAAAATACCTTAAAGTACAAACAAAACATATTTTATATTGAACCGGCGATTTTTTTTTGTTGTTGCCTGGACAGGTTTAACCAAAAACTATTTTAGTAAAATGTTTCGTCATTTTCATAGCTGTGCGTACACATGACGATATTTGTCTAATAATATCAAAATCTATATCTATACTATATTAGGTTAAAATCTCGTGTAGTTGAATAAATAAAATGTTATATACTTAATAATAAAAATTTTATATTTTTAAAAACCCGTGTAATAAACGGGTTAATTAAACCAGTATATTAAATCGGTTGAACTATTAATAATTAAATAATAAGTATCCGTAATAAGATTTATATTAAAAATCTAAAAAAAAATTCTTTTAATATAATTATTCAATATGTGAGAGAAATACGGGAAAAAATGATACAAATGAACCAGAAAGTTATACGTGTCCATATAATTTTATTTATTAATATAAAAATTATTATTTGAGATTATTATTTAATAGGAGAGAGAAACAGATACATTAATCTATACTATATAATAAATAAAGGTTTTTGTATGCTACATGTCACCACCATATTCAATCTCATCATTTTTTCCCCGCCTCTCTCTCTTATTAAATGCACTCATATATTTTACTAAATTACTAATTATACTAATAAAACACATTTATTTTAAATTACCTTTTATTATAAAAGCTTTGAAACCTAATTATATAATTTTTATTTTCAATCCAATAGTAAATGAAAGTCAAATTACATTAAATAGTAATTGACGTATTTTTGAAACCCAATTATATATTATTTTTTACATATTTTGAATTTTGTTTTCTATCCTTAATATATGTATAATAATACATTTTTACACCTGTAAAATACATAAATAAAATTTGAGAAATGTATGTATTGATATTTTTCAGCCCGTGTGTATTACACGGGGTCTAAGCTAGTATTTAATATGAGAAAGATGCGAGAAAATAAAGGTGAGGAGTAACCATAGAGTGACACGTGTTCCTTATAGTTTTCCTTTATTATATAGTATAGATTATAAATAAATGTTTTGTAATGTCACATGTCGCCTCTATATTCATTCTCATAATTCCTTTACCGCCTCTCTTTCTTATAAATACACATCTATCTTTTAATAATAATATATTTTAAAGAAAATATAATTGTTATATTAATAAAACACATTTATTTTAAATTATCCCTTATTATAAGAAACTTTGAAAATCTAACTATGTAACTTTTATTTTCAATCAAATAGTAATTGAAATTCAAATTATATTAAATAGTAATTAACGTATTTTCGAAACCCAGTTATATTTTAATTTTTACATATTTTGAATTTTGTTTTTTATCATTAGTATATGTAATACATTTTTACACTTGTAAAATATATACACAAATATTTAAGAATTTTATATCTTGATATTTTTCACTCTCTAGTACTTATTCTAATAAATGATTCCAATGAATGGCACGTGTCATCACTATATTTTTTCTTATTAAAATCTTTTAATTTTTTGTATTCTAAGTAAGTTTAAATTTTCAAATTTAACTATTTTAATGTTTTTATTTTTTTAGAAAAAATAAAATAAAATAAAATTTGAATTCTAATTATTACTCAATTAAGGAAACAAACAATTTTATTTTATGTTTTACACATTATTTAATTTTTTTACATATTATTATACTTTTATTTTTCTATTAAACAATCTCATGTAATACATGGGTATATAAACTAGTAAATAATAAAATAAAAAAACATAACATGCCAAATCTCGAACCTAAAACATGCACTTCATGATACCCCGGCCAACCGCCAACACGAAAAGCTACATATATTGATTACAGAGGGTAAATTTCTAGTACATATCATGAAGTACAACCTCCTAACAAGCTGAGCTCACAGACGTCAGTTTCCAACCAAATGCAAGGTAAGTTTATTAAATGATAAAGAGAGGCGTGAATGAAATGAGTAAGGTTATTAAATATTAATGGTAGGTAAGATGTATAGACTTTAGCATAAATCCCACCTTTAATTTTGATTATGATGTTAATTAATATCAATAATTAGATGTACTAGTTACTAAATCTATAATTGTTGCAAATAAACAGGCTGTTGATGAATTGATGGAGGTAACACTCATATTTCTTCTTCTGCTTCCTTTCCTCCATGCTGTTGAACTCGACACCATCTCCGGTTCGCAGTTCTTGACCGATGGAGACACGTTGGTCTCACCGAAAGGAGTTTTCGAACTCGGGGTTTTCCGGCCAGGCGGTTCTGGGAACAGATATCTTGGTGTTTGGTACAAGAACATACCTAGTACAGTGGTGTGGGTTGCCAACAGAAAGAACCCAATCATGGGTGCATCACCAGTTGTGTTAAAAGTTGATGATCTAGGAAGTTTAGTTCTGTCCAACAATATAAGCACAATTTGGTCGTCGAACGTAACGATGCGATCTAAAAAATTAGCAACATCAAAGCTTCATGACACCGGGAATTTAATTTTGTTGGATCAAAACGAGAAGGTTATCTGGCAGAGTTTTGATTATCCAACTAATACGCTTCTACCGGGCATGAAACTAGGGAGAAGTTTCGTGTCAGGCGTCGAATGGCACCTGTCGTCATGGGAAAGTAACCAAGATCCAGCTCCTGGTGAATTCACATGGGGAGCTGGGACACTTGGTTATCCTGAAAACAAACTAAAACAAGGTCAACAAGTTACATTCCGGGGCGGGCCATGGAGCAACCAGCGATTTAGTGGGGTGTCTACGTTCGATTCAAACTTGACGTTTACATACGAGGTTGTTATAAACACAAGTGAGGTGTCTTTTTCTTATGTTCTTGATGATAGTTTTATCCTGTCAAGGACAAGTTTAAATTCATCTGGACATTTAGAAAATTGGGTGTGGGTGGAAAATGGGACAAAGTGGCAGCTTGCTTTGTCATTACCAAGAGATATTTGTGATTCATACAACATTTGTAGTGCTTATGCAAGTTGCAGCCTTAATATGATCCAACAGTCTTGTGCTTGTTTGGATGGACAAAGATTTGTACCCAGAGACCAAAAGAGTTGGGAAAGAGCTGATTGGTCGGGCGGTTGTGTTAGACGAACAGCGTTGGATTGTAAAAATGGATCAGAAGGGTTTGTTAAATACTCTAATGTAAAACTGCCGGACACAGAGAATACCTGGTTTAATATGAGCATGAGTTTAAAAGAATGTGAAGCAAGATGTTTAAAGAATTGTAGTTGTATGGCTTATGCAAATCCAGACACTAGTCTTGAAAGGGGCTGCTTGCTTTGGTTCAATGATCTTTTCGACATTCGAGGGTATTCTGTAGGAAATGGCGTTCAGGATATTTTTGTACGAATGGCGTCCTCTGAATTAGGTAACGATATTTTGTTAAAATCAGTTGTTGTTTCGTTTTGGTTACATGTTTCCATTTTCAGACTAAAATTGTTGATAATGATGATTTTATACAGTTGCTGAATCAAATTTTGAAAAGAAAGGATCAAACATTAGAGTCATATTGCCTGTAACCATTTTGGGGGTTCTTATCATAGGCTTATTCTCGACATGGTTGTATGCACGAAGAAAACGGAATCATGCCAAGGGAGGTAAGATAACTGTGCACATGATGCACATTTTTTGAATAAGTTAACAAAGTTTGAAGCCTGCTGTACTTTGAATGCGTAGGGAAATCGTTAGATGCATCAGAAAACAATGAAGACGATATTCAACTACCGTTGTTTAGCTTTGCTACCATAGCTACTGCCACTGCAAGTTTTTCAAACAAAAATATACTCGGGGAGGGTGGATTTGGACCGGTTTATAAGGTAACTAAAGTAGCATATCGTATGGATCATATAGTTGAGTGTAAATCAGTGAAATTGTATATGTTTTAACATCATAATCTTCAGGGGGTTCTAGAAGAAGGAATAGAGATTGCGGTTAAACGTCTATCGAAAGCATCCCGCCAAGGAGTTGATGAGTTCAAGAATGAAGTCATTTGCATTTCAAAACTTCAGCACCGAAATCTTGTGAAGCTTCTTGGTTGTTGCATACAAGGAGACGAGAGACTGTTAATCTATGAGTACATGCCAAATAAAAGCTTAGACTCGTTTATATTTGGTGAGAATTGTATACACAAACTCACATTACATACTTTTTATCAAGAACTATTGATACAAATAACTAAACAAACATGTCTTCAACAGATAAAACCGAAAGCATGATCCTTGACTGGACAAAGCGATTCAACATCATTAAAGGAATTGCTAGAGGACTTCTTTATCTCCACCAAGACTCGCGATTAAGAATAATCCATAGAGATCTTAAAGTGAGCAACATTCTGCTAGATCAAGATATGAACCCTAAGATATCAGACTTTGGCATAGCCAGAAGTTTTGGAGGAAACGAGACCCAAGCAAATACACATAGAGTTGTTGGCACATAGTAAGCTATTATAAACTGCCATTAGCTCTCTTTATCTTGATATCTTCACTTCATTACTCTGTTCTTTACTACAATTATGATGCCTGCAGTGGTTACATGGCCCCAGAATATGCACTAGATGGCGTATTCTCAACTAAGTCAGATGTATTTAGCTTTGGTGTTCTAGTGCTCGAGATTGTGAGTGGGAAGAAAAACAGGGG
This sequence comes from Smallanthus sonchifolius, assembly GCA_023525975.1. Taxonomy (NCBI): domain Eukaryota; kingdom Viridiplantae; phylum Streptophyta; class Magnoliopsida; order Asterales; family Asteraceae; genus Smallanthus; species Smallanthus sonchifolius. The sequence continues at coordinate 7,642,507 of CM042046.1, read as the reverse complement.
ATTCATTCATCCCGAGCATGATCATAATCTTATCGGACATGTAAGTTCACAAGTCGCAAACTAATCCATTTATTTTGCATAATCCATCACTATTAATTAGTAAACTATATTCAGGCATGGAGTGTATATAGTGAAGGCAGGTCAATGGAACTGATTGATGCTTGTTTAGCAAAATCCTGCCATCCAACCGAAGTCTTAAGATCCATCCAAGTAGGTTTGTTATGTGTTCAACAAAACGCAGGAGATCGACCAAACATGTCGTCTGTAATCATGATGTTCGGCGGCGAGAGCGCGCTGCCGCAACCCAAACAACCAGCATTTTTCATGGATAAGGATTTTCTGGTAGCAGACTTTTCTTCAAGCACTTATCTAGCAGGTTCAGTTGGTGATATAACCATTACGGAGGTAGATGCTAGATAATATGCATGGTTGTTTTTACTTTCTGTTAATAATCTGTAACATATTAACTTTGAAATTCAATTATTGTAGATTATTCATGTAGCAAGTTTTCATTTTTCAACAAAAAATCAGTAGGAAATTGGTCAAATTTTTACTTTTATACATTATCAGAGAAAAATGTCATATTCGACAGGGCCGCTCAACTAATTTGGGGGCCCCAAAGCGAACTATAAACGTCACTTTTTCAAAAGTCATGTTATAAACTCTCATCCCTTTTGTGTCGATCTCAACGCCTTGTTTCTATTTTATTTTTTATTTAAAATAATTGGATTTATACTTTAGATTACGATTTGACATGAAAAAGTAGAATAATTTATTACAAACTATGTCAAATTCACAAACACTTAGAGATGAACAATCAACAATCATCGTTTTATCACGGATTATAACGACTTAACTAATCAGCAACTCTAATTATCAATAATTTATCAACATATTCGGTTGTTAACTAAGATTTATCAATAATGTTGTCAACTTAGATTATAACATATTTAATCAAGAGACCTGGTAATACTCCAATTTATAAGAACCGTTTAATGGTTAATTGGTAACACTTTCAGTCGGCCCAAAAACACATATATAAAAATCAATTTTTTAAGACATTGAGGCCCTAAACCCTAGCTTGGGTTGACAACACACTTGAGCCACCCATTTTCAGAGATATGATTTGGTTTCTGGGTTACAAATTTCGTTCATGGGCAGTCCGCTCACCTAACAAGCGGACTCGACTACTTTTTGTCAAAACGACGATGTTTTATTAATCTAGTCATGCCATCTTTGCAAGAGTATTGTGGTCTGTTAGCTAGACAAGCGGACTCCCCACGAACCAAATATGTTCCAAAATCAACCGACAAACCAAATTCATATTTCTAAGTTCACCGTTTTACAAAAAAATTCAAGATGATACTAGATTACAACTGTTTGAATTCTTGTTCAAGAGCTTCTTCCAACAAAAACTGGGACTCTTCCATCAACTCAGGGCTTAATCTAACATAAGAACACAAAACTCCATCTGATTAAGAGCTCCATCTCCATCAAAATCACCTTCTTTCAACATACTCAATAGATCACCATCTGCCAAATCTTGAAGACCCAAAAGAGCCGAGTTGTTCTTCAAGCTGTCGAAAGTGATTACGCCTTTATCCAGGTCCATGAGTAGACTGAACCCGTTGCAAAGTTCTCCAATCAAACCTTCGCCACCCAACTTCTCCGCCATCAGCGGAAAGAAATCTTGAAACCCAGATTGATGATTCGATGTCATAGTTAGTTTTGGAGGAAGTTGAAGATTGATAACGCGTTGGAGTGATTATATAGCGCACATTGGAGGACAAGTGGGAAAAAAGGTAAGAAGAGATATATGGTGGCTTTATTAGAAGGCAATTGCCTCTCGGGTACGGCGAAGGTGAGTGAGTGAGTGAGTGAGTGAGTGAGTGAGGGAGGGCGGGTTCATAGTATGGGCGGTGTTTAGTAAGTTGTCGTTTTGCTACAGAAGGTCGTAAGATGCTTCGTGCTTTGGAGAAAAGCCAATTGTTTGGACAGTATGGAAAGTAAATCGAACGGTCATAGTGTGGAACTTTATAGGTATATATTTAACGTCAATCACATTTTTTTTTCTTTTTCTGACAAATTTCGATGTTAGTTTTTTATTCAGTTTATAGCCCAATAAAATATTTGAAAGTCTATCGAGTTAGCTTTCCTCTCAAGTTGGAGGGATAAAACCAGTGTTTTTAGAATGGATCGGACTGGGAATTGGACATATAATCAGACGGGATCGGGAACTGGACATATAACCGGTTCGGTTGTGTGTAATTAAACCGTTGTCATTTTAACCGGTCGGACCGGTGAACCGGACTTGTGGTTAGACCAGATTTCAAATTTTCCTTTTTTTGTTTTTTTCCTTCAAAATCTAATTTATTAATTTAGTATTCCAAGTTGCATATTTTATTTATTTAAATCTTCGTATAACATTAAAATTGGAAATTCACATTAAAATAAAAAATGTTTTTTATTTTCTATCTTATACACATATTTTTTTTATTATTATATTATTTAAGACGTCATCCGATTCTTAAATCTGGTCCAACTGGTTCGACCAGCGGAGCTCTAAAGCGGCGGGTTCGCTATCCGATCCGGTTCTGAAAACATTGGATGAAACTCTCAGCTATCCAAAATTACCCTAAAGTTAGCTAATAAAAATCAATCTTCTCAAGTCTAGATTGTTTGGGATTGGGGTGAATCATGTGGAGGTTGGTAGGATATCATTTCCCTTTTAATTATCTTGGTATTCCCATTGGCTCTAATATGGCTCGGGTTAAGAATTGGGATGTTATCATTAATAAATTTCAGCAAAGACTCTCCAAATGGAAGGCCAACTTACTCTCCATTGGTGGAAGGGCTACTCGCCTTACTTTGTTTCTCGGGTCGGTTGGTACATATTACTTTTCTTTATTTCAGGTTGGTCTAAGGTCAATAGTATCCTTGAATCTATTCGATATAAATTCTTTTGGAGAGGTGTTGGTGATTCGAGGAAAATAGCTTGGGTTAGTTGGAAACAGGTTCTTGCTGACAAAAATAAAAAGGGGTTGGGGTTTGGTAGTTTAGATGCTCTTAACTGGCTCTGTTGTATAAATGGAGATGGAGGTTTGCTATTCATCCTAATGCTTTATGGGTGAGGATCATTAGTGCCATTCTTGGTTCTTTGGATTCGAGGCTCGAGTTCTCGGGTATGGTAAAGGGATTGGGTGTGTGGAACCGTATTGTCAAGTCTTCTATCTATTTAAATAATCATAGGATCATCCACCCTTCTTCTATTAGGAGGAAGGTTTGAAATGGGTTATACACTCGGTTTTGGCTCTATATGTGGTTGGGAGATACTATTCTAGCGGATAGGTTTCCTAGATTATTCTGTTTGGAAAACTTGAAATCTTGCTTTCTGGCCGAGCGCATGATTGACTCCATGTGCCATTGGGATTAGCGTAGGTGGGTTAGGAGAGGCAGCAAACATGAGCAATACCACCACCACCGCTTTTTGGCTCGACATGTCGCCGCTAATACCCTTAGACAATATGGCGGGGTGACCTCACTTTCCTCAATCTATCTCTCCCAAAGATCTTCACTCCTCCTTTCGATGCCGGCTTTTACCACCACCACCGCTGCACATGCAACCGCCACCGCCACCACCTGCTCGCCGCACCACCACTTGATCTCCTCGATCTGTAAGTCACATACCCAATTCCTGATATTATTAGATTTTGGTTTGGTTTAATTTAACGATTCTCAATTTTGCTTCCTAAAGCTGCCTCCTGCTTCATATATTAATTGTGTGTGTAGAAGCGTTGGTTACAGGCTAAGGAAATATGCATGTCTCAAAAAAAAAAAATATGAACACAACCGGTCTAGAAAGTTACACTTGAAGAGATGTTAATATGTCTTTGTTTTGCTTGTGATTTGTGTGTTTTATTGTTCCATATGCTGGCATCTTTTTTTAGTGAATGTTTATGTTATCATGAATAGAGGACACGACACGTGCATATGTTTGAACATATGCGTTAAAGGACATAAGGACATGCATATGTTGATACATATGATAACACGAGTAGTAAAAGTTTAATTGGAAGTTAGATGTCACAACTAATTTCTTTTTTTACATTAAACTAGATTTTAGAGGCTAAATTATTGTTTAGACATTGAATAGTTGGTTTTTTAGCAATGAAAATGTAGGTTTTTTTTACATCAAATGCATCTTTTTCAACTTAGACGCTTTATATAGGAGTCTTTTCGACATTAAGTATAAGATTTTTTTGATAGTATTTTCTTATTCTTTTTCAAATAATATTGAAGGAATAAATGAAGAATTATAAACCACTAGAAAATGGGACTACTTTGATGGTCCTTTTATGGTTGTGATGAACAAATAGCATGATGAACACCGTACATGATTTTTTTTTTGGGAGGGGGGGGGGGTTGGGGTGCTTATTGAATCATTCAAAGCAGTTTTGTAGTTCGAAAATATTAGTTAAGTTTATATTTAAGTTTAGAAAAGGTTGCATAGTTGCATTTGAAAGTAAAAAAAAAGTTGAATTACATGTAAAAAAAGTTGCATCCTAAAATGGTTATATTTAAACAATACATGCAACTTAAACAAAATAGAAAATGTTACACTTGCAAATTCACCTAACACAACCCTTTTTTTAGCATAACGCAACATGAGGAAATAATACAACGTTTTTACCGGTATTTTGTTGTAGTGATGTTAGAAAAAGTATATTTAATTTCCTTGCATTGATGCCTAATATATTAGCATTTTATTTTATTTTCCCCATAATTAGAAATTTATTTAGAAAAACAGAACACGTATTCTTAGCGTATGACAAACGTTACATTGACCCAATTAGTAGTCATGACACAACAAGATTAATCAAAATTAGTTTCGTGACCACAGCCTCTCAACCAAAAAGCTAGTCCATAGAAATATACAAGGGATAAGATTTTAAGAAATGATAAAACTAGCTATGAAAGGTAAGTTTAGATGAATCAATAGACCTTGAACATAAGAATATCTTTAACTTCTATAATAATATAACTAATCAAATTACTAAATCATGCAGAAAATAGAGCAGGATCTTGATCGATGGAGGGAGTCGCTATATTTCTTCTTATGTTTTCTTCGCTTTCTTTTCAGAAAATCTACTCTGCTGAACTCAACACCATTTCAGATACACAGTTCCTGACAGATGGAGACACCTTGGTTTCTCCAAACCGAAATTTTGAACTCGGGTTTTTTAAGCCCGGTAGCTCAAAAAACCGATATCTTGGTATTTGGTATAAGAAAGGGTCTGTTAGAACAGTGGTTTGGGTTGCCAACAGAGAGAACCCGCTCGTTGGTCCAGCCTCAAACATGTTAAAAATGACACATACAGGAGTTCTCACCCTCTTCAACAATATCACTCATATGGTTTGGTCATCCAACATAACAACGTCGAGGAACACAACCGTGAAGCTTCTTGATAACGGTAATCTTGTTGTCATAAATGGAAACCTTGAAAATGTTCTCTGGCAGAGTTTCGATTATCCAACTGATACTTTAATACCCGGCATGAGGTTTGGTAGAGATTACTTGACTGGAAAGGAATGGTATCTAACTTCATGGACTAGGATTGCAAATCCGGCTCGAGGTGAATTCTCCTGGCGCGTTGACTCACGCAGTTATCCTCAGAACGTGCTGCAGCAAGGCGGATTGATCAAGTACCGGGCTCCATGGATTAGTATATTGTTTGATAGAGATTCTGCATTAAGCCTGAACCTGAGCTTTATATACAATAATGAAGCTGCAGTAATGTTTACTTCTAATCCTGAAAATATATGGAGGTTGACCTTGACTTCATCTGGGGCAGTAAAAGTTTATTTTTGGTCAGAAAATGGAAAAAAATGGCAGGATATCTTGGCATTACCAGAAGATATCTGTGATACATACAACATTTGTAGTGCTTATGCAAGCTGCAGGATTAAGGCCTCACAAACATGTTCTTGCTTGGATGAGACAAGATTTGTGCCTAGAAATAAAAAGGACTGGGAGATGGCAGATTGGTCGAGCGGTTGTGTGAGGCGAACACCATTGGATTGCAGATCGGATGGGTTTATCAAGTATTCTGATGTAAAATTGCCAGACACACAAACTTCATGGTATAACAGAAGCATGGCTGCGGACGAATGTGAAGCAAAATGCTTACAGAACTGTTCTTGTGTAGCTTATGCAAATACAGACATCATATCCAAGGGAAGGGGCTGCTTGCTTTGGTTCAGTGACCTTAAAGACATCAGAGATGTTTCTAACAGCTATGGTGGCCAGGATATCTTTGTAAGAATGGCTTACTCGGAATTAGGTAATGATATTCAGAAAAAAATCTGTTGTTTCATCTGGTTACATTTTTTCACATTAAAATTGTTGCTATGATAATATCACAGTTTCTCAATCAATTTTCAAAAAGAAGGGAGGAGTAAACATTAAAATCATCTTACTTGTAATATGTCCTGGGGTTCTTCTCATAAGCTTCTTCTCTTGGTTGTGGTTTGCACGTCGAAAATGGTGTAATGACAAGGGAGGTAAAAAAATTAACTACACCAGTAAATTCTTGTAATCTAATAAATAGAAGAAAAAAACTATAGTAATATGAACTTCAAATATAGATGAATATTTCTTTATTGGATAATGTTGGTTTGAAGCTTTTTGTATTTCAAATGCATAGGGGAACGCCAGGAAGAAGACATTCAGCTATCATTGTTTAGCTTCAATAAAATAGCTAATGCAACAAGAAACTTTTCACCTGACAAAAAAATTGGGGAGGGTGGATTTGGAGTTGTTTATAAGGTATTACTATTTACTAGAGTGTGAATCTAGAAATTATACTTGAATCATTCAATACAGAAATTGTGTTGCCATGTCTTACACGTACAAGAAGAAAACCAATGTAAGCATGCCACTTATTAGAAAAGATACGAATCAATTATAGTCTGTTAGCTTTTAATCCTAATAATTTGGTTCATATGTGAAAGTTTGGAGGGGGGGGGGGATCGTAAAGAGTCTAAAGATAGATTTATTTAGTATGTTTATTGTTTTTTGATTTGCTTTTTATTTAAGGTATTTAGTGTAGATCCCAGACATTCAACAATAATCAATCATTATCAAGAACAAGATGAAGATGGGATTAACCCTAAGAGCCTTTCATTCATCGATCTAAACTGATAGTTTGATACATGCGTTCAATGCCCTATATATACAGACACAAGGGATGAAACGACGTGACTATTGAATCCTACGGTCGCATCCCTTCAAACTCATTCAGTTTCTATCTTTGAATGTGTACACAAATGACCCCTATACTACAAATGACCCCTATACTATTAATAAATACATACTAGACACAAACATAACTTTACACTAATTACACTTTTAACCCGTTAAACTTGGATATGACAATTAGTCTAACATTTAGTTTTTTTTTTGCTATGAATGGGTTGTGATTGAGTTGTGTTTTCTTAGTAATTAAGGTTAGGATTAGTATAAAAGAGGATCATTGTTAGAGTTTGATCGTGGGAAGCGATCAAGAGTAGTGATTTCTGTGAGAGACGGATCTGCATAGTGAAGGGCAAACCTGTGCAAGACAAGGTTACCGACGACGTGATACAAGAAAGAATTTGTGTGAAATAAAGGCTTTGTGGGTTTTGTGTGAGGCAGAACCGAAGCTGAGTGAGGCAGACTGTTTTGGTTCATGGCCATTGATCCGAAGATAGGAGGCGCAGTAGAGGAGAGAACGAAGTTCATGGCAAAGGCCATGATATACCAGTCGATACCTTAATATGTTCTTCTTCAAGTATCAAAGCATAAGGATCCGAAGGATGTGTGGGATGCACTACGAGTCAGATATCTAGGAGCTGAGACGGTTCAAAGGGCTCGCTTGTAGACGCTTAGGATTGAGTTAGAAGTGATGAACATGGCTAAGAAAGAGACAATTGATGACTTTGCTGGTAGGCTAAGTGGAGTGCGATTATAGTGTAAGAGTCTTGGGGCAACACTTGAAGAAGAAGTACCTATGAGGAAGTTCCTAAACTCAATGCATAGGGAATACCTACCCATCATGGCTTTAATTGAGCAATACTTAGAGATTGAAGATATGACGTTTGCAGAGGTGATCGGTCGTTTAAAGGATTATGAGGAAAGAGAGAAACCCAAGAAGACTCAACTGAAGACACTCACGGTAAACTGATGCTAGCTCGTAATGATGAGCAAGTAAAGCGAAGAGTGGTGGTTGTGGTAACCGTGCTTGTTGCCGTAGGGAAGGCCGAGTTCAAGGAAAGGGTCTTGTGGGCCAATCTGGTAGCAATCGAAGGGAACAAGGCGGGGGATGAGACAGGTCACGGGTCAAATGTTTTCAGTGTGAAGAGTTTGTTCATTTTGCGTGGGAAAGTCCAAAGTCAAAGTCAAAGCCAAAACCAAAACCAAAGCATGAGGATGCCAACTAAGTTTATAAGGATATTGGACCACCTCTACTTTAGACAAGGTGAAAGTCCACATTAGGATTAAGGGGGTGATTGTGAGTTTTTAATCCTAATGTGATTCGGGGGTGGGGGAGATCGTAAAGACTCTAAAGATAGATTTATTTAGTATGTTTATTGTTTTTTTGATTTAGTTTTTATTTAAGGTATTGAATGGTTTTTTACTGTGAATGGACTGTCATTCTAGTTGTGATTTCTTAGTAATTAAGGATAGGATTAGTATAAAAATAGGGTCATTGTCAGAGTTTAAAGGTGTGGTTCTAATTTATTAAAATACAAAAATATCCGGGTCTGTCTTCACCAAAAATCACTATGTTTTTGAGCTTTTGTTTTGTTCTGATTGTGCCCAACATAATCTTTTCATATTTCAGGGACTGCTAGAAGGGCAAGAAATTGCAGTTAAGCGTCTATCGAAGACTTCCACACAAGGAGTTGATGAGTTCAAGAATGAAGTCATTTTCATTTAAAAACTTCAACACCGAAATCTTGTGAAAATCATTGGCTGCTGCGTACAAGGAGATGAGAAATTACTAATTTACGAGTACATGCCAAATAAAAGCTTAAACTCGTTTATATTTAGTCAGAGTCAAATATGCAAACTCACTAAATTCTAATATTTGACACTATCCATACGAATAACTTATAACAAGAACATGTTGAACAGATAGAAACGAGAGCATGCTTCTTGATTGGACAAAGAGATTCAATATCATCAAAGGAATTGCTCGAGGACTTCATTATCTCCATCACGATTCTTGATTAAGAATCATCCATAGAGATCTTAAACCCGGGAATATTCTACTAGATGCAAATATGAACCCTAAGATATCAGACTTCGGCCTAGCTAGAAGTTTTGGAGAAAATGAGACCGAAGCAAGCACACAAAGAGTTGTTGGCACATAGTAAATTATGTGAACCGACTATTTTATATTTTCATCGTCACTTCATTAATCTTTTCTTATAAGTGTTCTTGCATGCAGTGGTTACATGTCCCCTGAATATGCTCAAGATGGTATTTTCTCAATAAAATCAGATGTATTTAGCTATGGCGTATTGGTGCTCGAGATTGTGAGTGGGAAGAAAAATAGGGAATTTATTCACCCAGAGCACGGCAATAATCTTACCGCACATGTAAAATCACTAGTCACAAGCTATTCCTTTGTTTTGCAAACTTACCAAATAACCATTGATTTGTACATTGTATATAGGCATGGAGTATATATAATGAAGGCAGGTCAATTGAACTTCTTGATGCTAGTTTAGAGGAATCATGTCTGCCACCCGAAGTTTTAAGATCTATACAAGTGGGATTGTTATGTGTTCAACAAAATGCAGAGGACAGGCCAAACATGGCATCTGTGATAATGATGTTGGTTGGTGAGGGTTCATTACCACAACCTAAGCAACCAGGATTTTTTATGGGAAGGGACTTACTTGTAGCTGACTTCTCTTCCGGAGCTAATCGGCAAGCAGGCTCAATGAATGGCGTAAGTATTACTGAATTAGATGCTCGATAGAAAACTGATGTTATATGAAACTATTGTTGCATAGGATTATTTGAACGTGGATAAGTTTAGTCGTAAGACATAAAATCGGTTTATTTATGGCATTGCATAACTTTAGTAGCTAACCCAATATTTACACTCTCTTTAAGTTATCATGTTTCAAAAAATTGAATAATTGTAACCCATTGCATAACTTTAGTAGACATAAATCAACCCATTTTGTAAACAAAAATTATTCAAATCAATGCATTTCTTGAATAATGGTTCATGATTGCGGATTGTATGAATTATTATGTCATTTATCCTATAAACTCTTAAGATTTTTGGGACATTCTTTTTCCAATTATGCTTGATTAATGTAGGAAAAACATATAACTCTTGTTTTAGCACATAGAAGCAATGTAATACGTTTATAAAAGAAGGTATTACAACAAATGTTGAGTACACATAACAAAAAAAACTAACATTAATCAGACCAGAAAGCATGAATCGAGTAGAAGAATAATGAGACTTGTCGAAGGCCTTATGTTAGACAACATCGTCTTAAACATATTTTGCCTCTGTTCACATCTTGGTAAAATAATTGGAGCATTAGTACCAGAGATGAGTAACAAGTCTTAGAATTATATTTGAGTTTTCTATGCTAAGGGGCGGACCTAGGTGGTCCTGACGGGGTTCGTTGCACACCATGATATTTTTAGTACATATACGATCTAATACTGACCGTCAACAAGAAATTTTGACACCATCGACCCCTAAGCAAAATTAATTTAAGATTTTAAAATATAAACCTATACTAATGAACACAATTTAAAAAATTCCAATAAACCTAACAACTATTTGAACAATTCAGCTTGTTATTCTATTAATTCTTATAAACCCAACTATCCAAATACACGATAACTATTTTAATGAAATAAGCCGCCAAACCATTAAACAGTTAACATAATAACTATTAAACAATTCGATATTAGCAACAATTGAAAATTTGAAGGGATGAATAGTTCGATTAGTCATCGGTGAATTAGAACCTCAAAATCGCCATTGCCGTCCTAAGTACTGATCAACCACCGGCCAAAATAGTTAATGTCGGAGCCGCATTGTTGAATGACGTGTGCATCTTGCAAACAACAAGCCAAGCTTTGAGAACGTCAAAAAAAGAAATTGGAAGATGACATTGGAACATGAAGTGGTTTGAATCAAGAAATTTCACTTACATGGGTCGGGTCGGAGGTACAATTGTCATTATAAAACACTTTCATGTCTGGTTAATTTATAATAATCTGCTACGAAAGTGCTTGGCTATGTTGAATAGAGGGGTAACAATTTTGCTAGCTTCAAACAAGCCAATGGACTTCAAGTAGATAAGAAAAAAAAATGATTTTGTGTCTTAGTTTCACTTGATGATGTATATTTTAGAGACCACAAAATTTGTGATTCATAGTCTTCAAAGGAAAAGAACAAGATTTGTTGTAACATCTGTTGGGCTTTGTACATGGGTTTCAAAACAATTTTGACATAAGCGGAACAGATATGTATGAACCGTCTAGGCTAAAACCCTAGACTGCTCACCAGTAATCCAGCTACAAACTCAACAGAACAAAAACAACCACAGTGAGGTTTAGGATTACAAATTCCAATGAGTAAACACTACAACAATATCACCCTATTCCGACGATTTTTTTGACCCTATAGCGACGACTTGTCGTCGGGATAGGATATACCGACGACATGTCGTCGGTATAGATGTCGTCGGTATTGCCTCGTCCCAATAGGTCAAAGATGTCGTCGGTATAGGTGTCGTCGGTAAAGGTCGACCTATGCCGACGACATGTCGTCGGCATAGGGTTTAATTAAATAATTCAAAAAGAAATTCTATACCGATGACATGTCGTCGGTATAGCTTCTTGACTTATCCGGACGACAAGTCGTCGGGAAAGACCAAACCTATACCGACGACATGTCGTCGGCATAGGTTTTTCTGTATTTTTTTATTTTTATTAAATTTTCAAAATTTTCCAGAAATATTTAATTTCTAATTACCAAAACCTGCAAATCAGATAATTTAAACCATTTCAAAAATTGAAATCCGAAACATATTGTTCGATACAAAAACCTGTTCGACACACAAATCAAATATTCAAACATAAAGTTGTCCGACACACAAACATAAAAATTGTTCAAACATTCAAAAAATAACACCGACAACCAAGGCAAATGTGCAGCAACTTCAAGCTAATTATCGTCGTTGCTAGTTCGGCGTTCCCACATTCGACGTATTTCATCCATTTGTCGTTGCATTTCAAGCATTTGTTGATTATGCACACGACGTTCTTCATCTCGTTGGGCTTCACATTGTTGTTGATCTTGGACTTGTTGTTGAAGTTGAGTTACACGCTCATCCACTTCTTGCCAATGTGGTTGTGGAGGGGGGTACTGAACAAATCTGGTGTGGGATTACTCACCACACGACCGACACCCCGGATATGGCCACGCTGATGACCCAATGCACACTCCATGCATGCAATCTCATCGACAGCAGACGAGTCACCACCAGACTCAGCAGAGGATCTTGTATACTCTTCTTGGATTCGGTCCTGCATTAAACAATGTAATAAACAATCACTTGACTATTTTACTAAAATTCGACAGCATAACTGCTGTAAAATGGATAACCAACCTGTTAAACTATAAGTTATAAACGACCCAAATTCACAAATTCCAATCAACCAACACTAATAACAACAAATACTTATAATACTAGCAAAAATATTCAACAATTGGGCTCGAGTTGGATGTTCTAAGTCTATTAAAGCGTGTTTGAGTAATTTTGACCCGTTTAAAGTTACAGTTGGATGTTCTAAGCTTATTAAAGTGTGTTTGGGTCATTTTGACCCGTTTAAAGTTAAAGCAGGATATTTTAAGTCACTAAAAGTGTGTTTGGGTCATTTTTACCCGTTTTAAGTTATAGTTGGATGTTATAACAACAAAATCATTTGACTTACATAATCTGATGATGCATTCGTGTTGGCCCAACCGGTCCCTTCTTTATAATGGGTCGATTTAAACACATCAATTGGGCCGGTACCCTGTGAAAAACAAAAAGAATATCACTAAGAATTAATAAGCATGTTTATATAATACTAACAATTGTATTTTCATACCTCCATGTGTCGGTGCTGGGCGTATGATTTGCTGCCATGGTAACTTGGGTAACGTTGTTTTGATCGGTTTTGTTTGTTCTTCGTCGAGCGGTTTTTATAGCTCGCATCTAAAAACAGCTCATTAATCAAAGTCTCCCAAGTTTCTTGATCAACATCTTCTGGTGGATTATTCATCGCCGCCTCCACATCATCGTATCCCCTATTCTCCATGAAGTGATTTTTCAACACGTTCTTGTGATCTTTATACGCCCTCTGACACTCGGCGGTGATTCCGAGTTCAATGCCTCGCCACTTATCAGTGTTTCTCCAGGAGTCCAGATCAAAATGATCCTACAAATGGAAAGTAATTATAAATGTAATAGTTATGAAATTGTAAGTAATTATAAAACATCTATACTTACTATAAGAGTGGGATATACGGCCCGTTTCTTCTCAATTGGAACCTTAGCCCAATTAGGATAATATGGCGGAACAACCTTTTCAACCTCCAACGAGATAGCACGGATAAAATCCGTAGCGTTGGGACCCACAAACTTGTACCCCCGGCATGAAGTTCTACATCAATGGGAAGAGGCTTCCTCCCATTTTGCTCAAATTTCTTATACAATTTTAGGTTTTTGCCTTTAGATTGTCTTTTTTGGGAGGAACTACCTACATTGACACATGACATTCAAAAGTTAGGCAATTATAAAGACATCTATTAAACTATAACAAGTAACTTACCACCAGATCCAGTCGCACAACCCGAGTCGAAGTGATACGGACCACCGGCTCCACCGTCTCCACCATCTCCACCGTGTGATTGCGCCATTGTTGCCATTTTTCCTACAACAAAAATTATTAGTAAGCACAAATAATTATTAATTAACAAAGACAAATAGTACATTTTTAACATACATTCAATCAGAATATTCACTAAAATCATACAATTACATAATCATACATACGAACATACATACAAATATACATACATATTATATACAAACACACATAAATAAATGCCCAAATTCTAAAATTACATATACAAACACAATTACATACATAAAAATACATATATACACGTATATACATACATAGACTTTACAAACATATATAAACAAAATACCCAAATTCCCAAATTACATACATAAACACAATTCCATACATAAACATAAACATAATACAAATACATACAAACACACATGCATACATGTATATACATACATAGCCTTTACAAACATACATAAACAAATACCCAAATTCCTAAATTACATACATAAACACAATTCCATACATAAACATAATACAAATACATACAAACACACATACACATATATACAAACATACATATATAAATGCCCAAATTCTTCTATAAATGCCCAAATTCCCAAATTTCATCTAAACCTAATTTCACATCTAAACCTAATTTCATCATAAAATTACATAAATATTTATGTTAACTCACCTCAAAACCGAAGAGATTGGTGAATATTGCTCCACAAAATACTCAAAAACACGAAAAATCGCCGGAGAGAGAGATGGAGGCGTTTTTTGGGCGAAATGGGAAGCAGAAGGCTGTATTCTGTGTTCATTCGCGCTGAGACCTATACCGACGACATGTCGTCGGTAAAGGCTCAAAAGTCGGCGCTGTAGGTTGCCTGTACCGACGACATGTCGTCGGTATGTCAATAAAGTAAAAACGGTATAGGCCATTTTATAATTTTTTTAATTAAACAAAAAAAAAATTTTGACCGACGAAAACATTATTATATTAAAAAAACAAAAATAAAATCAAAATAACCCTATACCGACGACATGTCGTTGGTATAGGTTTTCCCCAATAATTCATTGGGCGCCATTTTTTCCCCCATCTGGCTCAACCCTGTACCGACGACATGTCATCGGTATAGGGTGTCCCTGCCAAAATTTTGGTTTTGACCTATACCGACGACATGTCGTCGGTACAGGGTGACCTATGCCGACGACAATTGTCGTCGGTATAGGCGGCGTCGGCACTAGGTCTTTTTCTTGTAGTGAAACATACCAAACTGTAGCACCACGCATCAACAAACCCCGTCACTAGATCTGGTAACATGAAAACCTTGGGACAATCGAACTCCTTTGGTTTCCTCTAAAACTCTAACACACAATACTGGTTCAAAAACTGGTTAGCATTCCCGAATAACGACGAACCCGTGACACACGGATGTGGCGGCAGACAGTGTCACCGGTGGTCGGCGCAAGGCGGAGGTGATGGTTGGGGGGATCGTTGACGGCTAAGAGAGAGAGGAGGATTAGAGTTTCTCCTTAATTGTGTGTCACCTTGAATTCAATCCTTAATCCCATTATTTATAACATTTACAAAAGAAGGGTTTTTATTTAATAATTAAACTATCTAATTGTTAATTAAA
The DNA here is from genome assembly GCA_023525975.1 of Smallanthus sonchifolius. Classification (NCBI taxonomy): domain Eukaryota; kingdom Viridiplantae; phylum Streptophyta; class Magnoliopsida; order Asterales; family Asteraceae; genus Smallanthus; species Smallanthus sonchifolius. Next base: position 7,626,937 of record CM042046.1, on the reverse strand, counting down.
TACCCTTTGACATACTTGATAATTATTACTCTCACTAATAACTAACTAATCTAGTAAAAAACGTAATTAATAATTATCAAACAGACAATTATTAATCTTTATTAAATTATTTCTTAGTTATCAACTATTTAATAATTAATTAATTTAATCAATCATTTTAATTATTCGTAATCCCATTTCAAACAATTTAAGGTCTTTGATCTCTCTCGGTCAATCATCGTGTTTAGATTATTTAACCCCTTAAATATTCTTTTTTTCTCGTTAATCACGTGCAATCTTTTGGATCCTACCTTACTCATAGTACTGTCAAATGTAGTTACTTGCGTATACTATTCCCAACAGACTTCCACTTGCATAAGTCTCGATCATCTGTCAGCACAATAGGGGTTGATGTCTAGCTACATCTCGCTCCCCCATAAGGTATGCCACTTTAAAGTTGTCTAATATTCCCGATAGTCTAAGTGCCCTTACTTAACTCCTCATAACAGTTATGGTCGTCAGTCGATTTTCCTTCCGTAATTGACATCCCGTTGAATGTGAGACATGGACCATGTTTCATTCTCATATAGTGTTCAAATTCTTTTTCTTGATCTGAATTCCATAGTGGTCTAATCAAAATCTCAGTTTGAGCATGGTCATGCATTACACCAGTTTGAAAAACAAGGTGCCAGAGACGTTAGCCACTTACCAAAGTAACGAACCAAATTCCTTCAAGTACATATAACTCTCACTAAGTTTGAGATTAACTGTCAACTATCATCCTTATTACTGCATGATCAAAGAACAACAAAAAAGCAATCTTACACATAATCAAGTTCTAATATGTATCCTAGGTCTGAGGATACATGGCCTATACCATTTTTAAAACCTACATATAACAATAATACATAAAGTAGTTTTGAAGCAGACTGCGTTCAAAACTACTTTATCATATGAACAAACCACACAATTCAGAATGGTCTTAATTCAAACTCTATTCCCATATATTTGATTGAGGATTGTAACCGTTGAATTCAAAATCATTCAAATATTATGTTGTTGGTTTAATCAGGCCCTTATTCAATGAGATTGAACATAAACAGAAAACAAATACAACGAGTTTTGATCAGAACACAACACTGGTCGACTCTTTCTTGTTGATTGAGTAAAAGCGTACAAAACAAAACCTAAGAATCAAATATTTAATAGCTCTACCTATCGACACAAAAACCAAACTCAAAGCCCACGTACATTTACATCGTAAGGACCACGGAAAATCAAACCCATGATCTCACCCACTAAATAAAACTTACTAACCAAACAAACATGTGATTAAATAAATAAATCTGAAAAGAAACCAGCTGACCCGTTATAATTATTAAGAGGGTATCAAGTGAATTAGTAAGAGGGTATGAAGTGTAATATGTTCTTAATTTTCATAAATAGAAACTAGTGAATGTGTAGACAACAAGGTTGCATGTGGATCACGGATGGCCAAAGTTCAAACAAAGGAAATGTAATATTAATGTTATATGATGCAAGGTAATTTTTATTTTTTAATCAAAGACTTATTACACACTTTTAGTACTCTGAAATCCGACAGCATCTACGGTTCCTCGAACAATGTGATATTTCTCACCGGGTAAATCCTTTACCCTCCCCCTCTTACTAAGACTACATTATGTTTTTTGTGAATTATGGCCAATACCAAGTATATAAGCACTGATTTTAAATCCAGAGGTTAATCGTACTCTGGCAAATTTACGTAAGACAGAATTTGGTTTAAGTTTTATGGTTTAGAGAGACTTGACAGTATGACCTTTTTAACGATCAATTAATCACGTATATTCCACTTAGTGAAGGTACGGAAATTAAAGTTGCATAAATATGAGATAGCAATTTTCTCTAAGCGTGTTATCGTGGCCTAGATACTACCACTACTGTACCAAACAAACATTAACTTTGGATGTCCACTTGTTATATAATTAATGATTAAAGGGACCCCAATTAATTAAAATGCCGTTAATAGTCAACCCAAAAGCCAGTCCATACGATGCGTGGTCTCAGTTAATGCCGGGATAAATGAAGATATCTGAAATCTAGTTGTATTTTTCACTATCTTATTATTTTAAATATCACTCGGAATAAAATACGATAAATCAACAGTTGCTGAAAATAAAACAGTATATCAAATCTCAATGGAGGTAGCCGCTATACTTCTGTTCTCCTTGCTTTTTTTACACAAAAGCTTTGCTACTGAACTCGACACCATTTCAGATTCAACGTTTCTGACAGATGGAGACACGTTGGTCTCGGCTACCGGAGTTTTCGAGCTGGGATTCTTTCGGCCAGGTAGCTCTGAGAACAGGTATCTTGGTATATGGTACAAGAAATTTGCTGTTAGAACGGTGGTTTGGGTTGCAAACAGGGACCGCCCGGTCCGTGGTGCATCACCACTTGTGTTAAAGATTGCTGATCAAGGAATTCTTGGCCTCTTCACCAATATCAGCATGGTTTGGTCTTCTAACACAACGACATCAGGAAACGCGAGTGCAAAGCTTCGTGTCAACGGAAATCTAGTTGTGATTGATCAAAACGAGAAGGTTCTCTGGCAGAGTTTCGATTATCCAACCGATACTCTTCTGCCTGGCATGAAGCTAGGGAGAGATTACTTGAGGGGCAAGGAATGGCATCTTTCACCATGGAAGAGTAGTGATGATCCAGCTCCAGGCGGATTGACGTGGGGTCCTGACGCACTCGGTTATCCTGAAAACAAACTAAGACAAGGGGCATTGGTTGTATTCCGGGGTGGACCATGGAGTAATGAACGGTTTCCTGGGATTTCTGTATATAGTAAGAGCTTAGTATTCCGATACGATGTAATCATTAACGAAAGTGAGGTGTCTTTTGCGTATAATCTTGAAGACAATTCTATCCTCTCAAGGGTTACCTTGAATTCTTCAGTGCATTTAGAGAGCTGGGCGTGGGTAGAAGAGGGTAAAGGGTGGCAGTCTGTCGTGTCGTTCCCGAGAGGTGCCTGTGATCAATACAATATTTGTAGTGCTTATGGAACCTGCAGCATCAATATGATCCAACAGTCCTGCACTTGCTTAGATGAGAAAAGGTTTGTGCCCAAAAACCAAAAGGAGTGGGACACAGCTAACTGGTCAGGTGGTTGTATTAGGCGAAAACAGTTGGAATGCAAAAATGGATCAGCAGGGTTTGTCAAGTACTCTAATGTAAAATTGCCAGATGCAGAGAATACATGGTTTAACATGAACATGAGTCTGGAAGAATGTGGTACAAAGTGCTTAAATAATTGTACTTGTATGGCTTATGCAAATCCAGAAAAGAGTCGAAGCATCTGCTTGCTTTGGCTCAGTGAGCTTCTAGACATCCAAGTGTTACCCGAACGCAGTGGTGGTCCTGATATATTTGTAAGAATGGCTTCATCCGAATTAGGTAATATGTGTAGTTATATCTACCCTCTGTTCCAACATGATCATCTAATGATGTATAAGGCACTTACATTTTTTGTATTCTCATCGTGCAGATTCTCAATCAATTTCCAGAAAGCAGGGAGGAGCAAACGTTAAAATCATCTTACTTGTTGTCATTCCGGGGGTTCTTCTCATAGCCTTGATATTCGTTACATGGTTGTGTTGTGCACGGAGAAAAAGGAATCATGCCAAACCAAAAGTGGAAGGTAAAAAATTGAATACGTTCGCTTGTAAACTTGACTAACATGTACTGTGAGTAGTACTTTTAAACAGATTATCCAATTTTTAAGTTTGTTTTTCCTAATGTGTAGAGGAAATCTGAAAGCTAATAAAAGCCAGGAAGAAGACATGGATCTACCATTATTTAGCTTCTCTACGATTTCTAATGTCACTGCGAACTTTTCACCTGACAATAAACTTGGAGAGGGTGGATTTGGACCCGTTTATAAGGTAATTAATGTACGAGAATCAATGTAAAGGATCCATAAAACTGAAATTGCATTTGAATCATCCAATGTAGAAGTTGTATTGTCATTCCTTTTGGGTAATAAGAAAATGAATATATGTAGTTTAAGCATGGCACTTTGGAAAATATAGGAACTGATGTTACCTTTACATTTTGTATAGTTTTCACATTGCAAATGGTAAATCTCCAGGGTATGCTAGAAGAAGGGAAAGAGATCGCAGTTAAACGCCTATCCAGGAATTCAACTCAAGGACTTGATGAGTTCAAGAACGAAGTAATCTGCATTTCAAAACTTCAGCACATAAATCTTGTGAAGCTTCTTGGTTGTTGCATACAAGGAGATGAGAAGCTCTTGATATATGAGTACATGCCAAATAAAAGCTTGGACTCGTTTATTTTCGGTAATAATCATATATACAATTTACATGATTTCTAGTAGTCCACAATATTGGTTTATATTTAGGAACTTTTCACAGCAAGAAATTAGAAATTACTTAACCAACATGTTGGACAGACAAATCTCAAAGCGTGCTTCTTGATTGGACAAAGCGTTTCAACATTATCAAAGGAATTGCCCGAGGACTTCTTTACATGCATCAAGATTCACGATTAAGAATCATTCACAGAGATCTTAAAGCTAGCAACATTTTACTAGATCAGGATATGAACCCAAAGATATCAGACTTTGGCTTAGCTAGAAGTTTTGGAGGAAACGAAACCCAAGCAAACATAGAAAGGGTTGTTGGCACATAGTAAGCCATGGAACCAACTATTCATTCTTTTCTTTTTCTTGGAAATATTAGTATTCTCTAATAAGCATTCTGCTATATGCTTGCAGTGGCTACATGTCCCCCGAGTATGCACTAGATGGTATTTTCTCTATAAAGTCGGATGTATTTAGCTTTGGGGTCTTGTTGCTGGAGATTGAGTGGGATGAAAAACAGAGGATTTATCCAACCTGAAAACGAAAATAATCTTATTGGACATGTATGTTCACTACTAACACACTACACCTTTTTGCAAAATATTCATCTACTAGAAGTACAATCTAATAACTTCTATATTCTACATTGTATTTATTAAGGTCTGGAAGCTCTATAATGAAGGCAGTCAAATGGAACTAATTGATGCAAGTTGTGCTGAATCCTGTCATCCTCAAGAAGTTATAAGATCTATCAAAATTGGTTTGTTATGCGTTCAACAAAGTGCAGGAGACAGGCTAAACATGTCATCTGTAATTATGATGCTGGGCAGCGAGGGTGAATTGCTGGAACCTAAACAGCCATCATTTCTCACCGAAAAGGAGCTACCTGTAGTAAAGTACTCTTCAAGTACTTACACAGGAGATTCAGTGAACGAGTTTACTATTACGGAGGTAGATGCTCTATAGAAAACTTAAGTTTCTATAGACCATGTGGCATTATTGTTTAACTGGTATTATTTGCATGTTGCTGCCATAATTGGGATGGCCATTGTTATAAGGTGTCAACCTGTAAAATGGAGCTATATAGTTTGCATCTGGTTCTAAAACGGATTTTCAAAATAGGTCTCTAATTTACATCTGTATTATTTTAGTAAATGGTAATATTATCTTGGTGAATTGTGATTGGTTTTGTTTATCTACTGTTACATGGAATGTCTTCACAACCACCAAAGTATAAACGAGATTCATACGTATGAAGTAGAAAGTAGAAACCGGCCAAAAAGATGGGACAAAACTATAACCACAGTAACAAAAAACAAGAGACCAACAAACTGATAGAGTATCTGCCACGACCCGTGTGTACGGTTAATTAATGACCATTATTTGAGTCATGCAAAAACCTAATTAAACTAGATAGCTAGAGTAAGCAGGGTATCGTATCAACGGGGAGCATGTGGTCAGTGTTATAAGTTTTGTCTAATTAATATATTCTAAACCTAATTAAATTATCTAAATTAATCTAAGAATGAAAAAGACTGATTATGAATGTGGTTGATTTCAAAGATTATAAACTCAATTAACTAACACAGTTTATGAGAAAATGGATCGCTCCCGGATTTCAGAATGTGAAGCTCGGTGGATAACATAATATGTAGCTATTGGAAATTGCATAGACATGATTCGTTATAACCTACGTTTTATAAATGAGATAATTACCAAAATAGACATTGACCGGGTCAAAGTTACCAAAATGGACATTTAGTCGGCGGATTGAAGGTTAAGCCGGCGAAACACAAGCTAAGCCTTTGTATTTCGCCGGCTAAAGTCTTTGTTATTCTAGGCTTAGCCGGCGCCCATTTTTTGGTGTCTATTTTGGTAATTTTCCCTTGATAAATAGATAAAAGCAGAATATTTGACTTTGTTGATTAACGATATAAAACCGAATAACTGACACATGTTTAATAACTAGCTAATTAAGACTTAACTATATTTAATGGTTTACGATTAGAAAACCGAATAACTGATGAATACACCAAATCCCATGAACGAAATCGTTTAATCAGACGAAGTAAACAAAAGAAATTAACTAACCCAAAAATTGAGTCAAAATCTAATTCAAAACAAAGTATAAACAACTATAAATCCACCTCACAAACACAATCCTATACTCTGGGAACAATCATAACAATAGCGATATCAAATTCATCATTAAAAACAATCAACTAAAACTACCTGGTCTCGTAACACAAATGGATTAAAATCAAAACAGTAAACCTCATCATAGAAGAACATGCCAAACACCTCCTCCACTTGTTGCCGTCCAATCCCCTGCACAACAGCCGCCAAAAGGGCTAAACCCCACCTTGAAATTCGTGCCAAAGCAAATCCCACAAAAATCCTATAGTCAACGCAGCAGGAGGCTTCGTGACCTCCTAATTGCTACCGTCCAAAAAAACTCCCTTCTTTCCCTACCGTGTATATATGTTCCTTTCTGCCCCCAACAAACTGTTCTCAAGTAGGCCTTGTTTTCTTCTAGGCTACAAAATAAACAGATTGATATAGTAGGCCCAAATAATATATAAAACCCATATTATTAATATGTTTCATCACAAATCACTTTTCTATTTAGCTCAAATTTATTACGATTAATTAGTTAAACGGGAGCATATTTCATCATATATATATATATATATATATATATATAATCATAAGAAAAGTCAATGTTAATGAGAAAACAAAAAAACTACTTATTAAATAAAAAAAATAATAAAAAAATCATAATTCAAAAAATAAATCAAAATATGAGGGGTTTAGGTTTTAGGGGTTGGGTGAGGTGGGTTTTGGTTTTTGGGTGGGGGTGGGGTGGGAGGGTTTTGGTTTTTGGGTGGGGGTGGGGGTGGGGGTGGGGTGGGAGGGTTTTGGTTTTTGGGTGGGGGTGGGGGTGGGGTGGGAGGGTTTTGGTTTTTGGGTGGGGGTGGGGGTGGGGGTGAGGTGGGAGGGTGTTGGTTTTTGGGTGGGGGTGGGGTAGGAGGGTTTAGGTTTTTGGGGTGGGTTGGGTTTTTGAGTGTACTACACATATGTAGTAGGAGTTTTTTAGTTTTCTCATGAAAATGAGTTTTCTGGTGAACGCACCCCTATATATATATATACACTAGGTTAAAACCCATGTATTACATGGTTGAATAAAAATAACTTATTGTAAACCAGTAGTTTTTATGAATGTTTGTATGTTGTATTTTATTGGTGAAATAATTATTTTTTAAATATTTTATAAAAATGAAAGAAGTGTTCAGTTTATAAAATTAGTTTATGAATAGACATATTTTTTTTTTAAATAAAAAAACGTTTTAGAAAATAATTATATAAACCATCATTATTTAATAGGAGAGAGGCGGGAAACAAAAAACTTTTAAAAAAAATAAAGAAATTTGCTTAATTAATAGCAGAGAGAGGCGGGAAAATTTTTTTAAGGGTGAATATGAGAGTGACAAGTGTCACTCCAAAACCTTTATTTATTATATACTATATATATATATATATAGGGGAGGGTTCCAGAGAAAACCACAAGTTAGGCGAAAACCGAGAAAACCACTAAAAAAACCAATTTTACCCAATCATATAATAATTTTTATTTTTTGTTTCATTTTATTTTTATTTGTATATAAGAGTATCAATGTAATATTAAACATTTTTACCAAAAAACATTTTTACACATAGTGTTACGTATACGTAAACATAAAACAAAAAAATTGCGGTTACGTATACGTAAATCAAAAAAATTGTTTTTGGACACGTATACGTAAATAAAAAAATTGCCTAAAATGATGTGGTTTTCTTGGTTTTCGCCTAACTTTGTGGTTTTCTCTTGATCTCTCCCCTATATATATATATATATATATATATATATATATATGCGAAAACCGAGAAAACCACTAAAAACCAATTTTAACCAATCATATAATAATATTTATTTTTTATTTTATTTTATTTTTATTTATTGAGTATCAATGTAATATTAAACATTTTTACCAAAAAACATTTTTATACATAGTGTTACGTATACGTAAACATAAAACAAAAAAATTACGGTTACATATACGTAAATACAAAAAAAATTGCTTTTGGATACATATACGTAATTAAAAAAATTGCCTGAAATTATGCAGTTTCTCGGTTTTCGCCTAACTTTGTGGTTTTCTCTTGATATTTCCCCTATATATATATATATATACTATACTAGGTTAAAAACCCGTGTATTACACGGGCTTGATCATCATTAAAAGAATACAATTGGTAATAGACTTATATATTTGTCATTAGTGGTACATTAAGGTTTCACGTTTCAGGAGCAGACTACTAAACAGCGTAATATCAAACATATTTTAAGAATCTGAATTCTCACCTGCATCTCTGTTTCTCCCTTCTGTGGGCTGTCCAGTTATGAGTTCACGAGGCACAGGCTCAATCATGCATCTTATCAATGACCTTATTTTTGTAAAGAGCTCAATTAGTCATTTGTAACAGTGATAATAAAGCTATAATATATGATAGAAATGATGCCAATGATTATAAAACAATACAAAATCTCCGAAACTAACTTTTTAGAATATAAATTTGTGACTTATGACTAAATCCATAGATATTATCCTCTAAATGATGGAATTGATGCAAATGATGACAAAGCTATTTTTTCACATAACTTCCATAAATTTTAAACTCTAAATTACATAATCCCAGACCTGTGAAACAAATTTCTTCATTTGAGGTTCAAAACCTATGTCTAGCACCCATCTGCCTCATCCAGCACAAGGTAACCGACCCTTCGCAAGTTTGTATGTAGAGACTCCAACATATCAAATAACCTTGGAGGTGTAGCAATAACAATTTCAACACCCAGCAAAAAAATAATGATAAATTGATGGTAAAACGTGTTCTTATGTAACAAATAAAACTATGCTAGAAATTGATATATGAACATAAGCATTAGGATATACCCGGTCGAAGAACATCACGAGATACAGTACATGTTAAGTCGGTCGGTCTTGAAGATTACCGGTTTGATACAGACATGTTACGTTTATTGTGAAGCCAATTATTTAGCAGCAAACCCACACTAAGTTATGCTGATCGAAGCCAATTATTTTGCCACAACCATTATTGCAGAAATACTTATACATAATGACATAAACCTGCACCTTGGATTAAAAATGATGGCATAACTATATTCAATTTTTTTCATAGAATCACTAAAGTATTTTACTAACAATGAAAATATAAAATTTTGAACTTAGAAAATAAAAAGCTCGTTAAAGTTCATCATTTAAAACTTTTTTTTTTCTTTTTATTTATTTTTTTAATTATTTTTTATATTTTTTAGAGGGCTTGATGTAATCTAGCCTACAGCTCAATATCCTCAAATGAACTCTACTGAACAGTTGTTCTGATTTCACGATTAACAATGATCAAAACTACTTAACTTGAACAAACCTTTATCACTTATTAGCTACGGCAGGCTGAAAACGAAACCCACAAAAAAATATGAGAAGGATGGCTGACTGACTATTGACAGACTGACAAATCGACTATTTCTTAACAAGGAATACAATATTTTGAACTAAAACTATTTCGGGTCAACCCAAAATGTACAAAGACTTTCGGTTTTGAGCAAACCCGTTGGACCCGTTACTCAATCCTACAAATCCTCCCATTCTCTAACTACTGATAAAAATAAGTACCAACTCCGGCTTTGAAATGATTAAAAAGAGATGTCTTTGTGCACTCTTTTCCTCACGTTTTACAAAGATTGCAAAGAAGTATCTTTACACGTTGCTCATTTGCTCCTAGAACCTTTTAACACTTTTATTGCTTTACTGTACTTATAGCTAAAAAAAGTGGCATAAACATTGGCGAGGATGTAGGATACATATATATATTCACAAAAAGGTCATTTGTATAAGCATAAAACATAAGCTCTACAGCACAAATTACCTGGATAAGACCCCTCACACGCCACACATCGCACCTTAACACTTTCAAATTTGGATCATTTGGATGCAGTGAGCGCAGTTCCTCCCTAACAAATTCAAAGCTAGCATTGTGCTCTTCTGAAATTCGAACAGCTTTTAATGCATCAATGAATTTCTTCTTTTTCCTTGCCAATACTGCAACAGAATCTCCAGCATTTGCAATCCAAATTGCATGCAGATATCGTAAATCTGTATGAATACATGATTATGTTAATAAACTGCACCTCAGTCAAAATTAACATGAATCGGCTTCTTTGGGGCAATTAATCAAACACATTGAGTGCAACTTATAACATCTCATATGGTTGAGACTTTAAACTCACCTCCGATATGGAACTTTTCAAATACCCCTAGGACAGTTGGATATCACAATCAAATACCCCTAGTCCCAGACCGGTTCTTTAATTATTTTCCCTTTTAACACAACACTATTCATCGATCAAGATGCAACGTGGAAATCAAAGAAACATAAAAAGAATACATACAGAAAAAAAAAGATTCAGAATAACAAACTAAGATTAAGGGATTCAACAACTATTAATCAATGACGGGTGACTACAAATTCTTAATCAAAATCAACGGACAACGATTACAAAATCCGTAATGAAAATCCATATAGAAAAAGAAGATTCAGGATAAAAAATAAGGGATTTTGATATAGCATACCGGTTGCGAGCGAAGGAAGAAGAGTCCGTGTATGAATCGTGATGGAGGAATAAGGATTCCGTTGAAGGATGTTTGGCAGTGATAAGTTTGGAGAAGAAGTAGGAAGCGACTGCAATATGAATTAGGGTTAGAAGTGAAAGAAAAGTCGGGTCATTGGTATTAGTACGATCCGGAAATAGGTTGGTCCGTTTACTACCCGCGTGTTTTTGTAAGTGGACCAGAAAGACATTTGAGGGGGAAAATTAGTGTTAGGGTGAATCTGAAGCTGCCAAGTGTCTATCCAAGTATTTCTTTATTAGATAAGAAAGATGTATATATATATATAGGGGGTTAGGTTATAAAGGGTTAAAACCCTACAAAGTGTAGGAAGGAATCATAGCACGACACGTGTATAATGAGGGAAAAGGAGATAAATGGCAATTGGGTCAAAAGTCTTTAAACAAATGAATGAATCTGCACATGCAAGTCACATGCAATTTCCCTCATTTTTTTTAAAACGTCCATAAATTTTTTATACGTAATTATTTTTTAAAAAAATTTCACCATAAAATCGAGCGTTTTTTTATCTTTCCAACGAGTATGGTATTGCTATATTTCAAAAAAAAACCAACTGAGTGTTGTTAGAAATTGTGAGTTTTTATGCTGTTTTATGAAGTTTTATGTTTATGGTGATGAAATTTAAGCTAAAGTGTAAAACACCATAACAGAAGCAAAAGGCCATAAACATAAACACGTCAAAACAACATGACTAAAAAAGCCAAAAAATACTATTTTGAAATTTGTCATTATGAAAACGTCATGACAAAAAAAAAAAAAAAAGGCCATATTCAAATTGGCATCTAGGTGTAAAACACCATGACCCAAAAAACTTTTTGTTGAAAAATACAATGAATAGAAAAACTCAATGTTGAAAAACACACAGTTGAAAACACCATAGATGTGTGTTGTTTGAAATTGGAAGGTTTTATGGTGTTTTATGGAGTTTTATGTTTATGGTGTTAAAATTTTAAGCTTAAGTGTAAAACACCTACACCATAACAGAAATAAAACACCATAAACACGTCAAAACAACATAACTAAAAAAAGCCAAAAATTACCATGTTGAGATTTGTTATTTTGAAAACGCCATGACAAAAAAAACTGACAAAAAAAAACTAAAACATCATATTCAAATTGGCATCTAGGTGTAAAACACCATGACCCAAAAAACTCTTTGTTGAAAAACACCACGACTAGAAAAACTCAATGTTGAAAAACACTCAGTTGAAAACACCATAGATGTAAAACACCATGTTGAAAACTCACTTTAATTCAAACACATGCTTAACCAAGTTTATGTTTATGGTATTGAAATTTTAATCTAAAAGTGTAAAACACCGTGACAGAAGCAAAAACGCCATAAACATAAACACGTCAAAACACCATGACAAAAAAAGAACATGTTGAAATTTGCCTTTTGTGAAAACGCCATTACAAAAAAGCTAAAATGACATGTTCAAATTGGCCCACAGGTGAAAAATATCATAACTAGAAAAACTCAATGTTGAAAAACACAATAACTACAAAACTCAATGTTAAAAAACACCCGGTTAAAAACACCATAGATGTAAACACCATGTTGAAAAAAACTCACTTTAATTCGAACACAGCCTTAACCAAGTTTATGTTTATGGTGTTGAAATTTTAAGCTAAAAGTATAAAACACCATGATTGAAGCAAAACGTCATAAAAATAAACACGTCAATCCACCATGACCAAAAAAGCCAAAAAAGACCATGTTGAAATTTTTCCATTGTGAAAACACCATTACCAAAAAAACTAAAACGCCATGTTCAAATTGGCCCCTAGATGTAAAACACCATGACTTTTAAAACTCCATGCTGAAAAACACCATGACTAGAAAAAAAACTCAATGTTAAAAAATATCTAGTTGAAAACACCATAGATGTAAAACACCGTAGATGTAAAACACCACAGATGTAAAACACCATGTTGAAAAAAATCCACTTTAATGTAATTTAAACAAAAACGATTTAAAAGAATATATATATATATATATAGTAATACCATACTCGTTGGAAAGATAAAAAACGTTCGATTTTATGGTAAAATTTAAAAAAAAATAATGACGTATAAAAAAGTTATGGACGTTTTAAAAAAGTGGGGGAAATGGCATGTGACTTGCATGTGCAAGCTTTGGGGTTGAATCTTCCTATTCTACCCCTCCTGGTGGTTTCCAAATTCCAGCTATTTACCAAAATGTCACCGCGTTAATCTCCACCACAAATGACTATGATCTAATGGCCTAGATTCCTTCATAGACTTTGTAGGGTTTTATCCATTTCTAGCCTAACCTCTACCTATATATATATATATATATATATATATATATATATTCTTTCTTTTGTACATATAATTTTCGTTCTTTTTAGATCTAAAAGAAGGATGATTATAATAAAGTGGCAGGTAAGTGGGCAATAAGTTGTGTCGCAACCCCCTTTTGGTAGTTCTTTGCAATGGACCGCATGCTCGCGCTCATCAGACGGAAACAAGGGGATCATTAGTCGGTACTTAAGGATAGGCCGATACTCTACAGCTGACATATGCTGGCCAGTCCTTCAATGGGGATGACTAACAGGAAATCTTAAGCCCGAGGAGCCCGGAGACATTCAAACACCGCTTTTTGGCGAGGAAATAGTTCAAACTTCACTCCCAAAATTCTGGACGATTGCAATCACCATCTTTCATAGTTTAAGAGAATTACTTTCAAATAACTTCAAGAGACTTTAATTTCTTCTTAAATTTGATTCCCACCATTTTACCCATAAAACATATTAGGAAATGTGATCACTGATGTAGGGTTAAATATCCCGTGTATAAGAGTCGGTTTTTATATATTTTATTAGTGTAATTGTGTTTATCGAGTCAGTTTTATGCGTGTTTCGTAGTTTGATGTATTACAGGGGTAATGTGCCTAGGAAGTTACGAGTCATATATGTGAAGGCACAAAGCCTGAGAAGTCAATGAAAGTAAAAGTCAAGGTTTAAAGTCAAAATTCTGGAACATAGGATCTTCGCGCCACGCGAAGATCATGAGGAAGAAGTTCGCGACACGCGAGGGCCGGTAAAATCCCACTCGACTACTTTGTCCTTCGCGCCACGCGAAGGATTGGGCCAGAAGTTCGCGACACGCGAAGAAAGGGATTACGACAATTTTAAACCTAATTGTAATTATAAACCCATTATGATCCCATGGTCGAATATCTCTTCTTCCCAGCCGTCCCATAGGAGTTCTAAGGCGATTCCAGAGCTTTTTTGGCCAATTGTTCTTAGTTTTGAATGCTTTTAAGTTTAAAGTTTGAATCTTTATTGTTTTTAACAATCATGAGCGGCTAAACGCTTTTGTGATCCCTCCGGGTGAATGATGATGCTTGTACTTGTATGAATTCAGTAGATAATCAGTATTGGATTGAAGTTTTGTGAACCATTTAAGTTCTTTGAATTCAATTGTGTGTTTGACTTATTAACAATTGCATGTTTTCGATTTATCGCATCTATCGTCGTTTCTTGGTTTTCTTGCATCGGGAATAATCCGGTTTTGTGATTGAATTGATTATTGTGTAATTGGGTTAAACAATTTAAACAAGGTTATGCCTATGTAATCTCTTATCTGATTTGAAACTGGAATTGTGCATGTGTCTTTCTAAATCTGAATCCCAGAGTGGTCATTCTTTCTCCCACTGTTTTCACGAATCAAGTTAATTGCTTTTTACAATTCTAAGTCTTTTAATTAATACAGTTTTGAACTTTAGTAGTAATTGAATAGTTTTAATTTGAATAGCATTCTCCACGTGTTCCCTGTGGATACGATACCCTACTTCCTTATTACAGTCTAGGTAGCTAAGTAGTGAGTTTATAAATATTTTTGATTGGCCTTGACACCGCGATCAAAATGGCGCCGTTGCCGGGCAAAGTGCTATTTTTGATTTATTTTGTTAAGTGCTACTAATTTCGTGCTTATGTGTGTAGGGACAGTTTTATGCATAATAGGCGCTCAGGAAGAACATCACCATTGTTATTTGATCCAGAGATTGAGAAAACAGGAAATTGCAAGGAACAGTCCAAACAATCTTAGAAAAACTCGACAGTCCTTCGGTAAGGATGTCACAGAACCAAGAGCCTAATCAAGGTGGGGAACAAAACCCACCCACTCCACCACTTCCAGATTTACTATTCCCTAACCAACCTCAAAACCAACCAAATCCACCTCAAATTCAACAACCACCTATTCCACCAAATCCAAACCAACCACCACCACCTAGATTCCAACAACCCCCACCTCAACCCGTATTCCGAAATCAACCATACCAACCACATGATAGCCACCCGAGCTACTCTAATTATGAAGATGAAGATAGCCACCACCCACAACACGGTTCTTAATATGAGAATTGGAACGAAGAGGAAGAGTGGTATGATTTAAACCACCAGGAGGCATTTCCTCCCCATGATCAGAGACAGAATATAGACGGATGGGTGCAACCACTGTCACACCCCAACCGACGTCAGAAACATCGGGGCGGGACATGTAGACTGTTCATAAGCTCATGGTTTACTATAGTTGAAATAATTAAACAACCAGTTTCATTTCATAGTTCAAGTAATCAAGTACAACATTTACAAGAATAAAAAATAAATGGATATCTTTATTAAATTTAAAACTAGGTCATCAATCCTAAGTGAAGCAACTTGAAATCTCAACTCCAACATACGTACCTGAAACATGATAAAATGAGAGGGTCAACTATAAATAGTTGATGAACATACATAGGTTTTGACACCACAAGTAAATTTCAAATGTTTTGTGTACAATCCATATGATACATGGTTTATAAAGCATTTATGGAGAATCTAATTTAATCTAGTTGCGCAAATGAAACTTTGTAACTGAAGGGCATAACAACACATGTTATCCTAATGTAAATGTAGGGCATAACAACAAATGTTATCCTGATGTAAATGTAGGGCATAACAACACATGTTATCCTGATGTAATGTAGGGCATAACAACACATGTTATTCTAATTTAAATGTAGGGCATAACAACAAATGTTATCCTGATGTAATGTATTAATGGTTGCACGAGTGTATTATGTATATGTAGCCTTAACAAATAGCATTCAAGCATAAAGCACAAATAAAAACATGTGATCATATTGTAGAATTTTACGTGTGTAATTGCAAATAGTGTTTGTTGAGTAATCATGTTTCACCCCAAAATATGTAAAAAGGTAAAAGAGGGGCTATGTACACTCACATGTATCAATTATGTAGATAACACGAGCAATAGATCTCGCGAGTGATTTTGTAATCACAGAATTAACCTAGAATGAATAATGTATGAACTTGAATTATTATCATGCACAACGTCTACGGTAAGTGTTGGGTTCAACGGGTTTTGATGAGTGGATTTGTACCAAAAAGTTGTGTTATTTTATGTAGAGGATGTATGTAGGTTGACACTTGTAGTAAGTTCAAAGTATAAATTTTAACGAATATAATAATTGTCTTAGGGTTTTTAGTTTAAATAGTTTTAAATAAATAACTTCCTTATTTATTTATTTAAAATAATGTGTTAAAAGTAGTGTGATATGATAAAAATAAATAAATCTATTTTATTTATTTCTTTATACCAATGAGTAAATATATATATATATATATATATATATATATATATATATATATATTGAGGAATTTTATATAATTCAAAACCCTAAATGGATTTTAAATAAAAAGGTAATCAATTTAAATAAATTTTATTTTTATTAAATACGTGTCTCTCAAATGAAGAAAGGTGTGTAAAAATATGCATTAATTCAAAGTTTAAAAGTCTACTTAGATAATTGTTTTATAAAATTGATTTATGAAGTCCGATAAAATGGTAATGTATTTTGTAAGATCTTTACCCATTATTATAATAATAGATAATACAAATGCTTCCAATGAAAATTAATAATTTCAAAAATAAATTTTCTTTTATATTGTAAATGAGGTTTCCAAAATCATTTAAATTGTAAAAATGATAGTTCTCAATTAAAAATGGTTTATTTTTGCACAAGTTAGTTCTAAATAGTAATGGGTTTATATAAAAATTTTATACAATAATTTGAGTATGGAAATCGGCTTTTAAAAAAAAACAGTCCACCCGGATTGAACCCGGGTGGCTGTTGTGAGATGTTAACGTTTTTAACCACTGGACCAAGAGGCTGGCTTTGCTAAGGAACCAGTTCGAACGGGATTAAGCACAAGCCCGACATGGGCCGGGTCTGGTTCAGTGAGCACGCAAAAATGAACCGTTGTATGTGGGTTTAGAACTCGCGACCACACGCATGCGGGTTGTTAGTCTTTACCCGTGGAACAGGGCGGATGCCTTGACAGAAACAACTTTGTTTAATTTAAAACCAACAATCCCAATCCCTCATCATCTTCCTTAATCGGCCGAGATGAAACCCTAGCCCCAAACGTTGCAACGATTGATCATGAAACCTTAGGGCTTTTGTTCTATGAGTCTTAACGAGTTTAGGGATGTGTGATTTACCTGGAATAGCTACGCGAAGAAGGAGAACGACTGGGGTTTCTGGTCCGGGATTCTTCGAACTCGATGGAGCTCCAGAAGCGAAATGTGATCAAATAGAGTGTTTAGAGGGTTTGTAATATGATATGCGAAGGTTTGTGGTTACATAAACCCGTCCAATTTCATTTAAATCACTCGATTCGACTATGATTGGGGGGGGGGCACGGCTGTTGACCAAGATCTTAAGCGCTAATTGGACGGGAGTGGATGAATTGAGTCATGTAAATGGTTAGATACGTGTGAAGATAATCAGTGCATGATTTTCGGGATTTAACACGTTTCAATTCCTTGATTGGAGGCCTAATTGGACGCGGTTTGACTTGAAAAGTCAAATTCGTCCGGACTGATTTGAATTTTGAGTCTTGGCCGCGCTAGAACCGAATTGGGGTGTTATTTGAGTTTAATCAAGGTCGTTAATATGTCTAGACTTCGAGGCAGGTCCGAAATCGACAGGTATAGTTCGAATTCAGCCTTGATTTGGGGCTGTTGACTTCCCAATAGTCAAAATAGGTCAATTAAGGTTATATGGGTCAAAATTGAAGGTCAAATTGAGGGTGGGAGGGTTCAACTTGAAAGCCCAAGAGTTCTAGGGTTCAAAACAAGTTTAAGGTTGTAAATATTTATATATAGATGTCCATAAATTTTTTTTTGTTTAAAAAAAATATAAAACTTTATTAAACTAATTATCTTATACCTTTTAAAATGGTTTATTTAAAAATATTGAATATGTATCTTTTTGTATGAACTAAACCGATATTACCATGTGGTTCAATTAATAAATTTCAAATGAGTAAATGTATTTGCATACCTAACTTTATAACTAAACATTCATCCATGTGTTATAGAGAAATATTATGTGATGCAAGGTTTGAAAAAGAATTAAATTTATATATGTGTAAAATAATAAGTAATTTGACATGAGGAGTTTTAACAAGTACGAGATTTCTTGTGTTAACTATTTTCTTATAAGAGGAATAAAGAAAATTTATGGTCTGAAAAATCATGGATGTTACAACCACCACTGAGAGCAGAGTATGAATTTCTACCGAGGAACAACCGTCAAGGGTATTTGGGTAATTTGGAAAGAGGAAACAGGTATCGACAGCCCAGAAATATACAACCACAGAGACATGATCAAGGGGTGGATAGCCACTTCCGCCCCGCTTTGGCTTTAAATGCTTCCCCCTTCATACCATCGGTTTGTAGGGGGAGTGCATTCGAGATCCGTCCGGGTTGTCTTGGAATCCTCTCACACTTTTATGGGAGAGCTACTGAAAAGCCATACACACATTTGTTTGATTATGAGGCTACTTGTGGGACCATAGGTGGTCAGGGGTTCACTCCTGATGAGGTGAAACTGGTGCTTTTCCAGTTTTCACTAAAGGACCGGGCAAAGCAGTGGTTCTTGTCTCTACTAGCTGCAAGCATTGCCACTTGGGTAGAATTATAGCAGCAGTTCCTAGATGAGTATTTTCCACCTCATAAAACCAATGAGGCCCGAGCAGTTATACGGGATTTCAAGCAACAGTCAGAGAAGCCTTTCTATGAGGCATTCAAAAGATTCAAGGAGTTGCTTAGGAATTGCCCACATCATGGGATACAGAAGTGGGAGCTCATACAAGCTTTCTATGATGGGTTGCTACCTGAGGATGTTAGAGATGTAAATGCAACTAGTGCAGCTTCATTATTTGAAAACCATGCGGATATTGACTGGGATATTCTGGAGAAGATGGCAGTGACGTCAAAGAGGCAAGCCAATGCTAGTAGAAGAGCAAAGACGGGTGGAACTGCGAAAGCAGTCGATTATGAGACACAAAAGCGTCTGGATGCCATGGAGATTCAAATGGAAAGGCTTGGTAGGCCGAGTGGAAGAGAGGTGTCTAATGTCTCACAGGGATACCCAGTGTGTGATGGATGTGGCGATTTGGGACATAGTGTGGAGAGCTGTCTAAGAGAGCAGGGCAAGCCGAAAGAAGTACATCAGATTGGAGGTGATAGAAAGACGGGCATGAATGCAACACACTACCATCTGGGACTCAGAAATCATCCTAATTTCACGTACGGTAATGCAAATAATCAAATGAATCCTAATTTCAAGTACGGTAATGCAAATAATCAAATGAATCCTAACTTTCAGGTTCTTGATGTGCAGGTTGGGAGTCAGCAGCAGTACCAGAACCGCCAACAAAGCTACAATCCAGGCGGGTACCAAATAAATGCAAGTAATCAGGGGTACCAACATGGGGGCTACCGGCAGAGAAACTACCAACAAAAGCAGCAGAACAAACCTATAGTTGGTGGTGACCCGCAGCTTGCAGCCATACTTGAATCCCTAAAAATAATTGAGCAAGACAAAGAGATCCAAATCAAAACAAATGAGTCGTTTGAACGACAGTTGGGTCAGTTGGCTGAGAGGATAAAAGAAGTAGTGGGGAGAGCACCAGGGCAACTTCCAAGTGATACAAAGCTAAACCCACAACACCAAGGTGCCAGCTCTTCAGGTTCAAGGAATGCAAATGTCTCCAAGGTAAGTACCCTAAGAGGCGGTAAGGTTTATAAAAATGTCACCTCGACATCACCGAATGTTTAGGGAGTGGTAGTTAACCTAGGAGAGGATGGTGAGAGTGACAACGATTCGGAAGCAGTTTTTGTTAAACAACCTAAAAAGGTAACTTTTTCTGAATCATCTAAAACTAAACCGAACACAGCTGTCACTCAAGGTGTAGGGGTTGAGAATAATACCATCCCTTATCATGCTGCTCTATTAGAACCATCTAAAAAGAATGTGACTAAAAGGGGCCCACAACAAGATGAGTTACGGGACATGTTTAAACAAGTAAAAATTAATCTTCCCCTTTTAGTTGCAATCAGGCAAGTACCAACTTATGCGAAGTACTTGAAAGAATTATGCACCCAGAAACGACATCTGAAAATGCCCAAAAAGCTTGACCTAACAGACAATGTCAATGCCGTTTTGTTAGGTGCATTGTCACACTCCGGCCGGCGACGGATTATACGCCGGGGCTGACACGGTTGTTCAAAAGCTCATGATCATCTATTTAATGCGAAGATATTTATTATACCATATTAAATAATCCGTTACAAGATAATGAAAAGACGAAAGTTAACATGACATAAATTTCAGTTTATTAGCTAGGTCCAAGTCCTACGTGAGCAGCAAAGGCCTTAAGCAGGTGCACCTGAAACATGCGAGTAAAAGTCAACTACAAGTAGTTGGTGAGCAACATAGGTTTTGACACCAATACTGAAGTTTAGATAAAGTTTACGATTCAAAAGATTCTAATGCAGATCTAAAGCATATCTAATAACACAAAAGGCTCCAAGCGTACAGTTCAACCCTGGTAAATGAAATATAGCTGCCACAATCCCACGGATTGCCGTTTTGATAAAAAGGGTTAGATAACACCCGAAGTTTTATAGTTCACATGGGGAGATACACCCATGACAATAGTTCACATCCAACATGGGGAGATACACCCATGATGATGGTTCACACCAACAACAACCCGCCAAGGTTATGTGGTAAGTTTAGTTTAGTTTCGGTTTCCCCTATAAATGATCATGTTAGGTACTGCCTTAGGCTTGCAACACAAGTTAATGAACGTACTGGCATGCATTCATGCAATGGTCACCAATTAGTTAAAGATATAAAGCATGTAGATCATAGCAAAGAATCAAGTTAAAGAATCGTGTAGATAAGATAGTTAATGCATGTTTCACCCCAAAAACAAAAGCAGTAAAAAGGGGCTATGAATACTCACTTGAATGAAGAGCTAAAGATGATTGAGTTTGATAAGTTGAATGGATATTGTGAGAATTTCTCACAACTGACCTACAAGATAGATTCGTATTCTAGGATTGAGATAGGTTGTACTAGATAATAAGATTTGAGGTTGAAGATGAGCATATTTAAGTTTTGAAATTTTAAAATTAGTTTATATCATAATTTGAAATTTTTGGATTAATAAGATCCTATACATTTAGATTTAACTAGAACATTTTATAAGTTTTAAAGTGACTAATTAAATAAGTTAATAGGGATATGTATATGATTTAAGTGAGTTAAAGAGATTTGTATAATTATTTATTTAAAAATAATCGTTTAAGTATTTAAATAATTATTCTTTGTCAAAACAATTATTTGTATGTTTTTAAAAGATTTTAATAATGCCTAATAATAAACATTATTAATTTATAAGATGATTTAGTAAATTCGTCTAAATAGTTAATTTATTTAGGAATTTATATCGGGTTCATAATGTATTTTTAAATAAATAAGAAAAATAAATACCAAGGTCTAAGGTTTCAATTTATCAAATGGGGAGGTTTATATAATTGAAAATTAATTTAATTGGATTTTTAAATATTTAGATAATATATTAAAAGTTAAAAAAAAATAATCTTTAAATATACCTAAAATAAATAAAAGTCATTTTGTAAATTTTAGATTTATAGTATTATGATTCTAGGATTTATATAAATTTTATTTGGAATTTTTAGGAATTTAAAATTGTATTAAAATGTAAACAGAAAAAAAGGTTTAATATTTATGCAGGGGCCGGGACTCGAACCCGCGGCCTCTGCCGGTTCAAACTACACCCACATACTTAACCGCTGGACTGGGCATGATGCCTTGTCCAAAAGCGGCGCGAGTTATTAACCCAAGGTCTTCGGCCATCATCTTCCCCATTTCAAGCCGTAACCCTAGCCCGCGAATTCGGTCAATCCGGCTAATAGCCGAGCCTAATTTCATAGGGCTTTTGATCCACGTGTTCAAACGGTTCGAATGATGTAAAATTTACCTGAGTTAGTTGCGTGGATCGCGAGATTGACTGGGCCAAACCGAGGCGTGTTCTTCGACTGAGTTTGAGCTCCGGCGACGATTAACGAGGGGTTTAAGGTATGGGGAGTTTGAGATGGGTGTCGCCATTGATTTGGGACTCCAATTTATAGCCAATTCTGATGCAAATGGATCGATCGAGTAATGGGCATTCAAGGATATCACGGTTACCAGTTTAACTATTCCCTCGATCATAAAAGTCCAATTAAACGCGAGGAGGTGGATCGTTTGACTTTCGCGAAGGTTTTGCCGGTTTCCTGGACGATCGAAATCATCCCGTTTGCGAGATCAAGAAAAAGGCCGTCGAAACCGGTCCCTCTAGGGCTCGAACTCGCGATCGGATCAGGAGGGAAATTAGGTTCCGGATTTGCAGATTAGCCCCTATAGTTTTCCCTTGTTATCATTTCATGTATAAAGTTAGTTTTAGGTTTAACTTAAAGTTTCAGAATTTACAATTTAGGCCCTTAGACTTTCAAATCTTTATTATTTTATGTATAAAGTTAGGTTTTAATTTATGTTTCAAAGTTTTATAAAACAAACCCTAACTTTTATAAACATAACAACTCATAAATTTATAAATCTTTATAGATTTTCATAAGTTATTTAATTAAAATAAAAAGTAATAGATTTATTTTAAATTATAACTCAAATTAATTATTTGAATTAATTATATTTTTAATGGTTAAATCCTATTCTTCTTAAATGAATTTTATTAATTATTATCATCTAATAATTATACTTTAATATTCTTGAAATTTGTTTATACATTTGCATTAATATATTTATAAATGTATATGTTTATTTATTAGGATAATAGTAAATATTTATATAATTGTGTTAAATCATGTTGTAATAATGGTATTAAATGTGAGCATATAAAAGAATTCAAATAATTTATTGAATTGTATAAATGTATACATAAAAATAAATAGGTTACAATGCCGGAATAGTTAAGATAAAGATCGAAATTCCTCGGGGATTACATGCATTGCCACCTAAGCTGCAGGATCCAGGAGCACCTTTAATTTCTGTGCAAATCGGTGAACTAAAAATCAATAAGGTTCTCCTAGATCTTGGAGCTAGTGTTAGTATTCTCCTAGGAAGTTTGTATGACCAGTATGACTTTGGTCCTCTACAAAAGGCTGATACCACCGTGGTGTTGGCCACTTCATATGGGAATACTAACTGATGTTGTTGTAAAGGTGGAAGACTTTTACTATCATGTCGATTTCTTAGTACTTGATTATGCAGCTTCTACAAATGACAGGCATCCTAATGTGATATTGGGAAGACCATTCTTAAGAACATCTCAATGTGTAATCAATTGCGTAACAGGTACAGTGGACATGGCATTTGGTAACCGCAGGTTAAGGTTAAACATATTTGCTAGTGATATTCCTATTCCAATCAATGGCGAATGCTTTATGGCAGACGTTATTGAGGGGTGTCGCCCTCATGAAAATGAGGGTCAAACCTTGGAACCATGTATTGTGTGTGACAGGAAACAGGAGGAGTATGAGTTGGAGATACAGGACGTAAAGGAACAAGTGGAGGTGTACATTTTGAGAGAAAAAGTGCCCAACTGGTCGCTTAAGGTTGAGAGTCTTCCGAATCATATCGACACCCGGCTAAAGCCATCACTAGAATCACCACCTAAGATGGAACTGAAAGATTTGCCTAAACATTTAAAATATGCATTTGTGGGTGATAATGACACTCTTCCTGTTATCATTACTGCAGGTTTAACTGAAGAACAGGAGCAGGCATTGATGAAGGTTCTGATCGCTCATCGGGCAGCAATTGGATGAACCATAGTAGATCTAAAAGGGATCAACCCAGCAATAGTCATGCATAAGATCGTCACAGAAGAAGGAGCAAAACCTGCTTGGGATGCTTAACGAAGGTTGAATCCTAACATGCGTGATGTGGTAAAGAAAGAGGTGCTCAAGTGGCTGGATGCGGGCATTATCTACCCGATCTCTGACTACAACTGGGTGAGCCCTACTCAGACAGTGCCGAAGAAAGCTGGCATCCAGGTAATAAAGGGAGAAAGTGGGGAAGAGATTGCCACTCGGCCGGTAACCGGGTGGCGAATCTGCATAGACTACAGAAAATTGAATGCTGCAACATCAAAAGACCACTCCCTTTCCCTTTCATTGATCAGATTGTTGAGAAACTTGCAAGTCAGAAGTTTATTATTTCTTATATGGGACCAACAGAGGACCAACAAAAGACCACGTTTACTAGTCCGTATGGAACCTTCGCGTTTAGGCGGATGCCTTTCAGCTTGTGTAATGCCCCGGCCACCTTTCAACAGTGCATGATGAGTATCTTTTCAGATATGATCGGGGAATCCATGGAAGTCTTTATGGATGATTTTTCAATATTTGGTACAACTTTTGAAACTTGTTTGAATCAATTAACTAAGGTTTTAAAACGATGTGTTGTAACTAATATGGTACTCAGTTGGGAGAAAAGCCACTTCATGGTTCAAGAAGGGGTGGTATTGGGACATGTTATCTCTAGTAAGGGTATTAAGGTCGATCATGCAAAAATCTGGGTCATTTCAACTCTACCTCCACCAAATAGTGTGAAAGGCGTTCGTTCCTTCTTAGTACACGCCGAGTTTTACAGAAGGTTCATTAAAGGTTTTAGTGTCATAACCAAACCATTATGTAATCTACTACTTAAAGATGTCCCTTTTGTTTTTAATAAAGAATGTGTTGATTCATTTGAATTAATTAAACAAAAATTGGTGGAGACCCCTATTTTAAAATCACCGGATTGGTCGTTACCCTTTGAAATAATGTGTGATGCAAGTGACTATACCATGGGGGCAGTGTTGGGACAACGGGTAGACAAGAAACCAGTGGTGATATACTATGCAAGTAATACTCTTTCTGATGCTCAGCTTAATTACACTACAACTGAGAAGGAGCTACTAGCAGTAGTATATGCGTTGGATAAGTTTAGATCATACATCTGGGGCAGTAAAGTTATTGTTTACTCTGATCATAGTGCAGTCAGGTACCTCATGGCAAAGAAGGATGCCAAGCCCAGGTTGATCCGTTGGATCTTGTTATTGCAGGAATTTAACTTGGAGATCCATGACAAGAAGGGGAATGAGAATGTCGTGGCAGACCATTTGTCATGCATTGTGTAGGATGGAAGTGAATCTGAGGGGGAGATTAATGAAACATTTCTTGATGAACAATTACTATAAGTTTCTACTACTCCTTGGTTTGCTAACATTGTTAATTATTTGGCTACATGTGCAATTCCAGAACATTGGTCTAAGAAGAAAAGGCACCAGTTCATCGCACATGCACGCAAGTACATTTGGGATGAACCAGATTTATTTATAGTGGGCGCAGATTAACTGGTTAGAAGATGTATACCAGAGTCATAGATTCAGTGTGTGTTAGGGCTGGTGCATACATCTGCGTGTGGTGGTCATTTCAGTGGGCTGAAGACAGGTCGGAAGGTCTTTGAAGCAGGCCTGTTTTGGCCATCCATTTTCCGGGATGCTTTTGAGTTCGCCAAGAATTGTGCAAACTGTCAAAAGATTGGCAGTATTTCAAAGAGGAACGAGATGCCACTGCAGCTAATCTTGGTTGTGGATTTACTTGATGTCTGGGGCATAGATTTTATGGCGCCATTTCCGAACTCTTGCGGGTATCTCTATATTCCGGTGGATGTGGATTACGTATCCAAGTGTGTAGAGCGATAGCAATAAAGACAAATGACCACACAGTGGTATGCAAATTCGTGCAAACCAACATCTTTTCTCGATTTGGAATCCCTCGTGTAATCATAAGCGATGGGGGATCACATTTCAAGAACTTCCAATTCGGAAAATTGCTTAAACGTTATGGAGTCGATCACAGAATAGCTACCCCATATCACCCACAGAGCAACGAGCAGATCGAGGTGTCCAACCGACATATCAAAGAGATTCTGTATAAAACAGTACGGGCAGACAAGAAAGACTGGTTAGGAAAACTTGACGATGCCTTGTGGGCCTACCGTACCGCTTATAAAACTCCAATCGATACTACAGCGTACAGATTGGTGTATGGCAAGGGATGCCACCTACCGGTTGTGATTGCACATAGGGCATTGTGGGCAGTAAACGAGGTTAACCTGGATTATGATGCTGCAGGTATGGAAAGGAAGTTACAGTTGAATGAATTGGAAGAACTACGTGATGCGGCGTATGAGTGTGCTTCTGCTTATAAAGATCGGATGAAGAAAGTACATGATGCCAAGGTGAATAAGATGACATTTGAAGTGGGGCAGAAGGTGTGGCTCTACAATTCTAGGCTCAAGTTGTTTCCAGGAAAGCTGAAGAGTAAGTGGATGGGCCCGTATCTGATTACACGGGTAGGTAACTATGGGGACATTGAGGTTGAAGACTTCGATGATTATCTAAGGCAAGTGGTGAATGGCCACCGGTTGAAACCATATCTGGAAGCGGCGGAAATCAATTTCAATGAAGAGTCCGGGAGTGTATTGAAGAATCCCTGGCCATAATGAGGTACACTGCGTCTGGTTGAAGACGTTAAACTTAGCGCTACTAGGAGGCAACCTAAGGTTAGTTCACTTTAATTATCATGTCTAGTTAAATGAACGTTGTGGGTGTGTTCCCTAGAAACCCTCACGAGACTAAACTCGTCCACTTGGGCTACCGAGGGGTTTAAAAGGCTTGTTGCATGTGCTAAATGCCTCCGTGATTCCTACGAAAGTGAGTTAGGTTGTTATTTCTTTATTTTAGTTAATTGGATGCAATTGGCCAAGTGTGGGGACGTCTCTGGGGAGAGTATGATTGGATACAGTGTGATTGAGGGCAATACACAAACCCGTGGGGGGTAGGATGCCGTTGTAGAGTCTTTACAAAATTTTCAGTTTTTCAGCCTTTTCGGTATAGTTTTGCGTTTTTCTAAGTTTTTGCAGGGTTTCGTGGCAATTTGGGTGGTGAAAACCATCAGGAAAGACATTCCAGGTATGTGGGCATCTAATCTAAGTGTTGGAATTAGTTTTTTTAAGAGTTTGAAAAATTTGAGTTTTAGAGGTCCAAAAATTTTCTAAGGCAAAAATTGGAAAAATTTCTTAACTTTCTGTGTTGGAGGCATCTTCGCGCCACGTGAAGAGTTTCCCTTGGGTCTTCGCGACACGCGAAGAACAAATAGAAGGGCCGGACAGATGTTTGTCCTTCACGCCACGCGAAGAATTCCTACGGGGTTTTCGTGACACACGAGAACCCCTGAAACCCTAATAATTTTTTTTATTTGTTATTTAAGTCGTTTGAGTCCTGCTGTTCTTTTATTTTTCTTTGATTCGTTATATTGAGTCGATATGATGCTTATGGTTTTGTTTCGAGTTTATTTTGCAGGTTTAGATTAAAAATTTCCCGTACTCAATCTCCATTAGGGGGACGATAATCTGACATTTGCTTGATTCTTTTGTACAAAGCAACCCGCATGTATCCATGGGGCACGATCACGAATGAAATGCTATACGATTGTCCTTCCAGCTAATTTTTAATATTTTTGTAATTTATTTTCGTTTTTTTTAGTCGCTCTTCCTACATTGAGAACAATGCAAAGTTTAAGTATGGGGAGGGGAGACCTTGTCCAGGTATAGTTTGAGTCTTTTGTTTTGAGTGAGTTTTGAGTCATAAAAATCCATAAAAATTTAAATTTTTTGAAAAATGTCTTTGGATTAGAGTTTTGCAATTAAATGAAAAATGATAGTACAATCGGGAATTTGCGTGAGGATTGTAATTGAATAATAAAGATAATCAAACACGTCTAATTTGTAACGTTTTGGTAGGCTCAACCGACTTAAAGAGCTTAAACATCCTGATAGTGAATCTACATAAATTGAATAATCAATTCAGGATATCTTGTGGGTTCTTATCTTAGGGGTTCTTATCTTAGGGGTAAGGTCGAAACCGTCAATATAGGGTGATAGGTACCGTTATAAACAAAAATTTATAAGTTTTTAAAATCTTGGCACACCACTTTCTTTTTATGAAAATAAATCCGAAAGTTGGTGGCGCTTGCAATCTATAATCCATCATTTCATGAGCTTTAATTAATTAAATTGAGATCCTAGGTTCAGCCTACGTGTTACCCTCCGTGATAGTGACTTGGATGATACACCCATGGGCGGGACTTAAGTGATCATGATCGGATAACTACGTTAGGTTCATGTGTTTCCCTTCGGGATTGTGACTTGAAGGATACACCCATGTTCTGAAGCTTATGTGCTTCATTGCTTAAAAACTGCAGCCTACGTGTCATATATCGTGTTCCAGCGTGATTGAAACACCACTGGATTAGGTTTGTTCATATAACATTAATAAAAGCTCATATCATTCATTCATCGATCCATAATTCATATGATTTTTTAAAAACTTATAGATTAGTGTTTATAATGGTGGAAAATCTATAAGGTTTAACCCGTGCCTAAGCATGACCTTGAGATGGGATTAGGCTAAACTGTAGCTTTCTGAGTGTGAGACCCATAGATTGACTATTTGCTTGATAAATATAGAAAATATAGATCACATTATTGGGGGCTCGAGAGTCAGTGGTTAGGTTTAATCGGACATAAATACCGATTGTTACAGTTAACGTGTTATGAAAGTATGTGCTATGTAAAATGAAAGTAAAGTTGCAAGTTTTCCGATTATGATTCCATTGCATTATTATTTTTCGAGACGAAAAAGGTCAAATGTTGATCACTGATGTAGCGTTAAATATCTCGTGTATAAGAGTCGGTTTTTGTATATTTTATTAGTGTAATTGTGTTTATCGAGTCAGTTTTATGGGTGTTTCGTAGTTTGATGTATTACAGGGGTAATGTGCCTAAAGAGCGGAAGTTACGAGTCATATATGTGAAGGCACGAAGCCTGAGAACTCAATGAAAGTCAAAGTCAAGGTTTAAAGTCAAAATTCTGGAACATAGGATCTTCGCGCCACGCGAAGATCAGGAGGAAGAAGTTCGCGACACGCGAGGGCCGGTAAAAGCCCACTCGACTACTTTGTCCTTCGCGCCACGTGAAGGACTGGGGCAGAAGTTCGCGACACGCGAAGAAAGGGATTACGGCAATTTTAAACCTAATTGTAATTATAAACCCATTATGATCCCATGGTCGAATATCTCTTCTTCCCGGCCGTCCCATAGGAGTTCTAAGGCGATTCCAGAGCTTGTTTGGCCAATTGTTCTTAGTTTTGAATGCTTGTAAGTTTAAAGTTTGAATCTTTATTGTTTTTAACAATCATGAGCGGCTAAACGCTTTTGTGATCCCTCCGGGTGAATGATGATGCTTGTACTTGTATGAATTCAGTAGATAATCAGTATTGGATTGAAGTTTTGTGAACCATTTAAGTTCTTTGAATTCAATTGTGTGTTTGACTTATTAACAATTGCATGTTTTCGATTTATCGCATCTATCGTCGTTTCTTGGTTTTCTTGCATCGGGAATAATCCGGTTTTGTGATTGAATTGATTATTGTGTAATTAGGTTAAACAATTTAAATAAGGTTATGTCTATGTAATCTCTGATCTGATTTGAAACTGGAATTGTGCATGTGTCTTGCTAAATCTGAATCCCAGAGTGGTCATTCTTTCTCCCACTGTTTTCACGAATCCAGTTAATTGCTTTTTACAATTCTAAGTCTTTTAATTAATACAGTTTTGAACTTTAGTTGTAATTGAATAGTTTTAATTTGAATAGCATTCTCTACACGTTCTCTGTGGATACGATACCCTACTTCCTTATTACAGTCTAGGTAGCTAAGTAGTGAGTTTTATAAATATTTTTGATTGACCTTGACACCGCGATCAATCACTAAATATCAAATGTAAATGCTTTTAGATTATTTTATGTTTTATTCTCTTAATTTAGCTAAATACGTCGTTCTAGTTCGTTTTCATCTTTAACTAATAAGATATAAAAACATGTTAAACTCACATAATTAGGGTTAAAACCATATAACTATATATAACTTGCACGTGTGAATCAACCCCTCATCATTAATCTTGACGGATTCTAAACCGATATCGGGTATGATAATTACTTACATGTTTCTTATGATTTAATTGGTGTCAAATAGTTTAGTTTTGAATGAGTCTTAGTAGTGGAGTATAGGATGCAAGTTTTTAGGGTGTTAAGTTTCACTCTCACCTTTGATCCACACACTCTCACTATAACTCTCTGTTTTTTAAATCACCTCTTGAGAACACCATCTTACTCTCATGCCGGAGGCTAATCGCAGGAGACCACCCCTCATGCGGTGAGACTAACAGTGCTTTGCTTCTTAGCAGATAGTTACAAGCTGTCGGATTCAGGAGACGTCCATCCCTATTCTCAGCCTGATTCCTATTGTAGCAATATTGAGTGTAAAAAAAACGTATCCCATGTATGCATGGTCTGTGTTTCTATTTAATGTAATGTGTGAGAGTGAATGAAATTGGGTTTTTAGAAACACTAAACATAACTTATCATTCGTGGGTGTTTTTGTTCTTATGTTTGTCTGTTTGAAGCTTTGAACCCTAACACCATGGACCCACGTTTTACCCAATCAAAGATAAACACCCTTAAGTGTGTGTAGTTGTAATTATTGTATTGAATTATAAATGATTAGGGTTACAAAGACAGGGATATGTACAAGTCCCATATTTACATAAGGTACCCTCAACTATTGCTAAATACAATTGATCTAATATTCCCCCATAAGCCAAGGACGGGTAGCAACCTACAACTTGAAACGTAGGAACACAAATCTTTGAGTTGGCAGTGGCTTTGTAAAGATGTCTGCAATCTGATCATCTGTAGATATGAACTGAACCTTAACTTTTTCTTGAGCTACTTTTTCTCGAACAAAGTGAAAATCGATTTCAACATGCTTTGTTCGAGCATGAAAGACAGGATTGGCGCCAAGGTAGGTTGCACTGAGATTGTTACACCATAGAGTAGGAGCAGACTAGTGTTTATTCCAAGTTTGCTAAGAAGAGCCTCTAGCCAGGTTAATTCTGCAACTTTGTCAGCTAGAGCTTTGTATTCTGACTCTGTAACGACGTGGAAACAATCTTTTGTTTGTGCGGTCTAGGATATAAGATTACAGTCCAAATATATAGTGTATCCCCCCATGGACCAATGGTCATTTGGGCACCAGACCCATTCAACATCAGAGGAGAGCTGCCATTAGTAACCCATGATAAGCTCTTCAAGTATCGAAGAATGTGTTAGACCGCATACTAACGATTGTCGGAGGGTGCATGTATGTATTGACAAACTTTGTTGACATCAAAGACAATGTCTGGCCTTGAATGAGTAACATATTGAAGGGCACCGACAATTTGGCGATACCTCTTCTTGCCTTTGTTTTTAATCAACCCTTTATTTTATTTTTTTATTGTTTTCGTATTATTCAATGTTGTACATATTTAACCGAAAATATAATTATGTTTTTTTGCTTTAGGATTTTTTGTACCGTTAAAATGTTATTTTTTTGTTCGGTAAATAATACTAGACGGGTTGTATAAACGAAACTTTACAAATTTTAACCATCCCGCCTAAACAAAGAGGGTTTAAAAACATAGTTATGTTTTAATGAGACCGAAAGTTCTTAGTGTCAATTGATCACCTAGCTAGATACCACTTGGTGAAAGATATCTACATTTATAATTTTAACTTTGCTTTAAATTAACGTTTATTTATATTTTATGAAGCACTAAATATTTATAAAATAGTTCATATAAAGAATTAATAATGCCAATGAGGTGGTGGTGGAGTGGTAAGGGAGAGAACTGGTGTTCCTAGTGACCCAGGTTCAATTCATGTTTTCCTTATTATTTTCTGAGGCATGCAAATGAGGTCTAGCTCTTAGGCTGATGCACCTGTGTTTTACCCACCCTGATCCAGGGTTCGAGCCTCGGCTCTCTCTCAAGCCCGGAAGGGGCCGTATTAGGTGGGATTTTTCCTTGTATGCTCTCCAACTCTGGCGATAAGTGGACCCGGTTAAGACAACATATTGGCCGGAGTTGGACGAGGCTCTCCCATGTGATGGGGGGTGCGAAGTCACAACATTCACTGTTCGCCGTTAAAAAAAATAAAGAATTAATAATATGTGGTTATTGTCGCATTTCAATGATTTGGTAGAATTTAATTGGTTGTATAAGTAGCGTGTTCAAAGCGTTATCGTGACATATCTACCGCACCAATCAAACATTAATGTTGGATGTCCACTTGTTAGAGCACCTCCAATGACTGTCCAGGTGGAGACGGATGATGCAGGTGACAAACATCATGCGTTGGAGGAGGGTGTTTGGTCGGTGTCCGTTTGCCCACGTTTGAAATTCCAAACACCAACAAACCGGTAGGGTGGAACCCCCTCTTTCACACACTATATATTTATTTAGAGTAAATAACATAATTGTCATTTAGTTATATATGAAATCGTACATCTGTTCTTTGATTTCAATAAGTACATATATTACCCTTATCTAGAAATTTTTACATACTCTATTTCCTTTAAGTTAACCCCCATCCAATTTTCTTGTTAAGTCACACACAATGGAGAATCAAAACCCTGCATCACCGACATCCTCACCCCCTTCCACCGTCGCCTAAAGAACCTGATTCAAAACGATTTAAAACGTCAACAACAACCAATCCCGACAACCAAGACCACACCGCTAACACCTGGAGCCAAAACAATGACTTTTTTGCCCCTCATGTGGGGGGCACATGGCGTGACTTAACAAGGAAATTGGATGATGGTTAACTTAAATGAAATAGAGTGTACGAAAATTTCTAAATAAGAACAAAAAAGAAAGATGGTGCAATTGCATATATAACTAACAAACAATTTGTGTAATTTACTCATTTAATTATTTATTTTTGTAATAAAGAGGGAGTTTTTGAAAAAGAATGTAATGTTGGAGTAAATATAAGTGTTTTTGAAACACGAGTGAAAATCTGATTTGATTGCTGAGGTGCCACGTTTATAGGTGTTTGTCCTAGCGGTACCGCGGTAACTTCCAAAGGTGGCCGGTTTGAATCCGGGCCATGGCAGAAAAGAGGTATGTAGCCAGGTCAGGAGGTTTACCCAGTTGGGTGTTCCTCCTACACTGGGTTGTCATGAATGTTTTTGGTGTTGCCCGGGAAACCCAATTATCGTATAATATAGAGCATGTAACCGGACCGGTGGAGGTCACGGTTCCCGGTCCGACCGGCCGGTCCGGTCCGGGTTTCAAAACATTGATTGCCGTTCAAAAAAAAAATCATTGTAAACACCGGACGTCAATGGGCAACCAAATGCCAGTCCATACGATGCGTGGCCTCAATTAATGCCGGGACAAATGAAGAGACCTGGAATCTAAAGGTAACGGCAGAATCTAATTCTATTGTTTTACATTCTTATTATTTAAATATCTCACTCAGAATATAATATGGTAAACCAACAGTTGCTGAAATAAAGCGGTACATGTATAAAATCTCAATGGAGGTACCCGTTATAGTTCTATTTTCCTTGCTTTTTTTACACAAAAGCTTTGCTGCTGAACTCGACGCCATTTCAGATTCAAGGTTTCTGACAGATGGAGACACATTGATCTCGGCTACAGGAATTTTCGAACTGGGATTTTTTCAGCCAGGTAGGTCTGAGAACATGTATCTTGGTATATGGTACAAGAAAATATCTGTTAGAACGGTCGTTTGGGTTGCAAACAGAGACCGCCCGGTCCCTGGTGCATCAAAGCTTATCTTAAAAATCACTGATCAAGGAATTCTCGGCCTATTCAACAATATCAGCATGATTTGGTCATCTAACACAACAACATCAGGGAATGCAACTGCAAAGCTTCGTGACAACGGAAATCTAGTTGTGATTGATCAAAACGAGAAGGTTCTCTGGCAAAGCTTTGATTACCTCACCGATACTCTTCTACCTGGCATGAAGTTAGGGAGAGATTACTTGAGGAGCAAGGAATGGCATCTATCATCATGGAAGAGTAGTGAAGATCCAGCTCCAGGTGAATTGACATGGGGCACTGACACCGTCGGTTATCCTGAAAGTAAACTAAAACAAGGAGCTTTGGTCCAATTCCGTGGTGGACCATGGAGAAATCGACGGTTTACTGGAATTTCTGTATTCAGTAAGAACTTAACCTTTACATACGATGTGATTATCAATGAAAGTGAGGTGTCTTTTTCTTTTAATCTTGAAAATAGCTCTCTCCTGTCAGGGGTCACCTTGAATTCTTCTGTGCATCTACAAAGTTGGTCGTGGGTAGACGATGGTAGAGGGTGGCAGCTTCCCGTGTCATTCCCGAGAGATACTTGTGATACATACAACATTTGTCATGCTTATGCAATCTGCAGTGTTAATACGGTCCAGCAGTCTTGTACTTGCTTGGATGAGAAAAGGTTTATGCCCAAAAATCAAAAGGGTTGGGACACAGCTGACTGGTCAGGTGGTTGTATTAGGCGGACACCGTTGGAGTGCAAAAACGGATCAGAAGGGTTTATCAAGTACTCTAATGTAAAATTGCCGGGCACTTTGAATACGTGGTTTAACATGAGCATGAGTCTGGAAGAATGTCATACAAAATGCTTAAAGAATTGTACTTGTATGGCTTATGCAAATCCAGACCCCAGTCTTATAGGGAGGGGCTGCTTGCTCTGGTTCAGTGACCTTCTAGACATTCGAGAGTTACCAGAAGGAAGTGGCGCCGGTGGGGATATTTTTGTTAGGATGGCTTCATCTGAATTAGGTAATAATGTGTAGTTATATAACCTCAGGTACAAAGTAATATGACCATCTGAATTAGGTAATAATGTCTAGTTAATATTGTGCAGATTCTCAATCGATTTCCAAAAAGAATCAGGGAGGAGGAAACATTAAAATTATAGTACTTGTAATCTTTCCTGTGGTTCTTCTCATAGGCTTCATCTCTACATGGTTGTGTTATGTGCGGAGAAAAAGGAATTACGCCGAACCAACAGAGGAAGGTAAAAATGTGCATAAGTTCACCAGTAAATTATTGTAATATTGTGAATAGAAAACTTCTGAACAGATTATCCATGTGTGAAGTCTGCTTTTTCCTAATGTGTAGGAGAAGTCCTGAATGCCTCTAATAGCCAGGAAGAAGCCATGGAGCAACCATTATTTAGCTTCTCTACGATTTCTAATGCCACTGCCAATTTTTCACCTGACAATAAACTTGGAGAGGGTGGATTTGGACCAGTTTATAAGGTAATTATTGTACAAGAATCAGTGTGAGGGATCCATGACAGTGAAATTGCATTTGAATCATCAAATAAGTTGAATTATCATTGCTTATGTATAATTAAAAAATAAATTTCACTTATAAATAAAAAATAGGTGAAATTGCCTTTGCAGTTTGTATAGGTTTTCACATTGCAAATGGTAAATCTCTAGGGTATGCTAGAAGACGGGCAAGAGATCGCAGTTAAGCGTCTCTCCAAGAATTCAAGTCAAGGATTTCATGAGTTCAAGAACGAAGTCATCTGCATTTCAAAACTTCAGCACCGAAATCTTGTGAAGCTTCTTGGCTGTTGTGTACAGGGAGATGAGAAGCTATTGATCTATGAGTACATGCCAAATAAAAGCTTGGATTCATTTATTTTTGGTAAGAATCATTTATATAAACTGCATAATTTCCAGTAGTATACATTGCTTTAAGTTTGGAAACTTTTCATAGCAAGAACTAAACATTACTAAACCAACATGTTGGCTAGACAAAACTCAAAGCGTGTTACTTGATTGGACTAAGCGTTTGAACATCATCAAAGGAATTGCTCGAGGACTAGTTTACCTGCATCAAGATTCACGATTAAGAATCATCCATAGAGATCTTAAAGCTAGCAACATTTTACTAGATCAAG
The DNA here is from genome assembly GCA_023525975.1 of Smallanthus sonchifolius. Classification (NCBI taxonomy): domain Eukaryota; kingdom Viridiplantae; phylum Streptophyta; class Magnoliopsida; order Asterales; family Asteraceae; genus Smallanthus; species Smallanthus sonchifolius. The sequence continues at coordinate 7,590,461 of CM042046.1, read as the reverse complement.
ATATGAACCCTAAGATATCAGACTTTGGTATAGCTAGAAGTTTTGGAGGAAACGAGATCCAAGCAAACACAGAAAGAGTTGTTGGCACATAGTAAGTCATGGAACTAACTAGTCAATCTTTTCTTTTCTTGGAAACATTAGTATTCTCTTATAAACATTATGTTGCGTGCAGTGGTTGCATGTCACCCGAGTATGCACTAGATGGTCTTTTCTCTATAAAGTCAGATGTATTTAGCTTCGGTGTCTTGGTGCTGGAGATTGTTAGTGGGAAGAGAAATAGAGGATTTATTGATCCTGAAAACGAAAATAATCTTATTGGACATGTATGTTAACTACTCACAAACTATACCTTCAATTCACTAAAAAAAATAGTGTTACTTTCGGAGTACAACCTAATAACTTATATATTCTAAATTGTATCAAGTTATGGAGTCTCTATAATGAAGGCAGGTCAATGGAATTAATCGATGCAAGTTGCACTGAATCATGCCATCCTCCTGCAGTTATAAGATCAATCAATGTTGGCTTGTTATGTGTTCAACAAAATGCGGGAGACAGGCCAAACATGTCATCCGTTGTTCTGATGCTCGACAGCGAGGGTGAATTGTTGCAACCTAAGAAGCCATCATTTTTCATGGAAACGGAGTTTCCGGTAGCAAATTTCTCTTCAAGTACTTATACAGGAACTTCAATAAACGATATTACTATTACAGAACTACATGCTCGATAGAAGACTTAGTTATCTATAAACCACCTGCCTTTCAAGAAAATCTATCAACCACGTGACATCATTGTTTCGTGGCTATTACTTGCATAGTTGCATGTGGCTGTCAATGTTGTGATGACCTTTTTCATAAGGCATGAACCTGTCTGTTTCCAAGTACACTAGGTTTGGTTTTATTTTAAAGTTTACATTTTCTAAAGCTAAATACTAGGAGATCCTGGTTTCATGGTGAGTGAAGAAAATTGTCCAAGTAGTAGTGATACCAAGTAAAATCGGATGTGTGGGGAGGAGGGTTTGTTTGATTGTTAATTAAAGTTCCATAAATAGGAAAATTTCTAAAATGTACTTATGAAACTTGTTATTTGAATATTTTAATCTTATGTAAAACAATTATTTGAATTAATTGAAACGCCTTAGTTTTTATCTTTATTGCAAGTGTTGTGATTCAGTTTCGTCGCGCCCTCGTGTTTTCGTTTTAGCGGGGGTGTGACGGTTATCTCTTGTGCTTATGAAGTCGACATCCTTTTTGCATATAACCCTGTCAAAATCCATATTTACATTTAACCCCGAGACTATCGATCCCTCTGGACTAGTCTCACAGATAATCATTGATTACCTCAAATCATTTTGGAAAATAAAATGTTAGCGCGAACGCTGGTGAACATGTTCATGTTGACCCAATTTTTTTTTGTGATAAATACAGTATCAAAACATTTGACCATAATCTGATGCAGTCTACCATTCCCCAACCTTGAAAGTTTGATGCATAAGGTTTTAGGAAAATATTTCAAGAACTTTTAATTCTTGTATTGCCATTTTTTGTAAACGCAAAACATTTCAAGGTTTTAGGAAGCGGATAGACATATTCACCTTAGTGTAGCTTGGTGCTTGTCTCAGGGTAGTAGCTCTGGCTTCTAGATGATACCATTAGCTTTTTGTTCTAGCCAGATGAGCATTTTAAGCGAGAGTGCGGTAAATAAGCGAAACTCAGAGATTACAGGGAATAGTGACATGACAACCGAAGAATGGATGTTCTCCAAGAACGTTAGAAGAAGGAAGTGATTTGTGTATTTTGAAATGAGAAGCATAAGGCATCTATTTTACAGTAGTCTGGCTGGATTCGTAGTGGACCTCTAAGCAAGGGGGTAGCGGTTCGCTACCACCCAAGCTTCCTTAAGTCACTAGGACTACGTGTCAGCACGATAAATTTCGGTTAGATTGCGACTAGCGGACCGCTAAGAATATGGGTAGCGGTCCGCCACCCAAGCATTTTCAGCCTAGGCGGACCCCATAGCGGAACTCTAAGAAATTGTGGATGTAGCGGACCACTAAGGTCCGGGTGACGGTCCGCTAAGCATGATACGCGTCATAATGATGCCCGATAGTTAGCAGCCATGTGTCAATCCATTATGGTTTCCTTCGTCCATATGTAGCGGACCATTATGGACTCGGTAGCGGTCCGCTACCGGCCCAATATTTCAATTTTGCATTTTTCAACCACTCAACTCTAGGAAATGGCAAATCCAACCCTAGGGTTTCAAATTTGGTAAGTGAGAACCTCAAAATTTGCCTGGTGTTACATGCTCCCCACCTTTATTCAAATCTCATCATCGAGATTTATCGAAACATGTGTGTATATTTATTTTTCATTTCGTTCTACAAACTCCACGTTTACTCAGGTTCACATCTGGAGTTCCATTTTACTTTAACCAACACCAACCTCTTCTTTTTTAGCTTTTTAATGTGGCCGTTCTTCAATTTGCAGAGGTTATTCAACAAATTTCAACCTTTTATCCACCTCTACATCTTGAAGAAGCATTACTAAAGATTTGTCGGCCAAACACTTACGTAGGTTTAAAACGTGAAATACACATCATGAACTCCGTTCATTTCCTCTAGCAATTCAAGTTGGCAGGTGACTGGTCTGATTCTTTTCAGAATCATAAATGGTCCAATGAATCTTCTACTAAGTTTTCCCTTTTTTTCAAACCGAATCACACCTTTCCACAGCGAGACTTTCAATATTATACGATCACCCACATTGAATTCTAATGGCTTACATCACTTATCAGCATCAGCGTAACTTTTCTCTCTATCACGTGTCGTTTTCAAACGTTTTCGAGACTGTAAGACTTTAACAATTGATTTTCTCCAATTGTTGCCCAACAATTGGGATTTTGCATTTTCTGCCATACAAGGCTTCAAACGAGGCATCTTGGATAATTGTGTGATGACTATTGTTATAAGAGAATCCAATCAGAAGCAAGTGGTCATCCCAACTTTCTCCGAGGTTGATAAAATAAATAGTTACAAGTGACGTCCTATACTAATACTACTATACCATCATCCTATTACGTTTTTTTTAATTTATCTAACACATCCAACCACCGAGCCTTCTGGTTAAAGGGTAGCCTCTATGACTTTTCAAATGGGAGGTCATGGGTTCGAGTCTCGCTTTAGACAAAAAATGTTTCAACTTATGGCAGGAGGTTTTTTCAGTTATGAGTTTGCTCCTTGATACAGAAGGATAAATCCGTTTGCCATGATGACCCGGGTGTCCGCGTCTTTATTGTTAAAAGTAAATCTAACACACCCGATCTTTTATTTTAAATGCTTTGAAAAATGTTTTTGTCTCTCTTTAAATGACACTGCCATTGGCATGGGCGAATTGATGTATGCTTCAGTGGGAGGCGAGGCATACGCTGAGATTCATCTGCGTAGTGGGAAATTTTTGATCTCTTTTAGTAGGCACCTTCCTAAATATGCTAAGAGGCACCCGTCATCCGATTTTCAACAACCCAAGAGAGAAAGAAACCAAAGAGGTTGATGATAATTTTAAGTAAAGATGATAATTTTTCTATAAAAAACAATGAAAGCTTAAAATTTTAATGGAGAAAAAAGATGAGAGAGTGAGAGAAAAGAAGATGATGAAGAAAGTGACATGAGAAAGTGGGAAGGTGGGAAACACAAATTGTTCATCGATAATTAAAAGAATAACGAGAATTTTAATATTAACCTTTGTAATACAACTAAATTTACACATTAAACCTTTTACTTTCATTTGATTTCTAAATATTTTTATATTAAACATCTAAACAATAGACATCAATCATAATAAATTAAATTTTGTTGATAAATAATATATTTTAATATTGATTATTCAATTGATTTATAAGTTTTTTTTTACTTTTTACTTTTGGTTTATAATTACATTTTTTTTCTTATTTATGGTTTAAAAGTGTTTTTTTTGCTTATTTGTGACATATTCTTGTGTTTAATCAGTTATCTATATACATTTAAGTAATAAGTAGAAATAGTTTTACAATAGCTTTAAGTAAAGAGGTAAAAATATTTTTATTATATCATTATATAAGTAAATATTTGTTTCTACTCGACCCATTTGAACCGATTTGTTTTGACCAAACTCGCTTTGAATAGACCTACTTTGTGAACCCGCTCACAAAACTTCTGGATCTGTGACTGGCCATTGGACAGTTGGGCTATGAAATGTATCATGGCACTCAACTTTATTGCCACATAAATTAGATTAATTTTTTTTATTGAATTAAGAAAATCAAATATTGGCTTAGTTTTGAGCTTCCAGTTGCGACCTTAGTTGAACACCCATATATACAATGATAGGTGAATTACTGAAGCAAAGAAAATATTTAAACAAAATAATCTATATACCTGGTAATTCTCGCCCACCCACTTAAATTTGGGTTGTTTTGGACTCAAAATATAAGTCATCGGGTCATTTTGGCGGGTCATTTTGGGTTAAGTGCTATTTTAAAATGGGTTTAAATGGATAGAAGTAAAAATTAAAAAACACTCATACGGGTCAGACTGGGCCGGAGGCAGGTCAGACTAGGCCATCAAAACAGCTTGCCCATACTCAAACTATAACCCTTGTAAGTAGTGGTGCACAAAAAAACCGGTTTTTTTTTTAACCCGGTTCAAACCGGCAAACCGGTTTGGGTTAAACCGGTTTGGACCAAACCGGTTCGGGTTGCCCAAAAACCGCCGGTTTCAAACCGGTTTGAGGATTTCTGAAAAAAAATTGGGTTGGGACCGGTTTTGGCTAAACCGGGTTAGGAAACCGGTTTTCAAACCGGTTTGAACCGTTGGGCGAGTTCTAGCCGTTGGCCAACGGCTATATGGCCGTTGGGGTCGATTTTGGCCGTTTTTTTGGAGTTTTTTGGACCCATAAAACACTATAAATAGGTGGGGGGTGTTTAGGGTTGATCACACTTCTCTTTACACTCTCTAATCTCTAAAACCGCTCTTTAACCGCTAAAAAACGCTTTCTAAACTCTCTCTAAACTCAAAAAAAAAACATGGAAAGTTTTGGTGTTAGTGGTTCCTCAAACGAAGTTACCGTTGTGCAAATTCTAGCAACAACGAGAAATCCGGCAATCTGGTGCAATTACGATTTATGTTTGTTGTAAAACGGAAAGGAACGTGCTCGTTGCAAGTTGTGTGGTGCGTTTTTGGGGAAAGATTCAAACACTACTTTGAAAACGCATATGGAAAAATCTTGCCCGTCATTGAAGGGAATTCCAAGTGAAGGTCAAGCCTCGATGACAAGCGAAGGAGGAATTTGGAACTTTGATCCAAATATTGTTCGAGATCGAATGGCGAGGTTAGTGATTCAAGAAGGATTGCCGTTCAACCACTTTGACAATCCGCGCTTGACAAAGATGATTCAAGAGACACTCCAACCTCGTTATCACCAAGTAAGTCGCACAACCCTTAGACGAGATTGTATAAAAATGTGGAAAAAAGCAAAAAAAGAATTAATTTTAGGTTTTGAAAATTTGCAAACCGGTGTAAACTTAACCACCGATGTTTGGTCGGCTCCACATGGCATACCCGATTCGTACCTTTGCGTTACCGCGCATTGGGTTGATCCCAATACGTGGCAAATGATGAAGCGTACAATCGCTTTTGACTTGTTTGAATATCCACACACCGGCGAAAATTTATTTTATATATTGGATGGTGTTATTAACGAATTTAAATTACAAAATAAACTTTTTTCAATGTCTTTTGATAATGCATCTAATAATACAAATGCGGTTCAAAAACTAAAAATTAAATATAAACCCGTTTGCAACGGCGTTTTTTTCCATAGTCGATGTGTCGCACACATCATTAACTTGGCGGTGCAAGCCGGGCTTGCAATTGAAGAGGTTTCAAACTTAACATATAGTTTTCGACAAATGCTTAAAGATATTTTTAGTAACAGAAAAAGATACCATGATTATATTAAATTTTGTCGTGATACGAATAATCTTTGCTTAGGCCCGAATTGGGACGTCGAGACAAGATGGAACTCGACTTATATTATGTTTTATAGCGCTTTACGACAAAGAGAAACTTTAGAAATATTTCATGATATGCTTTCCTCAAAACCTCGTCGTAAAATTCAAAACTTTCCGTCTACAAATTGGAACATTTTAAAAGACGTAACCGAATTGCTTGAAGTTTTCAAAACCGCCACAACTTTTTTATCCGGTGTTTATTATCCCACAAGTCCATTAACACTAAAACAAATATATTTAATGGCTAACAAGTTGTCTGAGCTTGAAAATAAAAGCGATCTTTTTACAAAAATGATAGAACCGATGAAAGAAAAATTAGTGAAATATTTTAAAGAAATCCCTCCCGTTATAACTTGCGCCGCCGCGTTAAACCCTACCATAAATGTTTACGGGGTTGAAACCTTGATTGATAGAATTACTTACGCTTTGAATTTGGATAGCGAAGACATCCATTTTGCACAAGGCACAAAAACATATTTTAACAAATGTTTACAAGATTTATTTGATGTTTATTTACATAAATATGGTACAACTCCGACTCCACATGATACAATGGGTACATCATCAAGTGGTAGCTCGAGAGATGTTAACTTGAATTTATATAACGAAATGTTAAATGAATTTAGTAAACGTGCTCGAGGTACCACCCCGAGTAGCGAACTCGGAAGGTATGTTGGCACAAACTTTTTAGCGTTTATGCCTCCTACCGTTTTTGAGGAGTTTGATATTTTGGCATGGTGGAAACAAAACGAAGCTTCGTTTCCGATTCTTTCCGCCATGGCCCGTGATGTACTAACCGTCCAAGCTTCCACGGTAGCTTCGGAATCTGCGTTTTCTTTTAGTGGCAGGGTATTATCGATACGAAGGACTAGACTCACACCCCTAGCGATGGGAATGTGCATTTGTTTGAAGGACCATTTGGATGCGATGGATAGGATACAAGACCAAACCTCTCTCGAAGATGAAATTCAAGCCGAAGAAGTCATACACAACAACGAGGTTGATCTTGGAATATCCGAACCAGTCACGAATGAAGAACTAGCCGAAGATGCAAGGCTACGAAGCTCTAGTTCCGAAGACAACGCACAAGAATAATCAATCAATATTCCAAAAAATAAAACGTTGAACTTAATGTTTTATATTTGTTATACTTTTTGTAATGTTTTACAATTTTATCTTGTTATGTTTTTTAATTTCCGAACTATCCAAATATTAATAAACGTTGAACTTTATGTTTTAATTTTGTTATATTTTATTTTGGATTTTATATTAAAAACATAAAATTTATTTGATTTTTTTTTTTTTAATAAAAACCGGTTTAAGGGGCAAACCGGTTTACATATTTCCCTCACTGAAACCGGTTTAACCCGAACCGGTTTGGGTCCAAACCGAACCGGTTTTGACTTTTCGTTGACCAAACCGGTTCGGGTCGGTTTGTACCGGTTTGGGTTAAAAAACCGATTTGTGCACCTCTACTTGTAAGTTGTATACCGCCAAGTTTCAGTCTTTTCACCGACACCAAAGATTTACTTCTTCAAAAGAGCTTGTTTCCCAGATTTCATTGTAGGTGATTTTCTTGTCTCACTCATTTTAACGCTAATCGATTTTGGTTTCAAAGTTTCAAACTTCTGATTTCCGATTCAACGATTTTGGCTTTTATGTTTTGGTTCACTGAGCAGAAATCAAGGTTTCTATCATGATTAATTAATTTTGGTTTTTGACTTTTGTTTATGATTCATCGATGGTTTCAAAACTCAGAGGATTAAAGAAGATAATTAAGCATAAACCAAATGCCAAAAAAATGGCCTGACAATGGAATCAAGTGTTCGTCGTGTTTTTTTGATTTTTGGAATTCTGAAACAATTTCATATTTTAGTTTTTGGTTTATAAAATCATTGAACTTAATTTTTTAAATCTTTCAACTCTTTTAATTTATTTTGTTGAGGAGTTTGGTTGAATTTCCCTTATTATTGACCGCGAATAGAGAAACTGATCCTCTGATTCCGTGAGTTGTAGGATCATTTCAGGATTAATCCTGACCGTGTTAATTATAACCGCTCCTCTGATCCGGCGAGCTGCAGCTGTAGAGGATTAATCCTCACCATTATTTGAAGCGGTTCCATCCCCGGTCTTCTCCTCCTATTTCTCACTCAACCGCTTCAATGAAAGACCATCGCCTCATCTTCCAAAGATATAGTTCGTGAATTCTCTTCAAATTCACCGGAATCATTGATCTCCATGGGCAATTTCTACTTCCTGGTATTTTTTTGTACACCAAGGGCCGGCCCCATAGTAGGTTTAGGTGAAGCGGGTGCTTTAGGCCCCCACATCCAGAGGGCCCCCAAATTCAATTTAGGGTTTTATGGTTCTGTATCGAGAATAGTTACATGGAGGACCCAAGCTAACAATATTCAGAGTAAAGTTGCTTTTCCCTTCCGGTGAGATGCTTGATTTCTATTCCTTTGCCGCTTTGTAGTTTGCAGCATGATTTCTTTCTTTGTCTGTAGTTTATATCTTGCTAATTCAATTAATATACTTACTAGAGGGGTGAGGGAATCAGGATTTGAAACCATGGCTATTATAAGATTTCAAATCACGATTTAGGTCCTATTCTTGTAATCGACCACTAGCTATTCCAATTTTATGGATGATATTTTTTGCTTATGATAACCAACTTTCAATTGTTTTTTAGATGCTTGCAATTTACCCTCCTTACAAAATCAGGTTTGAGGATACAGAAGTCATTAAGGGACATGAAGCTTGTCTCCTTACAAAATCTACATATGGATTTGCTAACATGGCAAGGTGATTTATACATATTTTATAACCTCCTTAAAGTTCAAGAATTTATGGCAAAATTGTGATTTTTGTTGGTGTTATGGTGAGGATGGGCCTGATGGATTTGCTAATATGGCACAATTAGATGCCTACTGTATTGCTTATGGCTGCAATGCATGAGGTACAAATTAATTGTTTGTTCACCGGTTGAGATTCTAGACTTCTTTCTTTTTCATATATTTGTATGTATAAATTGAAATTGTGGTCAACACAGGCCAGGCCAACATTGTATAATGTGGTGAAGAAGATGATTAGTAAGATGGGATATAAAGTAAGTCAAGTGTTGCTTTCTTGTACTATCACAACATTAACGTAGATATGTTAAGGGTTTCATGCATATGATATATTTGTTAAAACTTTATGCATTACATTATTGGGTTTTTGGAATTTATGGGTTGGCTAGCTTATTAGGAGTCGTTTGGATATGTGAACTGAAAGGGATTATTGCATATTAAAAGAGGTAACTTGTCTAGATCAAAACATGTAAATTTTGTAGGGTCGATGACAATAAAACTCGATGAATTTGATGATTTGTTTGATTTCAAATTGGGATATATTTTTGGAGTACATTTATCTTATCTTTTCAATTTTTTCTAACTGCAGGGCAATAAGTTATTGGAGATCCTGTGGTTTGTGGCTTAGTTTTTGATGATTCTGTCCTATGGGATCCTGATTTTATCACAGCAGCAAAGCATGTGCCATTTTTTTTAATTTTGTTCTTCCTTTTTAGAAATATCATTCCTTAAGTTAGTACTATGAAATTATGAATAACTTGGATATTCATTTAGTTTGTCATGAGCCCCCCAATAAGAGCATCGGGGCATGGTAAAGCATTTCAAGCGTCATTATCAACCGGAATTCTAAAGGTTTTATTAACACAAATTTCTTTATATATATGTTCACAATTTTATATGTCTGACGATGAGGTGGTGCGGGCGGCAGTGATGGAGGTGGCAACTAGGGTGGTGGCGGCACCACAGTAGAGGCGATGGAGGTGGCGGTGGGTGAAGTTACCGCTGGTGGTGTTGGCGGTGGCGGCAGGTGGTTCTGGTGGTCAGGGCTACGATGTGGGGTGCAGACCGCGGCGGAGGTGGCAGCGAAGGTTCCATCGTTGACAGTGGTGCTGGTGGCGACAAGCAGGTGGTGGCAAAAAAACAATGGTAGTGGATGGTGTAGGTTCATTTGGACCAGCTTTAAGTAAGACAACTTTTATAAGAGTGACCCGTTTTGAGTTGTTGTCTAATTTGATTAGACCCAACTTGACCCGTTGTATAGTTTTAGGTGACCCAAATTGACCCATGTGCAATTACGCTAAAATGCCCGGCCACCGGACGGGTATAAAACTAGTTAGATGATGTTGTTGGATTTGAGAAAAATATTGAAAGGGTCATTTGGAGAACGGATAACACACGGGTGCTGCTCCTCTTTTATTTAGAGGGTTTGTTTATTCATTCATTTTCTTAAAATGACCCGTCATGACCCGCATCTCTTTTTGTCAAAGCCCATTTTGACCCGAACCAAACTGACCCATTGTTGAAGTGACCCGTTCTGACCCGAACCCATTCTGACCTGACACCCCGCCCAACCCAACCCAAACCGCCCATTTTGCCAGCTCTCGTTAATTTTGCCTATGTTAATTCTCGTTATTCTTTTAATATACCTAATAAGTGCATGATGGGGGTACTTTTCTCACCATTTTTATCATAGGTCCTATTTTTTAACCGGAACCCTGGGTCGAATCGATTTATTGTGCAAGAGTTAACATCGGATCGACCGTGTGCCCTCGGAAACAACATTTTCCTTTTAACACGCTCTCGTATTACCGGCACGGCACCTAAACAAACAAAACATACGTGACTTACGATCGCAAACTTAATCTAAAAAATGAGTTAAAAATACTCCAAATTCGGGAGTCAAAAAGTTTTATAAAACGTTATTGGTGGAAAAAGAATGTGAATGAAAGATCTCACTGAATTGAATTGGGTCCAGAAATAGTGAGAATTCTTGATCTCGCTCAATATATCTTTTAATTCTAAAATCTAGGACTTGAATTCATGTCCTGTCCTCAAATTCCTCCTGATATATTAGAACTAAAAGTCAGTAAAAATTAGTGATTTTTACTTATTTTTTATGAATTTTTACAGATTTTTTTATCGATTTTTAATATTTTAACTCATTTTAGAGTTAAGTTTCCAATCGTAAGTCACGTGGATGGAAAATGGACTAACTTTAACCGGTGTTAACACCGGAGGCTATACACGCAACCAGCCTAAATTTTAAAATTTTAAAACATGGGGCCAAACATGCAATTTGATCAAACCACATAGGCCATTTATGCAATTTACTCTTTTAAAAATAAAAGAGTCAAATATATCAAATTTTTTTATACCAAGCATTCTGGTTGAATGGTAGCCCATGATTTTCTAAATGAAGGTCATGGGTTTGAGCCTTGTTTGACACAAAAAATTGTTCCAGGTTGTCCAAATTTTTTTTTTAATTGTTTTTGGTCAAAATATTCGGGGTTCCCAAGTTTACCGATATTGTCATGTTTACCATGAAAAAGTCGTTTCTTTTTCTTATTCTAAACATATTTAATGTTTTTTCTCCAATTTCTAGACCAATCAACAGCCAAGCCTCTATTCCAAACGCAGCCACTTGCTAATATTCTAAAATATCTAAAAGAAATTATCAGCAGCCTTCATTTACGTTCACAATAATGAACCCATGATGTCGAATCTGAAAACCTTTTTTGACTAGTCTGGAAGTAACATCACATGTTAAATAACTGTCGCTTGATATTTAAAATAACCATGCAAAAGTCTTCCCAATCACCATCCTGTACATTGAGTAGAAACCTCATCAATGAATGCAATCCCCAAATTCTTAATTTTCCCCTTTATTTCACTCAATTCATTCTTAGTTTCAATCACAACAGCAGATACAGATACAATAGCTGTGAATCAAACCATTAAAGATGGTCACGTTGGAGTTTATGGACCGACCCGATGAACAACGCGGCCGACCGAGCTATGACCCGTAAGAGTTACACCTAGGGCAACGAACATTTAAATCAACTTAACCCGCTTAACTGGTAATTACGAACTATTAGCGAGACGATATATTTTATATATATTCCTTACACAGGATTTATTATTTATACATGTTTATAAATAATAATTTATATTTATTTGTTTTAATCTTTTATTAAAACAAATTAAATGGTTTTTAGACTTTAATATTAACTATTGGGCTTAGGCCCGGTATGATTTTTATTAGGTTAAAATGATTAGAGTAATTAATATATATATATATTAAAATTGAATAGGGAAAAAAAGATACAGTAGCCGCAAGCCGCAAGAAAGAATTTTAATTTTGACTTCTTGTGTTGCTGTCGACAAAACAAAAGAAAGGGTTTTTGCCTCGCGACTTCCGGCCACCAAACCAGCCGCTGCCTGCCCGTTTCCGGCCAGCCTCGGTGTTTTCTGTCTCTCGCGTTTTGGTTCGTGATCTAGCATCGGTTCGTTGTACCTAGGTGTCTCAACCGGTTAATCATTAACCACTAAGGTATAATTAATCTCATCGGTAGATTAATTGTTTTTTTTTGTGTTTGCATGTTCATAACCAGATCCTGTTCGGTTTGTCAGTGCTGTTAAATGGTTTTGATTTTATTTTCCGCTGCGTATTTATTAATTAAATGAATTAATTAATTTATCTGTCAAAACCGGTTTTTTGATAAAAAGTTAATCTGATCACCACTGAATACCAACAATGGTATCAGAGCCTGGGTTATAACATGCAAATCGGAACCGGTCTGATTTCACCGGTTAGATTAATCACAAACTTTAACTATCTTGAAGTTTCTGATCTGATCTGTTTTTGAGGCAATTTTTTTATTTATTAATTTGGTCGATTTAATTTTATTTGACCAAATATATTGCCCGTATGTGATTGTGTTGAATATGTAAATCTGGCCCGACCCATGTGATTGAGTTGTTTGTGTTTATTATTCAGTTTTTTGGTTTTATGGTTTTGGTCCACTTTTGATGGCTCAAAGTTGTAATAGAATAGACTTTTTTTATTTTATGTAATGTAATAAAAACCCGAAGACAAATCTGAAGACGCAACAGGAATCATGGAGTCAGTGGGAGTCATCCGAGACGACTAGATGCACAGAGGTCCATCCTTGTGGTTGTTTTAATTTTGTGGACCCCGTGACCCGTTTGGTCTTGCTAACTTGCTCTAGCAAGATCAAACAAACTTGGCCCTAAAAGATTTACATATTTATTTGCTTTATAGTTGCTTTTAATTTTTCTTATAACTTAAATTTATTATAAACTAACCAAACGTCAAACGTTTTAAAAGGAGTTTTAAAATGTCACAATCTGTCACCACAAGTTCTAATTTTACAACTTGTAGAATTTTATAAAAATAACAACCGGCTTGTTTTTATAAAATAAATAACCGCTAAAGTTTTGCAATTTAAACTAAATTTAATTTCAAAAACTTATAACTTAATAGTTTTCAACTATTAACTGGTTATTCAAGTCGCAGCAAACTTAGTTTTAATAGGTTATTTAAAACTAAGTGTCCTGAGAGATGAAAGAGTTCATCAAATTTGTCATGACTTTAAATAGTAAAACTGGCTTTTACAACACACGTATGATTTAATCATTCGTTGTGTTTGACCCTATTCGGTAAACACTAAAATTGGAACCCATATTTAAAACCAATGGTCTATGCCATCCTATTATAAGGAACACTTGGAGCATAAAACAAAACATCGGTGTTTGGAGCCACAGCACCACACTGGATGCGTAGTTTATCCTTCCAAGGTGCAAGGGTTTCGTTGACACATCCGGCCCTTCCGCAAGTACATGTTTTAGGACGACTATTACTTTTCTCTCTTGTTACATGCCCCAGCTGTCAAGAGATTAAAAGTGGGCATAGATGAGGCTAAACGTATCAATGCATAGACATGTCTTGTCTTAGCGGCCTCATACACGAGAGTTGTGCATTTTTCCACAATTGACACTAATTGTCAGTCTAGTTACCCACTTAATAATGTTGTATGCCACAGCTACCATTAGTGACGGATTTAGCTAGATTCTCACTCCTTATTTTAATTTCTGTAATTTGGTAATAAATTAATAAGGATTTTTCACTTTCTTTATACTAATTTATTTTCTTTGTTTATCTTGACAGATGTCTACTGAAAATAATAATACTAATAACTCCTTCGCTCTCAAGTCTATCCTTGAGAATGAAAAGCTGGATAACACCAACTTTCTCTCGTGGCAGTGCAATCTGAGAATAGTTCTCAAGATGGCCAAGAAGCTCTATGTTCTCGATGCACCAGTCCCTAAGGCACCCGATGGTAACACGGCTGCCGCTCGTAAGGCCTAGGAAAAACAAAGAGATGATGCCACTGAGGTGGCCTGCCTTATGCTAGCCTGCATATCCCGTGAGCTCCAAAAGAGCATGGAGGACCTGGATGCCTTTGACATGATTAAGCAACTTAATGGCATGTTCCTAAAACAAGCCCGACAAGAACGCTATGAAACCATGTCTCAGCTCATTCGTTGCACGATACAAGAGGGCACGCCTGTTAGTACTCATGTACTTAAGATGAAAGGGTACATCGACCGGATGAACAAACTTGGATATCCCATGAAGGATGACATGGCTAATGATTTCATCTTAAACTCTCTCCCAAGCTCCTATGCTCAATTCATAATGAATTTCAACATGAATGGTTTGGAGAAGACAGTGGCCGAGCTACATGGTATGCTCAAAACGGCCGAGATGAATATCCAAGGAAAGAAAAATCAAGTTCTGATGGTCAGATCTGCTGGTGTTAAAAAGCATATCCCCAAGAAAAGAGGTTTTAATAGCAAATGCAAGAATAAGGTTAATGTTGCTGCCAAGCCTGCCACCAACAATAACAAGAAAGCTTCAAAAGCACCCCCTCCTGAGGAGTGCCAATGCTTTGAATGCAACAAAATGGGGCACTAGAAACGTAACTGTCCTGAATATCTAGCCAAGCTGAAGCTGCAGAGGGCCAGTGGTGAGGGCACCTCTTCAGGTATTCTCATTTATGTTATTGAAATTTTTACTGTTTCTAGCAACACATGGGTATTTGATACCGGATGTGGATACCACATCATTAATGTCTTGCAGGAGCTTAAAAGTTAGAGGAAGCTGAAACAAGGCGACATGGAGCTCATCGTTGGTGATGGGAAAAGAGTACCAGTTCTTGCAACTCGAACATATCATCTCTCATGTCCTTCTGGCCTTGTGGTTGTTTTGAACAATTGTTTGTTTGCACCTGGTTTAACCAGAAACATTATTTCAGTTTCTTTATTATTTGAACAAGGATTTAAGTACGTTTTTAATGGTATTGCTATTTCTGCCTACTTGAATGATATCTTTTATTTTGAGGCTAAACCTCAAAACGGTATTTATGAGATTGACGTTCAAACTGACAATAACATATATAATCTTTCTAAACGTATCAAATTTGGCATTAATGATACTTTTCTATGGCATTGTCGACTTGGCCACATAAGCAAGGCACGCATTAAAAGACTCCAATCCGAGGGAATTCTTGAACCTACCGGACATGACTCATTTGATAATTGCGAGTCTTGTTTAGCTGGCAAACTCACAAAGGACCCCTTCACCCATGTTGGTGAACGAGCCAAGGATCTGCTAGGCCTTATACACACTGATGTGTGTGGCCCTTTCAGAACCATGTCTAGAAATCATGAAAGATACTTCGTTTCGTTTATTGACGATTATAGTCGATATGCTTATGTCTATCTTATGAAACATAAGCATGAAACATTTGAAAAGTTCAAAGAGTTTCAAAACGAAGTAGAGAAACAACTCGATAAATCTATCAAGACACTTCGATCAGATCGAGGTGGCGAGTATCTCAGCTTAGAATTTTTTAATCATCTGAAGGAGCACGGAATTATTTCTCTGCCCACTCCTCCTGGCACACCCCAACTTAATGGCGTGAGAGAGAGGAGAAATCGAACGCTACTTAATATGGTTCGATCGATGATGTGTAGAACTAACTTGCCTAACTCCTTCTGGAGTTATGCTCCTATAACCGCCGCCCGCCTTGTAAATCTGGCACCGACTAAGAAGGTGGACAAAACCCCATATGAGATATGGCACGGGTCTAAACCCAATTTATCTTACCTTAGAGTATGGGGATGTGATGCATATGTCACCAGCGATTCTGATGACAAGCTCGATCCCAGAGGCGAAAAAGTTGTTTTCGTCGGTTACTACAACAAAAGCGGATATTATTTCTATCATCCTGATGCAAACATTGTTTCCATCAAAAGGAAAGGACACTTTCTCGAGGAAGATCTTCTAAATCGAGGAACCGGAAATAATATTATGGATCTTGAAGAAATTCGAGAAACACAAACAACCGCTGAGGAAGTCGGAGCGTCTGATCAACAAGAAGTTGTTGTTGATGAATCAGACATAAACACAAGCGTTCGCAGAAGTAGCAGGTCTCGTAAAGAACCTAATAGATACCTATGGAATCTTGAAGCTTCTAAAGTCCTGTTAGTAGCTGAGTCAAATGACGAACCTACAAACTACAAATCTGCTATCTCAGATCTTGAATCCGAGAAATGGCTTGAAGCCATGAACGCCGAGATGCAATCTATGCGTGATAATCAGGTCTGGGACTTGATTGAGCTACCCCCCGGTTCTCGGGCAATAGGGAGCAAATGGATTTTCAAAAGAAAAACCGACATGCATGGTAATATACAAACCTATAAAGCACGGCTAGTTGTAAAGGGTTTCACTCAAACTCAAGGTATTGACTATGATGAAACTTTCTCACCCGTTGCTATGATCAAATCGATCAGGATATTGCTTGCCATAGCCGCGTACCATGATTACGAGATATGGCAAATGGATGTCAAAACCGCTTTTCTTAATGGACATCTTTCTGAAGATGTCTATATGGTTCAGCCTGACGGTTTTGTTGATCCAAAGTATCCTAGTAGGATCTGCAAACTGAATAAGTCCATTTATGGACTTAAACAGGCATCTCGAAGCTGGAATCTTCATTTTGATCAGAAAATCAAAGAATTTGGTTTTGTCAAGAATGAAGATGAGCCTTGTGTTTACAGAAAGGCTAGTGGGAGCACTATATCATTTCTCATCTTGTATGTGGATGATATACTTATCATTGGAAACAACATCCCTGTGCTTGACAAAGTCAAACAATGGTTAGGATCTTGTTTTGTAATGAAAGATCTTGGAGAAGCTGCTTACATTCTAGGAATCAAGATCTACAGGGATAGATCTAAGCGGCTTCTAGGGCTAAGTCAGAGTACTTACATAGACAAAATGATGACACACTTTAGGATGGAAAACTCCAAGAAAGGAGGTGTTCCGATAACTAAAGGGACTGTGTTGAACAAATCGCAATCTCCTTCCACGGACATTGAACTTAAGGAAATGGAAGCAATTCCATATGCCTCAGCGATTGGTTCTATCATGTATGCTATGTTGTGCACTAGACCTGACGTCTCGTATGCTTTAAGCATGACCAGTTGTTTTCAGCAAAGTCCTGGCATTGCCCATTGGACTACAGTCAAGAACATCCTGAGGTACTTAAGAAGGACCAAAGACATGTTCTTAATATTTGGAGGATTGAAAGAGGAGCTCACTGTACGGTGTTACACTGATGCTAGCTTTCAAACTGACCGAGATGACTCTCGCTCACAGTCGGGTTTCGTATTCACTCTTAATGGAGGAGCTGTTTCGTGGAAAAGCTCCAAGCAGAGTGTAGTGGCGGATTCAACCACCGAATCTGAGTATATGTAAGGCCCCTATTACCGGGTGACCTCACTCGTTGGATTTACTCATAAACATAGCCATAAATACTGAATAATTACATTGAATACTTTCTAAACGTAGTGTGAGCTTACATCATTCGATTACATAGCCATAACAGCGGAAGTCTTAATCATTTAAACATAACACATTGCTTTAACAAAAATTAAAGTGGATGGGATGTCAGCCCTTGATCGGGATAGCCTTCACTCCAATGCACGACCTTTCTTCTTTTTACCTGAAATGTATACTAAAAGTCAGCTAACGCTGGTGAGTTCTAGTTAAAAACATTTAGGTATGAACATTATTCATTTATAAATACTTACGTATAAATATATAAATATAAATACACATTTACATATCCTTTGCTTCCTTTTATCATTCGTATGTGAGCACATAAATATGCATTCACCTTTACTTTCATTAACATTTATTGGTCATACTCATAAGAGTGATCAGCCAACATTCATTTATGCGTAAGTCACGAAGACAATACGCCCGTCCTACCGTCGTAGTCCGTCCTCCACAACATCCGGCAAACCTTCGGCCATCTGTTATGCTATACCGTCCGGCAAACCTTCGGCCGTCCGTCTTAACCGTACTACCGTCGTAGTCCGTCATATTCGCCCGTCTGCCCTAAGGCATCCGTTTCCCACGTGAACTATTATATATGCAACCGTTCTACTTATCATTGATAAGGCAATTGCTTCGACCGTCCATTAGTGCCTTTCACACGTCCTAGCTAATGAAGGAACGTGTTTGTCCCGGTTGCAAAATAGTCACGAGGTCGTCCGTCTACCGAAGTAGCCGTTATCATCGAAGCGTCCATACATTTACATGCATTCGTAACAAGCAATATATAAAATATAAAGCAAGATTTTCTTTTCTTTTTCGTTATGTCGTTCGTTCATTCATTCTTTGTATACATTCGTTTCATTCTTGTTCATCATTATTTTACGTATGATCATATTAACATTCATATATATATAAGTATCACATATGATCACATTGGCATTCATAACATTTATTCACTTAGTGTATACATCTCAGCCCCAAAACATTTGAAAACATTTGCACATAACATAGAAGGGGCACATAGAACTCACCTGATAGGCGGGTCCCTGAAGTATAATAGCTGGTTTCGAAACGTCACTAAGGTCACCCACAATCTGTATAGTAAAGTCATACATATAAGGTAGGGCTCCTAAATGACACTAGACATTACTATTCTTGAACTCAGTAGTTTCGGGAGGTGGGTTGCATCGAAACTATGGTAGTTTCGAGCTATGGTCTTACACTCGAAACTAGGTAGTTTCGAGTCATAATCCTTCTATCGAAACTAGGTAGTTTCGAGTCATTAACTTATGAAAAATCTTAGTTTAGGTTCAAGGTGACACTCGAAACTAGGTAGTTTCGAGTCATTGGCTGCTATCGAAACTAGGTAGTTTCGAGTCAAACATGACTATCGAAACTAGAGTAGTTTCGATGGGTCTGCATGTATCGAAACTATAGTTTCGAGTCATGGGTCTGCATCTTCCCTGACCAGAACCTTGCTCCAGCCAACTTATTTCCAATCGATTAAACTTTGAACATTTTACGTTAAACACCTTCCTTTATCGTTCTTGAGTTCAAATACGTGATTTGTTTCAAGTTTCATATGCGAAAATCGTATCTTTATTTGATTTAAACCCGAGACATGCAAAGACTCAGAATCAGAGGCGATGCTTACCTCAACAGGCCCGATTTCTGTTGCTATGCGCTGAAATGGTGGAGACGGATGATTCCCGAGCCCTTGAGTCTTCTCCTTGCGGTTTTCTTCACAAGCCGATCGCTCTCTCTCTCTCTCTCTAGTGTTCTTGCGCAGGAAGATGAAATGAGAGAGGGTTTGGGTTGAAGCTGCTGTTTTGTAATGGGTTTCCCCCTTTTCTTTTCGGCCCATGGGCCGAAATTTTGGCCAAGCCCACTTTATTTCCCTTTTCTATTTGTCTTGTCATTATTTGGGATGTTACAAGTCTACCCTCCTTAATGAGGTTTCGTCCTCGAAACCTGTTACACGTTAAACAACTGGGGGTACAGTTCCTTCATCTCGTCTTCTTTCTCCCAAGTAGCCTCAGACCCCTTTCTGTGTTTCCATTGTATTTTGACTAAAGGAATCGACTTATTGCGTAATCGTTTCTCAGCTCGGTCAAGAATGGCTATTGGTTCTTCTACATAGTTCAAGCTGTTATCCACTTCGATTTCGTCATAAGGTATGTGAGCCGTATCGTCAGCAAGGCACTTGCGTAAGTGTGATATGTGGAATGTAGGGTGTATTCCACTAAGCTCGACGGGTAGGTCGAGTCTGTAAGCAACTTGACCCACTCTTGCTACAATCTTGAAAGGTCCGACAAACCTTGGACTTAGTTTGCCACGCTTTCTGAACCGAATGATTCCTTTCCACGGTGATACTTTCAACAGTACCATGTCCCCTACTTGAAACTCTAAATCCCTCCTTCTCTTATCCGCGTATGATTTCTGTCTGTCTTTTGCGGCTTTCATACGAGCCTTGATTTGATCAAATTTCTCAGAAGTAGCTTTGACCACTTCGAGACTTGCAAAATCCTTCTGTCCAATTTCCCCCCAACAAACCGGGGTCCTACATTTCCTCCCATACAACATTTCAAATGGCGGCATGCCAATAGTCGAGTGATAGCTGTTGTTATATGAAAATTCTGCCAATGGTAGATGGCTGTCCCAACTCCCACCGAAGTCAATGATACAGGCCCGGAGCATGTCCTCCAAGGTCTGAATGGTCCTTTCCGATTGTCCATCGGTTTGGGGGTGGTAAGCGGTGCTGATGTTCAATTTAGTGCCCATTGCTTCATTGAATTTCTTCCAAAACCTTGACGTGAATCTAGTATCCCTGTCAGACACAATCGACAGCGGCATACCATGTCTGCTCACAATTTCCTTGATAAATACTTCCGCTAGCTTTTCAGAAGAAGAAGTTTCTCGTATTGGCAAGAAGTGAGCACTCTTTGTCAAGCGGTCGACGATCACCCAAATGGTATCATTGCCTTTAGCTGTTCGCGGTAGCTTGGTAATGAAGTCCATTGTGATCTCTTCCCACTTCCATTCCGGTATTGGTAAAGGTTGCATTTTACCGCATGGTTTTTGGTGCTCGGCCTTAACTAGAGAACACGTTAGGCACTTGCTCACGTATCCTGTCACATCATTCTTCATGCCAGGCCACCAGTATTCTTTCTTCAAGTCTTGATACATTTTGTTTGTCCCGGGGTGAATAGAGTAGCGAGACTTATGGGCCTCGTCAAGGATTTTGGCCCTAAGTTCACCAATCTTAGGTATCCACATCCGGCCAAAACGAGTTCGTACACCGTACGTATTGGTTTCCAGGTTACCCTGTTGTCCAACTATTCTTTCGCGTTTCACATTTCTCTCTAACAGTGCTTCACCTTGTGCCTTTACTATTTCATTCATTAAATCTGGTGTTATAATCAACTGACACGCCTTGATTCTAATAGGTGTCGACTCTTCCTTCCTGCTTAAGGCGTCAGCCACTACATTTGCCTTGCCTGGGTGGTATAATATTTCGCAATCGTAGTCTTTTAGTAGTTCCAACCACCTTCTTTGTCTCATGTTTAATTCCTTCTGCTCGAAGAAGTACTTCAGGCTCTTGTGATCGGAGTAGATGGTGCATTTAACTCCGTACAGATAATGCCTCCATATCTTTAATGCGAAAACTACTGCTGCTAATTCTAGATCGTGTGTTGGGTAGTTAACTTCATGAACCTTTAGCTGCCGCGAGGCATAAGCAATAACTTTTCCCCTTTGCATAAGTACACAACCCAATCCTTGACCCGAAGCGTCGGAGTAAACTACCAAGTCCTCGTTCCCCTCAGGTAAGGTCAAAATTGGAGCTTGGGTTAATCGTGTCTTCAATTCTTCAAATGCGTTATTTTGGGATGGGCCCCATTCATACTTTACTTCCTTACGTGTCAGCTTCGTCAGTGGCGAGGCTATTCTCGAGAAATCCTGAATGAATCTCCGATAGTAGCCTGCCAATCCCAGAAAACTTCGTATTTCCGTTGGCGTTTTCGGGATGTTCCATTCTTTTACCGTTTCGATCTTTGCAGGATCCACCATAATGCCGCCTGGGTTTATGACATGACCTAGGAATTGGACTTCTCTAAGCCAGAACGCGCATTTGGAGAATTTTGCGTACAACTTTTCCTGCTTTAGCACCTCCAATACTTCCCTTAGGTGACAGTGGTGATCACCTTCATTCTTTGAATATATGAGGATGTCATCTATAAAAACTATTACTGATCGATCCAACATGGGTCGGCATACTCTGTTCATTAAATCCATAAATGCTGCTGGTGCGTTAGTTAATCCGAAGGACATCACGAGAAATTCATAATGCCCATAACGCGTACGAAACGCAGTTTTCGGTACATCTTCCTCTCTTACTTTCAATTGATGGTAACCCGACCTGAGATCAATCTTTGAGAACCAACTCGCGCCTTGTAATTGATCAAAGAGGTCGTCTATTCTAGGCAGTGGGTATTTGTTCTTCACTGTTCTCTTGTTCAGTTCACGGTAGTCGATGCACATGCGCATGCTGCCGTCCTTTTTCTTTACAAATAATACCGGAGCGCCCCATGGTGAGATGCTCGGTCTGATAAATCCTTTCTCTGTTAATTCTTCAAGTTGGGACATTAATTCTTTCATTTCTGACGGAGCCAATCGGTATGGTGCCTTGGCAACGGGCTCAGCTCCTGGCAGTAAGTCAATCTGAAATTCTATTTCCCGATCGAGCGGCAAACCAGGTAGGTCCTCTGGGAACACTTCTGGAAAATTGCACACCACGGGTACATCTTTTAGCTCTTTCGTTTTCATTCTATCGTCAATAACATACGCCAGATAAGCTTCGCAACCGCGCCTCATGTAACTTTCGGCCTTGATCATAGAGATGACGTTCGGCATTGTGCTATTCCAGTCACCATAAACCGTAATCGGACTGCCGTCAGTGGCCTTGAGATGTATCATCTTTCGTTTACATATGATTTGAGCTTCGTTGGCAGCTAACCAATCCATGCCCAATACTACATCGAATCCTCCTAAGGTTAGAAGGTACAATTTAGATGGAAACTTATGGCCCTCTATTTCTACCATGCAATCGTCAGTCACTTGGATGACTACTGAGTTTTTACCAATAGCAGTTTGTACGCTAAAGGCCCTTAAAAGGCTAGTGGTTGTGCAGTCTAATTTGCGGCTAAATGCAGTGGATATAAAACTTTTACTAGCACCAGAATCAAACAGAATAGCAGCATGTTCATCATTTACTAGGAACGTACCCGACACGACGTCAGGGTTTCCTCTTGCTTCTTCCTCGGTTAAAGCATAGGCCCGAGTCCTAGCCTTTGGCTGTTCCTTTTCTTTTTCTTTCCCCGAACCAGATTGTCCGGTCTTTCTGCAATCCTTAGTAGCGTGCCCATACCAACCACAGTTCTGGCACTTGATGCCCTTAGTACAATCCTTCGAGTAGTGCCCCGGTCTTCCACATTTAAAACACATGGTTGAGCCGGCCAAACATTCACCGCGGTGCTGTTTCCCGCATTTTGTGCATATTTCGTACTCATCATTCCTTGGCTTCTTTGCCTCAGCAGTAACATTTCTTCTTCCAGTCCCCTTAGACGAGTTCTCCCACTTCCTCTTTGGTGCCTCCGGCACCGGGTCCTCATTGGCATAATCGTCATAAACGATTCCGGACAGATTCACTACCGACTCGAAAGTCGAGGGTAGGTTAGCTTTCACATGAACACGGACCTTTTGGGGTAGGCCTTTGACATAATACTTAATCAATCGCTCCTCAGTCTCTACCAGGTGGGGTACCAGCTGTGCCAACTCATTGAATCTAGAAGTATACTGGCGGTGTGTCTTGTTGCCAGCTTTAAGGTTTAGGAATTCATTTTCCACTCGATCAATTTCGTTCTGGGGACAGAACTTTTGAATTACCAGCTTTTTCAGTTCTTCCCATGTCATTCTTGCAAGAGCGTTTGGGGACTTTGTCCTCTGAATGTTCCTCCACCAACCTAAGGCTTCGTTGGTGAAAGAATGAGCAACATATTTAACAGCCTGGTCTGGTCGACACTCGCTGATGTTGATTACAGCACTCATCCTCTCAATCCATTCAAGCGTTGCCACTGAATCTTTGCTCCCATCGAACTTGGGTGGGTCTCCGTCCTTGAAACCTTTGTAAGTGCACCCACGATTGCTCGATCCAATCTTTATTTCATCCCCATCACTGTCATATACTTTCTCTTCATTGTCTCCTTCATCCTCCTCCTTACTTTTCTTTATTGCCTCGGATAGTAGATCAGGCAATACCTTTTTCAAAGTGAGCACAACTTCACGGGCTATAGCATCCCTGACTTCAGGTTCCAACTGTATAGGCCCTGGACTGTCGTTCATAATTGGGGTCACTTCTGTTTCGTGCACACTTTCGGTGTGCTCTGCGTGCACACTCTCTTCTTCTTCAAATCTTGGGTTCAACGGAGGTCTACCTCGTCGGCCAGTGCGACCGCCTCGAGGTCCTGTTCTTCCTCCACCAGCCATAGTTCTTAATTTCCTGATAGTTAAAAAGGGAATACATCAATGTCATTTCTTCAGATCATAGTTTGGAACAGTACGAGCAAGGTAAATTCTTAATTACAGTGACCGGTTTGTGATTAATAATTTGCTTTGCTTTTCGGGTTCGGAACTCTTCACATCAGTAGTGACATTGACATCTAAGCGTTCTAAGTTAAGGTATCTATCCCTAACTATAGGCATTAACTTTATGACTTACTTACTGCACTGGCGTTGGCGTCGGCTACCCAGACTGACATCCGTGCGTTGGTCCCATTATCAGCTTGAGTCCAGACATTTAGGGATGTCTGAATCTCTCAAACTATTGCTCTGATACCAACTTGTAAGGCCCCTATTACCGGGTGACCTCACTCGTTGGATTTACTCATAAACATAGCCATAAATACTGAATAATTACATTGAATACTTTCTAAACGTAGTGTGAGCTTACATCATTCGATTACATAGCCATAACAGCGGAAGTCTTAATCATTTAAACATAACACATTGCTTTAACAAAAATTAAAGTGGATGGGATGTCAGCCCTTGATCGGGATAGCCTTCACTCCAATGCACGACCTTTCTTCTTTTTACCTGAAATGTATACTAAAAGTCAGCTAACGCTGGTGAGTTCTAGTTAAAAACATTTAGGTATGAACATTATTCATTTATAAATACTTACGTATAAATATATAAATATAAATACACATTTACATATCCTTTGCTTCCTTTTATCATTCGTATGTGAGCACATAAATATGCATTCACCTTTACTTTCATTAACATTTATTGGTCATACTCATAAGAGTGATCAGCCAACATTCATTTATGCGTAAGTCACGAAGACAATACGCCCGTCCTACCGTCGTAGTCCGTCCTCCACAACATCCGGCAAACCTTCGGCCATCTGTTATGCTATACCGTCCGGCAAACCTTCGGCCGTCCGTCTTAACCGTACTACCGTCGTAGTCCGTCATATTCGCCCGTCTGCCCTAAGGCATCCGTTTCCCACGTGAACTATTATATATGCAACCGTTCTACTTATCATTGATAAGGCAATTGCTTCGACCGTCCATTAGTGCCTTTCACACGTCCTAGCTAATGAAGGAACGTGTTTGTCCCGGTTGCAAAATAGTCACGAGGTCGTCCGTCTACCGAAGTAGCCGTTATCATCGAAGCGTCCATACATTTACATGCATTCGTAACAAGCAATATATAAAATATAAAGCAAGATTTTCTTTTCTTTTTCGTTATGTCGTTCGTTCATTCATTCTTTGTATACATTCGTTTCATTCTTGTTCATCATTATTTTACGTATGATCATATTAACATTCATATATATATAAGTATCACATATGATCACATTGGCATTCATAACATTTATTCACTTAGTGTATACATCTCAGCCCCAAAACATTTGAAAACATTTGCACATAACATAGAAGGGGCACATAGAACTCACCTGATAGGCGGGTCCCTGAAGTATAATAGCTGGTTTCGAAACGTCACTAAGGTCACCCACAATCTGTATAGTAAAGTCATACATATAAGGTAGGGCTCCTAAATGACACTAGACATTACTATTCTTGAACTCAGTAGTTTCGGGAGGTGGGTTGCATCGAAACTATGGTAGTTTCGAGCTATGGTCTTACACTCGAAACTAGGTAGTTTCGAGTCATAATCCTTCTATCGAAACTAGGTAGTTTCGAGTCATTAACTTATGAAAAATCTTAGTTTAGGTTCAAGGTGACACTCGAAACTAGGTAGTTTCGAGTCATTGGCTGCTATCGAAACTAGGTAGTTTCGAGTCAAACATGACTATCGAAACTAGAGTAGTTTCGATGGGTCTGCATGTATCGAAACTATAGTTTCGAGTCATGGGTCTGCATCTTCCCTGACCAGAACCTTGCTCCAGCCAACTTATTTCCAATCGATTAAACTTTGAACATTTTACGTTAAACACCTTCCTTTATCGTTCTTGAGTTCAAATACGTGATTTGTTTCAAGTTTCATATGCGAAAATCGTATCTTTATTTGATTTAAACCCGAGACATGCAAAGACTCAGAATCAGAGGCGATGCTTACCTCAACAGGCCCGATTTCTGTTGCTATGCGCTGAAATGGTGGAGACGGATGATTCCCGAGCCCTTGAGTCTTCTCCTTGCGGTTTTCTTCACAAGCCGATCGCTCTCTCTCTCTCTCTCTAGTGTTCTTGCGCAGGAAGATGAAATGAGAGAGGGTTTGGGTTGAAGCTGCTGTTTTGTAATGGGTTTCCCCCTTTTCTTTTCGGCCCATGGGCCGAAATTTTGGCCAAGCCCACTTTATTTCCCTTTTCTATTTGTCTTGTCATTATTTGGGATGTTACAGTATATAGCCGCATCAGATGCTGCTAAGGAAGCTGCTTGGATGAAGAAATTCATTACTGACCTCGATGTGGTTCCGAGTATTCGCCAACCAATTGAGATACTTTGTGTTAACACAGGTGCTATAGCTCAAGCCAAAGAGCTCAGATTTCATCACAAAGCCAAGCACATTCAAAGGAAGTTCCACTATATACGGGAAATTGTGGAACGTGGAGACGTCGTGATAAGCAAAGTAGACACAGATCAAAACCTAGCGGACCCGTTCACTAAGCCGATGACTCAGGAAAAGCATGATTATCACAGAAATGCTATCGGTCTTAGTTTTGCTAGCGATATGTTTTGATTTAGTATTTTGAATGTGCGAACATTTAATCAGTTGTACTTTTGAATTCTTTTGGTTTACTGATTTAAATGCAATTCGGAATTCTTATAACTGTGTTCGATTTTAATACGTTTAATCCATGAATCTTGTATTCTTAATTATCCGTAGTCGATCAGAATCGTGGGAACGACTCTGAATTATGACTATTCTGAACTTCGGCTCAAGGAGTTGACTCCGAACTTCACAGGCCTCATTTTGAATGACGTTGGATGTAACTCGCATCAAATCATCTTCATGGATCTTTGTCATAAGATGTTTTTGCTATTGGTATACTCATTAGTATCCTCTGACCTGAGATACGTACTAGAACAGCCGTTTACCAAGAACCATTCTTTAATCACTGTCAAACGCTGTCGCGTAACTGCCAGTCATAAAGGCTTTGATTAGGAATAGTTCTGAAGTTCAGTGGGAGTTGTATGTAGTCAATAAGGGATTTTGTACTCTTACATTATATGTAACAGATAGGCATCGTGGCGCCCTTGTTGATTCAAACTGGTGAAGTGTAAGGCCTTACCCAAACTTACTGTGTGTTTGATTGAACCACTTTGATTCTTGATCAAGAACAATAATAATTGAACGCCATATGAGAATGAACTAAATCCATGTCTCATTGATTCAATTGATGTTTTATACGGAAAGGATGAATGACAACTATTGTCTTAAGTCTATTGTCTTGCTTTAGTTAGCTGTTACTAACACCGAGATATTTGGTTAATGACTTTAAAGCGTCATACCTTGTTAGGGACAACCATGTGCAGCTAGAGCGCCGCTGACTGTTTGCGTTGATTTATCGTGGATCGTCCAAGTGGGAGATTGTTGGATTTTATGGACCGACCCGATGGACAACGGGGCTGACCGAGCTATGACCCGTAAGAGCTACACCTAGGGCAACGAACATTTAAATCCACTTAACCCGCTTAACTGGTAATTACGAACTATTAGCAAGACGATATATTTTATATATATTCGTTACACGGGATTTATTATTTATACATGTTTATAAATAATAATTTATATTTATTTGTTTTAATCTTTTATTAAAACAAATTAAATGGTTTTTAGACTTTAATATTAACTATTGGGTTTAGGCCCGGTATGATTTTTATTAGGTTAAAAGGATTAGAGTAATTAATATATATATATATATATATATATATATTAAAATTGAATAGGAAAAAAAAGATACAGTAGCCGCAAGCCGCAAGCCGCAAGAAAGAATTTTAATTTTGACTTCTTGTGTTGCTGTCGACAAAACAAAAGAAATGGTTTTTGCCTCGCGACTTCCGGCCACCAAACCAGCCGCTGCCTGCCCGTTTCCGGCCAGCCTCGGTGCTTTCTGTCTCTCGCGTTTTGGTTCGTGATCTAGCATCGGTTCGTTGTACGTAGGTGTCTCAACCGGTTAATCATTAACCACTAACGTATAATTAATCTCATCAGTAGATTAATTGTTTTTTTTTGTGTTTGCATGTTCATAACCAGATCCTGTTCGGTTTGTCAGTGCTGTTAAATGGTTTTGATTTTATTTTCCGCTGCGTATTTATTAATTAAATGAATTAATTAATTTATCTGTCAAAACCGGTTTTTTGATAAAAAGTTAATCTGATCACCACTGAATACCAACAGGTCAAACCATTGTCTCTGCCCAAGAGACCTTCGAGCTCGGGTTCTTTAGCCCGGGCAACAACACCCAAAACCGATACTTAGGCATATGATACAAACGCTTAGCCGCGGGTACCATTGCCTGGGTTGCCAATCTACAGACTCCGATCACAAACAAACTCGGCGAGTTAACTCTCCATCCGGATGGAATTTTGGTCCTTCATGACTCGGCCAACAACCGAACCATTTGGTCATCAGATTCGTTTGGAGCCATCAGAGTCCCCGCGGCTAGACTGTTTGATAGCGGGAATCTAATGGTTCTAAACGATGATAACGATGATTTTGAAGATTACATTTGGCAGAGTTTTGATCATCTTGGAAATACCTTTCTACCGAGTGTTAGGTTTGGAAGGAATCTAGAAAGGGATTTGGTGCGAAACGTTACGTCGTGGAAGAGTGCTGATGATCCGACTCCCGGTCCGTATATGGTTTATATGGATTTCAATGGATACCCCCAAATATTTCAAAAGAATGGAGATGTGATCCAATTCAGGCTAGGAATATGGAATGGTCTTGGGTTTA
The DNA here is from genome assembly GCA_023525975.1 of Smallanthus sonchifolius. Taxonomy (NCBI): domain Eukaryota; kingdom Viridiplantae; phylum Streptophyta; class Magnoliopsida; order Asterales; family Asteraceae; genus Smallanthus; species Smallanthus sonchifolius. Next base: position 7,561,151 of record CM042046.1, on the reverse strand, counting down.
CTGGGATGCCAAGTTTGAAGCCGAATCCGATTTTCTCATTACGGTATGTTTCAAACGAAATAGAGACATACTCCGATTTTAATTTGAATAATGCATCGGTTCTTAGTAGATTGTCGTTAAGTCCGTTAGGTGATATGAGTTGATGGAATTGGATCGATAGAACTCAAGGTTGGTTTCTTTACTTGACACCAACGGTCGATAACTGTGTTCGATACGGGTTGTGTGGGGTTTATGGAAGCTGTGACATTGAGCAGTCTCCATCTTGTGAGTGTATGAAAGGGTTTACAGCTAAAAGGTGCGATCAATGGGATGTTTCAGCTTGGACCGGAGGGTGTCAAAGGGAAATACCGTTGGATTGTGTTGCTGGAGATGGGTTTCGAAAGTACTCATCTTTGAAATTGCCTGACACTAGACAGTCATGGTATGATAGGAACATCACCTTGGAGCAATGTGATATGAAATGCAGAAATGAATGTAATTGCACCACTTATACGACGTTGGACATCAAAGAAAATATCGGTTGTTTGATATGGTATGATGAACTAATCGATATGAGGAAATTTCCGAACAACGGATAAGATATTTACATAAGGATGGCTGCTGCAGAATTAGGTAATGTGTTATCGTAATGGGTGGCAATCTTGTCTTGTTGGGTTTGACGGGTTGTAATCAAGGTCTAAACGGGTTGGCACATTGTAATATATAAATGGGTTAAACATGTTTTAATCACCAGGTTACCAAAACCAACCTGTATTTTTTTCCTTATATAAAAGAGAAACTTCTAAATTCGAGTTTTTTAATTTTTAGAGCGAAAGATAGTAAGATTACGAAAAAGAAAACACCAATGAAGGAATTCTAATCCCTTTGGCAGTGGGATTAGCCATTTTACTAGCACTATGTGTGTTGATCATCAAGAAGATGAGGAAGCAAAAGCCTATGGCCCAAGGTAACTACTTATTATCAGTAATTTGTTTTTAATACTAATCTGTTTCGTTTATGCTATGGCGTTTTGATTCACACCTTACTCTTATATCTGTAGCAACACCTGATGAAATTGAACAGAAAGACTTTATAGACCTTCCGTTGTTTAGTCTGTCAAAATTGTTGGTTGCAACCGACAACGGCGAGGGAGGATTTGGACCTGTTTACAAAGTACAATTTAATATTGAATCTTCAATTATCATTCATTCATATTACTTTGATTATATATGCCTGAAAACATCACATTTTGATCATCAAGGGTGTTCTAGATGACGGACAAGAAATTGCAATTAAACGGCTCTCCACGAATTCCTCACAAGGAGCAGAGGAATTCAAGAATGAAGTTTTGTTTATTTCTAAGCTTCAACATCGTTATCTTGTGAGAATTCTTGGATGTTGCGTTGAAGGGCAAGAAAGGATGTTAATTTACGAGTACATGCCTAACAAAGGTCTCGACTTGTTTCTTTTTGGTAAGTTCAAGTCATGCATCAACATCTAGCTTAGGTTCTGTCAATCATTCGAGATAAAGTAACTAACGTATCGAGGCCTTTTAGATGAATCTCAAAGAAAAATACTTGATTGGTCACAACGCTTCAACATTGTTAATGGGATCGCTCGAGGTTTACTTTATCTTCATCAAGATTCTCGACTCAGAATCATCCATAGAGACCTCAAAGCTGCCAACATTTTGCTTGATCATGACATGAAACCCAAGATATCGGATTTTGGCCTTGAAAGAAGCTTTGGAGGACACGAAACAGAAACAAACACTAAAAGAGTGGTCGGGACATAGTAAGAACTAATTGACTTTAACTTTATATCATATCTACTATTTTTCTATTGGTGTATCGTTTCGATTAGGTCTCCTCAACCACCAATAACATCCAATTTTCTAAGATGCATGTTTTTTTGCAGTGGATACATGTCCCCAGAGTATGCCGGAGATGGGATCATCTCAGTCAAATCAGACATATTTAGTTTCGGTGTTTTGGTGTTGGAGATAGTAAGTGGGAAGAAAAATAGGGGATTCTTTCATGAAGATCATAACCACAACCTTCTTGGACATGTAAGATAAAAATATTTGACTTTTCATTGTTAAAATTTCATTGGATAATACATAAATGTCACCCCTGCTTTAAAACTCACATTATCCTTCTTTATTTGTGATGTATATTAACTAATCAATGATTAGGCATGGAGACTGCATAGAGAAGGAAAGACTTTGGAAGTCGTTGATGCATCCATGATCGGGTCAGACCAAACATTTGAGTTGTTGCTCTGCATCCATGTGGGATTGCTGTGTGTTCAAGCATAATCCAGGAGATCGACCCAACATGTCTACAGTTGTAATGATGTTAAGTAGCGATGGTTAGTTGCCAGAATCAAAAGAACCGGTTTTTTATACACAAGACGATAGATTTGGACCTGAAAATTCTTCTAGCTTACAAACTCAGCACTCGAACAACGGTCTTACAATTACACTTATAGACCCTAGATGATTAAACTATCTTCTTCGAAATATAAACCCACATTATATTCATCTATAAAGGCCAATGTTGGATTAGCCCACTTAGTAGAGTCTCTTGCCTCTTGGATGGGAGGTCCTCAGTTCAAACTCGGACATATGGTGAATTATTTGGTGTAATTTAGAAAATAGGAGTAGAATAGATTTGCTGTTCAAAAATATATTCATCTCTAAATGTAGCATGAACGGATTTTGCGATTGTTCATTTAAAGCTTTGAGGTTTAAAAAATTCAAAAGAATTGAAAAACTGTATCCGTGAATAATAATATTAATTGAAAACCAGATCTTTCTGGATAGAGATTACAAAGAAGAAGATACGAATAAAACTAACCAATGATAACGATAAAACCATAATAACTCTTGGTACTCAAGAAGCAACAATCACACAAAAACTGATATATGCGGATGAAACTAAGAACACGAGTGATACTTGTATTTGGTTAAATATAGAACTTGAATATCCAAAATCTGCTGGCGCAAATGTTTGACATCTACCCTAATTAAATGACTTGAAACGGTGACAAGGAGGCAAGCCCGGTCCATTAGTGTTATTGGGCCAAGCATGGGCTTGGGGCTACCCAAAAATTAGGGCCCCAAATTTATAAAAATTCCCTTCACACGCTTTGAATGTTACCCTCTTGTAACATCCCAATTCTTAAGGAAATAAAAGTCCAGGGACTAAAGTGCAATTAAACCAAAGCTAAAAACTTGAAAATAAAAAGAATTCTTGAATTCGGACGGTAGCAGACCGCTACCAAGCCTCTTGGCGTGTCGCTATGTGTTGGCAAAGGTAATGATGAGAGAATGACACAAGTCCAATGCGTGTATTCTAGCTTGTTCAAGAATGAAATACAAGTGAAGAACCTTAAGTCGACTCGTCCATTACACTGAAATCCAACACCTGCGGACGGGTATAAACTACACTTTTTCTCAAGTAATTTCTAATAGTTAATGTATGTGATGTTTGCTATGTGTTCTACAAAACTACCCTTTTTCTCAAGTAATTTCATGTACAAAAGGAACCAAGAGCAGATATATGTTCAGTTCTCACTGTAAGCACCGAGGCTAGAACCGCAAACACAGTAAGTGGAATATAAGCAATGGCACTACAAATTCAAGAGCATAAGAGAGTATAAGACATAGCATTTGATTGGATGATGCTTGGGAACAATTAGTATGAAAATAGTTTATACCTTCATAGAGCATAAGCCGGCCACTACAATTTTTTTGTCTAAATAGTAAAAATACATTGGAAATAGAAATATCTTACAGAATAAGCGGACCCCAAGGACCCAACTCTTCCTTAATCCACAGCAAAAAGTTCTTCAAAATATGCCAAACATAACACCAACACCAAAAGTAAGCGAACATACACGCGTAAACATGAAAAAAAAAAATTTCAATTATCACTAATTGAACTTGAAGTGCCTTAACATCATAGTTCATCTTTCTACCATTGAAAAGGTTATTTACAATCATCAAATTCACAAAACATTAAAAAATAAAACCTAGCTAAGTTCGGTTTCTTTTTTCGCATTTCTCTTATTCACAAAACATTGAAAAATACATTTTGTGATGGAAGTTGTGATGTTTAAAAGTCTAATAATTAAATATATTTTTTACCGGGGTCTAGTGAATCTTGTTGGCACTTTTCATAATTTATCTATATATACAAATCATATGACTTGGTAAAAAAATTTAACTAATTGGATCCATTGTGAGTGTCCCATTTATTTTTGCTATGAAAGGTAATGTTAAGTTGTAACCATACATTCTAACACTGTTTTAATATGAAATATCTTAGGGAAAATTATCAAAATGGACATTTGACTAGTCAAACTTGCAAAAATGGATAAGCCTTTTTAGCGGGCTAACTCATGGTCATTTCGGCTTGTAGCCGGGTGAAGACGGCTAGTTCAGCCGGCTTGGTTTTTAGCAATATGTAAGCTTTTTTCAGAATTTCAACCTATCAGAAATTACCACGTGGCAATGCGTATTCCCTAGGCGACTAAAGCCCGCTAAGTAGCAGGCTTAGCCGGCGAACTTTTTTTTACATGGCTTAGCCGGCTTGGTTCGAGATGGCTTACAGGGCTCGGCTTAGCCGGCGTCGAAGGTGTTATTAGACTTCTTAGCCGGCTGAAGTGGTCTTACCAGACCACTTCGAGTTTTTCTCACTTATTTAACTTTGTTTTTTTCCATTTTTCTCACAATTTCCATTGTTCTAAGCAAGTGAAGTGTTTCGAGATGTCTATGGACATTGTAATTTACAGCGGGGGGAGATGGGAATTTGTTGACGGTGCTGTTGAATACGTCTCGTTCGATTATACAAAGCGCGGTATAAGGTTATCTACAAATGTTACTTACAATGGTTTGTTATCTATTATTTCTAATGTTCGTGGCGAGAATATTTATCGGATATCTTATAAAATGTCAACATTCACCGACCCAATCGACATATATGATGATAGTGATATTTCGTTTTCTTTTGGTATATTTCATAAAAATCCGTTTTACAAGTTGTATGTTATCCAAGAAGATGGTGTTGGTTCTTCTTCCAAAAAACCTATGTCTATTGGTTCTTCTTAAAAAAAACTTGTGTCTATTGGTTCTTCTTCAAAAAAACCCTGTGTCTATTGGTTCAAGTAGATTACATTCTGGTTTACCGGGCTCTCAACACATGGGAAACGAAGATGAATTTAAGTTCCCTTTTGATTTAAATGTTCATGTAGATAACTATGAAAAAGATAGTTACTTGAATTCTGAGCCGAATATTAACAACTTTTATTCTTATCATAGTGATACCACTTTTTACTCAAATCCGGTGAGTAAAGATATGTTTCCAGCTCCTAAATCTGAGCCGTTCCAGAGACCCAACACCTGAAAATTCTGTTGTTAGAAGTGGTAAATCAATTAATAATGTTTTTGAAGGTATGTCATTTAGAGATAAAGAACATTTAAAGTTGGAGTTGGGGAAAATATGTGTTAGAGAGTGTTTCGATTTCAAGGTTAATATATCGAAAAAATAGGTATGAAGCATCATGTGTTACGCCTAATTGTGACTGGCGTATAAGGGCCTACAGTTGTGGTGAATCTGTGATGTTTCATGTTAGATATTTTAATAACCAACACACGTGTTCAAGGACACAGGCGTACCCTCATATCCGTAAAACAAATAAAAAGGTGATTGGTGATTTGATAAAAGATTAACTTAAGGATCCCGCCGAGTCTACAGAGGAAAAGACATAATGAAAGATATTAATTCAAGGTTTCCTATCAAAATTACATATCACCAAGGTTGGCGAGGAAAGGAATGTGATTGCAGATTTTGAGGGGAAATTCACATGATTTATTAGCCGAACTGCCGGCTTATTTTCATAATTTGAAGAGGATCAACACCGGAACTGTCACTGATATTTTAACAGACAACTTGAGCCGTTTCAAAATGTGTTTTGTTGCTATTGGTGTTGCGGTTAGTATGTTATTGTTTTTTTTTGTTTAAGATTTAATGTGTTTCTGACGCTTTGTTTATATATTACAGATTGAAAGTTTTAGGCGTTATCTTCGACCGGTAATTATTATTGATGGCGCACATCTGAAAGGTAGTTTTAAAGGCACGATGTTTTTAGCTGTAGCCATGGATGGGAATAATCAGATTCTTCCTGTTGCCTATGGTGTTGGAAAATCAGAGAGTGGTGATTGTTGGACATGGTTTTTAACAAAGCTAAAAGAATGTATTGGTGAAAATCCTGAACTTGTTATCATATCAGATAGGGCAGCTTCAATTGACTTGGCTATTAGAGTCGTTTTCCATACGCACATCATGGGCTTTGTTGTCGCCATTTAATGATGAACATGCGATTAAAATCTTTGGCAAAAAAACACGATTACCTTTGGTGGAAGACATGCAAAGACTTTACTGTGTCTGATTTTGAAGAAAATATCAATGCACTTTGTGAAGTTGGTTCCTACTGTTCGTGATACGTTAGCTGTTGGTTTGCATAAATAGGCACAAACACATTTTGTTGGTCAACGCTATGACATTATGACATCAAATAGTGCTGAGTCTATTAACACGTTATCACGTAATGCTCGACGGATGCCTATTACCAAACTAATAGAATTCTTTCGTGAGTCGGTCCAACAATGGTATTTCAACAGGCGGCACCAAGCAGGTAAATAAGTTTTTGTATAATAGGCTAAGTATATTTTGTATAGTAGGCTAAGTTATCAGATATAGCAGGCTAATGTATAGTAGGGTAGGGTGCTTGAAATTCTTCATCCCCACACTTAAGTTCCTCTCATCATTATATTTCCCGTCCATAACAACCTACATAAGTAACACACTCAAGTAGTTCTGAACGAAACAAAATTAAAACAAACTAAAAAAAAAGATAATATATATATATATATATATATATATATATATATATATATATATTTGGGTTTTTTTGTTTTTATAATTTTTTTTAACTAAACTAAAACAAAAAAAACTAAGCACACCGATTCCCCGACAACTGCGTCATTTTGATCGCGGTGTCAGGGTCAATTAAAAACATTCATAAAAATTACTATTTATCTACTTTAGATTGTAGACACGAAAGTAGGGTTGTCGAATTTACAGAGAATCAGTGGAAAGATATAATTGTCTAGTTTTGTAAATTCTAACTAAAACACAGATCAAATATAGAATGTAACCTCATCCAAACTTCAGGTTCTAGGTTTATGTAAAATTCAGTGATTTAATTGGACACCATATAGACATAGTGTTGAAAAATTAGTTAAAATAGTAATTGAAGAGAGGCTGTTGTCAGCAACCTATGCAACCAGTTCCGTCACAAACCAATATAATTCAATCACGCAATTTATGAATACCAAGTTACCCCATTTTGTCACCCAACCCTGCTACTATGTTTTATCATCAACCGAACAAGATCGTAAAGCAAGCAAACTCAAAGCATTCAAATAAAAAATTTAAAATAACTAATACATCAATCTAATCAGTTATTGTTAGAAACTAAATAGACCCAAAATTATAAACAACTGAATCAAAACATAAAACCTATACGAACCGTCCGACTGGAGGAAGCCACAATAGATTTAGCCAATAATCATAAACAAGAATCTCTTTCTTTTCTTCGGTCCGTGTGCACCTACAGCAGCCAAAGGCTATGACTTTTTCTCCCCAAAGGCTACCTTCGACTCCCTCTTTAATTGCCGTAAAAAAGAATACATCCCCCCAAAATCCCCTCGTGACTGACTTCCGGTTAGTTGGCAACAAAAGTCCCAATGGTGAACGGCCACGACCAGAGGTCTGATGGCGAACGGCCATGGCAGGAGGTTCAAAGGAGGAAGAATAGAGGATTTGCAGGAGCTAACAAAGGATGGGGACGAAGAGATGACCCTAGGCAAACCACATTCTACGTGGCCAACTTGCCGAACGGAACATCGGCCAAAGATTTGGAAACATGCTTTGAGCCTTATGGGAAGGTGGCGGACGCTTATGTCGCAGTTAAAAGAGACAGAGCTGGAGCGCTATTTGGGTTTGTTAGATTCTCAGGGGTGGTATACAAGCGGGAAATGGAGCGATCTTTGTCATCGGTAACCTTGAACAACGCAATTCTCTCTGTTAACTTGGCGAAATTTGATAGGGGTGGGAACCGTTGTTCCAGGGAAAAAAGAACGAAACCTTTGCCACCGTGGGTAGGGCAGCCTCGACTTTACCGGGCGGCCGGTTATGAGGATTTGAATAGAGGAAATAAATCTTACCGGGATGCCCTAATAAAAAATCAGACTATTCAGCATCCAGTCTCAGAAGTGGTGGCCCGGGGCGATGCTGAATTTAACGCTATTCAGTGGTACGATTTATTTGCTATTGGAAATCTCAAGGATTTTAATCAACTTTGCTGTCTCCATCTTTCCATAGATAAAGCGGGGATAAAGTTAGCAAGGATGAGGTACTTGGGAGGGTTACAAGTACTTCTCACGTTCCAAAAAGAAACTGAAGTTAAAGAATTTGTTCAAGATAAGAAGCTTTGGGATAACCGGTTCTCCTCGCTAGAAATTTGGTCGGGACAGGTTACACGCCATATGCAAGAATGGTATGGCTGAGGATTCACGGTGTTCCTCCTCAACTGTGGGAAGCCCAAGTATTTGATGAGTTAGCATCCAATATGGGTAAGGTAGTTGCACCCTCTCAGGCGGCCTTCTCAGATGGTGTGTTAACTTATGATACGGTGGGTATCCTGGTGAGGGAAGGGTGGTCGTTGCCGGAGGAAATAACGTTAAAATGGCAGGATAAAATATACAGGTGTTGGTTCCAGATTGAAGACGATGATTGGTGTCCGGGATGGATTGTCAAACACGAGAAAAGGCAATTACCCGTCCCAAACCAGGTATCTTCGGGCGGGGAAAATCAGGGGACCACAGAGCAATCCGAAGAAGATGAACAAACTATCCTTGTCCCAGGTGATCGGCCGCGCATGCATGGGGAAGGTCTCCAGAATCATGGGGATTCGGTGGAACAAATAATGAAGTTTCTCCCTCGGCCCACAGTAGCCCAAAACTTTCTGATGTGGCCTAAAGAATTAACACGTTTGGGGCTGGGCTGGTATCAAGGAAAAGGCAAAGATTGAACTCTCAAGGGGAAGACCCATTTGATTTGGATTGTTTCATAGAAGGGTCCAGGCTATAGACACTTCCAATAATATCCCTTGGAACATTATCTCTGAGATCGTTCCCTCAAGACCTTCCCATTTTCCGGACCTAAATTCGCAAATTCAGCGTTTGCCTCAAGATGAGCAAGGTAACTGCGAGATGGTGGATGTCTCAGGTGCTAGGGGTGGTGACCGAATTCACGGCATCCGCTCATCAGAAGTCGGCGAAACAATTAATATGGGGAAGGAATTGGGGGTAAATCTCGAAAACTTTGAGGAGCTGGTTAGATCGGTTATTGAAGGTGAAATGGAGACAAAATTGGGTCAATGAATTGCCTTTCATTGAACTGTAGGGGGATAGGGGGATCGGAAAAGACCGATTGGATCCGGGAAATCAAGCGAAAACATGGTTCACAGTTTATAAGTATTCATGAGACGCAACTTGAAAACATTGATAAAATTCCTTTAGAGAGACTGTGGGGGGACATAGATTATGGGTCATTCGGGGTTAAATCGGCAGGTAGATCAGGCGGTCTATGCTGTTGCTGGAACAAGGACCTGTTCAAGGTAAATTTTTCTAAATCTGGCTCGAACTTTATTCTTCTGAATGGTGTGTGGAAAGGGAAAAACTCGGATGTTAACATGGTAAACGTATATGGGCCTCAAGACAATGGGAGTAAAAAAGATCTATGGAAAGAACTCCTAAGCTTAAAACTAAATTCGGGGGGCTAGTGGATAATGATGGGAGATTTTAATGCTATAAGGAACAGTGGGGAGAGAACAACTATATTTCATAAAGACACAAGTATGAAGGATTTCAATGAGTTTATATCAGACGCCAATCTTTTGGAATATAATATGAGGGGTGCCAAATATACATGGATGCGGAAAGACAATGCGATTGCAAGTAAACTCGACAGATTCTTGGTATGTGATTCGTTTGTTAGCTTATGGCCGTCGGCTTCGGTTACGGCCTTTGATAGCAAATGGTCGGATCATAAACCAATTATTCTTTCTTGTTTTAACTTGGACTATGGCCCTATTCCCTTCAGACTATTTAGCTCTTGGCTGGGGCGTGGGGAATTACCAATGTTTGTGTATCACTCTTGGACGTCTAATGATGTTAAAGGAAGACCGGACTTTGTGCTGCTAAAAAAGCTTACTATTCTCAAGAATGATATTAGAGCTTGGTGCATTAGGAAAAGAAAGGAATTAGAATCGGAGGAGGTCGAAATTGAGAATCACATTTCTGCTCTAGAAAAAAAGGTAGAATCCATGATGCTATCTGATCCTGAAAAAGAAAAGATGATTGTATTGAAAAGGAAAAGAGTTGTGCTTGAGATGAAATAGAAATCATATCTTAAGCAAAAAGCTAGGATAAAATGGCTTGTGGATGGGGATGAGAATTCGGCCTTCTTCCATGGGGTAATAAACGGTAAGAAAAGGCGGAATCGAATTAATGGGCTTATGATTAATAACACTTGGGTGATTGATCCGGAGCCGGTCAAAAAAGAAGTTTTCATGCAGTTTAAAAAAAAAATTCTCAGACAACCTCCATATCAGGCCTATGCTTACCAACGATAATTTGAGGTCCCTATTGCATTCACAAAGAGTTCTTCTTGAGGCTAACTTTTCGGAGGCTGAAATAAAAAAAACGCCATTTGGCTTTGCGCCGGTGGAAAGGCTCCTGGACCAGACGGGTTCTCCTTCGACTTTGTATGAAAATTCTGGAATGTTCTCAAATCCAAGTTTCTAGGGTTCTTTAAATGTTTTGAAAGGCGGAAATCCATTGCAAAAGGATGTAATTCATCATTCGTTACTCTTGCGCCTAAAGGTTCTGATCCGGAATCAATTGATGACTTCAGACCTATTTCCCTCATAGGTTTAATGGCTAAATCTCTTGGTAAGCTTCTTGCCCTGAGACTGCAGAAGGTGGTAAGCTCGGTGGTTGGTAATGAGTAGACGACATTTATAAAAGGCAGAAACATATTTTACGGGCACATTTTAGTTAATTCCTTACATAGTTGGGCTAAAAAATCTTCAGTTAAAATCATGCTTTTCAAAGTGGATTTTGCCAAAGCATTTGATTCGCTTAATTGAAACTTCTTAGATAATATCATGCTTCAAATGGGTTTTGGTTCTCGGTGGCGAGCTTGGATTAAAGGGTATCTTAAATCGGGAAGGGCATCTGTTCTTGTGAACGGCCCACCTACGAACGAATTTCCTATGGAAAGGGGGGTTAGACAAGGTAACCCTATATCCCCTTTCCTTTTTATTTTGGCCATGGAGGGTCTATCTGCTATGATGAAAAGTGCAGCTCAGAAAGGGCTGTTCAAAGGTGTGTGCTTACCAAATAACGACCCATTTATCACCCACTCCATGTACGCTGACGACGTTTTCTTCCTCGGTGAATAGGATAAAGAAAACGTTTCTAACCTGAAACGTATTCTTCGCTGTTTTTATATTGTCTCGGGCCTTAAAATCAATTATAAAAAGTGTAGGTTGATTGGTGTGGGCGCCTCTACCCAGGAAAGAATTGAATTTGCAGAAATTATGGGTTGTAGACAAGAGTCCCTTCCAATTCAGCACCTTGGATTACCTATTGGGGCTAACAGCCGGTGGTCGTAAAAGTAAAAGAAAGGCTTAACTCCTGGAAGGCGAAGACATTATCATTCGGAGGAAGGCTCACGTTAGTAAAGGCGGGGCTTGGTAGCTTACAGCTATATTTCCTCTCAATGTTTAAAGCTCTGTCGAAGATCCTAAAAGAGCTTGAGGCCACGAGACGTCGCTTTCTTTGGGGTGGGAATAATTCCAAGAAAAAAATACATTAGGTGAAATGGGACAACGTTATCAAACCGAGAATGTTAGGTGGATTGGGGGTGGGGAGCCTTCAAACTATGAATCATGCTGTGTTAACCAAGTGGAAATGGAAGGCGATTAATGATCCGGATAGCTTGTGGGCTCGCTGTATCAAAGCTATTCACAAATATTCTCTTGAATCTCTTTTGGACCTGCATAGGAAATCTCAGATGGAAAACTGGTCTGCTATTGTAACTTCTGGGCAGGAGCAGGGAGGCATTGGGGAATCAATTAACAACCTTTTTCGTAAACGCATTGGGAATGGGGCTTCTTCTTCGTTTTGGAACTTGGCTTGGTGCGGAATGATTCCGTTTCGTAGGTTATTCCCCGCCTTATATCAGCTTGCTCGAAACAAAAAGTGTCGGATTGGAGATAGAATTATAAGCTCGGGATCGGGGTCTGTAACTTTCAAATGGGATTGGAAAAAGGGTGCTGAGAGTCAAGCCCGGATTGAGGAGATTTGCGACCTGGAAAGCATGATTAAAAGCTACGGATTCATTGAGGGTCCGGATAAATGGGTTTGGGAACGTAATCCGTCTGGGATCTTCTCCACTGATTCATGTAGAAGATGGTTAGAAGATAACACGATGCAGGAATATAAAGTAGATGTGTTATGGCTAAGCTGGTCCCCTGACAGTCCGGTGTTTTGTGTGGCGTCTTCTCCAGCACCGGCTGCCGATGGCATTGGTGTTAAAATCGCGTGGCGTCCCTATCCGGTCTGACCGATGCTCCCTATGCTTACCGGAAGAGGAGACTGAAGATCATTCTTTCATCTGATGCCCGGTGGCAAAAAGTACATGGTGTGGAATATCCAACCGGATGAAAATTGACGTTACGAGGCATGCAGCCGACTTGGCGGATCTCATCAGGGGCACGCAGGGATCGAATAAGGTAAAGAAAATTCAGGAGTTAATTATTTATAGCACTTGTTGGATAATATGGAAAGCAAGGAACAAATGGATCTTCTCCCATTTAAGAACGTCCGTGGAAAATATGGTAGATGAGGTTAAAGTGTTTTCCTTCTCGTGGCTGGAAAATAGGGGTAAGAAGATTCCTGCAAATGGGAAGATTGGTTGGTTAACCCTATAATTGGGTTGGGTTAATCTGTATGGATCTAGTATATTGGTTGCAATGTTTTCTTTTTTCCTTGACTGGTTAAATTTGGGTTCATGCTTTTCGACATGTTTTGTATTTGGGGTGTTGCTAGTTTCTCGTTAGCTTTTCTATGAGTATTTCTCATTGTTGTTGTTCAAAAAAAAAAAAAAAAAGACTCATTTCCATAACAAATAGGCCAAACACAGCCCACTTGACAATTCCTTTTGCTATTTTTTTCTTCTTGCTTCTATGGTTGACCAATTAACGTGAAAGCCCAACAACTAGCCAAAATACTAAACTCCATAAAATTGAATTAGCCCAGTATTAATCCACATTAAGTTCCTGTACACAATTAAAATTGAAATATATTAGTTTAATTATTTAGTTTCAATCTAATTTAATTTAATTAACTTTAAACATTTTCTAATTTAATTTATATGACTTTTATTGTTTTTAACCTATTATATATAAAAATCTATAAAAATATAAAAACAATACAAACTAAATTAATTCACACATAATTAGGGCTAAAAAACATATGTTTATATACAACTAGAACGGGTTTATCAACCACTCATCACTCGTCACTATGGAAGCAAGCCCCTCTCTTACGCATTGGATGCTTTCCGGACCTTCTCACTAGCCTCACGTGGCAGAAGAGGATTACCTGCGTGCCCATCCTGTAGCGCACCGAAGCGCCCCTCCTTAAGTTCTTGAGGTAATCAAACCGCTTATGGAAGATGAACAAGGCTATGAAGAACTTGAGGATTGCCTCAATCATCACTTCTTTACATATATTACACGGTTTGAATAAATCCAATTTGTTGTAAATCAGTAGTTTTTATGAGGATTTGTATGTTGAATGTTATCAGTCATTGATGAAATAAGAAATAATGAATATTTAATAATTATAAATAATAAATAATGAAGATTAAAAATTATTAAACTCAATTTTAAGATAGAAGTGGTAAATCAATTAATAATGTTTTTGAAGGTATGTGCTTTAGAGATAAAGAACATTTAAAGTTGGAGTTGGGGAAAATGTGTGTTAAAGAGTGTTTCGATTTCAAGGTTAATATATCGAAAAAAATAGGTATGAAGCATCATGTGTTACGCCTAATTGTGACTGGCGTATAAGGGCCTACAGCTATGGTGAATCTGGGACGTTTCATGTTAGATATTTTAATAACCAACACACGTGTTCACGGATACAGACGTACCCTCATATCCGTAAAACAAATAAAAAGGTGATTGGTGATTTGATAAAAGATCAACTTAAGGATCTCGGCCGTGTCTACAGAGGAAAAGACATAATGAAAGATATTAATTCAAGGTTTCCTATCAAAATTACATACCACCAAGGTTGGCGAGGAAAGGAACGTGCATTGTAGATGTTGAGGGGAAATTCACATGATTCATTTGCCGAACTGCCAGCTTATTTTCATAATTTGAAGAGGGCCAATCCTGGAACTGTCACTGATATTTTAACAGACAACTTGAGCCGTTTCGAAATGTGTTTTGTTGCTATTGGTGTTGCGGTTAGTATGTTATTGTTTTTTTTATTAAGATTTAATGTGTTTCTGACGCTTTGTTTATGTATTACAGATTGAAAGTTTTAGGATTTATCTTCGACCGGTAATTATTATTGATGGCGCACATCTGAAAGGTAGTTTTAAAGGCACGATGTTTTTAGCTGTAGCCATGTATGGGAATAATCAGATTCTTCCTGTTGCCTATGGTGTTGGAAAATCAGTGAGTGGTGATTGTTGAACATTGTTTTTAACGAAGCTAAAAGAATGTATTGGTGAAAATCCTGAACTTGTTATCATATCAGATAGGGCAGCTTCAATTGACTTGGCTATTAGAGTCGTTTTCCATACGCACATCATGGGCTTTGTTGTCGCCATTTAATGATGAACATGCGATTAAAATCTTTGGCAAAAAAACACGATTACCTTTGGTGGAAGACATGCAAAGCCTTTACTGTGTCTGATTTTGAAGAAAATTTCAATGCACTTTGTGAAGTTGTTCCTACTATTCGTGATACGTTAGCTGTTGGTTTGCATAAATGGGCACAAGCACATTTTGTTGGTCAACGCTATGGCATTATGACGTCAAATAGTGCTGAGTCTATTAACACGTTATCACGTAATGCTCGACGGATGCCTATTACCAAACTAATAGAATTCTTTCATGAGTCGGTCCAACAATGGTATTTCAACAGGCGGCACCAAGCAGGTAAATAAGTTTTTGTATAATAGGCCAAGTATATTTTGTATAGTAGGCTAAGTTATCATGTATAGCAGGCTGATGTATAGTAGGCTAAGTTATACGATATAGCAGGCTAACATATTTTTTTAATTACAGCTAAAAATACACATATCTAAAAATACACATGATCTTACCGTTTGGGCGGAAGCTAAGGTTCCAAAAAGAATATCAAAATGTGTGACATGGTATTGACGGTTACAAATTTGAAGTTGCATCCCCATCACGAAGTGGTTTTGTGGATTTGCTTAATCGAACTTGTAGTTGTCGACAATAGAAACTTTCTGGTTTACCATGTGGTCACGTGATATCTGTTTCTAAGTAGTTAAAGTAAACTAATTATAGCACTTGGGCGATGCATTGGTTTACAAATGAAGTCTACAAAAGGACATACGAAGGAATAGTCTATCCGGTTCTGATGAAGTAGAATGGGATCGACCTGATAACCTTATTATTGTCAAGCTACCACACATGGATAAAAGACAAGCAGGACGTCCTCGTGCAAATAATCGTATCCCATCCCAAGGAGAGGAAATAACACCGTTGTTTTGTGGAAGGTGTCACACAAGAGGTCATTCTCGAGATACTTGTAAAACCCATGTCGCGTCTCAAATTTCAAGCAAATCCAAATGCAAAGAAGAACTATTTATTCCTAGAGAGCCTACCATTGTCGAAGAAGAAGATTTCCGTAGGTATGTGTACGAGTCAACCACACAACAGTTCAATTATGATTTGAATGATGATGAGTTGTTGTTTGTTTTGTTTTCTTATGATGGTAATCAATATGTGCACGAGTACTTGACATTTATAATGTATTGTTTTGTTGTCTTTAATCTTATGAATATGTAGCAGGCTAGCATAGCAAATATATAAGGCTAAGTAATAACATATTGCAGGCTAAATATATAAGCCTAAGTTATCAAATAATACTAATCAAATATTGTCTAAAACCAAACATTGTCTAAAACCAAATATTAACAACCATTGTCTAAAACAACCATTATCACCACCAACCATTGTCACCACAACCATTGTCTAAAACAACCATTGTCACCACCGACCATTGTCACCATAACCATTGTCTAAAACCAACCATTGTCATGACAAGCATTGTCTAAAATGGGATACCCAGCCACAGAAACACCCAAACAAACATTGTCACCACAAACATTGTCTAAAAAGTGTATCAGATCAATCCTCAAGCAGCTGATCAAAACAGATCTTTGCAAAACTAATTTGAAATTGTGTCACTGTCAACTCCGCGTTCGGATCATCCTTCACCAATTCGCCGTTTCCAATCAATCTCTCAATGAATATGCAGACCCACGGGCCATAGTCACCTCTTCCACCGGACGAGAATTGTTGAGGACAGTCAACGATTTCTCTTGCAAAGCCCATCGGGGGGTGGTACACGATAACTCCTTGTGGTTAACCAACAAAGTGTAACCAAATACCAAAGGCATATTCGATGAACACGAGTAACTCTTCTGCCTTTTTCTCCAAATCCGAATCGGGACCAACTCATAGACTATTATGAATAAAATTGTGTTATTTCTCATTTTGAAATAGACAAATGATATATAGCAAGCTAACAGATGATGTATAGCAGGCTAATATATGGCATCTTACAAGCTAACATATAATGGCCATTCAAATCTTGGACAATAAATCGAAAAGGCTAACATATGACATCTAGCAGCCTAACATATAACATATTGCAGGCTAACATATAATGGCCATTAAAATGTTGGACAACAAATCAACAAGGCTAACATATAACATCTTGAATGATTGCATACAGTTTATATCATTTGTTAGGCATGAGTATAGTGTATCACTATAAATCTAGGACAACAAATCAACCAACCTAACAAATGATATATAGATGGCTAACATATGGCATCTAGCAGCCTAACATATAACATATTGCATGCTAACATATAATGGCCATTCAAATCTTGGACAACAAATCAAAAAGGCTAACATATGGCATCTAGCAGCCTAACATATAACATATTGCAGGCTAACATATAATGGCCATTCAAATCTTGGACAACAAATAAAAAAGGCTAACATATGACATATAGCAGCCTAACATATAACATATTGTAGGCTAACATATAATGGCCATTCAAATCTTGGACAACAAATCAAAAAGGCTAACATATGACATCTTGAATGATTGCATACAATTTATATCACATATTACATGCAAACATATAACATCTTGAATGATTGCATATAGTGTATCACTATAGTACCTGTCATAAATTCTCATTTGGCCTATAGGAAGGTAGAAGGAGACTAAAAACCAATGTAACCTCTTGATATTAATTGGAATATAAACATAAAAAATACATATTTTATTGGCAAAATAAAAAAAATAGTAAAATATTATTGGCAAAATAAAATTGTATTGTATTATAAACTTACAATGTCAACTGTTTTGATCGATGGGTATGGTGGATAATCCCCGCTTCCTAAAAAATATTGATGATCTTCATGCATCAATCCATGCACAAACCAGGGTGGCATTATACTCCATTTGGCGTCCTCTGGTTGCGAATAGTATAGATATGTCATCCATGATTGAATATGCTATTCAAAATAGTAAAATAAAGTTAGATGAATTTATATAAACGGTTAAAACACTTAAATGATACCTACATCTGTCTCGAACCATCCTGCCGACTTATCTGCCCCCAAAATGTCTTTCCAAAATTCGGGTTTCAATGGTGATCCATTGTTAAGTGAGATTTTGATTTCATTCTTGGATTTATATAGATCTTTTATTTTTTCCAAATCAAATGATTCGGTTTTCTTCTGACGAGGTTTGTTCTTATACACAATATATGGAGACACCATTTGTGCAGACGACTTCCTCATCTGTCCTCCAACTCTTTTCTTCAACTCAACAACCAACTCAACATCTATGAAGACATGGATAAGTAACATCCCATAGATAGTTACCCCAAGTATACCGGTCCCACTGGTTTAAATCATTAACCAATTCAACCAAGAAGTCGTCAATGTAAGACGTGGTCTGCGTTCCTTTGAAGCCATATTCCACCAATAACAACAACGACATCCTCACAACATCATCGTCTTCTACACCAGATAAATCCCCAGCATAAAATTTCACTAGTTCTTTACAAGTAAATCTAGCCCCACCTAACCCCCTATCCTTAAATTTTACATTTAAAGTGGATACAAGCTCGCTCCAATCTCCAAATCTAAAGCCTGTCATGAGACAAAACTCTTTAGGTACGAACCTCAATGTCTCTGATCTAATAGAATAGTACAACCCGTCCGTTCTTGGATTAAGTTTTGTTAAAAATTCATGTTGAAACATGACGTGTATTAACAATCTGTCAGCACCCGTACATTTGCATCCTAACCACCTACTAAAGCATGTCCTCTTCCATATCTTCATTTGATTTTGACTCAGCTTCCTTCTAATTGTATTTACAACTCCCAGTGAACATCCTACTTTCACCTTAGCCTGCCAAAAATAACAAAGAGTTGCATATTACCATATTGAATGATTACATATAATGATATAAACAGGCTAACAAATGATATATAGCAGGCTAACAAATGATATATTACAGACTAACAAATGATATATTGCAGGCTAACATATCACATATTACAGGCTAACATATCACATATTACATGCTAACATATAACATCTTGAATGATTGCATACATTTTATATCATTTGTTAGGCATGAGTATAGTCTATCACTATAAATCTTGGGCAACAAATCAACCGGCCTAACAAATGATATAAACTGTATGCATATATATCATTATTCTAATATATAGCCTGCTGAGTATAGTGTATCACTATATCATTAAAATGTATGCGTCAAAGTGGACCACTACAGAGTGGAGACGTTTATCAAAAAGGCAGGCCGGAGAATAATCGACAATACATCAAAATATTCTAGAAAAACCAAAATGGTCGTTTCCAAGCGATTAGTCAGATAATTGGTTGGAAAATGTTGTCGAATTTTATAACAACGGAGATACAACATTTTGTTATTCTGCTTTACTCGAATCCACAAAAAGTTGGGTAACGAATTTTAGGGAAGTCTATTGGATAACTACGGTTCTTTTTCCCCAATCGTAAAGCATCTAAACTTTCTAAATTGTTACATTTATTATTAAATAGTTACTAATCTTCTAAATATTTTTTTACAGCATATCGAAGCTTGGGTTGGTAGAATTATGCGTATTCAACACGTAAAAGTAATGAAGAATGAATCACCACAAAATTTGCGTTGGACCGTGTTTCCACCGCAGTATTATAATCATTTATTAAATCAGTCGTTGAAAATAGCATTTTCATTTTCTATGGGTCAGGAAAAATATTTTCCTCCCCTTTGGGAAGTAGATTACGTTTATGTCCCGCTATTAATAGAACAAAGACGCTGGTTATTATTAGGAATTGATATGAAAAATATGGAAATACAACAATATTGGACTGCACATTTTTCTGGAGTAGTATATCGACACTTAATTTATCCGCTCGTGACAAAATTTGCAGTACACTTCGGAGCTTTGTTGGTCAATATTCATTATTGGAGGAAATCTAAGCAAAGTGAGAAACATATTACATTTTTGAGTGAAGAAAAATACATCCAAAGCCAGCACCGTTTCCTAGTTGAAAATTCAGGAGTTTTAGCTTGTATGCTAATGGAGCATTTAACTCTGAAAAAACCTTTAACTTTAGATAGAGATATCAGGGAGAATGTTACCAAATATCGACGACTGATGGCTGATAAAATTTTTATTTGTCGATGTTTACCTACTAACGTAGAGTGAGGTTGTATGCTATATTATTTTGTTATAATGAAATCTTATTATGTTTTGTCCAAATATTCTTTTGTTTTAAATTTTTATTTTTCGTTTCTTATAATTTTGTCACTAACATAAAACAAAAATTAAAAGTTACATAACATAAGATTAAAAAACTTACATAACATAACCTAAAAATTTAAAAATTACATAAAGTAAATATAATAGATTACCTAATAATTAAAGATGGAATCAAATGAATCATCCGAATGCCACGACCGCTCGTCTTCCTACGGATCAAAATAACTTGGACGCTCGTCCTCGGAGAGGTATTCCTCTTCATCTTCGGACCTTGGAACGTACTCCTCTCCGGGTTAGTGATGTAACCCTCCTCAGAGTTTGGGAGATGCTCGAAAGAATCAGGGACATATTCGTCGTCAGGGTAAGTGACATGCTCCTCTTCAGAATTCGGAACGTCCCCAATTTATAGTTGGCCAAAAACCTGATCAAATGCCCAATTCCACTCTTCATCAGTCCAGGTCAATGGTTCATCAGGTTGAGTAGCTGGTGGAGAAGGGTTGACACTTTGTCAAGGTTGAATCGGTGAAGAAGAGCTACAGGTTGAGACGGGTTTGATGGTGAAGGATATCCTCCACCCATATTTGAGAACTAAAACATTATAATGATTTGAAAAATGAAAATGAATGTTGAAATGAGAAGATTTTTATTTATAAAACTCGAAGTAGGCTAGAAAGACCACTACAGCCGGCTTAGAGGTGTAATAAGACCTTCGGCGCCGGCTAAGCCACGCGTAGCCGAATTAAACAAGCCGCCCTGTAAGCCATCTTGAACCAAGCCGGCTAAGCCATGCAAAAAAAAAAGTTCGCCGGCTAAGCCTGCTACTTAGCCGGCTTTAGCCGCCTAGGGAATACGCATTGCCACGTGGCAATTTCTGATAGGTTGAAATTCTTAAAAAAGCTTACATATTGCTGAAAACCAAGCCGGCTGAACTAGCCGTCTTCAGCCGGCTCTAAGCCTAAATGACCATGAGTTAGCCGGCTGAAAAGGCTTGTCCATTTTTGCAAGTTTGACCAGTCAAATGTCCATTTTGGTAATTTTCCCAATATCTTATATTAGTCTATTTCATTATATATTATCTGGTCAACCATAAAGACAAATCAAATACATCTTTACATATGTAATACTAACAACTGTTTATATTATGAACAATTATATCACATGTATTAACTATTAACAATACATATACGTAATAACACGTAACACATATGTAATACCTTCTAAAAGCAACTACATATATCTAAATATACAATCATGTAAATGTTTATATGAAATATAAAAATATATGTAAAATCAAATCCAAAAGAGAACTTATATACAATTTGAGACAAATACTAATCACTCATATGATGTGAGGAATCATAATCAATCTCTAGCTAATCGTAGAATAGCAAACCTGATTCAATTGTAGAAACAACACAATACAATCACACAAAACGGGAGCTCTAATTTACGAACTATTTAGCTTACGAACAACAATATACTAATCATAGCCCTAATTTACACGAAATCAAGAACACACGGTGAGAAAGAGACCTGAAATCGTCGTAGATGATGTGAGATTAGGTCTAGAATCACAAGCGTACCTACTACCGGGATTTCATTCGCTACTGCACCTGATCTTTCAAAGCGTGTACTGAAATCGCCATTGATGTATCTGTTTACTCCGTGGATTCGACTCCATTGAATCCTGTAAAATGGAAGGTTGGTGGCGGAGGAGGTTGGTGGCGTGGAATCTCCGATCACAAAAGAAGAGCCACTGACCAAAAAATTGGAGTTTGGTGACATGGAATTAGGAAAACAATTACTCTGTGGATGATAAATAAAAAGCCCAAAAGTGGATGATAAAAATAACCAAAATGAGCCCATACATGTCAAATCTTGGAAGCGTTCTTCCAATATATCGGGCTAAAGCTTACCGGGTTATTTACCAAGATTCGGTTCAACCGATATTATCGACAGGTTTAAACCGGTTTTTAAAACATGGGTCCATCGTATCTTTTTCTTTGAGATAGCACACCATTCGTTTTCTAGTTATAAAAAATTTGTAACGGAAAATGATATAGCTTTGAATAACAGTCATAAAAATCAAATATTTGACGAAAAAGTAAGTTTTAATTGGAGGATCCATATCTAGTCAATATCTATATAATACATTTATCCGGTCAATAATGCAACTAGAATGAATTGCCGTTGGCGGCCATTTTTTTGAACACGCCAATTCTTTGACTTTTTTGGAAGTGTCCCAATCATTTTCATGATGATTAGCATATGGGGTCATCTGACTAACACGCTTAAAGCATTGGAATTGATAGCCTAGTGACAAGGAAAATTCTTTAACAAAATCAAGGTTTAAAAAGTTAATGAGTTCAAGTCTCACTCTTAAAAGAAATTAAGAAATTTATGTTTTTAAAAAAATGTGAGTGATACTCTTTTAAAATAAAGTGCACGTGCACGCTACCCCATCATCTTTTTTTTTGAAAGGCGAACATTGAATGTTGTGACGTCGTACCCCCCGTCACATGGGAGAGCCTCGTCCAACTCCGGCTAATATGTTGTCTTAACCGGGCCCACTTGGCGTCAGAGTTGGAGAGCTTTCAAGGTAAAACCCCACCCAATACGGCCCTTTCCTGGCTTGAGGGAGAGCCGATGCTTGAATCCTGGATCGGCGTAGGTAAAACCTTGGTGCATCAGCCTAAAAGGCCTCATTTACGATGCCGCAGAAATTAATGGTGGTGGCAGGGATTGAACCCAAGTCTCTTAAGAATTCAGGCCTCACCTCAAACACTACACGATAACCTCTTTGGCCCTACCCCCATCATCTAAAATAATAATACCACTTTGACAATGTATACCTATGTAAAATTGAGTGTGTGTGAATTAATTATTTTTTTTCTTTATACAGTTTATATTAATTAATTAAATATAAACATAAATAAAATAATATTAATTAAAAATAAACTTAAATAAATTAATATAAACTAAAAGTTACAAAACGATAACCAAGAAAACTAGTGAACGATTGTAAATATACTCAATCAAGTCAGTCAAAAAAGGTATGTCAAAACCATAAGTCATCGAAATTCACATCTTCAAAGCATAATAAACAGATGAGGATAATCACCACGTGAGAACCGACCTCGCCACGCATTCCGCCACTCCCAATGTGTGCAATCAATGCTACCGAGCATACCGGGAAACCCATGTCTAGCTTCAGGTACGTACAGCAAATAACTGTTGAATAGCGATTGCCGACATTTTTCGTAAAAAAATATTTATAGTGGTATGAGAGGTATCTTTTTAATTTGTTTAAAACTAGAAAATTATTGTCGCGTTTCGCGGCAGCTATAGGCGAACGTTAAATGGCTGGGCGGTGACATTAACATGACTAAACACAAAAAGAAATGTGATTAAGTACATAGAAGAAACGTATGAAGTTACGGTGACTCGGTTGTGGAGATCGAAACATAAATAAAAGACAATTGTACAACAGAACCGATATTTTTCAGTCGGTGTCGATCTCATTATTCACGGTAGCAACACATTGTCGTTAGTCGATATAACACATAACACCTAAAAAATACCCTATATTGAATTAACTCCGTTTTTAATGAAATTTATACTTGGACGTCAAGAAAAAAATTAATTAATGAACAAAAGTTATAAGGAAAAATCATATTATATATACTACATGGGGTAAATACAAAATTTTAGAAACTTTGAAAAGAATAAAGTTACAATTTATAAAGTTAAGGGTAAATATTATGATTTAAGTGATATTTTTTTAACCAACTTCTTAGATAGTCTCACTGAAAGCCATTGACGAGTCTAGATGTTCTACTATTACATTTAATAATATCATCTTGGTGAAAAAAAAAACACCCTAGCCGCCGTTTTAACCAATGAGGGGAACTCACTATTTACGTACTTCCAAACTCATTCTCAAATGTATGTTTATTAATGTAACCTTAGAGTTATACCATAGACTATTATTCACAGAAGCATCATTACAATCTCATCAATGAAGGCATTTCCATTTTTCTTGTTTTGTCTCTCCACTATTCCTTTCAACACACTAGCACAAACCATGTTTGTGAATCAAACCATTAAAGATGGCCAAACCATAGTTTCACCCCAACAAAACTTTGAGCTTGGATTTTTTAGTCCAGGAAACGCCTCTGAAAATCGATACTTAGGCATATGGTTCAAGCAGCTAGCAACAGGCACCATCTTGTGGGTTGCCAACAGAGAAACAGCTATAAAAAGCAAATCTGGTGAGCTAAGGTTCTCTTCCGATAGAGTTTTGGTTCTCCGTGACTCTTCCACCAATCGAGTAGTCTGGTCATCCAACACCAACGGAAAAGCTCGGAACCCGGTGGCCAGACTACTCGATTCGGGGAACTTTATTGTCACCGACAGCAACGATAATGAAATGGAAAATTACATTTGGCAAAGTTTTGATTACCCTGGAGATACCAGTATACCAGGAATGAAGTTCTGATGGAATTTGAAAAGGGGTACCGTAACAAACTTTACATCATGGAAGAGTGTTGATGATCCTTCTCAAGGCGAGTATGTGACTTACTGGGATTTAAATGGACTCCCACAAATATTCCAAAAGAAAGGAGATGTAATTTTATATAGACTTGGATCATGGAATGGTCTTGCTTTTACTGGCAGGCCTAAAGTGAGGACCAATTCAATTTACAGAGTTAAATTTGTTTCAAATGATAAAGAGTTTTATGCAACATCTGAGTTGATCAACAACTTTGTTCTTACTAAGTTAACGTTGAGCCCGGAAGGCAATGTGAGTCGGTTTAGCTGGATTAACAGAACACAAGGATGGTTTCTTTTATCATCACCCACTTCTGATAGTTGTGTTCAATACTCATTGTGTGGACCATATGGGAGATGTGAAATTGAGCAGTCACCACCTTGCAAGTGTTTGAAAGGTTTTACACCTAAAATACCAGATCAATGGGATTATGGAGATTGGAAGAGTGGATGCCAAAGGGAAATTCCGTTGGATTGTGGTGTCGGGGAAGGGTTTCGGAAGTACCCGTTTGTGAAATTACCAGATACCCGGGGATCGTGGTTTGACGGGTATGACGTTAGAAAAATGTGAGACTAAGTGTAGAAGTGAGTGTAATTGTACAGCTTATGCGACTCTGGAGATCAAATATGGTACTGGGTGCTTGATTTGATACCGTGAATTGATCGATATGAGAATATTTCCGGATGATTGCCAAGATATATACGTACGAATGGCTGCTTCGGAGATAGGTACAATTAATCTCATTACACATGCTAAATGTCAGATTGTGTAACATTTTTAGAAGATAGAATTTATTTTCTTTTACAGATGAAGAAAAAAAGGTGTCGGAAAGCAAGAAACATGTCAATTTACAATTCTACGCAACCTGTTCTTGATTATGAAACATGTCAATTTGCTTTCTCTGCTGTTGAACCATCCACTTATCAAGAAGCACTAAAAATAAGTGAATGGAAGAATGCAATGAAGGAAGAACTTTAGGCTCTAGAAAGTCATAAAACCTGGACCTTGGTTCATCTACCACATGGCAAGAAGACTATCGGGCTGAAGTGGGTGTTTAAGCTTAAAGTGAATATCGATGGTACCGTGCAGAGGCATAAGGCACGTTTAGTTGCGAAGGGGTATACTCAACAAAGCGGCATAGATTATGAAGAAACGTTTTCTCCTGTTGCAAGGTTCGAAACAATTCGAATAGTTCTTGCTATGGCTGCACAAAAAGGATGGATGGCATATCAGTTCGATGTTAAGTCAGCATTTTTGAATGGGAATCTTAATGAAGAAGTGTATGTGGAGCAGCCTCCCGGTTTTGAGAAAGAAGGGCAAGAACAGATGGTGTTTAAACTGCATAAAGCTCTATACGGCTTGAAACAAGCTCCCCGAGCTTGGTATAGCAGGATTGATGGATATCTTGTGCAACATGTGTATAAAAGAAGTCAAAGTGAGCCCACACTTTATGTAAAGAAGGCTGGAGCTGAAGACATTATTGTAGTTTGTTTGTATGTTGATGATATAGTTTATACAAGTTCATCAAAGAAGCTTTTAGCAGAGTTCAAACAAAAGATGATCAGTGAATTTGAAATGACAGATATTGGAGCAGTAAGTTATTTCTTGGGATTAGAAGTAAATCAGCTTTCAGAAGGTACTTTCTTATCCCAGCAAAAATATGCAAAAGGTTTGTTGAGGCGTTTTGGAATGGAGCAATGTAAACCAGTGGCCACTCCCATAAATACAAATGAAAAATTGCAAGGTGAGGATGGAGGAGCAGCTGCAGATGAATTTATGTTCAGAAGCCTGGTTGGTGGTTTGATTTATCTTACTCATACACGTCCAGATATTGTGTATGCAGTAGGAATAATCTCAAGGTTCATGCACAAGCCTTCTGTTTATCATATGGGAGCAGCAAAACGAGTTTTAAGATATGTTTCAGGAACAATCAATATGGGTTTATGGTATGGAAAGATTGCTCAAGTTGGGTTAGTTGGATACACTGATAGTGATTGGGCAAGTTCAGTGGATGATAGGAAGAGTATATCAGCTCATGTGTTCTCCATTGGTTCAGCAGCTGTTGCATGGAGTTCCAAGAAACAAGAAATAGTGGCTTTGTCAACCACAGAAGCGGAGTACATTGCAGCAACTGCAGCAGCATGTCAAGCAACTTGGATGAGGAAAATTTTGATTGAACTGGGTCAAGAGCAAGAGGGGGCAACTCAAATCTTTTGTGACAATATGTCAGCGGTGTTTTTGTCAAAGAATCAAGGGCAACACGGGCGTAGCAAGCATATTGATACTAAGTTTCATTTCATTCGAAATTTGGTTGAAAGTAGGCAGATTGAGTTGAAGTCATGTTCATCACAGGAACAAGTGGCAGATATACTGACTAAGGGATTAGCTACGGAGCAGTTCGTGTATTTGCGAGGAAGACTTGGATTAACAACTCTTTGAATTAAGAGGGGGTGTTGAGAATAATTCAAAAGTTTGGCGGAGTCAGTAGCACGTTTGTTTTTATTTTGAATAAGTTGGTAGATGTCCTGGTTTATTGGCATTATACCGAGTCTTATGTTGAGTCAGTTTTTTCGTCCTGGTTTGTTGCTTGTTTTCGTTGTAATATCTGCTATATATAGCAGTCTTTATTCATGAATAAATTATCGAGTGTTTCTGGCATTATTGGTATCACAATTAACATTAACCTGTCTATTGAGTGATCATCTATTTTACCCTATATTGTTCTGATATAGAAAAACGTTCTCTTGTTTAAACTATTTGCTGTCTTCGATGAACTCTCATAACTTTCTAAGTGCCAGAACCATTACTAAATCTCATATTTCGTCAAGTTGGCCATTTATAATTGGTGAACACATGGTCAATAAATTACGAAGAATAGTTTGCTAATAAACGAATCTCATATTAAAATTGTCACTAGAAAAATTTTAAGTGTTTAAATTATTTTAAGTGACTGTGAAGTTGAGTTGACTTGACTGTAGGAAGATATTTTAACCGGAAAATTACCAAAATAGACATTTGACCAAAGAATTTTTTTAAAATAGACAATGACTTTTCCCCTACGAATTTATAGACATTCTATCTGAACAAACGGCTACATCGGTCCTAAATTTCAGTGCACAAAAAATTTCTGATCCAATCAAAACTCGACACGTGGCAAATTTCACTGCTAAAAATAGCTACCCCATCTAGGCTATTTAGCCTTAGCCGTCCGTAATAATGCCCTTAGCCGGCCGTTATAAGGTCCTTAGCCGTGAGCCTGGGCGCCGGCTTAGCCGTCGTTATAAGGTTTAGCCGGCCGTTATAAGGCCCTTCGCAGGCGGATAAGCCACATGTCGCAATTTCATTGGACCAAAACTCTGTCGTGCACTGAAATTTAGGCCGGCTAATTAGCCGGCTTTAGCCGTATGTTCAGAGAGTACGTCTATGAATTCATAGGCTAAAAGTTAAAGTCTATTTTGGGAAAATGTCTTGATCAAATGTCTATTTTAGTAATATAATTGCCACAACAGCTTAGTTATCTATTTTTGCATCTCTATTGATTAACTCTTAACACCGTAGAATGAAAATGAAATGCAAGAGAGATCACAAAACAATATAGAATACAAACAATTACTCATTCGCTGATAATAATCCAAACTAGTAGTTTGGCTGGTGTTAATCTGAACTTTCACTTTTGTTGTCAATGATAGTCCTAGTAACATAATTATCACATATTTACACTTGATTCACACTCGATTTCACTTGCACGCTTCTCCATCTCATTTAAAACCGTTATTTTGATCGAAAATAAATGTAAATCTAGTGTAAAATCTATGATGTTTATGCTACAGTGACTGTCATTGAAAATAAAAGTGAAAGTTGGGATTATCACTAGCCAAACTGTTAGTTTGGATTATTAAAAATCAATTTGCCTTCTTTTTAACATAATCCATCTCATCATTAACTCTCATTCAAACTAACTCCCTGTTGGTACTAACTCATTATTAATAAAGTTAGCGAAATTAAGGGCGGTAAGGTAGATTTCGAAGGATGGTTTAAAACAGATCATAAATTTCAAGATGTTTTAATAGTTAATCATTAAGTTTGTTTATTTTTAGTAATTAAATTAGTATTATAGGAGTTTTAAACTTTCACATCAAGTTTATAATAGTTATATATAGTTTAAAAGTTCTAATAAAAAGAGTCGAACAAGTTGTTTAAGTTTTGGGTGTGTTGGTTAGGTAGTTAGCATTTTGTGATCTGATGTATAGGTTCAACAAGTGGTATGAGGGCTTGGTAAGAAGAAGAAGAAACCGATTGCGCCACAGCCATGAACACGATCATTGTAGTAGCTGATTCTAATCGAAGAAGGCAACAACAAATCGAAGTCTTACCATACAGATCCATGTAAGAACTGAGATCAGAACCTAATAAGAATGACAGAGATGCAACTAAATGGCGGTATCAAGAAATTGAACAACACCAACTACAACACCTGGTCCACCTGCACGATGTCTTACTTACAAGGTCAATATCTTCAGGTGTTACAATTCACTAGATGTGAAATCACCTCCTCTATTTGTTCGTAGCATCCTTAACATGGTTCTTGTTTCCATATCCACCTTTTCTTTGAATTCCTTAAAGTTTCAAATGCATGATCCTTTGAGGACAAGAAGTAGACCCACATGTAGCGTGTACAATCATCTACTAGTAAGAATATGTATTTCTTACCATTGTGTGTCGGTGGTGATATAGGACCACATAGATTTTAAGTACAAATGTTTTAAATACATGAACTTAACTTGATTAGGAAATGTAGTCTTGATGTGTTTTCCTAGTAGACATGCATCACATAATTGTCGTGCATAACTTATCTTAGGAATCCCTTGAACCAGATTCTTCCGAGTGATGTCCTTTATAGCATCGAAATTTAAATGACCTGGTCTAGCTAATCACAACCATGCTTGAATTTCTATATTTGCTAGAAGGCAAACATGTGTTCCGGTCTTAAGTTTGATGATGTATAACATGTTCACGATCTTTCCAACATTAATAGTGATGGCTCCTCGTCTTCTACCATCAACTTTGACTGTTCTTTTGCCCCTTCGTTTAGAGGACAGTCCTTCTTAAAGTGACTCAGTTTTTTTACATCTATAGCACTGTACCTTACTTGAATCTCTAGTAAATTTTCTCCATTTGTTGTTACTTCTAGGTGTGTATGACAAGTCTTCTTCTTTTGAACGTGTTTCTCCTTGTTATCATGCCAGTTTCCATGTGAGGGACTAAACCTTCCACATCTATGGTTTCCAAACCGTCTTCCTCTATTTGAATTGTTATCATGTCGTGAGAACAAAAATATGTATTAGATTTCTCTGAGGTTTCCTCTCTTATCTTTATTCTTTCTTCATATGCTTTTAATTTACTGACGATTTCATATAAGGTCACTTTCCTTTGGTCAGAGTTTTGTTCTATGGATGCAACAAGTAGAGGACTATTTTTGCTCTGAAGACATCTACAGTTTCTTCTTCCTTCATTTGCAGCATTTCAAATTCCAACATAAGCAACTGCAAACGTGTCTGTTATACTTTATCTGCTTTTATTTCATTTCGTAGTTCCTCGACAGTTTTACAACTTGCAAGATCATGTCTTCTATCAACGCTTGATTCAAGAGTGCTATTGTTGCCTTATCCTTTTTTACATCCGGTTGCGTATCCGCAGTAGGTTCTATCATTTCCCATTATCCATTCGCCTTAAGAATGATCTTGATTTGAATTACCCAAATCGTATAGTTTGTTGGATTTAGAATGGCACATTGATAGTGGGACACAAACCCTACGGGCTTATATGAAATCGGTGCGTTGTTTGTATTACCTGACGCACCATCCCCCATATCTTCCTTTCGTATGATTTTCATTTTGACTAAACAAGGTTTTAACCATATAGAATATCTAACCTTCTATACTATGATCAATACTAGAATTCCAAACAAGAAATTTTGTATGCGTCGAATTCTTGTATATGATGATTCTTCTAGTTTCTTGATTTCTCTTTCGCCCTTTGTAACTTGGTTTATACCCAACCAAAACACCAGCTTAGTTGAATTTTAAATGTCAAAGAAGAAAAGTTACATTCCTCTTAATTCTCGTGAATCCAAGTATCGTGATAAAACCCTAAACGCCGTCTACGATTAGAAACCAAGCCGAAGTCGGCCTTTGAGGCCGAAGTCTTGTGTAGTTTTAAATGGTTTCTTGCCGATTAGTGTACAATGCCTCTTATTTCAATTTCGTGATCACCACTTGCCTTCCCCACTAGTCCTTTGATCGATTTGATCCATGATCCTTTTAAGAGCATGGTGCTCTGATACCAATTGTTGCCTAACATTGATAAGCACACACAACAATTGATTCACCAATAGCATAAACTTTATTGATTTGATAATTCTTGATTACAATCTTGACAATGGAAAAAACCCCATTTATAATAACCTACACATTATAAATCGTTGCAATGGATACCTATTCATTCCTTAGCATCGGTTCATCATTCGATGATATGCCAAGTGTAAATGGTAGTTATCAACTTTGTTTCTAACAATTCTAGCCCCTAGAATTTACATACATATAAATACAAACTAAAACATAATTTTTAACAATTACACTACGACCCTTAGACTTTAACTATTAAAAAATGAACGGGATTAACTCCATAACTTATAATTATAAACAACCAATAACAAGAAACACTACTAGAAAACATGCATATTTCCTACAAAAGTTTGCGATAACTTTCCGACAAAAGAAATTTCCTACAAGTTTGCGACAACTTTCCTACAAAACAAAAACAAAAAAGTAACCATAAGATTTCCTACAATTTTCCGACAAATTTATTAAGTAAGTTAACTTATCTATACTATATTATAATACACCAAACAAGGATATCTTAAATTTTAAATAGTCCAAGTATAATTGCTCAAGGTACAACAATGGTAACTACTTTCTAGGGGTAAATATGTCTTTTTAAATAATACTTACATCTTTACCCCCTCAACTTTACTCAACTTTTGGTTATTTAAACAATAATTACACTTTTAAAATAACTACCCTCCATGATTTTTAAACGGTCATAACTTTTTCATACCGTAATATTTTTAACATGTTACGTGATTACATATCAACACCTTCATTTTTGTTTCCTCTATATTAACTGATGTTATCTTCATGACAATCCCGAAAAGTTCTAAAATCCGACAAACGCCGCTAAAATAAAAATCCTAAATTTAATGATATAAGATCCGACTACTTTGACCGTTTTTCAAATACACACATAGCAAAGCAACCGTACTCTCAGTTCTAAAATATTTTTAACATGTTACGTGATTACATATCAACACCTCCATTTTTGTTTCCTCTATATTAACTGATGTTATCTTCATGACAATCCCGAAAAGTTCTAAAATCCGACAAACGCAGCTAAAATAAAAATCCTAAATTTAATGATATAAGATCCGACTACTTTGACCGTTTTTCAAATACACACATAGCAAAGCAACCGTACTCTCAGTTTTTCAAATACACATATAGCAAAGCACCCACCCACTAACATGATTGATTGTCATTTTAAAACAGTTCCGTTGATATCATATATTTGAACACTTTGAAAAATAAATAAGAATGACATATTAATTGGTTAATTTGTCAAATTTTAAAAACTCACCATTAACCCCAATGTAGTTAGGTTAGTGAATGAGTCAAGCTTAAATAGTGACCACTTCAAATGTAAAAAAAATAAAAATTAAAACTGAATGAAGGATCATAACAGAGAGACGAACAATTACCGAATGTTATACTCAGCCAAGATTTAGTAGCTACCTATTAAAAATGGAAATAAATTTTAAAAAAAACATTAGACTCTTAAACATATAATACAAAACAATGCATAAATTATCTTCAAAGTGCATATACACACGTGAAAAAATTCGGTGCATTCAAATCAACCATCTGAGGTAAAAAAAATTAATAAACATTAATGCATTGAATGTATTTAAATGTTTTAACTAGTAAAAATGATATTTTGATAACCTAAATTTACTGAGAAACTGCATTTTCACATGGTAACGTGCACGTATCAACTACAACACTTAAATAAAAACTGAACCATATAATTTCGAATAGCAGTTAATAATCAATTTAAGTTATTATGTTTTTGACTCGTATTTTCTTATTTGGGATGTTTGTTATTATTTAATTGAGATATGTAAGGCATAGATAGACCACATCGATGCTATGAATAAAAAAACTAACATAAGTACTATACAAAATATCGTGAGAGGATTCATATACTAACAGAAAACGAGTTTAGATTATAATACAAGTAAAGATATTAAATAGAACAATTCACTAACCTAATTATGTATGTTTTAACACATAGAAATATAATTTCACATAATAATGTTTTTAACAAAGAACTTTACTTCCCTTTTTCCTAAACAATTTATATAAAAATATGATTTAAAAAGTTAACTCTCACAAGATCTTTGTAGTTTGCCAATATTGAAACTACAGTAACATGTGTAGGGGAGGGATCAAGAGAAAACCCCAAAGTTAGGCGAAAACCAAGAAAACCACATCATTTTAGGCAATTTTTTTATTTACATATACGTATCCAAAAATAATTTTTTTGATTTACATATACGTAACCGTAATTTTTTTGTTTTATGTTTACGTATACGTAACACTATGTGTAAAAATGTTTTTTTGGTAAAAATGTTTAATATTTCATTGATACTCTTATAAATAAATAAAAATAAACTAAAACAAAAAATAAAAATTATTATATGATTAGATAAAATTGATTTTTTAGTGGTTTTCGCCTAACTTGTGGTTTTCTCTGAACCCTCCCCAACATGTGTAAACCCTAAAATTGAAAACGTCGATGTTATTTTTTTTATTTGATTGTATAAAGTTTTCAGAACGTTAATTTTGACGGTTTAGTGCGCCGCAACGCGCACCGGTATAACACTAGTTTAATTAATATAATCGTCGCAATATTGTCGAAAATTACCTACGAAAGACTTTTGTCGCTAATTCGTCGGAAAATTAGTCGGGACTTTATCGAAAAATACATTTCCTACGGGGTTTTTTCCAACAAACACTTTTTGTCAGAAATTTGTCGCTAACGGCCAATTCCGACAAATTTTCCACAAAACTGCTGACGCAAAATTTTCATTTATTTAGTAGTGAGATTTCGTGGGAAATTTGTCGGAATTGGTCGTTAGCGACAAGTTTCCGACAAAAAAATGTTTGTTGGAAAAAACCACGTAGGAAATGTTTTTTCCGACAAAGTTCCGACTAATTTTTCGACGAATTAGCAACAAAAGCCTTTTGTCGGCAATTTCCGACAATATTCCGACGATTATAGTAAATAAATAAGTTAACTTATTTAATAAATTTGTCGGAAAATTGTAGAAAATCGTATAGTTACTTTTTTGTTTTCGTTTTGTCAGAAATTTGTCGCTAACTTGTAGGAAATTTCTTTTGTCGGAAACTTTTGTAGAAAATATATATGTTTTCTAAAAGTGAAATAATTCGACAAGTAGTTAAAGCTGATCACGTGAACATTATCTGGAAAATGGGAGGAGGTATAAAGAGCCTCCAACGTATTTTTCTCCTTGAGATAGCACATCATTCACTTTCAAGACATAAAAAGTTTGCAACGAAAACCGAGATCAACTTTTTGTAATAACAGGCTCATAAAAATCAAATATTTGACGAAAGATATGATTTGAATGTGGATCCATATCCAGTCAATGTCTATTTAATACGTTTAGAGCAGACATTCAATAATGCAATTAAATTGAACTGGCGATCAGTTTTTAGCACGCCAATTCTTTGAGTATTTTAATTTGGATGTCTCCCCAACCATTTTCCTGATGTTTAGACTATTATTCACAGAAGCATCATTGCAATCTCATCAATCAAGGCATTTCTATTTTTCTTGTTTTGTCTCTCCACTATTCCTTTCAACACATTAGCACAAACCATGTTTGTGAATCAAACCATTAGAGATGGCCAAACCATAGTTTCACTCCTGCAAAACTTTGAGCTTGGATTTTTTAGCCCAGGAAACGCCTCTGAAAATCGATATATGGTTCAAGTGGCTAGCAACAGGCACCATCATGTGGGTTGCCAACAGAGAAACAGCTATAAAGAGCAACTCTGGTGAGCTAAGATTCTCTTCCGATGGAGTTTTGGTTTTCCGTGACTCTGCGACCAATCATGTAATCTGGTCATCGAACACCAACGGAAATGCTACGAACCCTGTGGCCCGACTATTGGATTCGGGGAACTTTATAGTCACCGACAATGATAATGAAACAGAAAATTACATCTGGCAAAGTTTTGATTATCTTGGATATAGGAATTAAGTTCGGGAGGAATTTCAAAAAGGGTATCATAACAAACTTTACATCGTGGAAGAGTGTTAATGATCCTTCTCAAGGCGAGTTTATGACTTATTGGGATTTCAATGGACTCCCACAAATATTCCAGAAGAAAGGAGATGTAATTCTACATAGACTCGGATCATGGAATGGTCTTGCGTTTACCGGCAGGCCAAAAGTGAGGACCAATTCAATTTACACAGTTGAATATGTTTCAAATGATAAAGAGATTTACACCAAATTTGAGTTGATTAACAGCTTTGTTCTTAGTAAATTGACGTTAAGCCCAGAAGGCAAAGTGGGTCGGTTTAGCTGGATCAACAGAACACAAGGATGGTTTCTGTTATCATCACCCACTTCTGGTAGTTGTGTTCAATACTCATTGTGTGGACCATATGGGAGTTGTGAAATAGTGTTGGATTGTGGTGTCGGGGAAGGGTTTCGGAAGTACTCGTTTGTGAAATTACCAGATACCCGGGGATCGTGGTTTGACAGGAGTATGACCTTGGAACAATGTGAGACTAAGCGTAGAAGTGGAGTTTTTTTGCTAAAGTGGTGGTTTAGAAAAAAATATTTACTATATAGGTGTCCTTTATATAATATTTATTAAATATGTATAGTTTTAAAAAATATTTACCAAAAAAGAGTTATGTTAAAAATATTTACTAAATGGGTGTGTTTTCAACAAGTTATCATACTTTTTTTTTAAATATCTTTTACGATCTTCTCATCAAAATAATTTTTTTTAATCTTTTTAACCAAGTCACTATACTTTTTTTCTCAAATCAACTCAATATACTTTTTTTTTTCAATCAACCCATAACATTTCTCTAGTAAATGCAAACAAAAAGAAACATGAAATAAAAAATACAAACACTTTTAAAGGAAACTAAAGAATAATGTCAAACACAAACCATGTACTTTATAAATAAGAAACATGTCAAATACAAGAGTTTTTTTTTGTCAAAAGGTTGTTTAAGAGAAATAAAAAAAAAACTGTCAAATAAACTTCATAAATAGATTCAGTAACACGAATTCCATAAACGTCAAAGAAACGCGACCCATTTAGGGATCATTGTCCCTTCTTCTAGGCTTAGAGGGACATGTCGCCCGATTATGACCACGTCTTCTACAAATTCCACATAGGTTAGCATTTTTCCTTTCTTTAATGACCATTTCATTTCGTAGCCTTGTTGAACGGGGATGACCCTTTTTATCACGTTTTAGATCTACATTGGGAAGCAATTTTCTAATAGACGATGGTTGTGGCCAATATGCTTCACGAGGAAGCGGAGAAAACTCAGATGATCAAGTAGCACAATAATTCACAATTGAGTAACATTTATGGACATATTGCCAACTTTCCATTGAGAGTTTGGCACATGCACTTAAAACATGAGAACAAGGATACTTAAATAGATCTCACTTACCACATGTGTAGGTTTTTTGTTCCAAATTAACTACTTGGACATTTCTTCTTTTTTGAGTTACAACCTCAAATATTCCCTTCTCTCGGTTAAAAGACCTCAAAGAATGTGCACTAGCTTTTGACATTAAAGCTACTTGTTTTGCAACAACATGAAGGGTATACACATCTCCATTAGCTTGAGCCCTAGACCCCATAGGTCGCCTCACATCAAAATAGTGAACCAATCTATAAAACGTAAGTTGAACACATGTTGTAATTGGTAAAAATCGTGCACCTTTAAGTACATTGTTAAAAATCACTGACAGATTCGTAGTAAGCAGCCCATATTGCTTTCCACCATCATGTGCCAATGTCCATCTATCAAGTGCATGTCTCTCAAGCCACTGACAAGCTTGTGGGTTTATTTTCTCAATTTCGTCCATGGTGGAGTTGAACTTTCTAATTTGATTCTGACTTCTAGCACAATAAGCTAAAGCTTTCATTTGTGAGTTGCGAAACTTATCATTAAAGTTGTTAATGAAATGCCTTAAGCAATACCTATAGATAAGCTTTAAAGAGTGAGTTTCAAAATCAAATTGATGAATGTTATGCCAAGAAAAGTTTATAAATAATACTTGTGAAAACCACGTGGCTCCAACCAAGGAGATCCTTGCTCACTAACTGCCTTTAGGATCGGGTATTAGACACATCCCTTCACGATCTTTCACCACATGTTTCTTAACATGAGAAAGAAACCAATGCCAACTATTATAAGATTCGTTTTCAACAATAGCAAATGCAAGTGGCAATATTTGGTTATTACCATCAACTCCCATCGCAATCTTCATTTTGCCTTTGTACTTACCATACAAATGTGTGGCATCAATGCTAATCACAGGTCGACAATGACTAAATCGCATGATAGAAGGAGCAAATGCCCAAAATACACGTCTGAATTCCATGTCATCTACTCAGGTCCGTCTTGAAATGCACCATTCAACTATAGTCCCTGGATTAAACATTTGTAGTGCAGTTGGAAACTTAGGTAAAACATTATAAGATTCTTCCCAATTCCCAAAGACTTGTTCAATTGCCTTATGTTTAACAGCAATACATACAATTTAAAATACTAATTATTTAAGGCTAGTTCTCTTTCTCATTAGTAACCCTAATGAGAAACCGCCGCCCACTTCTATCTCTCTGCTACTACCGCCACCAAACGAACCCGTCAACCGCTGCTTACCACCAGAACTGGACGGTCTCACCAGTCACAACCGCCAGCAACAATTGAACACTCCAACGACAAACCAAAAGCATTCTCATACGAAGCTCTCTTTCGGCAACAATTGAACAACTTCTGCTCCTGCGTTCTTCTTCTTCATCATCCCAGATCCAACAACCTCATGCACCATCTTCCCCGGTTCGTCCGGTCCGACCACCGGGTCTCTGCAGGACCGTTTCAGCATACCAAACCGGACCGCCCAGACCACCCGGTCCGGGTTTCAAAACACTGTATATAATACACGAATTCGAACAACTCAGAACATAAGAATTTGAAACAACTGAAACTCAAACAAACCTGGAAACATGATCTTAGACACTCCGACTCTGTCAAAACGAACAAAACGGGCGGGAATCAAACAATCTTGATGGAAAAGTGATAAAGCACTCGAACACACCTTGAAAAACCGAACAAAACTGAGAGGAAAAAAAAACGAACCTAGGAAAAATTGAACGAGCATGGAAACGACGACTGTGTGAATTTGGGATTTATCGAATGAGAATTCATGGACAGGCGATAGGGTTTTCTTATGTATTTTAAGAGAATTGCAACTGTTGTGATAAGAGATTTTGTTTACGTCGTTGGTATGGTAACTGAATCCTTTTTT
This sequence comes from Smallanthus sonchifolius, assembly GCA_023525975.1. NCBI lineage: Eukaryota > Viridiplantae > Streptophyta > Magnoliopsida > Asterales > Asteraceae > Smallanthus > Smallanthus sonchifolius. The sequence continues at coordinate 7,522,620 of CM042046.1, read as the reverse complement.
TTTTTTTTGATTTTCAAAAATAAAAGATTTTAACCTATATAGTAAATATTATGTAAAGAACACCTATATGGTAAATACTTTTTTCTAAACCACCATTTTAGAAAAAAACTCTGTAGAAGTGAATGTAATTATACAGCTTATGCCACTTTGGACATCAAATATGGTACTGGGTGTTTGATATGGTACCGTGAATTGATCGATATGAGAATATTTCTGGATGATGGCCAAGATATATACGTACGAATGGCTGCTTCGGAGTCAGGTACGATTTGAATCTCATTACACATGCTAAATATCAAATTGTGTAACATTTTTAGACGATGAGGAACATAACCAGAACATTTTTTTTATTTTACAGATGAAGAAAAAAAGGTGTCTGAAAGCAAGAAAAAAGTGTGGATCATTGTCATCCCTGTTACTCTTGTATCAGCCATTCTAGTAGGAATATCATGCTTGATCACCAGGAAGCGAAAATGGAAGGCACAAGGTAGGATGGGCCGAACATTTAAGGGACTAGAGGGGCCAAGCCACCCTCCCCCTCCATTTATTTTTGCTCATAATTATTGATTTCGACCCACTATATTTATTTCAGATTATATGTAGTGTTTGATCCCCTTATAATCCAGACCAAAAGCCCAAATCTGGTGTATATTTGAATACATCTTATCAATAGGATCCAATTTTAATCATGTTTTTGCAGCAACTCAAGAAAACGTTCTAGACTTAACATCGTTCGATATGTCCACATTGTTTCACCCAAAGGTATAACCACGCACGGATCACACTAGTATTATACTCGGATGATTATGTGTTTACATGTGCCCACAACCAAGCCTGTTACTAGCCCCATTACCGCGTTTCATTTGTAACCCGTGTATAATTTGGATTCAATCATACGTGAATTTATGATCTGAATGCTATCACATAAACTAACCAAATGGTTTTAATAGTTTATTCTAATCTGACCATAATTTAAAATCAGTTCACGGTTTTGAAAGCATTAAAATGTAGTTCGAAAACATGTGTTTACCTTTTCAGAATCTTGGTTTTTAAAAAGCTCAAAAGTTCGTAATGCACACCCCTTCGCTTAGACAACATCGCAATATTGGTTACTAAGCTTGGGTTGATTTGGCGGATATTCTGCAGATTTCTTCCAAGCAGAAAAACGCTTAATCACTAGTGTGGTACGTCAATTTAGGGGATGGGTTCGTATTTTGAAAGTGGGACACGAATCTGTGGTGTAGAAATGAAATGCTCATCATTTCAATTTATAGGGCTGGAATTGGACCCTTTGTGGACCGCTAGTCATAAGGGTAGTGGTCCGCCACTGCCTCAACACTTGCGAGCTGGGACACATGCTAAGGTATCGGTAGCGATCCGCTACACTTGCCATGCATCGAAAACCCTAATGAGTCACGTGATACATGTCATCTCATGATTGAAGGATTTGGGGCCACGTAGCGAACCGTTAAGGCTATGGTAATTTACCGCTACCGCCTGTATTTCACAATTTTTCACTTTTGGCCCCCAAATTTTAGGTAAATTGCATCTTTAGTCCTTATTTTGTATAAATTAGGGATACAAATTTGTTGGATGTTACACTCGCTATGAAGACACTCTCGTCTTCATACCAAAACATATCTCCTTCATAAATACAGTGTGAGAATGTTTTCTTCCTTAACATAAATTAACAACATCATGTTTATGCTTGGATGAACATTTAATGGTAAAACATCAATTCATAGGTAATTATAAATATGCGACCCAACCCAAAATATATAAATAGGGTAAATTCATATAACTCACCTCAAACAGAGCGTATAAGTATGTGCATCCCGACACTAGCGTACAAGCCAATCGTAATATGATAACCAAATTATCCTAATTTGTTGTATTCATGGCCCGTAACACAAAAATTAAAAGAATGGCAAACCTGGAAACCAGATTTGATCTTAAACAATGAATGAAACTTGGATTATTCTCTGAATCGTGAATCACTATCAGATAAACCTATTTACGGGTTACACGCAATGATTTATCGCATAAGACAAATAATTTCTTCGGAAAGTAGGATATGATGATTCTGTGATGATCACATATGAAGAACTTGTAACCACCGTTCTTTTCTCTCCATTCATATGCGTATATGTATGTATATATTATATGGTCGAGAACCATCACTACAAAGAATTGGGTCAATAGTGGCGACATATGTCGCCGCTAATACCCCACTTGTCGTCGCTATTACCTGTTTGTCGCCGCTAATGATGGAATATTAGCGGCGACACATGTCGCCGCTACTACTATTGTGTTGCTGCCAATTCGCGTTTAGCGGCGAGATATGTCGTCGCTAATATTCCTGTGTGTCACCGCTAATAACTATGTCCGTTTTTTAAGTTTTTTCTGCATCTTTATTATTTTCAGTTTTCCTAAAACATACATGCATTACAAAACCTGCATATTTTTTATTTTCTTACCGAATTTAACAGAAACATAACCACACATATACTAAAATATAAAGTTAGAACATAATGTAAAGGTTTTTGACTCATTCAAGTTATTACGAATCTTAATACAACATAAAAACTAAACAATTAATATTCATCCATATCGTCGTCGCCCTCGTAGTCGCCCCCCATTTGTGAAAGATTAAACTTGTTAAGTTTATCTTTAAAACTCGGGTCGTCGAACAACATGTTAGTTAGTTCCTACAATTACATACAAATTTAGTTCCTACATATATGTCTACATACATAAAAGTTTCAAGTCAAAACAATTCATTTTACATATATATATACACGCATACAAGTTTTCTGGTCAAAACAAGCATTTTACATATATCTATCTACATACATAAAAGATTGGAGTCTACACGGATCAAATGGTTCATTTTACATATATATGTCTACATACATACAAGTTTCAAGACTAAACGGTTAATTTTACATATATATATATATATATATTCATACATGCATACAAGTTTTCGAGACAAAACGGGCAATTTTTCATATATCTATCTACAAACATACAAGTTTCGAGTCTAAATGGCTCAAATGGTTAATTTTACATATATATGTCTACATACATAGAAGTTCCAAGTCTAAACGGGTCAAATAGTTCATTTTACATATATATGTTTACATACATAGAAGTTTCAAGTATAAACGGGTCAAATAGTTCATTTTACGTATATATGTCTACATGCATAGAAGTTTCAAGTATAAACGGGTCAAATGGTTCATTTTACATATATATATGTCTACATACATAGAACTTTCAAGTCTAAACGGGTCAAATGATTCATTTTACATATATATGTCCACATACATACAAGTTTCGAGTCTAAACGAGTCAAATGCTTCATTTTACACATATATGTCTACATACATACAAGTTTCAAGTCTAAAAGGGTCAAATGGTTCATTTTACCTGTGTGTTTGGGAGGGTAGGCTGCACCTGCGACTGCTCAAAAGAATCCGACGCTTGAGATGATGAAGGTTTAAACCCAATCCCTTTAATCCATCCGCGCCGAGTACCTAGGACCTTTTCAAATGCCTCGACTTCGTTCGGTCGAGATGAAGAAGTCCTTTGATTTGTTTGAGTTTGGGACTCTATCTCTAATTGGGAGTGTATTTAATTTCACAAAGATGATTTAATACACACACAAATATATATTGAAAATTATACTTTAAATAAATACTTACAATTAGTTGCTCTGCTTCGCTGTCAATCGTCCCATCTTTACGTGTATGAGCAGAACGGTACGTATCTAGTCGACTCTGAGTCTGTTTAACATTAAATATTAATTATTTTATAACAAGAACTACTATATATAATACAAATAATACATATATATATACATAGATATATATATATATATATATATATACACAGATAAATATATATATACATAGATATATATATATATATATACATATATATATAGCATTACTTTTTTTGTAACATCCGGCCTCTCATACCAACAATATTGTCCGCTTTGCCCACTAAGAGCTCACGAATTTGTTTTTGGTTGCCCGGGTGAAAACTTCCCAGGGGTCACCCATCCCTGGATTACTCCCACCCGAGCACGCTTAACTGTGGAGTTCTCCTCTCATCCACTACATTAAGCCCCAAAACGCGTTGTTGATTTAAGAGGCAGGGCATTTCTTAAGAACCAAGGATCACTCTTGTGCACGGCCGATCTGGGATTCGCCTAGGGTGTTACAATCACCCCCCCCCCTTTTTGGACTCATCGTCCTCGATGAGGTTTGCCCCACCATCCAATTCAGGGATGTGGGATTCGCCTAAGGTGTCCTTCTGAACACCCCCGTGGACTCAACCGTGATGGCTGAGGTTTGCCCCATCATCCCGAACGACACAAGAGTGGCTCTGATACCATTTGTAACATCCGGCCCCTCATACCAACAATATTGTCCGCTTTGCCCACTAAGAGCTCACGGATTTGTTTTTGGTTGCCCGGGTGAAAACTTCCCAGTGGGTCACCCATCCCTGGATTACTCCCACCCGAGCACGCTTAACTGTGGAGTTCTCCTCTCATCCACTACATTAAGCCCCAAAACGCGTTGTTGATTTAAGAGGCAGGGCATTTCTTATGAACCAAGGATCACTCTTGTGCACGGCCGATGTGGGATTCGCCTAGGGTGTTACAATCACCCCCCCTTTTGGACTCATCGTCCTCGATGAGGTTTGCCCCACCATCCAATTCAGGGATGTGGGATTCGCCTAAGGTGTCCTTCTGAACACCCCCGGGGACTCAACCGTGATCGCTGAGGTTTGCCCCACCATCCCGAACGACACAAGAGTGGCTCTGATACCATTTGTAACATCCGGCCCCTCATACCAACAATATTGTCCGCTTTGCCCACTAAGAGCTCACGGATTTGTTTTTGGTTGCCCGGGTGAAAACTTCCCAGTGGGTCACCCATCCCTGGATTACTCCCACCCGAGCACGCTTAACTGTGGAGTTCTCCTCTCATCCACTACATTAAGCCCCAAAACGCGTTGTTGATTTAAGAGGCAGGACATTTCTTATGAACCAAGGATCACTCTTGTGCACGGCCGATGTGGGATTCGCCTAGGGTGTTACATTTTTATAACAAGAACTACTATATGTCGACGTTCCTCCACGGTTTACGCATACTTGCTGTTTACGATTGGCTTGGTTAACTTTTGAACGTTTTTTATGTCTATCCGAACAAAAATGTTCAATAGCTCTCTGCCAATTATCCGGGTGCATCCCCTTTGGGACGTTGACCAACGCTCTTGGGACATCATCAAACCCTCCAACCTTTTTAAATCGATTTGATGCTTTGGATTTGCGATATTTGTATCGCTTTTGATATATTTAATGAATGCCCAACTTTAACTTTGTACGGTCGGTGCTCTCATGAATCCGATTAAGATCGAATGATTTCTATAAATTAAACAAAAGAAGTTAGTCAAGTAAAATAATAAAATAAAATATAAAAGAACTTAAATAAATCATTTACCGCAAGATGGTCGTACATCGCATTCTTCTCGGCGTCTGAAACTTCATTCCAAGAAAATCGATCAAACGCGATGTTCCGCCACATGTACAACCCCACTTCACGAGTGAATAAATCAATATCTATACCAACAGGGGTATATGTAGCTTGCGTATCAAACGTCATAGATAAAGGCCCCCTGTTCTTTTCTACTTCGGCTCGAAGGCGAAGGTTCTTGGCCATCCCTCGAGTATTCCTTCGTGGGGCCGCTGCCGCTGCAATTATAATTAAAAATTATTAGTCACGATGTTTATAATAAATGAATGAATGTAGTAAATAAATAAGTTATAATAAGACTTACCATCCTCCTCGTAGTGACCATGCCCGGCACCAAAGCCGTCGGGAGACGGTGGATCCTGGCCTGCGCCATCTCCTCCATGGCCCATCACATCGGCCATGACGTACAGTAGCAAATACCGAACATAAATTATGTTGAAAATTTATAAGATATAAAATACAAAAATACATAATGAATAAAGTTTTCTATTGCAACATGAAAATACAAATTACAAAAACTTTTCTTTTAATCAGACCCCTAAGTTGGTCCCTCCCCCTCAGACAGCTCTCCCTCAGATACTTCAGTATCACTGTCAGACCCCTCGGTGTAATACTCTGATTCGTCCTCAGAAACTTCATCGGGCTCTCCCTTAGTAGCTTCATCAGTATCATCCTTAGAAATTTCATCGGGCTCGCCCTGAGCAGCAGAATTGTTTGGAAAGAATTTCCTAAAGTCGACAAACAATTTTATGCCTGATGAAGAGTTGTTGTGAATGACGTCAAGATATTAGGTTAAGTCATGGTTAACATTTTGAACATCCGGGTCAACATCTTGTACATTCTCGACGCGCCCATCGTGTAATGGTAGATCCCAAATTCTTCGATGATTAACATGCTCGACGACCCACCGATGGTTATTGTTTTGGTTTCCTCGTGTAGGTTCTTGATGTAGAACACTTGTTTTGCTTGCGAAGCAAATATGAGTTGGTCTTCTTTGTCCCATTCTTGTTCTGTGTTGATACTGGTGATATTACTTTCATATCTAACATCCCTTCGAGTATCAAACCACTTACACCGAAATAGGACAGTTGAATACTCATTTGGATAATGCATCTCAATAATCTCTTCTAATTGGCCGTAATATTTCACACCGTTCTGTCCATCCACTGAACCCAGAGTTTTGCGTCGTGTGCCGTGCGTCACGATTAACTACCATAAACCTAACACCGTTGACTATACCACTAGTGTAAGTAGAGGCGTTTATATCCGCACCCATTGAAAGAGCATACAAAATAATAGAGCTTCTTCTGCAACATAACCTTCGACTATACATCCTTCCGGCCTAGCCTTGTTTCTCACATAATTTTTTAGTTTTTTTCATATACCTTTCAAACGGATACATCCATCTCATACATACTGGACCTCTACGAATCGCTTCATCAAGTAAATGCAAAACTAAATGAACCATAATGTCAAAAAAAGCCGGAGGATAGATCAACTCTAACCGGCACAAGATTGTAAGAATGGCATCCTTCGCTTTATTCATATCCTCCACCAATAGTGTCCTAGAGGAAAGTTTCTTAAAGAAAGTACAAAGGTCTACTATTGGTGTATAAGTATTTTTTGCCAAAAACCCTCTAACCCCAATCGGAATCAAACGTTGCATGAGAATATGACAGTCATGAGATTTCAACCCAGTAATGTTTGTATTGTTATATGTCACTTTCTTACTGTGCCGGATCATATCTTTTGTCGTGTGCCTTGAACAATACAAACGCCGTAGTCTACGGGTCAAAGGAAAGTATCGTAAAACCTTGTGAGCTACCTTCTTGCCCTTTGTGTTTGTATCGACCCACCGACTCTCATTACAAACAGGACAATTCTGCAACGAGTGGTGTTCTTTCCAGAAGAGAGCACAGTCATTTTTGCACACGTGTATCGACTCATATCCCAAACCAATCTTCTTTAGTGTCTTTTTGGAAACGTAATGCGAAGCGGGAATCTTGTTGCCTTCTGGATGTGAAGATCGCAAAAACTCTAGGAGCTCATCAAATGAACTATTAGTCCATTTGTTCTTCACCTTGATATGCATAAGCTTTGCCAAAAAGTCAAGGGAAGAAAAATTAGTACAACCAGGATATAATTCTGATTGGACTTCCTTTAACATGTCTTCAAAATCATCATAAACTTTCTGGTTTACCATGTGGTCACGTGATATCTGTTTCTAAGTAGTTAAAGCAAACTAATTATAGCACTTGGGCGATGCATTGGTTTACAAATGAAGTCTACAAAAGGACATACGAAGGAATAGTCTATCCGGTTCTGATGAAGTAGAATGGGATCGACCTGATAACCTTATTATTGTCAAGCTACCACACATGGATAAAAGACAAACAGGACGTCCTCGTGCAAATAATCGTATCCCATCCCAAGGAGAGGAAATAACACCGTTTTGTGGAAGGTGTCACACAAGAGGTCATTCTCGAGATACTTGTAAAAACCATGTCGCGTCTCAAATTTCAAGCAAATCCAAATGCAAAGAAGAACCATTTATTCCTAGAGAGCCTATCATTGTCGAAGAAGAAGATTTCCGTAGGTATGTGTACGAGTCAACCACACAACAGTTCAATTATGATTTGAATGATGATGAGTTGTTGTTTGTTTTGTTTTCTTATGATGGTAATCAATATGTGCACGAGTACTTGACATTTATAATGTATTGTTTTGTTGTCTTTAATCTTATGAATATGTAGCAGGCTAGCATAGCAAATATATAAGGCTAAGTAATAACATATTGCAGGCTAAATATATAAGCCTAAGTTATCAAATAATACTAATCAAATATTGTCTAAAACCAAACATTGTCTAAAACCAAATATTAACAACCATTGTCTAAAACAACCATTATCACCACCAACCATTGTCACCACAACCATTGTCTAAAACAACCATTGTCACCGGGGACCATTGTCACCATAACCATTGTCTAAAACCAACCATTGTCATGACAAGCATTGTCTAAAATGGGATACCCAGCCACAGAAACACCCAAACAAACATTGTCACCACAAACATTGTCTAAAAAGTGTATCAGATCAATCCTCAAGCAGCTGATCAAAACAGATCTTTGCAAAACTAATTTGAAATTGTGTCACTGTCAACTCCGCGTTCGGATCATCCTTCACCCATTCGCCGTTTCTAATCAATCTCTCAATGAATATGCAGACCCACGGGCCATAGTCACCTCTTCCACCGGACGAGAATTGTTGAGGACAGTCAACGATTTCTCTTGCAAAGCCCATCGGGGGGTGGTACACGATAACTCCTTGTGGTTAACCAACAAAGTGTAACCAAATACCAAAGGCATATTCGATGAACACGAGTAACTCTTCTGCCTTTTTCTCCAAATCCGAATCGGGACCAACTCATAGACTATTATGAATAAAATTGTGTTATTTCTCATTTTGAAATAGACAAATGATATATAGCAAGCTAACAGATGATGTATAGCAGGCTAACATATGGCATCTTACAAGCTAACATATAATGGCCATTCAAATCTTGGCAACAAATCAAAAAGGCTAACATATGACATCTAGCAGCCTAACATATAACATATTGCAGGCTAACATATAATGGCCATTAAAATGTTGGACAACAAATCAACAAGGCTAACATATAACATCTTGAATGATTGCATACAGTTTATATCATTTGTTAGGCATGAGTATAGTGTATCACTATAAATCTAGGACAACAAATCAACCAACCTAACAAATGATATATAGATGGCTAACATATGGCATCTAGCAGCCTAACATATAACATATTGCATGCTAACATATAATGGCCATTCAAATCTTGGACAACAAATCAAAAAGGCTAACATATGGCATCTAGCAGCCTAACATATAACATATTGCAGGCTAACATATAATGGCCATTCAAATCTTGGACAACAAATAAAAAAGGCTAACATATGACATATAGCAGCCTAACATATAACATATTGTAGGCTAACATATAATGGCCATTCAAATCTTGGACAACAAATCAAAAAGGCTAACATATGACATCTTGAATGATTGCATACAATTTATATCACATATTACATGCAAACATATAACATCTTGAATGATTGCATATAGTGTATCACTATAGTACCTGTCATAAATTCTCATTTGGCCTATAGGAAGGTAGAAGGAGACTAAAAACCAATGTAACCTCTTGATATTAATTGGAATATAAACATAAAAAATACATATTTTATTGGCAAAATAAAAAAAATAGTAAAATATTATTGGCAAAATAAAATTGTATTGTATTATAAACTTACAATGTCAACTGTTTTGATCGATGGGTATGGTGGATAATCCCCGCTTCCTAAAAAATATTGATGATCTTCATGCATCAATCCATGCACAAACCAGGGTGGCATTATACTCCATTTGGCGTCCTCTGGTCGCGAATAGTATAGATATGTCATCCATGATTGAATATGCTATTCAAAATAGTAAAATAAAGTTAGATGAATTTATATAAACGGTTAAAACACTTAAATGATACCTACATCTGTCTCGAACCATCCTGCCGACTTATCTGCCCCCAAAATGTCTTTCCAAAATTCGGGTTTCAATGGTGATCCATTGTTAAGTGAGATTTTGATTTCATTCTTGGATTTATATAGATCTTTTATTTTTTCCAAATCAAATGATTCGGTTTTCTTCTGACGAGGTTTGTTCTTATACACAATATATGGAGACACCATTTGTGCAGACGACTTCCTCATCTGTCCTCCAACTCTTTTCTTCAACTCAACAACCAACTCAACATCTATGAAGACATGGATAAGTAACATCCCATAGATAGTTACCCCAAGTATACCGGTCCCACTGGTTTAAATCATTAACCAATTCAACCAAGAAGTCGTCAATGTAAGACGTGGTCTGCGTTCCTTTGAAGCCATATTCCACCAATAACAACAACGACATCCTCACAACATCATCGTCTTCTACACCAGATAAATCCCCAGCATAAAATTTCACTAGTTCTTTACAAGTAAATCTAGCCCCACCTAACCCCCTATCCTTAAATTTTACATTTAAAGTGGATACAGGCTCGCTCCAATCTCCAAATCTAAAGCCTGTCATGAGACAAAACTCTTTAGGTACGAACCTCAATGTCTCTGATCTAATAGAATAGTACAACCCATCCGTTCTTGGATTAAGTTTTGTTAAAAATTCATGTTGAAACATGACGTGTATTAACAATCTGTCAGCACCCGTACATTTGCATCCTAACCACCTACTAAAGCATGTCCTCTTCCATATCTTCATTTGATTTTGACTCAGCTTCCTTCTAATTGTATTTACAACTCCCAGTGAACATCCTACTTTCACCTTAGCCTGCCAAAAATAACAAAGAGTTGCATATTACCATATTGAATGATTACATATAATGATATAAACAGGCTAACAAATGATATATAGCAGGCTAACAAATGATATATTGCAGACTAACAAATGATATATTGCAGGCTAACATATCACATATTACAGGCTAACATATCACATATTACATGCTAACATATAACATCTTGAATGATTGCATACATTTTATATCATTTGTTAGGCATGAGTATAGTCTATCACTATAAATCTTGGGCAACAAATCAACCGGCCTAACAAATGATATAAACTGTATGCATATATATCATTATTCTAATATATAGCCTGCTGAGTATAGTGTATCACTATATCATTAAAATGTATGCGTCAAAGTGGACCACTACAGAGTGGAGACGTTTATCAAAAAGGCAGGCCGGAGAATAATCGACAATACATCAAAATATTCTAGAAAAACCAAAATGGTCGTTTCCAAGCGATTAGTCAGATAATTGGTTGGAAAATGTTGTTGAATTTTATAACAACGGAGATACAACATTTTGTTATTCTGCTTTACTCGAATCCACAAAAAGTTGGGTAACGAATTTTAGGGAAGTCTATTGGATAACTACGGTTCTTTTTCCCCAATCGTAAAGCATCTAAACTTTCTAAATTGTTACATTTATTATTAAATAGTTACTAATCTTCTAACTATTTTTTTACAGCATATCGAAGCTTGGGTTGGTAGAATTATGCGTATTCAACACGTAAAAGTAATGAAGAATGAATCACCACAAAATTTGCGTTGGACCGTGTTTCCACCGCAGTATTATAATCATTTATTAAATCAGTCGTTGAAAATAGCATTTTCATTTTCTATGGGTCAGGAAAAATATTTTCTTCCCTTTTGGGAAGTAGATTACGTTTATGTCCCACTATTAATAGAACAAAGACGCTGGTTATTATTAGGAATTGATATGAAAAATATGGAAATACAACAATATTGGACTGCACATTTTTCTGGAGTAGTATATCGACACTTAATTTATCCGCTCGTGACAAAATTTGCAGTACACTTCGGAGCTTTGTTGGTCAATATTCATTATTGGAGGAAATCTAAGCAAAGTGAGAAACATATTACATTTTTGAGTGAAGAAAAATACATCCAAAGCCAGCACCGTTTCCTAGTTGAAAATTCAGGAGTTTTAGCTTGTATGCTAATGGAGCATTTAACTCTGAAAAAACCTTTAACTTTAGATAGAGATATCAGGGAGAATGTTACCAAATATCGACGACTGATGGCTGATAAAATTTTTATTTGTCGATGTTTACCTACTAACGTAGAGTGAGGTTGTATGCTATATTATTTTGTTATAATGAAATCTTATTATGTTTTGTCCAAATATTCTTTTGTTTTAAATTTTTATTTTTCGTTTCTTATAATTTTGTCACTAACATAAAACAAAAATTAAAAGTTACATAACATAAGATTAAAAAACTTACATAACATAACCTAAAAATTTAAAAATTACATAAAGTAAATATAATAGATTACCTAATAATTAAAGATGGAATCAAATGAATTATCCGAATGCCACGACCGCTCGTCTTCCTACGGATCAAAATAACTTGGACGCTCGTCCTCGGAGAGGTATTCCTCTTCATCTTCGGACCTTGGAACGTACTCCTCTCCGGGTTAGTGATGTAACCCTCCTCAGAGTTTGGGAGATGCTCGAAAGAATCAGGGACATATTCGTCGTCAGGGTAAGTGACATGCTCCTCTTCAGAATTCGGAACGTCCCCAATTTATAGTTGGCCAAAAACCTGATCAAATGCCCAATTCCACTCTTCATCAGTCCAGGTCAATGGTTCATCAGGTTGAGTAGCTGGTGGAGAAGGGTTGACACTTTGTCAAGGTTGAATCGGTGAAGAAGAGCTACAGGTTGAGACGGGTTTGATGGTGAAGGATATCCTCCACCCATATTTGAGAACTAAAACATTATAATGATTTGAAAAATGAAAATGAATGTTGAAATGAGAAGATTTTTATTTATAAAACTCGAAGTAGGCTAGAAAGACCACTGCAGCCGGCTTAGAGGTGTAATAAGACCTTCGGCGCCGGCTAAGCCACGCGTAGCCGAATTAAACAAGCCGCCCTGTAAGCCATCTTGAACCAAGCCGGCTAAGCCATGCAAAAAAAAAAGTTCGCCGGCTAAGCCTGCTACTTAGCCGGCTTTAGCCGCCTAGGGAATACGCATTGCCACGTGGCAATTTCTGATAGGTTGAAATTCTTAAAAAAGCTTACATATTGCTGAAAACCAAGCCGGCTGAACTAGCCGTCTTCAGCCGGCTCTAAGCCTAAATGACCATGAGTTAGCCGGCTGAAAAGGCTTGTCCATTTTTGCAAGTTTGACCAGTCAAATGTCCATTTTGGTAATTTTCCCAATATCTTATATTAGTCTATTTCATTATATATTATCTGGTCAACCATAAAGACAAATCAAATACATCTTTACATATGTAATACTAACAACTGTTTATATTATGAACAATTATATCACATGTATTAACTATTAACAATACATATACGTAATAACACGTAACACATATGTAATACCTTCTAAAAGCAACTACATATATCTAAATATACAATCATGTAAATGTTTATATGAAATATAAAAATATATGTAAAATCAAATCCAAAAGAGAACTTATATACAATTTGAGACAAATACTAATCACTCATATGATGTGAGGAATCATAATCAATCTCTAGCTAATCGTAGAATAGCAAACCTGATTCAATTGTAGAAACAACACAATACAATCACACAAAACGGGAGCTCTAATTTACGAACTATTTAGCTTACGAACAACAATATACTAATCATAGCCCTAATTTACACGAAATCAAGAACACACGGTGAGAAAGAGACCTGAAATCGTCGTAGATGATGTGAGATTAGGTCTAGAATCACAAGCGTACCTACTACCGGGATTTCATTCGCTACTGCACCTGATCTTTCAAAGCGTGTACTGAAATCGCCATTGATGTATCTGTTTACTCCGTGGATTCGACTCCATTGAATCCTGTAAAATGGAAGGTTGGTGGCGGAGGAGGTTGGTGGCGTGGAATCTCCGATCACAAAAGAAGAGCCACTGACCAAAAAATTGGAGTTTGGTGACATGGAATTAGGAAAACAATTACTCTGTGGATGATAAATAAAAAGCCCAAAAGTGGATGATAAAAATAACCAAAATGAGCCCATACATGTCAAATCTTGGAAGCGTTCTTCCAATATATCGGGCTAAAGCTTACCGGGTTATTTACCAAGATTCGGTTCAACCGATATTATCGACAGGTTTAAACCGGTTTTTAAAACATGGGTCCATCGTATCTTTTTCTTTGAGATAGCACACCATTCGTTTTCTAGTTATAAAAAATTTGTAACGGAAAATGATATAGCTTTGAATAACAGTCATAAAAATCAAATATTTGACGAAAAAGTAAGTTTTAATTGGAGGATCCATATCTAGTCAATATCTATATAATACATTTATCCGGTCAATAATGCAACTAGAATGAATTGCCGTTGGCGGCCATTTTTTTGAACACGCCAATTCTTTGACTTTTTTGGAAGTGTCCCAATCATTTTCATGATGATTAGCATATGGGGTCATCTGACTAACACGCTTAAAGCATTGGAATTGATAGCCTAGTGACAAGGAAAATTCTTTAACAAAATCAAGGTTTAAAAAGTTAATGAGTTCAAGTCTCACTCTTAAAAGAAATTAAGAAATTTATGTTTTTAAAAAAATGTGAGTGATACTCTTTTAAAATAAAGTGCACGTGCACGCTACCCCATCATCTTTTTTTTGAAAGGCGAACATTGAATGTTGTGACGTCGTACCCCCCGTCACATGGGAGAGCCTCGTCCAACTCCGGCTAATATGTTGTTTTAACTGGGCCCACTTGGCGTCAGAGTTGGAGAGCTTTCAAGGAAAAACCCCACCCAATACGGCCCTTTCCTGGCTTGAGGGAGAGCCGATGCTTGAATCCTGGATCGGCGTAGGTAAAACCTTGGTGCATCAGCCTAAAAGGCCTCATTTGCGATGCCGCAGAAATTAATGGTGGTGGCAGGGATTGAACCCAAGTCTCTTAAGAATTCAGGCCTCACCTCAAACACTACACGATAACCTCTTTGGCCCTACCCCCATCATCTAAAATAATAATACCACTTTGACAATGTATACCTATGTAAAATTGAGTGTGTGTGAATTAATTATTTTTTTTCTTTATACAGTTTATATTAATTAATTAAATATAAACATAAATAAAATAATATTAATTAAAAGTAAACTTAAATAAATTAATATAAACTAAAAGTTACAAAACGATAACCAAGAAAACTAGTGAACGATTGTAAATATACTCAATCAAGTCAGTCAAAAAAGGTATGTCAAAACCATAAGTCATCGAAATTCACATCTTCAAAGCATAATAAACAGATGAGGATAATCACCACGTGAGAACCGACCTCGCCACGCATTCCGCCACTCCCAATGTGTGCAATCAATGCTACCGAGCATACCGGGAAACCCATGTCTAGCTTCAGGTACGTACAGCAAATAACTGTTGAATAGCGATTGCCGACATTTTTCGTAAAAAAATATTTATAGTGGTATGAGAGGTATCTTTTTAATTTGTTTAAAACTAGAAAATTATTGTCGCGTTTCGCGGCAGCTATAGGCGAACGTTAAATGGCTGGGCGGTGACATTAACATGACTAAACACAAAAAGAAATGTGATTAAGTACATAGAAGAAACGTATGAAGTTACGGTGACTCGGTTGTGGAGATCGAAACATAAATAAAAGACAATTGTACAACAGAACCGATATTTTTCAGTCGGTGTCGATCTCATTATTCACGGTAGCAACACATTGTCGTTAGTCGATATAACCCATAACACCTAAAAAATACCCTACATTGAATTAACTCCGTTTTTAATGAAATTTATACTTGGACGTCAAGAAAAAAATTAATTAATGAACAAAAGTTATAAGGAAAAATCATATTATATATACTACATGGGGTAAATAAAAAATTTTAGAAACTTTGAAAAGAATAAAGTTACAATTTATAAAGTTAGGGTAAATATTATGATTTAAGTGATATTTTTTTAACCAACTTCTTAGATAGTCTCACTGAAAGCCATTGACGAGTCTAGATGTTCTACTATTACATTTAATAATATCATCTTGGTGAAAAAAAAAACACCCTAGCCGCCGTTTTAACCAATGAGGGGAACTCACTATTTACGTACTTCCAAACTCATTCTCAAATGTATGTTTATTAATGTAACCTTAGAGTTATACCATAGACTATTATTCACAGAAGCATCATTACAATCTCATCAATGAAGGCATTTCCATTTTTCTTGTTTTGTCTCTCCACTATTCCTTTCAACACACTAGCACAAACCATGTTTGTGAATCAAACCATTAAAGATGGCCAAACCATAGTTTCACCCCAACAAAACTTTGAGCTTGGATTTTTTAGTCCAGGAAACGCCTCTGAAAATCGATACTTAGGCATATGGTTCAAGCAGCTAGCAACAGGCACCATCTTGTGGGTTGCCAACAGAGAAACAGCTATAAAAAGCAAATCTGGTGAGCTAAGGTTCTCTTCCGATGGAGTTTTGGTTCTCCGTGACTCTTCTACCAATCGAGTAGTCTGGTCATCCAACACCAACGGAAAAGCTCGGAACCCGGTGGCCAGACTACTCGATTCGGGGAACTTTATGGTCACCGACAGCAACGATAATGAAATGGAAAATTACATTTGGCAAAGTTTTGATTACCCTGGAGATACCAGTATACCAGGAATGAAGTTCTGATGGAATTTGAAAAGGGGTACCGTAACAAACTTTACATCATGGAAGAGTGTTGATGATCCTTCTCAAGGCGAGTATGTGACTTACTGGATTTAAATGGACTCCCACAAATATTCCAAAAGAAAGGAGATGTAATTTTATATAGACTTGGATCATGGAATGGTCTTGCTTTTACTGGCAGGCCTAAAGTGAGGACCAATTCAATTTACAGAGTTAAATTTGTTTCAAATGATAAAGAGTTTTATGCAACATCTGAGTTGATCAACAACTTTGTTCTTACTAAGTTAACGTTGATCCCGGAAGGCAATGTGAGTCGGTTTAGCTGGATTAACAGAACACAAGGATGGTTTCTTTTATCATCACCCACTTCTGATAGTTGTGTTCAATACTCATTGTGTGGACCATATGGGAGATGTGAAATTGAGCAGTCACCACCTTGCAAGTGTTTGAAAGGTTTTACACCTAAAATACCAGATCAATGGGATTATGGAGATTGGAAGAGTGGATGCCAAAGGGAAATTCCGTTGGATTGTGGTGTCGGGGAAGGGTTTCGGAAGTACCCGTTTGTGAAATTACCAGATACCCGGGGATCGTGGTTTGACGGGTATGACGTTAGAAAAATGTGAGACTAAGTGTAGAAGTGAGTGTAATTGTACAGCTTATGCGACTCTGGAGATCAAATATGGTACTGGGTGCTTGATTTGATACCGTGAATTGATCGATATGAGAATATTTCTGGATTATTGCCAAGATATATACGTACGAATGGCTGCTTCGGAGATAGGTACAATTAA